>JADMNL010000023.1:137617500-138936250 GCA_016271365.2 Neoceratodus forsteri
TCTCAAGGGGATATACAGATAAATGTTGGTGTCATACAAAGACATATAAATAGAAAACACAAGTGCTTATTCTTAAAAAAATGAAAAAAGAAGTTCCACAACAGTTTCTTCCTTGTATACTGTTTTAGGTGACGTTTACCCGATTTAAATTCTATTTATAATTGGTCACTTTTTCTCTATGCTCCTCCAATTCTTTAAAAGGGTTTTCCAGTGGACACCAAGAACATTTTTTCAAAGGCCTCCAAGAAGTCTCAATAGATTTCAACTATCCACTTAAGAGCAGACGACTCCTCAGTGGTCAATTAGTATTCACTATCGCCACTCCTTTATGACTCTTTAGTTGTAGCAAATCATTTCCAGGGTACCTTAAATTTAAACAATAAACACATTAAGAGAATCTACCAAAATACCGAACTGATTACAAAACACCATTAAAAGTGTGAAATCTAAAAATTCCAAAAACAAAGCAACAATGGTTTTAAACAAAACAAATACTATAAAAAAATGTCTGCCTGTATTTGTACACTGACTAACTAGGCTGATCGTTGTGCACAGAAAACTTACTTCATTCTGGCTTGAAATGCACTAATACTTCAGCCTTCTTAATCTTTTCCAGACTATTCTATAACTTGAAACTCTAGGACTTGTAGGAGTAAAAGGAAGTATAAGATGATTTAACTCTTCCCTCTTCCAGTCAAAAGGGAGCTCACTTAAAAATGCTTCGCTCACCAACCTTCTAAGCAACAAATTTTGTGAGCATACATGAACATACACAAGCACACAAATTTTAAAGAGACATTTTGCCCGCACTCTCTAAGAGCTCTAAAAACAGCCAAATTACCTCAGTCGGTCAAAGAAAAACTCCTTCCCAACCCGCATAGATGTAAGCTCCGTCACAGCCTGGCTAGGAATGACGATCTTCTCAGACCACGCCACACATGCATTTTTTGCTTACAGAACATATAACCACCTGAATCAATTAGAACTTAGAGTTTACTCAGCAGCATGAAATACTAAGATACAAAAAAAAAATGTACTATTTATGTGACATATATCAAACTTAAATCTAAACTTCAGCCTTTAAGGCAACAAAATAAGAAAAAAGGGCACTTTCAGTCACTTCAGTCACTCAGTTCTTTGATTTAAAAGCCCTGCTTCTTTTATCTCCTATGATCAATTCAAATTCAAAATCCAGAAATCCTTTTGTCCTTAATTCTTGCTGCTTGATCCTCACTCCTCGCTTCTTGCTCACCAACCGCAATTCAGCGTGCAGACCTCCAGACATGACCTTTCCAAAGGGCCTTCTTTTCCCTCGCTATCCAGCTCCACCACTGCTATCCTCCTGTGGGGAATAAGGAAATAGCCTGAAGACCACACACAAGACAGCACAATGCACAAGAAAGACTGGTAAGGTCAAATATTCATCTACGGTAGCATACCTTTTATAAAAAAGGAACAAGCTTATATTTGACCCTGCTTTTCTGGGTTTCTCCTCAACTCAGCAGCGTGCAGCGATGCAACCATCCTCCATCTCAACCCAGAGTTAGAGCAAAATCCATAACTATAATTGAATTTTTTTAAGCCTGTTCCAGCTTTTTTTTAATTTTAATATTAGTGTTCATTATGTGCAAGTACCATGAGCCATTACAGGATATGGTAAGACCCAAACAGACATATTTTCTGACAGTAATTATACAGATATTTCCAATTTCCCATTTTCTTGTGCTAGTTAAATGCCCTTTACTGAAAATCATTAACTTGCTCTTGTCCTGGTTGATTGACAAGGATAACCTTGATGATTCCTTAGTTAAGCAGTCAAGTTAATCAGAAAGTACATTTCCAATTTGGTGGTGGAACCAGTCAGTTGGTCCGATCACTACTCAGTTGGGTTCAATTTTGAGGCTCCCCTGGGTAGGTCAGCCCCTGTGGAGTTGGTCAGGTACCGCCCATTGAGGGACATTGTCCCTGAAGACCTGATGGCGGTTATTGACCTCTCGTTGTTGGACGAGTTCTGCACTGATCCTGAGCAGCTGGTAGTGGCCTATAATAGGGCCATATCGGTAGCGCTCGATCAGATTGCGCAAGTCCGTGTTCACCCCCTTCCACATCGTCCCGCTGCCCCATGGTTTGATGGGGCTCTGAGAGGGTTGCGGAGGATGGGGCATAGGTTGGAGTGTCGTTGGAGGAAGACTACCACTGATGCCGACCACCTTATTTTGCTAGAGCATTATGAACTCTACCAAACAGCAATTTCCCACAAGAAGGCAGGATTCCTGTCCAGGAAAATTTCTGTCAAACGAAATCGACCGGCTCAGCTCTTCAGAACTGTTGACAGACTGTGCAAGCCAGCCTGTCAGCAGATCTGTCGAGTCTTTACAACTAATTGTGAGGAGATTGCTCGATCCTTTGTGAATAAGGTTGAAGACATCAGGAGGGAGTGCCTCCATCCTCATTCCAAGGATGTTGCAGTTGATTGGTGTCCTGTCACAGAGCCCGGAGTTTCCTGGAGTGCCTTTGACCTGCCGGACCTCGTAGACACTATGATGATTGTCCATGAGATGCATCCCACATGCTGTAGTTTAGACCCTGGCCCTACTTCCCTGATTTTGGGTTGTAGTGAGATCATTGGCCCGGTCTTAGCCCGGATTATCCGGTGTTCTTTAGATATGGGAGTTTTTCCCTAGCTCTCTGAAAGAAGGGGTGGTGACTCCCCTTCTGAAGAAAGCCTCTTTAGACCCGGATGACCTAGCAAACTACAGGCCAATCTCTAACCTCCCTTTTGTGGGGAAGGTTATTGAGAAAGTTGTGGCGACTCAATTGGATAACCATTTGACCATCCATAGTTTATACAAACCTCTCCAGTCTGGTTTTCAGAAGAGGCATAGTACTGAGACTGCTGTGGTTCGGGTGCTCAATGATCTCCTGATGGTGAGAGATCGGAGACACCGTTCTATCTTGGTTCTCCTTGATCTATCATCAGCTTTTGATACTGTGGATCATGGGGTTCTGCTCGAACGCCTGAGGTCCATTTGTGGGCTGTCAAGTGCAGTCCTCAGATGGTTTTCATTGTTCCTCGAAGGGAGAACGCAGAGAGTGGTCTTGGGTTTGTTTTCAACCAGGGCCTTCTCTCTGCTTTGTGGGGTGCCTCAGGGCTTGGTGCTTTCCCCCATGTTATTCGCAGTATATATACTACCCCTCAGAGACACTGTAAGATGGTATGAGTTGAGGTTTTACTGCTATGCTGATGATACCCAGCTCTACCTGTCTTTTGCACCTGACCAGGTTAGTGCTATCTTGGTACTGAACAACTGCCTCACTGACATCCAAGACTGGATGAATTCCAGCGGTTTAAAGTTGAACCCAGGAAAGACTGAGGTTATGGTTGTGGATCTGGGTCACAGGGTAGAGGGATTGAGGGCTGGTCTCCCCTCTGGATTAATCCTGGGGGTGGACCAGATCCTCACCTCTGAATGGGTGCGTAACCTGGGAGTGGAGCTTGATGCTGGATTGACCCTCCATCATCAGGTGTCTGCAGTTCTCAAGCTGGCCTTTTTCCAACCTAGGAACATTGCCAGGATTAGGCATGTTGTTCCGCCCAGTGACCTGCCGGTCTTGGTCCATGCCTTTGTGACATCTCGCCTTGATTACTGTAACTCCCTTTACCTAGGACTTCCTGGGGTTGATATCCACCGCTTGCAGCTAGTGCAGAATGAGGCAGCATGTTTGTTGACTGGGGCCTTTAGAAGTTCTCACATTACCCCTGTGCCGCGCACTCTGCACTGGCTGCCAATACAGTGGAGGATCACCTTTAAAGTGGGTCTTTTGACCTACAAAGAAGCCCCTACGGTCTGGGTCCCGACTACTTGAAAGAACTCCTGGTTCTCCTTACACCCTCTGCGCGCCAGCCCGCCTCGACTGAAGAGGGGTTGCTGAGACTCTGAGGGTAAATTTGAAGTCATCTGGTGCCCGTGCATTTGGATTTGCTGCACCTACCCTCTGGAATTCTCTGCCCCATCAGTTCCGGGAGTGTAGGACAGTGGGGGGTTTTAAGCAGGCACTAAAGACCTTTTTATGGGAAAAGGCGTTTCCATCTTTGTTTTGATTTTATACTGTTGTATTGAAATATATGTTCATATTTGATTTCATTGAATGTATTGAATATGTTTTATGTTTGTTCTTGCTGTACAGTGCCTTGAAATTTTGAAAGGTGCTCAACTAAATACATTTTATTATTATTATTATTATTATTATTAGGTTTCTTTTGTAGCCCTGCTAGTGATAGAGCCAGAAGGAGTAGATTGTCTGCATATGCCAGGGACGATATGGTTAAGGTACCAATTTTAGATGAGTCAGATGGTTCTGATGCAATAACATTTAACAGGCTACCCATATAAATATTGAATAGTGTGGGGGGCTTAAAGACAGCACTGACATACCCCTTTGCTAATCCAGAATTTATTTGAAACAATACCCTCAGTTCTTACCCTAATCTGAGTCTAGGTCTTGTTATATAACACAGAGTTGACTGATGTTAAAGAATAGTCAATCTCTTTGTCTAATCATTTTTGTCACAGAATAGTTCATGAAATAGAAACAAAGACAGAGGAGATACTGATGAAAGCAACATAAAGTTTTTGACTCTGGATCATGTCATATTTTTTTCCCACAGGTGTCTTAGAATATGCTAATTATCCATTGTGTATCAATTTTCTCCTAAACCAAATTTCAAATGGGTCAATCCACCATTAGCCATATGTTGCTTCTGTAATCATCAGAGAATGATCCTAGTAAACATTTTTCCATAGTATCTGATAGGCTAATCAGAAAGTACATTTCTGGGTCAGATTTATTGCCTTTTTAGAAACTGGCACAATTTCTGCTCCTTGCCAAGAGTTCGGAAAAAAAGCCCTCCTGTATGCATTTGTTAAAAACAGGAAGTAGTAATCTGTCCAAGCTGAGGGTACCTGGAGGTAAACCTCAGCAGGAATTCG
This sequence comes from Neoceratodus forsteri, assembly GCA_016271365.2. Taxonomy (NCBI): domain Eukaryota; kingdom Metazoa; phylum Chordata; order Ceratodontiformes; family Ceratodontidae; genus Neoceratodus; species Neoceratodus forsteri. Next base: position 137,622,492 of record JADMNL010000023.1, read on the forward strand.
GTCAGGCCCTGGGGCTTTTTTACATTTTAAAAGATAGAATTGCAATGCTCACCTCTCTCTCTATGGTAAATGGAGTTATTGGAAGATAGATTAAAGAGAGGGAATTATGAAAGTTTAGTGGGTCATACAGCAGAAAGATAAAATGTTCCACTCAAGTCTCTGGTAATACATAATTATTTATTTAGCTGGACCAGTTGGCAGTTCCTTTGGCCACCAGGATCCAGAAAGCTTTTGAATCATTTTTGGTAATATTTTCAAACAAATGTTCCCATTGTTTTATGTAGTATTCCCTTCTTTTCTCCAGTCAAACCGTTTTGTATGCTTTTCGTACACTATTAAAGTGTCTACAGTTATCCCTAGTGGTTTGCCCCTAGTGGCCTTAACAACTTTTAATAACTTTGCTTTCACTTGCCCTCCAGCTTGATCAAACCAACATGTCTTACCTCTAATGTAAATTCTGTCTGGAATGTACATTGAGTTATGAAGATCAGGAGAAAAACATTTTCAATGATTTATAAAGCTCCACTGCTATATAGCCATCTTGCTCTGCTTGTAATGTCAGATTCAGGAATGAGGCTGACATCTGGTGGATCTTAGATGAAAGTTCATTTGTCCACCTAATCCTCCTTTTATTTATAATTTCCATTTTTGGTGCATTGCACCCTTTTTGGGTCCCTACCAAAGCTGTTGAGGAGAGCAGCAAACTTGCTTTCAGCCTAATAGCCAGACGCCGATGGTCACTTTTGGTTATGTCAATTATTAGAAGAGAAGACCATACCTTAATGGGGCTGCTCCAGATTACGTTATCAATAGTGGAAGTTCCCAGTTCAGAAAAATATGCCTGTCTTTTATCTCTATCTCCAGGAAGTCTGCCATTGAGTGGATAGAAGTTATATTTCTGCAGAAACTTAATAAGATCAGCCCCAGCTTGATTTGTTTTCATGTCTAAGGTTTTTCTACCTTGGAGGAGCTGGAGCTCACATAGGAAACCAACTGCCAAGTAATCTAAGAGGCCAACAAGCACTCCAATTTTGGCATTAAAGTCTCCCATGATTAGGATTGCTATATGCAAGAATTTCTGTTATAATTCCTCTAACAGGTCTCCCAAGCTGCCCCATGGATTGTTGATGCCAAACCTGGAAGAGGAGGGTGGGATATACAGGTTGACTGGTAAAAAATTTAAATTACCTGCCTTGATATATAGTGTTAAACTAAAATCTCTAGTGTTAACCAGGTAAGGAGAAAACTTCTCCCTAGCAGGGTGTCATAGCTTTGCAGGGGGCTGGAGGGTACAGACTGATCCCATATACTTTGATTCAGTCTTGATTTCACCATCTTCCTCCTGTAGCAATTTACTATTCACTTTAGTTGTGGTAGAACTAGTGGTAGAACCAGTACATCCTGTCTTAGTGTTAAAGACTTGCAACCCACTTTTCTTAGAGGTAAGAGTAACATAGAAGTGTCTACAATTGGCCCTATTTCTTCTGCTACCTTCATTAATTTATCCCCTTGAATATTTTCAAGGGAGGAGGAACAAGTGCTTTTTTTTTTAGATCTGGAGCCTGAGGGTTGGCCTTTAATCTCAACATGGGACTTCCTTTTCCTTCTTTGTTTTTTTTTTGACAATTCTGTTCTTTTTGTGTATCTCTCTCAGAGGGATCGAATCAGGAAAGGTGACTGAACTAAAACTGGGTCTAAATGGAGATGCCAAAACATTTTCTGGGCTCTCTACAGCAGAAATTGAGGATGACTTGGGGATGTAACTGGTGGAGGTTTCTTAAGATGTCATCAATTCTAGCTCCATTTATGGCTAAATCCTCCCTTACAGTGTCTAACTCATTTCATATAATTATCAATTGTTCCATGAGCATAAGTTTTGCAGCATATGTATTATTCATCCAAGTGAGGAAATCCTTGCTAAGTTAGGAGTGAAAATAGGGAAAAGGGTCCACTTTGTCATCAGGTGTAACATCAGTGTTGATCTCACTACAGTGGGTCCATTTGTCTACACACTGGATCTATATGACAATGGAGCAACTATAAGCAGGTTTATGCCCCCCTTGCCCTCTGCCTTGTTGGCGTTGTCAACATCCCTTTTCTTCTTGTTCCCCTGCCCTGGGAGAGCTTCCTCCCCTATGCTCTTTCTCCTTGTTGTTCCATCATACGTGGGGCAGTTTTTTCCTCCCTTGGTAACACAGTCTCCCAAGCTAGTTTAAATGCTCATTCAAGTAACATTTAAACCTCCCACTATGGGTGTGGCATCAGAGCAGTGAAACCCCTACATTGATAGCAATGTGGGTGCTGCAATCTGATTGACAGTCATTCCGTCAATCGGGATTTTACAGCACCCACCATTTTACTGCCCCAAGGGTGTTGTGCTGTTTCCCCCTACACCTCCAACCTGGAGGTGATTACATTATTTTGGGGGGATTCTGGGGGCTTTCCCTCCGAAAACAGCTGGGCTGTGCCCCAGTGCTTTGCCTCAATTGTGGTAGGATGGCATGATTGCTGGTCGACAAGGTCGCTGTCGGCATTTTGTTGTCGCTGTAATGTCGGTTAATGATATTTTTGTCAAACTGACATGGTGGAACCCCCATTAAGGAGTGTAGTGCCCCTCCTGGAAGGATAAGATCATAACCCTTATAGAGGCCCACATTCTTCCAGGCTGTCCCCAGCCCCCAATGTAGTTGAAGTTTTCCTTACTGCACCATGCATTCAACCAACTGTCGAAAGTTCTAGTGTAGAGTTCCCAATCCTCCCTTTGGCCATAGACAGGTAACACCTCAACAAATGCCACCATGTACATTGCCTGCTTTAGGCCCCTTCTGCGCTGTTGAAACTACCCTGCACTACCTCTGTTCCTTCTCTTGCTATGTCATTTGTCCCCAGGTGGACAATTACATCTAGCTCTCTCCCAAGACCGGGATTCTTCGCTGCCCTAGACCTGACACAACTCATTTCCCAAGCCCACCAGAGTAAACCCAAGGAGAGGTACCAGTACCCTTCTGGACGTCATTATCACCAACCGGCCCAATAAAATTCATAACATCCAGGTCCTCCCAGACTCACTAAGTGACCACTCCCATATCCTACTCCTTTGGGCGGCCCCCACTCCCAAACCCACAGCCCTGACCACACCCCGAAGGCGCCTCTGACCTGGTGGCCTGATGAAACTCAAACAGTTTCTCACCCAGATCAATTGGTCCCCCATTCATCATGCACCTGACATAGACACTGCCCTCGCCTTTTTCTCCCACACCTTTAACAAGGCCCGTGACCTCTTTGCACCCCTTAGAGGAGGTTGATCCAAAAAACATAATGCACCCTGGGTTACCCCTGCCCTACTACAAATGCTCAGAAATAGAGATAACCTCTGGCACCTTGCCACTGAAACGGGCCGGATGATGGATAGACAGGCCTACAATGCTGCTCAGAACAAGTGCACATGGGCCATCCATAAAGCCAAGGCCGACCATTACCAGGCCACCCTCACCTCCTCCTGGCGGTGTGCCCGGACTTTCTGGGACAATGTTAAACAACTAAATGGGAAACCACGCTCCCCACATCCCAGTTCACAATTGATGGCTCCTCCTTCACCAACTCTGCCTGCATAGATAACCACCTAAACACCGCCTTTTCCGACCTTAGCTCTGTCCTCCCTAGTAATTTCTTTGACCCTCCTCCTACCCTACCTCCCCCTGACCTCCAATGCCCCAGTTTCCATCTATGTAGGGTATCTGCCCAGGAAGCCAGACCACTCCTAATTAAAGCATTAAAAGGCAATAGTCTTGGCAGCGATTTCCTGGACCCCAGTATATTCCGGCTGGTGCTGGATGAAGTCCTTGCCCCACTCACCAGCTTATTCAACTGATCTCTCTGTCTGGGGCAATTCCCCACTGCATGGAAAACAGCCATAGTCACACCCATCTATAAAGGTGGCAACAGGTCCTCCGCCGGGAACTACCGACCTATCTCCATCCTTCCTCCCCTCTCCAAAGCCCTGGAAAAAATGGTGTCCATTCAAATTACAGAACATCTTACTAAACATAACTTCCTATGCCCACAGCAGCATGGCTTCCAGACTGGTCACAGTACTGGCACTGCACTAGTTGAGTTCTCCAATTTCCTACACTCCTCCCTGGATGCTAGCTTACTAGCTGGTGCAGTGTTCATTGACCTCTCAAAGGCCTTCGACACTGTCTCCCACCCCCTTCTGCTGAATGCCCTAGGCCACACTGGTTTCTCCACTGGCCCTCTCGCCTGGTGCACAAGCTATCTATCTGCTCATTCCCAATGTGTAAAAATCAATGGAACACTCTCTGAAACTCATCCCATCCACTCAGGGGTAATGCAGGGCTCCATCCTGGGGTCCCTACTCTTCTCTATCTATCTAAACACCCTTCCTAATGCCTGCTTTGGCAATATTCTTATGTAAGCAGATGATGCCATCATTTTTGCCACCCACCGCAATCCTATCTCCCTCCAGAATACTCTACAACAATCCTACGATGATGCCGAGGCCTGGTTTAAAGAGCACAGACTCGTCATTAATCTCAAAAAAAACAAAACAATGTTTTTCGCCCACTCCCCAAAACACAGCCAGCAACTTCCTACTCCATATCTTCCATAGTATCAATCAGCCACTTGAAGAAGTCTGCTCCTACAAATACCTTGGGGTCACCTTCGACTCAGCCCTCACCTACCACACCCGCATTGATGCCCTTGCATCTGCCACTAACACACGGCTTGGCATCCTCTATCGCCATAAAAACTGCCTCCCACCTGACGCTCTCTGACTGGCAGTTACATCTTCATTACTGTCCCTTGTTGACTATGACCTGCCAGTCTATGGTGCGGCTGACACTACTGCCCGCAACAAAATTCAGCTCACCCTAAATAAGGCCTGCAGACTGATTACCGGTGCCCCCAGGCTCACACATACTTGTCATCTCTATGATGAGGCAAAATTGCTAAACCTGGATGAATGGCTACACTATCAAACCTGCCTCCTCACAAAGAAAACTCTAGTCGGGCTATCCCCCCCCTGGGGTGACAGCCTCCATCCGCCACACCCAACCCTTTATCACAACCCGAACCTTGAGCAAGACCAGTCTACTGGTCCCCAGATCCAGGACCACCCACGGTCAGAGGTCCTTCTGCTACAAAGGCCCATCCTGGTTTAACTCTCTCCCTGCTCCTATCTCCAAAGCCCCCACAATCTCCACCTTCAAAACTGCCCTTCGGCACCCACTGTTTAGCACTCACAGCTGCGCCTGTCTGTAAATGGCACCTTGAGCTTCCACTTGACAACGCCCCTTGGGCAGCACTCAAATTCACCCTCCCCCCACTCTCTCTCCCCCATAGCCTATTGCCTCTGCTATTACCAGCATGTTCTCAGCTGTACTATTGTAATGTCTACCAAATTGTTTAAAATGTACACAACATTCTATGAAACCCTAAGTATGTGACACTTTGCTGTAACCAAAATTTATTTCTGTTTGTCCACAATGTGACATGGTACCTTTAGAAATGAGCCTCTGGCTCAAAGGTTGTAAACTGATGTACAAATAAATAAATAAAAAAGACCTACCACCCTAGCAATCCTCTGGATCTACTCTCCAGACACATAAGCCAAAGTACCAGGGAGGCATTTTACCTCCTTTTTGCTTCCACCTCCCTCACCCAAGTCTATCACCCTGTCTATTGAGTCCCTCACCAGCAGCTGCTTCTTTTTCAATTGGAGACTCCCTTTCTGAGGGCATATTCCAGAGGAGCAAAGCATCCTGTCAGAAACTGACCCCAGCTGCTGCTGACCTGACGTGAAATTGTTGCAGTAGGGCAGGGTTTGAGAATGTAGCAAGTTGCATTTCCTTTATTGCACAGTCAGGTCAGACCTAAAACATTTATTTATTTTTATCAAGATTATTATAGCCCCCGACATACTGTACTACCCCACTAGACCACTGATTAATCCAAGCCCACTTACTGCACCCTATTGTCCTTCAGTGTTTGCCCTCCCATGACAAAGGTGTCTCCCATGTCTCTGGAGTTCTTATGTTCTAATGGGGAAGGATTCAGAGCAAGAGTCCTGACTGTGTGTTTTCACATAAACAGCAGTCAAGGGTTTTATTCACTTTCATCTTATAGTGATGTTCAAGTACAGTAAATGTGATTATTCTAGTCTGCTATTTATTCCACCGTCTATTCTGTTTACTTGGTGACAAAAGCATGTAGGACAGTATGATGTTTACCCCATCTGAGGGAACAAGCTCCCAAGCTCACTGCAAGGGGCTGCTACAGTGCAGTTCTGTGGTGCCAGTCTACTGCTGAGCCAAAGGGCAACCTCAAACATTTGCAGTATCTTAAACATAGCTTTGAATACTTTATAGCATTAGGATTTATGGTGTATTTTTAAAGTACTCAGAAAACAATAATATACATTTATTCATATAATTGTGCATATTTGCATGTCAACACATGTGGGGAGGCACTATTCTATAATATTACTTATATTTTATTTCTATTTTTAGACCCCTTTCCCCATACACAAAGCAGCAATTAATCCTCTATTTGCATATGGAAATCATAAGGAGGCAGTATGGCGCAGTGGGTTAAGGCTCTGAGCTGCAAATCTGGAGACCTGGGTTTAAATCCCACAGCCCCCTAGGTGCATACCGTGTGATTCTGAGCAAGTCACTTAACTTCCTTGTGCTCCCAGGTTGCACCTGCAAACCAAGCTTTCAGCTTAGTGTTTCTCACCTGGTTAAATAATTGGTTAAAAAAAAAAAAATACTTTCCAGTACAACACCAGAATCACATTGTTAAAAAGTGATCTGAATATTGTAATAGTGTTCACTGTGTAATAATAGTGATATTTAGCGATAGGCCATTTAGGAGAAACTTGATACTGTATTTTACTGTTTCCTATGTTCAAGCTATAGAAATTCTGCCTGTGTACAGACATTTATCTCAGTTGATGTTAAGAATAAAGCCTGATAAGAAGCAACTGAGGTGTGTTGGTGTTTATTACATTGGTGATGAGGATAAACCAGGTCCAGAATGGTGATTTTTGGGGCTATGGCAGAGTATGATGGCACAAGTAACTGGTCTGAATATGTAGAGCATTTGGAATATTTCTTTAATGTAAATAAAATCACAGATGAGGAACAGCAAAACTCTATTTTCCTCTATGCTTGTGACCAAAAGACTTATTCTTTGATCCATAAATTAGAGGCTCCACAGTGGCCAAGGATTAAAACCCTGTGGGAACTGTGCACATTGGTTTAAAACAATATCAGCCCCTGACCTTCAGCTATTGTATAGTCATTTAAGTTTGTATAGTAGGATGCATCAACTGGGGGAGACAATTTAGACTATGTGGCTCAGTTGTGGCATTTGGTGTTTTGTGAATTTGGAGACACTTTGGATTCTATGCTCCAGGACTGGTTAGTGAGTGGAGTGCAGGATGAACTCATTCAATGCCATTTGTTGGCAGAGGCAGTGCTTTATTTTAACATGGTGGTGGATATTGCCCTGGCCATGGAGGCTGCAACTCAACAGGCTCAAGAGTTGCAGAGCTCTATGGTTGATTGGACTGCTGTGGTGTGTCAAGTGGAACAGCCTCTCCATTCTGCCTTACCGTCATCAACGTTGTGCTCTGCATGTGATGGCCTTCAGCTCTGCTCTGCTCTGCTTGTAGAAACACAGATGAGCAATGTTTCCATTATGGAAGTGCACATGACTTAGAGACTTGCAGGTTCTGACAGGAGGAATATTGGCGCTGCTGGAACCAGATCCACGTGGCCTGACTTTGTTAGTTTGGGAGTATGCCCTGGGGCCAGGCATCTCAGTCTACAAATCACTGGGGCCAAGCAAGTTTTGTAGAAAAGGAAGAGCCAGATGCAGAGGGTGACAACAGAGATGTGTGAAAGTGGCAAATTTCATTACGCAAACTTTTTTGCAAAATTCGCCCATTTTGCAAAATTTTCATAAAAGTAAAATTCTGAATTTCGCCTGTGGAATATGAAATTTCACATGTGAAAGGTGAAATTTCACCTGCAGAAGGTGAAATGTCACCTTTCACAGGCAAAATTTCACCTTCTGCAGGCGAAATTTCACATTACGCAGATATAGATCCAGAAGCAAATGATTTGATACCTTTTAATGGACCAACATAGATGTAACAACAAGAACAAAGTGCTCTAGCTTTCGGACCAACCAGTCCTTCTTCAGAAGCTCATGGCAGTTGTTTAGAAAATACAGTACTTATAACAGCTAGATAATGCAGAGAAAAACAGAAAAAAATCCCCATTGGTTTAAAATACTCGTTTAAAAAAAAAAAAAGACAACAAAAAAAAAAAACAGAAGATGATGTCAGAGAAGTTTAACAGTACAATACTGCCCTCAGTCCAAAAGAACCTTGGGTTCAGATGTGCTTGGTGCAACACACATACAAAAGAATCCTACTGCATATAAATTTAATTGACATAAGATAACACTGCTAAGCAGACAACTCCTAAATCAAGCTATGAGTGTCACAGTTAGTATAAGGCTGTGATTACTGAAAACAACCCCACCAGCTTAAGACAAACTAAGATAGTTATACAGCTCATGAAATTACAATGTATGCATTAAAGACAAGAATTACCAGTAAAGTTGTCTAAAAACATCAGTAGCACACTGTGTGATGTATAAAACCTAGCTGGACATGTCACCCAGCTGTATTCTCAGAGCTAAATAAAGGCCCAGAAATTACAAAAACCTCAGGACTATATAAATGATAATTTGAATATAAATTGATAATATTAGTGTCAAACAAGAAACTCTAGTCGAGGAACCTCAAGGAATTAAGACCATGCAGCCTGATATGTACTGATGTCAATATATACTGAGAATGTAGCAACTCGATGTACCACAAGTGTCTAAGGAATCTGAAAAAGAGATAAAAATGTAATTTCTCTCCTCCTCTTCATTGTATGAACATTGTATGAAGAGGATCATTGTATGAACATTGTATGAAGAGGAGGAGAGAAATTACATTTTTATCTCTTTCAGATTCCTTTAGACACTTGTGGTACATCTTTGCTTACATTCTCGTATATATTGACATCAGTACATATCAGGCTGCATGGTCTTAATTCCTTGAGGTTCCTTGACTAGAGTTTCTTGTTTGACACTAATATTATCAATTTATATTCAAATTATCATTTATATAGTCCTGAGGTTTTGTAATTTCTTGGGCCTTTATTTAGCTTGAGAATACAGCTGGTGACATGTCCAGCCAGGTTTTACACATCACACAGTGTGTACTGATGTTTTTAGACAACTTACTGGTAATTTTGTCTTTAATGCATACATTGTAATTTCATGAGTCGATAACTATCTTAGTTTGTCTTAAGCTGGGTGGGGTTGCCTTCAGTAATCACATCCTTATACTAACTGTGACACTCATAGCTTGATTTAGGAGTTGTCTGCTTCAGCAGTGTTATCTTATGTCAATTAAATTTTTATGCAGTAGGATTCTTTGTATGTGTGTTGCACCAAGCACATCTGAACCCAAGGTTCTTTCGGACTGAGGGCAGTATTGTACTGTTAAACTTCTCTGACATCATCTTCTGTTTTTTTTTTTTTGTTGTCTTTTTTTTTTTAAACGAGTATTTTAAACCAATGGGGATTTTTTTCTGTTTTTCTCTGCATTATCTAGCTGTTATAAGTACTGTATTTTCTAAACAACTGCCATGAGCTTCTGAAGAAGGACTGGTTGGTCCGAAAGCTAGAGCACTTTGTTCTTGTTGTTACATCTATGTTGGTCCATTAAAAGGTATCAAATCATTTGCTTCTGGATCTATTCTTGCAAGGACCAATACGGCAACTACTAAATCTAGATTTCAACATTACGCAGATGAAATTCCGAATTTTACACCCAGCGAAATATTTTGTATAATGGGCAAATTTCTCAAAATATTTTGCACGGCAAAATTGCTGATTTTGATGGAATTTCACCAGTGAAATATAATTTTGCAACATCTCTACAATGGAGTCTACTCTATATGTACAGTTGTTGACCATTGTTCACCTCCTATCTGGATACAAGCAACAATGGCTAGTTGTTTTGTGGATATGGAAGTTGACACAGGGGCATTAGTTTTGATGATGGGGAGAAGCTTTTTTCTACCTTGTGGGCCCCTGCAGAAGTCTGGGTACTAGAACCAGTGGGCGTACAACTTCGGACAGATACAGGTGAACTGATTTCATTGGTGGGAAAGATGCTGGTCAAAGTGACTTATGGGTTGCTTCAGAAACTATTGTCTCTATTGGTAGTGTGGAGAGAGGGTCCATGCCTGATGGGGTGTAACTGGCTGTGAGAGCAGAAACTGGACTGGCAGGGGATATGCTTGCTCTGGCCTGTAACACTGGAAGAGGTGTTGGAGCTGGCAGCTTCTGTATTTTTGCCAGGACTGGGGACTTTGCAGGGAATGACTTCCTGGACTGTTGTGAGCCAGGAGGTTCAACCCCAATTTTTTCAACCCCGCTGTGCCCTATGCTCTCCATGGTAAAGTGGCAGAAGAAATGCTTCATCTGGCTCATGAAGGAATCCTGGAACCTGCCCAGTTTTCAAAGTGGGTGACCCCCAATTGCGCCCATGATCAAGACTGATGGGTCAGTGAGGATTTCAAGGACTACAAGATCACAGTGAACAGAGTGACTAAATTGGACTCTTATGCAATTCCTAAAATAGAAGATTTGTTTGCTTCACCAGCTTGGAGGGCATTGCTTTTCCAAGCTGGACTTGAATCATGCTTATGAGTAGTTACTGCAAGATGAGGAATGTAAGGAGCTATCAAACATCAATACATGTCAGCGGTTGTTCAGGTATACCGGTCTACCTTTTGGGGAGGCGTCAGGCCAGAAAATTTTTCAATGAGCAATTGAGGGAGTTTTACAGGGCATATCAGATGTTTTGGTGTATCTGGATGACATACTCCTGATGAGACCAGAGATGGAGTCAGATTTGGACACTTTATGACTGTGCTTCAGAGACTACAGGAGCCAGAATTGAAGCTCCACAGGGACAAATGTTCATTCCTGCTTAAGATGGCACAGTTTTTGGGTCATGCAACTGGTGTGCTGGGCCTGCACCCGGTAGGTGATAAGATAAGGGCAATTGCAGAAGCCCCTGCACCAAGGTCAGCATTTGAAATGAAGGCATATTTGGGGCTTTTAAATTATTACCACTGATTCTTGCCTAAGTTGTCAACAGTGTTATCACTATTGCATTTTCTTTTACACAAGCAGGTTCCATGGAAATGGGAGACGGTTCAGCAGGTGGCATTCTTGGCTTCAAAAAAAGTTACTGCAGTCTTCTCAAGTGCTGACACATTTTGACCCCAAGTTACCAATGGTCCTGGCCTGTGGTGCATCCCAATATGGTGTGGAGGCTGTCCTCTCATATGTATTACAGGATGAATCTGAGAGGCCCATTGGGTTTGTATCACATATGATGGCACCTGTGGAAAAAAAATATTCTCATTCAGACAAAGAGGCATTTGCAATAATATTTTGAATAAAGAAATGTCACCAGTATTTGTATGGATACCAGTTCACAATCCTCACAGATCATAGGCCTCTAGTGAGCCTTTTTGGTGAATACAAATCAGCGCCTCCATCGGCGATAAGCCATATGCAGTGGTGGACACTGACCTTGTCTGCCTACCAGTATGAACTCAAATGTCAGCCTAGAGGGTTGCATTCCAGTGCTGATGCCTTTAGCAGGCTATCTTTGCAAGATTACCCAATGCAGGTTCCTGAGCCAGGAGACATGATCCTATAATTGGATTTGTTAGCAGGGACCCCAGTGAAGGCAAATCATATTAGGAGGCATCTGTTTTGAGGTAGGTACAGAATGGGTGGCCTTGGTGGATGTCAGAGGAAGCATTAAAGCCATTTTTTCAGTGGCATTTTGAGTTGAAAATTCATGACAGCTGTCTGATGTAGGAAAGCAGAGTGGCAGTACTGCATCTGTTGAGGGTTAAGGTTTTGGGTCGATTACATGACACACATCCTGGTATTTCTAGAATGAAGGGGGTGGCACAGGGTGTGAGTTGGTGGCAGAGTATGGACAAGGAAATAAAGGAACTGGTGAGCAAGTGTACAGCTTGTCAGGAGACACGCCATGTACTAGCCCCAGTACTGGTACACCTGTGGAAGTGGCCAGATTGACCCTTGATATGGGTGCATGCTAATTTTGTAGGGCCTTTTCTGGAAAAAAATGTATAAGTCCTGGTGCATGCGTACTCCAGGTGGCTGGAGGTGCAGTTAATGTTTTCAGTCACCACAGAGGCTACTGTGGCCCAGCTTAAGCAAATATTTTCCTTTTATGGGTTATAAGCAAAAAAAAAAAGCAAACAGCACCCATCAAATGGACACACAAAAAGCACAGTGCTAGAATATACAGAGCCAAATATTTAATTCTTCTTCTTGATAAGGCACAGCAACTAGCAACAGGAAAGGCTAGAAAAAATTCAGAACAAACTTACGTTTCACCCAGTCAACTACTGGGCTTCCTCAGAGAAAATGAATAGCCCCTTTCAAAACCTTTTTATACACCCTATGTAAAATCAGATAACAATGATACAATTAAAAACAATTGTCTAAACATGTGTTTTCAGTCTAATCAATTGAAAGTTAATTAACTGAAAACAGCCAATGTCCTGTTGTTCTAACATGAAATTACACCCACAATAATATAAAGGAGTTAATGAACTAGAACCAATGAAATCTTCACTAATAACAACTTCACACTATGTTGTACTCACTTCTAACAATCTTTATGACTATACTAGTTCATTACAGGTGTTCAAAAGGACATGCTACTACAGCCATTATCATTTTAAAAAAACACAGAACACAAAATAAAAAATTAAAATAGAGCTAAACAAAACTATGACATCAGGTGTATCAACAAAAACTGAACTGGAGACATGTATAATATGATTTAAGAACCAAGTACTTTTGGCTCAAAAACAAACTGGTACCACAAGGTGGTGACATTCTTCTCACTAAAATAAAAATAAAAGTACCTCTTTACGGGAGATAGGTGATTTTTTTAAAAGTGTTTTAACACCTAAACTTATTCAAAAAGGCTAACAAATTTATATTGTCATTCAGGTCCATAGGTTTCCTTGCTCCTAATTCAAAAATCCAGAAGCTCTCCCTTTGTCCAATTCATTTTTTAATGTCACCACCGCTAGAACCAATTTTAACCGATTCCAGGCCCACAAAATAAAAAAAATCACCTGGTATATTGGAAGAAAGATGCTTAACTATAGCAAAGCTGTCATCCATTCTCTGTATAGCATGTACATGCTCCTCCATTCTGGTCTTAAATTGCCTCGTAGTCCTACCCACATAATAGGCTCCACAAGCACATTGTAACAAATAGACTACACCACTACTGCTACATGTAATAAAATCTTTAAAGGAGTAGTCCACCCAGAATGTGCAAAAACATATGTTATGTAGAGTGTTTTGATATGTATGTTAAGTCCAAGTGTGTCCTTCCCTCTGTCTGCTATTAGGAGTTTTTCCTAAATTAGCTTGCTAGCTGTATGGTAGTTTTACGACCCATGGGGATCTCCATCACAAATAGGTTTATTGGCTTTCTTTCTCCTATGATGCACCCTGGCTCATGTGATAGTGATGTAGCTATGCCAGTAGATTTAGCAGGGTCTGTCACAGCTCAGCCACAAAGATAATGCTTCTTTCAGAGAAGTCACACTGCTAGATTTTGGGTGAGTGTAATCATTATTATTTCTTTTGATATTAGTACCTTTTCCTGCTATGTTACAACCTATAAGGTGATGTTCAATTTTTGCTACTTAGTACTGGTGCAAAAACTGAAAGTGACTGAGAGGAATAGAGTGAACAGTGACATGATTCAAACACACACACACACACACACACACACACACACACACACACACACACACACACACACACACACACACACACACACACATACACAGAGCACAGCATAGCAGGACAAGGTACTGATATCAAAAAATAATAATGATTACACTCACCCAAAATCAAGCAGTGTGTCTTCTCTGGAAGAAGTATTTTCTCTGTGGCTGAGCTGTGACAGACCCAGTAACAAGACACCGGCTTCCTGCAGGGACAATTTGATATCATGCCAAAGGGCACTCTGGGAAGACTAGAGGCCATAAAAGAAACCAGAATGGCACCTCACATGGCAATAAAACATTTTGGGAAAGTTAGAAAAAAACATCTCTCACAGCCAGAGGAAAAGAAAACACTGGGAACTGGTTAGAACACAGAAAAAAAGACTACTAAATATCTTTTTCTGATTTTAACGTGGAGTTTTCCTTTAATCACTATGCCCTTCCCAGTAACGGAGTGTCTAACAGATTTACATGTGTGCCTGTATTTACAACAAATGCATCTTCCACATCTATGTGTGCCAATAGATGGGGGTGCAAGTACTGCTTGTTTTAAAGGTTCAAGACCAGACGTAATATTTTTGACCACCATATCTTTAATATTCTTTGTGTGTCTAAATACCACTCTAGGCCCCAAATTAACAATCTGTTCCAACTTCGGCTCTAATTCCAAAATAGACCAATTGCTAGTTATGATCTCTCTTACACTTTCCACCCTAAAAGAATATTTTGTAACAAAGGGACAATCTTGTTGTCTATCTAACCTATCCTTTTCATTATACTGTAGACATTTATTCCTATGCATTTTAGCCACTTTTTGTATTGCCATCACTGTACTATGTGTGCTATACCCTCGTTCTAAAAATCTTTTTATTTGTGTAGCTCTATTTTGCTCAAAACTGTTTGGGTTCAGTGCAATTCCTCAGTGTCCTAACTAATTGGCCCTTGGGAATGTTAAATTTCACATGTGGGGGGGTGACAGCACTCATACCTGAGAAGACCATTTCTGTCCATCTCTTTTTGGTACAAAGTAGTACAGACCTCCCCATTCTGATTTCTATCAATTTTGAGGTCCAAAAAATTAATACTGATGTTACTCAACTCATACTTGAACCTCAAACGGGAACTCATACTTTCCAACCAATTGATGAGCTGAGCAAATTCACACTCTGTACCTTTCCTAATAACTATAACGTCATCTACAAAGTGCCACCACAAAGCCAATAAATGAAAATATGGATTTGTGGTGGGGCTTTACAGATGACACAACTCACACCCCCCAACAAACATGTTATCAAAGCTGGGGGCCATAGCGGCCCCCATGGCTGTCCCCCGAACCTATAAGTATAACTGATCCTTAAAAAGAAACACATTTTTTCTTAAAACTGTTTCAGCTAATTCCAAAAAATAGGATGTAGGTATAAATACCAACTCTTCCTCCATTCTAGTATCCAGGAAGAACTTAAGTGTATTCAAGCTGTCTTGGTGTGGAATAACTGTATATAAGGAAGTCACATCTATTGTTGCAAAAAAACAATTTGAATCCATCTCTAAGTTCTCTACAATATTAATAATCTTTGTGAAATCTCTGATGTACAATGTAAGCTGTCTCACTAAGGGTTGTAGGAAACCATCAATGAATATAGAGAGAGAGGTTCAGTGAGCCACCCCTTCCCAAAATAATGGGACAGCCCTGTGGGCGGTCTATACTCTTATGAATTTTAGGCAAAGTGTATACTATGGGAATCACTGGATGGGTGACTATCATGGTTTTATATAGGACTTCTGAAATATAGCCCTTAATATAGACTATATTCAGGATCTCATCTATCTCCCTCTTAAAAATCTGTATCACATTCTTCTGGACCTTTTTATAAAACATATCATCACTAACCCGTCATTCTATTTCTTCTACATATTCTTTATTATTCTGTACAACAATAGCTCCTCCCTTATCAGCAGTTCTTATTACTGTATTGGCATTCACTTTCAGATCTTTAATGGCCTGCAACTCCTCAGTCCTACAGTTAAACCTATCTCTGTTTTGGGGGGGTGGGGCACGTTTCATAATTTTTATAAATCTAGTTCACATTTCTTAGTGAACATAGAAACAGCAGGATTTAGTGTAGGACAGTATTCAGACCTTGGATTCAAGCCACTAGAATTTACACCTGTGCTTTGATCATTAATGCTGTCCTGGCAAATGCTTTTAAAGGTTAAATGTTGTGCAAATTTATGCAGATCCACACACGTGGAGAACCAATCAATGTCTGCGGAAGGACAAAAACCCAGACCTTTACTTAAAACTGATGTCTCAAGAATGGTCAAAACATCATCTGATAAATTCACCATAGGGGTAGAAAGAGAGTTATTGCCCTGTATTCCTTTTATAGTTCCAGTAGCTATATTCACAAAGTTTGTACCAGGTATGGGGGGGGGGCAGGGGTGGTACTAACAGCTTCAAAATTCTGTTTACATTCAAGCACTACAAGCACTAGTATCTTTTCTTGCCTTTTCCTCCATGCCACCCCACCCCATCCTCCTTGTTGTTGATGGTAGAATTGGAAATGAGTCTTTTTTGGATGCTGACTGCGTCTCATTTGCTGGACCTGTAAAGAGAACTGTCCTTCTTCTGATTCCCCTGAATCTCACTCAAATGTGGGTTTGGAATCATCCGTATCAGATGGATCCGTGGTATAATCTAACACTGTTTGTCCAGTCACTGGCCCATCACTAGGAACCAATCCTTTCTTTAAAATTTATTTCAGTCCCCCACCAGTGTTGGGCTCTTCATGTCTATCAGCCCAATCAAACACCTTGTTGTTTAAATAATCACGCACAACCTATAGGAACTTCTTCTGCTTCTGCTGCTTTAATCTCAAATCATATTGAGTAACTTTGTCTAACAATAGCTTATTTAAATGTTTGAATTCAACAGTGTCAGTTATAGACTTATGTTATGCTTCCATTTCACCAATCTCGACTGTAAGTTGGTCCCAGATAGGTTTGGCAAATGTAAGTATAAGTCTAATGTTATTAATAGAAGCGTCTTGCATATTTTTTCACCAAGAAGACATGAAAACTGTATTGTCAGTGTCATAGGATGGCTTTTGCACTATTCATAACCCCTGTGGAACTCGTTCTACTGCTAGATATGCTTCCAATGTGGTTTTGTGCCAATACATCCTACGGCCCTTAAGTACTAATTTCTTCAATTTTCGATAAACAGTTTTAATATTGGACTCACTGGCAGCCTCTGTCACTCCCCCGGGTCCCTGGATATGGCAAAGTAACGGGTTGCTATCTCCAGTTTGTGTGAACACCAAATCTGCAAATCCTCCAGCCAGAATTCCTGTGGGAGGGAGATACAAATAGACATTCTACAAATACAAATAGAACAACAGGTCAGTGATCAAGTATGAGTTGAGTAACATCAGTATAAATTTTCTGGACCTCAAAATTTATAGAAATCAGAATGGAGAGGTCTGTACTACTTTGTACCAAAAAGAGATGGACAGAAATTGTCTTCTCAGGTACGAGAGCTGTCATCCTCCACATGTGAAATTTAACATTCCCAAGGGCCAGTTAGTTAGGACACTGAGGAATTGCATTGAACCCGAACAGTTTTGAGCAAAAAAGAGCTACACAAATAAAAAGATTTGTAGAACGAGGTTATAGCACACATAATACAGTGACAGCAATACAAAAAGTGGCTAAAATGCATAGGAATAAATGTCTACAGTATAATGAAAAGGATAGGTCAGTTAGACAACAAGATTGTCCCTTTGTTACAAAATATTCTGTTAGGGCGGAAAGTGTAAGAGAGATCATAACTAGCAATTGGTCTATTTTGGAATTAGAACCAAAGTTGGAATGGATTGTTGGTTTGGGGCTGAGAGTGGTATTTAAACCTTTAAAACAAGCAGTTCTTGCACCTCCACCTATTGGCACACATAGATGTGGGAGATGCATTTGCTGTAAATACATGCACACGTGTAAAACTGTTAGACACCCCATTACTGGAAGGACATAGTGATTAAAGATTTTATTACATGTAGCAGTAGCAGGGTAGTCTATTTGTTGCAATGTACTTGTGGAGCCTATTATGTGAGTATGACCATGAGGCAATTTAAGACCAGAGTGAGGGAGCATATACGTGCTGTACAGAGAATGGATGACAGCTATGCTACAGTTAAGCATCTTTCTTCCAATATACCAGGTGATCATTATTTTTATTTTGTGGGCCTGGAATTGGTTAAAATTGGTTTTAGAAGTGGTGACATTTAAAAACTAATTTGATGGGACCACGTGATGCAAGGTACCGGGTAGAAGCTCCTCTGCACAGCTCCAGCCTGCTGACTCATTAAAAGTGTTTTTTGGAGCATTTAACATGCCTAAAACCCTACAATGTTATGGTATACTGCCTTCCTAACATCAGGTGCTCTTGCTGGGTGAACTAGAGAAACAATGGAGGTGTACATGAAAAAGGCGCCGCAAAAACACACCCCGACGGTCACCCCTGAGAAGGCCCCGAAGAAATCACGGGCCTCGAGTGGAGTTGAGAAGCCAGAGGTTGTGAATCAGGGCATGGATCAGGAACCACTTACACTAAGCAGATTCCTAGAGGAGTTTAAGCCCTTTCGTGAAGAAATCAAAGAAATGGCATTGGAGATTAAATCTTTAACCAGGAATCTTGAGGAGGTTTCGGTCTCGACTACGGATAACACAGCCCGAATTTCCTCCTTGGAGAAATGAGTAGAAAAGTTCGACCCTGGGCTGGTGGCCATGTGGCAGAAGCTTGCATGTCTCGAATCAAAACTGGAGGACCTTGAAGATCACAGTCGTAGGAACAACATTGTGATCCTTGGACTGCCGGAGGAAGAAGAGGGCCAGAATGCCGTAGCATTTGTCCAGAAGTTGGTGGAGAAGATCGCTGGCCCCTCTTCCTTTGGGGCTAAGTACATAATTGAGAAAGCCCACAGATCCTTAAGGCTGAAGCCCCCCTCCAGGAGCAACACCTCACCCTATAATATGCCGTTTCTTACATTTTCTGGAGAGGCAGCACTTTTTGTATAAAGTCAGAGAAATCCAGGAAGTCAGATGGGAACAAGTCAAACTCAGGATAGCAAAGATTTACCGGGCTCTGTCCATTTGAAACGTACAGCATTTCACCCACTAGTTTCCAAGATTATTGCTGCTGAGCTTAAGTGTCATACGGGGTACCTGGCCAGGTTACAGGTGCAAGTGGCCAGTACCTGGGTTTCTTACGAGGATCCTGATGCTGCGCTCGCTGGCTTAAAGCTGTCCCTGCCTGATCTCTTCAGGGATACATGAGAGGCCCTTCATTATCTAAATGGGAGAGCTCTGGTTCAAAGAGAGGTGGCTGTTATTTGAAGGATACTTTGAGGATGAGTATAAATAATTGTTGGATTCCTGTATAAGCCTGTCTAGAGCGCTGAAGGGACACAATTCTTTAAAATTACCCGGACTCTGCACGATTGCCTATGCCCTGAATTTGTCAGGGACTGATGCTTCTTTTAAACAGACTGTTTAATTTCAACATTTACTGGTTTCGGGAAAAGCAATTTTTGTAAGTGTTTTGTCTAGTACCTCCCAGCAGGTATGCGAAGGGGAATGGTTCTGTTAAGGTTCAAGGTCTGCACCCTGCAGAGTTTCAATACCTACCATGCGGTCGGTTGTTTAGGGGGTGTGGTGAAGTTTTTTCATAATAGCGCGCCGTGATGCGCTTTCACTCTTGTATCACCAGAGGGAGCTTGAGACTCAAGTATTAGGGGCCAACAGTCTTAATGACCCAGGATTTTTTTTTTTCTTGGCACAATTGTTTCACAACTGGATGGGGAGTGGCGTGATCCACATTCTTGGGGCAAGTGAGTCCTGTTGTGGGTGCGGCCCCCATGGTGGACTGGATACTTCACCTTTAGCCTGGCTCTAATAGCACCCATGGAGCTGTGCTCCCCTCAGTAGGCAAGGCATGATGGTTTGGTAATTTTGGATACTCCCAGTGCCTTACTAATACAGTGTTACTCCCACTGGTTATCAGGAGTCGATCAACATGCAACTTCATACTGAAGTTAATGTATTTCAGGTTATTTATCACCTTCTTGTTTCCATACAGGGGGCTTATAGATTTTATTCGGGTTTAGGGGTGTAATGTTGGGGGCTGGAGGGAGGAGAAAGGAAACGGTATGTTGTTGAACGTCATTGGTGACAGTTGGGAAGTCAGGGAGGGCAGGTTTAAAAGTAAATTTGTTGGTTCATTAACGTTATGCTATGGTCGGGTGTTATTCGGGGGAGCGGGATAGTTCGGGTAGGGTTGGGAGGGTCCGGGGTGGGAGAATGGCACAGCAGTTTCAGTGGTACAGAGGTATCTGGATCACAGTGGTAGTAATTGCCAAAGGACAATTCTGGGCTCACTTTTGTTAGTATAGGTGGCTAGCAATATTAACCTAGCTACGTGGAATGTGAAGGGGGTTAGGAAAAAATCTAAGCAATATCAGGTGCTTAAACACCTGAGTTTGCTGCGTGCTCAGATAACGTTCTTACAAGAATCTCATCTGCTAGATACTGAGGCATTGCAACTCAGGAGACAACAGGTGGGACAGGTCTTTAATGCCTCAGGATCTACTAACAGTTGTGGGATCATGTTGCTGGTTAATAGAGACATCCCATTTATCCCCACTCAGGTCTTCAAAGATCCAGAGGGCAGGTACGTCCTAGTTCAGGGTACTCTTTGGGCCATGCCACTATTGTTTGGCAGCATCTATGGGCCAAACGTGGATGATCCCACCTTTTTTATTAAGCTGATTACCACAATTCTCCTTATACTCCCTATTCCCATTATTATAGAGGGAGACTTTAATTTGGTCTTGGACCCTAACATAGACAGGTCTGGCAATGGGTTGAGAGGATTGTCTCCTGGGCAAAAGGCCTTTAGGGATTTGCTGGACCAGTGTGGACTGTGTGACATATGGCGAGTCTTGCATCCCAACTCCAGGGAATATACTTTCAGTTCGCCAGTACACGGCTCGCAGTCTCGCATTGATTACTTATTAATCTCTCAGGTGCTCTTGCCAGGTGTGCTGTCCGCCTAGATTCAGCCTGGTCCCGTATATGATCATTCTCTGGTGTTATGCAACCTGTCTTTCATTAATATTCCCAAGAAAGAGACCCAATGGAAACTAAATGAACAGTTATTAAAAGATGAAAAGTACTGTAGCCTGGTGAAGGAACAGATTGATGTATTTTTTTCTACTAACCCAATAGAAAGCACTACACCTTATATTTTATGGGGTGCTTTTAAGGCCTACATGAGGGGCATTCTCATTAGTTTAGCTACAAAGAGGAAGAGGGCTCAGGAGGCAGAGCTATTATCATTACTGTCTCAAATGCAGGTACTAGAATCTAATCTATCAAACAACACTCCTAAGGAGGAGAGGCAGAAACTTTTAGTAGTTAAGGATAGATATTTAGAATTGTTAAGGGAAAAGGCAGAGTTGGCCATTATCCATACCAAAGCAAGTTTCACGGATCAAGGAGAAAAAGCAGGGTGCATGCTTGTTTACATTTAAAGCAGCAAGAGTCTACAAGATTTATACCTCCAGTCAGGGCACAGATAGATGGGTCCCTGAGGGTATCCCCCTCAGAGATAGTGCAGAAATTTGCTACATATTATGAGCAGCTATATAGAGACATGGATAGCCCCCCTTCCTTAGAGGAGTTGGAGGTGTACCTCAGGGATTCTTGCCTTCCTTCCTTGTCAAATTCCCCCAAAATTTCTTATTCTCTCCTTTATCTCAGGAAGAAATTTCGGCAATTATAAAGGCCTTGCTCTCGGATAAAGTTCCGGGGCCGGATGGGTTTTCCACTTTATTTTATAAAGTTTTTAGAGAACATCTATTGCCTGTGCTTCACTGGCTCTACCTCCATATTCTCTCCAGGGTAGTAGTAGACACCCATTTGTTTGAAGCCCTGATAGTCCTACTACCTAAACCGGATAAGGCTCCTGAATCAGTTCAGAGCTACAGGCCAATATCCTTGTTGAATCAGGATGTCAAAATTCTTTCGAAGATGTTGGCAGATAGGATGCTGGTCCTCCTGGATCTGATTGGCATGTCTCAAGTCGGGTTTATGAGGGGATGCCCATCCTCAGACCATTTATGTACCCTCTCGCACGTCTTCTTGGAGTCCAGGGACACCACCTTCCCTGCAGGGCTGGTCTTCCTGGACGCTGAGAAGGCATTTGACTGGGCGAACTGGAATTTTTTATTCCAAGTCCTCAGAGCATTTGAGTTTCCCTCCATGTTCATAGACTGGATCAGGGTGCTATATCGGTCTCCCTCTGCGAGGATCTCAGGCAATGGGGCTTTTTCCAAACCTTTCCTTTTACAATCAGGTATGAGACAGGGCTGTCCCCTTTCCCCCTTATTATTTACTCTTTATTTGGAGCCCCTTATTCAAAATATTCTTAACAACATGGGAATACAAGGTATTTCAATCAGGAACAATGTGGTGAAGATAACAGCATATGTTGATGATCTCCTCCTCCATTTGGCCCACCTGGTAACATCTATTCTGATCATGTTAGGAGAGATTGCTAAATTTAGCTTTTTTTCCAATTATAAACTGAATGCAAACAAGACTTCTTTCTTTCCTCTTAACCACAAGTTTTCAAGACTGACATTGTCCCTTTGGGATTGTGTTGGTCAGCCCGTGTTCTTAAATATTTAGGTATTAAGTTAACACGCAATATTTCCCTATGGTTTAAAGAAAATTTAAAGCCTCTTTCTCAGATGATTGTGCAGGACCTAGAGAGATGGGATAAGCTTCCGATTTCATTATGGGGCTGTATTAACATAATTAAGATGAATGTATTTCCCCGCCTTTTTTACCCCCTGTCACATCTTAACTCATTTGTCCCTCTATCCTGGTTTCAGAAAATGCATAAAATCTTCACTAAGTTTATCTGGTCTAATAAACACTCCAGGTTGGTGTCCCACAAGTTAGCCGCCCCTTAAAATGAGGGAGGGCTGCGGATTCCTCATTTGGCAATTTATTACTGTGCTAGCCATCTTGCTAAGTACCTGAAATGGGTAGGGCTGGGTCTGGAAAATTCGAGACCTGTCTGGCTCAGTATTGAACTAGACTTTATCCAGGCTATGAACATGGACCCCTTGACCATGCTCTATGTTAAAGTGTCCCTTTTACAGAATGCTAGTAACTGTCCCACTCTAATGACTTCATGAAAAGTGCACTCACAGCTGTGTTCTTTCCTGAGATACAACCCAAATACAGACCTGTCTCAGTCTATCTGGAATTCTCCGGTCTTTACTATAAATAAGCAGAAGGTTTCTCGTACATGGTTGCCCCAGTTACGAGAGGGGATAGCATTCTCATTTCTGGACGATGCCGGGGTTTGGCTCCTGGTTTCTGAAATTATCCGAAAGTTTGATATTCCGGATTCCCAGTTATTTAGGGTTTTTCAATTAAGGCACCTGTTAACTACGGTCTTTGGGAATGTCCCTCCCCACCCAATGGTTTTTGAATTGGTACCTGAACTTTCCTCTCTTCTCAAATCCTCAGGTGTCATCTCTAAGATATATCAAATACTGTACCACTGGCAGTTTGGGAGTGGTAACGGCCCTACTAGCTTTTGGAACTTATTTTTTCCTCAATTTACCTTCAACTGGCTGGCTCTCTGGATGTTTTGTCATAAATACGTGTCCCAAGATAGATTACACCTTATGCAATTTCACATTTTGCACAATATGTACTATACTCCAGTCAAATTGGTGAAGTGGGGCCTTCTTGAAACAGATAGGTGCACTAGGTGTTCCCAGGAAGCTGGGATGCTTTTTCACATATTCTGGTCATGCCCCAGGATAGCTCCGTTATGGGATTTAATTAAAACCAATCTGGATCCCTTATTGGGATTACAGGATTGCTTCACACTGGATATTTGCCTCCTGGTAGATTTGTCTTCCATTAAGGTCAAAGCCCGGAGATTTCATATATCTATGATCGCACTCTGGTTAAAAAAAATATTCTCAGGTATTGGAAAGATGGGATTTGCCCAACATACCAGGAATGGATAAATGAATTCCTTGCAAATCTTCGCACAGAGAAGGCTATAGTGAGCCTCCATAACAGGTTACAAAGGTATAAGCATATCTGGGATCCCCTTCACACCCTAATCATTACTGCTAGGGTTTAAAGTGCAATAGGTTACCTGTTATCTTAACATGTATTCGATTATTACGTAAAGCGTGCTACCACAACATATGAAGGAACTGCTGTGCCGGAGGGGTAGGGGGCTTGGGGGGCAGTGTTGGATTGTATTACAAACTGGCTGTTCATGTTTGCATTACTACCTCCTGTATTGTGGAAAATCTTGTGAATAAAGTTTGAACTGAAAAAAAAAACTAATTGGACAAAGGGAGAGCATCTGGATTTTTCAACTAGCAGCAAGGAAAATATGGGCTAAACGACAATATAGATTTGTCAGCCTTTCTGAATAAGTTTAGGTGTTAAAACATTTTTTAAAAAATCACCTATCTCCCATAAAGAGGTACTTTTATTTTTATTTTAGTGAGAAGAATGTCACCACCTTGTGGTACCATGTTGTTTTTGAGCCAAAAATACTTGGTTCTTAGATCATATTATACATGTCTCCAGTTCAGTTTGTGTTGATACACCTGATGTCATAGTTTTGTTTAGCTCTATTTTTATTTTTTATTTTGTGCTCTCTGTTTTTTTAAAAATGATAATGGCTCCAGCCCGTCGGCACAGTGGTTAAATTTCCACTTGTGACGCCAGCAACTCGGGTTCTGGAACAGACCCAGATTGCCAGAGAGCTGGCCAGGGCAGAAGGTTGGAGCATCCCATTGACAGCTTTCCTTCTCTGGGGGAGGTGGGGTAGTGTCCAGCGCAAAAAGAACCCCTGGTGGAGGCCGGGAGTTGCTCAAGCTACCAGTGCTTGAAACTAAGTGAGGCAGGGTGGACACTGGCATCATTGCATGTCCCCACCTCTGAAACAGAAAAAAATGGAAAAAGAGGTAGGCGGGTGGGTCCACTTTCTAGGTGAAGCCCTCCCTGGGTCTTCAATTAGCCACCATCACCATCACTCCCCAGACCAGTCACTAGTTCCTTAGTTCAGATACGAGGGTCTGATATCATGGCCCTACTCTGTGGGGGGTAAGCCAGGGGTAACTGGGGGAGAACGGCCATAGATGGTGGTGGAAATCCCAGGGGCCGTGACCAGGGCTGAGGATCCACAGTAGGAACCCACCAAATAAAGAAAAAAAAAAATTATAATGGCTGTAGTGCATGTCCTTTTGAATGTCTGTAACAAACTAGTATAGCCATAAAGATTGTTAGAAGTGAGTGCAACATAGTGTGAAGCTGTTATTAGTGAAGATTTCATTGGTCTAGTTCATTAACTACGTTATATTATTTTGGTTGTAATGACATGTTAGATTCTAGCATGTAATTACAACAATTAGAAAAACAGGACATTAACTGTTTTCAATTAAATAACTTTTGATTGATTAGATTGAAAACACAGGTTTAGACAATTGTTTTTAATTGTATCATTGTTATCTAATTACTCATAGGGTGTATAAAAAGGTTTTGAAAGGGGCTATTCATGTACTCTGAGGAAGCCCAGTAGTTGACTGGTGAAACATAAGTTTGTGCCACATTTTTTCCAGCCTTTCCTGCCACTGGTTGCTGTGCCTTATCATGAAGAAGAATTAAATATTTAGCACTGTATATTCTAGCACTGTGTTTTTTGTGTGTCCGCTTGATGGGTGCTGTTTGCTTTTTTTTTTTGCTTATGAGACATGGACATAGCACCATCGCTGTCCTGGTGCTTCTGTTCAACTTTTCCTGCTTTTATGGGTTACCAGAACCTTTTGTGTCAGGCAATGGGCCCAACTTGACATCAAGGGGTTTTCAAAAATTTATGAAATGCAATGAAATCAGACACATTCAGATTGCACCTTACCACTCAGCCTCTAATGGTTTAGCCAAAAGGGTGGTGCAAACAGTGAAAGAAGGGTTGCAGTGGTTGGGTTCAGAATCTATGCAAACGCAAATACAGAAACTTTTGTTGCAATACTGGGTTACATCACATGCAATGACAGGGGTGTTGCCAGTGAAGTTGTTTTTCAGCAGGACACTTCATTCCCATTTGGATTTGATCCACCCAGTTTTGGGGACCAGAGTCATTTTCAGAATCACACAGAGTGATAAACCATATATAACCAGAGAACCAGTATCTCCTGTGAGAGTGCTCTGGGAGAGTCCCCCTCTCCCCCAACTCCCTGAAAAGAACCCAACTTCAGACAGCAAAACAGTTCCCAACATATAAGAACCATGTAACCCCCCCAGTCATATAAACCCCCCTCAGAAACAAAACATCCCCGGTCCCAAAGACTGACACTCTACCTACAGAATATAACACCCAGTCCCTGATGAACATACAATTCACCGCCAGCATAACCCTGTCATCCCCATATTCATCCCCATGCCCCCAAACAGGCAAAAGAAAAATACATATACCAAACAACCAGTATAACTAAGGCTAGTCCATTTCTTATCATCTGCTGAGAACTACAATAATATCTAGGTAAGGAATGAGGCCTCTGACATTCTGTGTCAGTCAGGATCCAGGCTAAACACCACCATCTGAAAACAACCACCCGGTCAGACCACTGCAAGGGTCCATATAATCCCCACATAACCCAAACCTTCTCTCAGGAAACTTTAAAAAGACCCAGGGGGTACAATAATATATACTACATCCTGAAGTGACAGACTGGGAGCACAGCATTTAAACATTATACAGATATAACCAAACCCCAGAGCTGGAAATGCTCGAACTACTTATATCACAGCCACCCCCCCACCCTGTTGGCCTCTAGGGATGAACTGAACAATATGCATAGTTATCTTGTCTGCCCCCTGACTTCAGAAAAAACACAGCCATGGGGCCAGACATGGAATAATGTATGAAACTGACAAAGAACAAGATTGTCACTGGTACTTTGCCAAAATGAATGTCAGAGTCTCTCTGGATAGGTAACGATTAAGTAAGGACTAAATTGGGGTCGAGGTCTGGGGCAGTGGGGCTCATCCTCTGACACTGAGTCCGCTGAGAGGAAAAAGAAAAAATTGTCAGAGCCAGAGAGCTAAAACCAGCTGTCAAGTCACATCCTTATCATAGGTGGCCTAGTACCAATATCCCATGATCATGTATACTGGGATCTACAGTCTGACTTTCAGGCCCTTCATACCATCCATGAGTAGTGATAGGCAGGGCTGTTCATGCCAACTCCCCATGTTGGGTGCACCAAGGGGGTAAGGCAAAGTCCAGCGAGTCTCCAGGGCCTCATCTGTCCTTGATAGTGAGTGCATAATAAGCAAGGAAGGGGCAGAACTGGTGTCCAGAAGACCTGTAAAAAGCTCCATGAACCTTGTAAGAAAACCCACAATAAATCAGTAATTCCCTGTTATCATTCTGCTCCCATCCTGCCGACTCCAACACATCCAGATACCAGTCCTCTATGAAGAAATACCAGATGAATAATTACAAATCCCTCAGCAGTCTGGCCAGAACCAAATTCAGCCAAATAAAACAAATAACTGCAGTAATTAAAGAACCAAGGCATACCACCCTAGCAGAATTCAGAATGGCAGGACCTCTCAATTTAAAGTACATGTATTGAAAGGTGGTCACAAATTTTATGGAAATCCGAGCTATTAACTTGCTAAAATAAAGAAAAAAGTCAAATATATAGTGTTAACATCCTCACCCACTCAGACTCATAGCTAACTATAAAGTGGCATTCTGTAGCAGATCATACCTGCATATGAAACAACAAACCCCATATATCAGTCTAATTTATTGAAAGAACAACATAATCTGCCCCTCATCCAAACATGCAGTCATGCCTCCTTTAAATTAAAAAGTTACCAATATTATAAATAAAGGGTACAGAGGAAGAAGTCCGAAAAAGGAACCTTGAAAGGATTCCTGAGATTCGAAGCAGAATCATGAATGAAAACTCATTCAGCCCTTCGAAATGAAAAGGAGCATCGAAGCGTGTTCCTATGGCTCTGATCCCAGCCTTTCTCATTATGGGGCTTTCAGTCCCAGAGTTATGGTTCCCTTATCACACTCACACTCAGTGCCTGGAATTTCCATGCCATCAAGAACATTTATAATGAAAGAAAGGCAAGTTAGGTCACAATGGCCTGTATCCTAAAGGCAAGGCTGCATCTTAACTCGAACTGGGCCAAAATAGAAATTAAAAGTGGATGCCAATGCTTGATCGTGGTTCAAATCCCCAGTGTATCAGATAATAGAGAAACATCAACAAATCACTGTAATAATAAAAAAGAAAACCCATATCGCCATCAGCTGGGTAAACAAGATAAAGTCAGGTTAATCACAAGCCATAACATGATCACAGAACATAAGCTTCATTTACCCAGAGTCTGAGTTGTAATAGCAGGTCAAAGGGAGGTCCTATCAGAATTATGTAAGTCCAACAAATAAATCTGGAAACAGCATGGGCAAGTCTTATTTCATCTGATTGTAGCTCTCATAAGTCTCTTTTTTTTACTATTTCTTTTTGCACCCCAACACCGCTGCTGATCCTTCTCTCCAGGCATCCCAATGCACCCAAATGTACCATGTGGACAAAGAGGAAGCTCCAATAGGTGCCCCACTCCAATACATACCTCTAGAGACCTGGTTGACCCCTGGGTGGGGTGGACGAGTCCCTCTCTCCTCTGAATCCACAAGGGAGCATGCAACCGAAGCTCCTCCTTGGTTCCTTTATGGTCATCTCTGGTGCGGGAGCCCTTCACCTGGATCAGTTGTGGTAATTTTTCCTTTTTCTGGTCCACCTCATTGGTGTTGGCACTCAGGGAGGATCAATGAGATGAAGGCATGCTTATCCTCAGCTGACATCAGCTCCTTCCTGTGTATCTGCCTTCCACTGCTGCACCAGCACCGCCCGTGGTCACCCAGGCAGTGATGGCATATCATCAGAGTGAGCATCCCACCCCTTCCCAGAGAAGGAGAGCAGCCATCAGGTGCTCGATCCTTCTCGCCCCTCCGGCCGACCCCCGGTGACCCAAGTCTGTCACCAAACCTGGGTCGCTGACATGGCGCGAGGTGTGGCATCCAGTGCCTCAACCCTCAGCACCACCAGGCCGGCCTCATAAGTTTTTTTCATACCCTTAAAAGAAAATTGAAGTCTGTCAGGATACAACATCTTGAATCTGAGTTGTGCAGCCAAAATCATTGAGGTAACTGGACCATATACTGCCCTCTTCAATTGAACTGACTTGGGCAAATCCTGGCAATTCTAAGTTTGCACCCCTCCCAGGAAATTTCTTTTGCATCCATTATCTTGTTCAAAATATGTGCTTTGTCCAGAAGATTCAGTAACTTTAAGATCAGAGGTATGGGCGAGGCATTAGGAAGGGGAGGTGGGTACAGAGCCTGGTGAGCCCACTCAATAATGTAGTGTAAGCCATTCTGGGAGGGGCCCGCAATCTTTTCTAGAAACTTCTGCTGAAGATTACTCCTGACTGACCTTCGAAACCCTTCTGGGAGGCCAATTATAACCAAATTGTTACCGGTGACTGCCTCCCTCCAAGTTTTCCAGTTTCTCCTCTAGTTTATGTAAACTTTGCTAGAGGGACACAGTCTCAGGGTCCAGCTGATCCCTCCAACCTTCCAGTAAATGCATCTGAGTCTTTGCATCTCTGATCCGCTAGGTCAATTTGTCAGCCAACAAACAGACAGTCTGCAGCTCGGAGGTAAGTGCCTGAAGTGCTTCTTTCAATGGGGAAAATTCTTGCAGAAAGCATGCCTCCATGAGTGGTGGAGAAGAGTTGGTGGACTTAGAGGGAGCTGATGCCTTGGCCTTACTTCATTTAGCGGCCTTCTCCCATTCAGGTGTAGGTGGGGAGATTGCAACGCACACGCCCAGATTTCATCTCAGCATCCATAATTAATGACCAGAAATGTGACGGATGATTCCAGGTTTGTATCAGAGTTGAGCTATATAAATGAAGCCAACCAGAAACATGTTAAACTATAAAAAATGAAATTAAAAAGGGAGAAGAGGAGTGGAGCATGTGGATGAAACTGCTAAGCTGAGCAGTGCATCATGTGACTCTCTCCCTTAGGTTTCTATAAATTTCTAGTAAGTACTATACATTGTTCTATCCCTCAAGGGTCCACAACTAATGTGGAACTTTATGTAACAATTTTCTAGTGAAGTGTTGGGGTTACTCACAAACAAAGGTATAGGCCTTCCTTCCCTGCTGACGCCGGCAGATGCTGCTTGCCTCTGTCAGTGTCACCTCCACTTACTGAGGCTTGGAATTTTATATCTCTCTGGACCAGAAGTTGCTCATCCCAACTTCTGGTTCAGCTCATGAATAAAAGTTAAAATGTACAATTCAGCAGAGCTGTAACAGTAACCTGCCTTTAAAAGAGCAGGTTTAAAGTCACCAGGGAGCTCTAATTGGCTGCCCTAACTGTGGAAACTCCACAGCAGCTCGTTGTACTTCTCACTCTTACCAGGGGGTTAAAGGTCATAAAGGCCATGTTGTTTGTTACCCGGCAACCAGATTGTAATTAAAAACAGACACTCTGTAGCCCTTACAGCACTTAGTTATGCAGCAATCCTTCGTGGAGCTGTTGCCTACCCACAATATCCATCCAAAAATTGTATTCACCTGCTAAATCACTTTACAACTGTAATGTGATGTCTTGGGCAGATATGTTTTCATTAATGTGATCTGCTTACAGCTAAATGCTTTGCATTAACTTACACACTGAATTTTCTAGTGGAAATATATTTGCATATGATATTACATTTGAATTCCAATGTGATCTGATGAGTGAATTCATGTTGGATTATAATGTAATCTGGCAAAAAGCTTTCATCAGCATGCATTAGAATACATTTATTGGGGAATTACTGCAAACCATTTTATGGGATAAAGTGAGGGAACAATTCAAAAGGCATCACTTGATTAGTGATAGCCAAAACACTTTTGTAAAGGGCCATCATACTGGAATTTTGTAAATATGTCACTTTTATGGTAGGCAGAGGAAATATAGTAATGATAATATGCTTAGAGTTACAGAAAGTACTTCTTATGGTTTCACATCAGATATTTTTAAAGTCAGAAGTCACAGTATAAGAGGTAAATTAGCCTGTTTGACAGAAAGCTGGTTCACAAAGGGGGCATAAGAGTAAATTTAGATTTATAGTTTTGTTTTTGTTCATTGAGAAAATCAGAAAGACCTTTGAGTCACAGACTCATTTACAAAGGTTGCACGTCAAACAATTAGGGTACAGAGCAAACAATAGGTAACAGAGAATGGAACATAACATTACACAATGAGGATTACACTTCAGCACATGGTAGTCATAAGGTATAATGAAATATAACATTACATTGTAATACAATACACTACATGGGAGGTGGGGGGCTTCTAGTTAGAGTTGATCAAACAGGCGATCAGGGTCTGTACAGTAGAGGGGTCACACTATAGCACAGCCACAGTGGTTGCAGGGAGACCTGTATCTGGCTGATAGTCAGATGGTGAGGTAGTAGAGGTATTGAAACAGGGACAAGGATAGATATGGGCATAATAGGGCAAGGTGCAGTAGGAAAGAGTCAGGTGCAGTCATACACGGTAAAGTCAAGGAGGAGTTCCCTTAGTCTAGCTTTAAAAAGACCCAGCCTTGTTCCTTTGGCTATATGAACTGGGAGTGAGTTATACCAAGTGGGGACTTGGTAGCTGAAAGTCAAATAAATACTGTAGAAGCATTTTCTGCTAAAAGAGGTTATGAGTGGAGCATTAAAGGTTCCTAGGACCACTATTGCTAACAAGTTGTACACATGAATTACAGTAATAAAAGTAGGACATCATAGTTTGCTAAAAACGTCAAGATGGCAAGTATACCCAACTAAAAAAAATATTCTTAGACAAAACAATCATCAGTATCTTCTGATCATTTCCAAAAATAATCTTATATGATATTTTTATAATGCTTGCAAGCTGTAACATTTGAACTGTTCCTCATGAAACACTCTTTTTGTAAATGAAAGTGTGGTGTCTAATCAACATGTATAGACCTTAATGATACAGTTCTGTGTTGCTACATGCATATAAGTGTTGAAATAATATGCTGTTAAAAATTACAGGACTTTAAAAATGCATTGAACCATTTCATGATTTTCATATCAATATGAAACACTTTATATTGTTTTTATATTGATATATGGTCTGTAATAATATCTTAATGATATATCTACTTAGCTGACTCCAAGCACTCATTTATAGAAAAATTAAGCCTCTAGCACAATAATTTCCAAAGATATCACATGTTAAATAAAATATCTTTTGAAGGGTTTAACACTGTAGATGTTACTAGAAATGTAATTTTTTTAATGAATGTTTGGAGTCCAGCCATTAAGAAATGGTGTTCTTATTATATCATTATCATGTACCATGCATAGTTATATTATCAATAGGGGTGTGACCTTGGGTAATGTCACGAGTGGCATAAGCCATGAGTGAGGTGGCTGAGGCCAAACAGCATGAGTATAAATAAATCATACATCACCCACGCTCCCCATGCATACTTCATTTATGCAATAGGTAAGGAGCTTGTGTTATGTTTTTTTTTTTATTATTGCTTTTTTTATAATTTGTAAAGTTTGTGGGATTACTTGGTACAGTAGTTCTCCACCCAATTTTTATCCTTTGCCATGGGCATTGCTATGGATATTTTGCCATGACATCAGCTCTGATGCTGCAGCATCTCAGATGATTGGTGGAGGTATTGAGAGAGAGTGAAGATTCCTATGCAATATGGCAATGACACTTAGCAAGGGTTCAGAAAGAAGTACTGCATTGTACAGAAGCTATGGTAGTTTCAATACCTGTCCCACAATTTGTGTTAAAATGTTTTGCATCTTATTGTATTTCTCCCCTACCCCATCTGTGAATGTAAGGTACTGTGTGTTATGCCAGTTGATGTACAAATTAGCTTTGTAGTGGATGAGCTGGAGCCGGGATTGTTCTAAGGATGAACTGTGGAGTAAGAGCCAGGAGATCATTGTCAAGAATTATTTTCTTTTTGTTTTGTTTTTAATGTTAATTTGTCCTCCCTACTGGTCTAGGAAGTTACAATCATTTGCTTGATATACAAGTTTAAATTTGGAGTGTGCAAGGTGGAGCTTGGATTGTTCTGAAGACAAGACCCAAGACATGAGCCATGTAGTCAAAGCCAAGAGAGCCATTTCATCAAAAACTTTTTTTTTATTTTATTATTTCTCCTGTTCAATCCATGAAGTTACACTGCAGCATGCTCAGACACTTCACATTTGAGTTGGGTCTGGGAGTGTTCATCGTGAGATAGTGTATAACAGAGTTCAGAACTGGTGCTGACAGGGGTGCTCTGTAAGAAGGAAGGAGAGAGAAAAGTTAGTGCAGCAGATGCATAGTGGAAAACTATATTTTTTTTAAATGTCAATTCTATGTGAGAAGCAACAAGTAGGCAAATGATTCTTGTAGTGAAAGGTGTATGGAAGAGAACAGAATGAGGGTACATGTGACTGTGTGTATGTTTAAATGACTCAATCTCTGTCTTTGAAATGAAACCAAAAGCTTTGCAAAGTAGTGCTAGCAAGGGGAAGGAGGGATCTTTGATGTAGAAACTGTGTACATAAGTGAATGGTGACATACTAACAGTGAATGTAAATGTAAGATTCTACATTTATACACACAGTTACTCAGATAAGCAGATTTATCAGACTTCATTGACGTTCATACCTATTGCACAGATATTCATAAATTTACATTGCAACAGAGGTGTTTTTTTATAACATAAACATTAACAATATACTTTTTTCCATAACGATGAAGTACATCAATACACAGTGCATTTTAAATATCAACATGGAATATTCCCTGATGGTTTTAAAAAATAACATTAAAAAATAATATTTTTTGTACTGCTTCTGAATTTTTATATTGGTCCCCATAATTCAATTAGTATCTGTATAAGTGCAATACCCATAAGCATTTATTGTATGTCTAGTGAACATTCCAGTCTCCCACCAACAGTATGACATTTTTGCCACTTTCACAAGTGAAGCCTGCAAAAGCGTCAGCAGATAATAATGAAGAATGATCCGACCAGACACAAAGGGATGTGGGCCATGTAGGGGACTGGTCTGGAAAATGCCTTGTAGAGAATAATATTGGCAGATATAATATATATATATATATATATATATATATATATATATATATATATATATATATGTATATATATATATTTTGTGTGTTTAGGCAGAAGTTAGAGTTCAAGCCCAAAGTCATAGAAATAGAGAAATACGAATGTTAAGGTAAATTTTGTGATTGTGTGGTGTGGTGTTCTTGGGATCTGAAAAATTGTTTAAAGCATTGTTAGTGGCATTACCTTAACTTCTGAACTGTTTTTCAAGGCATGGAAATGTACTTACTGTATACTATATACCAGTGATGCACTTTAAGGGGACACTGTCGACCCTTTGACATCATATTATTTCTAGTTCAAAACCCACTTTTTGATTGCATACCTTCTCTAAAATTCAGAGATGTTGCATTGTTTTATTGGACACCTTTCTTCATAGAACTGAAATGAATGTTAATTGTGTAATTATACCCAACCTTGTCTTGTTTCACATCCTTGATCTACTCTTATTGCATACTTCCTGAGCATTAGGAACACCTCTCAAACAGTGAAGCCACTCATGATGTAATTGTCTCCTCTCCTTCCACTGCATCATAAGTGGCTTGACTGTGTTGGAAGAGTTTCCTGTCCAGGAAAGATACCGTGGGAATTGATCAAGGAATGAAAGCAATCATGGTTTTGTGAGGTAATACCAGTATGGTGCGCAGTCTGTGTTTCAATTTTATAAAGAAAAAAGGAATCAGAATCAAGCTACCAGTTACATCAACAATCTCTACAGAATGTCAGCAATCACAACATGTGTTTTTTAAACTAAAGGCACTTTGAGGCCTAAAGGGGTTGACAGTGTTCCATTAAGACAAGTAGTTGTTCAAACTCTGAGTAACAGCACACCACACAATTACAGAGAGTCAGGGCAGCTTTTACCCTATTATCATATTTCCTGACACTTGTGACTTTGTGCCTCAACCATAACTAATGCCTTAATTTAATTTATGCATTGATTTCCCATCCTTTTTTAAAAGGACACTAAGTATTGATGCACAGTAATGAGTAGTGGTAATGTTGGCTTTTTTGAGATAAGCAGTCTTTGGTACCCAGTAGCACTTTTCATCTTCACCGCATTTCATGTCAAGCAGTCCCTGTTACCCACTGGTACTTCCCCTCCATCAATCTGCCCATATACCAAGCAGTCCCTGGTGTCCAGTGGTACTCTGTTTCCTCACCCTGACATATGCCAACCTGTCCCTGGCATTCTGTGGCACCTCCTTTCATCTCTATATGCCACATCAAGCAGTCCCTGTTGTCCAGAGGCACTTCCTAACCTTTGTCCAAGCCAAGCAGTCCCTGTTGTCCAGTGATACTCTAATCCTCCCTTACCCTGGCCTTATTTAAGCAGTCTCTGTCATTCAAAGGAACCCCTTTCACAACCTTTCCACAACTCAAGCAGACCCCTAATGTCTGGTAGCACTCTTTAAAGCCCCATATTCCACACCAGGCAGTCTCTTATATTCAGTGACACCCTCTGTTCTTGCCTTACTCTAAGCCAGGCTGTCCCAGGAGATGAGTGGCACCCATCCCACACCCTTTCCTAAGCCAAAAAGTTCCTGGCATCCAGTGTCCCCATCCCTCTCTTTTCAAAGTCAAACAATTTCTGGTGTCCAGTTCTACTGCCTCCCTTATCCTTCCACAAGTCAAGCTGTCCCTGATGTGCAGTAGTACCCACTCCCTCACCCTATCCCATCCAAATGAGTCCCTTCCAGATTGTATCTGGCTCAACCTATCCACTCACCTCCTCCATACCTTGATTGCAAACAATAATGTATACAATTAAGGCAGTGTGACTGTTCAGTATTTCTTAAGTTGCAATTGCAATAATGGAATCAACTTGTCAGCTGGCTGTACAGGTGAGTGGGGGTCTGCTGGCAGCTGCCGGGTGGATTATTGAGTTTCAAATCCTTCCTGTCCATTAGGAATGCTACACAAAGTACGGTTACTTATTATGCAGAAGTACTGTATATTCCCATTGCACCATGAGTGGCTAGATTGTGTGTGAAGATGGTCTCAAATGTCAGGAAGGATCCAGTCTGAGTAGTTTAAGGTTGTTATAAAATGTGTTTGGTAAATCCTGTTCTTGGAAATGCTGAGACATGCTGGAATCTACCAGTGCCTGTCCATCCCAGTATCAAACGTATCAATGTGCCCATTGTTATTTTTTACTTTGAAACCAATGTCATTTTTTCAGCCTATTGTTTTTTAAAATAACATTGCCATTTATCAAAAATACAAATTGCCCCCTCCAAAACATAGTTTGCTAAACAGTGCTTACATTTCTGCTTCCAACATTTATTAATTCATGTACTATTTTGTTTTACAATTTTAATTCTGATCATTGTGCTGTGCTTGTACCCATGCATTTCCTCATCTGGTTACTCACTCACTCACTCACTCAGTTTTAATAGCCTAGTTACTCTAATCCACATCACTCCTATCACTCTTGCTATCTCCCAATTTCTGTTGGATTTTTTAAATGGATAAAAATGTTGTGGTTTATATTTTTATACAGTATAATTGTAAATCTGAGTTACCCCAGTATATTGTTTTTGGTGTTTTAAAACAGATCTTTTTCAGGGCCCCATTGCAATGCATCCATCTTCCATTACTTTTTTTATTGGTAAGCAGTTCCAGAAGTCAAGTAACATCAGTTCAATGGAAACCCTCCATGGAAACTTCATTATAGGCTTCACCTCAACTGATGCCATGAGGTTCAGGGACTGATAACTAAACCACTACTACAGAGGTAAACACAAGTGTCATACATATTTTGCGCCATTTTTCTGTACATTAATATCTGTGTCTGTTTTAGCTTGCCGTTATGTTCCCCATGGTTTTCCCCCAGGTCGCATCTGGAAACGAGTGGCTAGTCACTCAGTATGCCTACCTGGTTAAACTCTTAAATAAATAAATACTACTAAAACACTGGTGTGTGTGTGTGCGCATGTGCACTGTGTGTGTGTGTGTCATGGAAGAGGCTCATAATTATACAATAAGCACTAAGTTTTCCATACAATATATAAAAACACTACAAAATGTCCTTATGTATCAGGTGTAAAAATTAAACATACAATGCTCTTACTCCCAAAATACAATTCACTTGTATCTGTTAGACAGTGAAACTTTCATAACCTACTCACAGATTTGCCACTCACAATTACAGTTCTGCCATCTGACTTATGGTAATAAATTGTATTTCTGAATGAAAGATACTGTATATCATTGATATATTATACAGGCATGGCAGTGTTTTTAATTTTGAGCCCTGAGTTTTGCACCTTAAAAGCACAGATGTCATTCCACCAGTTTCCAGAAATTTGGTAAGTGTGGAGTCTATGCCTGGATATTTGAATCTTGTAAATTTGGTAACCATCAGTTCAGTGGGTGCAAAGTCATAGAAGGTTAAGAAAACATACATTTACCAAAATTACTTTTGTTTTTGCACATCAGTGGCTCAAACACAGTTGGGATTTGAAATCTATGGGGCTAGCTACTGTGGTTCCTGGTACCTGTGAAGTAAAAAGCATAGGGAGGAACCTGTTCCAACAGCAAAACAAACAGTACAAAGGTGGTTGGAAATAAGGCTCACTTACCAGGCATATATAATATAATTTATATTGTTATTTTCAACTGCTAGTTCATAGTTAAGCCCTTAGACTACGAACCAGCAATTAAAAATAAAAATAGAAATTATATTATATAGGCTTGGTGAGTAAGCCTTATTTCCAACTACACCTATACTGGGATTTCAGATCTGAAGCTTTTAGTTTTGATAGGGTTTAATCCAATGATGATTCTATGCTCTTTTATTTTTTCTTAACTTTAACAGTTTTTGAGATATTTGCAAAAATATATTCCATTTTTTCTGCATGTGCAGTATAGAAAATAAATATTCAAAGCAAAAGAAATTTTTTTACAAAACAATTGTGTATGGTTTGGTTAGTTAAAACAGGTTTTGTTAGGTTACAAATTAGATTTTGTGAAAGTTAGCATGCCATAAATCTATTAAAACAAAACAGCTTTGCATGCTGTAAACAGAAAACTGAGATGGAGTGGTGGATACCATTTTAGTGGTCAACATAGTATCACGCAAGGAGGATTTACTGGTCATTTCTGACAATTAGTATTGTTATTTTTATTGTAAATATTATGTTTCACCCCTTGCATGCATGGCTTCATCATCTGTTTTTGGTTTTATGACACTTAGGAATGCTGATAATTGATTGTGCAGAAACAATTTGATAACGAGGTGGTTTTCATGGATGTAACTTGTGTGTTGCAGAACTTAAGTTGTGTGGGGGATTATTTTTGATTGTTTTGTGGAAAAAATTGCCTTTTTTACCAATAAGTGAAAATATGCTGAGGTTCGCGTGACAAACCAAAAACAGGTAAATGATTTTGTGTCATAGGTTGTGAAATGTATGGGAATTCTTTTGTGAGAGTTTTTTTTTAAATTTGTGAGTGTTTTTTAAAGGAATTGTGGAAAATGACATAACAGGCTCACTAAAATATGCTTGTCATGGTATGTTTGAGTAGATTAGTGTGTTCTTACACAATTTATGTAGTGTCAACAGGGTCTTGTGTGGAGCCTTTGAAACCAGACTGACTATTTTGTTTCTAGCATACTTGTGGTCAGTGTGTGCCTGTGCACAAGGCTCACAGGGCCCTGCACACAGCCACACATATTGTTATGTTGTTGCATGGCCTGAAGGGACCTGCATACTCTGGCAAGATGGATGTTAGTGTGTGCCTGTGAAGCCAGGTGATGATGTAGAGCTCTGTGGGCTCTGCATATCCTGACATGAAGATGGTTGATGTTTGACTGTGTGCAGGCCTGCAGGACCCAGTATGCAGCTACCACACCACTGTGCTGACGCAGGGCCCAAAGGGCATGATGTTAATTAGTATGTGTCTCTGGGCACAGCCAGCAGGGCCCTACATGCAGCCATACAGGCCATTGTGTTGGTGTCCTAGCATGAAGGTTTTTTTTTTCTGTGTGGCTATGTGTATGGCCCACAGGAACATGAACAGACAGAAAGGCAGCACTGCTGCTGATGCCAGGCCCAAAGAGCCCTCTACATCCTTGCATGAAGTGGTTAGCAATGCAGGGCTCAAACTATGTCAATTTTTTTTCTGTTTTGCACTGGTCAAAGTGAGGATACAATTCCACTTTCACAAAACAAAAGGAAATGCATTGCAGAAAGCTATGTTTATGAATACAGTAAAGAGCAATTGCCATGATTTTAAGCCTCAGGCAGGCAACTTTTACTAAGAAGCTACAGTACCTTCCCAAGGAACTAATTTAACCCACACATATTTGTTTTCTATGCAGCAGTTAAGGAAATATGTACATTTGTTTGCATCACTCATAACTTCCAAATACATGCCAAGTCCCCACTGAGTACTGAAGCCCCACTCCTAAATTGCAGTTTGATGACGTGCTGTAGGGAACAGGGCTGCAGGCATGCTACATACAGAATAATGAAATTGGGCGATGGGATCTCTAAACATGCTGGCAGTTTCTTTGCTTCTAATTGTAAGTGTATGAGACTAATATATGATATATATTTCAGCCCATTCATGTACATATGCTGAAGGAAAGGACTGTGGAATATCTTGAATCCAGGGGATTACAAGTCTTGAGGCAGCATGGATTCATGGGGGGGATAGACTTCTTTAGACTGGGTGATGAAGAAATGATATCAGGGTGGAGCAGTGGACATGGCATACCTAGATTTCAGTAATGCTTTCAACATCATTCCACATTGGAGATATTAGTCAAGCTGGGTAGCTTACAATTGGGTCCAAAGTTGGTAAACGTGGTTAGAAATTGCTTGGGGGATAAGTAACAGCAGGTGGTGGTAAATGGAGTTCACTCAGAGTAAGGGAGAGTGACCAGCAGGGTGCCTCAGGGACTAATGCTTGGACCAATTCTCTTCAATGTCTTTATAAGTGACACTGCAGAGGAGCTGGAAGGGAAATTCTGCCTCTTCATGGAAGACACCAAAATCTGAAATAGGGTAGACACTCCGGGGAGGGTGTAAAGCATGAGCAGAGACCTCAGAAAACTAAAGCAGTGGGCAAAGGTACAGCAGCTGGGATTCAATATGAAGAAGTGTAAAATAATGCACTTAGGACACAGAAACCCAGGGGCAGAGTACAAATTGGGTGAAGTGGTATTGACAACCACCAAGCAGGAAAGAGACCTGAGGGTAATCATATTGGATGACCTAAAGATGGCCAGGCAGTGCTACCAGGCAGTTGAGTGGGATAGTGGGATGCTGGGATGCATAGGGAGGGGTATTACCAGCAGAAAGTAGGAGGTAGTGTTGCATCTGTACAGATCATTGGTAAAACCCCACATAGAGTACTGTGTCCAGTTCTAGAGACAACATCGCAAGAAAGACATAGAGTGGAGGTAGTCCAGAAGAGGGCAACTAAAATGGTTCAGTCTACATCAAAAACCATACAATGAGAGACTAATGGACCTTAATATGTACACCATGGAAGAAAGGAGGGTGGCTGATATGATAGAGACCTTTAAATACCTCACAGGGGTAAATAAGGTACAGGAGGGAAATATTTTTATTTTAGAAAAAAGCTGCTTAAGAACAAGGGGTTATGCTATGAAGCTGGAAGGGGGAGCTTCAGGAGAGATGTGAGGAAGCACTTTTTCCCAGAAAGAGTGGTGGATTCCTTCTAGTGGAGGTGGTGGGTCCAAACACAGTATTGGGGTTCTAAAATGCATGGGACAAGTATAAGGAAATCTTAGTTGAAAGGAAGGGGGGAGGGAGGGAGAAAGAGACAGAGATCAAGTAGGGTCTGTGATGATACTGTAAGTAGAGAAAAATGAGCAGACAGGGTGGGCCAGAGGTCCTAATATGCCATCAAGTTCTACGTTTTTATGTTAGTTATGGTTCAACTTAACATTACAAAAGTGAGGCAATGTGGCATCAGGGTTTCCAAACTTAATTCCCCACCCCAAGCAGCAAAAGGCTAAAACAGACCTGACAAAGAATATTAGTTGTTGGTCAGCAAAATATGCAGACCACATAAAGCTAGGCAGAGTATGCATTACAACTCTCAATTGTCAGACACTACAGAAAGATTTGGACTCAATCTCACATTGGTCTGTAAAATGGGGGATGAAGTTCAATCTGAATAAGTGTAGGGTGCTGCACTTGGGATACAGTAATATGAACCATAGGTATTATCTAACTGGGGAACAACTGCAGGATGCAAATCATGAAAATGACTTAAAGGTTTACATCACTATATATTTCAACTATACAAAGCAGTCAAGTGAGATAATTAGAAGATGTAACAAGATAATTTGGTATATAAAGAATAACATAGAATCAAGACAACAGGCAGTATTGCTCCCCCTTTATATGGCATATGTTAGATCTCATGTAGATTACTACACACAGTTTTGGTCTCCATATACAGTAGTTATGAATAACATTCAGGTGGCCATGGACAGGGGTCTCATGGTTGGGGGCTTATTACTGTAATTGATCTGCCAAAAATATTTGACACTCTGAAACACGACATGCTATTCAATAAGCTTTATTCCATTTGCTTCAGTCAGAAGACTCTAAAATGGTTCCACGGCTACCTGACTGAAAGACAGCAGTGAGTAACATTGAACAAACCCTTTAAATCTGGATACTTGACCATAAAAACAGGTGTTCCCCAGGAGTCAATGCTGGGACCCACACTGTTTAATTTATATATGAATGATGTCGGACATCTGTTAAAAGATATCCAGTATCATTTGTATGCTGACAGTGCTACATTGTATATCGAAGGCCATTCTATTGCTCAAATTCAAGAAAGGTTACAAGATGATTTCCATTGACTGTAGAGTTATTTTTATGCACACTGCCTGGTATTGAATCCTTCAAAGTCACAGGTCATGTTGTTTTGTAATAAAATGTACACAACTAAACAAACTCTAAGTATAAATATGTTAGATAATTGCAATCTTAATTCTGTCCACTCTTATAAACACTTGGGAGTCTGGGAACAATCCAACTGTAAGTGGGATAACCATATTGACTACTTAACCAAGAAGGTAGGCATTTTATACAAACATAGGAAATACATTCCCCAAGACACCAGATTACAAATTGTCAACTCAATGGTCATCCC
Source organism: Neoceratodus forsteri (assembly GCA_016271365.2). Classification (NCBI taxonomy): domain Eukaryota; kingdom Metazoa; phylum Chordata; order Ceratodontiformes; family Ceratodontidae; genus Neoceratodus; species Neoceratodus forsteri. The sequence goes on from JADMNL010000023.1 coordinate 137,664,955, forward strand.
TCTATTTGACTATGGTGAGATTTTATTTTGGGGTACAACTGAGAATCTGCTACATAGATTAGACATTTTTTATAACAGGTATGCTCATTATATTTTACATGTTCCAAGTAACAAACTTCATTGTACCCTTTATGGAACTGTGAATTGGATTATCTTGCCCAAGTGCCAGAATATTCACATGACACATCTGATCTATAGGTGTTACCTTAATTAGGTGCTTACTTATCTATCAGAAATGGTAGAGATTAGGAAAATGAGGAAAGGTTTATGCACTGCTGAACTAATTGAATTTAAAGTGCCTGTTATGAGAACTGTAAAGGATAATTTAACGTTTACTTGTTTGTCACCTAAATTATGGAATAGATTGCCAGGCTACCTGAGAATATCAAAAGTAACTCCATCTTGGAGCCTCATAAAAACTCGGCTTGTAAAAAGTGCTGAAACACCTAAGGTTTGTTGCAACTAGATGAAAATATTTTATGCGTGTTGTGTGCTATTTGTTACACCTCCTATTTGTTTAAAACTAGATATATTATATATATTACTAATGTATATGATTTGTGTAACTGTTTATTTTACATACTGGGACCCTATTGAAAATGAGCTTTGGCTCAATTGGGTTATCATTTTCTGAAAATCTCAGAATAAAAAAGTTTACTACTACTACTTACTACATATAAAAACTGTGACATTTTACAAATAGAGAAAATACAAATAAGATACATAAAACACATAACTGGCCAGGAAGGACTTGAATATAAGGAGAGTTTGGAACACTTAAATCTTATGTCCTTAGAAACAAGAAGAATGAGGGGGGATTTGTTATATGCATGGGATATTATAAATGATCCCTATTTGTTCACAGAGCTTACAGCCACAGCCAAAGACATTGGTCAGATATTTGCTGAAATTTCTGTAATATTTCTAGAGAAATCTCCTGCTTTCTGCATTTCCACAGTAGGGGCAGCAGACAGAAACTCTTTAGAAATTTAGTGAAATAGCTGGAAATATCTGGCCATACCTGTGGCTACTACTGTAACTTAAATTACAAACAGGACAATATCAATCCCCGTAGTCACCCTTTACAGCTGAAATATAATACATATAATACTACTAAAAGGGATCGTGGTTCTCCATCCATATAGTCAAGACCAGGAACTTGCTACCAGTAGATATAATAGTTTGCAAGAGTAACTCTATATTCAAGATAAAGCTTGATACATGGCTACTAGAGAAGCACTTTCATGGACAATAAGGGTTATTGGACAGGAGCCTCATGGGCAAATGGCCTTCAGTTCCTGTTTGATCACAGTATGAATCACAGTATAAACATTAGGGGGCAGACATTAGGTTGACAACTCCAAAGAAGACCCACCACTGATGTGCCAAGACTCTAGAGACCCAAAACCCTAATTTTTTTTCCATTTGTTATTTGGTGGGTTGGGGTGTAGAGTTAGGGTTGGAAATCCTAACACCACATTTCCCTACATTTGTGACACTAAGTTGAACTCTAATTGGTGCATTAACACAGTTTTTTGCAAACAAATACCCTTCTTTTTGAGGCAGTAGAATCATATCCTCATTCATGCAAGTGCTTTAGGTCCAGTGGATTGTAGGAGTGCAGGGCCTTTGGGTCCTGCACTTCTACGTGGCCAAAGACATAGATACATTGAGCAAAGAATTCATCTCTCAGCTGATGCACAGGGCTCCCTGGCACCCATGGGTGTGGTACTGCAGGGCCCTATGCCTAGAGAAAAGTTCTCTTCACTAAATGTTATTTGTGCCCGTGCAGGTAATCCTGCACCTACCCTTCCCAGTGACATCCCCCCAGCATCAGCTAATCCAGTTGTGTCTCACGAGCTTGCCCCTAAACTCAGCTCACCAGAAAAGGATCACAAAGCACTACCAGCTGGGGTAAAGGCTGGTACTACAGACAAGGTTTCTTAATTTTTTTTTACTTTGCCCCCAAATTTTAAAGATAGCTGTTTATGTTTCCCTCTGATAAGCAGGACATGTGGCAGTTACAGAATACTGACCGAAACATAATTTCAAACCACATATGTAAAAACACATTTTGGTAAGGATTTGAAAAATGGCACCTGTCACGTTTATGAGCTGGTGTGAAAAAAATGGCTATGTTTAAAGTTTGGAGTCAAAATATTGCAAAGTTACTGACATTATGAGTGAATGTTGAAATATTTCAGCATTCAGTCATAACTTGCTATTGTTACCATATTTGTATACCAAATTTTCAACAGTCTTTTTATGATCTCACCCCATGAACAAGGTAGGTGAACATTTTCAAATCCCAGATGAAACTTGATTTCACAGAGTGACTGTGAAATCATCTTTGGCATGGATTTGAAAAATATCACCATGAGGTGGGGTTTCAAACAGGCTACATTGAAAGTTTGGTGAAAACATTTTCAAAATCAGTAAAGTTATCAATGAATGTTGAAATATTTAAATGTTTACTTATAAGAGCCATTTTACCATATTGTTACACCACATTTTCAACGTAGCCCTCTTAATACCCTATCTCATGGATGCCCCAGTGGCACAGACAGCTGAGGCACCAAACCTCACTTGCTGCCATGCCTGTTACCCAGGGTCAGCAATTATCTTGGGGTCTTGGGAGTCAGAGAGGAAGAGGAGGCTCAAACGTCCAGAGAATAGCTTTCCTTTTCTATGGAGGAGGGGACACTGGCTCCAGCATTTGCCTGACTACTAGCGGTGGCTGGGGGTACAGGCAACCAGGACTGCAATGTGAGGAACGAATGAGCAATGGCCATCAATGTCCTATGCACAGGAGCGTGTGCAGTCATGTTTAAATGGTATTGCATGCCCTCTCCTTCGATTGAAGAAAACTGGAAAAATGGCAGGAGGTGGGGCAGGAATACACTGACCCCTCACAGGCTCCCTACCCAGGCTACAGGGCCCTCTCCTGGAAATCAGATACATTCCATTAGCAAGCCAGAGGCACTGACTCTCACCATGGGGGCAAGCCATAAGAAAAGATTGGGAATGAGGTAAGTCCTAGACACTGGGTGATGGGGCTGGGGGATTAGTGGAAGGAGCAACCACCCCAGGGATAAAAAGAATAGAAAAAAAAGACCCTATCTCATGAACCAGATAGGTCAAAATGTTCAAATCATGCTCTAAATGTGATTTTGTGCAGTGACCACAAAATCACCTTTTGGGATGAATCTGAACATTTTTCCTACCTTGTTCAGGAGGTGGGGTCCCCAAAACTCATGTTGAAAATTTGGTGAAAAATGACAAAAAGTCCAAAACCCATTGAACTACATTAAACCAGACTTTCCTTACAATCTCATATTGCATATGTCAGTTCCAGCAGCAAGCTATATCTTCAATTGGTAAGTGGATCTACATCATGGGACATGTTTAGGTGAGTGAGGTGTGTAGAGGGTGTGTGGTGATGAGCACTGAATGGAGGGTATGGGTGGGGTTGGTGGTGGGTCAGATTGGTGAGGAACTATTTTCTTTTTTACAGGTTTATGAAAAAAGAACAATTAAAGACAACAATGGACTGTTCTTTTTTCAGGTTTTTGCTTATTGGATCTGACACTGTGGATCGGGCATCCCGGTGTCAGCTTTTAATTTGTGGTGGCACCGGAGTGGGCACCCCAGTGTCACCATATATGAATTGGGTGGGATATGGGTGACTTGGAGGGGAAAAGTTTGGGGAAGTGTTACTGGGAGTGAGCACCCCAGTCCACTTGTCTATCAGTGCAGAGGAAACATGGGGGGGGGGGCTGGATGAGCAGGGAGGGGTAGGGAATTAAAAATAAAAAAACAAAACAGATAGCTAGATACATAGCTGGATAGACAGACAGACAGATAGCTAGTTAGATATGAGATAGAGAGAGATTGAGATCACTAGCTTACTGCTGGCATGCAGTTCAGTAGCATGTCTCTATCTGTGGGTGCAGATGTCAAGAAAATCCTGCTGTTCTCATACAGAGAAAGTGGGTGAATGGCTACTACCAGTAAGCTGGGTACCCTGGATTTTGGGGTGCCTAGAAAAACTACATCTGTTTTTTTGTTTGTTTTTTTTGTTTAAATCAAACACCACACTCTAGCTAAGTGAGTCTCATCTACCTAGGTACAAGTGTTTCTTTTTTTCTGAAAATGCATCCTTTTTATGTATTTTCAATGTTTTTAGCTTTAAAAAAACATGCTCTGTATTTTCTTCTCATGAACAATAAATCATGAAAGATAAACCTCACAGTCAATATCTTTTTATCATTTACATCAAAGGGTTGTCCAAATCCCTACTGAGCATGTGCAGAAAAACACTTAAAATCCTTATAACTCAAGAAATGTTTAATATTTTTCACAAAACCTTCGCTAGGCACTACTTCAGCACAGGCTGCTTCTCCCTCAATGTACTGTGCCAGTAAGTGAGCAAGTGTCACAATAAATCAAAGAAAAAGAGGAATTATAAAGGGATTAATTTTACTAGAACAGCTTAAGAAATTTCAAAAAATGCTACAAGAAACAGTACCCAGATATGACAGGCAAATTAAATTGACAAAACAAAAAATGTCTGAAAGAGTTGCTACAGACTACTGTCTAAATCAAGCATATCATTGGAAAGAAATATAAAATTGGCAAGAAAAAGAAACTATTCTAACCTTCGATCGATATTGAAAAACAAAGCCAGCAGTTCTACTGAAAACACCACAGTAATGGATTACACAATGGCTCTGAGTGACACTGAGATTTCCAGTTCTGTAAGTTTTTTTTCTTACCCCAACATGCAGAAAATCAATGACAAGGGCAGTATGCATTCCCATATAGGGGCAAACCACAAACTGGCATTCAACAGCCATTCAATCAAATAGGAAGAAAATGGGGGGGGGCATGGAAAAGGCAAATTAAGAAGTGTTTTTTACAGTAATGACTGCTGTATTGCTTCTGGCTGGTGAGGACAGAAATATAAAACCAAGCAGATGAAAACATTGCAAATTCCACAACTTGCCAATATACAGGGTAATGAATCCATGCAAAGAAATTTATTTCATTGAAACATAGGAGTTGTTGGCAGATAAGGGCCTCCTGGCCCACCTGGTCTGCCCTATTTACCCTACCTATAGCAACACTGCAGCCCCTACTTGGTCTCCGGTCTCCCCCCCCTTACTTCTATGATCCCTTTATGCCTATCCCTAGCATTCTTGAATCCTGTAACTGTTTTGACCCCCACCACCTCTGCCGGTAGGCTGCCACATGGATCCACCACCATCTCTTTGAAGAAGTTTTTTTTTCCCATACTCTCTGAGCCACCCCCTTCTTTCTCCATAGTGTGATCCCTTGTACTCAAGCATCTTTTTCTTTGGAAAATGCTTCCTTCTTGTACCTTGTTTATACATCTGAGGTACTTGAATGTTTCTATCGTATCCCCCCCTCTCTCTCCTTTCCTCCAGGGAGTACATATTTAAATCTTTAAGCCTTTCCCCATAGGGCTTTTTAAGCAAGACATACACCATTTTGGTTGCCCTCTTTTGTACCACCTCTACCCTATCTATGTTTCTGTAGATGGTCCTCCAGAACGTTACACAGTACTCGAGATGTGGCCTCACCAGTGATCTGTATAGAGATAATTTTACCTCCCTCCTTCTGTCTGGGATTCCCCTTCTGATGCATCCCAGCATCCCATCAGTCTTCCCCACTGCCATGTCACACTGTTTGGCTACCTTCAGGTCATCAGAAGTTATCACCCCCAGGTCCCTTTCCTGCTTTGTGATGGTTAATGCCTCTCCTCCCAGTTGATATTTTGTCCTCAGGTTTCTTTGCCCAATGTGTATGATTTTGCATTTTTTTGCATTAAATCCCAGTTGCCAAACCCTTGATCATTCTTCCTGTTTTTTTTTAAATCATCCTTCATCTTTTCTACCCCCACGTGAGTCTACTCTGTTGAGGAGTATTGTGTCAGCTGCGAACAGGTATACCTTCCCTTCCAGCCCTTCTGTAATGCTACTGATAAAGACTTTGAAGAGGATTGCCCCCAATACTGATCCCTGTGGCACCACACTGATCACTTTGCCTATTCCAGAGTGGATGCCATTTACCATCACCTTCTCATTCTATTGCTCAGCCAACTTTCTACCCATTTTACTACTCTAGGCCCAACTCCTAGGATCCCCAACTTGCTTATTAGTCTTCTATGTGGAACAGTGTCGAAGGTCCTGCTGAAATCCAGGCAGGCCACATCCAACGCTCCTCCCTGATCCACTTCTTTGGTCACCCAATCAAATAACTCAATCAAGTTTGTCTGTCAAGACCTCCCCACTGTGAAACCATGCTGCCACGGATCCTATAGACCTTTGTCAACAAGGTATTCCCCAATTCTTTCCTTCAATAGTGATTCCATTACCTTGCCCACCACTGACATCAGACTGACAGGCTTGTAATTTCCTGACTCCTCCCTATTTCCACTTTTATGGAGTGGGACTACATCTGCCCTCCTCCAGTCCCTTGGTACCTCCCCTTTGTCTAATGACAGGTTGAAAAGGGCCATCAGAGGTGCAGCCAATGCCTCTTTCAGTACTTTTAGTATCCTGGGATGCACCCCGTCTGGCCCCATTGCATTGTCCACTTTTAACTTTGTTAGTTCATTTAGCACTCCTTTGTCTGTAAAAGGACTTGTATCCATCTCCTGGCCCATTGTTTACTTGTCCTTTAGCTTTGGCCTGTTTTCTACCCCCCTTCCTTAAATATAGAGTGGAAATATTTGTTCAACATATCTGTTTTTTGGTGGTCCTCTTCCACATACAACCTCCCTCCTCCTTCAGCTTTACTATCCTTCCCTTTGTCTTTCTTTTTTCACTGATATATCTAAAAAATGTATTATCCCTCTTTGCCACTTATTTGGCAAAATTTTCCTCTGTTTGTGCTTTTGCACTCTTAACTGCCTTCCCTGCCTCCCTTTGTTTCTCTAGGTAACTCTCCCTATCACCCTCCTTCTGCAATTTTGTGTACCTTCTAAATGCCTTCTTTTCTACTCTCAATTTTTCTGTTACCTCCTTGGAGAACCATAGTGGCCTCTTTTTTCTCTTGCCCTTACTGATTTATCTGACATAGAGGTTTGTCACTTGTGCAATGCCCCCTTTTATTTTTGCCCACTTTTCCTCAGCTCTCACCAATTTTCCTATCCCTGCTAGGGCATTCCTGAAGCATTCTTCCATTTTCTTAAAATTGGTCCTCCTGAAGTCCAGCACCCTCGCACTTGAGTGATTCACTTCTGACTCAGCTCTTTTATTAAACCACACTGTACGATGACCACTGGTCCCCAGGTGGTCCTCCACAGTTGCAGCAATGACACTGTCCCTCTCTGTCAGTACTAGGTCCAGTAATGCCCCCTCATGAGTGGGTTCCAATACTAGCTGCCTGTGGAATGCCTTCTGCAAGCTGCCCAGGATGTTTCTACTCCTTGTTGTAGTTGCAGCAGGGAAACTCCAATCCATGTCCAGCAGATTGAAGTCTGTCACTGGCAATATTTTTCCTTGCAAGCCATCCTCAGGATTTCTTCCAACATTTTCTTATTCATCTCTTCCTTCTGTGTTGGAGGTCTGTAGATCACTCCTGTTTGAATAGCAGCCCCTTTCCTTCTCTCTGGAGTGATCCACAGTGTCTCCTCTCCTCCCTGCTCCCCCTGTATTTCTGTGTCTTTTGTTATTCCTAACATAAAGAGTCCACTTCCCGCTTTTCTACCTATCCTGTCCTTCCTGAATAGAGCATATCCTGGTATGGGCACCTCTCAGTGTTGGTTTACATTGCACCAGGACTCCATGATGATGACTATGTCCAGGTGTTCTTCTGCCATGGTAGCCTCTAGGTCTGCCATCTTGTTGCCCAGACTTTGAGCATTTGCACACATGGCGCTCCAAGTTATGCTGTCACCCTCTACCATTTTTCCCTTTTGCTCTTCTTTATTGTGTCCACTATATTTGTTAGTTTTATTGAAGCCTTTTATCCCCTTGCATTTATTGTCATTAGTTCCATTTTGGGTTGTCTCTCCTGCAGTATTATCATTATTTGCCTTGTGTGCCTGTGGTTGAACAGTTTTTGCTTCCCTGCCTACTCCCTCTTCCACCCTGGCTAGTTTAAATGCTCATCAATGAAGCATTTAAACCATTCACTAAGGACATTGTTCCCCCCTCTGGATTGATGCAGGCCATTGCCCCTGTACAGTCCCTTATCCCCCCAGGTGAAGCCCCAGTCCCCAGTGAAGCCAACCCCCTCCTCTCTGGACCATTCCTTCAAACATTCATTGAAATCCCTGGTATGGAGTTTCCTAACCTCCCCCTTGCCATAGACAGGTAGAACCTCCAAAAAGGTCACGGAGCATACTGCCTGACTATGACCCCCCCCAACTCTCTATACTCCTCCTGCACCATTCCTATCCCTGCATCACCCATTGCCAGGTCATTTGTCCCCAGGTGGACCATGACTTCCAGCTCCCCCTTCCTTGCTTCTGCTCTGATAATCAACAGGATCCACTCACCATGCCTCCAAGCCATGCGATACAATAGGCACTTAACTTCCCACCCCAGATGCCTGTCCCCAAGTCTGTCCCTCTTATGATAGAGTCCCCAACCAAAATTTGCTTCCTCCTTCTCTGGGGCCCCTTGCCACCACCAATGTGGCTCCATCATAGGGTACCTGCTCATCCTCCCTGGGCACTACTTTTGGGTGTCACTTGGGACCTTTCCACTATGCCAAGATGGTGTAGCAGTTCTGTAGCTGCACCTGATGGGGGATGTGCCTCTGTCCCACTTGCTCTCACCCTCCCCGAGCCTGTCATAGTCCATCCATGCCTCATGCTAGGCTACCTTTGAGGAAGTGACAGTAGACTTGGTGGTCACTGGGTGGGGAGGAGGTTAAAACACTGATAACTGCCATATTCTACCATCTACCAAAGACACATAAGGATGTACAGAACCCTCCTGGTCACCCCATCATATCTGGAATTAGTTCATTATGTGAAAAATTGTCAAAATGTTGGGATTTATTCCTCCAACTACTTGTGACCCAATTTCCATCATATACAAGGTATTTACTGCATGTACTAGAAAAGCTTGAAGACATACTATTGGTAGGTTACAGTTGTTGTTTGTTCCCTGTATACTTGTATATCTCATAATTTGTGCTTAGAAGCTTTAACGTTTTTCCCGACAAAGGCAATTCAATAATGCACCCCTACAGAAGTTTTTTGTTGATGCAATAGAGTACATTCTGACTCATAACTGCCTTATGTTTAATAACAAGGTTTACTTACAACAAAGGGGAACAGCTATAGGTGCAACAGTAGCACAAACCTATGATAATTTGTTTTTGGGTTGGTGGGAAATGAGGTATATTTTTAATACAGGGAACGAACATCAAAATAAAATAATTTTTGGGAGTCTTTTTATTGACGATTTGCTAATAATTTTGGAGGGAACAGAAATGGAAGCAAAAGCCTTTGTTGGTTATTTGGACTACAATGATATGAATCTGAGGTTCACTTATGAACTAAATAGGGTGAAAATAGAATTGCTGGACCAAACACTGAGAGCAACAGAAAATGGAAATATTGAAACTGCATGCAGTTCGGTATTGCATGTTCATAGTGCCCACCCACTAGCTTTAATTTCATCTATACCATATGGACAATTTCTCCGGTTAAGGAGAAGCTGTTCCTCTGAAGTGTCCTTTGATGCACAATCAGCAGAAATGACTGAGAGATTCCATGCCAGGGGTTGTAATACGGAGACATTAATAAATGCCAGAGATACAGCTAAATCACATGCATTCTTAACCCTGAGAAATTAGCAAATGAAATATGTGGGAAAATGACATTTGTACTTGGATATAATTGTATTGCACCATAAATTAAGCATATAAAGTTAAACAACTGAAAATTGTTAGAACACTGTACAATACCTGAAATGTTTAGAGAAACCCCAAGAGTAACATACAGCAGAGCAAAAAACATTGGTGATATGGTCTCTTCCAGTCATTATACTGCAAACAAACCTGCATTCCAAACTTGGTTACCACCAAAACCAGTTGGTTGCTTTCAGTGTGGACATTGCAAGTTTTTCAACATCCAACCAAAAATATTCAGGTTGATATCAGGGAATTTATAAACTGTTCCACAAAATATGTAATTTATGTGGCCCAGTGTCCGTGCCCCTTATTTTATGTAGGTAGAACAGTAAGACATGCTAAGGAGAGGTTATTAGAGCATATTAAGGGCATTAAAAACAACAATTTTGAATCAGCCGTAGCATTGCACTTTCATGAATCACACAACAGTAACCCTTTGTTATTGAAATTCATGATCATTGATCATGGAAAAATGCCACCACGGAAGGGAGACAGAAGACAACTTTTAATCCGAAGAGAATCAAGGTAGATCTTTACCCTGGATTCTGTCTCCCACTGGACAGAATAAAGAATTGGACTTAAATGTTTACTTACAGGAACTTATACAGTTCACAGTATTAATAGCATACTTCTTTAACCATATTTTCTGGATTGTGATTGTCCTTTACTGATTGTGGATATATTCTGACTCTGTTTTTTCTATCCCCCTTTTTTATTTTCTTTCTTATTTTCATTTTCATCTTTATTCCAATTTGTGACACATCTTTGTTTTCAGCTCCAATTCATTTCTCTCCCATTATCTTTTAGTGTATACCAGATACGTTTTACGTCTTTCTTTGTAGCAATCTAACATTAGGCAAAACAGACACAACTACAGCTGTCATAGATTGCTAGAATGAATTACGTAGGTGAAGTTGCAGGAAAGCGGACCCCATTGTAATATAATATTATACGATTTAACACCATGCTAAATATATAGCATTATTAAATAATAATAAAAATAAATATAAAATTGAATAAAAAAGTGTAATTCTTTTTACAAGTAAAACATGTCATGTTATAGGAGATAAATGGTGTCTAATACATCTTAAAACTTCAATTATTAGTGTAGATTTGTCAAATTATATTCCTTTAAGTGTCTTTTCCCTAGTGATGTTTTAGGATGCTGACTGATGTAACAAACTTTGTTTTTTCTAAAACTAAGCACTTTGGCCGGGATATTCAAAGGGGTTGTGAATGGCGCAACAGTGTTGCACCATGTGCAACCCACTGATGCACCCCAGCACGATATTCAAAAGGGGATGTTGTGGAGCACAAATCCTGATGAGCCAGGGCGCACCAGTAATGTATGCAGTGCAAGTGTGGGAGACGTGCCCATGCATATGTGGCACATCTTGATATTCAGCCCAGGCTGTGCAGTGCATATGCAGGCACACACCCACCTTGTGCCACACAGGGGGGCACAAAGATGTGCCTGAAAAAAAATGAACAAGTTGGGGGAACCCACATGCTGGCCACCATATTGCTGGGCTCAACACGGCAGCCGCCTGCTGTGGGTGGCCACCCAACCTCCTGAGTCAGAGGCTGGGTGTCAGCCCCCCATGCCCAATCATGGGATCTATAAATAATTAACTCTCCTGGGGGTCCATTGGACCTGCCCCCCCAGCCCAATCGTGGGCATAGTAATAATAAATGTATCCCTCATGATCCAGTGGACCGAATCCCAGCCTGATTGTGGGCTCCGTAAAAGTAGATAAATCCCTGGTGGTCCAGCAGTACCCCCTCTCCACCTGCACACTCAGACCTGCCACCCCACTCCCCTCCAGTCAGCGGCAGGCAGCAGCTCCCCACCCACAAGCTGCCCAGCCACCCGCCATCTGACAACATACAGTAGGGCTGTACACCCATTAGTCCACTGCATGGGCCAATGCATGTGCAGACTGTACTGTGCTACACAGTCACAATATGTGACATTGGGACTGTGTAGTACAGTATGGTCTGCACACCCATTGGCCCACGCAGTGGACCAATGGGCATACAGCCTTACTGTATGCTGTCAGTCCATGGGCAGCTTGTGGGTGGGGAGCTGCCGCTTGCTGTTGACCAGGAGGGAGTGAGGTGAGGGTCTGAGTGGCTGGTGAGGGTACTGCTGACCACCAGGGATATAGCTACATTTACGGAGCCCGTGACTGGCTGGGATTCAGTCCACTGGACCACCAGGGATACATTTATTACTACTAAGCCCGCTATTGGGCTGGGGAGCAGGTCCACTGGACCACCAGGGGGTTTACAATCATACAGAACCCATGATCGGGCATTGGGGTGCGTTGCTGCTGAGGGGCAGGGGGCATCAGTCCCCAATGGCTGCAGCCTGGCTGGGCGCCTGGTGCAAGTCACATGGATCAGTGCACCTGCATGCAAATGGGGCCATAATGACATGCAAATGGCCCCATTTGTGCCTTGCATGCATAATGGCCCCATTTGCATCCCCCCAACTGAATATTGTGGTTCCTGCACCAAGAGCAACTGCAATTGTGCTGGTGCATCCCCCGCTCCTGTCTTGCCACTTGCGCTGGTGCAGTGCCACTGCGCCATGTGCAATGCGGGTGGCTGGGGTACCATATTCAACAGTGCTGAGCCATGGCGCAGCTCTGTGGAATATCACCCAGGCCATGCCCTGGTACATCCCAGTTGTGCTGCATCCAGGCTTGCACCTCTGCCTGGTGCAGTCTGAATATCCGGTCCTTTATGTATTTGCACACTTGAGCACCTTTTAGAATGCCACTTTTGCATTAGTTACTAGTAAGACTGAATATTTATTAGTGGTTTGATTTGATTGGATTCTTTATCACATGGTGTAATTAATAGTATATATATATATATATATATATATATATATTAGAGGCAAAAAACTCCGTTTAATGCATTAGTTAGGGTTGTTCCACAGCGACAAAAGTGAGAATTTCGCTGTTAGGGTTGAAAACCCTAACTCCGAATTCACCCCAGCACCACACACACACACACACACACACACACATTCAAGTATGGGGGAGGACCAAGTCAACACAACCAATGACAGACATCCAGCAGCAGGTGACAGAAATAACAAACAATTGTCTAAATGTACTACGAGACATCCCCACCCACCTGACCAGGTACTGCATGCTCAGTGGAGATCAACAGCAAAACTGAGGCCATGTACACCAAACGTACACATCCCTGATTGCAGCTGCACACAACGTACCACACTTAGTAGTTGCATGGCCTTACCTACCGATGCCCCACACCAGACCACACCACTTGTGGTGGGCCACCTGAGCAATAGAGTTCAGCAAAACCAAGGAGTTGTACAGGTATAATATCTCTGATTATAACAAGGGTTTGAGAAATGCAGCTTTCTAATTGACTGTAAACATTGTAACAGCCTTATGTTTAGTTTTTATTAACATACATGTAGAGCCCAACCATATGATGAACATGGTTTAATGTTGTTTAAAAAACAGTTTTATTATGATAGCAATAAGCCACTCCCAGGTATTATGTTAATGGTCAGTTTATCACTGTCTAGCGACATGTGGCACTCGGCTATGCCTCATTCAACATTAAACCCTACAGGGTGATTAACAGACCATTTAACATAACTGTTGGTCATGCCTTTTGCTTAATTGTCTTTATGAGTAGATACTCTCCTCTGCTAGGCACTGCAGCAGCTTTGCAACACAGTGTCCCACCCAGTTACACCATACACTGTCTAGTTACTGGAGAAAGGCTGTGAATATGAACTCATGAAGATGAACAGTGTAACTTGATCATTACAGTCATCGAAACCCTAGTGTGATTATAACTGACAGAGTCAGTGATAGAGGATAACCCCTGCTGTCCTAGTACACTTATCCCATTGTGAGTTAATCAATACTAAAAGACATTTTGTTTATATGTACACCATACCTACTTGATTCCTGTTGTAGCACAATTAACATAGTTATCACTTTGATAGCATCAGTGACAGAAGTGTGGCAAACCCAAACAGTAGGCATACAGCCTGAGTATGAAACAACTGTTAAAAAAAATCACAGTGTGTCTATAAGTGGCATAGATCGCTCATTGCAACAATTGTAAATGTATTACTATTTGAATAAGTTAGTCATCACAGATGCAATGAGATTGTCTTCATCAGGTACAACATACTCAGTAAGTGCCTACAGGAAAATCTATCCTATATACATCTCCGATACAGGTACATCATTGTTGGCTCAGTAGTGCTATGATATTTAGAAGTTGCTTGCGATCCATGCAATTACAATGTTTCTTACAAAGAATACTTACTGCATCTTTAGTATTGAAACACACTGAAGGTCTATGTATGTACATCAGCAGTACACCTTCATCAGTAAGAATGCATGTGATACTGGCAGTACCAATTTCACAGCGTTGAACAGGCAATGCTTTTCCATATGTTTACATCAGCCTCTCTATGTTGAGTAAACCATTGCCGTAAATGTACTACTATGTAAATCACCTACTAAATGTATCACTAGTTTTATCTTGAGCATGCTAACAGAAACGCAAGTGCAAATGAAAACGCAAAGGATAACGCACATAGTGCGCTCCCGGCACGTCGTAGCAGCGGAGTGGGGCCAAAAGGGCCCCACACTCCCACCACATGATGTCTTGTGGCATAGTAACAGAAAGAGCAACGCAAACAGAAGCACTAACAGTGGCGCACAAGGTAACGCAAGCGCGAATGAGAACAGAAAGGGTAACGAACACGGTGGCGTACACGGGAACGGTCTGCCACGTGATGTGTTGTCACATAGTAACATGGTGCCTGCAAACAGAAATGTCAATGGGCATGGTGACGTAAAGTGAAACAGGAAGATAAACAGTACTGTAGACAGAAATGGCAAAAAATAACAGAAACACAAGCGCAAATGAAAACGCAAAGGATAATGCACATGGTGGCGCAGACGCCAACGGTAAGTGAACGGGAAAGGAACCGCAAGCGGAAAGGGCAACAGTAAAAGTAATGTAAGCGCACAGGCTGGTTTTCCCCAAAACCTGCATAGAGAAAGACAGTGAGTACAAATAATGTATGCATAATAATGAGTATCGGCGCAGAAAATGAGATCTTGGAATACTAAATACATTATATCTCAGGAACCGTACGATGTAGAAAAAAAATTTAAAAGTCATATTATTTACAACTGTCCTGGCTAATTTGAAGCTTAGCCCCATTGAGGGGCTAAGAAATTTTCCGACGAAAAGTCCGTATCTCGCATCGTTTCCGAGATACGGGCCCTGAAAGGCGCGGCGAACGCCGTAATGTTATCCTATGGGAAAAAAAGAAAAGTTCGGAGCACCATAACTTTGCTTCCCTGTAATTTTTTATCACCAAACCACTGAAAGGCACATCTGTGGGCTGTTGGCTGTCTTCCCACCAAATTTCAGGAAAAAAGACCAAACCGTTATTTTGCAGCAGGGATCCAAAGGATTTCTGTAATGCGTCGGGCACCGTAATGTTATCCTATGGGAAAAACCATCAACTTTGGAGTGCCGTAACTTTGCCGCCGTGTGATATATTTTCACCAAACTACTGAAAGGCACATCTGCGGGCTGTTGGCTGTCTTCCCTCCAAATTTTAGGAAAAAAGACCAAACTGTTATTTTGCAGCAGAGTGCCAAAGGATTTCTGTAATGCGTCGGGCGCCGTAATGTTATCCTATGGGAAAAACTGTCAACTTTGGAGTGCCGTAACTTTGCTGCCATGTAATATTTTTTCAATACAACACTGAAAGGCACATCTGTGAGATGTCGGCTCCGTTCCCTTCAAATTTCAGCTCAAAACTCTCAACGGTTCTTTTGCAGCGCAGTGCCAAATGTATTGCTGTCATTTCCACAGACTAAAAACTACTGTCGCACTTATGAAAGCTTGCAAATTTCATGACACTTTCGTGAGCACGAAAGTAATTTTATGAAGTACTTTTCCAGAAATTTGAAAACATATTCTGGGGTGTTTTACCACAAAATAAAGACATGGCAAGCATCCTCAGGGCCCGACTTAGGTGAATACAAAAAAATAGGTTGCTAGAGGGTTCCAAATTTAAATGACAACCATTTTCTGATCACCAACTGAAAACAAAATGGCCAATTTGCTAAAGTAACAGGCCCGCTTATGAAAGTAAAATGCATTTCGAAAGTGTTGAACTTTTGTTAACTTTTCCCATTGACTTATAATGGGAAACTGTTTTTGAATAACTTTTGAACCATTTAATATTTTTTCACGAAATCTTTGAAAGGCACATCAGGGACCCGGCCGCACATTCCCTGAAGATTTCGGGCGGTCCACCATAAACTGTATACGACCTGTGGTGGCGACCATAGAATTCCAGAAAGTGTAAGCGGCGTGCACAGATCACACTTAATAACTCCGAGCCGTATATCTGACCAGTATGAAACTTGGCAGATCCCAAGGTCTATGGTTCTTGATCATAAATTCCAAATTTCAGGCAAATCCATCAAACAGTTGCAAAGTTATTAAGGTGCAAAGTTTTGGGGTTTAACATAGAAATGGCTCCTCAACCCTAACTATGGTAGCACTACCGTGCTACCATAATAGCTGCTTACAATGCATGACTCCAACTCCCCCATACCTGATGAAGAGGGTCTATACTCTTGACGCGCCAAGGAGCCATTAATACATTCACAATAAATTTATGAAACCTGAGTTTTTTGCATGTATCACTGTTTTTTCTGCGTTTGTGGACTATCTGCTGTCTTATACAGCCGATTTGCAAATTATGTCACTGTCTAGCACACCGACTGTGTGTTTTATTTGGGGGGGAGGAGGTTCCCTGAATCCTAGCCAACTTAGCCTGGGACTAGCAACTTCCGTCCTCAGACAAGCGCATTACCTGCAGATGGTATAGCACCACAGTATCCAGAAGGTCCTCCCAAAGACTGCTGCCCCACAGCCACTGCATTGCACTACTCCCAGCATATTCACTTCCTTCACTGCCTGCCTTTGCTCTGCCCTGTAAATAAAAGAAAAATCTGTTTTTTGTTTGTTTGATTTCTCTCTCTCTCTCTCTCTCTCTCTCTCTCTCTCTTTTCTTTATCCTTATCCTAAGCTGTGTGTTTATCCACTAGCAGGTGACTATAACTATGATCTGTTATTCCCACCTTTCCTGCTCCTGAACAGGAAGTGGAAGTTGTAGGTGCCCATCAGAGTTCAGTGCTTATATTATAGGACAAAGCACAGGTAGGTGGTAAGGTAATTCCATCCTCTACCTCCTCGATCACTACCTTCTTGTCCCCCGCTGGTCTCCAGCTTTAAAAAAACAAAAGAAACATGCTGATCTCCTGCGCAAAACAAAATGAATTTCTTATTAATATCTCTAACAGAGTGCTTTCTAGTGCAGAAGAGTGTCTTAAACAAGGGTCTTTCCTTTGCATCCACAGTGGATATAAACTTTTTCCAGCTGACTCTGGATTTGCACCACTTATTGAGGACTTTGTCTCTGAAATTGATATATGCATCTGTTGCTATTACAGTCCAGACTTCCAATCAGAACATATCAGTTTACAAATTATGTTCACTGTCAATATATTGCCCTACACACAGCCTTGCAGTGCCAATATTTTCAAACAGAAAGTGTGAGCAGGATCCAGAAACCTTTAGGAATAATGAATGGAATGCTATTTATAATAACTGTTGAGTAGCTGAAAGACAAGCCCTCTGTGAACTCATATCTAATCTTTTGATCATGGTGAAACCTGCAAATAAGGGAGGAACCATTGTTATAATGGTCACTGATGAAATAAACAGGCAGTTACATGATGACAAATTCTATGCTAGATTGCCTGGAAATCTAATGAAAGAGTTCAAGGAACAGGCAGATACGATTTGGAATGAGGGTTATATTAAAGGGCACATTTCTGAGCATGTGTACAACACAATCACTGGCACACCTGGTGGTCCTGATAATACATAGAGTACCAATGCCTGCAGTCTGTGTAACAAGCTCCCTGAACTAGTGGCCTTGATGGAAGGGGGTTGCCTGGATACTGTAGCAGTCACAGAAACATGGTACACAGACAACCATGACTGGAATGTCAACATACCAGGATACACAATCTACAGGAGGGACAGGGAGGGTAAAAGAGGAGGAGGAGTAGCTCTCTATGTAAAGAAAGGGATCAAAGCAACAGAACTAAAGAGTAAACAGGGAGTAGATGAGGCACTCTGGGTAACCCCGGAGACAGGAAATGGCACCCCAATCTGCATGGGCATTGCATGCATAGCCCCATCTCAGGGGGAGGGAATGGACAAGGAAATGATAGAAGGCATCCTTAGAATGGCAGAAAAAGGGGAGATATTGTTGATGGGGGACCTGAATATGCCAGATGTTAACTGGAGTACCTTTGCTGCAGGCACATCCAAGAGCAGGGTCATTCTTGATGCCCTACAAGGGGCATGCCTCAGACAGCTAGTATTGGAACCCACTCAGGAGGGAGCAATCTTAGACCTGGTACTCTCAAGTGGGGATGGAGAAAGAATCTCAGATTTAGAAGTGGGTAGCCATCTGGGAACAAATGACCAGCAAACAGTGTGGTTCACGATAAACACAGCCATACAATCAAGCAATACAAAAACAAGAGTATCGGACTTTAGGAGGACTGACTTTGGGAAAATGAGAGAGTGCCTCAGAAAAGCACTAGCAAACAGGCAGGAAGGAGGGGTGGAGGAACAATGGGGATTAATCAAAACAGCCATCACAGAGGCAACAAGCCTTCGTGTAAAGCAAATCAACAAAACACAACGAAGGAAAAAAACAGCTTTGGTTCTCAAAAGAGGTGGCAGGGAAGGTTAAGGAGAAAAGGATAGCATTCAGGAAATATAAGGAAACACAGAAGGAGCAGGACAGAGAACTTTATCAGTTAAAGCAGAAAGAGGCAAGGAAGACAGTCAGAATAGCAAAGGCCTAAACCGAGGAAAGGATAGCCAACTCTGTTAAGAAGGGGGATAAGACCTTTTATAGGTACATTAGGGAGCAAAGAAAGACCAAAGGAGGGATACTGAGGATTAATAAAGGGGATAGAATGTGAGCAGAGGGTGACAGTGAAAAAGCAGGGATACTGAATGAATATTTCTGCTCAGTATTCACAAAGGAAGAGGAGGGGGAGATACCTAAACCAAACAAGAGAAACACTCTGAAGATGGGGGTCGATACCAGTCCATTTACAGAAGAAAGGGTTCTGAAAGAACGAATAAAATTGCAGGTGGACAAAGCAGTGGGGCCTGATGGGATTCACCCAAGAATTCTAAAAGAACTAAAGGTAGAACTAGTGACACCGATGACTATTATCTTTAACAAATCATGGGAGGATGGGGTGGTACCTGAGGACTGGAGGAGGGTGGATGTGATTCCTCTTCACAAAAGTGGGAGCAGGACAGAGGCAGGAAACTACAGACAGTTAGTTTGACCTCAGTGGTAGGGAAAATGATGGAATCACTTCTGAAGGAAAGAACTGTTGAGTACCTAGAGGCCAGTGGTGCACAGGACCCAAGGTAGCATGAATTCATGATGGGGGTCGTGTCAAATGAATCTAATAGATTTCTTTGACTGGGTGACCAAAGTAGTAGACCAAGGAGGGGCTGTGGACATGGCCTAACTAGATTTTGACAAGGCATTTGATATAGTCCCACACAAAAGATTAATACACAAGTTAGCCAGCCTTGGAGTGGGTTCCAAGGCGGTAGTCTGGATAAAAAATTGGCTAGACAACAGGATGCAAAGGGTATTAGTAAACAGAGTCCACAATGAAGAAAGGAGGGTTACTAGTGGGGTACTGCAGGGTTCAGTACTGGGACCGATCCTTTTTAATGTCTTTATAAGTGACATTGCAGAGGAACTGGAAGGAAAAGTATGTCTCTTTGCAGACGACACAAAGATCTGCAACATGGTTGATACACAAGATGGAGTGGAAAGGATGAGAAGGGACTTGGCAAGGTTGGAGGAATGGTCAAATCTATGGCAGCTCAGATTCAATGCAAAGAAGTGCAAGGTAATGCACTCGGGAAACAAAAACCCAGGGAAGAGTCACAATGGGGTGGAGATACTGACAACAGTAAAAATGGAAAGGGACCTGGGGGTAATTATATTAGATGACCTAAAGGTGGGCAAGCAATGTGAGAAGGCAATAAGAAAGGCTGGGGGGATACTGGGATGCATAGGGAGAGGCATCAATAGTAGAAAACAGGAAGTTGTTATCCTTCTGTACAGACAGTTGGTGAGACCCCATCTGGAGTACTGTGTGCAGTTCTGGAGACCCCATATCTGCAAAGATATAGATGGAGTAGAGGCTGTCCAGAGAAGGGCAACCAAAATGGTGCGGGGTCTGCACCAGAAGACATATGAAGAAAGACTAAAGGAGCTTAATATGTATACTGTTGAGGAAAGAAGGGAAAGAGGGGACCTGACAGAAACTTTCAAGTACCTCAAGGGAATCAACAAAGTCCATGAGGGTAGTATCTTTCAGAAAAAGAGATGTGCAAGAACAAGGCGGCACAATTTGAAGATAGAGGGGGGGGATGGCTCAGAGGTAATGTGAGGAAGTTTTTTTTCATGGAGAGGGTTGTGGATGCATGGAACAGCCTCCCTGAGGAGGTCATGGAGTCAAGAACAGTGGGGGAATTCAAGAATGTATGGGACAGACATAAGGCATTCCTAGTTGGGGGTAGGAGGAAGTAAGCTGTTGGTTAACTAGGATCTGCAGCTTATCTGTTTGGTAGGAAAATGGGCAGACTAGGTGGGCCAAGCGGTCCTTATCTGCCATCAAATTCTATGTTTCCATGTACCAAAAAATGCACAAAGATGTCAGGAATCCACTGGGTCACCTGATTATTTTAGGAAATGGGTGGGTAATAGAATCCTTTTTCCATTTTTGTTGAAACTCATCTTCAGTCCTCAGTTCATGATTCAACTGAGGGGCCCTACAATGCCAGTTTGACAACTAAGTTGTCGACTGCCATCACAGTGATGGATTTATGTGAACAGCAACTTACAGCTGACATAAATCCGACTGGGGACCCTGGCTGTTTTTTCAGAGCGGGGCTTTGCACCACTAACCCCCAAATATAAAGGATTCCAACTTCAAGTCGGAGTTGGATCGGGGAGGGGGTTGAGGAGTGCCAGTGTCTTGGACGGACTATTACAGTGAAAACATCAATGTTGTCAGCATCGACATATTCTCTGAGAAGTTGGAAATGGATGATAAGTTGTTGTTATGACATTGGATGTTGATTCTTTGTATACTGTGATTCCTCACAAAGAAGCTTTGGCTGCTCTGACTTTTTTCTTTGATCAAAGAGATGAGATGGAATGAATTAATGTCCCCACTGCCTATGTTGTTTTGTTAGCAGTTGGTATCATTAGTATTACAATCCAACGTGATCATATTTCAGAACAGGTTCTATAAAGAGCAAATGAAAAAAGCCATGGCAGCCACCATGGTATCAAGTTTTGCCAACCTTTTTCTGGCAAGTTGAAGGAAGAATACATGTATAGTGATGCTACAAATCCGTATTTTATATGCATGGATTTGTGGTGTCGCTATAAAGATGATATTTTTATCATCCAGAAAAGTATAATAGATGATTTTTCAGTCTTTGTGAAATGGCTTGGAACTACAACAGTTGTTAAAATTAAAACTGCACATTGAAAATGTTAAGATTCATTCTTTGATCTTAACATATATAAACTAGCACAAATGTTGGTACAGATTTGTTTCAAAAAGCCAAGGTTTGAAACAGCTTATTGAGATTTGATAGCAGTCATCCACCCCACATAGCAAAAAATATTCCTAAATGCCAACTTATTCATTTTTAATTATATATCTTAAAGATAATAGGGTTAAAGAGGGAGCTTGACCCCCATGAACTAGTGCACTTCTACTAATCTGAAATATTTCCTCAATAACACAAAAAGGGGGTTGGGGGCTCACCTTCTAAGTGTGCACTTTACCATGAAGTGCAACTTAAGGCAGTACAAAAAAGAACCTCCAAAAAGGCAGTGTAGAGTTAGCATCAAAAAGTAAGCCTGTCAGGGAAACCTCATAAGGTCTATCCCTGTTTTAATCCTATGACTTTAAGGCTATATATTGTAAAATTATTGTGGTAAACAAAAGAACTGACTCAGTGTCGCATAAAAGGCTGGGAAGTAAGTTAGTAGGCACAGGGGCAGGTGCAAAGCTGGTGAGATGGGTAGAGAACTGGCTTCAGGGAAAGCAGCAGAGGGTGGTGGTGGGTGGGGAGCTCTCACACCCAAGGGTAGTGACAAGCGGTGTTCCACAGGGCTCGGTGTTGGAACCAGTGTTGTTTGGGATATTCATTGCAGACATATCACTGGACATCAAGAGCAAGATCAGTCTGTTTGCTGATAATACCAAGGTAGGAGCAGTGGTGGATGACCTAGGGGGATGGCAGGGGTTGCAGGATGATCTGGCAAGGCTTGAAACCTGGTCAGACACCTGGCAACTGGGGTTTAATGTCAAAAAGTGCAAGGTGCTGTATTTTGGGATGAAGAACCCAAGGAGGAGTTATCAGCTGGGGGGAGTGCAGCTAGCCCAGACAGAGGAGGAGAAGGATCTGGGGGTGCTCATTACAGGGTCAATGAACAACTCAGCACAATGTAGGAAGGCAGCTGCAAAGGCCAACAAAATTCTGGGTTGTATTGCAAGGCGTGTATCCTCGAGGAGGGAGGAGAGGATGCTGCCACTGTAGAGGTCATTAGTTAGACCGCACCTGGAGTACTGCATGCAGTACTGGCACCCATATCTGAAGAGGTGCAGTGCAGGGTGACAAAGATGATCAAGGGGCTGGGGGACTTATCATATGAGAGGAGGCTGAGGGAGTTGAACATGTACTCACTGAAGGAGAGGAAGGACAGGGGGGACATGATTGAAACCTTCAAGTACATGAAAGGAATAAACAAGACAGGTACAGAGGGGCTGTTCAAAGTAAGGGAGGGGAGGGACACCAGGGGCCATGATATGAGACTGGAGGGAGGAAGGTTCAGGAGGGAGATGAGGAGACACTTTTTTACAGAGAGGGTGGTGGCTAGGTGGAATGCGTTACCTGCAGAAGTGGCATCCAGTAGAACAGTGGACTGCTTCAAAAGGGGATGGGACAGACAAGGGGAGGGTCAATGAAGGGAAGGGTGGAAGGGAGGGGCAGCAGCAGAATAAGGGGTGCTAGCTGCATATTCGAGCAGACTTGATAGACTTCTAGGCCTTTATCTGCCGGCAAATTTCATATGTTCGTATGTTCGTAACCATTCAAACGGTCCAACCATACAAATACCACTTTTATTCATTGATTGCCAGTGTGCAAAATACATTGCTTCATATAAAAAGAATCCATATGTACAAACAACAACAACAGCAGAATTGAAACAAAGTAAGGGAAATGCAAAGAAACAGCTTAAACTTCACAGTAGTACTTTTTTATAACAGTATGACTTGAGGCTCTGCTGTTTGGTCTGTTTTCATGCAGTGTGACTTTAGGCTTCACTGTATGACTTCTGTGGATCAGTTCATACTTTTGAACATTTTGGATTAACAGTTTATGTACAGTGTGTTTTGGTGGTTTTACTATGAGCACAGTATGACTCAAGGCTCTACTGTATGCTGTTTCATGCAATGTGACTGTAGGCTCCACTGTATTTTTGTTGCAGATAGGTCCCTGTTTTGTGAGTTTGGTGACTCCACATTTTGTTGCAGTGTGACTTGATGACTCCACTGTGAGTATTCTTTTTCACAGATGATGGTAACAGTGTTTCATGGTTGTTAATTTTTATTATTTTGGGTGCTTATGAATATATTGGCCTTTTTTCCTGTGTGTGTTCCCTCCCCCATCACTTTTGTTCCCACTGCCTCTTTTCTCTTTTTTTCTGTCTTTCCTTTATTTGTTTTTTTGTTTTTGTTTTTATCTGGTGTCATTCTCACAATTTCTCACATAGCTTTTGTATTGACATAGCTTCCATAGTTTCCACAGCCTGTCCCTTTAAGGGATAGCTTTATTTTTTTATTTTATTTTAATTGTTTAACCAGGAGTAGCACACTAAGCTGAAAGCTTTTTTACAGGAGCGACCTGGGAGCACAGGAAGGTTAAGTGACTTGCTCAAGGTCACACAGTATGCAAGTGGAAGCTGTGGGATTCAAACCCCGGTCTGGTCTGCCAGTTGTCACCAGATTTGCAGCTCAGAGCCTTAAACCACTGTGCTATACTGCCTCCTTTATATAACACTCTGCAAATTTGGGCACATCACACTCTTATGATGATGTGGTTACATGCTGGTACCTAAGCACAGCACTGCTGCAGGTGCAACTGCCAAACATGACCAGCTCTCCTTTGGTTATCCTACTTTGTTAATTTGGCATGCTTTAATTCTCTTGTTTGGAGTTGTAGTACAGTACTTAAAAATAGCAGCCTGTAACAATATACTTGGATAGGTGTTTTGAATTTGGAGCAATGGAAGCCATGGACAAATCCCTAGTCAGACTGGTGAGTCTGTATCTCACAGTTTAAGCTACTTCGTTGCAGTGACTTTACATTGTTTCAATTCCTTTTTTTTTTTCGCTCATGCAGTATGTATTGTTTTATATGAAACAGTGTATTTTGCACATAGACAATCAATCAATCAATGAATTAACATGGTCTTTGCAAGGTCTGACCATTTGAACGGTTCTATTTTGTTTCCACAATAATTCTGTAATACATAGCCATAAAGCATAGGATTAAAACAGGGATAAACCTCATGAGGGTTCCCTGATAGGTTTACATTTTGGTGCTGACCCTACACTGCCATTTTGGAGGTTCTTTTTTTGTACTATTTATACACATACTGAAAGAAAAACTATAGAATATTGGTAAAATCCAGAAATGAGAATAACAATCACCAGTGCAATTCCTGGAATTTCAGGGCTTGAAAATGTAATTTCATTATTTAATCACTGTAAATCAGTGGCCTTTATCATGAGTCTTGTCTTATACTTTGCTACTGCCACTTGCCCAGGATAACAGTAAGTGGCTTTTGTAAGATCTGAACCTATACTGGCCAGTTTCTGAGCCTGGGATCTAACCACTAGACCCCAATACCAGTACGCCATTACATTGTAAGGCTGCTAAGTGAAACTTAAAGCAGACAGTGGTGGAAATTGGAGGGACACCTGGGCTAACTGGAACAACATGTGAGAATACCACAGTTGTACTTCATATTGGCACTAAAAATATAGGCAAGGACTATGAAAAGGATATCATGGATTATTATTATTCCATTATTGATATTGGTGTAAACGTCAGACAAAAAGGTGGTAAGGCCATAATATCTAGGATATTACCAGCTCTAGACAAACATCCAGAACAAAACAAAACCATACAGAGAATTAACGCTCACTTGGGAAATAGATGCCAACATATGGAAATGACATTTATTGATTCATGAGAAAATTTTGTGGGTAAAGAAAATGTGTATGTGAAGGATGGCCTCCATTTATATAAAGCTGGTACTAATGTATTAAATAGGCTCATATGCAAAACACTCCCAAAAACAAATTTCAGCTGAGTAAGGAGGGGAGAGGGTGTGATGTGAAAGAAACTGATAGGAAGGTTCTATTGATTAATACAGAAGCTTGAATAATAAAGCCAAGGAGTTAGAAATATTACTACACATGGAAAATATGCATGTCTGTGCAGTAACAGAAAAATGGTGGAGTGATGATAGGTGGTGCAGTAATATAGATGGATATAAGGTGTTCCACTAGAACAGTGAAAATAAAACAGGTGGTGGTGTTACACTTTACATTAAAGATACATTTGAGGCTTATACATGTGATAATATGACATTAGACACTTCTTGCATTGAACAATTATGGATGCAATTGGAACCAAAAATCTAAAGAAAAGTCTTATATGGGTATGCTATAGGGCACCAAATATCACAGGTGATGAAAATGATAAGTTTTTAGAAGTCTTCAAAAAAACTGAGCTCAGAAGTAGAACTTTTATTTTAGGAGATTTTAATTTACCTAACATTAACTGGAGTACCTTGACAGGAACTACTCAGTTAGATAAAAAGATATAGATAAAATGGTAACATTAAATATGAGACAAGCAGTGCAGCATAACACTAGGGGTGACAATATTCTGATCTGGTATTTAGTAATCTACCAGAGGAAATCATAGAATGCAATGTGAGAGAAACCC
The DNA here is from genome assembly GCA_016271365.2 of Neoceratodus forsteri. Taxonomy (NCBI): domain Eukaryota; kingdom Metazoa; phylum Chordata; order Ceratodontiformes; family Ceratodontidae; genus Neoceratodus; species Neoceratodus forsteri. Next base: position 137,691,112 of record JADMNL010000023.1, read on the forward strand.
TGTCAAAAAGTCATCATAATATGGTGCAATTGACTATGAAAGGTATAAGCAGGAGCTTCATTGGGTTAACTAAAATGAAGGATTACAATAATGCCAATATTAGTGAAATCAGCAAGTATTTGAGTCAGTGGAACTGGAAAACTGAATTTAAAGGTTTGGACATGGAGCAAAAATGGGATAAGCTTTATTCCACACTGCAGCACTGTATCCAGAATTATGTGCTGCAGAGAACTAAATACAATGGTAGTAGTAAAGTCCCCATATGGTACAACAAAACTATAGGTGCTATGATCAAGGCTAAAGAAATGATTATAAGAAGTACAAAAACTTCCCCTCACCCAACACCTGGCATAATTACAAATCCAGGACAAGGCAATGCAAATATTATCTTAGGAAAGCTAAAAGGGATTATGAACAAAAACTAGCTAATAATTCCAAAGACAATAAAAAATCTTTTTTGACAATATATATATATATATAGGAACAGAAACCACCAGTCAGAAGTGGGACCTATTAAATCTGGGGATAATACGGTGTCTGATGGAAAATCTATGCCCAATGTTTTTAACTCACACTACCTAAGAATTTTTGAAAAGAAGATTTCAGTTAATCTGGAAACTGGAAATCTTGATAACAAAGAGATAGTTATTAATGAACATGATATAAGGAATAAACTAAACAAGTTGAACCCAGATAGGTCATAGGAGCCTGATAGGATGCACCCAAGATATTTAAAGGATTTGTCGAACAAGGTTGCAGGGCTCATAGTGGATACATTTATAGACTCCATTAAAGAAAGTAGGACATTAGCAGTGTTTAAACTAGCAAACATTTTACCAATCTACAAAAAAAGGTTCAAAGCAAGATTATAGGAATTATAGACCGATCAGTTTAACATCAGTTGTCAATAAAATTATGAGTTTATCTGAGTTGAGATTGATAAACATATTGGTGATGAGGAACTGGTTGATGTAAGTCAACATGGGTTTACACCTAAGAGGTTGTGTATGACTAAACTGTTTGCATTCTGTTAATAGAGCACTGGATGAAAGCTTATCAGTTAATGGGCTAGTCTTAGATTTTTCCAAAGCTTTTGATGTAGTGCCACACAGTAAATTGTTCTCAAAACTAATTTAATTGAAATTTAGTGCAAATCTCATTAAATGGGTTGGATCCTGGTTGGATAATAGAAAACAAAGAGTGTCAATAACTGGACACCAATCTGACTGGGGAGATGTGACAAGTGGGGTACTGCAGGATCAGTCCTGCGACCTACATCATTTAAACTATATATTAGATCAATGCAACACAAATTTAATACATGGTTTGTAAATTTGCAGATGATGTGAAATTAGGAGCTGTGGCAAATTACAAGCATTTGATTAAGAAATTCCTGCATGAGATTTGTAATTTAGAAACCTGGGCAAAGGAAAATGAATTGATATTCCATTTAGATTAGTGCAAGGTACTACACTCGGGGAAGATAAATATGAGAGCATCATATATGTTGGAAGGGAAAGAACTACAGGGGACAGACTCTGAAAAAGACCTCAGAGTCATTATTAATAGGAGATTAACACCTTAGAATCAATGTATCGAATCAGCTCGTAAGGCCATGAGTGTGTTGAGGAGCATATTATGTAATATTAGGAGTAGGGATAGACAGGTGATGGTCCCACTGTACAGATCACTGGTGAAGTCACATCTAAAATATTGTGTGCAGTTTTGATCCCCTCATATCAAAAGCTGCACTAATATCCTTGAAAGAATTCAAAGAAAAGTAACAAGATGCATTAGTAATATGACAAATAAAACACGAGGAGAGACTGAGTGATTTGAATATGTACTCTCTTCAATATAGAAGATTGCAAGGTGATCTTTGCTTAGTTTATAAGGCAATACACAATGAAGACCTGTGGGAATGTGTTGGACTGGAACATAATGTAACTGGGGTTGAACTTAGGGCTCATGGAATCGAATAAAAGGGTCAAAACTATCAGATAAATAGAAGAGATAAATAGTTTAATCAGAGGGTGATTAAACCATGGGGTAATCTGCCAGCAGATGTGCAGATGTGTCAAGCAGGATGAAGCACAGAAATGCTGCAGAATATCACAGTACATTGCAATTTATTGCAGGGGCCATTGTAAGTCAACGGTAATTAAGCCGTTTTGTCATGCAGGATTTTGTGACATGTCATTACTGCAAGTTACTGCACTTCATCATGGCTGACACATCCGTAGGAAGTAATACACTAAGTACCTTTAAGCTGGCTCTGGATAGATACATAGGTAATGCTAGGATAGAGTATAATGTTTAACAGAAGTCAAGTTCCTATGACCTATGGCTACTTGACTTGTATCTTCTAATGTAAACTGGGAAAACTCTGTTCCAGGAGTGAAATAAATTAAAAGTCTGATTCAGTTCAAGCAGTAAAATGAGAACAGACTACTTCTGTGTGAAATATACACCTCAAATGGCAGGACACTGACTATATGAAATGTAAAATGCAATATATAATAAGAAACATATCCCCAGATCCCTAACAGATACATTTGATACTAGATCACAGGTGATGGGTTCCCTCAGTGAATCCTTTCCATTTCCAACACTGACAGTGAACTTCCTGTTAGCACTCTGCTAGGCATGGCCAAAACCAGTGAGCTTTGCTGTTTTAACCTCTCCGTGAGAAAAAGACAGTGGGGTGTCAACCACAGCAGAGCTATAATGAAATGCTATAGTTTATGTTGGGATATATACCATTGCATACCTGCTATGCCCCCACAAGCCCCCACCTCCATTTCAAGTAGTTCCCTCAGGGTATTTGAATCCATGCCCCGTAAACTTTTTCTCCATTCTCAAAAAATATGGGAATTTTACATCATGATAATACAAGTAATAAATTATAGCTAAACTACATATTTTTTATACCGCTTACCATGCAAATGCATTAGCAGCCATATTGGCTCTGACCATATATTGTTCTTTCAGTGTCAATAGCCATTCTGTTGAAAATATAACTTTATTCCAATAGTTATATTTAAATGCTCTACAGTATTGACTAGAATGTCCTTATATTTGCATTTTTAAATTATTACCAGACATATGAAAATAATTGTGAGTGGGCATGTTAGACCCAGGATAAGTTTTTGGAGTAAAACTGATGTACAAAATGTCAGGATGTGCCTTAGGGTCATGGACCCAAAGGCTCACTCCATTCTCCTATATCGTACCATGTCTGGTTCCTTACAGATGGAATGGAGTGAGCATTAGGGCCCACAACCCTAAGACACACCCGACGCTTGTTCATGTGTGGAGGGTGGGGATGGTGTTGTGATGGTGGGGTGAGGTGGGGGGTGAGGTGGGCTACATGACCCTAAGGCATACTACACCATTTGTTGGTGTGTGGAGGGTGGTGTGGTTGTTGTGATGGTAGGGTTGGGTGAGGGAGGTGGGACCAATGACCCTAAGTCACACCCTGACATTTGCTTTGTGGAGGGTGGGGGGGTGCGGTTCCAATGTTAGGGTTTGGTGGGGGAGGGGTATAACAGTTGTAAACCCTAACATCCAATTTTCTGACCTGTATCATTTTGGTTGAAGAGCTATGTGTAGAACCCTAACTTTGTTTTAAACAAAGTATATACTATATATATATATATATATATATATATATATATATATATATATATATACACTACTGGTCAAAAGTTTTAGAATACCCCCATTTTTCCAGCTTTTATTGAAATTTACGCAGGTTAATGTCTCAATGTACTCTGAAATTAAAGCATAGAATAAATAAACAATTGGAGATAAAAAAGAAATCATAGAATCATTTTGTTTAACAAAATTTTATCTAAATTTTTGACTCAGCAAAGTAGCCACCTTTTGCAGATATACTGTAACTGCCGAACACACTCGTGGCATTCTTCCTACAATGGACATCAAATATTGTTCGGGAAGTTCTTCTCAACACTGTTGCAGAAGTTCCCACAAATGTGTTGCACCTGTAGGTTGCTTTGCTTTCACTCTTCTGTCCAGTTCATCCCAAACCAGCTTGATGGGGTTTAAGTCTGGAGACTGTGCTGGCCATTCCATGATTTGAAGCCTACCGTCTCGTTCTTTTCCTCGAAGGTAGTTCTGACATAGCCTGGAGGTATGTTTTGGGTCATTATCTTGCTGTAGGATGAACCCCATACCAACTAGGCGTAGACCAGAGGGTATTGCATGGCTCTGCAAAATGCTGTGGTAGCCCTTTTGGTTCAGGGTGCCAGTCACTCTGTGCTGTTGTCCTGTGAGCCACCTATCACACAAGCTGTTGACTCTCAGAAACTTGTCTTCTGATTCTGTTGTGGCTTTGGGTCTGCCAGACCTCTTCCTGTCAGAGTTTCCTCCAGTTTCCAAGTGCCTTTTGATGGTGTAGGAAACTGTACTCACTGACACCTTGGCTTTCTTTGCAATTTCTCTACAGCAGTTTTTGCTAACCTAAACTTTTTTTTTAACCTCTAGCAGTTTACCGCTTACCTTTGTACCATTTCAGGTTATTCACTGGACTTGAATTGTTTAAATTTCAATAAAAACTGGAAAAATGGGGGTGTTCTAAAACTTTTGACCGGTAGTATATATATATATATATATATATAATATATACACACACACACACACCGTGTGTGTGTATATATATATGTATGTATATATAACACATAGATACATATATATATATACACACATATATATATATATACACACACACACATATATATATATATATATATATATATATATATATACACATACATAAAGGATGATGGGGAAGGAAGGAAGGAAGGAAGAAGGGCAATCATGGTAACAGAGAAAAGGATAGCAATGTCAGTCAGGAGGGGTGGATAAAAAAAGTTTCTGATACATTGGAGAAATAAGAATAGCCAGGGGAAGGGTAATCAGGCTACTGGGGGAAGGAGGGGTCTCAGTAGAGGAGGATAGCCAAAAGGCCAACATGTTGAACACATACAGTACATATTTTCTGTCTTCACAGAGGAGGGGATAGGAAATGGGCCTGAATTACACAACAAAGGCAAGAAGGGTAGGGAAGTAGACACTAGCCCGTTCACTGCAGACAGGGTCCTAAGGGAATTGTCCAAGTTAAGAGTGGACAAGGCCATGGGCCCTGATGCAGTACACCCCAGGTTACTGAGGGAGCTCAGAGTGGTACTGGCTGAGTCCCTGGCAGCCCTGCACAACCGGTCTCTGGAAACTGTAGAGGGGACAGGGGATTTGAGGAGATCTGACATCATCTTGCTTCACAAAGAGGGTAGTAGGGAGGAGCCAGGAAAATAGAGGCCAGTGAGCCTGATATCCATAATTGGCAAGGTAATGGAATCACTCCTAAAGGAAAGACTTGGAGAATACCTTGAGACCACCAGACTGCAGGACCAGAGACAGCATGGGTTTAAAGGGGGAGGTCCTGTTAGAACAACTTGAAAGAGTACTTGATGAGGTGACCAGGGTAGTGAACAAGGGTGGGGTTGTGTACATGGTCTATCTTGATTTCAGCAATGCCTTCAACACTGTCCCACATAAAAGTTTGGTAATGAAACTGAGCAGCCTGAGGGTGGGGCCTAAAATCATAAATTGGGTGGAAAACTGGCTTAGAGAGAGAAGCCAAAGAGTGGTGGTAAATGGGGTACACCCTGAGGAGAGGAGGATGACTAGTGGAGTAGTGCAGTGGTCCATGTTGGGCCCTGCACTCTTCAATATCTACAGTATGTGAGTGACATGACAGAGGGACTGGGAGGGAGGGTATGCCTGTTTGCGGATGGCACAAAAATCTGCAACAGGGTTGACACATGGGAGGGGTGGAAAGGAGGATGGAGGACTTAAAAAAGTTAAAAGAGTGGTCAGAAAGATGGCAGCTAAGATTCAATGCTAAGAAGTGCAAGATTATGCACTTGGGGCACAGGAACCCAGAGTCAGAGTACACTCTGGGGGAAGAGGTGCTAGAGATCACAAGGTAAGAGAGAGACCTGAGAAGTATCATAACCAATGACCTGAAGGTGGCAACACAGCATAGAAATGCAGTGGTAAAGGCAAACCAAATGTTGTGATGCATAGGGAAGGGTATCACCAGCAGAAGGAGGGAGGTAATACTACCCCTGTATGCTTCATTGAAGAGGTCGTGCCCAAGTACTGTGTGTAGTTCTGGAGGACCCATCTGTGAAAGGACAGGCACAGGGAGGAGACGGTGCAGAGGAGGCAACCAAAATGGTGCAGGTCCTGCATCGGAAGACCTATGAAGAGAGGCTTAAGGAATTAAAGCTGTACTCCCTGGAGGACAAGAGGAAGCAGGAGGATATAATTCAGACATTCAAATATCTCAGGGGACTAAACATGGCGAAGGAGGAGAGTATTTTCCAGAATAAAGATGTTCTAGGACTAGGGGTCACAATATGAAGCTGAGGGGGGGAGGTACAGTGGTAATCTTCTTCATGGAAAGGGTGGTGGATGATTGGAACAGCCTCCCAGTGGAGGTGATTGTGATAAATACAGTCACAGATTTTAAGCGTGCATGGGATAAACACATGGGTATCTTGGATAACAAAAGGGGTTATATGATGGCCCCCCAGTAGTGGCTTGGGTAGCACTATTAGGGGGGATTTTATGGGCAGATTAGGTAGGACAAGAAGCCCTTATCTGCCGACAGAATCTTTGAAACTATGACTCAATGAATCTTTTCAGTTTTATGCTGATTTGGCTGTTTTAGTGACTATTCATTACAAAGACTTGAAAGGTACAAAAACAGCTCAAACTGCTAGCAAGAGTGCGGGATATACACATTCACTAGTAAGACCAACATATACCAGCACTCCTCAGCCAAGTATGCAATAAAGCGCTCTTTAATGAAAAATTTTAAAACATATCGCAGTGTAACAAATTTCAGGCCATAGCTACTAGGAACCCCGACTGGTTTCATATGTCATTACTTCAACAGGGGTGAGTTCCCATTCTGAAAACACCAGGTATAAATGGAGATAGAATTAAAGTGACAGTTTTCCAATAACAATCAGATGCAAAATAGCAAAGTACAACATTTCTACATAAATATTCATAATTAATGCTCTATGTCTTGAAACACATTAAATAAGTTATAATATATTAAAACCCACCAACTACTTATACCAAAGTGATTTAAAAGGGCATCAGGAGTATCTAGGGATTGATGCCACAACTTCATAGTGTTTCATTGTAAGGTATCCCACATCAGAGGTATTGTAACATTTTAAGATCCTAAAAGAGAAGAACAATTGCTGTTAGCAACTAATTTAAGACTCTTGTCTGTATTATTATCTTAAAAAGTGTTAAAGGAAAATTACACCCAAAACTTGAAAAAATATATGTTGTGCAGAGTATTTTAATTTGTATGTGAAGTTCTAATGTTTCCTTCCCTCTGACTGGTATTAGGAGTTTTTCCCAAATTAGCCTGCTAGCTTTATGCTAGTTTTACGACCCCTGGGGATCTTCATACCTGATAGCGTAATTGTATTTCTTGTTCCCACAGTGCTTCTTGTCTCATGTGACTGTGATGTAAGAGAGACCCAACATTCAGCACACACATGCCAAACAAACAAACTAAATATCTTGGAAGCTTTACAAGCTGCACAAAAATGACCAGCAGCAAAGTTTTTCAGGACAGTAAAACCTTTAGGATGAGGGTGGTCACCAAGCTGAATTCTACAGATTTTAAAATATAGCCATCTCTATTGTTGTGAACTGATTGTAATGCAATGCTTTCTGCTGGATTTATGGGCTCTGCTACATCACCATCACATGAAACAAGGTGCATTGTAGGACAAAGAAATACAGTAAAGCTATTTGATATAGAGATCTCCAGGGGTCATAAAACTACCCTAAAGCTAGCAGGCTATTTTAGGAGAAAAGCTCCTAATTCAGTCGAAAACTATAGAGCTTACAAAAATAAAACACTGCACAACATATATTTTTTCAAGTTTGTGTGTAGTTTTCCTTAAAATAGGAACAAAGGGAACGGTTAGGTATGACAGCTTCCCAGTACCGGGGCTAAGGGAAAGGAAAAAGGAAAGGAATGGGACTGAGATAGGAAGCAACAATCTAAACTTGCACATCAAACAGCATCTCAAATACAGCTTATAAGTTCAATACTTTAAATTAATCACAAGGGTGCAGAAAACAATAGACCAAAATATGGAGGCAGAGAAACAGTAAGGTACTACAGTGATAATATCATTTGTTTCTTTTCATACAACATCGTAGTTCAGTCCGTTCATTCAGACCTGGGGCTATCAGTTTTCACAGGGTGCAAATCCAGAATGATTCCCTGTATTCCAACTTGTCTTTTAAATTACCTCCTCTATGACCTAGTTTGATCACCTCTAGACCACAAAACTTTAAGACATGTTTTAATTCCTTCAGTCTTGTTTCCCTGCAATGTATTGCTAAGGCACTTCTAGAGGCATTGTTGGTAATGGATCTAAGGTGCTCTCCCATCCTGAGTTTCCAAGCCCTAGAAGTTCATCCCACATAAAATGCCCTGCACTGGCAGGTGGATAAATAGATAACAATCTCTGTACTGCAAGTAATGAAGTCTCTTGTTTCATATTTTTGTGCACTATTGCAGCTGTTAAAGTTGTTTTGCATTTAAGTACAGAGTTGTAAAACATGCCGTTCTCACATGGGTGCATTCCTTTAGGTAAAGAAGGCCTATAGTTGACATCAGTGTTACAAGGTGACGATAAATATCTATGCACAAGCCTGTCTCTTAGGTTTGTTCCCCTTTTTTAAAGCATCCTTGATTTAAGTGTTGCGACTTCTTCCAGCATAGCTTCCCCGAATGATGTTCCAATTTGAATTAATAATGTCTCTGATCTCACTAGCATGTCTTGAATAGGTGGTTACAAACTGCTTTTTGGGCTCACTCTCCTCCCTTCTCCTAGGTTTAAGTAGATTTCCCATATCTGCATTGCTAGCTTCCCAATAGCCTTTCCTCACTGTGTGTTGTGCATAGCTTCTGTTCAGAAATCTGTCGCACATAACCATACCATTCACTATAAATCAGCATCTTCACTATAGTTACATCTTACTCTCAACAACTGGGCTTTGGGTATGCTGGTGATTATATGGTGTGGGTGACAGCTGGATACTAGCAGCAGTGAATGTATGTTGGTCTCCTTATGGAATAGGTCCATAATTAAAGCACCATCAGGTTTCTTTGTCTTTGCTAACTGGATAAATCTTCGTGATTTTAAGATCCAGAAAGGAGACCACACAGAGATCACATTGCACTGTAAATTTTAAAATTTGCTTGCTTTTTCCAAACAGTTCTTAAAGTCATTAAGTTCCTTCAGCGTGCCATGCCATACCACAAATATATCATCTCTAAAGCAAAGCCAGATGTCAAGCCTGTTGTAAAAGGGTTTTTCTGGCTGTCATAGACTGTTGTTTTTCTTTCACTTGCCCAGGTAGAGATTGGCGTAGGTGGGTGCAAAAGTAGCCCCCTTTGCCATCCACTTGAGTTGTAAAAAGTACAGATCCTGAAAGATGAAGTAGTTTTTTGTTAGTACTTGTTCAGCACATTCCAAAAGGAAATTTATCTTCCCAAAATCCACATTGCTATCCTGATCTAACCAAAATCTAAGGGCTTCCAAACCCCCATGGTGAGGTATATTGGTATATAGTAAGGTAATATCCATTGAAATTAAATACCAATGTTTCTCCAACTGCATATCTCCTAAAACCTCTAGTATCTGGGTAGTATCCCTGACATGAGACAGCAGTGCAGTAACATAATCCTTAATGTGGACATCCACATATTTTGAAAGGGGTTCTACCAAGGACCCAATACACACAACCTGCAACCCCTGACGCAATCTCCCCTCCACTTGCATTGACTCCTCCTCCTTGCTACCCCACTTATATTAAACCTCCCCATTCCTACCTTCTCTATCCCAAAAGGGCACATAGCAACAAAATCCCATTTCCACAAAAGGTTGCACTGGAACCCAGTATCTAGGCTCCTCCTCCTTCTTCTCATGTCAGGAAATATTCCCAAACCCTGGACCTCCTACTCTCCCAGCACCAACTCACTCCCCTGCCTGTGGGCTACGTATTGCCACCCTCAATGTATGCAGTCTATTAAAAAAGTGGGATGCCTTCCAGGGTTGGATACAGAAACATCAGCCTGATGTTATAGCAGTGGGTGAAACCTGGCTCTCCCCTCGGACTCCTGACTTGACAATAACACTATCTGGTTACAGTGTATACTGCGCTGATCAGTTGGGTAAATGTGGGGGAAGCTGCGCCATTTACACCATGGACACGCTATAGGGACAGTTGCTTCCCATCCCTCAGCTGACCCCAGGACCCCAGGCCCTTACTCTTAAACTCATGTTAGGATGCTCCCAAACCACCTTTCTTATTACAGCTGTGTACATTCCTCCCAGGGACCAGAAGGTGGCCTTCCACTCAGTACTGTCTTACCTGTCCATCCTCCCATCCAGTACTGAAAAAATCATACTCGGGGACTTTAATATTAATATGGTTACATAAGGCCGCCGAGCCACTAGTCGATGCTGCCGCTGCCCAAGATCTTACTCAATTAATCACTTCACCCACCCACCTTAACTGGCTTACAGGGTCTTCATCTCTGCTAGACCTTGTGCTCACCAATCACCCCCACAAAATTATAAGCACAACCATTCTCCCAAATGCTCTTAGTGACCACTCCCCTGTTCTCTGCTCCTGGACCGGCAAGGCACCCAGATTTCCTCCCAAAATAACCTTACAACGCAAACTGGGCCCTGGTAAACTTGCCCTTCTGAAATCACACCTCAGCCACATGGATTGGTCCTTCATAATGAACACCCTCAACCCTGATAGGGCCCTTGACCTCTTCATCCTCTCATTGAACACCATATGCGACAAATATGCCCCTCCTACCAAAAGAATGGTCAAAGGCAACCCGGTGCCTTGGATTTAGGACCACATCCTGGCCCTTATGCAGACTAGAGATTTACTGTGGCACCTCTCCAATGAGAATGGCCTGCCTGCCAATAGACAAAAGTACAGAGAGTCCCGGAACAAATGCATGTGGGCCCTACACAAGGCAAAAGCTGAGTATTATAAATCCTCCTTAACGACTACCTGGGGCTCGGGATGCAAATTCTGGAACAACATCAAGGATATCTGCGGAAAAGACCCCAACCTGGTCCCTAGCCAGATAATGGTTGACCTGTGCATGACATCTGATCCTACCTGTATAGCTGCTGCTTTCAACAACACCTTAACAAACCTTGACCACGTTCTCCCCCCCAATTTCTTTGACCCTCAGAGAACAGCTCCCCCTCCCCACTTCAGACCCCCTTTTCACCTATGCCGTAGTACAACCAAGTCTGCAGAACCATACCTTAAAAAAGTACTAAGTAGCTCCAGCTACAGTAGTGATACCCTAGACCTGAAACTCCTGCGCTCACCTTGCATGAGGTTCTCTATCCCCTCACACGTATACTGAGCTGCTCCCGATGTCAAGGTATATTTCCTTCTAGATGGAAATCAGCCTCCATCAACCCTATATTTAAAAATGGTGACTGTACTATCATCAATAACTACTGCCCCATCTCCATTCTTCCTCCACTATCCAAGGCCCTAGAGCGGATTGTCTCTGATCAGCTCACTGACCATCTCAACAAATACTACCTACTCTGTGAGCAACAGCATGGCTTGCAGAAAGGCCACAGCACTACCACTGCCCTTCTCCAGTTTACCACACATCCACTCCGCCCTAGACAGGGGTCATATCACTGGCGCTGTTTTCATCAACCTCACTAAGGTGTTTGACACTGTCAACCACTCCATCCTGCTAACTACCCTGTCCAACATTGGTTTCTCCCGGGATGCCTTTGATTGGTTCTCTGACTACCTCTCCAACCATTGCCAGCAGTCCAAAATTGGTAGCACCTTATCCAAAAGACTACCTGTCCTCTCAGGTGTCCACAAGGCTCAATACTAGGACCTCTACTTTTCAGCCTCTTCCTTAACTCACTCCCCTTGACCTGCCCTGGCAACTTGTTACTATATGCGGATGATGCTGTCCTAATCTCCTCCGACCCTGACCCCTCCCAACTTCATCGTACCCTCCAATCTACCTTTAGCTGTGCTGAAAATTGGTTCTCTGCACAGCGCCTTATTCTCAACTATAAAAAGACAAAAGTTATGCTTTTCTCTCACCCACTCAACACCTGGAAAGTGCTTTGCCCCCAAGTTCTAACTGCCAATCAGACTCCCTTGGAGCTAGTCAACTCCTTCACATACCTGGACATCACACTAGACCCTGCGCTCAACTTCCACCAACATATCCATTTCCTGTCTAAAGCCCTCAATGTTAGGCTGGGGTTACTGTATCGCTTCAAGCACTGCCTTACCCCAGATGCCCTTAGGCTCGCCATCTCCTCCTCCTCTGTCCTCTCCCTGCTCGACTATGGCATACTTATTTATAGCCCTGCAATCACCTCTGCCCTATATCGACTTTGTCTCTCCCTAAATAAAGCGTGTCACCTCATACTATGATGTGATTGTCTCACTCATACATGCTCCCTCTATAACTCCACCAACTGGCTCAATCTCAACAATAGGATCAAGTTCCATACCTGCCTTGTGGCTAAAAATCTTACCCTCGACCTCTCCCCCCCGGGCTCACTCCCGTAGTCCACCCGGCCCCGAAGCTCAAGCACACTCGACGTCCTGCCAAGCCACTTCTCTTGGTTCCATCCTGCCATACCTCACAATTCCAAAGGTCCTTCAGCTTCAGAGCCTCATGAACAGCCTTCCAACCTGGCTTGTAAATGAAAATAGAATTGGCCCATTCAAAGTCCATTTTAGGGACCACCTTCAGGCCTCAAATACCTGTGATTGTTACTTAACCCCTACCCTCTCCCCTTCCTGCTGACCAATGACTCTGGCCAGCCTTCCCAGGCTTCTAGTCCCACGATATATCTCTGAGCTGTGCCATATATCTCCAACTGTACTAAGTTACCCTAGGTGCCGATTGCTAGCCTTCACTGATTCCTGGTATTCTTTGCTGAATTCTGCTTCCATTTGAATTGTTACAGTATGTAAAGTCTGTCTGTACTGAATTTCTGTGACGTGGAACCTTTTAAACGAGTCCTTGACTCAAAAGTATTTCCAATTCCTCAATAAATAAATAAATAAAATAAACAAATAAACAGTGCGGCGCCCCAGGGGATGTAAAAGGTGTTTGTGGACCTTGAGAAGTACATAAAAACTGGCTCTTATCAGGCAATGTACAGTTAAATACAACAATTCATTCTTTTTTTTTATTTCTTTTTTTTATTATTTATTGCGAGCTAAGATTCATACCTTTGAGCAACAGCTCTTTACATAAGTTCCATGTCAAGGACAAGTACAGTGCAAACAGAACATTAAACAAATACAGTGCATACAGACAAATCATTGTTACAGGTAAATTAAACAAGTAGTTGCCAGAGAATAACAATACAGGGATAACAAATGGTACATAGCAGTCATCATGCAGGTAAAGGAACACCCTTGTCAGGTAGCACTGAGTGACAGTCGGGGGGTGTGCCAGAGGAGGCAGAGGGTGAAGGGAACCAATCTGTCTGATCTTACCAAGGTAGTAGAAGGGGGTTTCAGGTGGTGAGGGAGGAGGAGGAGGGGGTGAGAGGGAGGAATAGGGGGTAGGAGGTAGAAGGTCAGGAGGAGGTAAGTGCTAGAAGTGGCCTATAGGGTCAGATGATAGTAGAGGGTGCAGGCTAATTGAAGGTTGATTGTGAGCCACAGACGGCATAGTGGTAGCAGTCACTGGTAACACTTGTAAGAAGCTGATATCGCAGTTTGCACCTGAAGTGGCCTATTGTGGTGGTAGAACTTAAGGCTGGAGTGAGTTCATACAAAATGGAGCTTGATGGGCAAAGGCACATTGTGCTAGGGCCAGGTGGCATCTAGGGACATTGAAAACTTGATTGTTGGAGCTTCTGGTGTTTTGAGTGGGCTGATGAGGGCTGAGAAGGTTCTGGACCCCCATGGGCAGCATATTGAGACAGATCTTCTTAGTTATTTGGTAGCAGATTCTGTCCTTTAGTTGAAGGCAGTTTGCTTGAGTATAAAGATCACAGGTGTGTGTTAGATGTACAGCACCTGTGAGAAGTTGACATGCCTTGTTCAAGGCTGTTGAAATGCATTGAAGGGCCGTGTCAGTGGCTGACCCATGGACAACCACACCATAGTCAATGAGGGCAAATATTGAGCTGTGTACTGCCATGCTCAGGGCATCAGGTATAAGGCAGTGTTTATGCCGCTAGAGCATGCCTATTTTCACATTTACCAGTATTGGCAATGCATGTGGCATATGACAGGCTAGAGTCAATAGTAATGCCCAGATATTTGAAATGCTGTACAAGGTCAAGGGAGGAACCCTTGTTGTTCTTAATGGATAGTGGGAAAGCTTTATGTCTGAGTTGTGAACTGGTGAACAACATGGACTTGTTTTTTTAGTTAATAATGAGTTTGTGTTCCTGAAACCATTTCTCAGCTGAAGTAAAACCATATTGTAGGGCATCCTCCAGACGTTCATGCTGAGGGTCGCTGGTAAAAATGGCAGCATCGTCTGCGTACAGAAGTATGTGACCATGGCAGGAGTCGGGGAGTTTGTTAATGAATATGCTGAAAAGGAACAGGCCAAGAATAGACCCTTGTGGAACACCTGAGTGGACAGGTCTGGGTTTAGAGATGACATTGCCAATCTTCAAGTTCATGTTCAAGTTCAAGTTTATTGCAGTAAAAACTCCACTGAGCAAGCTCATTCACAAGGAGGTCCTGGTAAATATATACAGACAGGACTAACAGAAACATATAGTAAATAAACATAACAATATTTGAAGTACAGTTTAGGTCCACATAGGACAAGTGTACAGACAATACTTTACAGCACTTTAAGTAAATCAACAAACCCTTGAATAAGGTGCAGTTTCAATCCATATGTGCTTAATACTAAAAGAAGACCTAAAATACATAAATCTTAAAAACAGCTGCAGACATCTCTTATTTTTTCAGCAGCTAACTTTTTAAAGAGGCTGACAGAGACTACGTTAGATAGTTTCAGAGAGGATTGGAGCCAGTTCCAGATAATTGGGAGGGCAATAGAGATGGTGTGTTTGCCAAAGGTGGTGTGAGTCCTGGGCACATCCAGGAAGATAAAATCTGATTTCCTAAGTGAGTAAGCACTGTGGGAAATGTGGATGAGAGAAGTTAGATAGCTCAGGAGCTTGTTCAGGAGAAGCTTTAGGGTCTAAGTACCAGCGTGGAAAATATGTCTATTGGCGAGTGACATCCAGCCTACCGCTGAGTACAGGTCACAGTGGTGTGTTCAGTAAGGGGAGTTTGTAAGGAAGCGCAAGGCACAGTGATGGAGTATATCCAATTTATTTAGGTTGATAATTGCAGAGGAGGTGTAGATTATATCTCCATAGTCTAATAAGGGGAGGAATGTGGCCTGGACAAGCTTAATTCTGGTCTCTAGTGGGAAGAGAGACCTGTTGTGGAAGAAGAAGCCTAGCCTTATTTTTAGTCTTCTGGACAGGTCGTCAAAGTGATCATTAAAGGAGAGCTTGTTGTCTAACCAAAAGCCAAGGTATTTAAATTTAGGGGTGACTTCCAGAGGTTCGCCTAGGGAGGTAACTATAAAATCCTTAGGCAGGGTGATAGGAACGGTGGGTGATGTATTAGGAGAGAAGATCATGGCTTTGGTTTTCTTAGCATTTAAAAGAAGTTTCACGTTAATGAAATTAGATTCAAGCTGCTCAAAGTCAACTTGGAGTACATCCCTAACTTTAGGTAATGATGAGCCAGATGTATAAAGAACTGTATCATCGGCAAAGAAGTGCAGTTTTGACTTGGTTATGTGAAGGTCGAGATTGTTAATGTATAAGGAGAAGAGAAGAGAATAGGACCTAGGATGGAGCCTTGCGGGACTTCCCTAGTGATTGACAGGGGGGCAGAGAACAGGCCACCAGCTTTGATTTTCTGCATCCTTCCCGATAGGTAACTGCTAAACCACTGGATGGTAGGAGGGGTGGTACCTATTTTAGTGAGGCTGTTTTCTATTAGGTTATGGTTTACAGTATTGAATGCTTTACTAAGTATTAGGAAGACAGCTCCTGTGGTCTTCTTAGAGTCCATAGTGGAGATCCAATCATTGGTTACTTTAGCCAACGCAGTGACGGTGCTGTGGTTAGAGCGGAAACTAGATTGAGCTGGGTTTAAGAGAGAAAAGGTTTCTATGTGGTATTTTAATTGTGAATAAATACATTTTTCAAAGACTTTGGAGAGGATAGGCTGGATAGAAATTGGTCTGTAGTTATTTAAATCACATGGATCCTCTAATTTAAATAGGGAAAGGACGTGAGCTGATTTCCAACAGGAAGGGACTATGGAAGAAGTAATAGAAAGGTGGAAAATATGGAGGATTGGAGCAGTAAGGTAGGGGTGCCCGGGTTTTAGAAAAAGCGGCTTGATTCCATCATCCCCGGCACTTTTCTTAGTGTCTAGATTAATAAGCAAATCTTTGACTTCTTTGAAGTTAAGGGGGAACAACTGGAATGGACGGACTGAAGTTTGAGGGGTAATGTTTGCACAACCCTAATTATTACTGCATGCAGCATATGGGGAGGAGTCAAGCTAGGCCAGCAGTGATGAAGTGGGAGTTGAATTATTCGAGGATTTGGCTGTTGCTTTCCACAATTGTATCATTTTTGAAGATATTTGGTGGTAAGGGGGGCCACTGGCCACCCTTCCATGGACTTAAGGGTCTACCAAATTTTTGGGAGTTCCCTTTGGCCTGCTCTAGGCTGGAGACAAAGAAGTTCACTTTGGTGGAGTGAATACATTTAACGCAGGCATTCCTAGCAGTTCTAAATGCCTGCCAATCCACCGGGCTCTTTGTGTGTCTGGCCTAGGCCCAGAGTTTATCACGGTTTGTGAGAGTGGTCTTAAGCTCGGTTGACAACCAGGGGTGGGAGATGTTGCATATCCTAACCTTGATAAAAGGTGCATGTTTGTTTGCTAGGGTAATGAGGTTGTCATTGAGGACAGCGGCAACATCATTGGGCGTTTTGGTGAGATCTTGCCATCTGACCTTGCTTAGGTCATTCAGATAGTTAGACACACTGAACTTACAAAAGGACCGTTTGGTTATAAACTTAGGCTGGTGGCGAACTTTGGCTTGCAATCTTATACAAACTACAATTCCATGGTCACTCATATCATTGTGAAAAACTGCCGAGTGGAGGATTTTATGTGGGTGGGTAGTTAGTATAAGATCTAGAAGTGAGCTGTTAGCAATGTTTGAGTTGTTAATCCTAGTAGGTTTGGTTACTAGCTGGATAAGGCCAAGTTCATCGCAGAGAGATTTCAGGCTGTGCGATTTGGGTGAGAGCCAGTCCATATTGAAGTCCCCAAGGATTATTACTTCAGAGTTGGCAGAGATAGTTAATGATTTAAGGATATTAAAGAAATCAGTTCCACCATTAGGGGCCTGTAACCACCTAAAACAGTAATGCATTCTGTAGAGGGAAAGTGTAGCTTTAAAGATACAGTTTCATATTCCTTCTGTTTTGAGTTACAATAGATATCATTAACTGTGTACTTAATTTTTGTGTAAACAACTACTCCCCCACCCCTGGTGCCCCTATCTGCCCCGAACAGTTTATAGCCCAGGAAGGTAATTTGTTGGTCAGTATTTTTTTTTTTAGCCATGACTCAGTGATAATGATGAGATCAGGCTCTGTATGTAGGGCCTATGCTTGTAGTTGGTCAACTTTTTGGGGCAAGCTTAGTATATTGACCAGCATTATTTTAAGTCCAGGGGCTGCTGCAAATTCAGTGGGTGATGTAAGTGGAGAGGGCGGGCCGGGGTTTATTTCCATGTTACCCGAGCAGAGAAGGAGCAGGAGTAACAATTTCTTTAGAGAACTCAAAAAGGACCTGAATGCTTTATTCCTTTTGGACTGCTTAATGGTGGCTGGCAAAGACAGCCTATTTTTGCTGGTGTGAGACAGACTAGAATGACAATTTAAGGATAAGAATGAGAGCACCCTAAATGACATTGGTGAGGGGAGCAGGAAGTGTATGGAGGGGGAATATTGAGGTTTGGGCAAGTGGAGGGTGACACGCCAGGTGGATGGCAGTGCAGAGACTGGTGGCAGAGCTAACTGGGATGGTAAAAAAACAAGAATGGGTTCAGACCTAATACTTCGTTCATGTGAAGGACAATAGGTGTGCAGCATTGGAATAGTAAGATACTAGAGATAAAGTATGCCATGGCTCCAAGAAAGGAGTGAAATGTAAGAAAGGGAAGGATGAGCGCCTAATCTATCATAGGAAGTTGTGGCACTGGGATTGGCCCTGATATAGACCAATAGAAAGGCAGCAGAACCAATGAGGGTGGGGCTAGAGCGTATTTAATGGAGGCCTGGAAGGGGGTTGGGGGGTGAGCAGAAAAAGTGAGCAGAGCTTAGTCCCTGGGGCCAAAAATATCCAGATTCAAAGTCTGTTGCTCAGAACCAATCGGGGCTGTTATCTGTGTGGTGCCCATGATCCAATTGGTTGGCCAGGGGCCATACCTTGCAGTGTGAGTAATCCGGGCTTGGCGAGGTGGTCGGTGGCTTCTGAACTGCCATCCGAACGTTGGGAGGTAGCAGGCAGTGGAGCGAGGGCTGGTCCCAGTGAGGGGCAGCTGCTGGAAAGAGAAAGAAAAAGTTGAGCTTTAAAGGCAGCTGGGGCAGGGACAGAGTAGCAAGACACAGAAAAATTAGCAAGACAAAGAGGGTACTTAGTTTAGGTACCAAAGTTGGCTGGGAGCAGTTTAAACAATTTTAACTTCCACTTAAACAGAGCTGTAATCACTTAACAGCGTTTAGCTCTGATTAACTTCTAAAAATCATGCAGACTTTGCTGGTAAAGTTAAGCAACTTATTTTTAGACAGAAAAAGTGAGCAGAGCTTAGTCCCTGGGGCAAAAAATATCCAGATTCAAAGTCTGATGCTCAGGACCAATCGGGGCTGTTATCTGCATGGTGCCCATGATCTGATTAGTTGGCCAGGGGCCATACCTTGCAGCATGAGGAATCTGGGCTTGGCGAGGTGGTCAGTGGCTTCTGAAGCACTGTCTGACCATGGAGAGGTAACAGGCAGTGGTGCAAGGGCTGGCCCCGGTCAAGGGCAGCCACTAGCAGTGTGAGAAATCCATGTTTGGCAAGGCGGTCGGTGGCTTCTGAAACACCATCTGACTGTGGGGAAGTAGCAGACAGTGGAGAGAGGACTGGCCCTGGTCAAGGGCAGCTGCTTGCAGCGTGAGGAATCCAGGCTTGGCGAGGTGGTTGGTTTGACTTGCTGTGACCTGTTGCTTAGATAGCTGCCGAACCATCTCATTGCCTCAATGTAGAGCCCGATGACGGTGAGTTGATCGAGAAGAAGGGTGTGATGCACAGTGTCAAAGGTGTTGGATAAGTCTATGAATGTATCCCCTACCAGGTTTCTTTGATCGATAGCATGGTGAATAAAGCCAGTGAACACTCAGATTCAAAAAGGAAAGCATTATTTTAGCTCATACTCTACACCATACGTTTACATCCCTCTCTGGTATCAATATTAGGTGAAAATTGCCCCGCTGTTAACCCTGGTATTTTATAGTCTCAATTACTCTTACTTTTCACTCCCAATATTATTCCTTGTTCAGTGATTAATATTTTCCCCTCTCCCCTTGATGTATACTAGTTGGTCATTCCTCAATTGTATGTGGACCTTGTGTAATTCTTTACATGTTGTCTCTGGACTTAGAACTCATGTACATGGCTTGGTGATTTTTTTTTTGTGCTCTATTCTGTGATTGATCATGTTATGAGTATGTACACATTTGTATTTCTGTAAAAATCAACAAAAACCTTTATGGAAAAAAAACCGAATGCCTCAATGTCCCTTTTGAAATGTATGGTGGGGTCATGTGTCAGTGGCGGGAAAAATGTCACGTATCTCAACTGTCTTTCTATTCCTGTTATGTATTTTGATGTGGACATTACCACCAGTGACCCACTCATGTCTGCTGGCTTTATGGTTATGTTCTTGTTGTTTTCTAATGATTTTAAAGCCTCAGTTTCAGCAGATGTAATATTAATGTACTAAGGTCTCCTATCCCTCTCCAGGAGTTCTTTAAACTGTCTTTCACAGGTCTTCTCAAAAACTCTGACCGAGTCATTATAAGGGTGCATAAAGGTGGCTTGAGGCTTAAAGTTCCTTAACTCCAGTGTTGATGTCACCACCTCCTCATTCGGAGAATCCACCACTCTTGTTCCTTAGCACATATTGGAGGGGGCAAAATATGCCTTTAGGTTTAAATTTCTTGTGAACCTATATAGGTCCAGATAAAGTTCAAAAGGTTTAGAGTCTTGTGTTGGAATAAATGATAATCTCTTTTGTAATATTCCAAGTTGCTCTTCACTGAGATCAATATGTGAAATGTTGATTACTATACTGTTAGGTGTTATGCCTAGTTCCCCTCCTTCCATGTTTTTTTTCTCCGGTGTTTGCACCCATCTCTCCTCATTGTTTTTTCTCCAGCATATGCAGACAGTGTTTGGTTGTGTCCCCTCAAAATGCACTGTTCTTGTGTCTGCTCCTGGAACTGTACCATTTGTCTCTTTTACTACCTTAGAGTGTTACAGTACCTCTGGTGTGGGACACCTTGCAATGGAACACTAGGAAGTTGTGACACCGATCCCTAGATACTCATGATGCTCTTTTAAATCACTTTGGCATTAGTAGGTGGTGGGTTTTAATATACAGGTATTATAACTTATTTAATGTGTTTCAGGACATGGAGAATTAATTATGAATATTTATGCAAACATTTTGCACTTTGCTATTTTGCATCAAATTGTTATTCGAACACTTTCACTTTAATTCTATCTCCATTTATACCTGGTGTTTTCAGAATGGGAACCATTCCCTGACAATGTACTAGTGTACGAAACTGGTCAGGGTTCCTAGCAGCTACAGCCTTTAATTTGTTACACTGCTGTATATTTTAATATGTTTCATTAAAGAACATCTTACTGCATATTTGGCTGAGAAGTGCTGGTATTTGTTGGTTTTACTGTCATTACAAAGACACCTTAGCAGTGCTGTCCTCTCTAATGAACATTATTTTGGGCAACGTTACCTCTTTTTTTGCATTTTTGAAAGTGTGTCCCAAATGCCAGCAGAAGATTTGGATAGCTCTTTAAAAGCTTTTGTTTCCAATTGTATTTTTGTTTTTTTTAGAGCATTTTGTTGGTGGAGACATCTGATTTTTCTTTGTCTGTGACCCATGGGGTGGACATTAGGCTCAGGATAGGATTTGGGGTAAAACTGGTAAAAACATGGAAAGATTGTGTTTTGATCACTACAACCACCACAGAGTCAACCTGGCTTGTTAATTATTTTTCACATTTATAGTTTTTCTATTCACTGTTAGGTTTTTGCCTATTTCCGTAATTGTGCATTAGAAAAACACCAAAGTAGTGATGTCTTCTGTAATGACAATTTAAAGGGACTGGCCTATAGCCTAGAGGTGTGAGTAACGAGCCTTAAATGAGCTTAGTACCTCCAGCAGACCTGAGTTAAATTCTCACAACCTCAACCTGCATACTGTGTGACTCTCAGCAAGTTATTTAACCTCCCCAGTGTTCCTGGGTGTCACCCCTGAAAACAGGAAGTTGTGGCCAGAGGGCCTTAGCTGGTTACAAAAGAATTTAAAAAAATATTTACATATTTGGGGCATTGTGACCTCTCATTTTTTTTGCATCTGCTTGACATAAATAGCAGCAAATTTTAAAATGACACACATAAAACCCTCATTTACCAGTTGGAATTGACATTTTATAAGCCTAGTATGTACCAGTGATCCTGAGTTATTTGTTTGTGCCCTAACTGCTGACATTCAGCTCAGCATGGCTTTCTGGGGTGAACATGATGATACAACCTTTTTTCTGTCCTGTAGAATAGATTGTTGCATACTCCACTGAATTAATTTAAGTTGTATTGGCTTTTATTGTATGTTTGGTGTTTCTCCTCACTTTTATGCATGTTTAGGTGATTTCATTATTGTTTAATTGTGGAAAGTGGACTTTTGTGGTGCACAGAGTCTCTCCATACTGCCACCCTTGGTTCTAGTAGTTGCACCCAGGCAATGCCAAGGTCAATGCCCTTGGCATGTGGTAGGTGGTGATCATGGAGATTTCATATTGCCAGACATAGATTGGAACACCCTAAGGTCCTGCAGAAGTCAGGTTTTCATGGATATATTCCAAGATAACTTCATAAGGTGATTATGAGGGACAAAGCAGCTCTAGAGCTCATGCTAATACAGTAGTAACACTGCCAAGGGACATCAGAATAGGGGAACTTCTAAGAAATGGTGACCACCTTTCAGTATGGTATACTAAAGAGCTGGGCAAGGAGCACACCATCTACAAAACATCTGTCCTGGATTTTAGAAGTAAAAATATTTGTAAAATGAGAGGAAGTCTTAAAGAAAAAATGAAGAAATTTGAGGGTGTGTGGCTGGAAGCAAAATTGACCACCATTATAAACAGCTTTCAAGATATCACCTGCTCTTGCTTGAGAAATGTGGGGAAAATAGAGGGTATAGGAAACCGATCAGTTTCTCAAGGTAGTTGGAGAGTGCAGTGAACAGGAAAAGAGAAGCTTTTAAAGGGGAACAGTCAGTACAAAGGGCCGCACGACCAGGTGTGTTGCTAATTACAATGTGCATGAAGAAGTCCTGGAAAGTGTGCACCAATGCCTGAATATGGCCACTCGTAGCCACCAGAATGGTCCAGTCTATGTCAAGCATATTTAGGTCGCTCACCAGGACCACTGTCCCCTTCACTGAAGCCTTAATGATCTCCTCCTTCAGTAGTTGGTCCCCACTTCTGACTGGCTAGGTGGCCTAAAAAAACACACACAGTCTTATGTTTTTACCCCTCTCTTCATAACTAGCTATACCCACAATGTTTCCACCCCTCTTTGAACCCCCAATGGACTTCTCTTCCATGCACCCTATGCTTTCCCCTATTTACTATACAAGCCCCCCCATTTCCTGATTCTATGTATTTCCTGAATATGTCATAACCTGGGATCTTGAGATCCCAGTCATGGTTAGGAGTAGCCCAGGTTTCTCTGACTACCATACTGTCAGACGCAGCCTCTGAGGCCAGCACCTACATGTCACTTTTCTTGTTTCCCAGGCTTCGGGTATTGAGGCTAACTACCCACCATGCTGCATTACTCTCTCATTCCCTAATTTATTCACATGCCCCACCCTTCCCCTACTTGGGTAGCCCCCCATCTGCCCTCCTCTTCTAATCTCATTCAGTGCCCTGCCCCCTTAATGGAGGAGTACTACCCATGTCTCCTACCATCTCCACTTTTCTGGGGGAGCCATCAGCCCTAGTCTCCTACCATCTTAGTTTAAATACTTTTTAATAAAGGCATCAAAGTTTTCCCCACTGCTTTTGACCCTTTCCTTCTCTGAGGGACAATGTTCCACTTAAACAGCCTTTAATGTACATGGAAACCATCATAAAAAAAGCTAGTGGAGTTCCTAGTAGCAAATGGGTCACAGGATGGCAGGAAGCATGGGTTTGTTGTAGGGTGCTTGTGTCAAATACATTTGATTGATATTTTTTAATTTGGCAATGGGGGCTATTGATAATGGTGAGGCAGTTGACATACTGCATCTGGACTTCAGTAAGGCCTTCAGCTCTGATACACACAAAGGGGTAATCAAGAACCTGGGGAGCTTGGCATGAAGGACATGTGGACAAGGTGATTGTGAAACTGGTTAAGAGGGAGAACACAGAGGGTGTTGAGCAGGGGGCAAGAGAAGTCCCAGGTGTGAGGAGTCACTAGTGGGGTCACCAGGGATCAGTGCTTGGTCTGGTACTTTTTAACATTTTCATAAGTGACAATGGAGTGAAAATCCAGGGAAGATAGGTTATTTTGCAGATAATACCAAGCTTTGTGATAAGCTTGGGTTTGAGGAAGGGATCTGAAACATGAGAGAGGACATGATATAGTTTAAGAGGTTGTTCAAGATCTGTCAGCTGGGTTTTGAATGCCAAAAAGTGCGAACATTTGCACTGGGATATAGTACAGGTTGGAAAGAGTGGCAGTCATAGACCTGAAGATGAAATGCCTCTGGGGAGGGGAATTTTAACCACCTTAAATCATCTGTGAAATATAGTAAAGCAGTAGAAAAGCTGAAGAGAATGCCAGGATGCTTGGTTTGGGGGTTCAGCAGTAGGAGGCATGAGGTCATCTTGCCCCTGTGCAAAACCCTGGTGAGGCCACACCTGAAGTATAATGTACAATTTTAAAACTGTCATCTAAAAAAAGGAAAATTAACAAGCTGGAATCAGTGTGATGCAGAGTGGCCATGATGATACAGGGGCAACAGGGGAAGGCATACAGATGGAGGCTAGAGATCCTCAACATGTACTCATTGGCAATCAGGAGGAAGATGGGAGGAACATGACAGAAAAGTTTAGATATGTGAATAGTATTCTTAAGGTGGACTCAAGAGAGCAGTTTATAGTCAGCAGTAAAAGGACTACTGGAGGAAACCAATAAACATGTAGTGGGTAGGTTTAAGAGGGATACTAGGAAGTACTGTTTTTAGAAAGGGTAGTGAAGGGGTGCAGCAAGCTTCCTGAGGCACCGGTAGGGAAGAGCTGACAAGAGCTACATAGCAGAGGTGATTTATTTTATTTCATTTCAAACTTGCAGGGTTTGTGTAGGTGAATAAGCAGAAGGGCTTTGGATTAGGGTTTTTGGTGTTCTGTTTTTGTTTACTGTTTTGTAATTCTTAGTAGCCAGGAAAGGGGACTGCTGTAGTTAGTAGAACTGTTGCCCTTTTACCATTGCACTTGGGAACTTTGCTTTTTAACTCATTTCTGTGGTTTCTCACTGATTGTTTTTCTTCCTATCCAGGAACACACTGAAACACCCACCCTCCCTCCCCAAAATCCCACCTTCCCCAGGTCATTCACATTTATAACCAGCCTGAGCCACCCACTTCCTGCAGAGACACAGAAAGAGGTACTGCATACTGTTTTCCTATTGTCTCTTGCCCAGGACCTCCATCACATTTCATCCACGCTTCCTCCCAAACATAGGAAGACATATATAGTATTCTTCCATTGCACAGAACCTTCTGGTTCTTTTGTCCACACTTCCTGCGTAGGACTTCCATTACATTTTGTCCATACTTCCTCCCAAACATAGGAAGAATTATATAGTAGTTCTCTATTGCACAGGACTTTCTAGTTCTATCATCCACACTTCCTGCAAAACAGCAGGAGGAGGTACTTGATAACAGCTCTTGCACAGAACCTTCTATTTGCTTTCATCCACACTTCATCTCTACATGGTCCCACCTCCTTGCACCTCCTACCAAATGCTGCAGGTCTGAAGAATCAGGATTAGGTGCCAGCTAGCATCACAGGCATGCTGTTCCAGGGCAGTCATTGTAGAAACTGCTGTGCAGTGACTGGCTAGCAGGAATCACACCATCAGTACCTGGGAGGCAGTAGAGCACCGGTGGTTAGCTCATCCTGTCTCAGAGCTGATTTTACTAGTGGCAACTGCAGTACCTGACCAAGCAGTTTGATTTATTATCAAGGGCTGCTTGGTCTGATGCTTCTTTCTGCATATAGGGAGCATGGTCACAGGTGTCTAAAGGCACTTCAGATAGAAGCAAAATGTATTCCTACCTGGAATCCTGCTAAACCTGATTGTTTCTGTAGGAGAGGCACTTAGGCACACCCACCCTCCCCAGGCTTGTCTCTCCTTTCATAGGTATGGTGCCATGCCCCTCTATCTCACAAACCACAGGTAGAGGCAGTACTAAATAACTCACCGTCAAAAAGAAATTGTTTTTCTTTTACACAGGACATTCTATTTCCATCCACTCATCCTCTCTTCCTCCCTAGGAGGAACAGTGTTTATATATATATATATATATATATATATAGGTTCCCTAATGCACAGGACACTCTATTTATGTCTGCACTTCCTCCCTAGTGATGGGAGGAAGAACTATATAAAACAAAACAAAAAAACTTTCCTTGTGTTTCCGTCCTAAGTACAGGTCATAACTTTTGCATTTTCCTATCCCACTCAGGAGGGATTTACCTTCTGAATCATCCATTCACAGTATAGGCCAGGTCTTATTTTTTCATCTGGCATGACTCTTTGGGAATATGGACATTGTAAACTGCAAGTATTGCAGGAGCCTAGTCACCAGAGCTTATGCATTGCAGGTGAGGCACTATCATACATGCTGTGCCCCAATGACCTACATACTCAGCCCATGTGGCATGGGCCAAGATAAACTACTTCAGGATGCAACTTGACCGCACAACACAGAACAATATGTCAACGTATTCGACCTTTAGGCACCAACCACAAATGCCACTCCCCCAGAGAACCACCAGACCAGGGGTTGGCACTTGGTGGGAAACTGGAAAGCTCAACCAAATACCATATCAAGGTGACTCCAACATCAATCCACTTGTCAAATAGATTTTCTCCACTGTCATCCATTTCTGTGCTCAGTGCAAACAAGTCAGAGGAGAGGGCCCTCATGCAACAAATAGATGGTCAAATCAAAACAAAAATTGCCGAACACAACAAAAAGCACGTACTAATAATAGGAGACTCTGTGGTAGGTGGAGATGAGTCTCACATCCTTCAAAGCAGCCCATCGGAGATTGCAGTCAGATGCCTCCAAGGAACATCGGCATGGAGGGACACAAACCGCATCAAGGGAATTGTGTGAAACACCAAGCGAAACAAGCACATTCTGTTCCATATCAGTACAAATGACCTAGCTAGTCACTCTGTGGAAGAAACTAAGCAAAATCTTTCAAAACTAGGAAACAAACTAGCTTTCATTTCATCCACTGTCTCCTTCTCAGAAATTCTGCTTGTGTGGGGAAAGGGAGCCGACAGGCAGAAAATCAGAGAGAAGGACATCGGCAAGCCTAATACCTGGCTTAAAAATTGGTGTCAGGAAAAAGGGCATGGTTACATCAGGAACTGGCAGATCTTCTGGGAAAGGGAGTACTTTATATTCAATAGCCTGCACCTTACAAAGGAGGGGACACAAGCTCTCGGTCAAAATTCTACATCTTCATCAGCCATTTAAACTAATAGGTGGGGAAGGGGCACCTGCAGCCATCATGTCATATGGGCTAGCAGAAGCCCTTCCCCCATCAAAGGTTACTCGGTCAGAGCCAGGACACTGCATCACAAGCAGCACGTGTGACACCAATTGCAAAATCCCACAAAGATGTTCCAAATGCATTAGGAACATACAGCACACTATGGACACTGGGAGGGAAAAAAGAAAACTACTCCAAGGAAGACAGAAGCATTACTGGAAAGAGGTAATCTCAATGATCTGGAGCCAATGAGTTATATCATGGAAACTACAGTAAGGAGGGCTTCAGAGAGAAATCACATGTGTAAAAAGAAGGAGGGTAATGCATGGAAGGGAATGGTAACTAATGCCAGCAGCCTGGCTAACAAAATCCCAGACCTCATGGCCACTAAAGCAGAGGATGGACTAGACTTAGTAGCCATGATGGAAACTTGGTTTACAGGAAGTCATGGATGGGGCATGGCCATTCCTGGATTCAACATGTACAGGAGGGACAGAAAGGAGAAAAAGGGAGGGGGGTAGCATTGTACATCTGGGACAAAATTAAAACCACAGAAATTCAGATTACCCTAGGTGACACTGAGGCACTGTGGGTAACAGCTGAGATGGGGAATGGGGTAGCCATCAGTTTAGGAGTTATCTACAGGCCCCCATCACAGGGGGAATATGGGGACAAAGAAACATTGGAGATGATACATAAAATGGTCAACAAGGGTGAGGCAATTACAGTTAGGGACTTTAACTTACCAGACATTAACTGGGGTTCTCAGACAGCATCAACAACAAAAGGCAGGTAATTTTTAATGGTCCTACAGAGGACAGGGCTGAAGAAATTTGTTGATTCACCTACCAGAGGTGGAGCTGTCTTGGACTTGGTTTTGACCAGCAGTGACAGGGTTGAAAGGGTAGAGGTAAGGTGCCATCTTGGCAACAGCGACCATTGTATGGTCGGTTTCCAAATCAGCACAACTGTGGATACCAGCCATTCTATGATCAGAGTTTTGGACTTCAGAAATCAGACTTTTCCAAAATGAGAACCAGCCTAGCAGAGAAACTCAGGCATGGGGGGTGGGGTGGAGGAAATGTGGGAGAACCTCAAGGGAGCAATTGAGGAGGTAACTGAGCAGTGTGCTAGGAGGATCAGCAAGGCAAATAAGAGAAGAAAGCCCCTCTGGGTCTCCAAGGAGGTGGCTACTATAGTAAGGGAGAAAAGAAAGGCTTGCAAAGCATATAAGCCATCAAACAGGGAAGAAGACAGGGGAAACTTACATAGCTGCACAGAGAGAAACAGCAAAAGTAATAAGAAAATCAAAAGCTCTCACTGAGCTAAGGATAGCACAGGCTGTTAGAGGGGGAGACAAAACCTTTACTAGGTACATAAGAGAAAGCAGAAAGACAAAAGGAGGAATAGTAAGGCTAGCAGTTTCAGGAGGGGGATTAGTAGAGAAGGACAGTGAGACAGCAGAGGTCCTAAATAAATATTACTGTTCTGTGTTCACTAGGGAGAATGCAGGGGATGGCCCAACCTGCAAAGCAGTTGCACCCAGGGGCTAGGGCTGGGCCCAAGCCCCTTCATGAAGGGACAAGTTTTGGAAGCCCTAAATAAATTAAAAGTGGACAAGGCTATGGGGCCAGATGAGATTCACCCGAGAGTTCTCAAGGAACTGGGGAGTGTGATAGCAGTGCCCCAGTGGAACCTTTCAACAAAACGCTGAAAAGTGAAATAGTGCCTGAAGACTGGAAGAGGGTGACAGCAGGGCTTCAGATATTTTTTTTTTGGGTTGAAGTCAAATACTTCCATGGGTTGAAATTTGGAAGTCATTTCAGCTTTACTGGAGTCAAAGTACTCCAGCTGTCAATTTTTTGGAAGTCAAAATAATTCAGGTTGACAAATTTTGGCAGTCAAAATACTCCAAGTCCTATAGTTTTAGAAGTCAACTCATTGGCCTTCTGAATACCTCACTGTAATCCATGCTGCAGCCACATAAATATATTTCTTAATGTTAGGAAATAAAAATGTATAGTACACGGTAATCAGTAATGTAATTCTGGTAAACAAGAGTTTGCTCATGCAGGCTGCAGCTGTCAGCAGCAACATAGAAGAAATGAGCTGCCTACACCCCTTGGTACCTCTTCTGTTGTGTGCAGGCAATGCCTCTCACACACACACACACACACACACACACACACACACACACACTTTGACCCAAGCGACAACTCAGCAGTATCCAGCTAGTGACCTACATACATTTCTGTGACAGTGTTTTGGCTGCAACAAGTGCCCCCTCCACAAATGTAACAACAGATGGAAATGGGCTCTACAACCTCTATAATACGTGCAGACATCTTTACTAGTAGTGGTGGCATTCACTGTACCAGGGTTAACAGTGCAGTGCCTGATTTGGTTCCTTTTAAAAGCATAAATCAATTATCAAATAAAGTAAAAAAAGTTGTTAAATATTAACAGTCCCCATGCTACAGTACCAAGATAAAGTACAACATTTGCTGCTGTTATTTTGGGCACAGGACGCTGCCACCTGTTTGCGGCCTTTGTATATTCAGGAGTCTCCTTGCAGCAGGGTTCATTACAGATATTTATCTATCTGTGACAGTGCACTGACCCACAGGGTATATGGTGGAACTGGCATTTGTTATCAGAAGGCACCCACCATGCCATGGAATCTGTATCTGCTATCACCTTGATGAAGCCACTACTGATGGGGGCAAATGGGGACCAGGGCAAGCAAACACTTTAACCGGTGGCACGCACCACACCACTAAGACCACTCACAAACTATTCACAATGGGAGATGGGATCAATCAATGGAGCAAGCATGATGTATTGTTGTAGCTGCACTGACACAAGGGTATGACACCCTTTAAAGCTGTGTACCATCTATTTCCTTTCAGGTTCCATCCTGCCATTTGCTGTAATTGAGCTCTGCGGCTTCTTTTAGAGATAATCCTTTCTAGTTGCCCTGACCTCTCATCCTGATGACCATTTACATTTTTACATTTCCTGTGTGTATGTTCTACCCCTGAGTGTCCACCCTGTTGCGCATTTTTGCATTATCTGCAAAGAAACACATATCCCTCTCCAGCTCCTCAGCAATGTCACTTATGAAGACATTGAAGATGATCCTGCCCCCATCAACCTTAATAAATGTCCTGTCCCGGACTCCCTGGTGTCCAGACTGGGGCTCCCTCCTTATCCCAGCTCAAGTAAAGTCTCTGGTGTCCTGTCCATCCAGTGGCCCAAGGTCCTGAGCCTCCCTACCACAGCCCAAGTAAAAGTCTCTGGTGTCCAGCATCTCCCATCCTTAACATTAGACTTTGTAAAGGCCCTTTCTGTTTCATGGATACCCCATTTCTATCCACCACAGCCCAATTAAATGTCCCTGGTATCTACTCAGACCCTTCTTAGCTCACCTCCATCCCAGGTAAAGGTCCCTGGTGTCCAGTTCAATGACCCACTCCCTACCCCCAGCCCAGTGAAATGTCCCTTCCAGATGTGCAGTGGACCACTCCCTAGTCCCAGACTCCTTCACAGCCCAAGTAAAGGTCCCTGAGGCCAGTGGATCCCCAGCCCTATTACTCCATACAGCTGCCAGCCACATGTGTTTATAATCACTGCCCCCCCAGCACTGTCAGGCAATCTTTAATGGCACATTGGAATTTGGCAGTGGCACCCTTTAGAATGAAATTACAGTATATTACTAAATATGTAATAATGTCAAGCACTTTGTGGGACACTATACTCTGAACATACATCCCTGTCCCTGGGGAGCAGTTGCCTGGCATCCCCTCCCTGCTCCCTTTCCAATGCAGTCACAAGGCAGCTCCAAAAACACAGTCACACACTCACAACCACCAGGCTGCAGGCTGAGAATGAATGTTAAATTATTCAACTTCCTCTTCGACTACAGACTATATCATGACTGTATATGTACTGGCCTGCCTAAGAGGCACATTTTTACATCATGATTTCATGAGCTACTTGGGGTCTGCGTCTGTCCCTTAAAGTTTTGACTCCCAGTCAAGATAATACATTTTTAAATAATAAAAAACGCAGAGCAAATAATAAGGCAAGAACGGTCCGACTGCTTGTGAATTTTGCTAAACGTGTTTAGTGGTACTTGATTGATAGAACACCCTACACAGAGCACCATAAGGTTTTACCCAGAACAAAGGAGTAGGCTAAAAAGCATTGCAAAGGGAAAGAAAATAAATACCTTTATCATTTTCAAATAACTCCCTCACTCCTCAATGCTAGCTCTAGCTGCTGGAGGTCTGCCTCTGAACAAGCAAGTGGTCTACTGAGAAATATAGGCTATTCTTGTCTCAGAACAGGACAATCAGGAGCTTAAAGGGCACACAGGCAGAAAGTAAGGAGAGAGAGAAAAAAAAAACAGATGAAAGAGTAAGGATTGCAAACAGTTAAGGGGTCAGAAATAAGACATGATTGGAGTGGTGCAGTGCAGTGGCTGTGGAGCAGCAGTCTTCTGGGAGATATTCTGGAGGATGCAGTGTTGTCCCATCTGCAGGCACCTCTCTGGGCTGAGGGAAGGTTGCTCATCTCCAGGCTGAGTTGGCCAGGATTTGTGGGACCTCCTCTTCCATCCAGGGACCACCAGTGCCACTGCCGCTGCCTCAGAGGCTGCCAAGAAAGAGGACAGTTGGACCACAGTGGGCTCCAGGGAGGGTGAGGGTGGTGAATGGAGGCACATCCTCCAGCTGTACTCTCCACAATTCCTATGCCATTCTGGCAAAGTGTGGTTCCTCTATGGAGGCACCTACAGTGAGACCAAGGAGGATGTTGGGAACCTCCAAAAGGAGACCCACAGGAGGGTGGCAGGGGACCCTGCAGGGGAAGGAAACACCCTGTGGGGGACTCCATTGTTAGGAAGGTAGAACTGGGCAAGGAAGGGAGAGGAGGTAAGGTGCCTGCCTGGCGCCATGGCTTGAGGTACAGAGGAGCGAACCTCAGGATTGCCAGAGCAGCTGCACATGGAGGGAGCTGGATGTCATTGTCCACCTAGGGACAAATGACCTGGCTAAGAAAGGGATTAGAGAAGTGCAGGAAGAGTTTGTGGAATGGGAGAGCCTAGTCAAGTAGCACGACTGGCAACCTTCTCAGAAAAGGCACCATCTATGGGTATAGGAGAGGCTAGGGTGTTCTGTATCATGGGACCCAATCAGTGGTTGAAAACTGGTGGAGCCTCAGGGATTTGGCCACTGGGACTGGGGTCCACCTGGAGGATGCAAGCCTATACTGGCATGATGGGCTGCATCTGTCCGGGAGGGAACCAGGATCCTGGGTGATAGGTTTAAATGCTTCATTGGCAAGCTTTTAAACTAGCCAAGGGGAGGCACTGGAAAGAGCAGGAAAATCCCTAGCCCCCCAAACAATCACCAGTAGTAAGTGTGGCAAACACCAACATGGAGGTGTCGATAGGGAGAAGGGCAGGTAAAATGGAGAAAGTGACAAAAGGCAAGAAGGACAGGGATGGGGCAAAAGGGGTAAGGGCCATCAGGAAATGGAGAGTAATGAGTACCAATGCCTGTAGTTCGAGCAACAAGCTCTCTGAGCTGGTGGCTTTAATGGAAGAGGGATGCCTGGATATCGTAGCAGTCACAGAAACATGGTACACAGAGAACCATGACTGGGATGTTAACATACCAGGGTACATAACCTACAGGAGAGACAGGCAGGGGAGAAGAGGGGGAGGAGTAGCTCTCTATGTAAAGGAAGGGATAAAAGCAACTGAACAAAAGAGTAAACAGGGAGGAGAGGAGGCACTGTGGGTCACCTTGGAGACTGGAAAGGGCACCACAATCCGCACAGGGGTTGTGTACAGACCCCCATGTCAGGGGGAAGAATGGACAAGGATATGATGGAAGGCATTCTTAGAATGGCAGAGAAAGGGGAGATACTGTTGATGGGAGACCTGAATATGCCAGATGTTAGTTGGAGCACATTTGCTGCAGCCACATCTGGGCAAGAGCAGGGGCTATCTCTTGATGCCTCCACAGGTGGCAGGCATTAGACAGCTAGTTTCGGAACCCACCAAGGAGGGAGCAATCTTAGACCTCATGATCTCAAACGGGGCAGTGAGAGGATCTCAGATCTAGAAGTAGGTTGCCATCTGGGGACAAGGACCATCAAACAGTGTGTCGTTCAAGTTAAACTCAGCTACAGAGCCGGGTTTACACAAAAAGTGAGGGTACTGGACTTAGGAGGGCTGACTTTGGCAAGATGGGAGAGTGCCTCAGAAAAGCACTAGCAAACAGGCTAGAAGGAGGTGTGGAGCAACAATGAGGAATTATCAAAACTGTCATCACAGACGCAAACAAGCCTTTTGTGTGAAGCAAATAAACAAATCAAAACGAAAGAAAAAGCCACTATGGTTCTCAAGAGAGGTGGCTATGAAAGCCAGAAGAAAAAAAGATAGCATCTCGAAGTATAAGGAAACACAGAAGGAGCAGGACAGAGAGAGCTGTACCAGTTAAGGCAGAAAGAAGCAGGGAGGGAAGTCAGAATAGCAAAGGCCCAAACTGAGGAAAAGATAGCCAACTCAGTTAAGAAGGGGGATAAAACCTTTTATAGGTACATCAGCGAGAGTAGAAAGACAAAGGGAGGGATAGTGAGGCTGAATAGAATGAACGGTGGGTGGGCAGAGGGGGACAGTGAAAAAGCAGGAATACTGAACGAATATTTCTGCTCAGTATTCACAAAAGAGGAGGGGGAAGTGCCTAATCCAATTAACAGAAGCACTCTTGATAGGGGGGTCGATCCCAGTCCTTTCACAGAAGAAAGGGTCTCTGCAAGAACTCCTAAAACTGAAGGTGGACAAAGCAATGGGTCCTGATGGATTCACCCCAGAATTCTAAAAGAATTAAGGAAGGAACTAGTGAAACCACTGGCTACTCTTTTTAATAAATCATGGGAGGATGGTGTGGTACCCGAGGACTGGAGGAAGGAGGATGTGATTCCCCTTCACAAAAGTGGGACCAAGACAGAGGCAGAAAACTACAGACCTGTCAGTCTGACCTCTGTGGTAGGGAAAGTGATGGAGTCACTTCTGAAGGAAAGAATAGTTGAGTACCTAGAGGTCAGTGGAGCACAGGATCCAAGGCAGCATGGGTTCACAGCAGGAAGGTCATGTCAGACGAATCTAATAGATTTCTTTGACTGGGTGACCAAAGTAGTAGACCAGGGAGGGGCTGTGGACATGGCCTACCTAGACTTTAGCAAGGCATTTGACACAGTCCCACACAAAAGATTGATAGTCAAATTAACCAGCCTGGGAGTGGGTCCCAGGGTGGTAGCCTGGGTAAAGCATTGGCTGGACAACAGGACACAGAAGGTAATTGTAAATGGAGTCCACTCTGAAGAAAGGGCAGTTACTAGTGGGGTACCACAGGGTTCAGTATTGGGTCCAGTCCTTTTTAATGTCTTCATCAATGACATTGCAGAGGGACTGGAAGGAAAAGTATGCCTTTTTGCAGATGACACAAAGATCTGCAACAGGTTTGATACACAAGGAGGCGTGGAAAGGATGAAAAGGGACTTGGCAAGGTTGGAGGAATGGTCAGACGTATGGCAGCTAGGATTCAATGCAAAAAGTGCAAATAATGCACCTGGGAAACAAGAACCCAGGGAAGAATACACAATGGGTAGGGAGGTAGTAACAACAACAAAACAGGAAAGGGACCTGGGGGTAATCATATCAGATGACCTTAAGGTTAGCAAGCAATGTGAGAAGGCAATAGGGAGGGCCGGGGTATACTGGGATGTATAGGGAGAGGCATCAGCAGCAGAAAACAGGAAGTTGTTATCCCTCTGTACAGACAGTTGGTGAGACCCCATCTGGAATACTGTGTCCAGTTCTGGAGACCCCATCTCCACAAGGACATAGACAGGATAGAGGCAGTCCAGAGGAGGGCAACTAAAATGGTGCAGGGTCTGCAAGAGAAGCCGTATGAGGAGAGACTAAAGGAGCTTAATATGTATACCCTTGAGGAAAGAAGGGGGGGGACATGATAGAAACTTTCAAGTACCTCAAGGGAATCAACAAAGTCCAAGAGGGTAGCATCTTTCAGAAAAAGAGACTTGCAAGAACAAGGGGACACAATTTAAAGATAGAAGGAGGGCGGTTCAGGGCAATGTGAGGAAGTATTATTTCACAGAGAGGGTAGTGGATGCATGGAACAGCCTTCCTGAGGAAGTTGTGGGGTCTAAAACTGTGGGAGAATTCAAGAATGCA
Source organism: Neoceratodus forsteri (assembly GCA_016271365.2). Classification (NCBI taxonomy): domain Eukaryota; kingdom Metazoa; phylum Chordata; order Ceratodontiformes; family Ceratodontidae; genus Neoceratodus; species Neoceratodus forsteri. The sequence goes on from JADMNL010000023.1 coordinate 137,726,697, forward strand.
TGGGACAGACATAAGGCAATTCTTGTGGGGGGGCAGGAAGATAAAGGCTGTTGGTTAACTAGGATCTGCCGCCTATCCTGTAGGTAGGGAAATGGGCAGACTAGATGGGCCTAGCGGTCCTTATCTGCCGTCAAAGTCTATGTTGCTATGTTTCTATGTTTCCTCCCTCTGCACTCCAGTCCTGCAAGGCTGCAACTTGCACTGTGCAACTCATGCTTTCTTTAGGGAACCCAGTGTCAGGTTCGCTTCATGCCTCAGGACTGGCTCTGCTACCTCCCTCTTCCAAATGATGCCTCTGGCTCTCTGCCCCTTAACAGGCACAACACAGCAGCACACTCCTCTCTGACTCAATGCCACGCGGTTGGGTACATACTACAGTCCGAGAGTCAACTGGCGTCTTCCGACTGTCGCTCACGGCGCGACCAAGAAGGCTACTTCATCCAGTCCTCAGGCTCCCTCACAGTCCCACAACTCCCACATCCCTAGCCGGCCACCTTCTTTTCCTGTTGGATTCTCCTCTGAGCTGCTCAACTCAAACAAAAACTCCTGATTCCCGTGTCCGACTCCGGCCCTCGCTCAAATCACAACTCGCTCAAATGCTTGCTCCTGCTCTCAGGCTCACTCTAGGCTGCTCTCCTCTGTCCTCATGCTGACTGAAAGCATGGGCATTAATGGTCTATGCATGCGCAAAATAAATGGGAGTTTGTGGGAGGGGGACGTGCCAGAATTTTAAAGAAAAAAAAAAGATTGCCATGGCAACTAGCATGGTGGCACTTCACCTGTCCACAGGATTGAAAAAAAAACTCATAAAGATCTGACATCCACATCCACAGGGACACTGGTTTACCGAGATTGAGAAAGGGCATATTCCATTTTGCACATTGTAAAAAATGGTATTGTCACCGGTGTCTGCTAAGCCAAAATTCGGGTTTACCGATGTTTGGTTTTGTGTACTTTATTTAACAATTTTTAACTCTGCTAACATGCATTTTAGCAATTTTGACCGCCACTATTACACATCCTTCCATCCTTGTACCCATTTAAAGTTAGTTTAGGTACAAGATGTGATGGCAGCAGCAACACTACAGCCCCCATCCCTAAGGTGTGATAGAAGCAGCATTACAACCCCATCCCTCAGGTGTGATGGCAGCACCAACAGCACTACAGCCCCCATCCCTCTGGTGTGATAGCAGCAGCAACAGCACTATGACCTCCCTCCCTCAGGTGTGACAGAAACAGCAGCACTGTGGCCCCATCCCTTAGGTGTGATGGCCGCAGTACTACATTCACCATTCCTCAGGTGTGACAGAAGTAGCAGCACTGCGGCCCCTATCCCTTAGGTGTGATGGCAGCAGTACTACATTCCCCATCCATCAGTGGTGATGGCAGAAGCACTACAACCTCCACCCCTTTGGTGTAATAGCAGTAGCAGCAATGCAGTCCACATCTCTCTAGGGTAATGGCAGTAGTGACAGCACTATGATCCGCTTTCTTCAACACCCACACCCGACATGCACAAGTTACAAATGACTTGGTCTCTTTACTTGTAGAACTCAGATGTGAATTAATCGGAACCATCACCGCTAAGGTGGGCTACCTTTGTTTTTTCCTATCTATAATTTAACTGCCTGAATTGGATTTCTGCCTGTGACATCACTGACCAGGTTTAGGGAACAGACTTGGCTGTTGGAGGGCCAGCTGGTTGGTGAAAGCTTGAGTGTCCAATGACCACTCACCTTCTCCTGGGAAGGAGGGTGGGTTCACAGCTCAGCATTTGCTGGCCCCTGATGGTGGCCAGAGGCATGACAACATGTCAGCCCTCACTGCAGGAGGGAGCGTGATGGACGTCAGCTTGTGCCTTGACGTCATGTGGCCTGTCACACTCCCAAGAAAATGGGAAAACACCTGATGACCAACCGAAGGACAGCTGTTGGTCCCTCCATAAGCTGGAAGCCCCAGACGTGTCTGTTCTGACCCCTGCCATGCCCAGGATACACAGGAAGCTCTTTAGGGCAATTGTCCTCCCCTGGTAGCCTCCCACAGGGGTAGGGGCCCACTCATGAAGGGTTAATTTGGGTTGCCTGGTAGCACAGCAGTAAGGGATAGTGGATGGTGATTGGGACTCAGCAGCAGTGGTAGGGGGCCTTGGCAGGCCTGAAGGAGTGAATGGCCAGGGGGTAGGAGGAGCAAAAAAAACCTGCTTGAATCTGCTTGTTAGAAATACAGTGTCTTCACCTGAAAAATCAATAAATGATTAGTGGAGGACGTTCAAATGGATTTATGCATCTCTCAGACATGTGGCTGCTTTTTTTTTTAACTTGGTGTCCATGAAAAGGGTGTCTCCCAGTTTTCATGTCTTTGTTCAGATGTGAATTGAGCACTACTCTGCCCACCTCATCATACAGCCCCTTGGGTCTTACCTTCTGTACGTCATTGACTGTGCTTTCAAAATCCACTGGTCAAACATAAGTACACTTAAATACTTAACATTTGCATTTTGTTGAAGCAGTCTATTAGAAAACTTTTTGTTGTCACAGAGACTGAAACAGCAGGTGGGAGAAAAGGTGCAAATTATCCAAGTCACCTAAATGGGGTGCTAACTGTAAAGTCTTTTCATAAGTAGTAAGGCAGTTTCTTCTTTGTGAACATACTTTCATTCAGGCTAGTTTTCATTCAAACAACTGAGGATTTTGGATGGCCCTACTGATTGTAAACTTGAATAAACTAGTTGTTAACAGTGATCCTGCGTTTAGCAATCTACAACCTAGATGCTCATATGCAAAGAATACAATAAAAAACTGACTAAAGTCTAAAAACAAGTTTATGAAACACATAAAATGTATCTGAACATTTATCTTTACCTATACAAAATCATTGCAGCCCAAGTAAAACTCAGGTAAATTACATGGTACCTGACTACTATTCTATGATGTAGTAAACATATATTGGTATTTTTTTATATTCTTTGTAAAGCAGGTAAGGCCCACTAGGCAGAACTGTCTGTTTTCAGGAGCGACCTAGAAGCACTGGGGAGGTTAAATGACTTGCTTGGAGTCACACAATATGCAAGTGGAGGTTGTGGGAATCAAACCCAGGCTTGCTGGATGTACCCAGTTCATTCACTGTTTGTTACTCTAACCACTAGGCATGGGTGGTTAAACTGAATGACTGATTACAACAAAGCAGTGCGGGTGATTTCCTTACTGACTGTATATGCAGCAAAGCAGAAAGAATGCAAAGCACAGCAGCATTCATTTTAAGATGCTGAAATCTAGGCCGGCCCTCTGGCACTGAGGTAGCACTATTGCTTGCAATGCCAGTGACCCAGGGTCAGAAGCAAACTCGAGTTGCTGGAGGTCTGGCCAGGGGAGTAGGAACGAACACCTGGGGGACTGCTCTCCTCCTCCAGGGAGGGTGGGCTGCAGGTCCTGCTGCTTTACCACCACCTGTGTGACCATGGGTGGTGATGCAATGGTGCTGCAGAGTGATCAGGAGGGGATGACGCTAGACAGGATCTGGAGCAGTGGCATAATTCTATGTGACCTACCTCTTTGGATCTCCTGTAGTGCCGGTGCCCTCAGGGACAAAGACCAGAAAACCAGGAACAATCACCCCACATTGGCCACTGGCAGAAGGGACCCAGGTGCTCCAGACTTCATAGCCAGGCTCCATGAGGGACCCACTGAGCTGCCTGACACACACTGAGGGAGTGTGGAGGGGTGACCTGGGGTCCCCTCCCTTCCCACCTGGTGGGGTACAATCCAGGCAGGATAGGGGCAGGACCACAGGAGCTCCTGAGTATTAGCTGGGGGTGAAGCTAAGGTATAGCCAGCCTAGGGATCTCTGAAAAGTGGAGACTGATGCTGTGAGAAGGGACATAGAAAGAGAAAATTAAAAAAAAAATTAAAAAGATGCTGAAATCTTAGAGATTCTGTGCAGTGATATGCAATTTCTGTGAGGCACTGGTACAAGAATTCAAAATCTGCAAACCAAGCAGGATTCCATGATTGTTACTGGTGTTACCGGTAAAAATGGAAAACCAGGGTCCCTGCACATAATGAAAAAAGGACGTTGGTCTTAAGCAAGGGAAATGTTACTGGACGTCAATGACTCCAGAGGTTACATTTTTGGACATTTTGAGCTAATTCTTGGAAGTAAAATATGTCCAAAATAGACTTATCTGAAGGACTGGGTGACAGTGGCTTCACTTCACAAAACAGGGAGCAGGGAGGAGGCTGGAAATTATTATCCAGTGAGCCTCACATCGGTGGTAGGAAAACCAATGGAGACACTGCTCAAGCAAAGAATAATAGCACATCTGGAATCCAGCAGGCAACAGGACCCAAAACAGCATGGTTTCATGGCTGTAAGGTTGTGCCAGACAAACCTGGTTGACTTCTGTGACTGGGTAAGGAAGGCAGTGGACCAAGGGGGAGTGGTGGATGTGGTCTATCTGGACTTTAATAAGGCCTTCGACTTCATTCCACACAGAAGACTGGTAAAAAAGCTGGACCACATTGGCATAGGTAAGGAAGTGGTGGGTTGGGTGAGCAGCTGGCTGAAGGGAAGAGCATAATGGGTGCAGCTAAATGGAGTGGTATCGACGGAGAAGGAAGTGACTAGTGGAGTGCCTCAAGGGTCAGTGCAGGGGCCCCTACTCTTCAATGTGTTCATAGCCGACATTGGTTATGAATTGGAAGGGAAGGTGTGTCTGTTTGAAGATGACATCAAGATCTGCAACAGAGTGAACACCCCAGAAGGAGTCAAGAGCATGGAATCAGACCTGAGGAAACTCGAGGAGTGGTCAGACACCTGGCAGTTGAAGTTCAATGCCAAAAAGTGCAAGATCATGTACTTAGGCAAGGGAAACCCCAAGGTGGGATACTACTTGGGAGGGGAGCAGCTGGCATGCACCAACCAGGAGTGAGACCTAGGAGTCATTATCTCAGATGACTTAAATGTGGTGAAGTATTGTGAAAAGGTGGTGCTAAAGGCCAGTGGTGTGCTGAACTGCATAGGGAGGGGAATCACAAGTCACAGAAGGGAGGTGGTACTGCCACTTTACAGGGTGCTGGTGCAGCCCCACCTGGAGTACTGTGTACAGTTCTGGAGGCCTCACCTTAGGAAAGACATTGATAGGGTTGAGACGGTGCAGAAGAGAGCCACAACAATGATTGAGGGTCTGCATCCAATTGCAGATGAGGATAGGTTGAAGGAGCTCAACATGTACTCCCTAGAGCAGAGGATGAAGAGGGGGGACATGATTGAGATATTCAAGTATATCAAGGGTATAAATAAGGTAGGGGTAGAGGAGCTCCTTCAGGAGAAGAAAAGCATCAGAAGTAGAGGACATGATATGAGACTTAAGGGTGGGTGATTCAGGAGCAATGTTAGGAAGTTCTTCTTCATTGAGAGAGTGGTCGACCCATGGAATTGCCTACCCCAGGAAGTGGTGGAGGCCAAAATGGTAAATGGGTTCAAAAATGCATGGAACAGGCAAAAAGGTATAATTTCACAGAAAGGATGGGGGGGGGGTAGTTACCCGTATCAGGCACGCTAGATGGATCTTGCCATCCCCTTCTGCCATCAATTTCTATATTTCTGTTTCTATGGTCAGTACAACAACAGTGGAGAGCTTCAAAAGATGGGGGGAATGACACACGTGGCTTGTGAAGGCAGCAAGGGAGGGTGTAAATGGAGGATACACGGGCATGAATCTCTAGTGGGCAGGCACACAGAGCAGACTACACAGACCATAATGCCTTTTTCTGCTGGCAGATTTCAATGTTTCTATATCATGTGGAGCTATGTTTATAATCGTCCCCCACCCTCTTGCCCCTTACCATTTCTTCTGTCAATCTGGGTTTGATGGCACTGAAGTTCTGCTGTTCAGAGCACTGCAACTACATGCATACCAGTGCCCTCATTAACAGCCTCTCCACCCAACTGCTCTACTGTTGCACTCACCAGTGTTAAAGTGCATGGAAAGACTTGTGACTGTTTTTTGCATAGTACAAAGGGGGGCACATTAGAAATGTGCTGCAAATAGAGATGGGCAAAGTCAGGGAAAATGTGGTTCATGAAATACTACACAAGTTTCCCCAAGTTCAATTTGCATGAAGTGGTATGTTGCATAATTTTGTCACTGGTGAAGTGGGCACCTCACCAGGCAAAAACTATGCATAGTGGCACTTCACCAAGCAAAAGTGCCAGTACTTGTTCTTCTTCTTCCCATCTTCACCTGGTGAATAGGGTACTTCACCAGGCAAAAACTACTTCCCCACTTAGGCCACTGATATTTAACCATAATCGTATATTTTAATGGTATAGGGCAGAATTTCATGAGGATCCATCCAAGATGTTCTGCCACTACTTGTTAATGGAAAATGTGTCCAAACCTGTTAGACCAGTTATTAGATGGTGCTGTACAGTTTGACTATGGCAACCAAAAAAAGACACAACTGCAGCAAAAAAAGACACAAATTGCATTTGTGGCAATTTTGTGCCCTAAATTGGGACTTTTTGTCACAAACACATGAATCTTTTGAAAAGAGCAGCAAGGCTGCTCAGACACAAGTGGGTGAATGCAGATTCAGGTGTAGCTGCATCTGCATCAGACCCTTTTGAAAATCCCCACATACATAGAAACAAAGAATCTGTCAGCAGATAAGGACCACACGGCCCACCTAGTCTGTCCATTTCCCTACTCATTGCTGCAGCCCCAGATCCTATTTGATCTGCGGCTTTCCTGCTCTGCACTTCTCCAGAGTACTCTTATGTCTACCCCATGCACTCTTGAACCCCCATATTGTTTTCACACCAACCACTTCTGCTGGAAGGCTGTTCCATGGCTCCACCACCCTCTCAGTGTAAAAGTACTTTCTAAAATTACCCCTGAGCCTTCCACCCTTCAGCGTCTTATCATGCCCCCTTGTTCTTGTGCAAAGTTTTCTCTGAAATATGCTTTCCACCTGTACCCTGTTTATTCCCCTAAGGTACTTGAAAGTCTCTGTCATGTCTCCCCTCTCCCTTCTTTCCTCCAGTGAATAAATATTAAGGTCCTTAAGTCTTTCCTCATAGGGCTTCTGGTGCAGTCCATGTACCATCTTCATTGCTCTTCTCTGGACTGCTTCTATTTTGTCAATGTCCTTCCGGAGATGTGGTCTCCAGAACAAGACACAATACTCCAGCTGAGGCCTCACCAGTGATCTGTACAGTGGCATCACCACCTCTTTTCTCCTACTTGTTGTGTCCTTCCCCGTGCACTCCAACATTCAGTTTGCTCTCCCCACCACTTTTTCACACTGTTTGGTCACCTTCAGGTGATAAGATATGATAATCCCAGGTCTCTCTCCTGACTTGTTGTGGCCAGAATTTCCCCACCCATCCTGTATTCCTCCTTCGGATTCCTGTGACCCAGGTGCATGATCTTGCACTTTTTAGCATTGAAACTCAATTGTAAGAAACCCGACCACTCCTCTAATATGCTTAGATCCTTTCTCATACTGTATAACCTAATACATGCCTTAAACTATGTACACCTGGGGGGTGTACTTTTAATAATCACATAATAAGGATGACTTTTGTTTCCATTGCCCATTTTACGTTTTCCTTTTCCACTATCCTTTGATAACTTCTTTCTCCATCTTGACTCGGTTTGAAAAAGTAGTGCTCTATTTTACCTTGTCTACTGTTTCTCAGTGCAACATTCCAAAACCATTAATACATTTGAAATCCTAAGGCAAATATGATGTTGAATGTTCCCACTTTGTGCAGTCCTTTATTATGCACTCCACAGTCCATTGCCACAACACATAAGGATAAGCTGATGCCAAATCCAGCATTGTGAGCACGGCGAAGCAGGTCTGAAAAAAAAATTGTTTTCCTTTGGCTCTTTGACATCACAATGAAGCACTTTTTACAGGTAGCACACACTGAGCATGATCATGTTGTAGGCAGGCCACATGACATGCAGCAGTCAATCAGTGACACTGGAGACTGAGAATTTCTCACGCTACAAACATTTCAGTCAATTTCCAACTCTTATTCACAGGAGAAGTCCCTGGCTGCTGAAGGACCTCCTTTTTATGTGAAAAACAGTGATTTTGAATGGAAACCTTTCAAAATCATCAGTGAATCATGCATTATCTTTTCAGTTAGCTAATTCACATTACATCTAACTATAGTTTAAGGTAAACAAACTAGTGAAATCATGAAGGAGAGGAGAGGAGAGGAGACCATGTGAGCATACACTGGCAGCTGCTATCCTAAGCAGGAGAAGGGCAGAATGCATTTATCAGACTGGGAAAATTTCAGGGGACATTTTTGAAATATTGCTGGTGTTGAAGAGGGCACAAACTTATTTATTAAGTAATTTATTTTGGGTTTATTTTTGTTTTTTTTTTTTTTGCAGGAGCTGGGCAGAGTCAATTTAGTAGAAAAAAAATCAAAGTTAATTTATCTGATTTAGTTAACAAATAATTTGGCTGCTGCTGGTATGGGGCAAAGAAATCAATTTTTTTTGCCTGACTGTAACAACAAAGTGCAAGAGGCTGCTGCAAGGAGACACTAGGTCACTCAGTGAGGTTAAGGAGGAAGCTGTGTCAATGGAAGTCATGGTGGGTGGATGTCTGTCTGCGCGTATGTGCATGTGTGTGGGCATCTGCTGTTGTGTCATGCAGAAACCATTTCACTTGAATTGGCATATTTATTACTGACTGCTTTTTTGGTGTAGTTTTTCAGCTCTTTCCAGGTTCTTTAGGTTCCGGATGGAGGTCAGGGTCAAAACACAACCAATAACAGGAGGGGTTCATGTGATCCACTCAGACCAATTACCAGCTAGCAGGCAGTGACAGGGGAAATATAATTGAAACCACTCCTAACATGTCCCACTCATGTTAGCATCCCAGAGCATGAGTGGGACAGAGCAGGAGTGGAACAGGATTGGCTTCTTAGGCATCAGTAGGCATCTGCTGGCAACAACAGGTGTGCAGAAAACCCTGTTGAACCACTGAGGTAAGGTAAAGAACCTGTTTATGTGCTGGTGACTGTGTAAGGGACACTGGAACTGAAAGCATCTGTGGTATGGGAACAGCGGTAACATCCTATTGAGGGTAAGGGTAAAAAGAGAGACTAGAGTTAATATCCTCTCTAGGATAAAGGGTGAAAAGAGGTTTAAAGAAGTAACAGGGAAAACATTTAAAACATCCTATATGTGGTCAAGTAACAAAGGGATAAGCAAAGCAAAAAAGGGAAAAAATTAGAAATACCATCTCTTGGGTAAGGGTACAAAGTTCTTTCCAGTACCACACTGAGTGTAGGGATTGGAATGTTGGGAGTAGTGCAATGCAGTGGTGGTGAAGTGGCAGTTTTCAGAGAGATCTTCAGTACACTGAGATGCTGCCAAATCTACACACATCTCTCTGGACTGAGGGAGGCGATCACTAGACTTTGGGCTGAATTGGCTAGTATTCAGGTGATTGCTTCCCACACAGTGGTCACTGAGCCTACCACAGTTGCCCCAGATGGTACCAAGGAGGAGAAGGGATGACTGTACCATGGTGAGCTCCAGGAAGGTGGGGGTGGTGGGTCAGGGGCACATTTCTCAGCCAGTGTCACTACAAAACCCATTCACTGCTCTAGCAGAATGGGGTTACTGGGATGAGGTATCTGTGGTAGTGGCCAGGAAGGATGTGGAAGGTCCTCCCAAGAGAAAGCCCCAAGGTGGGAAGTAAAGGACTGCAGCAGGGGAGGAAGCAAGATCTGTTGGGGGACTCAATCATCAGGGGGGTAGACTTGGGAATGGGAAGGAATAGAAAGAGGGAGGTGAGATCCCTACATGGCACTTTGGCAAGGAGGGATGGAAAGAAGATCCTAAGGATCACTGGGGTGGCAAAGCAGGAGGGGGAGCTAGATGACATTGTCCACCTAGGGACAAATGACCTGGCTATGGATGGGGCTAGTATTATGCAGGTGGATTTTGCGGAGCTGGGGAGAGGTAGTGGCTTTCGCAGAGATACTGCCTGTCTACAGCCATGGGAAGGATAGAGATCTCTACACCAGGAGCTTCAAACCATGATGGGGGAGGAGTAGTTCGGCTACACTGGGGACTGGGGACCCACTTAGGAGATAAGGGTCTGTACAGGGGTGATGGCTGCATCTGTCTAGGAGGGGAACCACAGTCCTCAGTGGACAGTTTAAATGTTACTTTGATGAACATTTAAATTAGCCAAGGGGGGTCTGGAAGAAATCAAGGATGCATAAATTGCCCCACTCACAGACCGAAGCAGAGAAAAGGAAGGCACTGAGGGCATATAAATCCTCCAGGGTACAACATAAAGAAAAAAGCAGAGTGGCTGAAATGAAAGGTGACAGGCACATGAACTGTAAGCATAAAGGAGAAAACCGAGATGGGCAAAAGGAAACAGGGGAGACTGCAAGCAGAGAGGTAACAAAATGTGGAATGCCATGTGTGCAAATGCAACAAGTCTAGGAAACAAAATTCTGGACCTAGAGATCATCATGGCAGAAGCAGACCTGGATGTTGTGGCCATTACTGAATCATGGTGTACAGGAAACTATGACTGGGACATGGCCATACCAGGCTATGCTCAGCTCAGGAAAGATAAGATGTAAAGGAATGGAGGGGTGGTGCTTTATGAAAGGTAGGGTAGCAAAGTGATAAAGGCACAAGGAATCCATAGGAGAATGGAGGGGTTTGATATAATGTGGGTCACCCTGGAGATAGGCAATGGAGCCACTATTCACAATGGCAGGATCTACAGACCTCAAACACTGGTGGATAATTTAGTAATCACTAGTAGAAGCCACTAACACAATGACAGGTAAAGGGGAGGTACTGCTGGTGGGGGACAGCAGTCTGTAGATATAGTCTCCCAGCTGCAGCATCAGCTAGAAGCAGGGAAATCCTGGAATCTCTGCAGTAAGTGTCTCTAACAACTAGTTAGGGAGCCCTCTCATGATGGAGCAATACTGGACCTATTGCTCACTAACAGGTACAGTGTTGCAGACCTCAAGGTGGGGGAGGGCCACCTAGGGACAAGTAATTACTGTACAGTGCAGTTCAACATAAGGACAGTGGTGGAAGTAAACCACACATGGACAAGGTCCTGTACTTCAGGAGGGCAGATTTAAAAAAACATGGCTGAATGCCTCAGCGATGACCTATCAGGAGGGATGACCTGGGTGGGGTGGAGTGACAGTGGGCTAAGCAAAGGGAATGCATAGTGAAGGGAACAAACCTCTGAGCAAAGGTAGTGAGCAAAAAAAAGAGGAAAAAGAGACCGCTATGGTTCTCAAAGGAGGTGGCTGAAAAGGAAAAGGCTGAAAGGGTAGCTTTCAGGATGTATAAAAAGATGCAGAGGGAAGAGAATAGTGAGGTGCATCAGAAGAAGAAGAGGGAGACAGGGAAAGTGTTGAGGAGTGCAGAGGCACAAACTGAGGAAGGAATAGCACAGCTGGTGGTTGCAGAAGGGGACAAGACATTTTTAGGTACATAAGTGAAAAGAGGAAGAAGGGAGGGATTGTTAGGTAAGAATTGCAGATGGTGACTGTGCAGAGATGGATCAGGAAAAATATATCCTGAACAAGTACTTTTGTTCAGTCTTCACAGAGGAAAAGGATTGGGAAGGGCCACAAAAAAGCAACAAGCACATTGGAAGGAGGAGAAAGACATGCGTCTCTTTACAGCAGAGAAAGCCCTTAAGGGACTCACAGATCTGAAAGTGGACAAAGCTATGGGATCAGACAGGTACAGTGAAGGGTACTGAGTGAGCTCAGGGAGGTACTGGCTGCACCACAGACAGTGCTTTTTGACAACTCACTGGAAACAGGAGTGGTTCCAGAGGGCTGAAGGAAGGCTGATGTAGCCCTGATTCACTGATGCAGTAGCAGGGAGGAGGCTGGCAACTACAAGCCAGTCAGCCTGACATTGGTGAAAGGGAAGCTAATGGAGTCACTGCTAAAGGAAAGGATTATTGGATATCGTGAATCCAGCAGGTTACAAGAACTGAGGCAACACAGATTTGCAGGGGCAGGTCACGTCAAAGAAATCTGATAGATGTCATTGACTGGGTGGCCAGGGAAATAGATCAGAGTAGGGTGGTAAATGTGGCCTACTTAGATTTCAATAAGGCATTCAACTCCATTCCACATAGGAGGCTCACAATGAAACTTGGCATTTTGGGGATGGGTCCAAAAGTGTTAAACTAGCTAAGAAATTGGTTAAGAGATAGATGACAGAGGGTGGTGGTAAATGGAATTCACTCTGGGCAAGGGAGGATGACTAATAGGGTGCCACAGGGCTCAGTGCTGGGACCAGTCCTGTTTAATGTCTTTATAAGTGACATTGCAGATGAGCTGGAAGGGAAGGTCTGCCTCTTCTAGGATGACACCAAAATCTGCAATAGTGTAGACACTCCAGAGTTGGTGGAAAGAATGTGTAAAGACCTGAGGAAACTCGAGGAGAGGTCAAGGGCATGGCAACTGGTTTCAAGGCAAAGAAGGGCAAAAATCATTCACTTAGGGCACAGAAACCCATAGGCAGAATACAAAATGGGAGAAGGGTTATTGATGATCACCAAACAGGAAAGGGACCTTGGAGTAATCATATCTGATGATCTCAAGATTGTGAGGCAGTGCAACAAGGCAATGGATAGGGCCAGTGGGATGCTGGGGTGCATAGGGAGGGGTATCACCATCAGAAAGAGGGAGATGGTATTATCACTGTATAGATCACTGGTGAGACCCCATCTGGAGTACTGTGTCCAGTTCTGAAGACCACATCTCTGCTAGGACATAGACAGAGTGGAGGAAGTCCAGAGAAGGGAAACTAAAATGGTGTATGGTCTGCATCAGAAGCTCAATTAGGACAGGATGAAGGACCTCAATATATGCACCATGGAAGAAAGAAGGAAAAGGTGGGATATGATAGAGACCTATAAATACCTCACAGGTTAAATAGGGTACAGGAGATGAGTATTTTTCAGAGGAAAAGGTGCAGGACAATGAGGGGACATGTATTTATTTATTTATTTGTTTATTTATTTCATTTTGGTAACCGGGTAGGCCCACTGGAACCACAGGTCCCTTTTTCAGGGGCAACCCAGACTTAGTTACATATAGGTAGAGCAGCTATCATAAAAAGTGGTACAGAAGGAGAATATAGTTGAAAGGTAACTTCATAACAGAGATGATCAATACACAGTTGTTATTTATAGCAGGTTACATCCATACAGTGGAGATAAGCAGGGCTGAGCAACTTCATAGGGTAAGGCTAGACTAAATGTTTGGGGAAGTTGAGTACAGTAGATGGTTAGTGAGCAAGTGTTAGAACTATATGCAACAACTAGCAGACACATTGGTGCTGCACATATAGGTGTGTTTTTAGACCCTTGTGAAAAGTGGCTAAAGAACCAGCTGAGTGTAGGTCATCTAGTAGGGTATTCCAGAGTTTAGGGGCTGAACGCACAAAGGATTTACTTCTAAGTGTAGTCCTTGTCCTGGGTACCTCGAGTAATGTCTTCCCAGAAGTGCGGAGTGTTCTGCAGGAAAGCTTGTGGAGGAGGAGGCCTTCAAGGCTTGGGGGAGCCAATCCATTGATTAGTTTGTATGATACAGTTAGTAGGGGTACTGGAGCCTACTAGGCAGGGAAGGCCAGTTTAAGCAGGCCAACATGTCACAGTGGTGTGTCCAAGGAGGGGACATGGCATGAAGATGGAAAGGGTAAATTCAGGAGAGATGTAAGGAAGTATGTCTTCACTGAAAGAGTGACTGATGCCTGGAACAGTCTTTCAGCAGAGGTGGAGGTGGTGGGGGCAACAACAGTGGTGGGATTCAAGCATGCATGGGATAGGTACAAAGGTATTTAATTGCAAGGCGGGAGGAGTGAATGGGAGGTCAAGTAGGGTCTTCAGGAACAGTATAGGCAGTGAAAAAATGGGTGGACTTTGCAGGCCAAGTGGTCCTTATCTGCAGTCAAATTCTATATTTCTATGTTTCTAACCTTGAGTAAAAACTGGAGGAAAAAGGATGCAGGGGGAAAGGAGTAGGGAAAGGATCTACCATGTCATTTCTACCAGGTTCAAGTGCTGTAACAGGTCATGGTAGAGCAACAGTCAGGACAGAGACTAAAACTCATAGTGGTGGGGCAGAAACTATGCCTGAGAATAGGACTAGGGATCAGTGTGTTATAGCCAATCCAAGAAATGAACATTCATTAGTCCCCAGAAGTCAACTGTTTTCACACCCACTGCAAGCAGCAGCCTTCCAGCCAGCTCCATTCATCCAATTCATTTGGTGATAAAAGCACCCTTAGCAAACTGGAAAAACATCAGTCTTCCACTGTCCCTAATTCAAGTATTTTGTGCTCTCCAACCCATGGGGACGTTAATGTAGAGGTGTGCAAAGTCAGAAAACTTTGTGTTGCTAAAGTCTTAGGAAAATTTCCCCTTCTTTTTATAGTGCAAAGTAGTAGTCATGTAGTTTGACCAGTAAATTGGTTCGTATGCCGATCACACAGTGACACCATTACCGTGAGCGACAGCACAGCGACGGGTCACTGTACTGCCACCACGGGACCCCAGCACTGCTTTCTCGGGGTCTTGCCCCCCCACCCCGAATCAACTCTGACTTGGAGTTGATTATATTTAGTAATGGGGAGCGCAGGGAGCAGAGCCCCCCACATGGGGGGTTGGGGGCACGAAGCCCGCCAAAGAAAACAAAGCGTTCATGAATGGATTTATGCAGACCATAACTGTGGTTGTTATAAATCCATTGCTGTTACTTCAGTTGACAAAATATTTGTCAAACTGGTGTCATAGAGCTGAACTGGCTACCTCATCTTGTGAAGTCTACCCATAGTGGCACTTTCCCAGCGAAAGTGCTGGCAAAGTGCCACTATGCATAGTTTTCGTCAGGTGAAGAATCACTTCTCCGGTGAAGAACTACGTGAAGTGTGCACTTAGTTTTTTTAAACACTTCTATTCATTTCAAATTCATCTCTCACCTCTGTACAAACATCCATCACCCCTTGCTGATCTTCCTTAAAATTTCCAGATCTATCCCATACCAAGTCCCCTGTTAGCACCCTTCTCCCTTTCCCACATCCCTGTCCCGAAAAAGTATGTGATAATTAAAGCAACACAAAGCATCTACTCAGAGTGCTATACAAAATCTCATACCTCCACTCACTCCAAAAAGAAACCACACCCACCCATCTCTTCTCCCACCCTCATAAAACAACTATAGTACCCATCGTCCCCCCCAAGCCAACAAAAAGTTAAAGGATACAGCTGTGTAGTGGAAAAGGATTGCACTCCCTCCTTAGAACAGTCCTCCTAAGTAAACAAGTACTTATACCAGATTGGCTGAAGCTTTAGCAATTACTACTCAGGAGGATGTCATCATTTATTCATCATTCAGCACTGAATAGTGAAGCTGAGTTGACCACTCCAATAAGAGGACTCATTTTTTTGTACCTCACAGTTGCATCCTTTAATGTTGAGGGGCCGGTTGCAAGGATAGAGGATGGGTGCATGGGGGGGTGGTTAGGATAATTTTTGGGGTCTGGAGATGAAATGGGTTGGGGTTGTGGCTGGGGTGCTTACCTGTTTGGAGCCGGTGAAAGAATGGGATTTTGTGTAGCACTGAGGACAGCTGTTTTGTGTTACTTTAATTATCACCTACTTTGCTGGGAATGTGGGGGTAGGAGGTAGGTTGCTGTTAACCAGGGTCTGTGGGGGAGGATTTATCTGCAGGTTATCTGGGAACTGCATGGAGTGGGTGTTGTATGCACAGGGGTGTGGGGTATGTTTAAATTGAGAACAGATTTTTTTTTTACACTTTGTCGAGTGAAGTTGGGGCAAAGGTCAGGAACTTTGTTATGGTATTCATATTGCAAACCTATTGACATTGTACCAACATTGTCAGTAAAGGTTTAGTTTGCTGCATCTCTGTAGAAAAGCTCCATGCCAATCTGTAAAGGCAAGCCCTTCCCTGTTTGCATTGATGAACAACATGACACAAGCCACCAGTGCCAGTGGCACCAGCATAGTCCTCACTGTACTGTAAGTGTGGAAAATGGCCTGTCTGCCTGGAGGCACTATATAATGCCCCCTCTGTTCCTAATCCATGAATTAGGCTTAAACAGCAGTAGCAGAATCAGCCCAGTGGTCCTAAGGAAGGTGACAATGAGTCTCAGTTTGGCATAGATCTTACTGTTATCTCATCTCCTAAGGAAAAAGTGAAATTTTGGGGGATGAAGCAAGGTATGCCAACCCCACAATTCATAAAAGAAAGCCAGTAGTACTGCCTTCCAAACTGCAGGAGTGTCAATGAGGAGGAAATGGAAATTAAGCTGTCAGAGCAGGGGGTAAAAGCCTGATGTAGTAAAGGAGAGGGAAGCTGAAGCACATGAGAGAGAAGTAGCAAAAGGGCAGCAGAGACTCCTGTGAGATGGAGAGCATGGGGAAGGAGAAGTAAGAAGTGAGGGAGAAGCAGGAGGACAACAGGAGAAGAAGAAGCAGTAGAATAAGAAAGAGATGCAGAAAAAGAGAAGAATGATGAAGTAGAGGCAGTTGAAAGTGTGCTTTCAGTTACATCAAATTCTGATGATGACTGTGATAAAGCAGAATGGATGACATTAGAAGAGCAGTAATTAAAAATATATATATATTGCAAAAGAGAAATGAAAGAAACCAAGTTGTCAGGCAAGGAAATCTAAAGGTCAGGCCAGCCCACAGCCCCTAGATGATAAGCCTAATCATACATTAGGAACCAGGAAACCAGTAATAAGGATGGTCATTAAAAGTATGTACTTGACATCCTCTTAACAGTCACATTGATTCCCAGTCTTACCTTGGTCACCTGGATCAGCAGCAGTAGTGGTGGGTTAAGATGATTTGTCCAAAGAATGCAGTCACTGTGGCAGTAGTCACAAACTGATGCAGGTGCTGATATTATGTCAAAAGCCCCACTCCATGCACCACCAGCCAGATCCAAGTACTGTAATGTATGCACCACAAACACTAGTCCTCAGTTTATTGCAACCAAATAAACTACTATACAATGCCCACGTCATTACATGCCCTCAAAAATTGCCACCTACTCATCCAAGTTGTGTCTGAATCACCCGATCAAGTAGAAAGATAATGGACTTTGATCTTTAGCCATTCTCTGTTGTAGAAGGCATCAGCTTTTAAGACTGTTGCATGAACTAAACCACCCATACATCATTTCATCATGCTTCACATTTTCCAGGCATCTTATCCCTATTATGTATGTGGAAAGTATGCATGCAGACAGTGACACTTCTGAAGGAAGTGGAGGTGGGTTATGTGCATTTCACTAGTGATAGCTAGTGCAGTAGTACAAACCACAAGTTTACCAAGTTTCCTTGCTCATTGGGATTTGTCCACATTAAGCAGTAACATCGCCATTCCCATCCCACCTCCACCAGCCCCTGAAGAGGTTATACTGAAGCAGACAGCTTGAAAGAGGCACTGTAATAAAGGAAGTGACTTAAAGTGTTGGTCATAAAGAGGAAACACAGTGGGGAAAATACTGTGACGTTCATCCAGTTACAGCAGAACATCTGAATATGCCCTCCATTCTGAAGGTGGAAATCCTTATGACACATACTAGAAGTAACATGCTGAAGGCCATGGATGTTGGGGATGTTTGCCATGCACATGGTTTTGCACATGCACTGTATATGGTTATGACTCATGCTTGACAAACATGCACAGATAAAACAAATACTTGATACTGTATGGGACATCACTAGATATTCCCATTGTCCCCCCCAGCATATTGAGGTCCTCTTACAGCAGAATCACAATATTCTGCAGCATTGCTTAACTAAAGATGTGGTGATGAGTAGGAAATTCATCGTTTATATTGTGGAGAGACTAACTGAATGGAAAGCTATGTTCCAGACTTTGGAAATTGGCAATGTGGCCTGTGTGTGTGTGTGTGTGTGTGTGCGTGTGTGTGTGTGTGTGTTGGGGGGATAACTCTCCCAGATGCAATGGTGTGCTGCAAAAGCTTGTTCCACTTCTGAGACCTTATGAACAAGCCACTAAAGATGGCAGTGCTGAATAAGAAATCCTTAGCATGGCCCTTCCAAAGGAGAATCTATTTAAATGATATGCACACCATTATTTGAGATGTTTCACAGCAACTAAGCAAAGAAAGGCTGGTGGTGATAGTCACCAAAGAGATGGCACCATTAGCTATGGTGATAATGACAACAATAGTGAAGGTGGTGGAGGAGGAGGAGGAGGAGGAGGAGGTGGTGGTGACACCACGATTTCATAGTCAACTGGCCAGCACTAGCTAAACTAGCTTTGTCTTCTCTTGGAAGCCTTCCAGAATCAGTCACTGTGGAAAATGGGGACAATATGTAACTGGAATGGAAAAAGACACAAATACAACACACAAAAAAGTAGAGTTTCAAACTGAAAGCTTTGAAACTACAAATGAAAGTGACCAGGAATCAGTCACAAGTGGGCAAAGAAATGAACAGCAAAGGCTGGGTTTTCAGCAGGATGTGCAGGAAGGACACAGCAAAGGCCCAAACAGAGCAGGAGGACTGGGGTGGGCAAGAGGGAGAGGATTCAGAGAGACAGGAAGAGGTCAGAGAGGCAACAGTGGGGGCTACTGGGGCGACCAGGGCCCCCGGAGATCGTAACACAAAAAGAATTGGAATTAATAAACCTAACAGGAAATACACCAATGGAAAAACAAGAAGTGCTAAAAAAGGAATTACCGTTTGTACCTAAACAATAAGTTAATGCCTTTAAAGTAAAAATAGATCTTTTCAAAGGATATGGGCAACTGCATCTAAAATCATATTTTTCGAAACAGCAAATTATGCAACCAACAGTACCTACAATAACAACAGTGAACTGTGTAGTAAATGTAAATGGGGAGGATGAAATTATGGAATGTCATACAGAAAAAACACAGTTTAAGAAAAAATCTAATTTTGTACTCAATATGCAAACAAATAATGTGATTAATACATTCATTAAATTGGTGAACATGGATGTTGAGAAAGTACTACAAAGACTTGAAAATATTAAAGGAATAGATAATTTGAGTAAATCAGAAAGAGAGGCTTTACAGCAAGTAAAATCACTCCCAAATACAATAATAAAAAAAGCAGACAAGGGGGTGCTTTTGTTCTAGTGGACAGTGTCAGTGGCTCAGTAGGTAGCACACTCACCTCTGAGGCCGGGAGATCAGAGGGCTGTGGGTTCAGTTCCCACATCTGGCACTTGGGTTAATATCCCAGTACTGACACTGTAGTGCAGCATGAGAGGGGTGCTGCACTTCTGAGGTGCCGTCTTTCAGATGAGACGTTAAACCGAGGTCCCATCTGCCTGGATTGGTGGTAGTTCAAGTGGATGTTAAAGATCCCATGGCACTTATCGAAAAGAGTAGGGGAATTTCCCCGGTGTCCTGGCCAAATTTCCCTCATTCACTATAAATACCACCAACAGCTTAATCTGGTTTCAAAGTCAGTTGGCATTCATCTGTATCCCCCTCCCTCGGGTCGTGCCTGAAAATAGGCAGGAGTTGTCTAGTGCACTTACCCGGTCAACAAAAACTAAATAAATAAATAAATAAAAATATATGTACCATTAATGTAATGCAAAGGCAACTAAATGATAGCAATATTTATAAAAAGTTAAAAGGCGACCCACAAAAGAAATAAAAATGAAAATAAAAAATGTGATCAAAAAGCACTGGAAAAAAGATGGTTGACTATGCATGCGCGAGTATCATGCATGTGCAGTTCATCACCGCCACAATCTCGAGAATAGCATTCTCCAGTGGTACTCTGGTGGATCTCCAATATACTCCATGTTAAAACTGCACACTATTTTGGGAATAAAAGCAAGCTGCATTTTCCCACAGAAGAACTACACAAAGTGATGATGACTGTCATCTGGCATGGAAGTGCCAATGAGGTAAACACTACTCTTAATGTGAGAGTTACAGCAGCTGACGGAATGCCAATTTATATTTTTTCAATGGCTCCTTCCCCTTTCACAGCTCCTTTTACTGACATGACAGGTGAACCAACCACTGCTAAAAACTCTGTGCAGCAGTATCGGCTCTGACCAGACTTTGTTGTTTTGGGTATGGAGAGCAGGCCTTTATTGGAGTATCTTAAGAGACAGTGTGACAGGGTTGAATTTAGCCCTGCCCCAGTTGTTATGGAGAAAGAGTTTAAATGCAAGGATCTGTTCTATTCTCTTCTTTTCTGTCTCTTCTCTGTCTGTTTGCACAACCAAATTTTCTGGTGAGACCTAGGACTTGATCACCCCAATGGTCTTGCAATTCTTTGCCTCTCACTATCTCTATACCCTCACTTACTGTTCTGTATTTTCCTCCCCCTTGCATATCTGCTTGGTATAAAATATATGTGAATCATTTTGTGGAAATGTAATTGATACTGGGATCCCTTTGTTAAAACTGTATATAGTTGTCCTGTTGAAATGATTGCAAAGCTAAAACCGTATATAGTTCTACTGTTGAAATGATTGCAAAGCTATTTGGAACTCAAGGGCTAAACCTGAGATGCAATTTGTAAGCCTTTTGCAGAAGATGTAAACAAGAGGTCAGTTCTGGGTCACAATGATCTTTTTGCCGCACCTGCTGAAACTGACAATCACATTGGAAACTTATAAGAACACTGTGTGAGAAGCATGCTATTTTCTTAACTAGCTCCTGCACAGGCTTATAAAAAGGAGCTGCAATGTTTTGCAAAAGAAAGAGACAGAGACTGAGATTGGAAATTGAGAAGAAAACTCAGAAGGGCTCTGTTTTCTATGTTTCTACTGCCGCTGTAAATAGTTATTCTGAACAATTTTATTTTTTTTTTATTTTACTGTTATCAATAATAAAATTTTTGTTGAGAATTTTACAACTGCTCCTGGTTTTCCTATGCTTCCTGACCTGTGCCTCAACAACAGATAGGTACAGCTAGCAGGCTGAAGGAGTGAAACAAGTGAAAATGGGACTGCGTATGAACAGCAATGACAATAACACTACCCAGGTTGAGATCATGCAGAGATTCAGGGAGACATCACCCATATTTGGAATACAACATACAGTGGTGCGTAAGACAATTTAATGCCATGGCAAAACAGTAAATGATGTACATTACACCCCACTTCTGTAAGCTGGTTTTTGCTGTGACTGAAAAGATTCCACCCCATAAGAAAGCTTATGGAGTAGGATGGAATGGTCAGTGACTTAGCAGACATTTGAAGAGACACTATGGCTGACCTTACACAAAAGCCCCAGCCTGGTATTTACTACATAGAAACATAGAAATATGTTGGCAAAAAAGGAACACCAGGCCCAACCAGTCTGCACAGTGTGCTTAACTAGCCACTAGGACTTTGCAATTTCCTACCATCTCCTTCCAGATCCAAAAGCCCCGTGTGTTTATCCCACACTCCCTTGAATCCCTCCACAGTTCTTGCCCCCACCACCTCCTTTGGGAGTTTGTTCCAGTTATCCACCACCCTCTCTGCGAAGTAGAATTTTTTAATGTTTCCTCTGAACTTCCCCCCTACTATCTGCATATCATGCCCCCTTGTTTTTGATTGCATCTTTAGCTGGAAAATGTCCCCTACTGGCATCCTGTTAATGCACTTGATATATTTGAAGATCTCAATCATGTCCCCTTTCCCTTCTTTGTTCTGCATGTCTGTGACATGCAGGGAGAAGTCCAGAATGGGTCCAATATTGCCTCAATTTAATTATAGGAGCATACTGATGCAAGAAAGGGTCCATTCACTACACATGACAGAAGGGGAAATAGGCACTTAAGGCTTTGAGAATAGCCAAAGAGCATTACCTGGGTTTTGGAGGTGTTTATGAGGAGCTTATTAGCAGACAGCCACTTCTGTACCTCGTGGAGGTTGGATGACAGCTGATTATTGACATCAAATTTGCTAACTGAGCTCAGGAAGAGAACAAGGTAATCTGCACAGACCCCTAGCAGTTGCAGGCAAACACTTCATGCCACAAGGTTCCTACAGTGTATATCAATTGATATCATTTCTTGACTTTCTTCCCACACAAACTAGTCTGTTTGAGCCTATGCTAATTACTGAATTGGAAACTGAAGTGTTTCAGCTGACTTGTCAAAGCCAAACTAGATTTTCAGGACCCAAATCCAAGCTGAACTGAAGTTTTCTTTGGCCTGTTTCACTCACCCTTACAGACTCCACTGAAAACACAAGGTGCCAATAGACAAGCCATTTCAAGATCACTGAAAGAAAAGCCTAAAAGTCAACAGAGATTTGTTAAAGTTGCCTCTGTAGTCTTGTCCAGGATCACAACAAGAAAATGAAAAGCAGTTAATGACAAACATATTCTGGCACCACTGAAAAAGATTGGATTTCCTGGAATCCACAAGCCTGAAATCAATTCATAACACTATCAAAACACAAAAGGAAAAAATAATCTATGAACATAAAGATTGCCTCATAAGTCACTCCTGATCAAAAAGAAATGTTTAAAATTTTATTTTACAGGCATGTTGTCTTTATTTAGAATTTCCTCTGCACATAGTCAGCATTTGATAAAGATTGTATTGGTGTGGTATTATTATTTGCTTGATATATCACAAGAGTTGCCCATTTATACAAAGTCAAAGGGATGAAATAAATGGTGACTAAGAAGACTCTGGAATCAAACCTGCAAATGACATACTGTATAAAAAAAATGAAAGATAAAATAAAGAAGTGTGCATTACCTACAGCAGGACTGTAACATTGTGAATGGGAAATGTCAATCCAATGTCAAATCTAAACTCATGCAATGCTTATGTGAGTACTGTCTGAACATAAAACTGAAGGCAAGCATTATATCTGGAAGTGCAACAATTTAATATCCTAGAAACATCAAGTAAACACAAGTATGAGGCATTTACACTTGCACTGTGACCCAAAGAAGGTGAACTTCCCTAAAATATATATATAGGTAGAAAATGTTCACAATGCAGTACTGATGGTATACAGGCAAAGATAATGCCATAATGGAAGAACCACCTGGATTCTCCAGTAAAGATGTTATAAAATTAAATTTCTCCTGTGAAATTGCCACAAAATTGGCAATTTTGCTGTGCAAAATTTTTCATGAAATTGCAGTGAAATGGCAAAATTGTATTGCAATTTCGCACCCTGCCATTCCCTATGTAAAACTCTCCTTGGTGTCTAGTGGTCCCCCCCCCACTTCTCCCCAGTCACCACTGTCCCAAATTATTCTCCCCTGGTGTCTAGTGGTCCCCCCTGGCCAGTCACTGGTCATAATTGAATCAGCCCCCCCAGTTACCCTGGCCCTCATGTCCTTTTTAATATAAAAAAAAATAAACCCACACTTCTTGGTGTCTAGTGATCCCCCTGCTTCCCCAGCCACTCACTGGTCCAAGTTATTCTTTCACTTGTCTAGTGGTCTCTCCGGCCGATCATTGGCTGTAATTGAATCAGGCTCCCCTCCAGTTACACTGGTTCCTCATTTCCTTTTCTTAAAAAAAAACACCCTGGTGTCTAGATCTCACTTTCAGTCATCATGAGCTAGCACTCACAACTTCCCCAGTACCCACTATTGGGACATCATAGCTCTCCTACTCACTTTCAACTGCAGCTCATTCGAGGGCTTGAATGAATGAACATGTGCTTGTACAAGCATGTGCTCATTCATTCAAGTGCTCAGTCAAGCTGTCAGCTGTGGAAGTGAATGGAGGGCTGTGCCAGTGGCCCGATCTGGGTATTGGGGAAGCAGAGTGGGCACTAGCTCATGATGGCATGGTGGGGGTGGCGGGTCCACTAGACACCAGGGAGTGTTTTTTTTTTTGAAGCAAAGGAAATGAGGGGCCAGGGTAACTTGGGGGCTTTTGTTCAATTACAGCCAATGATCATCTGGGGGACCACTAGACACTGCAGAGAATAATTTGAACAATGAGTGGCTGTGGGGGACCACTAGACACCAGGGAGTGTGGGTTGAATTTTTTTGTATTAAAAAGGACATGAGGGGCCAGGATAACTGGGGGGGGGGGGCTTATTTAATTATGGCCAGTAATTGGCCAGGGGGGACCTGCAGATAGAACTTTGAAAAGTATAAATTTCACCTGCAGGTGGCTAAATTTCCCTCATGGGTGGTGAAATTTTGCTCGCGGGTGCGAACATTTGCCCATGGGTGTCAAAGTTCACTCACTCCAGAGGTGAAATTTCGAATTTCACCCTGCAAAATATTTTGTGTAATGCATGAATTATGCAAAATATTTTGCTGGGTGAAATTTTTTCAGTTTCACACCACTCTGTTCTCCAGTCACCGGGAGAAGGTGATGAACTGAATGTCTGACAACAAGACAAGATGGGACTGTGACACGGGGTAAGCAAATGTGCCTGAGACAAAATAGTGGTGTGGTTAAATAATTAATGGAAGAACTGGAAGAAGACATTCGGTCCCATTCATGAAGGTTGATGCAGGGCTTGCACCAAGCCCTGTGCCATCTGCAGTGTTTGTCACAGCTGCACCAAAGCTCTTTGGTGCAACCCAGCCCAATTCACGAAGGGTTGGCATAGTTGTGACAGTTTCCCCACTTTACGGCAGCTTGCGTCAAACCTTTGGTGCAAGCCCTGTAATATGGGTTCCCCAAAGGTGCAAAGACTAGAGAGGAGCTGGTCTAACTTGTTGCATTCGGTGCAAGGGACTTGTGTTAGAGGTTTGCAGCAGGCATCATTTCTGGATCACATTTGCTGCAAAGTTTGATGCAAGTTGCCCCTTGTGTCAAACCCTCTGCCGCAAGTCCCTTGTGCCAAGCCAAAATGCTTCATGAATCGGGCCCATAGAGCCATTGTCTAAACACCTACAGGTAGTCAGTGCAAAGTGGATGTGGATGCATTTTGACACT
Organism: Neoceratodus forsteri; assembly: GCA_016271365.2. Taxonomy (NCBI): domain Eukaryota; kingdom Metazoa; phylum Chordata; order Ceratodontiformes; family Ceratodontidae; genus Neoceratodus; species Neoceratodus forsteri. The sequence continues at coordinate 137,751,655 of JADMNL010000023.1, forward strand.
CTTCAAAGGGCTGCACCAGATGGCTGAAGTGTTTCTTGCCCCAGCTATGGTGAAAAGTACTATTACCAATACCAAGAAGAAGCACAAAGTGTGCTCCTTATTAAGCAATAATTCCTCCTATTAATGTAAAATTAAACATATCCTCATTATGCAAAGCATTGTGGGAAATATATGTAAATCACCATAAACTCTTTCATGGTGATGTGCATACATTTCCGATGATGCTTTGCATTATAGTTATGTGTGTAATTTTACAGTTCTGAGACCTAGTTTTATTGCCATTGCCTTCTCTGGGTAAACTTTGCTTCAATGTGTTCATGATGTGGTTATTTGACTTTCAGATTACTTTCCAGATTTAGGCTCCACCATGATCCAAACCAGTAAGACCAACATTTATGACTGGTTCATCCTTTGCCTGGGCTGTTACAGATGAGGCACACTCCTGAGTCCTCTGTAGGATGAAACATGTGTCTGTGCCTTCTATTGCCAGCCTTTGTAGGGTGTGTGAGTGGCTATTAGGCACCATACACTCTAGCTTAAAGCTGAACCAATCTAAGACTTTTCATGGTGATTTGCCTATATTGCTCATGATGCTTTGCATTATGGGGATATGTGTAATTTTTCATTTCTATGAGACCTGGTATTATTACCAATGCTCTTTTTTTTTTTTACAACTCTTTTTATCACCTACTCCCCTGAACTTTCTCAGGCTACCCCAACTCACTCATCCACTCTTCTGCCCACCGTGGTCCTCTCTTCCTCATCTATGTTACTGCCTCTTGACAGACCCATGCCAGGCAAGACCTCCGACTCTGAGCCCCTCGGGGCAGGGTTGCCAACCACTCCTGGTGCTATATCTGAAATCTAGATCACCCAGCTGATCTGACAAGAGGCCACAGGGGCGGAGAGAGTACCCGGTATTGGGTGTGTGGCAGCCAGTCCTGTAGGGAGCTGTCTCCTATTGGGAGAGAAGGGTAGTTTTTTCCCTTTTTTGTTATACCCTCCCTCCCTCCCTTCCGCTCAGAGCCTGAGCATGCAATGATGCCAGGTCATTGTCACGGCTTTGTGTCCCACTATGTTAGTCCTGAGCATTGCAGAGCCTTCAGTCTCCACCGGGGGCTGTTGTGGTGCTGGACAGTCCCTGAATCCCCCCCCGAGAGAGAAAAGCAGTCCTCCAGATGCTCAATCCTCTCTCTCTCCCCCTGCTGACCGCCGGTGGCCTGGGCTCATTTCTGAACCTGGGTTGCCGGCGTGGCATGAACTGTGGCATCCAGCACCTCAATCCTCAGTGCCACCAGGCCGGCAATACCAATGCTCTTTCAAGGTAACAGGTAACCCTTGCTTTGGTGCTGAGGTTCTTTAACTTTTAGATTAATTATCTTATTTTTGCATATGCAGGTGTTTCCAGCTCAACAGTGGCATTATCATACTCCATTATTTGATATTCATCTGTGATTTTTGAAAATGTGAACTTTGTATTGTATGCCTGGCAACTGAATATTTACAACATGTGGGAGCCACATTCATCATTCATTTTCATAAGATATACAAACTCAGTAAAAAGCAATGGTACCTGCTGATGCAATACTTGGAGTTATGGATTTTGTATTTTCTATCTAAGTGTTGTTAGGGAAAGACCCACATGAGACTGAAGTTGGGCCCTGAATAAGAGTGCTTCAACAGCTATATGTTTCTGAAAAGCCACCATTAGTGATGTCCATGATTTGTACAGCTAGTGTATGGAAAACATACTTGAGTTGTCTGAAAATTGAGCAGGGGCATATGCATGCATATGGACATTATTCTTTGTAAAGGAGTGGTAAATCAATGCAAAATGATAACACTGAAGAACTAAAACCTTGCTGAACATATTTAACTTGCTGAGTGGGATGGATGCAAGCCAATGTTCTTTTAGCAAAGGAAAAGGCTGATTCTGCACATTGTGCATAACCCATGAGGGTAATGTACCAATGCACTGTTCACTAGTGACAGGAGAGTCTAATCTTTAAAATCTGGGGCACAGTGAATGTCATTGCCACAATTGTCAAGGTCTCGGACATCTTCACCAATATGCTAAGGTTCCTTACACTGCCAACACAATGATCAAGGACTCAGATGTCACCACCACAATGGTTGAGGTCTCCAAAACCACCCCCATAACAGTTGAGGTCACTAACATCACCACAACAGTGGTCAAGGTCTCTGATACCACCACAGTAATGGTTAAGGTCTTTGGCACAATCAACACCACAATAAAGGTCATCATCTTCATGATCACCACCACAGTCAAGGTCTCCAACTCCACCACTAAGACCACCATGGTCAAGGTCTCTACTACCACCACCACCGCTAGACAGTTCATGCCTACCACAGAATAATTTATCTTCAGTATAAGTGGCCATGATATCTATTTCCAGTGGGTTGGGAAGTGAAGGTTGTTTGGGCAACCCGATTGTTTTACTTACCAACTTGGAAAGCTCCAGTCATAACTGGAAAAAGACATAAAAAAGCTTATTTGTTTTATTTTATCTTTCATCTTTTGACCTAACCCCCTACACCTTAAGATTACGGTCACCTACTGACCCAGTAAACTAATCAACCCAGAGAAATTAAACTCCTGTGATCAATCTCTCATGACATGGATTTCAGAGTTTCCCACTTTCACTGGAGTCTCAGTCTGGTACTTCTTTGGTGTGCATGTTGGCATGGAAGGAAGTAGTAATCTTTCTGATACAATGACTAGCAAAGGTGTTTCTGTTTTTTGTCTTTCCCATCAGCCCCACCATTAAGAATTCTAGGGTTTGTGCATGTATGCAGGCATATGCCAATACATGGAATGGAATGTGACAGTGTCAAACCTCCTTAAGTTGCTCCACATCTGCTGGATGTACCAAGCTCACTCACAGTTCATTATTGTAACCTCTAGCCTATACTGCTAGCCCCAGCATTTTATCTGCAGTGTTACATAAAGCACTGCAACTAAATTTGGTGTACTACTTTTGCCCAGGAATAGAGATGTTATTAAATGATATTTCGCTGGTGAAATTGCTGTAAAATTGGCAATTTCACCACGTGAAACATTTTTGCGAAATTCCGCTGTTCTGCAAAATGTTTTGACGGGTATGAAGGTGTGAAGATTTTTCCGCAGAACGTGGAATTTTGCACTGAAATGCACAGTTTTGCCCAAATTGTCAAACTTTTGCCTGCTCACCATTCTGCAGGTGAAAGTTCATGTTCCATGGGTGAAATTTTGCATTTCACACCCGCAAAATATTTCACGGAATGGCATAATTTCGAAAAATGTTTTGTGTAGAAAGTTGTCATTTCACACATCTCTACTCAGGAAAGAGAACATCAATATACCTTATCAGATTGGGGGGTCTGATGTGCACCAAAGTGCATCAGGTGTCTTGGTAGCCTGGTCCCTGCAGCCCAAAAGACATTGCACTATTCTTTCATGTGCCGTTATGGACAAAGTACCAATGAAGTATTGCTTGCCTGCTAATGTCTTAAAAGTCATAGAAGAATGGAGTGTATATTTGTTGAGGAACATTACTTGTGGGCATTACCTGAATGCACAAGTGGATTATTTCTGCATTTTATATTTTTGCAATACCCTGCCTGCTGGGAAATTTGTGGCCATCCAATTCCTAACTGAAAAGAAGAACTGAATTTACAACTATCTAACAGATGTTGTCTTTCTAATGGGTGTCAAATTGTAATGAAATATCTGCTGAAGAACACAAAGAATACATACCAATTTGTAGAGGACAACATGGCACAATATTCAACCTAATAATTCAAATACATTATTTGAAAATTTAGGGCACCAGTGCAATCTACACAGGATAAACAATCACACTTTAAATATGAGGTATTGACTGGATGTAAAGTGTATTTCAAAACAGTATAAAATTGTAGGCATAAACTGAGTCACAACAGCACCTTATCCTGTTCCATTATGGAATCTCCATTCAGCTATCTCCATTTTTGATTAATGGTAAATTGTTGAATTGATTAAAAAATAAGCACCAATTATCTATCCGGCCATATCTGAAACAGCTAGACCACTGATTAGGCCTTTGCTTTATAAAACCATTTTTTCATTACCTAATAATTATTTTACATCAATAGTGTAGAGAGTTTGGATTTTTTATCTTGCCTTTTTCACACATAGTATCTTCACTAAGTCTGGGTACACATGCCACACCACACAAACACAACAATCACTTCAATAAAGTGCATACTTTTTTATTATTGTTCAGGCATTAAAAAGGCAGCAATATCACAGACAGCAGCAGTGGAAATAAGGTGTCAATGTTCTGTGCATGTGTGTGCCCTTTTTCAAGATATACACTGGGAGTGTACAGTACATGAACATGCATGAAATCTTGGCACTTTAGTAAACACTTTAAGTGGTTATTGTATTTGTGTGATATGGCACCGTGAACCTAGACTTAGTATGGATACCGCATTAGTTCTGTCTGTGGCCTGGCTGTTCCTGGAGCAGCTGATTTTTGCATCATTTTTTCAAGCATACCTGCCTTTATTCTGAATTGCATTATATTAGATTTCCTCTCTTATCTCCTGGGCTTGGGACCTGCTTGAAGAATGACAACATGTTTCTAGTGTATGGGTTGACACTGTATATGGAAAACCATATACTCAAAAGTATTGTTCTGCTGCAGTGGTGATGTAACTACTGTGGAATAATGACTTTTCATTGCAGTGCCTTTTTTTCCCCATCCAGTAATTGTCAAAAAGTGTTTTGAGGAGCGATACTGCACCCATAGCCAAGCCACAGGCATGTGACATTATATAAACCATACAAGTCAAGACTGTTTTCCAGCCTTATGGCTACCATGATATCTGGGACTTTTCAAGCTTCGTTGTGGAGGTCCCTCAGTCATCATGGTAACCACTCAGTAGTACAGATGTTGCAAAGTTTTAATTTGCCAGCAAAGTTCTGGTGAAGTTGCCAAATTTACCCCCATAGAGCAGTTTGAAAATTTGTGCTGTTAGCTTAAAAATTCGCCTAACTGCAAATTGTGGAATTTTACCTGCAAACGGCAGACTTTCACCTACGAATGGCAGAATTTCACACACAAACTGTACAATTCCACCATATGTGGGCAAAATTCTGCAATTCGCAGGCAAAATTCCTCACTTTCTAGATCAATGTGCTCTTCGCAAGTTGCGCTGTATCTGCAAATTAATTCGTGAAGCCAATTTTCTCAACTTCGCTCATCTCTACATAGGAAAACAGCCCTGTTGTGTATGATTTTGGAGGTGTTAGAAATGAAAACCATAGTGGGCTTCAAGAATGCATGGGCTAAGCATAAAAAAAAATCTTAGTAGGAAAGCAAGGGAGGAGTAGCTGGAGATCAGGTAGGGTCTGTTGTGACAGTATGAGCAGGTACAAACTGGGCAGACTGGGGCTCTTAGTTTAGCTTAGAGGTTAGAGTAATGAGCTTTGAATGAGCTTGGTACACTCAGCAGACTTCAGTTTGATTCCCACAGCCTCCATGTGAATACTGTGTTATTGAATAAGTCACTTAACCTCCCCAGTGCTCCCGGATCACCACTTAAAATAAACACTTATTCCTAGTGAGCCTTACCTGGTTACCAAAGAATTCAAAAAAAAAAGACTGGGTGGGTCAAGCAGTCCTTATCTGCTGGCAAATTCTGTATTTCTATGTTTTTCTTGTGTTTCTATCTTCTCTGTAACCCCCTACTGGGGATATACCTGGAAAATAGCCTCAGGTTAGAGTGCATTACATATCAGAAAATTAAATAAATGAAAGAAAACTTCTGGTTATTAAATGGCTATTTCTCAGGTCTGTATATGCATTTTACAAAATTACCCACACAGATTTGTTTTCTGTTTCTATACCTCTGATCTTTAATTATTGGTAAGTGTTTCATTTCCCCAGTCCGATTGATGCTCACTCTAAAGAACTAATAAAGGAAGATGTGACTCTGTGATCCATCTTGAACTTTCCTCATACTATCAGTTCTTCTATAAGACAAACATTGTACTTTATTTGCATAACATAAGTCATTCCTACTGTGCAACATGGCGTGACAAAGGGGCATTGAAGCCTTTATGAATAACATTTAAGAGGTCAGTGAACTCTGAAAAGATAGTCACATTAGTGCTTTTGTGAAACAGAGTATGTAGGATGTGAAACACAATCATTTATAATAAATAGAGTTTTCCTTTAATTTTCAACCTCAGACTTTTGACTAAGCAATAAAATTGGAGTATCATAGGAATATGTCTCATAAGATCTGCAATATCAGGAACTTTTGATTTCCACAATTGCTTGGGCACTTCAGCATTTGAAATTTTATTTTTTTCTGCTTCCAGCTACAGTAGGTAATAATCACAATGATCATTTTCAAGTAGACTTTGCCATCAAATAATACCTTTGCTTGCATTAAAGACATATTCTGTTACACAGTTACTCAGCTGCCACTACAGGCCTTACTTAATAATGAAACCCACTTGAAAAGCAATTGTTTCTTCTCCAACTGTATTTTATCAAACACTGCTTGTTTTTATAAATGGTAGTTGGAAATATTCTTTCAGTTTTGTTCAAGTATATTGCATTTCATGAGATGTCTCCAATGATTATGCAAAATAGACTTAATTCTTGTGCTAGAGAATTTGCATTTTTCTATTTTAAAATCAGACAATGCAAGCTTTGGCATTATTGTTCATAAAAATACAAGTAATTGAAAATAGAGGAAATAGCAATCACAATTTATTTTATTTAGATTGGGATTGATGTCGTTTTGAAATAAAACCATGTGTCAGTGATGGACTTAGTTACATGAATAATAATCAGATGTCAGTGTTATCAATTCAAAATCTTTCATTTACAAGCACAGATTTGCATTTTTTCAATGATCAAATAAATTCAACTGTTTATTTAAGAGTTTAATTCTACTTTGCTATTATGAACTGCATGTAAAAGAAATGTATTTCAATTATTTTCTTACTTTGGTGATCACATAGAACTTTCTAATAATATTTTTACATCTACTATATATATGCCTTAACATCTAAATTTCTTGTGATATTACATTACAGTAGCTATTTATGCTGCAAGTCTCTACTAGAGATGCAGCGAAGTTTAACTTCGCTAGTGAAGCAGAGGTGAAGTGGCCCAATCTGCCTCAACATATAGCTATGTGAAGTGCCCATTAATATGCAGTCCTTCGCCACTTCACGTCATAATGACTTTGTGTTATGATGGTTCTGCGGCTCACAGTTTGCAGATCACATGCTTCAGGCAGGAAGTTAATCATGCAAAAGAGTGAAAGACTTTCACTTTTGCCTTACCTAGTGTGGGAGAAAGAGCTGTGTTTGAGAGGAGACAGAGAGATAGCAAAAAATATAAACCCTGCATCTGAACCAGAGCACCTTCTGGGCTAGTGGTCCCCTCACTGAAGCATGAGGTGGTGGTGCCATAGAAGCACCACCTCTGGGGGCACCTACCAGCACCCCCCACCAGTGCCACCACCTGCCATGGCACCTGCACCAGCAGCTCAGCAGGAAGTGAGGGAGGAGTTGCAGCAATCACAGCCACAGCAGCAGCAGCAGGTTTCCCCACCCTCAGCCCCAATTGAGCACTAGCAGCAGCCAGCAACAACATCTGGGGCCCCTCTGCCTATGCACTGTCTTCCCCATAGCTCATTAGTGTGGGAGTTCTTCACTACACTACCTGCGGACACCAGTGTAGTGAAGTGCAATCTGTGTGGAGAGGTGGTGCAAGGTAGTCCCAAGGGAAGTCATCTAAGCACAGGTGGTCAGCGCACCACCTATACAACCACAACCATGCAGATTGGCAGGCCAAGCTTGCCGAATAGGGCAGGAATGTACCTGCTGGGCAACAGGTGGCAGCACAGACTCCACCCACATGTGGCATCATGTGGGGACAGGCCATGGAGCAAGTGGCTGCTCCACAACCTGCAGGTGAGGGTGGCAACCCTGCATGAATACCTGCCACACATGCCAAATCGGGCCTGATGTGGAGTGAATTGGACCATGTGAACCTCCGAACTGACAATGTGGAGCAGCGGTTGAAGTGCATGGAGGGCACCAACTCCAAATAGTGGGCATGCTTCAACTGCAGCTCTCACACCATAGCATTGATCATTAGTTTTTGTTTGTCCTTGCACCCACCATCCTCTCCATGAAAAACAGTTCCTGACATTGCCCCTGATCTGTCCCCCCTCTATTTTCAAATTTTGCCTCCTTGTTCATGCACATCTCTTTTTCTGCAAGATTCAACCCTCTTGTACATTGTTGATTCTCTTTCAGTACATGATAATTTCTATCATGCACCCCCTTTCCTTGTGGTTATAAATATTAAGAGTTAGACTCCACAATATTTGAGAAACCGGTTAACTTGTAGTCAAAGGTTGAACTTGGGGCAATACTCATGCCATCAGCAACTTCACTACCACCAGCAGGGACAACAGCATCTCCAACCATGATTGAAGCTACTGACTGTTCTGTGAAAAACATTGAGAAATCCCTTTACTGGCATCAACTACACATTTCTGCTGCATACTACCATGCCCATGGCCACTCTTGCCACTGGCAGCAGTGCCATGGCCAGAAACATCTTTACATGCACGTATCTTTGCAGGCATTTTTTGGGATTACACAGAAAATTCACAACAAATTGAGATTTCTGAAATTTGAGGTGGATGGAAAACCAAAACACAACTGTAGCATACACATGCAGATTGGGCACTAAACAGATGCAAACACACAGACACAGATTGCACACTATAAAGAGATACAGCCACAGAGGCACAAAAACACCTTGTCCAGTGGTCACACAAATCTAAAGCTGGGAAAATAAATTAAACCTTTTGTGAGTTGGGGGGCGCCGCGGTAGCAGTTCACTAGCTAGATAGAAGGAAGCAGTAAAAATACATCAGACGGATAACCGATTCAGAGTGCAGTGATTACTGTGTGGTACAATAAAATGGGTCTGACTCAATGGCACACACACACTCACACACTACAGGTAATGCGCTGAAAATGTAACTGTGCAGTACACTATATAAACAAATCTTTTAAACAGAATGAAAATATTCACTGCACCACAACAAACAGAAATTAATTATCAAAAATTGCTTCAAGTATTACTGTGTGTACATAAACACACAAATACTAACACACACTACTAGTACAAAACAGTTAGACTGCCTTTCTCATGTGAATCTCACTGCACCACAGATATGCCCCTTCCCAAAGCACACTTTGACAGTGGCTGTCAGTACATAGGCTAAATGTTCTAAATTAACATTCAAATGCAAACAAAAACAATCAACACTCGATGATCTAAGCAGAGGAGGATTTTCTACAGTCGATGTACTAAATTTGAAACAAATAAATTGGATTGAAAGTGATTTTTTTAAAGCTTTTCGATGGTTTGATTCTCGGAGCTCTCAGAGCAAACTCTCTCCAGCTTTCCACTACACACATTACACAGAACTGAAGCTGTGCAAGACAATATAGAGCCCATATGACCAGCCATCCCATGGATCAATGCAAAATTTGCCTCAAATAGCAATAAACAGATGAAGCAAAGTGAAGTCCATTCAAATCAAAGGCATTTTGCATTAAAATTAAGGGGAGACAGTAAAAACAAGGCGAAGTAGCGCGAAGTTCACTAAAACAGTGCATTTCATGTTCCTAATTTGAAGGCGAGTAATTAGCTTTATATTGTGGAGCACTATGCAAACTGAGGGATAATACACAAAATGCTCTGCGTAGAAAAGCTGGAGCACTTTATCCGCCTCTAGTCTCTACTTATCTTGTTTAGCAGTGTAAATAATTACACAATATATGAACTACTGATACAAATATTGAAAATAGACTAGACAACTATCAAGCACAAATAAGATGTGAAAAGTACAAAGCCAAAGTAAGTTGTAAAAACCATCAATAAGACTTACATTGACATTTCTTCTAAACCCTTAAAATAGAATGCCAGGGAGAAAAGAATATTCAGTTAACATACTGTAAATGTTCATTTTTGTAATTTGTAAAGAAAATCAATGGAATGGTTTATATCTCACCCACATGTTACACAGATATACAGTACCATCCACACTCCTTTATCAGTTGGTTCTGTTCTCTGAAGTAAACAGCTTCTGTCACCTGACAAGGTGTATGCTTTGATAGGTTTGATATTTGAGTGATTAGAGCAATGTTATCTGCAGATGTCAAATCCTACCTCATTTAATTACCACTGACAGATTATTTTATCAAGTAAGGAACAATAAAACATTTTATAGCATTAGAAGTGAGCAGTATGGGACATGACAAGGTAGATTACAATCAGGTAGTTGCACACCATTTGGTATTAAATATAGGTGTATTTTCCAGGAGATGGAAATGTTGACACTATTCACCAATAATGTGAGTAATCATACACTCCTCGTGTCTTCATAATTTCTGTAATACAGTGTTTCCCTTTACCAATCTTGATACCAATGTTTTGCCATGCTCAAATGGTTTTATTAGGGTTAATATGCTGTTGGTCCGCAAGTTTTTTCTGTATGGTTTGTTACTTTTGAAGTAAGGCATTTATCATATCTCTCCTCTCCGTCTCCATTGTTCATCATGAGTATGTCAATCTCCTCAGCTTATTCTTATTGCTGGGACTTGCTCTGCACTTAACTTCGTATGGACCCAACTCTCCTCTAGTCAGATGGCAAACTGATCTAGTCAACTGGTAAATGAGGTCCAAGGTCATTTTACTTGTAGAATTTCTTAAATTGAAAAGGAATTTATGCCTCCTGCACTTTCCCTCTGCTTTCCTGGCTACTTTTTCTTTTCAAACAGGGAGGCCACACTGGCACTGGCATTTTTAATAATATTACTTTTAGTAGGTAAACCACCCTCAAAGTGCATTAGCATGATGATAGAATAGAGATGTGTGAATATAAAATTCCACCAGTGGAATTAATATGAAAGTCAGAATTTCACTTCTACAAAATTTCAGAATGCACTTTAGCAACTTTCATTAAACTCTAAATTACATTTGTGGAATGAATGTATGAATTGTGGATTAATGTATTAAACCGTAACAAGAAAGTCTACTGAACTGATCACTAAACTGCTAATTAACTGCATGTATTGCAGACTGACATATAAAACTGCAGGATGTAATTCCACTGAACTGCCTTTCCACAGTTCATGTGTATTATTCTGTAATTTAGCGAGAAAATTTTGCAGAAAGGAGTAAAAATGTACCAAATTCAGAGGATACGGTTTTTGCACAAAGTCAAAATGTTGGATAAATTTGCAAAGTTTGAGAACTTTTGTGAAATTTCTGCAAATTCAGAATTTCCAGTTTCTGCCCAGCACTACTATAGAATTACCTTAATAATTTTACCCATTTTATAAATGTATACAAAAGTCATACAGTACAGTGTTTTGTCATGTTACCATGCTTCCCTAGTCTTCTAACTTCTTGACATTTGAAGAAGAAAACTGAATGTTTTATGGCATGTCACTTGGAAATCTGTTACTCAGTCATATTGTAATACTTAAAGGATCAATTTTACAGCATTCTGGACAGTTGAGTGAGATAGTCTTGCACTACAGAAGTAATAAAGGTGTTAATTTACCCATCTGTTAAAGATTACTATCTCACAAACTCAGAGTACAGTGCCAATAGAAGGACATTATGGAGATAGAAATGATTATGAAGAAAGAGACAAAGATGATTAGGAGCATTGAAGGTCTACATACAAATGTGGAAAACAAACATGGATCAGAGGGATATGATTAAAATATTTAAAATAAAGAAAGGGATTAAAATGACAAACTCAAGTAGGCTACGTGTTTTTAGCGAAGAAAAGAGATTAACATGCTTGCTGAATCTCAGAACTAAGGAGCCATTATTTCACTCAGTGGACAGTAAGAATGGGGATGGATTACCCCAAAACACAGTCAACTTAAATTTATTGGGTTGCTTTATGTACAGACTGAGTTACTGATGAAACATAACGTCACATGCTACAAACGGTATCACAGAAGGGGTACAAACTTAGTGGACAATTTGAAAAATCTTTTGGGATGGATGGATGGATTGATACTACAGTATAAGATAGATAGATAGACAGACAGACCAACAGGCAGGCAGAAAGACAGATAGACAGACAGACATACAGATGGAAAGGCAGACATACAGACAAATAGTGTGGTAATCAGAGGTGCATCCTACTATATGTATATATCTGGATATTTCACTGCAACGCCATATTCATTTCAAAAGCATATCCAGTGATACATCCAGATATACAGTATCTAAAGATTTACTGGAATGTGCCTCCTCCATCTCCTTGTAATCCTCTGGTCACTTTGCAGTCCTAAAGGTTGGAACATGTTTTGGTTTGTAGTGTATCTTTCTTTCTGCCTCTCTTTCTTTATTTCTTTTTTATCCTTCCCCTCATAACTATTGGTCTTATTGGTCTGTTCCGTATCATTTATATGCAATATTATTGACCGGATATATCCTTTACACTGACTTGTGGTATATGTGGGCAACAACTATAACTGTAACTGTAATGTAGGCTTATCAAACCCCAGCACCTTCATTTTTTGTTTGAGCACAAGGTTTATTGTATTGTTGATTTGTTCATGTTCTTTGTGTTACTTGGAATTTTTCAATAAAAAGGTTCATGTTAACAAAAATAAAAAAAATTACTGGAACAAACCATATCTCTAATTATAACTTTAGATTGATAAATAGTTGGGGAAGATAGAAACATATGGAATTTGTTGGCATATAAGGACTGTTTGACCCACACAGTCCGCCCATTTTTCCCTACCTACATTACCATCACAGACTCTACTTTATCTACAGCTCTTTCTTCCTTCCCCCTTCCTTTTTAGTATGATTCCCTTGTGCCTATTCAGTGCATTCTTGAATACCACCACTATTATTGCCCTCACCACTTCGCTTGAAGTCTGTTCCTTGAATCCACCACTCTTTCTATGAAGAAGCACTTCCTCACATCTCTTCTGAATCTACCCCCTTTAGTTTCATAGCGTGTCCTTTTGTTCATTCCTGTACCTTATTTACCCCTGTGAGGTATTTAAAGGTCTCTGCCATATCCCCCATCCTCCTCTCTTCCAGGGTGTACATATTGAAGTCCTTTATTCTCTCCTCATAGGTAGAGATGCAGCAAAGTTTAACTTCACCTAGCATAACAGAGGCAAATTGCCCCACTCTGCCTCGATATATACCTATGCGAAGTGCCCATTGAAATGCAGTACTTCGCTACTTCAAGTTATAATGACTTCATGTTATGATGACTCTGCGTTACTTTGCTTTATGTTCTTTTAAAGGTGGAGTGAGTGAACACTGTAACAGCCCACAGATCACATGGCTCACAGTCTGCAGGTCACATGCTTCAGGCAGGAAGTTAATCATGCAAAACAGTGAAAGACTTTCACTTTTGCCTTACCTAGTGTGGGAGAAAGAGCTGTGTCTGAGAGGAGACAGAGAGATAGCAAAAAATATAAACCCTGCTTTGAGAAGAATCAGAGAAATAGCAAAAAATATAAACCCCACATCTGAACTGGAGCACCTTCTGGGCTAGTGGTCCACTCTCTAAAGCAGAAGGCAGTGGTGCCATAGAAGTACCACCTCTGGTGGCACCTACCAGCACCCCCCACCAGTGCCACCACCTGCCATGACCCTGCTCCAGTGGCTCAGTAGGAAGTGAGGGAGGAGTTGCAGAAGTTGCAGCCACAGCAGCAGCAGGTTTTCCCACCCCAGCCCCAATTGATCACTAGCAGCAGCTGGCAACAACATCTGGGGCCCCCCACCTGTGCCTAGTCCTCCTCACAGCTCATTAGTGTGGAAGTTTTACACTATACTGCCTGCAGACAGCAGTGTAGTGAAATGAAATCTGTGTGGTGAGGAGTTGTGCCATGGCCACAAGGGAAGCCATCTGGGCACCCACCTATATAATCACCACCGTGCTGACTGGCAGGCCAAGCTTGCTGAACAAGACAGGAATGCACCTGCTGGACCTGCTGGGCAACAGATGGAAGCACGGACGCCACCTGCACGTGATGTCAAGCTGGGGTGGGCCATGGAGCAAGTGGCTGCTCCACAACCTGCAGGTGATGGTTTCAACCCTGCATGAATACCTGCCACACATGCCGATTTTGGGCATGATGTGGAGGGAGTTGGACCATGTGAACTTCTGGACTGACAACATGGAACAGCGGTTGGAGTTCATGGAGGTGCACCAAATCCAAATAATGGGCATGCTTCAACTGCTGCTCTTGTATCATAACATTGATCATTAGTTTTTGTTTGTCCTTGCACCCACCACCCACTCCATGAAAAAAATAGTTCCTGATATTGCTCCTGATCCGTCCCCTCTCTATCTTCAAATTTTGCCACCTTGTTCATGCACATCTCTTTTTCTGAAAGATGCTACCCTCTTGTACATTGTTGATTCCCTTTCAGTACTTAATAGTTTCTATCATGCCCCCCCCTTTATTTTTTTAATCTTTTTTTTTTAGTCTTTTTGGTAACCAGGTAAGGCCCACTAGGCAAAAGTGCCTGTTTTCAGGGGTGACCTGGGAGCACTGGGCGGTTAAGTGACTTGCTCAGAGTCACACAGTATACAAGTGGAGGCTGTGAGAATCAAACTCAGGTCTGGTCTGCTGGATGTACCAAGCTCATTCACACCTCGTTCCTCTAACCTCTAGGCTATACTGCCAGCCCATTTCCTTGCGGTTATAAATATTAAGCAAAGACTCCACAATATTTGGGAAACCAGTCAGCTTGTTGTCATGTGTTGAACTTGGGGCAATACTCATGCCATCAACAATTTAATTACCACCAGCGGGGACAACAGCATCTCCAACCATGATTGAAGCTACTGATTGCACTGTGAAAAACATATTCAGAGAAATCCTTTTACTGGCATCAACTGTGCACTTCTGCTGCATACTACCATGCCCATGGCCACTCTTGCCAATGGCAGCAGTGCCATGGCCAGAAACATCATTGCATGCAAATCTCTTTGCAGCATTTCTTGGGATTACACAGAAAATCACAACAAATTGAGATTTCTGAAATTTTTGGTGGATGGAAAGCCAAAAAACAACTGTGGCTTACACATGAAGATTGGGCACTAAACAGATGCAAACGCACAGATGCAGATTGCACACTATAAAGAGGTGGAGCCACACAGGCACAAAATCACCTTAACCAGTGGTCACACAAATCCAAAACTGGAAAAATAAATTATATCTTTTGCGGGGTGTGTGTGTGGGGGGGGGGTGCTGCAGTAGCAGTCCACTAGCTAGACAGAAGGAAGCAGTAAAAAAATGCCGTAGATGGATAACCAATTCAGAGTGTGGTGATTATTGTGTGTGGCACAATAAAATGTGTCTGACTTGATGGCACACACACACACACACACACACACACACACACATTACAGGAAGGGTGCAGAAAATTTAACAGTGCAGTACTCTGTATAAACAAATTTTTTAAACAGAATGAAAATATGCACTTCACCACAACAAACAGAAAATTATCAAAAATTACTTCAGGTATTACTGCGTGTACATAAAAACACAAATACTAACACACACTACTAGTACAAAACAGTTAGAAAGACTGCCTTTCTTATGTGAATCTCACTGCACCACAGATACGCCCCTCTGCCGAAGCACACTTCAACAGTGTCTGTCAGTATACAGGCTGAATTTTCTAAATTAACATTCAGATGCAAACAAAAACAATCAACTCTCAATGATCTAAGCACAAGATGGTTTTCCTACAGTCGATGTACTAAATTTGGAACAAAATAATTAGAACAAAAGTGATTTTTAAAAGCTTTTTTGATGGTTTGATTCTCAGAACTCTGAGACCAAACTGTCTCCAGCTTTCCACTACACAGAACTGAGGCTCTGCAAGACAATATAGAGCCCATGTGACCTGCCATCCCATGAATCAATGCAAAATTCACCTCCGATAGCAATAAACAGAAGAAAATGAAGTCCATTAAAATCAATTGTACTTCACGTTAAAATTAAGGAGAAGGCTGTAATACAAAGTGAAGTAACGCAAAGTCCATTGGAAACAATACACTTCACATTCAAATTTATAGAAGGAGTGATTCACTTCGAGTTGTGGAGCACTACGCGGATTGGGGAATATTATACGAAGTGCTCCATGTAGCGAAGTGGGAGTACTTCACCCACCTCTACTCATAAGGCTTTTGACATAGACTGTGCACCATTTTAGATGCCCTCTTCTGGACTGCCTCCACTCTGTCTGTGTCTTCCTAGAAATGTGGTGTCCAAAATTGGACACAGTATTCTAGGTGGGGTCTTAAAGAGGCAACACCACCTCCCTCTTTCTGCATCTTTGCCTCTGTCTATACAGAAACAACACCACCTCCCTCTTCTGCTGGTAATACCCCTCACTGTTCACTCCAAAATCCCACTAGCCCTCCCGACTGCCTTGTCACACTGCCAGACCACCTTTAGATCATCAGATATGATTAATCATAGGTCTCTTTCCTGCTTGGAATCTGCACACCTGCTACACTGTCCATCAACGGTGCATATTCCAAAATGAACATTAGCAGCCAAAAAAGATTCTGCACTAAGGAGCCCTGTTCAAATCTTATTTATTAACAAATCTTACAAAATAAAGTGCAGGCAGTGACATCTCCTTCAAAAAAAAATATCTGTGCACATTTGAAGCAAAATGGCTCCTTCTTCAGGGGGTGGAGTTAATTAAAAAGTGTTCAGTTATTTATATAAAACATTAGCCAATCACATGCCATCAATTTAATTACTGTATTTATATCACATAATACATATTTAAGGTATATTGTTTGTTCTTTCTTAAAGGAACTGAACATGTTTTGCTGATGACAAAGCAGAGTGTGATGCTAAATGCAAGTTTAAATCACCAGTGTAGACATAAAATACACATAATTAGTAAACAGTCTCCCATACTGAAACAAAGTGCAAAGACAAATATCAATTTGATATTAGTAAGGAAGAATTTGATTGAAAGCTAGAGATAAATCGAGTCACATGATGCAACGAAGAGAGTAGCAGCATTGCCGCGAGCTCTGTCCCTCTCGATCAAATAAACTTGTGAATAGCTACCAAACTCACCAACAAAGAAATCTTATCCCGCTAGACTGATTAGCAAGCGTCTCCTAAGTTTACCTGCGAGTAGTTGCAGCAACATGTCCAACTTGAAAGAGATGGAGGAGCCAGTCCAGGAACTCGAGGCCAAGCGGCCCCGTCGGAGCTCTTCTCCCATGACATCCAAGGAAGAACTGACACCCACCTGGGTCTATACAGAGCTTTCTACCATCAAAGAAGCTCTTTTTAAACTGATTGAGGAAGTCGCTGACTTCAAACCGGCGTTGACTCAGTTGGCTCGGCGAGTAACCAACGCAGAGGCGTGGATATCCTCTGTGGAGAGGAAACTTGAAAAAACCGACCCTACTCTGGCTGACTTTAAAAAATCTATTACAAAACTGGAAGACCGTTTGGAAGACCTTGAGGGGAGGAACAGATGAAACAATCTAGTCCTACTAGGACTCCCCAAGGGGGACGAAGGTCCGAACACGATATTATTCCTGCAAAAATTCTTAAAGCAGATGGTAGGCCCCTCTCCAAATGGCCCAGAGTTTATAATTGAAAGAGGCCATCGGTCTCTGCATGCTAAGCCGCCAGCATCGGATCCTCCCAGGTCAGTCATATTCAAACTACTTAACTACCTGGATCGCGACTTTATTTTTAAAGAGTCTAGAAAACTCTCGGCGATACTGTGGGAAGGAAAGAAACTTAGACTCGTCCCGGACCTAACAGTGAAGACGCGCCTGCTTAGAGCGAGCTTTCACCCCATCACCTCTAAGTTGTGGGCTGCCGGTATCAAGCACCGTATTTTATACCCTGCACATCTAGAGGTAACTTCGAGAGAGGGATCCAAACGCTTCGACTCGCCTGATGAAGCTCTAAAGTTCCTGAGGAAATGCTACCCTGATCTCTTCTCGAAAGGATGAAGATGCATTTTACCGTGTGTTGTAAGGAGCTTATTTTTTGGTATTCAAAAGTGACTTGGGTCTATGCAGTTGCTACCAGTCCATGATGTGGCTTTTGCTTTCGATGGGGATTTACTAGTTGAATATTTAACCAAAGCTAATCTTGGAATGTACCTGGCTTCATGAGGTTTTGTTTTTCCCTTCTCCCTTTTTTCACATTAATACTTCTATTTTGCTATGGACTTTCATTTGCTTGCCAGGAGTTGGTCATTTTTTATTTTATCCGCTAGAGGGAGCTTCGACTTTACAAATGGAAGGTTAAATGCAGCCTTTATCAAAACTTTCTAATTTCATTCTTCCCTCTTATGGTCAAGCGGGTTAAAGCTCAACACTGAAGCCTAGAACTGGGTCGGGGTCACCCCCAGGCAGTCAGAGGCCAAAAACTTTACCATGTTCCCCTTGTTTGTAACCCCAGTCGGACTGCAGCTTACACAGGCTATCTTTGTAGGAGCCTACTTTATTTTTTAATTTTGCTTTAAAACCTAAATTTGCTTTTGGTTCCTGGTTGACTCTGCAGCTGCTATTATTCTACAAATGGTGCGATCATTGCATCCTGTGTTACAATCAGTATCCAGTTTATAGAAGAGGGATTGTTTCTTAGATTTATCTAGGGTTGGTGTGAAGCTCCTGTCTTTGCTACAAGGGTAATTCACTATCTGAGCTAAGATTACCGCAAGGACAGTCTTCTACTAGTAGCCATGCACCTCTTTATTTTTTTTTCTCTATTTGCAGCATATGTTATTAATGATCTTCTGTTCTCACATGCAAGGCAGTCAGTTTCTGCCAACATGGCTACTAGCTTATGGGAAAATTATTGGAATTAAAGGAGCGAGAAATTAATGTATAGTATGTGGAAGTCAAATAACAACAAAGATGGGATTTAATAGTGAGCATTCGCAAAGCTTCTTACAGCTGATTGTCTTTTTTTATGTCTGGATTGGGGGTGGGGCTCACTTTCTAGTGCGCACCATGGGCCAGATGGATAGGAGTAGGCTTCGGGCCGGGTTATTCAGTGGGTCTGTTAGGGGTAGGAGGTCTTTTTGGGGGTGTGTGTTTGGGGGTGGGTTAATCGAAGAGTTATTGTCTTTTTCTTTTGGGGGGGCAGCATCTTCTACCATTTCCTAGGGGTTTAATGTTGACACTTGTATGGTTAGCGGTTTTAATATCCTTTCCTGGAATGTAAAAGGAGGGAGAGACAATAAAAATAAATATATCATCTTAAACCACCTTGCGAAATTCGACCCTTCAATTGTGTTTCTGCAGGAAACCCATTTGTTACGTGAACAACTACATCACTTCCAAAAAAGATGGGTTGGTCAGGTTTTTGGTTCAAGATTTGCATCTAACAAACGGGGAGTAGCTGTACTGGTGGCTAAAGGAATCCCACTCACACCAACGGAAGTCATTTCTGATCTGGAAGGCAGGTTCAGTTTTGTTGTAGGCAAAATTGGTAGTCTAGACTTAGTTTTGGGTTCCATTTATGGACCAAACTTAGAAACCCCATCCTTTTTTACACACCTGGCTATGGTTTTGGCCCCCTTTTTAAATTTACCCATACTTTTGGGCAGTGATTGGAATCTGGTACAGTCTAACCACTTGGACTGCACTTATCATAAAGGAACCAAAAGTTCCCCCTCGCAGAGGGCTCTGCTAGAATTTACAACGTCACTGGGCCTTGTAGATCCATGGAGAATAAGTAATGCTTCAAGTAAGGAATTCACATTTTTTTCTCCAGTCCACAAAAGTTACTCTCATCTTGACTATTTTTTGATTAGGCAGCAGTTACTATCTTACATAGTAGCAGCTAATATTTTAGCCCGAGTAATCTCCAATCACTCTCCTATCATGTTGCAGTGTTTGTTGCCAAATATTCTAACAAGATCCCACTCTTGGACACTTAATAACAAATTATTGTCTGACAGTCAAATAGTGGTGCGTTTCCAAGAATTTCTATCAAATTCCATTACCACCAATTGGGGTTCGATCACTGCAACAGACCGGGCTTGGGCCGTGTTGAAAGCCACTTGGAGAGGGGAACTTATCCGCATAGCATCGGTGCGGAAAAAGAAAAAAAATAACTTCTTAACTAGCTGTCTAAACAAAATTAAGGCCCTGGATAGTAAAGAGGTCGGTACACTTTCCCAACCACAAGAGCAAGAGCTCTCTACTCTTAGAGCCATGTATGCTAGTGCTCTCCGGGAATCTGTTGAGAGATCAGCTTCTTTATTAAAAGCCTCATATATTGGCCAAGGCAGTAAAGCGGGTAAGCTCCTAGCTTGGCAATTGAAGCAGCATTCGTCAGCTAAATGGGTTGCAGCCCTAAAGCATCCTCACACGAATGCTTTGGTCGCGGACCCGAAAGGAGTATTAGCACTGTTTCACGACTATTATAAAACATTATATTCTGGAGAGCCGAGTACTCTGGAACATGACAACAAAATGTGGGCTTTCCTTGGAAAGATTCCCTTTCCAACTTTGTTAGAGGAAAACAAACTAGTTTTAGAGGCTCCCATCTCAAGCGAGGAAATATCCAAAACCATTGACTCTCTAAAACCAGACAAAGCGCCGGGTCCCGATGGCTTCACGGGCCTTTTTTATAAAACCTTTAAAAAATGGCTAATACCCTTGCTATTCCAACTATACGCATGTTGATATTCCCAAGGGGTCAGTGATCAAACCCTGTTCGAAGCAAGAATAATCCTTTTGCCTAAACTGGGGAAAACTCCATCTGAAGTGGGCAACTACAGGCCCATCTCGCTCCTTAATGTAGACGTTAAAATATACGCCAAAATTCTGGCTAACAGACTAAGACTAGTATGGGAAAGGTTACTCAGCCCAGAACAAGCTAGGATCGTGGCTTGGCGTTCTTCGGGGGATCATTTTAGGAAGCTGTTCTGTTTAATCTCCGCGGCTGGGGTTCCAGAACTAGAGGCATCTCTGGTATCCTTAGACGCGGAAAAAGCTTTCGATAGAGTAGAATGGTGTTTTATGTTTGCAGTATTACATAAATTTGGTATTCCCCAACGATTCATTGATTACATTCGCGTTCTTTATTCATGCCCATCGGCCAGAATTCAATGTAACAATCTTATCTTGGTCGTCTTTCCCCTTTCCCGCAGTACTCGTCAGGGTTGCCCTCTCTCTCCGTTCCTCTTCAATCTGTATATCGAGCCCCTGATAAGGGCCCTGAAGTTGGACAGCCTAATACAGGGAATTCATGTTGGTAATCTCGAATGCAAAATATCAGCCTTTGCAGACGACCTGCTTATACATATAGAAAACAGCAGGAAATCCTTACCTCAAATACTCCAGATCATTTCTTGTTTCAGCGTCTTCTCAAGCTATGAACTAAACAGGAACAAAACTAATGTGTATCCCTTATCTCCTCTTCTACCGAAAGACTGGTGTTCCTCCTTGGGCCTACAATGGCAGGGAAACTCCCTGGTTTATTTGGGTGTTAGAATCTCAAAAGACCTTGCCAACCTTGCGAACCTTAATCTAATCCCTCTGTTCAAAACTATCAAGTAGGACTTAGAGAGATGGAACAAATTACCCTTATCCTTCTGGGGTAGAGCAAATACTTTAAAAATGGTGGTTTTACCCAAAATTTTTTGACCCCCTTTTAATCTCAACATCTATCTGCCTAAGTCCTTCTTCAAGCCACTTTACAGATGTTGTTCAGATTTTCTGTGGAAAGGCAAAGCCCCACGTCGGGCATATGCAAAACTTACCCGGCCTAGGAAACTAGGGGGGCTGCAGTTGCCTGACTTCTTTGTTTATTACTTAGCTATTCATGCTATGAGATTCTCGCAATGGGTGGCCACAGCCGAAGTAACCCCACGTTCTCTCCCCTTGCTAATTCTAGATCGTTCCTCAATTGACAACATCAAGTTAGACTTGGAAGCTCTTTTATATACCCCCTGGTCTAAGGTTCCCCAAAAAATAAAAAATACTCCGTTAGGTTGGGACATGAAGGCCCTACACCAGCTCTATTCTTTGCTCCATAAACCTTTCTTAAGGGACCTGATGCAACCTCTGCTAAAGAACCCAAACTTACAAATAGGTAATCGCCCAATCATTCTCTTCATAGGCAAATACTCTTCCAAAGTTCGATTGGCAGACTTTGTTTTGGCCAATTCAATGATCCCGGCACCTGCGCTTGCCACCAAATTGAGGTGATCATAACAACTTATTACGACTGTACCAGGTTAGTCAAAGTGTATGCCTTTCTTAGGAAAAGGTCCATGACGGATGGAGCCGAATTATATTAAAAACTGAAGGAATTAGCAGACAGCCGGAAAGCAATTTCTAAGACTTATAAGTTAATTTTGTCAGAAATAATGCACAAATACACCCCTACAGCTCATTATTGGGAGTCCAATTTTGCTAAGAGATGGCCGGCCGAAATTTGGGAAAGAATTTGGTTAGATTCATATTCTTGTATTAAACAAGATAGACTTAGAAATATTCAATTTAACATCTTACATAACCTTTATTTTTCTCCTGCCAAACTATCCCGGATCTACAAGTCTTCCTCTTCTGCCTGTGTGGACTGTGGAGACCCCTTTGCCACTTTACATCACAAACTTTGGGCTTGTCCAAAAGTTGCTAAATTCTGGGACTCGGTCAAGCAGTGGGTGGTCCCCTTTTGTAATATTTCAGCCTTTCTTAATGAAAATGTATGCTTACTAGGGATGTATGCTCAAATCAACTTGGACTCAAAAGTGGCAGATGGCAATGGTAGCTCTGTCACCAAGTTGGTGATCCTCTGGCACTGGCAAGGCAGTTGGGAACCCTTGTATAGAGAATGGTGGGACGAACTTTTAAATGCTCTAAATGCCGAAAGGTGTGTTACCAATCTCTTTAATTCTGCCGAGAAATTTCAAAAGTGCTGGGGTGGATTTTTTGTACACCTAAAAGATAAGTATGGCTACTAGGGGGGAACGAGCCTTGAACCCTTCTAACATAGAGCCCCCGGGGAACCAGGTTATCAGTGTCCCTGGTTGCTCTTCTTTGTCCTTCCCTACCTCCTTGGGGTAGGCAAGGATTTTGAAATTGAGTTATTAGAAAGGGTATCTTTTCATGTCACTTTTTAGAAGTATATCCTCTCCCTTCTCTCAGCCCCCTTTTTTATTCTTTTGATGGTGTTTCCTTCGTTGTCTCCCCCTCCTTCAAGGTGAAACTCCAAGGCTGAACTAATGTTTTTTGCTAGGTTAACCTAAACTTTACTGTCTAAACCCTACAAGGAAAATAAACTGTTTGTACGTTCTAAGCATTTGCTGCCAAGTTGGGGGTGGGTTGAGGTGGGGGATTGTGTGTTTTCTTTTTTCTTTAGACATTGTCATACATAATTGCTGGCTTCCATGTTTTGATAACGGTTGTTTGCTTTGTTTGCATGGTTTTGTACTAGGTGCCTGGAAAACCAAAATAAAATAAAGTTATTTGCAAAAAAAAAAAGTAAGGAAGAATTTAACATTAAGATTCCTAATCAATATATGACAAGCCAAAATTTACATAGAGAATTAAAATCCATAAATCCATTCACACCTACTAGTGGCAGGCTATTCGGGTGGAAAATCCACTTAAAATCTTTCTTCAGTAGTTATAAAGCCTGCCCCACCCTACCCCCCATTAATAATAAATATGGGCACATATTCCAAAGCTGAAAGCTTTAAACTTTCTGCATCAAGCCTGAATGATATTATTTAATTAAAGTCACGAAAAGTAGTATTTCAAGTCAAAGACAAGTAAAGTATATCCATAATATGGCCATAATCTATTCAGGAATTTATGGCAAGCCAAAAAGCCATTCCATTAAATGACAAAAAAGCAAGTCCATTTCCAAAAAAAAAGGTTTAAAACTCAGAATTTCATTCAAACCTACTGGTGACAGACTTTTCATTTGGAAACCCCACCATGATTTTAACTTCAACAAATTCTGAAGCCACTCCCCACCCCCCAAACTGATTTTGGCTCATATTCCAAAGCTGTAAGCTTAAAACTTTTCAGATTGTTCTGATGGCACGATTTTAAGTGTGCCTCCATTGCACTTTTTTCCAGACCATTGCTAACAGCCCCAATATGTTCAAGTATTCTGACTTCAAACGTCTTAGTGATCCTCCTAACTTAAACTTTGCAGCAGGAAAACCAGGTTGCATAAACAACAAATTCAGGAAAGCTGCTACAAACTGGTGGAACTCAACTGGTTTTATCTGACTTCCCACCTGTATCAACCTACCATTTAAAGCAAATTTACAAGCAGAACATATTTTAAGAGAAAAAAGCAAATGGTTTATTTTTAATCTAGTTTTCCTGGCTTTGTCTTTCAAAGCTTTCCTCTGTTGAGCAGTTTCTGCTAGTTCTGAAAAACTGCCCAAGAGGGATACTATTTATGAATCTGTGTGGATGTTCACACTCTTCAACAATAAGGCATTTCCAGCTGTTGTTTTTTTTTTAAATGTACCACTTTGTATAACTCCAGAGCCATCCACATAGAACCAAACATCCAGAAATTCAATACTTGTTGGATTGGTTGAATACATAAACTGTAAATTAAAGTTATTCTCATTCAGCCAATCAACACACTGCTTTGTTCCATCCCTCAATCCAGACCTAACCAATATGATGTCATCTATAAAGCAGTGTCATCTGACTACCCCCCATGTGCGTATTATAATCTGCATTAAATACTACCTGATCTTCCCACCAGGCAAGGTACAGATTTGCATAAAACGGGGCCAATACTGGCCCCCACAGCTGTACCCTGAACTTGTAGGTAAAAACATCCATCAGATGGAAAATAATTATGATGCAGAATATAATTCACCATCCAAAGGAGAAAGCGAGAGGGCACTGCTGAAAAATCATCCTGTGGTTTTCCTCAAAAAATGCTTAATAGCATCTAAACCAAGATTATGGGGAATACTCGTATATTATGATTTAACATCAGTTGTCACAAATTTACAAGTGTTGTGTCAACCCAGACCCTGGAACCTATTAAGAATATCCATCATGTCTCTGAGATAGGTCAGTGTACCAGATACTATTTCCTTAAGAAAGAGATCCACATATATTGAAAGCTTTTTGGACACCGAGCCTATCCCAGAGACAATAGGTCTTTCAGGTGGGTTGGCTAGGGACTTGTTAACCTTAGGCAAAAGGAAAAATGTAGGGTGGACTGGATGTTTAACTCTAATAAATATAGCCTCATCATAGCCTATTCGCTCCACAAAGCCTCAGCCACAGTTGGATCACATTTCAGTTGTATATACAGTAGTTGCTTGTATTCAAGTGTCTTAAGGCTTTTACATAGAAACAAAGAAACATAGAATTTGGTGGGAGATAAGGACTGCTTGGCCCACCCAGTCTGCCCATTTTCCTACCTAATGGATAAGCTGCAGATCCTAGTTAACCAGCAGCCTACTTCCTTCTACCCCCACCCCCTAGAATTGCCTTATGACTGTCCCATGCATGCTTGAATTCAATCACTGTTTTTGACTCCACAACCTCCTCTGGAAGGCCATTCCATGCATCCACAACCCTCTCTGTGAAAAAATACTTCCTTACATTACCTCTGAGCCGCCCCCCCATCTTCAAATTGTGCCCCCTTTTTCTTGCACACCTCTTTTTTTGAAAGATGCTACCCTCTTGGACTTCGTTGATTCCCTTGAGCTACTTGAAAGTTTTCATCATGTCCTCCCTCTCCCTCTTTTCCTCGACTCTATACATATTAAGCTATACATATTACATATTTTTCTTTATATTGTTCCTTCAACATAACTACACCATTGCCACCATTGTCACATCTTCTAATAGTAATCACTGGATTAATTTTTAGTTCTTTAGTTGCCTTATGTTCAAGAGAGGTTATGTTGTGGTATATCTCACAGGCACATCCACCAAAAACAAAGAATTTATATCACTGATAACTACATTTTTAAACACTTCAACCACCAGATTTAATGAACTTGGTGAAATAAAAGTAGATTTTAGTTTAAAATCAGTGTGTTTAAACTGCATGTGATCCATATCTTTCAACTTCAACTTTATTGGATAACAAATTGAGATAACACTATCTCCTTTTCAATTGCATCCAAACATATCAAAAAACAGTACATATAAAACAAACCATAACTCAACAGGTCAAACATTACAAAAAAATGTATTATTTAACAAATGCCCGGATAGCTCTTCAATTACCCGTAACATTTACAATGTTTATTATAAAGCCCAGCTAAATACTTTTTAAAATGAGCCAAGGATATCAACTCACATATCTTTAATTTCTTTGCTGTACAATCCCAAGTCTTAGAGACTGATGATGTCAATATTTTTTCCACCATATCCAGAATTACATCTAGGAACACAAAAAGTGATCCCAGATGTAGTCCTAAATGAGTATTTTAAGTCTGTTCTAACTTTTAACAGGTCCAAGAGAAATACAGGCAATAAGCATAAAACAAATTTATAAACAGAAAGATCCCAGTGAATGTCACATCGATCCTGCAAAGATGTAAGGCCTGTTTTTTCATACAGGATACAACTATGTGTTCTATAAGGTAAAACTGTAATAAACCTTAGTGCACTTTTATAAAGAGGTTCTAAGGCTACTAATACAGATTTTTTAGCATTTTTATATATACAAACCCCATAATCCAAAACCGGCAAAAATAGTGAGGTAACCATTAATTCCCTTACTTTACTTGTACACATTGTTTTATTCCTATAGAAAAATCCAAGCAATCATTTCAGCTTATTTGAGATGTTTTTTATATGTAAATCAAAAGATAAATGACAATCAAGCGTCAATCCTAGCTACCTATAAGAGGTTACCTGTCCCAATGCCACCCTAGATAATATATGAATATTCCCTTTATAAATATGTTTATTATTCTTTTTTTGGAATATCATCCAAAGTGTCTTCTTATCATTCAGCAAAAGCCTCAAATCAAGAAGAATATCCTGAACTTTCAAAAAATCCCTTTGCAATACCCCAACTGCTTCATCCATATCACTTCCTACAGTATATATAATGGTATTGTCAGCATAGAGATACATGCTGGTGCCAGTAGAACAGTACTCAGGTAATCTATGCAAGCAATAATACCAGACAGGGTGGGCAGTATTGGGCAATGCCGGACCGCCCAGGGGCGTAATGAGGCCCGACACTGCAGGCGGAGGGTCTTATAGCCCCTGGACGGTCCAGTATTGCCCATACCGCCCACCCTGGAGGGTATTATTGTGCTTAGAAAATGGGCATGTGCATCAAGTTTAATTAAAAAGTAGAATAACAGAGGAAATTAGTTTAAAATTAATAGAAAAACTCGAAGAAAAATTGTTGTTGGTAAAGTAGTCTCTCTGATTTTTTTTTATGCTGTTGATTCTTGTGTTGCTCCCCCCTTCCTGAGAGCCATTCCCTTGAAGTGATCCTCCCCCCCCCACAGCACACCTTGCAGAAGTACAGATGAACTCGATATTGAAGTTGCACATCAGGGAGTTTCATGGCATCGTTTTTTATTTATTTTAAACTGTTCTTGATTTTTTTTCCTTTTGGTCAGTCCACAGACACGGCAGTTTGGTGTGTGACCTTGCAGGACCGTGCACCCTTAAACCCGGAAGAGAAGCGCTATGTGGGACAGCAGCAGTTTAAAATGTATGTTTTTCTATCCATAAGGAGCAGCGCTTTTAACATTAACTATGTTTTAGATGTTAATTTGTGATGGGAGAGACAGGGTATTTGCCAGAAGCTTTTTGAGCGGTTCCATGTCAGGGAGTTTCGTGGTATCGTTTTTCATTTATTTTAAACAGTTCTGGATTTTTTTTTCTTTTGGTCAGTCCACAGACATGGCAGTTTGGTGCATGACTTTGTAGGACCGTGCGCCCTTAAACCCGGAAGAGAAGCGCTATGTGGGATGGCAGCAGTTTAAAATATATGTTTTTCTATCCATAAGGAGCAGCGCTTTTAAAATTAACTATGTTTTAGATGTTAATTTGTGATGGGAGAGACAGGGTATTTGCCAGAAGCTTTTTGAGCGGTTCCGTCTTTTGTGAGGCAAGTCAGCATTGGGATGTGTCAGACCCGAAATGGAGTTGCGGTTTTCAAGACAGAATGAAAATGTTAAGTGAATGTGGTATACTTGTAAGAGTAGGTGCTGATTTTTTTTTTATTAAATAAATGAATTTGAGACTCGCGGGGGCATCTGACAACTAGCCTGATAAGCGGTGGGGAAAAAATGGCGGCTTGTGGGTTTGAAAATTCAGGGTGCCCAAGTATATGCCAAGTAATGGGGCACCCCGAATTGGCACTTGATTTGGAGCGGGCGTCTATCGTAAGTTAATGTACCCCCCTGTAGTGCCTCTCAGCCAATGAGTGATGTCCTAGGATTTAGCCCATTTTCTAATTACATATAATAAGAATAACAGGGGACCCAGGACTGAGCTTTGAGGTACCCCTGATCTTATATTAATGAATTCAGAGCAAATGCTGCCCATTCTGATATCTAGTGTTTCATCATTAACCACACTTCAAGATGTTAAATTCACCTGATTTTGATTATGACTTAATGATACCTCAGTTACATTCTCATCAGCAAAAAAATGTTAATGCAAAATCCAAATTCAATTCTTCATCATCAGAATCACCAGAGTAATCAACCTGCTCATTCTGGGTTAAATTAATTCAATAATGTCACCTTGAAATGTTTTATGTAAAATTTCAGAGGAAGCTCCCTCAAATACCTAATTTTTACTAATATGAAGTTTCAGATAAATGTTTCTGAATAATTTAAAAGGTTCAACTGTGACTTTACAGTGACTTCTTTCCTGCTTAGTCGTCATCAGTACCTCTCCACCTGTTTTGTACTCTGCCACTAGGTTTCTGTCCCCTAAGTGCATTATTTTGAAGTTTTTTGCATTGAAATCAAGCTGTCATACCTTTGATCACACTTCTAGTTTTCTCAGGTCTCTACCCATCCTTTTCACTCACTTGGAATGTCCACCCTATTATAGATTTTGGAGTCTTCTGGAAAGAGGCAGACCTTCCCTTCCAGCTTCTCCACAATGTCAATTATAAAGACATTAAAGAGGACCATATCTGTGGTGCATAGTGATGGGGCATCAGTCTGGCATGCTGGTGACCCAGGTCTGCCCTGAGCCTGGATGTCAGGAGTGGAGACCAGTGGGGAGGGAGTAAGAGCATTCTTTGGATGCTTCCCTCCTAGGAAGGGTGGGCCACATTGGACCAAGCAACAGACATCTCCTGAAGGTGGCTAGTGGAGGCATTCTAATTGGCATGAGCCTCAGCACACTGACAAATGTCTCCATCCCCTGGACTGCTGTGACCGTACAATTGTGGGAGGTAGGGGGGCCCCAGAAAGGTGGAAAATCATCCACCTGGCTGACCAGATGATGGTTGCTATGTTCCCCCCATGCAATGCTGCCTCACAGCCCCCTCTGAGCCCCTGTGCTCCCAGTCAAGGCAGTAGAACCCTCTCTCTGTTCTCTTCCACCAGGGAGTGGAGGCCCCATCTGCAAGGATGTGCCAGGCCTACCAGGGCAAAGGAAAATAGGGGACAGAGACAATGGTGACAGGGGATGGTACAGCAAGTTGGGTTAACACTGAGTGGCCCAAAGGAGTGGCTGGTCAAGGGGCAAGGGTAGGCACACAAAAAAAAGAGGACCGATCCCAGCACTGATCCCTGAGGCACCCCACTGGTCACTGTCCCTTCCTCAGAGTGAACTATTTTTACCACCACCCTCTGTTGCTTATCTCCTAACCAATTTCTTATCCAGTTTATCACCTTTGAGCCCACTCCTAAGCTGCTCAGCTTGCTTTCTAGTCTCCTGTGCAGAATGATGTTGAATGCTTTACTGAAATCTATGAATGCCATGTCCACCACTCCATCCTGATCTAATTTCTTTGTCATCCAGTCAAAGAAATCTATTAGATTCATTTGACATGACCTGCTCCTGTGAACCCATGCTGCTTCGGGTCTTTTAACTCATTGAATTCAATCTTTAACTATAGTGACATAGTCTACAGCAGAGCCCCTACATCCATCCTTACCAGACTGGACACCCTTTTCAACTCCTTTTGTCATTTTGCCCTTGACTGTCCATCCCGAACGCACCTCTGTGACCTGTATACCACTCTCTCCTTCCCCCCTCTTAGGGTCAGACACGTCTCCCACTGTTCCTTCTTAGTTAGGAAGTACTGGCTCAGCTTCTCCCTCCTTCCCTACCTCTACACTCTCTTCTCCACCCCTCCTCCTTCCAGGTACCTGGTGAATACAGCATGGACAAAACCACACATGCAATACCGCACTGTAAGAAATGTGTATGGTTCTGCAGCGACAGGAGTCCTTTCAGCATGCAGTAAGAACCACTACCCCTGTCACTGTAGGCTGCCATTGTGGAAGGTGAAGGATGTCACTGGGGTGGTGCCTGGCTGAGCCACTCCCTTGGTGGAGTGGCTAGAGCACCTGCCTCCGGTGGTGTCGGGGACCTGGGGCTGTGATTTGGTTCTCCACAGGTCCCACTATGATGCAGATTTTTTTTTTCAGAAACAAAAAAAATTCCCTGCTACAATTTTTTTGTTTCCTTGAAGTCCACAACCCCCTGGAGTTGATTATATTTAGTCTGGAGGTGTGGGGGCAAGGCCCGCCCCATGTCAGGGGTGCATGAGCTGGAGTCCCCTGCAAAAAAAAAAGTGTTCCGGTGTGCACCATATTTGTTCTGGCTGGTGTGTTGTGCCAATATTATTATGCTACATGCTGATTTGCATGCGACATTCTTGATGTGTGCGGTTTTAACAACAACATTATGACCCCGTGCCCTCCTTCCACATACTCTTTCCACAAATCTGGATACTAGACCCTAGCCCCCCATCAGATCTTCCATGTCAGGACAGGCTGCCTTCTCCTGCCATTTCCTAAAATTTGGAACTCCCTTCCCTTTGATATCTGCTCTGCCCCTTCCACTCGTTCATTATCCTCTCTTCTTCATAATTACATTTTTCCATGCTGCAACTGCACCTGACCCACTTCCCAAGACCATGTCTAACTTCTTCTGCTTATTTCCCACTCCTAATTTTTCCTAGGAACCCCACAACGCTGACTGGGTGTGCATTGAGCAGTGTTAGACACTTGTGGGGTTTCCACTCCAGAGGGTCAAAGGGTTTGCCTTCCTTCCTTCTACCCTATTCTCTCTTCTTGCAGGCCTGGGTAACAAGTACTCTCATTTTGGGTCGCTCCCTGCCAAGTCTGGCCCTTATGGGGGGGGTGCTTCATAGAGGGGTGAAGGTCTGTCTCCCCCTTTATCCTATTCTTCTCCCCCCTGCTCCTTTCCTCAGTTAGCCTAGCTATATTTTCTCTCTTCCCTTCACCCACTCTGCTTTCTGCTAATGGGATTGACTTCCAATCTCAAGTTTTGGATGCGTAATATTTTATTTCTGTTTGTTTTGTACTCTTCACAAAGTAAGCTGGATTTAGCTGTAATTGTTTCAGATTGATATCATTGTATGATGTTTACGTTTGTGTATCTTAGTTTATGTGCATACCAAATGTGTTCCCCATTTCCCCTCCCCAGGAGGCATCTGTAAACGAGCTATTGTAGCTCAGTATGAATTTCCTGGTGAAACTTTTTCAAATAGATAATTAAAATAAATATTTCACAGTCCTTTCCTTCAGCAGTGATTCCACGCACTTTCCCACCCCCAATGTCAGTCTGACTGGCCTATAATTGCTAGTGTTCTCCCTGTCACCACTTTTGTGAAGTAGGACTACATCTGCACTCCTCCAGTCCTCTGACACCACTACTGTGTCCAGTGAGTTGTTAAATGGGACTGCCAGAACTACAGCCAGTAGCTCTCTGAGCTCCTTCTATACCATCTGGCTCCATTACTTTGTCCACCTTCGAATTAGTGAGTCCCTTCAGTATTCTCTCCTCTGAAAAATAACTAATGTCTACCTCCCTCCCTCCCTCCAAAGCATCTGTTACTTTTTTGGGGCCCCTCCCCTTTTTCCTTTGTGAACACTGAACAAAAGTATTTGTTCAAGATAACTGCCTTTCCCTGGTCCCCCTCTGCACAGTCCCCATTCCCTTTGTAACCTTACAATCTCACCCCTGGTCTTCCTCTTTTTATTTTTCACTCACATACCTAAAAAAAATGTCTTGACCCCTTTCCTTACCTCCTGGGCTATTCTCTCTTCAGTTTGCACCTTTGCATTCTTTACTGCTTTCCCTGCTTCCCTCTGTTTCACCTGATACACATCCCTATCCTCCTACCTCTGCGTATCCTTATACCTTCTGAATGCTGTGCTTTTAGCTTTTACCTTTTCATCAGCCTCTTTTGAGAACCACAGCAGCCTTATTTTCCTGTTGCTTTTGCTCAGTTGTTTGATGCAAAGGTTGATGCAGAGATGTGTTGCCTTTACTATGCTCCCTTTTAGCTTTGCCCACTGTTCCTCCACCCCAACCAGAGCATCCTCCATGCCAGACCATTTCTGAGGCATTTACCCATCTTTATTAAATATGCCCTCCTGATGTACGGGACCCTCACTCTTGTGTGGTTTGATTCCACAGCTGTTCTTATATTGAACCACACTGTGCAGTGATCACTGGTCCCCAGGTGGCATTTCACCTTGACTTCTGCAACACAGTCCCAGTAAGTGAGTACCAGGTTCAGTATTTCCCCATCTTGAGTGGATTTGCTAATTAGTTGCCTGAGGACCTTTGCAGAGTACTTAAGCTGGTGAGTGTGGGTCAGTCAATGGAACTGGGAGTGATGACCTGGTGGCACCCAGGGTTGTGAATAAGAAGAAGGTAGCAATGAGATTATTAGTGGTTGGGTGTTCTTTGATAGGGGAGTAGAGAGAGAGTATTGGGTGAGTACAGGATGGTCAGATTCCTTCCTGGGGCATCTGCGATCCAGCACATAGAATAGGGAGGATAGCAGAGGGAGAGGGAAGCCAAGGGTGCTGGTACACTTGGGTACCAAAAATCAGGTGAACCAGCCTGTGGAGCAAGTGAAGCAGAACATTCAGAGGCTTGGGACAGATTGCAGGCACACTTGGACTCTCTGGCCTTTTCGAATGTCCTCCTTGTGTGGAGTGGGGAGGAAAAGACAGAATAGGGAGAGAAAAGATAGATAAATTAAATGTGTGGTTAAAGCAATAGTGTCAGGAGGAAGGGCACAGGAGGCTGTTCAAAAATGACAGCCTTCACCTGACAAGAGAGTGGACCAGCGAACTGGCACAGATGCTTGATGTATACATTAGACAGTTACACTGGCTACAGAAAACACTGAAACTAGAGGAACCACAGTTACGAGAGTGAAGGAGGAGAACCTAAGTGCTCCCTCTATTCTGGTGACTGCTAGCAGTATGGTGATTAAAAACAAGACAGGTTCAAAAAGGAGTAGTGGAAGAGGCAAAAGGAAAGCTCTCAGGCTCTGCAAACAACAGGAACAACAAGGAGGTAAGGAAAATGGTAAGGATTGCAGATATAGGATACAAAACTGCAAAATAGGATCTGGAGCTAGTTAGAAGGTGGTCTGCTTAATGTCAGGAGTCTGCATAATAAAATCAGAGATCTCCAGTCATTGGTAGTAAACACCGAGGAGGACCTCATAGCCATCACAGAAACTTAAGCCACAGAGAATAATGACTGGGACTTGTCAGTCTCAGGTTACATAGTGTTTGGACAGTATAGAGGGAAAGGCAAAGGGGGTGTAGCACTATATGTCAGGTACAGTCTGTGGAGGATGGACATGCAACAGGGAAGAAAACAGGAAACAGAATCACTGTGGGGGTCACCTCACATCACCTTCAGGCAGGAAAACACTTGTGGGGGTGATCTATAGACCACCAGGACATGGATAAGAAAGAGACAGAGCTCAGGAAAGAGCTGTCAAGGAGAGTGAAGAAGGGGGAAGTGGTGGGGTTGGGTGATCTGAACATGCCCAATATCAGCTGGGACATTCCAGTGGCCAGATGCCCCAGAAGTCAGGCCCTGTTGAATACATTGTAGGACTGCCTGCTGGTGCAGATGGTTCACAAACACACTAGACAGGTGAATATTCCAGGGTGGGGGCTAACCAAATGAGCAGACACGAAAGACTGTTAGGCCTATTCTGCTGGCATTTTAGTATGTTAGTACAATATGGTACTCAGAAAGGGTCAACGAAGCAGTGAGGGCCAAGAAAAAGGCTTTCACAATGTACAAGGAAAAGCAAGGGGAGGAGAAATGAGGAGAATACCAACTAAAAGATAGGGGAGTAAAGCAGATGGACAGGGAGCCAAAGGAAAACAAGGATGTGTATTGTGGAGGAATCAAGGGAGGGAAAAGGAAATTCTTCAGATATAGCAAGGAAAAAAGAAGCAGGGCAGGAATATTGTTAGGCTTCAAGAGATGGGGAGGTACTAGAGAAAGATGAATGGAGTTACTGGCAGGACCATTAGCTGACCTGTTCAGTACCTCCCTGGACACAGGATGGGTACCACAAGATTGGAGGATGGCCCATGTGGTCAGAAGGGGCTGAGTTTTTGGATAATTCAGGAGTATTTAATAATCCAAGCCTGTTTAATTATGATGGATTGCATCTTAAGAGGGCAGGGACACGCTTTTTAGCTAAGAGATTCAAAGAAGCTACAAAAATAAATTTAATCTGAATGAAAGGGGGGAAGGGAGTTTAGTTAGTACAAATTCACCGAGCAACAAAAAAATGGAAAATAAATCAAATAAATTTGAGCATTGGAACTGCTTGTTAGTGAATGCTGAAGCTTAAAAATAAAATGAAATTTAGAGATATCTTGGCAACTAAAATATACATATAGCTGCTGTGGCGGAAACATGGTGGGGATGCTAACGACAACTGGGGACAGCATATTGAAGGTTATACCTTATATAAGAGATCAAGAGTATCCAGAAAAGGTGGAGGTGTGGCCCTGTATGTAATAGAAAGCATAACATCTGAATTAATGGTATCATCCTTGGATATGGAGGATCAAATATGGATTAAAATATTACCAACACAAGCTCCAAAAATCATTTGGGCTTAATTTATAGAGCCCCATCATCTACCTCACAATACAATATGAGTTTGATAGATCATATGTTGACCTTAGATCCAACAGACAGTATATTAATTTTGGGCGATTTGAATCTACCAGGAATAGATTGGGGAAGATCTCATGCAGAAACACCTTTTGAAAGGGAGTTTCAAATTATGTGTGATCAAATAGGCTTAGTCCAGCATGTAGAAGAGCCAACCAGGGGAGAACATATACTGGACTTAGTCTTGTCAAATATGGGTGACATCATGTGTGAGTGTAAGACTTCTGTCACTTTAGGAACAAGTGACCACTTTATGGTGGAATTTAAATTGGCTGAACCAGTACCAATTTATAGGGGAAAAACTACCAACTATAATTTTGCTAAAGCAAACTTTGTTGAAATGAATACAAATCTTTCTAAATGGGACTGGAAAAATGAGTTTGGTGATAGACCCCTAAATGAAATTTGGGATATATTCTATACAAAAATAAAACAGCAAGAATTGGAAAATAGTCCCATTAAACATAAGTATACAGGAGAAATAACAAAACAGTGGTGGACTCATAAAAATCAGGTTACTGATAAATAAAAAACATAAGCTTTATAAACACTGAAAACAAATAGATCACTTATAACTAGAAATCAATGTAGAAAATTAACAAACCTAGTAAAAACATATAAAGAGGCCAAGATTGATTATGAATCAAATTTGGTTAGCAGAGTAAAAGAAATTCAAAGGCCTTCTATGCATATATTAGGAATATTAAAG
Organism: Neoceratodus forsteri; assembly: GCA_016271365.2. Classification (NCBI taxonomy): domain Eukaryota; kingdom Metazoa; phylum Chordata; order Ceratodontiformes; family Ceratodontidae; genus Neoceratodus; species Neoceratodus forsteri. The sequence goes on from JADMNL010000023.1 coordinate 137,787,617, forward strand.
GAAATTCAAATACTATAGGTCCATTAAGGAAATTAAATGGCGATAGTACTTCTGATAACAAAGAAATGGCTGACATAGCAAACAGCTACTTTTCAACTGTTTTTTCAAATAACAAATCTGTATATCATGTTAAAAGATCTACTCCTATCCCATGTGAAAGTATAATAATAACTTGTTCAGAGATTAAAGAACGATTAGCAAATTTGGACCCTATTAAATCCTCCGGTCCTGATGATCTCCATCCTAGAGTACTCAGGGAAATAGCTGAATCAATAGCCCCCCCTTTGACTCACATTTTTCAGCAGTCCCTAAATACCGGTGAGGTACTTGAGTGTTGGAGATCAGCAATCATGGTTCCTATCTACAAAAAAGGAGATAGGTCGGATCCAGCTAACTATAGACCCATTAGCCTTACTGCCATACCTCTAAGATCTTGAGGGGTGCTTAAGATAAAATACAGGAACATCTAGTGATAAACCATCTTATAGATAAACTCAGCACGGCTTTGTGAAGGGCAGGTCGTGCCAGACAAACACGTTGGCTTTTTATAACCTGGTTATTGATAGATTGGACAAGGGTGTTCCCGTTGATGTGCTGTTTCTCAATTTCTCAAAGGCATTTGACAGATTACCTCACCATAAATTAATACAACAAATGATTAATCTGAATATAAATCCTTATATAATAGACTGGGTACGAAATTGGCCATTTGATCAGTCAGCATGTGAGCATTAGAGGAGAATTGTCTGATAGTCTGCGAGTGACTAGTGGGGTGCCCCAGGGATCGGTCTTGGGCTCCTGTCTCTTTAATCTTTATGTGTCAACACTTCAAATTAAACAAAAATCTGTTTGGTGGCAAAAGTTTGCTGATGATTATAGGGCTGGAGCTGAAGTAAACATTGCATTAAACACTTCAAATTTACAAAAGGCAATAGATGATATAGCTATATGGTCAAATAAATTTAAACTGGCACTAAACGTAGATAAATGCTTCATCATGCACAGAGGTAATATATATCCTAAATTATCCTACAAATTGGGAAATATACTGCTCAAAATAAGATGTGAGGAAAGAGATCTGGGGATAATAGTTTCTGGCAATGTGACTTTTTCATCTCATTGCCAAAATATAGCCCAAAAAGGAAATAAAATCCTGAATTGTATATTGAGGCACATATCATCTAGAAGCAGGGAGGTTGTTTTGCCCTTGTATGTATCCCTGGTGAGGCCCATAATGGAATACGGAGCGCAGGTGTGGTCACCCTTCAAAAAACAGGACGTTGCCCTGTTGGAGAGGGTACAGAAGAGAGCAACAAGAGTTGTTAGCGGTATGATGGGTAAGGACTATGGGACTAAACTGAGGGAGCTGAATGTGTACTCCTTGGAGGAACGAAGAAACTGCGGAGACATATGCCTGGTATATAGAGCTTGGCAAAATGATGATTTGTGGGATGCTACGGGACTACAATTTAATAGCTGTATGTACAAAACTAGGTCCCACCCATTGCAGCTAACAGCATCAAAATGCAACAAAGTAAGAACTACAAGGTGGTTTAACCATAGGGTAGTGCATGCTTGGAATGCACTGCCGTTGGAGGTTGTAGCCAGCAAATCCATTGCTGAGTTTAAAGCAAAGTGGAATAGAAATATGTACCAGACTAGAAATTAGGTGATGATCATGGCGAGCATATAGGATGTAAGTCCATTCAGCTCAGTATCTTCCTATGAATCCTATGAATTCATACAAGTGGCCCAAAGGATGAACCAGGCAACTACAGACCAGTGAGTCTCACATCAATTGTAGGAAAGCTCATGGAGACAATCCTAAAAGAGAGGCTGGTGACCTTTTTGGAGGGCAATGGACTCCAGGACAGTCAACAGTGTGGGTTTGTTTTAGGTATGTACTGCCAGACAAACCTAATTGAGTAATATGACTGGGTGACCAGGGAACTGGACAAAGGCCAAGCAGTGGATGTCCTGTGTTTGGATTTCAGCAAGGCCTTTGATTCTGTGCCGCATGGGAGGCTGGAGGGAAGCTGGAATATATAGGGGTGGGAACAAAGAAGGTCAGTTGGATCACCAACTGTCTGAAGGGAAGGCAGCAAAGGGTGGTAGTGAGGGGGGTGACGAGCGGTGTACCACAGGGATCAGTACTGGGACCAGTGCTGTTTGGGTTATTCATAGCCGATATCTCACATGGGATCCATAGCAAGATCAGTCTGTTCACAGACGATACGAAGATGGGAGCTGTGGTAGACAACACTGAAGGGTGGAAGGGACTGCAGGATGACCTGACCAAACTACAGGAGTGGTCAGAAACATGGCAATTGGGGTTCAATGCCAAGAAGTGCAAGGTACTGCACTTCAGAGCTAGGAACCAGTGGAGGAGCTATCAGCTGGGAGGGGTACAGTTGGGCAGCACAGAGGAGGAAAAGGATCTAGGAGTTCTTATAACAGGGAGTATGAACAACCTGGCTCAGTGCAGGAAGGCAGCAGCTAAAGCCAACAAGATGCTGGGGTGTATAGGAAGCGGAAACTCCTCCAGGAATAGGGAGGTGATCCTTCCCCTGTACAGGTCACTGGTCATGCCACACCTGGAGTACTGTGTACAGTACTGGCACCAATTCCTGAAAAAGGACATCAGATTGCTGGAGGGGGTACAGCATAGGGTGACTAGGATGATCCAGGGATTGGAGGGAAGGTCCTGCAATGAGAGGCTGAGTGAGCTGAACATGTATATCCTGGAGAAGAGGATGGGTGGGGGGGATATAATTGAAACCTTTAAATACTTACAGGGTGTAAACAAGACTAATACAGAAGGGATTTTCAAGATTAGAAGAGGGAGGGATACAAGAGGACATCAGCTGAGTTTGGAGGGGGAAAGATTCAGGAGGGAAATCAGGAGACATTTTTTCACAGAATGGGTGGTAGACAAGTGGACTACTCTGCCCAAGGAGGTGGTATCCAATCGGACAGTGGGCAGTTTTAAGAAGGGTTGGGACAGAGTGTGGAGGGTAAGTATAAAGTGGGAGGGAGGGTGGGGCAGCTGCCAGTTGAGGGGCTAGCTGCATAATTGAGCAGACTCAATAGACCATGAGGCCTGTTTCTGTTGGCATTTCAGTATGTTCGTATAGCAAAAAGTAGCCATCCTTAATGATTATTTCTGTTCTACCTTCACAAGGGAAGACAATAGGCCTCTGCCCGAAACTGGCATCAAGCCAGCTGTCAGAGGTATTCCTAAAATAAGAAGCCAGTATTTACCAGAGAAAGGGTCCAGAAGGGCTTGAAGCTCTAAAGGTAGATAAAGCTCCAGGCTGGATGCGGTGCAGCCAAGGGTGCTAAGGGAATTGGATACAGAACTGACTGAACCCATAGTAGGGCTATTCAGTAGCTCAATTCAGACAGAGATATTTCCGAAAGACTAGGGGTTTGCAGACATAGAAGCAACTGGGGAATTATAGACCTGTCAGCCTTGCCTCTGTAGTGGGTAAACTGATGGAATCACTGAGCAAAGAGGACCTTGTTGACTATTGCTGTTGAAATTGCTGCTGCTCAGAACCGACCGGCCCAGCTCTTTCGAACCGTAGACAGACTGTGCAACCCAGCCTGTCTGCAGGTTCGTAGAACCTTTTCGCAATATCAGTGCGAGGAGCTCGATCGGTTCTTTGCAGATAAGGTGGAAGACATCAGGGCAGAGACCTGTGCTACACTCTCTATGGGAACAGCCGTGGACCAGGCCCCAGTTGCAATCCCTCTTTTTTCCTGGAGTCTCTTCAAAAGGCTGGAAGTCAAAGATGTTATGAGGATTGTCCAGGGTATGCGCACTACATGCTGTAGTTTAGATCCGGGCCCCCCCACCTTGATTATGGGCTGTGGGGAGATTATCATCCCGGTTCTGGAGAGGATAGTCTGGTGCTCCTTAGACTCTGGTGAATATCCTTGCTCCCTGAAGGAGACAGTGGTGACACCAGTGTTGAAGAAGGCTTCTTTGGACCCCGACTTCCTCGGTAACTACCGGCCTATCTCAAACCTTCCCTTTGTTGGGAAGGTAATTGAGAAAGTAGTGGCTACTCAGTTAGACAACCACTTGACCATCCATAGCATCTACGATCCCCTTCAATCGGGTTTTCTAAAGAGGCACAGCACCAAAACTGCACTGGCTCAGGTGCTCAATGATCTCTTGATGGCGAGAGACCAGAAAAAATGATCCATTTTGGTCCTTTTGGATCTGTCATCAGCATTCGACACTGTAGACCATGGGGTTCTGCTTGAGCACTTGAGAATCATCTGTGGGCTTTCAGGTTTGGTCCTCAGATGGTTTACTTCTTTCCTCACTGGTAGAACCCAGAGGGTGGTATCGGGGGTGTTTTCTTCTGATCCTGTCTCTCTGTCTTGTGGGGTGCCTCAGGGCTCAGTGCTGTCCCCCATGCTGTTTGCAGTGTATATGCTTCCCCTCGGAGACGTTGTAAGATGGTATGGGCTGGAGTTTCATTGCTATGCTGATGATACTCAGCTCTACCTGTCTTTTGCACCTGACCAGAATGGAGCACTCTCGGTGTTTAATAACTGCCTCGGCGAAATCCAAGGCTGGATGAGGTCCAGCTGGCTGAAGTTGAATTCCGGGAAGACGGAGGTGATGGTTGTGGATCCTGGTCGCCGGATAGGGGGGTTGGGGACAAACCATCCCTCAGGTTTATTCCTGGGGGATGTTGAGCTCCCCATTTCTGAATAGGTGCGGAACCTAGGGGTGATTCTTGACGATCGTCTGACACTACGTGCTCAAGTGTCGGCCGTCGTTAAAGTCTCCTTTTACCATCTTAGGAACATCGCTAGGATCAAGCACATTGTTCTGTCTGGGGACCTACCTACGCTGATCCACACCTTTGTGACCTCACGTTTGGACTACTGCAATTCCCTTTACTCTGGGCTTCCTGGGGTTGATATCCACCGCTTGCAGCTGGTGCAGAACTCTGCAGCCCAGTTGTTAACTGGGACCTCTCGTTCTTCCCATGTTACACCAGTGCTGCGGAGACTGCACTGGCTGCCAGTTCAGTGGCGGATCACCTTTAAAGTTGGTCTGCTGACTTACAAAGCCCTGCACGGTTTGGGCCCTGACTACCTGAAAGAGCTCCTGGTTCCGTACCTCCTGGAGCGACCGCTCTGCTCGGCCAGTGAGGGGTTGCTAGAGATTCCGAGGGTTATTCTGAAATCATCGGGTGCCCGGGCTTTTGCGTTCATGGCTCCGACCCTCTGGAATTCTCTACCACGTTGGATTAGAGAGTGTGCGACAGTGGGGGGTTTAAACAAGCATTAAAATCCTTTCTATGGACTAAGGCTTATGGGGAAGAGGTTGATCTGGTTTGATTCTATTATTTCATCATGCTGTTTGATGTGATGTATTTTATTGGTTTGTTTTGTAATGTTTTATCTTGGTGTGATTTTATAATCTGTTTTGCGCCTTGATTTTTGAAAGGCGCATTAAACATAAAGACTATTATTATTATTATTACCTAGAGAGCAGTGGTTTACAGGATATTAAACAGCATGGGTTTGTGGCAGGGAGGTCTTGTCACACCAACCTGACAGTTTTCTTTGGGTAACAATGGTAGTAGTTAAGGGCCACACTGTGGATTTAGTCTATTTCAGTTTCAGCAAGGCTTTAGACTCACCGCCACACAGAAGATTGCTGATAAAGCTGGAGGACATGGGCATGGTTAGGGACATAGTTCAATGGGTAAGAAATTAGCTGCAGGAGAGACATCAGAGGGTTGTGGTAAACGGGGTCAAATCAGAAAAGAGGTATGTCACAAATGGGGTGCCAAAGGGATCTGTCCTGAGTACTGTCCTCTTCAATATATTCATCAGTGACATTGGAGAGGTCATCCAGGGCAAGTTGTATCTTTTTTGTGGATGACACAAAGCTCTGCAGTATGGTAGATAGGAAAGAAGGGATCCAGAAATGCAAAGGGATCTACAAAGGTTAGAGAGGTGATCTAATGTTTGGTAGTTGAAATTCATGAAAACAAATTCAAAGTTATTCACCTAGGTGGAAACAACAGGACAGAGTACTGGACGAGAGGTGTTAAACTGAGAATTATAGCAGAGGAAATGGACCGGGGAGTCATCATTTTTGACTCCCTCAAATAATCAAGCCAGTGTAACAAGATCTATAGTAAGGCAACTAGGATGACAGAGTATATCGGAAAGGAATACTGACAGCAAGAGAAAGGAGCTACTACTAATGATAAAAAGGCTACCAGTGAGGCAGCACCTGGAATACTGTGCTCAGTTCTGGAGTCCTGAACTAAGGAAGGACAGAGACAGGTTGGTGACAGTGCAGTGCGGGGTGGCCAAGATGATTCAGGATCAACAGAGCAGATCTTGCAGTGAGCATCTCAAGGCACTGAACATGTACTCATTGGAGACCAGGCAAAAGAGGTGGGGGTATGATAGAGACTTTTAATTTTCTTAAGGGAAGCCAGCCCAGTGGTGTGGAGGGCTAAGGCACTGCAAAGCACCTTACCTCCTGCCAGGCCAGCAACCTGGGTTTGGGAATGGACTTGAGTCTTCGGGGTTGGCCAGAGAGGGAGATGACTGAGCATCCAAGGGACTGCTCTGCTCTCCCGGGGAAGGGGTGGCTTGTCATCCCAGCCTCGGCTGTCCCAGGTGGAGGACTGGCAGTAGAGCGGGTCAGGGATGGAAAGTATGGGAGGGACCTGTGGGGATACATAAGATGGGCATGCTTCCATGTGCAAGTCCTACACTCCACAGTAGGGATAGGAAGAGAGGAAAAAACAGGAGGAAAATGATAATTGGGGGGCTTCATGAAGCCCGGCCCAGCCATCTCTGTACCTACACCATGCCCGGTGAGCCACCTGGTCCTCCTCAGATCTGATGTACTGGGGAGGAGGACAGCCCTCCTTCCCTAGCCCTGCCATGAGAGGGGAACTCTTGGGAAAAACCATGACCAGGCACACACCATGGGAGGCAGATAGAAGGCCTGGAGGAGCAGGGGATCAGGCTGAAAAAGCAGCCCTCTGGATGGAGGAGGATAAAAACTTCTATAAAAAAAATCCTGAACGGAATAAACAAGGTATAGTGCGAATAACTACTTAGCAGGAGTAGACACTTTAGAACCCTAGGTCATGAGTGGAAACTGGTTGGGGGGGAGGAAATGTTAAAGACTGATGTGATGAAGTTTGATTTAATGGAAAAGTGGTGGAGCTGTGGAGCAGTCTGTCAGCAGAGGCAGTCAGAGCCAAGACCATAAATGTTTTCAAGCATGGGTGAGACAGTGAAGTGGTTGGTGGTTGCTCAAGTCTGTAGCAGTATGGAAGGGAGTCAGGTGGGACTGGAGGGATACAACTCTATATGAAGATCAGGTCTCAGGGCAGATAGTGAACTCTGGGCAAACTAGATGGACCTTTGGTCTTTTCCTGCCATAACTGTCTATGTTTGTACGGTGAATTTCCACTACTTGTAGCCCTTCACCTGGTAAATGAAGCCATTTGCTGGCGAAGTGCATATTTGTGAAGCCTATTTTAACAGTTTTTAAAAAATAGATATCAGCCATCCTCATACCCTCATAACACCATCACCACCCTCCTACCCCATCCCCGACAATTAAAAATGCCCTCATGCCCACCCCTGTAGCATCCATTCGCACCCTCCTTGTCACTCTAGCACCATTGACGTAAAAAGATACGTAACAAGCATCTTCACTCCACATACACCCTTTGCCTTACCCTCATAGCATTCTTCCAAACCCACCCTCTTACCCTGAGCTCAGACCAGCTAGAACATGTAACACTCATCCCTCCACCCTCAAGGCTCCCAGTGCCACCCTTTTTCCCCATGCCACACTTGCAAACGGTATAACAGGGTTCAGCATAGGGCAACCAGCACACAGTCCCACCCATTACCTTGGCTTGCCACCATCTGAATGATACATGAGCGTGTGCGTGACTAGCAGTAATAAATCAGCTGAGGATGGTGGGACTGGAATAATGCTACAGGGGTGGGGTGAAGTGTTTGTGTGGATTAGTTATGATTTTTACATATTTTTTACATCACTTAGCTGGGGCTGAAGGGTGAGGAGTGTGGGTTTGAATGTCTTGAGGATGGGTGATGGGAGTTACATGTTCTAACGGGTCTAGTCTGGGTAAGGAGGGTGGAATAGGAAGAATGCTATTAGGGTGAAAGGGTATGTGCTAATTTGATATGCTTTTTATGTATTTGTTGCTATTAACTTACTCTGGCTATGAGGAGGATAGGATCAGGTTCTGTAAGCAGGTGCAGGAATGTGCTGTTTTTTTTTTTTAACTGGTGGTCCTGAGGAAGGGAGAGGGATGGGATGAAATGTTACAAAGGTAAAGGAAAAGGATGGTTGCTTTTCCAGCAGAAAATCAGACATTTTCCTGTTTAACCACTAATGAAGTCATTAAGCTTAGCTGATATTTTTGTGAAGATTCACATTATGTGATGACAGTTATTTTACTGCAACTGTACAGGTGAATATATACTTCACAGCCCCTCTACATTCAACATGTAGGTCAAAGGTTGGCATATAGATAAGGTCAGAAAAAAGGGGTTCAGTCTGTCTGGTCATCAAACTGAGAATGGTTTGTGATCATTGGAGCAGGTATTTTGTGAACTGCTGAATCACGCTTGTTGTAAAAGCTTTTTGCCATATTGTTTGCCATCTCAGAAAACAGGCTATTGTTTCTGGATCATATAACATAATGCCAGCAGTAGATATCACACAACTTGGGGAACTGTGTTTACTGTTGAGAAGATAGATGTCTTTCTGGAATTTTGGGTATTCTAGGTACAGGGCATTTGATTCAAATCATCTTTTGTAGTGCTCAGTTTCTCTCCTCAAACTGGTCTGGTGCAATTGCTTCTTAGGGCTTATTTTTCACAGTTTGAGTCCAATCTTATTTTTAAGTATCTTAGCCAAGCTTCAGCTCTCTGTTTCATGAATGTGATTATGTTTCCAGTTACCCAGAGCATGTGTACTCCTTTGAACATCACTGGTCTGTAGGGAACATGCTTACTGCAATAATTTTGAAATAGACTGAAAAAAATGTCAGGATTGTCATGGTCTGGTAGTACTGTAAGAGTAATCTGCCTCATCTTACTAATTCAAGATCCTTGGAAAATTGGATTGCACAAAATTTATTTTACAGTATAATTTAAGTTTGACAAGCCATGGTGATGATTTCTGTGTTTCAGAGATTTTCCAGTTGCTTATTAAGTCTGTCAGAATTCTGGCATTTGAGATTTGGTCTGGCAGTGACCAAAACTCAATAAACAATGGATTGCTTCTTGGTTTTATGGTTTAGTCTAGTTGGGTTATGGATAATGTGGGTTAAGTTCAGTGATGGAATTGGTTTTCTTATATTGATGAGGCTGGTTGCATGCCAGTCCAGGTTAAAGTCACCCAGTGTGTTTAATTAATTTGTTTTGGTTAAATATTAAGGCATCTGTTACGTTGACAGAATATTTTTATTGAGCTTTGAGTGATCTGTGCAGACAGTCTATGATCAATACTTTAGTGTTGCACAGTGATACATCGATGAAAAGGGATTGGTAGTGCTTTTTCTGTTAAACTATGTGTATTTTTACCTTTTTAGAAAGCAATGTGCTACTCCTGCATTTGTTTTGTTACTGTCCCCTATTTGTAATTTGTTGCTGGGTATATTTCAAAAAAACAACAACTCTGTTTTATTCACATTAAGACTAGATCATGGTATACATCATAAAAAAGTCTTATAATTAGTCCATGTACTGTTCTCTAACTTCATTAAATGTAAACATTCAGAACAAATGCATTGAATAACTAGGAGTACAGTAAGGAACAGAGAGGTTATGAATGCTGCACCCTCAAGCTCGCAGGGACCTCCTGTATGGGACCTTCATCTGTAAGGCACTCTGCAGTGGGGTAGGGTCTCCACTCTTGGACATGCTTACCAGGAAGCAAGTCTCCAGACAGCTCAGGTTTTCCTCATGCCTTGCCTTCAAATGCCCCAAAATAACCACAGAAATGGGGCAGAGAGCATTTTCCAGTGATGTACCTAGGTTCTGAAACTCTCTGCCAGCTGAACTGCAGTCCCTAAAACCCTCTCCCACTTTTAAACTGCACTTCCATAATATCCAAATGGCTAATACAGACTGCAAATGCTAGCCCATCCAAATACACTTACTACCAACTAAGTACTAGAATGTCTTTCGACAGCTCCCTACGTAAAGGGGTTTTAAAATACACCTCTCTGGTAAAAGTCGCTACTGTTGCAGTATGACTGAAGGCTGTCTGAGAACGGAAATTTGGATAGCATTGCCTAGAACTGTCTGAAGGGGTTAGAATGCTCTAATTTCTCATTTTTCTCTACAGGTGTTAAATGCTGAAGGTTAATGATTGTAACTTATCCATGCTCTTTATGTCGGTACTGTGAAAAATCAAAATGTCTACTGTAGTCTTCTGTACTGTGTTGTACCAATGTATCTTCTGTTTTTGTACTGTGCAGTCTGCCATCTTGATGGCCTGGGTCATGCATGAAAAAGGTCCTCTGGACCAGTGTACTTACCATTGACAAATACATAACTAAATAAAATAAATAGTAATATTTCCCAAGGTTTTAAATAATTGATTGGCAGTTTTTTTCTTGGAACGATACTAACTGTACAGAAGATATTTCTATTTATATAGATTTTCTAGAAGTGCTGTGTTTGTTAAACACAGTGAGGCATGAGCTATGCATTTTCACAAAGTTTTAGCACTTTTATGAGCAAAACACTAATCAATTTTTAGAGTTAAATAAAACCCTGTTTTCTATCATTAACCCATTAAAATTCAGAAATAGAGATGGGTTAAGTCAGCAGATTTCGCTCCATGAATTAACTCATGGAGTTCATGGAATTCACAAACTGCAATTCACAAAATTTGCGAAATTCATGGATTGCAAATCTTTCTCCTACAAAATTTCACACTTCATGATAAAATTCCACATTTTGTGGCAAAAACTTAACAATTCAGGTGAAGTCAAAGTTTCCCAGGTCTGGAGAAGTTTTGCAAAACTCCATGAAGTGGCGAGTTTTGCCACTTCACGAGAACTTTGCAAATGAAGTTTTACTTTGCCACATCTCTGTTCAGAAACAAGTCCATTTGTCCAGTACAATATGATCTTGAAAGTAAACATCATTCAGTAAGCTTTCAGAGTGTGTCTTGTTAAAAAAATCCACTCTTAATAAAATAACCATACTTTGATGTAAAGAAAAAGTTCCAGTTAGTTGAGTGTCTCTTGTCTCTTTCAGTGATAAGTAAGAATCTCATGATTGTCAAATTGCAGTACTTCTGAGTAATTGAAAGTGGAGGGATGCAGTCATGCTTTTCATTCTGTACAACTCTTGTTCACTGTTTCCCCACTCTGCTTGTGCTGCAACCTTATCCTGTAACCATTTGACTGTGATATTTTGTAATGCTATTGCTGCTACTATCAGAGCTAACAGTCTAACAGGTTTCTATAAACCCACTGTTTAAGGAAACTCAGGAACCCAATTAGAAAAGATCCTGTCCCTTTTCACATTTAGGATGGATTCTGTTTTATCCAGGATTGCCATTCAGAAGGGCTGCAGTTTAAGGAATGCCCAAAATATGTAACAATGGGGACCCTGTCCTTACTAGAAGTGCAGTATCTATATGTGTGTGTTGTACTGTTATGTTTTGTGATACACAGGGTTCTAAAAAATTGGTTTTATTTTCCAAAAATATTCTTTCCAATCGGCGAGACAGAGACCCTACAGGCCTTTGTTAACCTCCTAGCCCAGTAAGTGTGAACAATATGTATCCCTCCTTCTGATTCCCATTTTTGTTTAATTTGAGCAAGATGACCTGTCAAATGTGTCCTGAGAACTTTATAGGGGCTAGAGATATTTTATCTGCTTAGCATACAGGTTCACTATCCAGTACCAGTAATCTTTAATGCTAGTCATGGGCCATTTATGTTTTGCTTTGTTAACTACTGTAGTTACAAAGTGTCTCACTTGCTGGTATCAAAAAAGAAAAAAAAAATCTCCATTACTTTTCCTTTAACCTTGAAACAGTAACACAGCCTTCCCTCTCTAAACATTGAGAACATCTTGTGAGTCCTAGCTGTTCCTATTTGGCATAGCCATTATCAAAGAAGGGGGGAAAAGAACTCAGAATGCTACCATGTAAGCAATAGAGGGCCTAGCCCATTAAGAGTCCTTGTGAGTTTCCAGCTTGCACGATCATTTGTTTAATCCAGGGGTAAGATGTAATTTTCAGAGGTGACTCTCAGAAGCAGCTCCATATCACGCAAATAAGGGGATAGTTTTAGAATATGTCTCCTCTAATAGGTACCACCCAATTTGATCCAATGTTTTAGCCATTTACAGGCAGGATGTAGTGGACTTGTTAAATAATAGTTGTTCTAGTCTTGCCAAGCTAGACCTCCCTTTTCTCTGTCCATCAGTAATGTTTTTTGTTGATCCTATCTCACTTTCCACCCCAAACAAATATATCCAGCCCTTTTAAAAACTTCTTCCATGATCCAGAAGGCATGGGAATTAGTAGGGTTTAGTATAAAATTTAGCTTTTGGGTTGGGGAGCACATTCATTTTCAAGGCTGCCCTTGTGTCAGTCAGAGATAGGGGAAGAACCACCCACCTTGATAAGTCAGCCTGGATTTTGCCCCATGATTTCTCATAGTTCAAAGTAAAAAGTTTAGATGAATTCACTGCTATGTGTATGCCTCCATATCTTGTTGTAGTTTGTGCTGCCCAAGCAAGAGGAACATTATCTTTAAACACTGGTGGGCACAGTCCACTTATCTTTAATGTCTCTGATTTTATATTATTAATTTTGTATCATGACAACTCTCCAAACTTTCCCAGCACATGCTGTAGTTTTCAAATGAATTTCACAGGATTCCTGCTAAAATAGTGGGTTTGCATTTAATAAAATGTTTTGTTCACATCCTACCACTGTGATGCCCTCTATCACTGGGTCTTGCCGAACTGCTGCTGTTAAAAGTTCCAGGGATACTGCGAATAGCAGTGCCATTGGGGGCACCCCTGTCAAGTACCATGGGACAAGAGAAATCAACCTCTAATAATCCCATTCACTCATACAGTATTTTTTCCTGGAAATTGTACAAGGCCATAAAACTACCTATAAATCTGTGGCCAAAATTGAGAGGCTCCTTCATATATATAAGAAAGAGCTAATTAATTTTATCAATGGCAGTTTCTGCATCCTTAGAGATGGCTAATTAATAAAACCTTATTCTTTTTTGGGGGAATGGGGAGAAATTATATTTAGCAGCCTCTTTATGTTTTCCTGGTTGACCCTCCCAGCTATGAACTAGGTCTTATCTGGGTTAATAATTTGTTGAATACATTTTTGGAGTCTGGAGGCTAGAATTCTGTCATGCTTTTCAAACTAACTTTTAGTAGGGAGATGGATCAGTAGGATCCATTGAGTTAGGGATTCTGCTTTGGCTCCTGGAAAATAGATATGTTTAAATATTTCCATGATATGAGTGGCTGTCCCCCTCCATTAATTTCAGAGCAGACATCATACAAAAGGGGAACTACATTGTCCTTCAAACTCCTAAAAACTCTGAGGGTTAGTCATACTAGCTAGGAGGTTTGGTATTTTTCAAGGCTCTGATTTGGTCAATGATTTTTATGTTTGCTTGCACGCATGTGCAAGAAACATAGTGCCATCATCCGAGTTTTCGGAGGTGTGTCAGCCCCTCTTCCAATTCAGTCAGTGTGTTGGCAGGCGCGGCCCCAGTCCGCCAATGCATGCTGGAGCTGTCTATGACAGCTCCAAAATGCAGTGGTGTACAGTTGAAAGGGGGAGCTATGCTTCAGTGAGCAGCGATAAGATATTGCCTGCTCATGCACAGCCCCCTATACACACACTCACGAACACGCAGCACGCATACCGCGTGGCTGCCCCCCATCACACACACTGTATAGCCGACGGGGTGCCCAATCCCCATCGGCTGTGCTGCGCTCCCCCCAAAGCCTTCCACATGCCACACTGGGTGCCCACCCCAGCGTGGCAACTCATTGTATAGCCGACGGGGGTGCCCAATCCCCTGTCGGCTCCACTGTCCTTCCCCCCAGAGTACAGGGTGCCACGCTGGGAGCCCACACCAGTGTGGCAACTGATGATATGGCTGATGGGGGTGCCCAATCCCCCATTGGTTCCACGACCCCCAACCAGCCGTCCTTGTGCCACGCTGGGAGCCCACCCCAGCGTGGCAAACGTCCTGCGTCGTCATTTTGCAAAAAAAACCCTGAAAATTAAAAACTGTCCCTCGGTGCTTCTCCCTGGCCCCCCTCCCACAACCCGCACTCACCCACTGCACACCCTGCCTCCCCACACCCCCACTCCATACTTACCTCCGAGGTCCAGCGCGACTATCTTTGTGGACTGGGAACACGTCTGCACTCTTCAAAGCCGACTGTGAACTGAGGAAATGCTGGTAAGCTGTATAATGGGATAGATAGGGTTATTTCAACTTTATTGCATTTCTCAGGCATTTTTTGGAATTTTTGCACAAAATTTTCAACATGGGGTTTTTGGGACCCCTTCTCATGAATGCTGTCACTGTCATGGCATTACTCGGGCCCGAAGGGTGATTTTGCAGCCACTGCACAAAATCGCCTTTCTGGAATGATTAACGAAACGACACTGCCAGTGTTCATAAGGTGGGCTCTCAAGAAGCCTATTTTGAAAATTTAGTGGAAAAATTCCAAAAAAATGACTGTTTTATGAGCATGCATTGCGCAGTTCCTACGCACGCTCGTAAGTTCACGAATTTTCAATATTTTCACTCCAGATTTTCAACATTGCCATTTTACCACACCTCCTTATGAGCAGTACAGCTGTCATTTGTCACATCTTGCCCAAAACATGTTTCCGCCCATGTAGTGCACAATGGCACAGTCGGTGTGTGAAATCAATGTATGGGACACATTAAGAAAATCACAGTGACACTGTTCATGAGCAGAGGTCTTAAAATGGCTATGTTGAAAATTTGGTGACAAAAGTCCATAAAATGACTGTGTTAGGAGTGAGCATTGCGCAGTTTCCACGCACCCTCGTAAGTTCATGACTTTGTAATATTTTCAGTCTAGATTTTCACCAGTGGCATTTTTCCACACTTCCTTATGAACAGTACAGCTGTCATTTTTCACAACCTGGCCGAAATGTGTTTTCACACTTTCAGCGCAGAGATGCGTGGTCGCTGTGGGAAATCATTGTTTGGAACAGATAAAGAAAATCACAGTGACACTATTCATGATCGGAGGTCCCAAAATGCCTGTGTTGACAATCTGCTGTAAAAAAACCCTAAACTAATTACATTACGGGTGTGCGTTGCACAGTTTCTATGCACGCTCGTGACTTCAACAGTTTTTTTTATATTTTTACTGCAGATTTGCAACATTGCCATTTTTTACACCTCTCCATGAACAGTGCAGCTATCATTTTTTACTTCCTGTTCGGAATGTTTTTGCACCTGTGGTGCTAAATGCTGTAGTCGCTGTGCATAAGCAGCTTTCAGCTAACAAACTGATATTGCCACTGTTCATGAGGTGGGGTCACAAAAAAACCATGTTGAAAATTTGGAGTGAAAATACCAACGAATGCCTGAGGTATTGGGTTTCTTCCTGCCCAACCCTGTAGAGAATGACAGACATCAGGGATGTGACTTGGGATCCTTGCCTGTAATGCTCATACCATTCCATACCCTGCAGCCAGTGAGAGGCATCGAGGTATGCCTTGGACTCTTTGGCCCCAAAGTTCACCCCATTCTCCTATACCACACCCATCTCACCGTACTTTCTGATGGAATGGGGTGCACATAAGAGCCAAAGACCCCAAGGCACACTGTGACACTTGTCAGTGTCTGCAGG
Source organism: Neoceratodus forsteri (assembly GCA_016271365.2). Taxonomy (NCBI): domain Eukaryota; kingdom Metazoa; phylum Chordata; order Ceratodontiformes; family Ceratodontidae; genus Neoceratodus; species Neoceratodus forsteri. The sequence goes on from JADMNL010000023.1 coordinate 137,803,571, forward strand.
GTGGGGTGTGGTGAAATGGCTTGGCCGTTATGCCTGATGACCTAAAGGCACACCCCAATGCCTGTCACTCTCTGCAGCATAGTGGTGGGGTTGGCTTCAGTTCAATACTTCACTGCCATTCCTATTACGCAGCTCTGTAACTTCTACACTACCACTGCCAATGCCAGCAAGCAAACATTCGGCATTGACAAATGCTTGTTTGCTTAGATACTTTACTTATAAGTTCTGTATGGGCCTGGCCTCTCCAACAATTTCAGAAGGTGCATGGTTTGGAAAAATTCTCTGATTTCATTTGAAAAATCTACAGCCTCTTCTTCCTTGTATAGTTATGTGAATTCTGTGGCAAAGATCTGGATTATCTCAGTCAGGTCACTGGTCTCCTGATTCCCCAACCCCCAACAAAGAAGTTCAACCACTGTAGTGTTTGCCTGTTATTTCCACAGTGTAAAAGCCAAACCTTCCCTGCTGTTTCCCCCAGTCATAATATCTCTGCCATTTCATACTCAGTTGGGCTTTCAGTAGACTTCATAAGCATTTAATTTAGGGCTGACTTGGCTTCTTCCAATTTTACCATCACACATTCATCCACATTCTGTTTATATTCCTCCTTTAACTATGATGTTTGCTTCTCCAGGACTATCCTATTTTTCCTTTTGTTCCTTCTTAAGGTAAGCAAATGGTTAATAATATGGCCTCTTAAAATTGATTTAATGGCATCCCATCTCATAGCCCAAGAGTGGATTCCTCTTCATCTGTGGGTGTGAAATCTTTAATATTGCTCTTTAGTTTAACAATAAATTCTAGGCAGTTTAGTAACATTACATTTATTTTCCATTTATAGTTTCTCATTGAGGGAAACAATTCCAATAATATTACAATTGGAGCGTGATCAGATAATGCATCACTTAATATTTTGCAGTTGGAAGCTTTATGAACCCATTCTGCAGACAACAAAAAAATGAATTCTTATGATTTGTCTCCCTGAGAAGAAAAAGTGAAGTCTTTAGTATTTGGGCTCAGACATCTTCAAACCTCTGTGAGATCTGGCTCCTCAGAGAATCTGTTAATGAATTTCTCAGCTCTATTACCCCCAAAGGGCCCCTGCCTGATTTAGCTACTGATGTGGAAAGACTGGTGTTAAACTTCCCCCATCCCATATAACCTATGTGGATCTAGAATAGTATTTGTAATTATCTTAGCCAAAAATATCTGATCTCCTTTTCATCATTTGGGGCATATAAATTGAAAACTGAACACTCAGCAGCCCTTTAAATGTACAGATCTACCATTAGCATCTAAATCTACCCCATTACCTTTATAGGAGCATCTCTTTTTGCAAGGATATGCCTGTAGTTCAATAGGCAGAGCAACACCATGCCCACAAACAGGTCTTAAAAGGCCATTACTCCTGGCCAGTCCAGGATTGTTTCTCCTTGCCGCCGGAGGCGCTACCTTGCCTCCTCAGTTTTCTGCTGTGCTTGTTTTGTGTGCTCCTTCCTGGTTTCTCTGTCCCTTCCCTCTCTGCTTGCTTGTTTGTTCCCTCACTGCCCCGCCCCACTGCCATTGTGGCACTGTGTTTTCTGGGGTCAGTATACCTGACCCGCCTCGTTGGCTGTCCCATACCTGAACCTTCTGGGATGCCTCTGGTGCCATCATCTCGGGAAGCCCTTTCTGCACCTTGATTCTCTCCTCTGCTGGTGTTTCTGAGGCTAGGAGAGCTGCTCTGCCTGCCACTCTGTCATTTCCAGGGTGTGTCCTCCCCACTGCGCTCTGACTCCTTCCTCCTGTTCATCCTTTGGCCCTCCCTTCCTGGACACCACTGCTGTTTCCCATGCTTCGCCTTCCAGTTCACTTTTGTGGACTGCTGCACCCAGCTCCATGGCTCGATCCCTCCTCCCAGCTGACACATCTGCTCTGCTCCTCGTTCGCAGACATCTCCCACCTCACTTGCCCGCTGATTCTCTCAGTGGTTGCAGCCACCTGGTTTTGCAGTCTTTCACTTCAAGTGACCATTTCACCCCACTGCTCCGATTCCTGTCTGTGGAATCTCATCGGCCATCCTCCACTCTCCTCGACTGCCTGACTGCCCTAGTACAGCTTGGAATTGTATGCCTCAGTTGTGTCGCTGCTCTCACTCCCATACCTCTCAACCTTTCAAGTTCAATCTGTGGAACACATCACTTCACAATATGAAACTTCTAGGCCGAATGTGGAATGCCTCATCAAATCCCACAGGTAGAAGCTCCGATCGCTGTTTAAATATGCCTGTCCTCAATGTTTTTTGTTTCTTGAGCAAAGCATTTTTATGTTCATCATTTGGATTTCAGCTGTAAACTTTCAGTGTATACTGTGGAACAGTACCCACTTAATGTGGAACAGAGGGCTTTTCTGGGGTGAAATGAGGCCATGTTCCTCTTACTGTAGGACAACGAGAGGTATACTTGCTTCACTTCTGCTGGGTCTGCTTCTCTGGGGGGTCTACCCTGGCTCTCCCACGTTGCATCTCCCTGGGGCTCCTGTCATTGGTGTTGTTGGTGAGCTTCCTTCTTCCTGCCTCTGCAGTCTCTGAGACTCTGCCTGTCATCTCCTTCCTATCACTTTTCTATTCACTCCCTGACAATCCTGGGCACGCTACCCTGCTTTCTACCTGGCTTCATTCCATCCTATCTGCATTCTTTCTTTCTTATTGCTCTCCTGGCTTTCCCTCCACCTCTTTATCGCTTGCTGCAGCCCACCTCTATTTTTGGGCTTCCATCTCAGCCCACCGCCCCTTTCCCTGCAGTACTCTGGTTGTATGTTCCCTCAGCTCCTTTAATGTCTCCTACCTCGCCCGGCTGCAACCTCAAGTACTTCCTTCCTTTATTCCATCTACTAGTTTCATTCAACCAATCTACATCATCTTTCCAGTTTTCCTGGCTATTTGTTGTCTCAGTGCCCATTGGTGGCTTCTCCGTCTATCCCAATGAGGTGGACTGCATTGCCCCGGCTGGCATCCTGGCTCCAAGAAGCCGTGGCACCTCATTCACTTAGTATGCTTCCCCACTGGCCTCATTGTTCCTGTGTTGATCTCAACATTCCTCCTGACTCCATCCTTCCTCATTTTTCTCCTGGTACTTGGTTTCCTGCCAGTCTGCTTTCACCCAGCCATTATCTTCTCCCACTTGTGTACTTCCCCTTATTCTTTCTTGCTGTTTTACTTCACGGCCTCATGAACTTGGGCTTTGGAGCTGCTTCTCAACTGTTATTTTCTTCTCTGCTGGCTCGACCCACCTAACACTGCTTCCTCGAACCTCACCTCTTATCCTTCCTCATCCTGTGCTTTCTTTTGTCTGTTTTTTCCCCTATCCTGCTGTTACCATACCTATTCGTATCCTCCCTTTAACCGAGTCCTATGTTCTGGACCACTCATCTCATATATCCTCCACTCCATGTCAACCTCCATTGTTACCGAACCTCATCATTCCTATACCCTACTTACCATCTTTGCCTACCCTTATCCATATCAGCCTTCAAGACCTTCATTCCATTTTTATTCATTGCCCATTTCATAACTCACCTTCACTGTACCGACCTTCAAGGCTTCACTCCATTATTGCACATCGGCCATTTCATACCTAACATCATCAGTTCCAGCCTTCAAGACTTTCATTCCATTATCATATATCATTCATTCGTTCTCAGCCCTCCTCTCTTACATATCAACTTCTCAACTCATCATGGGATACGGGCTTTGACAACCATCATCATCTCTCCCTCTTGTATCATTCATTCCCATTCTGCTGTTCCATGACAGCCTTCCAGGCCTCCCTCCATCAGCAAATCTGGCTATTCATTCTTGATCCTCCACTCTTCCATTCCAGCTTTATAGCTCCTACCTCACTGCTCCTGATACTTCGTACCCCACCCATCGGCTGCATGCTTCGCCCAGCAATTCTCATTTTTACCTTCATGTGGTTTGACCCACTCCTAATTTGACTTCTCAAAGGACCCAGTTGGCATGCACTCCTGTGCTTACTACTCACAATTAGCCTCCTCAGATCCACATCAAGGTCTCCTTTCATCAGTCCAATGACCTCTCTATAGGTCTATTCATTCACATCGACTAATCAAGCATACTTCTCATATGGGTCCTATGCTACATCAACTCGATCTGCTCTCCACCCAGAGATGTGGCTTCTGTGTCCATTGCACCATGGCTCAGGGCTAGCCTGTAGCCATTGGTCTCACTCTGCATCCCCCAAAATCTACACCTAGAGCATGGAAAACTCAGAGCACTGTCCTTCTCCCTGGCTCATAGTGCGAATGTCTTCAATCCGGGTAAACCTTCAGTCGTCCATCATTTCGGCAACACCTCTGGATGTAGAATTTATGACTTCAAGCTGAGAGGGGTGTGGCTGTCATTGGCAGGGTCCCTTTGGCTTCTAGAGTGGGTCCGGGGGCACCCTTTACACTGTCCTCCATCTGACCACCTTTGATTCACCTGGTCTGTTTCAAAGGCTCATGTATGCCGGCTGAATGCCTTTGCAGTTAGTTCTCTCTTCTTTTGCTTTTGGGCACCTAGTTGCAGAGTGTCTCTCACAACCCTCAACAGTATTCCTGTTAGAAGGATGGAGCATGAGCTTCATCTAAATTGGAATTTTTTCCTCTTTCCTCAATCTCAACTCTAAATTACAGTTGTTGAGCCGTCACTAACCAAAACATCCTTCAGCCTGGAGGGAAGGTGACCTAGGCCTTGGATCCCCAGAGGTTTCCTCCTCAAATGGGTTTTTTCCTCTCCTCCATGCTAATGGTCATAATATTTAGCTAGGGTTAGTGCTTTCATAGGTTCTGTAGTTAGGCTCCGCTGTTGGATGGAGTCGGATGGTGACCCTGGCTATTCCTTCTCTCCTTAGGAAGTCCCACCTCCTGCTTCAAGTCAGTTTCCAATCCACTACTCATTCCTCATCATATCCTGTCCCTGTCCTGTCCTACCCATCTACATCTCTCTACCTTTGGTCCCATCGCTGATATCATCCTGAATCCTTGCCTCCTTCACTGCTCGACATTCTTTTTTGGCACTCTTTTTGGGCTTCTTCCTAAGCTACCTTTAGCTAAGGAAATCATTCCCTCTGGCACCTATAGGGGTGGAACCCTTCTCTAGGGTTCCTCGGAGTCTACCCCTACAGGGTGGCATATCCCATGGATAGACAGGCAAATAGCCACAACCTGTCTAAGTCACATAAGCATACATCATACCAAGTTACGTAAGCACATTAAATTGCAAGGCTACATCTCTAGTTTAATGGGCAAAGCAACACCACGCCCCCAATCAGGCCTTAGAAGGCCACTCCTTCTGGGTAGTCCATGATCATATTTCATTGCCCAGAGATCCTCCCCTCCTCCTCCAGTGACTCATTTCTCTTTTTTTCGTGGACTTCTTCCTAAGCTACCTTTAGCCAAGGGAATCATTCCTGTGGCACCTATAGGGATGGAACCCTTCTCTAGGGTTCCTCACCATCTACCCCTACAGGGTGGTATATCCCATGGATAGAGAGGCAAATAGCTACAACATATCTAAGTCGCATAAGCATACATCATACTAAGTTGCATAAGCACATTGAAGTATGAGTATAGCTGTTCAACTTCTGTGTAGCTGCTCCTGCCAAACTGAGGCACAGACCACCCTCACACAGGATCTCTTTAATGTTGTGTACTCATCTATTGGCAAATGAATCTCCTGGAGGAAAGCAACACTCACACCAGCTTATGTTTTTCCAGCAGGAGTCTAGTTCACTTCATTGGATTATGAATACCATTCTCATTACACAAGAGAATCTTAAGGTTCACCATCATGAAAATTTCAGGGGCACCCTCCTGCTAATTTGAGTGCACCTTCCTACATCATGTTCAGTTATCAATCTGCACTCAATGCATACATCAATTTTACTAATTAAGTGAAACAACAACCAACATTGAGGTACTGTTATAACTAGTACAAAGAATAGTGAACAAAACAACTGTAAGTTGTAAGTGGCCAGTGTAAGTGTTTTTCAATTGTGCAACCCTATAGCTACCTCCACAAGATCTGTGTTGGGAGATGATCGGTGCTACCTTATATGATGCACTTCTCTGCACCTGTGATTATTTAAACTAAGTGATGTAGTGAGTGCTGTCACTGTCTCCACTGATATCTGGTGATTCTATCCCCCTTCTGATTGCCCCACTCAGCCCCGGTATGCAAACACATGGGAACATGCACAAAGTTCCTTGTAGTGAAACCCAAAAAAGTAGTTTTGCTGCTCTTTGTTACCTCCCTTCTAGATGCCTTAGCCATCGATTGTGAGCAACTTTCTTACAAATTTATCAAAGTCTGTTATGCAAAGCTAATTAGTTACAGCAGTCTACCTCAGTGTTACTGGCTTGCTCTGGCTGTAGTTTACAGCTGCGTCATCTAGTCTGCTGCAAATTCTATACTTCCTGCTATTACCACCCCCCCTTCCAACCCTGGCATTTTTAAAACTGAAAATAAATGAAGTTAGAAGATGAAATGTATAACCAGAGGGTGGTGTATGTTAAAATGTTTGTTGTGCTGCAGAATGTTCTTTTGTACACATGTCCCCTCACCCCCTGTGCATGTACGTAAAGCATTATTCTGACAGTATAAGCCCTATAGAAACACATGAACTGAGTAATAATGCAGCCTAATAGTGCCAACCCCTTCGCTAATACAACTCCTCCTTCAAACCCATCCCACCATCACCATCCCTACCAAATAACTGCTACATGGTGAGAGTGGAAAATACTAAGGGCTACTGAAAAGTCTCGTTTTTAAAGATTTTAGTTATGTAATGAGGCACTTTGAGGTGAGGTGACATTTTAACTATCATCTTCTCCATTGCTAGTGAGTTAGGGGTCTGGGAAGTTTGCTCTTCTTATAAGGATCTGCTTTTACTCTGCTGTCTGGTAGCATGGTCTGGCTATGTCAATTTATGTGAGCTGGCAGCAAAGGCTTTCTAAATAAGTTTGGTAGATACAATGACTTCTAATTTACATTTAGAAGGCAGATTATGATAGTATGAAGTGATGAAACAGAAACATAGAATTTGTTGGCAGATACAGATTGGTCAATACCAGCAGGAACATCTGCCAGAACTAGAAACATGGTGGATTCCCTGCAGGGGAAGGGCCTCAAACAACTGGTACAACAACCCACAAGAGACAGGGCTATCCTAGATCTAGTACTGACTAACAGGGAAGGGATCACAGATCTCGGGGCGCCAGTGACCATCACATGGTATGGTTCAATTTGGCCACTACATCTAAATCATCCCATTCCAAGGCAAAAATATGGGACTTCAGAGGAGCTGACTTTGATAAGATGGCCAACAGAGTTAAGCTGGCCCTGGCAAAAAGAAACACAGGTGAGGGGGTACAGGCAAAGTGGGCAAGCATTAAGGATGCAATACTTGAAGCAACATCCCATTGTGTTAGAAAAGGAAGTGCACAAGAAGAAGGAAATCACTTTGGTTCTCAAATACAGTAGCAGAAAAGGTCAGAGCCAAAAGGCTGGTTTTCAGGAAATATAAGGGAACACAGTGGGATGAAGATAGGGAGGCATACCAAACTGCCCTAAGGGAAGCAGGGAAGGCAGTAAGGCAGGCAAAGTCCCAAACTAAGGAAACACTAGCACGAACAGTAAAAGAAGGTGACAAGACTTTCTATAGATACATTAGTGAAAGGAGAAAGTCTAGAGGTATTGCTAAGCTCAAAGGAGAAAAGGAGGCATGTGAGGAGGAGGACCCTGTAAAAGCATCTATCCTAAATGGATACTTTTGCTCAGTATTTACTGAAGAGAAGCTAGGGCAGGGCCCACAGCTCAGCATCATGGACACGAGGGAGGGAGGGAGGTGAGCACTACTCCCTTCACAAAAGAAAGGGTCCTACAAGAGCTCACTAAGCTCAGGGTAGACAAGGCAATGGGAACTGATGGCATACATCCCAGAGTACTTAAGGAGCTAAGGGTGGAACTAGCAGAGCCATTAGCAGAACTGTTTAGTGAGTCTCTGAGCACAGGAGAGGTCCCAGAAGACCGGAGAAGGGCTCATGTGATCCCGCTCCACAAGAGTGGTAGCAGGGAGGAGGCAGGGAACTATAGACCAGTCAGTATTACCTCAGTAGTGGACAAGATTATGGAGACACTCCTTAAGGAAAGGATAGTGCAACACCTGAAATCCATAGGAGCACAGGATCTAAGACAGCATGGGTTTACAAAAGGAAGGTCCTGTCAAACTAGTCTCACAGATTTCTTTGACTGGGTAACAAGAGTGGTGGACCAAGGGGGAGCAGTTGATGTCACCTACCTTGACTTCAGCAAAGCTTTCAACACTGTTCCACATAGATTGATAAATAAGCTGGGTAGGCACTGGGTGGGTCAGAAGTTGGTCAACTTGGTGGCAAACCAGTTGACGGGCAGAAAACAGAGAGTGGTGGTAAATGGTATACAGTCAGAAGAGATGCAAGTCACAAGTGGGGTACCTCAGAGATCAGTCCTGGGGCCAGTCCTCTTCAATATCCTCATTAGTGACATTGCAGATGGACTAGAGGGTAAGGCTTGTCTGTTTGCAGATGACACCAAGATCTGCAACAGAGCAGATGATCCAGATGGGGTGGACAGAATGAGAAGAGATCTGGATAAACTAGCAAAATGGTCAGAAGAGTGGCAACTGGGATTTAATGCAAAGAAGTGCAAGATCATGCACATAGGGAAGGGAAACCCTGAAGCCACCTATAGGCTTGGAGGGGAGTTGCTGGCAGTCATAAAGGAAGAAAGAGACTTGGGCATCATCATCATCACCGATGACCTGAAATCATCCAAGCAGACCTCTAAAGCAGTAGGTAAGTCTACGGGGATGTTAGGGTGTATTAGTAGGGGTATCACAAGTCGGAAGAGAGAGGTAATAATCCCTTTACAAGACACTGGTTAGGCCCCATCTGGAGTACTGCATGCAGTACTGAAGGCCACACCTTCACAAGGACATTAACCAAATTGAGGCAGTCCAGAGAAGGGCAACCAAAATGGTGTAGGGACTGCATCAGAAGACATATGAGGACAGATTAATGGAGCTCAGTATGTATACCCTTGAGCAAAGGAGGAAGAGAGGTGATATGATCGAGACATTCAAACACCTTAAGGGCATTAACAAGGTGAAAGAGTCTAACATGTTTAAATATAAGAAAAATAGCAGGACAAAAGGACACAGCATGAGATTAGAGGGAGGTCGATTAAGGGGGGGATGTGAGCAAATTCTTCTTCACAGAAAGGGTGGTGGATGCATGGAACGGACTACCTCAGGAAGTGGTGGCTATGAATACAGTGCAGGGCTTCAAACAGGCATGGGATAGGCATAAGGGAGCAATACAGATGAGTATGAATAGATAGGCCACTGACAGAGCAAAGGCCGATGGCACATTTATAAGGTAGAAAAAGAAATGGGTAGACTGGATGGGCCTTGTGGTCCTTATCTGCTGTCAATGTCAACTTCTATGATAGGGACCACCTAATCAGCCCTTAAGGCCTCCCCACATCATACCTGATCTCCAGCCACCTCCCCCCTTGTGCATTGATACCAGTTTTCCTTTATACCTATCCCTTGCATGCTTGAAGCCCACCACTGATTTCTCCCCCACACTCCATTGGAAGATTGTTCCAGGTATTCAACACCCTCTTGGAGAAGAAATAATTCCTCGCATCCCCACTGAACATCCCTCCTCCAGCTCCACTGCATGTCACCCTAGTTCTTGTCCACCTTCTTTTCTGAAAAAAAATGCTCACTTTCTTTATCTTATTCACACCATGAGGTATTTCAAGCTATCTATCATGTCCTCCCTTCCAGGGTGTACATGTTTATATCCCTCAGCCTCTCCTTATAGAACATTTCGTGCAGCCCCTGCACCATTTTTGTTGCCCTTCTATAGACAGTCCCTACCCTGTCTATGTCCTGTCTGAGGTATGGTATCCAGAACTGGAATTAGTACTCCAAGTGTGCTCTCATCAGTGATTGATAGAGTGGCAGCACCACCTCTGCTGGTAATACCCCTCTCTATGCACCCTAGTATTTCACTGGCTTTCCCTAATGCTTTGCCTCATTGCATGACCACGTTAAGGTCATCTGTTATGATTACCCCCGGTCCCTTTCCTGTTTAGTGACTGTCAATATCTGCCCCAATTCTATACTCTGCCTCAGGGTTTCTGCATCCAAGGTGCATGATTTTACACTTTCTTGCACTGAAACCCAGCATTGCTCGAGCTTTTTCAGGTCTCTATTTATTCTCTCTCTAACCTTTCTGGAGTGTCCACCCTGTTGCAGATCTTGGTGCCATCTGAAAAAAGGCACACCTTCCATTCCAGTTCTTCTGCAATGTCACTTGTAAAAACATTGAAGAGGACTGGACCTAGTACTAAACCCTGACGAACCTCATTGGTCACGCTACCTTCCCCTGAGTAAGTGTCATTAACCACCACCCTCTGTCACTTATCAATCAGCCAATAACATTCCCAATGTACCACACTGGTTCCCACCCCCAAGCATCCCAGTTTTTATTATGAGCCTATTATGTGACATGGTGTTGAAAGCCTTGCTGATGTCTAACTAAGCCATGTACACTGCTACTTCCAATCTATTTCACTGGTCACCTGGTCAAAAAAAATCTACCAGGTTTGTCTGACAAGATCTCCCTCTAGTGAATCCGTGCTGCTTTGGGTCCTGTAACTGACCGAATGCAAGGTAATCTACCAGTCTTACCTTTAGAAGTGACTCCATTAATTTCCCCACTATTGATGTTAGATTGACCAGCCTGTAGTTGCCAGGCCCTTCATTGCTGCTGCTCTTATGGAGCAGGAAAACATCTGCCCTTCTTCAAACCTGTGGGACTACCCCTGTATCTAGTGAGCTAGAGAGTTATTGAATAGGGCTGTCAGAGGTGAACCATTAACTCCCTAAGCTCCTTTAACACCCTTGGATGTACCCCATCCAGTCACATAGCCTTGTCCACTCCCAGTTTTGAAAGTTTCTTTGGGGCTTTTTGAATTAATGGACTTGTGTATACTTCCCTTCCTTCAGTGTTTGTGTAACCTAAATGTGGCCCATCCCCTTCCACTGTGAAAACAGAACAGAAGCGTTTGTTCAGGATATCTGTTTTGTCCTGATCATCCTCTGCCCAGTCTCCCTCTGCACCCCTCAGCCTCACAATTCCTCTCCTCGTCTTTCAATTTTCACTTACTGTATGTACCTAAAAAAGTCTTGCCCCCATATTGTTACCCCCTGGGTATTCATTCTTCAGACTGTGCCTTATCACCCCTCACTGCCTTCTCTGCTTCCCTCTGTTTTTGCTGATACACCTCTCTATGCTCTCTCCTCTGCATCTCCTTGTAGCTCCTGAATGCTGACTGTTTTGCCTTTACCATTGTCACCACTTCCCTTGAAAACCACTGTAAAACTGTTTATTTTCACAACAGTAATTTTAGTGAAAACCCAAATGAAACCATAACTGAGCAAATTTAATTTAGCGCTAAGTCATTAGTGCCACATTTACAATAATGGAACAAGTGATAATAGTGCTAATTAGCACAAATGTATGTTAGCACTACTGTAATTAGTGATTCAGCTAAAACAGCAAAAATTATTTGATAGTGATAATTTCAAGTTTTCCTCCAATTTTTACTCACTTCTTTTGCACAGAGGTTTGTTGCCTACACTATTCCATCCCGCAGTCTGACCCACTGTCCCTCCACCCCACCAGTGTAATCCCCTTCCCACCCCACCTGAGCATCGCTGAGGCATTCACCCATTGTTTAAAATCTGCCCTCCTGAAGTCCAGGACCCTTAGCCATGTCTAGTTCCTCTTCACTACCATCCTAATGTTAAACCACACTGTTCAGTGATCGCTGGTCCCCGGTTGCATCCCAAACTGACATTTTCAACGCTGTCCCTGTTTGTAAACACCAGATCCAGCATTGCCCCATCATGAGTGGGTTTGTTGATTAGTTGCCTCAGAAATCTCCCCTGCATGGAGTCTAGGATAAACCATTCTCCTTAAGGACATAGGAGGGAGTCAGTCCAGAGGAGGGCAGCTAAAATGGCACAGGATCTGCTCCAGAAGCCATATGTATACCCTTGAGGGAGGGAGGGAAAGGGGGGACATGATAAAAACTTTCAAGTGCCTCAAGGGACTCAACAAAGTCCAATAGGGTAGCATCTTTCAGGAAAAGAGATGTGCAAGAACAAGGGGGCACGATTTGAAGATAGAGGGGCATGGCTCAGGGGCAACATGAGGAAGTCTTTTTTCATGGAGAGGGTGGTGGACACATACAAAAGCCTTCCTGGGGAGGTTGTTGGGTCAAAAACAGTGGGGGAATTCAAGAATGCATGGAACATATGGCAATTCTGGTGGGACTTAGGAAGAAGAAGGTTTTTGGTTAACTAGGACCTGCAGCTTATCTAATAGGTAGGGAAATGGGCAGACTGGGTGGTCTGAGCGGTCCTTATCTGCCGTCAAAGTCTATGTTTTTATGTTCTATGTTTCTATGACCCTGCTTCTGGCTGAGTCAATGACTGGGAGGCTCCAATCAATATCTGGTAGATTAGAGTTCCCCCATCAGTAGTATTTACCCCTATCTGCCATCTTGCTAATGGCTTCCCCCATTTCCTTGTCTAGATCATCCCCCTGTGCTGGAGATCTGTAAATCACCCCAGTATGAATGGTGGCTCTGGCTGCTGTCCCCAGGGTGAGCCCCAGTATCTCCAGCCCTTCCTTACCTCCTTGCATTTCTGTTTCCTTGACATCTTCCCTGACATATAACACCCCCCCAAACACACACACACACACCTTTCATCCACTCCCCATCCTTCCTGAACTGTGTGTATCCTGGTACAGCCATACCCCAGTCATAGTTTCCTGTGAACCATAATTCAGTGATAGTCACTATGTCCAGGTCTGCCTCCGCCCCAATAGCCTCAAGATCTGGAATTTTATTTGTAAGGCTTCTTGCCTTTACACACATGGATTTCTGCATTTTTCTCCCACCCTGCTTGCAACCCCCCCCTTCCTTCCTTCCTTTGGTTCTCCCTCATTTTCCCCTCATGCTACTATGTTTGTTCCTTTCCACTTTGTCTCCAGTATCCTCTTCTTCTGCATTGAATGTATTCCCTGGGGGAGTTTTCTCACCTCAGGTTCTTCTCTACTCCTGCTTCATTTTGTGGGTAGGGGGAGCAGTATATGCCTCCCTCTGTCCTTCCATGACCTCCTCAGCTAGTTTAAATGTTTGTCAAAGTAACATTTAAACTGTCCACTGGAGACTGCAGTTCCGCTCCTAGATGGATGCAAACCATCACCTTTGTACAGGCCCCCATACTTCCAAGTTGATCCCCATTCCCAAATGTAGCTGAACCACTCCTCTCTGCACTATTATTTTAACCATGAGTTGAAGTGGCTGATACAGAGTACCCTGTCCTCCCCTTGGCCATGTACAGGCAGCACCCTGTCCTGCTGCCCTAGTGATTCCTCTGAGAAGTAGAGCCAAATAGGCACCTTACCTCCCTCTCCACCCCCTCCCTGTTCCCAATTCTACCCTCCTAATGACTGAATCCCCCACCAGAAACTGCTGCTTGCATAGATACATACATACATAGAAATTGTCGGCAGATAAGGACCTCCAGGCCCATCTAGTCTGCTCATTTTGCTGCCTGCAAAAGTGACCCTTGACCCTACATTGTCATTGGCTTTAGCTTTACTTTCCCATCACTAGTGCTCCTTTGCTCTTGTCCTATGCATGTTTAAATACTGCCACTGTACATGCAGCCACCACCATCTGGGGAAGGCCATTCCATGCATCCACCACCCTCTCAGTGAAAGAGAACTTCCTCGCATTTCCTCTTAAGCATCCTCCCTCCAGTCACATGTCATGTCCTCTGGTCCTGGCATTCTTTTTGAACTGGAACATATTATCCCCTTCAGCCTTGTTTATGCCCTTGAGGGACTTGAATGTTTCACTCATATCCCCCCTCTCCCTCCTCTGCTCAAGTGTGTACATATGAAGGTCCCTCACTCTCTCCTCATAAGGCTAGTGTTGTAACCCCCTGACCACCTTTATCACCTTCATCTGCACCACCTCCAGCTTGTTGATGTCTTTACAAAGGTGTGTCCTCCAGAACTGCACACAGTATTCCAGATGAGACCTCACCAGGGTTTTGTACAGTGGAACTATTACCTCACTTCTTCGGCTCGTGATACCTCTCCCAATACAACCCAACATCCCACTGACCTTCCCTACTAACTTGGCTGCCTGTCTGGTGCCATTCAAGTCATCTGTGATAATGACCCTGAAGTCCCTTTTCTCCCTTGTAACTGTCAGCAGCCTCCCACCCACATCCTGCAGCTTGTTCCTGGGTTTTTATTCCCCATGTGCATGAGTTTGCACTTCTTTGCATTAAACCTCAGTTATCATGTTTCAGACCATCTCTCCAACTTTTTCAGGTCCCGTCTTATCCTTTCCACTCTTTCTGGAATGTCTACCCTGTTGCAGATTTTAGTATCATCTGCAAACAGGCAAACCCTTTCCTCCAGCCCATCTGCAATGTCGCTGATGAAGACATTGAAGATAACTGGCCTGAGCACTGAACCCTGATGTACCCCGCTGGCCACTTCTGTTTTGTCTGAGTGGGTTCCATCTACCACCACCCTCTGTTTCCTGACCCATAGCTAGTTTGTAACCCAGTTCAATATCTTTTGGCCCACCCCCAGACTACTGAGTTTGTTGACCAGTCTTTTATGCGGCATGGTATCAAAGGCTTTGCTGAAATTGAGGTAGGTGATATCTACTGCCCCCCCCACCCCTTGCTCTATTGACTTTGTCACCCAGTAAAAGAAATCAATCAGATTGGCTTGACAGGACCTTCCTGATGTGAAACCATGTTGCCTGGGATCTAGCACCCATATGGCTTCCAGGTGCTCCACTATTCACTCTTTAAGAGTAACTCCATGATTTTTCTGACAATAGATGTTAGACTTACTGGCCTGTAATTTCCTGCATCATCCCTGCTTCCATTCTTTTTTTTGCCATATAAATCTGTAATGCCCCAAAGTTGGGGGCACTACAGAAATAGGAAGCAATAATAAAGAATAAAGTTTTGCAGGTGCCCAGGGTGCCCTGTTGTTGTGTGGGCTAGCAGGATGCAATAAAAAGGGGCCCCTCATAAGTTAATTTCCCCTCATTAGTGGAAAACACTGATACAAAGATAGAAAAAGTGCCCAGATCACATTAAACAGTAGTAAAATAGATTTTTATATGCTGCACAAGTAACAATGGTCTGGATGGAATGTTGTACCGAGCTGCTCATGCGCAGCATTCCACTCCAGCTATTCTGAAATGAGAAGCTTTAGTTTTAAAACTTATTCAGTCAGTTGGTGAAGTTCCTGGGAAGCTGTTGAGGAGAGAGGATGCAGCAAGTTAAAAGGACTAGGAAAAAGGGCTTACCAGTGGTTGAAGCCATCCCTGAGGACTTGCCTGCATGCCTGCTCTGTCTTCAGTGCCAGAAGATTCACCTGAAGCTGTGTGGCGTAGTCGGTGGTGCCATCAGGGCACCATGAAGAAAGAAAACCATCTGGTTCGGCCATTTGGGCTAAAAGCCCCATTTGGTTTATTTTTATTATTTAAATTAAAGTGTCCAGGTCCCACATAGGTGGCTAGCAAGGACCACATCACCAGTTCAACTGTAGGACTTCCAGAGGCTCCATGACATCCGCCACATTGCCTGAATCATGCCTTCCCACTGCCAGAATACCTCCCACCTCCTGATTTCAGATCCAGAGCCCTAAGGAGTGGTGAATCGGTGGCAACACCTGACTTGTGCTGTCCACTCAACAAAAGGAAGAGACTGTCTTTATAATTCTAAAAGTGTAGGCACGAGGAAAAGCAACTGAGTGACGTGAGAGGGTTGGGTCAGAAGGACCCTTAATTTATTATTCAAGAGTAGGCATGGCATAGTGATGCCTGCAGGGGAAACCAGCAAGCAAGGCCAAATAGAAGGCCTTTTTAAATATTCATTAGGGGGCTGGGAATAAGGAGGGACAAAGGGACAGAGTGGCAGCAGGCTCAGTTGAGCCTCAGAAATTTAAAGGGACCTAGACAAATTCAGGCAGTAGAAAGTTAAAGGGGCAACCAATCCCAAAACAGAAAGGGGTTACCAGGCCCAGTGAACAGAGGGCAGCCAGACCCAACATAAAGGGGGCAAACAGGCCAAAAACCACAAGGGGTTACCAGTCCCAATATAAAGAGGGCATCCAGGCCCAGTGTTAAGTGGGGCAGCCAGGCCCAGTAGTAATTAGGGCAACCAGGCCCAGTGCAGTTAGAGCAGACAGACCCAGTGGTAATTAGGGCAGCCAGGCCCAGTGCAGTTAGGGCAGCCAGGGCCAGTAGAAAAGATACCGTGTGGAAAACTGCTTCTCCAGGCTAGTAGCAACTGCCTTGTACTAGGGGACATATTTTAAACTGCTGAAAAGGACTGTACCTGTGTGGAGGCATTTTTGACCCCCCGCTTTTCGAGGAGACAAGAACTTGAATGGGCATTATATTTGGTGCTTCAGGAGAGCTGCTTAAGTATTCATGAGTGTTGGCTGGGCTGCCTTTTTAAAGGCAGCTCATATACATCATTCTAGCCGACAGGGAGGTGTTTTTTGGAGTGAGCGTTGCCATAGCAATGGGTGATGTCTCGCAAAAGCACTATTTAACGCTCGGCTCCAGCAAGAGGGTAGGAAAAGATACTGTGTGGAAAACTGCTTCTCCAGGCTAGTAGCAACTGCCTGGTACTAGGGGACATATTTTAAATTGCTGGAAAGGGCAGTACCTGTGCAGAGGCATTTTTGACCCACTGCTTTTTGAGAGGACAAGAACTTGAATGGGCATTATATTTGGTGCTTCAGGACAGCTGCTTAAGCACTCTTGAGTATTGGCTGAGCTGTCTTTTTAAAGGCAGCTCATATACATTGTTCTAGCCCCACAAAAAGGTGGTTTTGGGAGCATGCTTTGCCATAGCAATGGGTGTCGTCTCGCACTAGCACTATTTAATGCTTGGCTCCAGTGAGTGTAGTCAAGCGCAGAGTGGAGGTGATGTGGGCAGAGGCCAGCAGTGTCTGACGGCATCAGACGAGGAAGCAGAGGAAGCGGTTGAAAAATCATGTATACAGTGTGTTTAACAAGGGATATCTACAGTAGGTACAGGGAAGAGTAACACGAGAAAGGAAAGACTGGTAAAAGACAAAAATGGATACTAATGTTGTAAAATTATTGGATGGTACATTAGGATTAAGATGTTTAGAATGTAAAATGATTAGTTCAGATGTGGCAAATTAATTATTGGTTTACACTTGTGAACACTGTAATTGAATTAGGGAGTTACAAAACAAGTTAGAGGAAGTGAAACAGGAATTAATAGTGAGTAAACAAAGGACATTGGCAAATAAGGATAACATGATTATACAGTTAGATCAGAGTTGTGCAGATTTAAATGATTGGGAGTCAAGGAAAAGAAGAAGAGAAAAAGATCAGGATGGGGACTGGACTATAGTAGAAAAAAGGCAAAAAAAAAAGGCTGTAATAAGAAGAAGAGCAAGGAACTTTTCAATAGAGTGCTCAAATACATTTGAGCCCCTGATTACATTGGATGATGACAGAGGGAATAAAGATATAGAATACAGTTCAGAAAATAATAATGTACAAAGAAATAAAGAGGGTGTAATGATTGACACAACAAATATATTGAGGAATGAAGAATCAGATATAGAAAGCAGAAACTCTGGTAGTAGTATACAAGGACATAGAAGTAGGGAAGGAAATAAAAAAGAAGAAAAAAGAGTAACTAAACAAGAAAAAGGTGAAAATCAAGAGGGAAATAATATAAAGGAAAGGCGGGTTGGTGGTGTTCAGAAAGATGGGAATAGACATATAAATTAAATAAGTAAACAGGATTACATGATGATTGGACAGGAAGGTACTAGCAAGCAAAGACAAATTAATGAAACTGAAGGCAACTGGGAACAAATGGAGCAAGAGAAAAGGGTAAAAACATCTATATACTAGGTGATTCAGTATTGAAATACACAGATATATATACATCGAAGGATAATAAAGAGATTATTACGAGTTACTTCTCGGGAGCAAAGATAAGAGATGTGAAGAATATGTTAGGTGACATTGTTAAAGAAAAAGATGGATCAGCAGTTTTGATATTACATTTAGGGGTGAATAATATAAGAAATCAAGAATTAAAAGAAATACAAAAAGAATCTGAAGATATTTGGAGAAATTAAAATGTAAAATATATTTTAAAGAGGTTTTACCTGTGGTAAAAGAAATTAACATGAAAAATGAGAAAATAAGGAAAATAAATAACTGGCTTAGACAATGGACATTATATAATGAGGTGGGTTGAATAAAACATTGGGAAGATTATATTTATGAACTGTCCTACTTTTGTAGAGATGGACTTCATTTAAGTAAGAAAGGTAGCAGAAAACTGGGGATGAATATTAAGTCGATGGTGGATAGTAACTTAAACTAAAGACTAAGGGGAGAGGGGAAAAAGAATTTAGACTAGAGGAGAAAACAGAGAAATTAGGATAGATATATAAAGCAAAAAAAAATAAAAGAAGGAATGTCCATTTGGTTATTTAATGCCAGAAGCCTAAATGTAAAAAAAAAGGCTGAGCTAGAAGTCAAGTTAATTTACAAGAATATAGACATGTGTATAGTGACAGAGACGTGGTGGGATTTGGAAGTACAATGGAATAGGAATATAGAAGGATATAAGTTATATTCCTGAGATAGAAGGAATAGAAAGGGAAGGGGTAGCAATATATATTAAAGAAGGAATAAACAGTAGTTTATATAAAGAAAGTGAAAATGAAAAAATGGAATTCTCATGGATTCAAGTAATAAGTGGGATAACAAAAATGTATTCAGATTATATTATAGACCACCAAATAGTAGAAAAGAAATGGATAGGATGATAAATGAGTAAACTGTACAGATAACTTCAGAAGGTGATGTTGTTATAACAGGATATTTTAATTATCCTGACATTTGTTGGAAAAAATATAGGGGCATAAATGCAACTAGTAGGATATTTTTGCAATTACTGCAAATGGTGGGATTGGAGCAACTGATATATAAACCTACTAGAGGAGAAACTACTTTGGATTTATTGTTAACTAACAGAACGGACCTTATTAAAGAAATAAAAACACAGGAACAACTGGGAAATAGTGATCATGTTGTGGTGACTTTTAATATAAAACAGAAAATCATATGTATAAGGGGTAAAACAGTAGTCAAAAATTATAATAAGGCAGATTTCAATAAAATTAAGACAATTGGAAAAATGGGATTGGAAAAAGGATTTAAATAATAAAACAATAAGTCAAATGTGGGAAGAACTGTAAAAAACAAGCTATTAAAGCTTGAAAAGGAGTATGTTCCAGATAAAGAGCTATATAATAGGAGAGGGAAAAAACCTATATGGTGTACTAATAAGGTATTAAAATCTTGCCAAAGGAAAAAAACGCATTTAAAAGAATGAAGATATTAGGAAGAGATGATGCCAGATTATATTATAAAAATTGTTTAAAACAAGTAAAGCAGAATATAAAGAAAAAAAGAATAAAATTGGAGTCTAAATTGACATATAGAAAAGATAATGGTAAAAGTTTTTATACATATGTAAACCAACAAAGAAGAGATAAACGGGGGTTGGGCCATTAAATAGTGAAGGCAAGGAAATAAAAAATGCTAGTGAAATGACAAATGAATTTAATAAATTTTTGGGGTCAGTTTTTGAAAGAGGAAATGATGTAGGGAAAGTCACAGTAAGGAAAAGCCATCAAAATTTAGAAATAGAAACAACAAAAGTAGAAGTGGAAAGATTAATAAATAAAGTTAAAGTACAAAAGTCAGCAGGACCTGATATGTTGCATCCCCATTACATTAAGGAGGTGTTGTCTTTGATATCAGAAATATTAGTATGGATATTCAATGAATCCTTTAAAATGGGAGAGGTGCTGGGAGATTGGAGGAAAGCTTATGTTGTGTCCTTGTTCAAAAAGGGAAAGAGGTCAGAAGTGTCAAATTATAGGCCAGTAAGTCTTACTGCAATCCTGGGAAAAGTCACTGAGAGTATACCAAAAACAACAAGCATTTGTCAATGCTGAACGTTCGCTTGCAGGTATTTGCAGTGGTGTTTGGCATGTATGGTGCTTTACCCTAATGCCCTGTGCGATTGCTGGTATTTGCACAATAAATTGTCAGCATGATCTTTTTGTTACATCCATTGTGCGCTACATAGGCGGAAACACGTTTTGGGCAGGATGTGAAAAATGACAGCTGTACTGCTCGTAAAGAAGAGTGGTAAATGCCAATGTTGAAAATCTGGAGTGGAAATACTGAAATTGCAAACCTACGATAGCGAGAACTCGTACAACGACGTCAGAAACAGTCATTTTAGAATTTTTTCACCAATTTCAACATTGCCATTTTAAAACCTCTGCTCATGAACAGTATCACTGTGATTTTCTTAATGTGTTCCATACATTGATTTCGCACACCAACTGCGCCATTGTGCGCTACATGGGCAGAAAGACACTTTGGGTGAGATGTGAAAAATGACAGCTGTACAACTCATAAGAAGGTGTGATAAAATGGCAATGTTGAAAATCTGGAGTGAAAATATTGAAAATTTGCGAACTTACGAGCCTGCGTAAGAACTGCGCAATGCACTCTCATAAAACAGTCATTTTTTGGAATTTTGACCAAATTTCAACATAGTTTAGATCTTCTCATGAATGATGTCACTGTCATGGTGTTATTTGAGGCCAAAGGGTGATTTCACTCAGTGACTGCGCAGTGCCTTCGAAATCACCCTTCAGGCCCGAATAACGCCATGGCAGTGACATCATTCATGAGAAGGGGTCCCAGAAACTACATGTTGAAAATTTGGTGCAGAAATTCCAAAAAATGACTGAGATATGCAATAAAGTTGAAACCCCCCTATGTAGCCCATTATACAGCTTACCGGCATTTCCTCAGTTCGCAGTCGGCTTTGAAGAGTGCAGACGTGTTCCCGGTCCACCAAGATCATCGCACCAGAGTCCAGAGATAAGTATGGGGTGGGGGGGGGAGGCTGGGTGCACAGTGGTGGGTGCGGGTTGTGGGGGTTGGGAGATGCGGACCATTTTGTTTTACAGGGAAAAAAAAGACGACGGACGCCTGCCACACTGGGGTGGGCCCCAGTGTGGCAGAAGATGTGCGGGACCGAGGAGCCGATGGGGATTGGGCACCCCGTCGGCAAAACAAACCAATTGTTTGCCACGCTGGGGTGGGCTCCCAGCGTGGCAGCAGGATGGCTTGGGGGGGCCGTGGAGCCAACAGGGGATTGGGCACCCCCGTCGGCAAAACAAACAACGTTTGCCATGCTGGGGTGGGCTCCCAGCATGGCAGGAAAGCTTTGAGGGGGCGGCGTGATGTGCGGGGGGAGCACGTGACGGAGGGGATAGTGGCGGCGCTTAGTATGGCAGCGGTTTTCCTTTGAAGCAGAGGAACACCGCTGTCTTACTGAGCTCCTGCACCCATTGGTGCAGGACCGCCACGTCTGCTCAAGGGAGCAGTGCATTGGATGGGAGAGGCACACCTCCAAGTGTGCTACTCTCCCAAAACATTCCTTGTGCATGCGCGCAAGCGAAAGTAAAAATTGAAGAAGGCTTGGAATTATTAGAATATAAGGATGAGAAACAACATGGTTTTAAGAAAACTAGAGCTTGTAGTACAAGCCATTTATGCTTTTATGAAAGTATAAAAAAGAAATTAAGTAAAAATACACCTATAGATATAATATGTTTGGACTTTCAGAAAGCCTTCGATAAGGTACCCCATGTTAAATTGATAAAACAAATAATACAAATTGGATTAGATAGTCGTATCGTATTATGGATAAGGAATTGGATGGGCAATAGGACTCAGATTGTAAGCCTAACAGGTGAACTATCTAAATCAATTAAGGTGGAAAGTGGGGTCCCACAGGGATGCGTGCTGTGGCCTGTTTTGTTTTCATTATACATCAGTGACTTGCATCAAGGAGTTATAAATCAAACAGTAAAATTTGCTGATGACATAAAAGTGGGAGGACTAGTAAAAACATTAGAGCAACAGGAAAGATTAAAAGGGGATTTAAAAAAGATTGAGATGTGGGCTAAAAGGAATGAGATGAAATTTAGTAAAGAAAAATCAGGGGTAATGTACCTAGGAAAAAGAAGTAGGAGTAAAAATGGAAATATAATAGATGGAAAGGTAATAAAGGAAGTTGATGAAGAAAGAGATTGTGGGATAGTAATTGATAATAGATTAAATTTCAATAAACAACAAACAGTGGCTATACAAAAAGCCAATAATATGGTGAGAAATATTAAAACATTTTTTATAAACAAATCAATAGCATGTATGGTACCAGTATATAGAACTTATGTTAGGCCATACTTGGATTATGGGTCGCAATTATGGAATCCATATACAAAGATGGAAAAAAAGGGTTGAAGGAGTGCAGAGAAGATATACAAAGATGATTGGAACATTAGGGAGATATGAATATTGTGAAAGGTTAAAAAAGACAGGATTGTGGACCTTGGAACAAAGGAGAGAAAGAGGGGATTTAATGATGTTATTTAAAATAATAAATGATGAAGAATTAAAAAGTGAGTTGAAGTTAGAGATGCAAGAAAAACCAGAGGGATTGAGAAGATGTAAAAAGCAGATTAGGTTAAAAACTGCTAAAAAGAATGATGAATATTATTGATTTATGATTAGAATGGGGAGAACTTTGAATATATTGCCAGCTGAATTGGTAGATAGTAGAACATTGACAGAATTTAAGGGAAATATTAATAAATATATAATGGGAACTGGATTAATGAGTATCCATTGAGGTGGGGGACAGTTTATATGAACAAAATGTCTTCTACTGTTCTAAAACCAAGTATAGAAACCAAGTATAGTATAGTAATTAGGGTATCCAGACGCAGTGTATTAAGAGCATCCAGGCCCAGTGTAATAAGGGCACCCAGGCTCAGTAACTGGGGTATTCGCATTGAAGTGCTCAGGGGTTGCCATATTCTAATAAAGACAGACCCCAAGAGGAAAAGAGGGTCCAACCAAGGGGTGCTTAGAACACAACATACTATAAAGTGACTGTCAGCTAATGTACTGTTTCTACAAAATGTTTATTCTTCAAGCATCTAAAGTGTTGTGTTGATTGCAAAAAGCACAGAGACTGTATTGTAATATATTAGGATTGTGATTATTTGCCCCTGGAAGTGAACAATCGCCCCAGATTGCTGCAATTTGCCTCTGCTCCAGGCAAATTGCCCCTGCAAGTGAACAACTGCCCCAGATTGTTGCAATCTGCCCCTGCTCCAGGCAGCTTTCTCCTGCAAGTGAACAATTGCCCTGGACTATTGCAATTTACCCCTGTTCCAGGCAAATTGCCTCTGCATGTTAACAATTGCCCTGAACTGTTGCAGTTTGTCCCTGCTCCAGGCAGATTGCCCCTGCAAGTGAACAACTGGGTTTTGTAATCTTCCTTGTAATAATAAAAAACATTGCCTTTGAATCTAACCTGCTATTGAGTGCTCTATTCTCATGTTCTTGAAGTGAACAATTGCCCCTGCAAGTGAAATTCCAGTGTACAATGCTAATAGAAGTACCAGTGTTCAGTGCAAAGTCTGTGGCTCAGTCTTTAGCCTCAATCAACTCTTCACCTCAGCAGTCTTCAGTCAGCAGAGAACTTCAGCATCTTCTTGCCATATCATCCGCTGGTAGCCGAAATCGATGTCCCTTAGAGACTTCCTGGTCAGCTTGGAAGTGAGACGACCGGAAGAAACCTCATCCATCAGTCCCAGACACCCACTGAAAGTCAAGTCCACTGTGTCCCAGGTGTGTTCGTGGCTGCCGGTTTCTTATTTTGTTCTAAAACTTCTGGAATCCAGATCTTCATCTTCTAGCTTTTCTTCCTGCTTGGTCCGTCCTGCATAACTGGTGCAGTCTTCTGGGATTCAGCTCCAGTTTGGTGGTCCTCCAAGTGGATCCATCATGAAAGCAGCTCAGCAGATGGTGTCTTCAACCTTAGCAATCTTCTAGTGGATTCTTTGCCAAGTCCTGTGTTTCATCTTTGGCAGCCCTGGTCGAGGGTCGGTGTCAGAAAACCCACAGCAGTTTGTCTTCTTCGTCCTTGGCAGCCCTGGTTGAAGGTTGGTGCCAAGAAAACAGCAGTAGAGTCTTCTCTTGTGGAAATCCTGCAGGTGGAGTCCTTGCCACACTCCATGTTCTTCATCTTTGGCAGCCCAGGTTAAGGGTTTGTGCCAGGGAATAGCTTAGCCCAGTTCAGTCCATTTGTGCTCTGATATTCTGCCAACTCTGGAGAGTGGGTTGGCTGATGACTAAGGTCTGTTTACAAATCTCTCCATTTCCCTTGCAACCTCTCATAGGTGCTACTGATGAGCTTGGTGCCAAGCAGGAGATTCCTTTTCTCTTTAATCCTGCTTCTCAGCTGTGCTTGAAGACAATGGAACATCTGGATCTTACATAATTTGAAAGTGTTATACTGTCTGGTGGTTATTGTGCACTGTATGCTTGTTGTATATTCTGATAAAGTGATATAAGTTTATACCCCCTTGCTGCATAAGCCTCCTAGCAAAATATTATAGAGTCATAGAGTATCATAGAGTGGCCTTGAGCCAAGCTGCACCTATAGAGTCATAAGAAAAGTAGAATAAATAGAGCATTGTTTATTGTTTCTAAGGTTTGGTCCACTTCCTTCCCTTGTGACCATGTCTACCTCTCCTGTATATAAATAAAAGCCTCACAGGCATCAAACCTCCAGATTGTCTCCTGCCTCTCCTTAATGGGTGTTTCCTTTCACCCAACCTTGTTCGAACCACAGCATTGTCTCGCCAGTCCACCTGCTTGAGATGACGCTGGGTGTGCAGCTAGGACAGGCGATCTTCATGGTCAGCACCCAGTTGATAAGATCACCACATATTTTTTGTTCCCCAGACCCAGGACCCCAGCAGAAACATATGTGCACATGCGTGGAGGTGCACACACATGCCAGGTACCGGCTTGGCCCCTTCTGCCACTCCCCTGGCATTTTTGCAACCACTCCTCACTTCCATGCTTCCCACTGACCTCACTCCAGTGGGAGCAGAAATATGGGGGAGTGGACAACCACCCCCGGGAGGGGAGAGCTGCCTACCACAGCTCAATCCCACTCTAACCCTCATAGAAACATAGAATTTGATGGCAGATAAGGACCGCTTAGCCCACCCAGTCTGCCCATTGCCTTACCTAATGGATAAGCTGCAGATCCTAGTTAACCAGCAACCTACTTCTTTCTACCCCCAACCCCTAGAATTGCCTTATGACTGTCCCTTGCATGCTTGAATTCAACCACTGTTTTTGACTCCACAACCTCCTCCTCCGGAAGGCCGTTTCATGCATCCACAACCCTCTCTGTGAGAAAATACTTCCTTACATTACCGCTGAGCCGACCCCCCCATCTTCAAATTGTGCCCCCTTGTTCTTGCACACCTCTTTTTTTGAAAGATGCTACCCTCTTGGACTTTGTTGATTCCCTTGAGGTACTTGAAAGTTTCTATCATGTCCCCCCTCTCCCTCCTTTCCTCGAGGCTATACATATTAAGCTCCTTTAGTCTCTCTTCATATGTCTTCTGGTGCAGACCCTGCACCATTTTATTTGCCCTCCTCTGGACAGCTTCCATCCTGTCCTGCCCCCCCATGCTGGCTCCCCAGTGACCCGAGGTCATTCCCGAGCTTGGATCACTGGCATAGCATGAGGTAAGGCATCCAGCGCCTCAGCCCTCAGTGCCACTGGGCTGGCCTCCTGCTTCCACTCTTGTGAAGGGGGACAACATTTTCCCTTCTCCAGTCCTCTGGGACTGTTCCATTGTCAAGGGACTCACTGAACAGGTCTGATGGAGGGGCTGTGAGCTCTGACCTCAGTTCCCTCAGGATCTTTGGATGTATGCCATCTGGACCCATGTCTTTGTCCACATTTAGCTTTCTAAACTCTTCCAGAAACTTTTCCTCTGTGAAAGGGCAGGTGTCTACCTTCTTTCCCTCCTTTCCTTTGAAGCCCAGCTGCTTCTTCTGTTGAGGTCCTCTGTCCCCCACCTTGGGTTCCCCCCTTTGGGGGACCCCCACTTCCTCTCTCCCACAACTATGGGTGCCACCTCCTGCAGTCCTGTCCTGCCAGAATGGTGAAGGAGTTGCATAGTGGCACTGGTTGAGGAATGAGCCACTGCCCTGCCACCCCACCCTCCCAGAGTCCACCATTGTACATCTGGTTATCTTTCCCTTGGCATCCTTTGGGAGAGTGGCAGTGAACTTGGTGATCCCTGAGTGAGGGATGAGGCCATCTGGATCCTGATCAGCTCAGTCTGGGTTAGTGACCTCCTCGTCTTAACCAATAGAGGTGCATAAATATGGGGCAGCACATCAGTCTCCAGAATGTCTCCCTGAAAACTGCTGCTCCCCCCCCCCCCGCTGCACTGCACCACTCCCATTTCTGGCTATGTTTTCTCCCTCCTGCTCCTTACTCTACCCTGTCCCTATGTTTGGTTCTACCCACTGAACCTCCTAGCAGTCTTTCCTATGTCACCCTAACCCAGATAGTGTGTATCTGACTTTTCTTTTTACCCTTATTTTCCTATTTACTACCTTCTTTAAATTTCTCCCTGCTCCCTTCTGGCTCTTTGCTACTTTCAGGTCTTTCCTCTTAGTGACCCACTAGAAATCTTATTTCACTTTATACTATATAATGTGTCTCCCCTATTCCCACTACTGTCCTGCCTTCTACCCTTTTCCGTTTACCCTTTACCTGCAGTGAGTGTAACAACAGAAGTGACCTGGTACCTTACCTTAGTCAACTGGCCAAGTCCCCTGCTTCCCTGTTTCCTACTGCAGAAGGCTGCCAATGCCTAAGATGCCAGTACCTGTTCCACTCTTTTTGCTGTTTCACTCACTTGCTGGGATAGAGATGATTTCACTGAATTGTATCAAGGCTTTGTGGAGATCACCAGAATCAGTCCACAGCTGTTGGTGACATCATCGGTAGTCAGCTATGGCCTTGTACATTGATTGCCCTTCTTCAGGCATCCTACAATAAAGTTTTTTTTTTACATTGTATTTATTTTATTTATTAGATTTTAGTAACTGAGTTGGTTCACTGAGACAAGCTGCCCCTTTTTCAGGCGTAACTTGGAAATAATTATATAATATACTGTACACTGAAAGAATGCATATAGCCAATATTAAAAAGCAGTGCATAATTAAATGACTAAATACAGTGCAGACAATGGATATTCTATTCCACTATTCCATCCTGTCAATTGTTTCCTTTACCCCCCAAAACACATGTCTTCTATCAGGAACTATTTTAAAATGTTGGTACTGGATTCAGATCTTTTGGGCTACCTGAGATGAAATGAGTATATAATGTATTGTAAGTGCCTATTAACCACCATAATCAGCAGTCACACAGCTTTGTTATGCACTGTTTAGAATTTTAAAAGTTGTTAACCACACTTCCGAAATTCCAAACAGTGGCATAACAAAAAAGAATTCACCAGAGTTCCATAATTCTTACACATAGAATGCAAACAGTGTTTTTTTGACCATACACTATAAAAGATGATCACTGGAGATTGGGTGACAACCACGGTGAAATCACCTCTCATGGTTGCTAGGGCTACAGTAAGCCTCTCGAACTGCGCTCTCTAGGTTTACCATGTTGCCCTAGCAACCACTTGAGGTGATTACAATGTGGTTATCACCCGATCCCCAGCCATTATCCTCTATGTTATGCCATTGTTATGACATCACGCTGTTGTAACCCTTCCTGAGTATGTCATATCAATGGTATAACAAAATGGAATGCTCACAACAATCAATGTTCTAACAAAACGGAATGTTCACAATCAGTTTTCTCTAAAGTAATTCAATCTGCAATTACACAATCTTGGTAGCCCATACACTATAAAATATAATGGGTTTTATGTGATAAAGGCGAGTCTGAAACACCACCTAGCACATAAAGCGAACAAATATGAGCCCATAGTCAAAAGGGCGATGGATAATGTACCGACCATCGCAAATAGCGACGGTCATAGAAACATAGACATAGAAACATAGAATTTGATGGCAGATAAGGACCGCTTGGCCCACCCAGTCTGCCCATTTCCCTACCTACTGGATAAGCTGCAGATCCTAGTTAACCAGCAGCCTACTTCTTCCTACCCCCACCCCCTAGAATTGCCTTATGACTGTCCCATGCATGCTTGAATTCCACCACTGATTTTGACTCCACAACCTCCTCCGGAAGGCCGTTCCATGCATCCACAACCCTCTCTGTGAAAAATACTTACTTCGAGTACCTCTGAGCTGCCCCCTCTATCTTCAAATGTGCCCTCTTGTTCTTGCACACCTCTTTTTGAAAGATGCTACCCCTTGGACTTTGTTGATTCCTTGAGGTACTTGAACGCTTTATCATGTCCCCTCTCCCTCCTTTCCTCGTGGCTATACATATTAAACTCCTTCGCTCTCTTCACTGTCTTCCGGTGCAGACCTGCACCATTTTAGTTGCCTCCTCTGACAGCTTCCATCCTGTCTATGTCTTTGCGGAGATTGGGTTCCAGAACTGCACACACAGTACTCCAGATGGGGTCTCACCAGCTGTCTGTACAGAGGGATAATAACTTCCTGTTTTCTACTGTGTGATGCTTCTCCTATGCATCCCAGTATCCCCCCAGCCTCCTTGCTGCCCTCTCACATTGCTTACCCACCTTTGGGTCATCTGATATGACTACCCCAGGTCCCTTTCCATTTTGTTGTTGTTAGTATCTCGCCCCATTGTTACTCTTCCCCTGGGTTCTTGTTTCCCAGGTGCATTACCTTGCACTCTTAGCATTGAATCTAAGCTGCCATACATTTGACCATTCCTCTAACCTTGCCAAGTCCCTTCTCATCCTTTCCACCCCACCTCAGTGCATCAACTCTGTTGCAGATCTTTGTGTCATCTGCAAAGAGACATACTTTTCCTTCCAGTCCTTCTGCAATGTCGCTTATAAAGACATTGAAGAGGACCGTCCTACTACTGGAACTCCCAGTGTACCCTACTAGTAACCCTCCTTTCTTCTGAGTGGACTCCATTTACTATTACTCTCTGTGTCCTATTCTCCAGCCATCCTTTACCCAGGCTGTCATCTTGGGACCCACTCCCAGGCTGGCTAACTTGTATATTAATCTTTTGTGTGGGACTGTGTCAAATGCCTTGCTAAAGTCTAGGGTAGGCCATGTCCACAGCCCCCTCCCTGATCTACTACTTGGTCACCCTGTCAAAGAAATCTATCAGATTCATCTGGCATGACCTTCCCACTGTGAATCCATGCTGCCTAGGGTCCTGTGCCCTCTGGCCTCTAGATACTCAACAATTCTTTCCTTCAGAAGTGATTCCATCATTTTCCCTATCACTGAGGTTAAACTAACAGGTCTGTAGTTTCCTGCTTCTGCCTTGCTCCCACTTTTGTGAAGGGGAATCACATCTGCCCTCCTCCAGTCCTCGGGTACCACCCCATCCTCCCATGATTTGTTAAAAGGGTAGTCAGTGGTGTCAATGGTTGTTCTACCCTTAGTTTTTTTAGAATTCTGGAATGAATCCCATCAGGCCCCATTGCTTTGTCCACCTTCAGTTTTAAGAGTTCTTTCAGAACCCTTTCTTCTGTAAATGGCTGGTATCAACTTCTGTATCCAGAGTGTTTCTACTGTTTGTTTTATGTACCTCCCCTCTTCATTTGTAAATACTGAAAAAATATTTGTTTAGTATCTCTGCCTTTTCACAGTCTCCATCTGCCCACCCTCACTCCCCTTTATTAAGCCTCACCATCCCTCCCTTGGTCTTCCTTCGCTCCCTGATGTACCTATAAAAAGTTTTATCCCCCTTCTTAACTGAGTTGGCTATCTTTTCCTCGGTTTGGGCCTTTGCTGTTCTGACTGCCTTCCCAGCCTCCTTTTGCTTTAACTGATACAGTTCTCTGTTCTGCTTTTTCTGTGATTCCTTGTACTTCCTGAATGCTTTCTTTTTCTCTTGAACCTTCACTGCCACTTCCTTTGAGAACCATAGTGGTTTCTTACATCGTTTTGTTTTGTTTATTTGCTTCACACAAAGGCTCAAGTATCTCTGTGATGGCAGTTTTTATTATTCCCCATTGTTCTTCCACCCTCCTTCCTGCCCATTTGCTAGTGCATTCCTTAGCAGTCACCTATTTTAGCAAAGTCAGCCTCCTAAAGTCCAGTACTTTTGTCTTTGTATGGCTTGACTCTATTGCTGTGTTTATTGTGAACCATACTGTTCGATGTTCACTAGTTCCCAGATGGCTACCCACTTCTACATCTGTGATCCTCTCTCCATCTCCATTTGAGAGAATTAAGTCTAATATTGCTCCCTCTTGAGGGGGATCCAATACTAGTTGTCTAAGGCATGCCTCCTGTAGGGCATCTAGAATAACTCCACTCTTCGAAGTGGCAGCTGCAACTGCACTCCAGTTAACATCTGGCATATTCAGATCACCCACCAGCAATATCTCCCCTTTTTCTGCCATTCTAAGTATACTTTCTATCATTTCCTTGTCCATTTCCTCCCCCCTGAGAAGGGGGTCTGTATACAACCCCTGTGCGGATTGTGGTGCCATTGCCTGTCTCCAAATTTACCCACAGTGCTTCTTCTCCTTCCTGTTTACCCTTTTGTTCTGTTGCTTTTATTCCTTCCCTTATGTAAAGAGCTACTCCTCCTCCTCTTTTACCCTCCCTGTCCCTCCTGTAGATAGTGTATCCTGGTATGTTTATGTCCCAGTCATGGTTTTTGTGTGTACCATGTTTCTGTGACTGCCACGATATCCAGATGTTTCCTCCATCAAGTCCACTAATTCAGGAAGCTTGTTACCCAGACTTCGGGCATTGGTACTCATTGCTCTCCATTTTTTTGTAAGCTACCTTCTGTTGCAGCATCCCCCACTGACCGTTCTACCTCAGTCTTTTTCATTTAGTACCCTGTTTTGTAGGGAGAGGCTGGGATTTTCCTGCTGCTTGTCAGTGCCTCCCCCTTTGACTAGTTTAAAAGCTTGCCAATGAATCATTTAAACCGATTGCTCAAAAGGCTTGTTCCCTTCCTAGACAGATGTAGACCATCCTGCCAGTATAGGCTGGTGTCCCTCCAGGTGGAACCCCAGTCCCCAAGAAGCCAAACCCTTGTGCTCTGCACCATTTTTTCAACCATTCATTAAACTGCATGGTGCTAATTACCCTCACCTCCCCCATGCCTTTGACAGGCAGCACCTCTGAGAAGGATACTGTGTGTGCTACTTGTCTTAGGCCCCTCCCCAACTCTTGCAGTGTTCTCCTGCACTGCTCTAATCTCATGATGAGCCAAGTCATTTGTCCCTAGGTGGACAATTACATCCAGCTCAGACTCCCTTGCAGCTGTTCTCGTGATCCTGAGGATGTGCTTCCTGTCCCTCCAAGCCATGGCACCAGGCAGGCACCCTTCACTGTTTTCTCAGCTCCCCAGTTCTATACTCCTAATAATTGGAGTCCCCACCAGGGCTGCTTCCTTTCCCTGTGGTGTCCTCTGCCTCCTTCTTGTGGGCCTCCCTGTGACAGTTGTCATCAGTCTTCTCTGGGTGATCCATAGGGGAGCTATGCTCCCCCAGAATGGTGTATGGATTGTGGAGTGAAACAATTGACTGGGTGTGCCTCTGTTCCACCATTCTCACCCTCCCTGAACCCACTGTGGTCCAACTGCTGTGCTTTCTTCACAACCTCTGAGGTAGTAGTGGTGGCGCTAGTGCTCCCTGGATGGGGGAGGTTTCCTTCCTACTGTCCAGTGCGGCCTGAAGATGGGCAACTTCCTCCCTCAGGGCAGAGAGTTGTCTGCAAATAGGGCAGCATCTCAGCCTCCAGAAAGACTCCCGGAAGACTGCTGCCCCACAGCCATTACATTGCACTACTCCCCACATGTTAATTTACTTTTTGTTTGTTTGTTTTGTGTGTGTGTGTGTGCACGTGTGTGATTGGTTATATAGAAATATATATATTATACAATGTGTATGCTTATATTGTCAGTGCAGTGTGCTAGAGAGGATATGACAGTGATATGCACCTTGCACTCTTGAGGAAATGATGTCAGAACCTCAGGTATAAAGGAACTATTTCCAGGGGTAGGTGGGGTGAGGGTGGGAGGGTTGGGCCTAAACTGTGCCCTCACAAAACAGTCAGCTAAAAGCTCTCACCCACTGCTGCAATGAGTGCCTTCCTGTCAGCAAGATACCCTACAACAACAATTTGACAGAGAAAATACCCTGCTAATCAAACAGAGAAAAATCCAGACATCCAAGTCAGACACAGGTAAACCTCTCCAGCCCCAAAACAGCCTGGTGGTTTGTTACAAAGGAAAATCAAATATGCAGTTATTTCAGCCCTTCTGAAGATGCTGACAAGATAAGCAGTTTTGAAAACCCCTTCCTGAATTAAAACTAAAATAATTAAACACAAAGCAATACCACTGTAAAAGTAAGGAAAACTTCTCTCAGATGTAAGCAAGAGAGAGGTTAGTTACAGATATCTAGTCCAATATAGTATATCCCATGCAGCTTCTCAGTTGTTTCAAAGCACACCCAGTACACAACTTGGAAGAAGATGGACTTCTGTCTGAAACAGGATCACACCAGTAGTTTATAGTAATTGATCAAAGCTGAAATGGTCAAACTAGACAATTGGCTGTGATGCTGGCCTCTGACTTGTGAAGACAATTTCCTCCACCTCAGGCTATGTCTGGCATCCAATTACAAACTGCAGCCTTTGTTATTTTAAATCACACAACCCCACCAAATATTGCAAAATATATTGATGCAGATTGTCACAGAATTCTAGTAATCAGTCCAGTTAGCCACAAAGGAAAATCAAATATGCAGTTATTTCAGCCCTTCTGAAGATGCTGACAAGATAAGCAGTTTTGAAAACCCCCTTCCTGAATTAAAAACTAAAATAATTAAACACAAAGCAATACCACTGTAAAAGTAAGGAAAACTTCTCTCAGATGTAAGCAAGAGAGAGAGATTAGTTACAGATATCTAGTCCAATATAGTATATCCCACGCAGCTTCTCAGTTGTTTCAAAGCACACCCAGTACACAACTTGGAAGAAGATGGACTTCTGTCTGAAACAGGATCACACCAGTAGTTTATAGTAATTGATCAATGCTGAAATGGTCAAGCTAGACAATTGGCTGTGATGCAGGCCTCTGACTTGTGAAGACAATTTCCCCCACCTCAGGCTATGTCTGGCATCCAATTACAAACTGCAGCCTTTGCTATTTTAAATCACACAACCCCACCAAATATTGCAAAATATATTGATGCAGATTGTCACAGAATTCTAGTAATCAGTCCAGTTAGCCACAAAGGAAAATCAAATATGCAGTTATTTCAGCCCTTCTGAAGATGCTGACAAGATAAGCAGTTTTGAAAACCCCCTTCCTGAATTAAAAACTAAAATAATTAAACACAAAGCAATACTACTGTAAAAGTAAGGAAAACTTCTCTCAGATGTAAGCAAGAGAGAGAGATTAGTTACAGATATCTAGTCCAATATAGTACATCCCACGCAGCTTCTCAGTTGTTTCAAAGCACACCCAGTACACAACTTGGAAGAAGATGGACTTCTGTCTGAAACAGGATCACACCAGTAGTTTATAGTAATTGATCAATGCTGAAATGGTCAAGCTAGACAATTGGCTGTGATGCAGGCCTCTGACTTGTGAAGACAATTTCCTCCACCTCAGGCTATGTCTGGCATCCAATTACAAACTGCAGCCTTTGTTATTTTTAAATCACACAACCCACCAAATATTGCAAAATATATTGATGCAGATTGTCACAGAATTCTAGTAATCAGTCCAGTTAGCCACAAAGGAAAATCAAATATGCAGTTATTTCAGCCCTTCTGAAGATGCTGACAAGATAAGCAGTTTTGAAAACCCCCTTCCTGAATTAAAAACTAAAATAATTAAACACAAAGCAATACCACGGTCAGTACAATACTTTAAAAATGCACAGAAATTTTTTTTTTTTTATGTGGGAGGCTGTGCCCCCTGCACCCCCACTTGTGGGGAGCAAGCCCCCCATACCCCCCAAACTTAAATAACAAACTCCAAGGGAGTTGTGGATCATGGGGCAAGTTACTGGATTAAAAAAAAAATGATTTTGCCCATAGCTGGACCCGAACCCAGGTCTGCCCACATCGCAAGCGGTGATATACACCACTGCACTATATCAGCAGCTCAACAGGAGTTGGCAACACAGGATCCTATATCCTGCAGTAGTGAGTACAGCTCCTTGCTATATGTGCTACACAGGATATAGCAATCTAGTGCACCACTTGCTGTCTTGTAGAGTGCTATTATTGAGTTGCTCAAAAGTGCAGCGCTCAATAATCAGTGCTCTTCATAGGTTCTACCAATATCATGTATGGTCTTTGGTTAACAACTGTGCTGAAAACACTTCTTGAGGTTGCCATGGCATCTGAAAACCTGTCGAGCTGCTCTCTTGAGGTTTACAATGATGTCATGGCAACCTCTCGAACTGTTTACAGTGTGGTTATTAGCCAAAGACCATCCATTATCCTCTATATAATGTATGGTAAAACTTTGTTATAGGTAGAAATCTACCTTTTTATAACAACATTTTACCATCGATGTCAATATCCTGAGCTTATCGATGGTCGT
This sequence comes from Neoceratodus forsteri, assembly GCA_016271365.2. Lineage (NCBI taxonomy): Eukaryota > Metazoa > Chordata > Ceratodontiformes > Ceratodontidae > Neoceratodus > Neoceratodus forsteri. The sequence goes on from JADMNL010000023.1 coordinate 137,838,496, forward strand.
CACATCAATGGGTTAACACCTGGGAAACAGGCTACGCATGCGTGCAACTTGATCGGGCAGCCATGAAATGGCTGCAGGGTGACAGCATGACCTGAAGCAGAGTGACGGTGGCACAAAAAAACTGCAGTAAGGAACTGCTTTCTCATTTTTAAACATAAACGGTACCATACACTATAAAATATAATGTATAGTACATCGATCGTCAGCCAGTTTTTTTACCCATCTTGAGGTTGCCATGGTGATGTAAACCTCTCAAGCTTCACTCTTGAGGTTTACATGGTCGCCTTAGCAACCTCTCAATGGTTAACAAACTGGTTAACAATCAATGACCACTGGCCCGGTGGCGCTGAGGGTTCAGGTGCTGGATGCCACACCTCACGCTATGCCAGTTACCTGGGTTCAGGAACAGACTCAGCTTGCTGGAGGTCAGTGAGGTGAGGGAGGATTGAGCATCCCTGCGGATGCTCTCCTTCCTCTGAGGTGGGATACTGGGGTGCCTCTAGCACCCGACACCCCTGAAGCCAGTGGATGCATGGGCCTTTTGGGCACTGGCAGTTCAACTGGAGTCAGGGAGGGGGGACACTGTCAAGTGCGTGGCTGTTGGCATGCGTCAGCATGTCGTCACACCTGGACGTATGTCCTAAGCGCAGGCATCCCAGGGGAATGGGAGAAAAACAGGGGAAAAATGTAACACCCGTAAATGAAACTGGTGGTGGGATGCCTTGGGGATTGCCCTGGCAGATGGAGTGGGAGAAGGAGGTATGAGGCCTCCTTTGAAAGCCATGGGAGCCAGGCAAATAACAAAAAAAAAAAACAATCGATGGCCATACATTATCCCCTTTGTTTACTATTTAGAATATTTTGTACTTTTTACTAAGATGTTTTTAACAATAGGAATTTTTTATAATAAAGATGCATTTATGTAAATTGTATTAAAAGTATGTTGCACTGATTTTCAGTTTTGCACAAGATTGTCATTGTTTCATTGATCTGTATTTAAAAATTAGTGCATGTAGCAGGTGTCGTGCCTTGATAAAGTACTGAGGCATGAAAATATTCGGTGTTGGGGTGGTGGTCTGTGAGCTGCTGTGGACTTTTGATATAATAAAAAAGCTCGATTATCCTATGACTGAGCTCCAGTCTACTCATTACTGGTAAGCTGTTAGCTTGACTTGAGTATGAGATCATATGAGAAGATGTCCTGGCTCCAGCTATATATACATGGTTGTTAGCCTTGAGTCAACTCCTGAATATAGGCAATGGGTATACATAACAGGTTGGTAGTTAGATACAGGATACAAACAAGTAATCAGAGGCACTTAGTTCTACAGAACATGGACGCTATTCATAGACAAGTACAGTATACATAAATATTCTTGTGCTTTTTTTGAAGTGAACTGACCTGGTGGACTATAACTAACTAATCATATTCAAAGTAAAATCTAGATGCAAGAGCTCTAACATATCTATGAAGAAATTAGTTAGCGACATATTGACCAGTGCTCAGCATTTACTAGCCCTTAAGAAGTGATTGCTAAGAAGCCAATATAATATATGACATATCTGGGCCTTTGCTACAGCTACAGTTACAGCTAAAAGAAAATACTAGAAAATCATGTTCATCCTTTCTTTTGAGTTTCACTCTCTGAAACAGAATTGTGTTGTTCTTTAACCAAAAACTTAAGGTTGTTAAAGGCAAAAAATGAAAAATGCAGTCCTCTCATAGATATGAACATTTATGAGATGGCATGGATAATAGAAGCCATCTGATTGGCAGAAACCAGTTACATGATTGTGTAATCACTCCATAATTACACAGGATCCAGAAAAATAGATGATTTTATACCTTTTATTGGACCAACATAGAGGTTACAAAAGAAAATACGTGCTTGAGCTTTCGGATTACATAGAATCCTTCATCAGAAAAATAACCTTGCAACATATCCAAGATGTACAATTACAGACCCAGAATTATACAGCCTGTCATACAATATTCTTCATTTTTCAGCTAGTCCTTTTAAGGATGTTTTCCTTAATTAATAGGCTTACCCCAAGGAGAGCAAATAAGTGTCAAATTTATGTATGACCTCGTTGTGTATTGTACTGTGCCTTTATATTCCAGATTGCATCTGGAAATCTCAAATATATAATTACAGTCTGTCTTAACAACATCCAGTCAATCTAAATCTATCCCAAATTGATTTACAAGACCATGCAATAGTAACATAATAATTTACATTATGACTGTAAGGGATTCTAGTCCATAATATTCTCTCTCGGTGGCCATTTTAGGTCGGGTTCAGCAATGTATGGTACCGACACCATATGGTGGCTACGGGACCAAAGGAGTTAATAACTGCATTCAAATATTGACTACATTAAACTACTGGTCTGAGTACCAGGCTAACTTAAGTATGGAATTGCATTAAAGAAATATGGTATGATCCAGTTAATAGAAAAATATCTGAGCAATTACAGGTCAAGGTGTGGCTGGCATGGCTAATAGCCCAGTTTTAAAACTAGTCAAGCTGATGGGTATGCCAGATGTTAAAGTGGCAACCTGTTTGTTTTTTACCATAATGCCAGCTTGCTAGGAATGTGGGTTATACAATAAATCAGAACCTGCCCCTCCATGATGGAGGTCTAAACAACAGCAATTTAAAAAATGCAACATAATTAACGGTGTTATTCTCTGGGGAATTGGAATTATTGCAAGACTATTTACTGTTACTTTGTCATGCTTGTTAATTGCCTCAATCTTTAGAAGGCACAAGGTGACAAGACAAATCTCCATTTGCAAGCAATGACTCTTTCAAAGACTTTTTGACAAATAAAAAAAAATGAAACACATAATTTCTATATAAATTATTCTATTTCATCTCACTGTTTTTGTGAATGACTTTTATTCTGTTCTCACAGGGGAGGGGTTAATTTGTTTCACCTTTACATGAGGCTATGGAGTTTATCTACAAGTGCAATGATTTACAATAAAATTTTGTTTTAATCATCTGCAGCCCTTGGTGATAATAAGTTGTAACTAGAAAAAGTTTTATTTTGAATGCATGTAATAGCTTTAGAAGCAGCAATGTTGACATCTGGTACATGCATGTTAGTTTACAGATGTTCTATTTACCTTTATAGTATTTTTATGCTGCACCTTACGTTACATTATACTATAATTTCGGCTTATCTTTAATGTGAGGCTATTTTCTAACAGTCATCATCTGAGTTGAGTAAGACACATATTTTTCATCAACTTCCAAAAGATTGCAGTCAGTTACAAATAAATACAGCAACTATTTATTAAATTATAATTGAATTGATAATTTAATTGCTTGGGGACCACCCAATAGCTCCCTAGATGGTGCATTGAACATCAGCTCTAGTAATCTGGGTTTGGAAGTTGACTCAAGAGCCAGACAGCCAGCATGGCGGGAGGGGGCTGGTGAGGTGCTCCCATGCATCAGTGCTCACAACTGAGGAGGGTCAGCACCATGTTTTGCCACCACAGTGTCCCCTGCACTGGGCCAAGGAGCTTGACTCCTCTGCAGTGGGACACTGCATGTATGTGAGGCCTGTCAGGGCAACACCTGTCATCATGCAGGTGGTGGACAGGGCAACAAGTGCAGGGTAAAACCCTATGTACCTAGGGCTGTCTAAATGATGGTCATTGAGACTCTCAGGCTCTGTCTGGCATGAATCTTTACTGGTACAGCAGTGTGGAGAGGGCAACAGATAGGGCTGGGAGCAGACCAGAATAGAAGTAACAGGTTGACAGTTGGGCGCAAACATTGAGTAACAAATTAAAATAAAATTAGAATTATGTTTATGTTGATGATTTAAATTCTACTGTAGCTTGGGCCTGGATTATTGACAAGAATATTAGACTGTATGCAAAATTAACTGAAAGGTTATTATTTTCAGAGTTCACTATAACATCTGCTGGTTGTAAATTAATAATTTGCTACTTAATTATTAGGCTCTTTAGGCAATTAAATATTTGCTGCAAATTCCAGGAATTACTTATTAAACAATTGTAACCTTTTCTGCAATTAAACAATAAAAATGTGAATGGCTTATATTAATGAAATCATAAAGAATTCAGATTAAGTCCCAGAATCCAATTTAATGCTGTGCAGGGCAACTGGAAAACCTTCTCTGGGGTTTAATGTCTTCCTGAATACCATCTTCTTTTTTAGATGAAATGTGGAGAGAAAATCAATATTTACTTGCAGTCTATGAACTACAAACTGTAGAGGTGAAATTATAAATGTAAGGCTCTTTTCTATTCTTGCAGAAACTCAACATACTGCATGAAGGTGTCAATGTCCTTGACTGTGGCTGAGAAAGATTCTGGACTTTGTTATAACAGCCGGATTCGATATTTGGAAAAAGCCGAAGCCACGAAAAGCAAGGAGATTTCCTGTCCAGATATTAAGGATTTCATAATTCATCATAAGGAGCCTAGTGTAGCATGGTACAAGGTAATAAACAATTTTTATCAAACTGTATGGTATAAGCAGAAATAATGTATATATGTAACTTTACTTCTACATATATTTTTGAATTATTTGAGCAAGTAATACATTCCCTACTCTTTTAATGACAGGAGACATTTCTGAAAAATCTATGTGCTGCATCATACACTATTTAAGACATTGTTTTACCACTACTGCTATTGTTTGATCAATATGGGTGATTCTAAAGCATCCTTACTAACTTTTTCTTTACCTTTTCCCCACTGTTGTTACTGGTTATGGGAAGATAAGTCCTGATTGCATAGATCCTGAATGTACTGGCATGCACTTTGTTCTGCTACTTCAGAAGTCCTATACATCACAAACTAAGATACAGAAGTATGATCATGCAGTCAATGTGAATTTATATATGCATGGTGATACCAATAACTACACAAAAGGAGGCTGAAAGACATGCATTAAAACAGTAGAACTGCAAAGATAAAGGAGAAATCTAAATGGGATAAGCTTCATATAGCAGCTCCGGACTGTCTATAGGTCTTACCTTAAAGGAAAATGTTAATCAGTGCCTGTTACTATTTTCTGTTTATATACACAAACTGGGGTTAAACTTTTATATGCAGCTGTTGAAGGAAGTTGATACTAACTGGGGTGGACTTTCTAAGAATAGTGGCATAATTTGACAGCAATTGTGCTATTTTCAACATGACTGTTACAGCACATAAAACATAGTCTTACTTTATGTCATCTTCCAATTTGTGCATCAAAAATGGTATTTGTGTTAGAAAAATAATATATGCATCATTTTTCTGCCACAAAGTGAGCAAAGTGTTTGAAAAACATAAAAGTGTTTGAAAATCAGAAACAACCACTGTGGCACATTTACAGTGATGCAGCTGCTACAAGACATGTGTCTTAAGCTTTGAAAATCCAGGCCACTATATAGTATGGCCCAGATATTCAAAAGGGTTACACATGGTGCAACAGTGTTGCACCATGAGCAACCCACTGATGAGCCCCGACGAGATATTAAAATGGGAAAAGTGTGCTGCACAAATCCCAGTGCGCTGGAACACATCAGTAATGTATGCAGGCACAAGAAGGGGGGCGTGCCCATGCATACTCTGCACAGCCCAATATGCAGCCCGGATGTGCAGAGCCATGCATCTTGCTAACCTACCTGCGCCAACACAAAGTTCGCCAAAAAAGAACAACTGATGGCCACCCACAGGTGAGCTGCACGCATTGCAGGCGCAACCACGGCGGCTACCTGTGGTTAGCCACTCATCGACGCACCAGGCAGCACCCCATGCTCGATCATGGGCACCTGTGAAAAAGAATAATAAACTGTCCTATATCCCTGGTGGTCCAGTGGACCGCTATCTGCCCAATCGTGGGCATCTGTGTAAAATCAAAATTTGTCCTATATCCCTGGTGGTCCAGTGAACCGCTATCTGCCCGATTGCGGGCATCTGTGTAAACATTAAAGAATTTGTCCTATATCCCTGGTGATCCAGTGGACCACTATCTGCCCACTCGGGCATTTGTTAAAAAAATACGTCCAATATTCCTGGTGGTCTAGTGGTACCCCCGCCACCCATCCATTGAGCCCCACCACCTCGCCCACGGTCAGCGGCGTGCGAGCTATCACTAGCCGCCGTTCTCACCCACCCACTGAGACCTTTCAGAGCGTGATGCCCATTGGTTCACAGCGCTGGTTGCACGGCATGCAGTTCCCTTGTCATTGAGGATATTCCAGATATGTGAATCTACACATCTGGAATGTGAAGAGGGCTGCATGCCCATTGGCTCATGCTGGAACCAATGGGCATGCAGCCCTACTAGGTGTCAGTCGGCGGGCGGCGGCGCAGGCGGTGGGTGCTGCGCCCGCTGGCTGACCGGGGATGGGTGGTGGGGCTCTAGTGTATGGGCACTAGATCACCAGGGATATTGGACGATTTTTTTAACAAATGCCCAATCGGGCAGATAGCCGTCCACTGGACCACCAGGGATATAGGACGAATTCTTTAATGTTTACACAGATGCCCATGATCGGGCAGATAGCAGTCCACTGGACCACCAGGGATATAGGAAAGACTTCTGATTTTACACAGATGCCCGCGATCGGGCAGATAGCGGTCCACTGGACCACCAGGGATATTGTGAATATTTCCTTTGTTATACAAATGCCCACGATCGGGCTGCAGGGGGCGTCGGTCCCCGATGGCTGCTGCCTGGCAGGGCGCCAGGCGCAAGTCATCAGGGATCAGCGCACCTGCATGAAAATGGGGCCATAATGACATACAAATGGCCCCATGTGCTCCTTGCATACATTATGGCCCCATCTGCATGTCAAGTTTTGAATATCGCGGTTGCTGTGCATGAAGCAATAGAACTTGTGCTAGCGCATCTCCATGCTCCACTCTGGCCACTTGCGTGGTGCAGTGCCATTGCACCATGCACACTGGGGGTGGCCATGGTGTGATATTCAATGCTGCTGAGCCATGGCGCAGCTCCGTTGAATATCACCCAGTCCACACCCCTGCACAGTCAAGTTGCACTGCGTCCAGGCTTGAGCCACAGCCTGGGGCAGTTTGACTATCTGGGCCTATATATTTAAGCAACAAGGACCTGCATTCCAGTATTGTATTGTCTGTTACTGACTGGAGCAGCATTGCCTTGGGATAAAGCAACTGGTTATTAACCCTTACAGCACTGAAGGAGTATGTATATATTCTAAATCTATGTACAGTATGTTCAAACATGCTCAGATCTCAAATAGTTAACTACTGTTACCAGTATAAGACAAAGAAAGAGGACATATATTGGTTTGAGCAGAATATGAAATTATTTAAAAAAAATAAATTTTTTAAAGAGGATGACTCTGTGCGTGTGTCTCCATCAAACATTTCCTGGAACAGTAAATACTAATCATCAAATAGATAATGGTAACCCGTGATATAGGCAACTCAAATTGAGCGACTCAGTTTGAGCACCTGTGAAAATAGTAGTAGCAGTAAAGAGCAAGGGGGAATGACAGTGAATTGAAAAGACGTTGAAGGAGTCAATAGCGAGAAGAGCCAGCAAGAGAAGGTTATAGGGCTATGTTTGTGAAGGCTGATTCCAGCTGGCCATCTGGCTTGTTGGTTAGGGTTATGGTCTGGGAAACTGTTGGACTGGGGTTTGGGTCTGGCACATGGTTATAATTTTTTCCTGTCATGGTTTTGTTGTGTGATTTTTTTTTTAATGTCCTATTTCCCCAACTTTGTTCCCCCCACCTGCAGGTTCCCCCCAATGTCATTCCCCTGCAGACTACTGTCCCCATGGAGTAGCCCCCTCCCATAATTTCATGTCTCCTCAGTGTCTCACCCCCAGAGTTGATTATTTAGATATGAGTGGTGTGGGGATCGCTTCCTACAAAGGGGGTGTGAGGCTAGCCCCCCACATAAACAGTAATTTTATATGTTTGCTCCTCTTGGTAGTGTTGTGCCTTCACTGATTGTTACTGTTGTTGCAGTGTGGATTGACAATTCTGTTTTTGGTGATTTGCACTCGTTGTTTTGGCAGTTGCAGTTTACTCTTTGCCCCTATCACATGGAACCATAGGTAATTAGTGTGCTACTTTGTGACTTGCAGCATTCCATTAGATTTTTAATTATTGAATTGAACAAAAAGTGTCTACTATACTAGCATGTATACCAATAACTTTACTACCATATAAATACATGAACGCATGTGCGTGTGTACATACATACATACGTACATACATGCGTATGTATGTATGTACATACACACAGAAATATAAGGAGACTGATGGATTAATGTTAATCATAACCTAAAGTTACACTCACAATTAGATACATTTATTTTAGCTGGCTACGGTATATGTAACTAGCACAGGTTATAGTGAACTCCGCACAGCTATTGATAAAGTATCAGCAAAAGCCCTTCCTTATTTTAAGAGAAGAGTAAGTATAAAGCTTATTAGCTGGGTAATTCTAGTATACTTCCTAAGTGACAAAACACTGTTGCAGTATTCTTACAGAATGTCAGTTCAATTAAAAAAAAACACAGACCATAATTGTTTTTAACTTGAGATGATATGATTACAATTTTATTGAAAGCTGTCAGTCACTAAGAGCCACATTTCTATTTTCTGTAATCATACATAGAAGTTGTCGGCAGAAAATGACCTCCTGGCCCATCTAGTCAGCCCTTTTTTTCAGATATAACTAGATGTGGCTTCTAAGCCTGGTCACAGAGGAATGTTTTGACTTTCTACAGTATCAAGAATCTGCAATTAACAGAAGCACATCTCTTATAGTGTACAATGAAGATTTTTCAGTGTATTGAGGAGTATAAAAATATGACCTAGTTATTTACAGTATTCTGTGACCATTGTGAAAACAAGATTCAGCATGTCATGAGGTTATCTCATCTCCTAGCATATGATGGTTTAATAACAAAATGCAAGAAACCTACAGCTTATATAATAAACAAATATCAACTTGCTTAGCAGGTAGGAAGCAGAACATGATGGTGGATGACCACCATTCAGAGAAGAGGGATATTCTGTTTGGAGTACCCCAGGCAGCAGCTGCTGGATCAGTTGTTCATTTATATATTTATTAATAACCTGGATGAGGGTTCTAGCAGGCTTGTGATGTTTGCTGGTGTCACTATGGAAACATGAAAACATAGCTAATGTCAGCACAAAATGATCATTGGTACATCCAGTCTGTTCAGGTTTACCTTAATCTACCCCATGACCTATTGTCCATATGGGGTTTTCATCATAATCTCCCATCACTCCTTGTCTTACTGCTACCCCTTGAGAAACTACTAATGTATTTTGAGCCTACCACCTCTGCTGGTAGGTTGTTCCGTAGCATAGCTGTTCTCTCAGTAAATGTAACTTTTTATCATCCATCATCCATCAGTCCATCCCTGCCACAACCAGCTTTCAGGAACTTGAAGGTCTCTGTTATGCTCCCCCCAAAACAGGAACCAAAACAATAAAAGCAGAAAGGAAATCCAAAAATCTTCTGATCATAGGAGACTCCATGATTCAGGAAGTTGATACGTATCTCCAGCCAGGGGTAATGGTCAGAAGTCTCCCAGGTACATCAGTATGGAGAGACACTGACTCCATTGCTAAAATTGTTCAGGAAGCAGGAGAAAATATTGATGTCCTGGTACACATAGGGACTAATGATCTCACCAGTCGGTCAGCTGTGGAGACTAAGGAACACCTGACCAGGCTGGGGGACAAACTATCATCCATTTTGTCCAGTATCTCCTTCTCTGAAATTCTGCCAGTCTGGGAGAGGGGGACAGATGGACAGAAGGTCAGAGAAGGGGCGATAGGGGAGCTAAACATGTGGCTCAGGGGCTGGTGCCAGGGAAAAGGACACAAATGTGTAGGGAACTGGCAACAGTTTTGGGAGCAAAAGTTCTTTAAATTTGATGGACTGCATCTGACTAAAGAGGGAGTCAGTGCATTGGAGCAGAAGTTTGATGTCTGCAGAATATTTAAACTAGCAAATGGGGAGAGGGGTGCAGCACCCAAAACATCGAATGGGAAGAACACCCCTCCCCCCGCAACTAGTGGTCAAACAGGAGTTCAGCATGTTTGTAGTTCATTTGCATCACCAGGTAAAGAAAAAGGTCCGGCTCCCCATATGATGCACAGGGGAAGCACCAAACCTCGCACAACAACTAACACACCAAAATCTGACCAATGGAAAATCATGTACACAAATGCTTGCAGTCTGGGAAACAAGATCCCAGACCTGCAGGCAATAATGACAGAGGCTAAACTGGACATAGTAGCCATTAGCAAGACATGGTTTACCAGTAACCACACTTGGAAGACTTCACTACCTGGTTATGTACTGCTCAGAAGAGACAGAGGTGCAAAAAGGGGGAGTGGAGTGGCCCTTTACGTCAATGAAAATATCAAAGCTACAGAAATTGAGAATACACATAAGGAGCCAGAAGAACTGTAAGTCACCCTGGAAACAGGAAATGGGACAGCCATATGAACTGGGGTTGTGTACAGGCCTCCAGAGCAGGAGGAGGACACAGACACATTACTGTTAGAAGATATACAAAACATGACAGCTATAGTAGTAGTCACAGACATTGCCAGCTATTTCCAGATATTTTGTGAAATTTCTAAAGAGTTTCTCTCTGCTGCCCCTACTGTGGAAATGGAAAAAGCATGAGATATTTCTGGAAATATAACAGAAATTTTGGGAAATAGCTGGCAGTGTCTGTGGCTGCTAATGTAAAGGGGAGGTTCTGATAATGGGAGACTTCAACACGCCAGATACAGATTGGTCAATACCAGCAAGGACGTCTGCTAGAACTAGACACATGGTGGATTCCCTGCGGGGGAGGGCCTCAAACAACTAGTACAAAAACCCACTAGAGACAGGGCTATCCTAGGTCTAGTACTGACTAACAGGGAAAGGATCACAGATCTCCAGGTAGAAGGTCACCTAGGGACTAGTGACCATCACATGGTATGGTTCAATTTGGCCACTAGAACAAAATCATCCCATTCCAAGGCAAAAATATGGGACTTCATTTGAGCTGACTTTGATAGGATGGCCAACAGAGTTAAGCTAGCCCTGGCCAAAAGAAATACAGGTGAGGGGGTACAGGCAAAGTGGGCAAGCATTAAAGATGCAATACTTGAAGCAAAATCCCATTGTGTTAGTGAGAAAAGGAAGTGCAAAAGAAGAAGGAAACCGCTTTGGTTCTCAAACACAGTAGCAGAAAAGGTCAGAGTCAAAAGGTGGCCTTCAGGAAATATAAGGGAACGCAGCAGGATGAAGATAGGGAGGCATACCAACCTTCCCTAAGGCAAGCAGGGATGGCAGTAAAGCAGGCAAAGGCCAAAACTGAGAAAACACTAGCATGAACAGTAAAAGAAGGTGACAAGACTTTCTATAGATACATTATCATCATCATCATCATCAAATCTTTATTTATTCAGGCGAACATCATTGAGCAAGGCTCATTTACAAGATGGACCTGATAAGGTCAAGGTTCAATAGTTAATACACAACAGATACATCATACACTTATATAAGACAGTTATACATACAGGGGAAAATAACGTTAATAAATACAATGAAGTACAATAAATTCACATGATAAAAAACGGTTACAGGAAAGTTAAGCTAATATTTACAGTATGTACAGTATATACATATCCCAGTGGGGGGGCATGGCAGACACTCAACATAATGTAATACTAGGATGGTGAAGGTATTACTGGGTGCCATAAGATGGGGTGTCTGTCTGGAAGGAATATGCCATATATGGTTTGGAAGGGAGATCTGTGAGATGACCGTGCTAGCTCTAGTGGTAGCAATTGCATTTCTCTTTAGAAGACTGTACAATGCTGTTTAAAGGATGCAAATGGAATGATATTGGACAGTTTTAGGGATTTTTCTAGGGTGTTCCATGCTATAGCTAGAGAATAGCTGATTGCTGCCCTCCTAGCCTGGTGTTGAATTTGGGCAATTTGAGCAGGATGATGTTGTTGCTTCTTAGGGCATAGGAGCTAGGAGAGGTCTGGGTGAAGCAGTCCAGGATATAGTTTGGAAGTTTTTTGACAACGCTCTGTAAATCCATAGTGCTGCATTTCTGTTCCTTCTGAGGTGAAGGGAAACCCACCCAACTGCAGCATAAAGAGATCAATAATGAGTATTAGATGGCAGATCTGTAATGAACCTTATTGCTCTATGATATAATATACATTATGATATATATATATACTATGATATATGATACATCAGTGAAAGGAGAAAGTCCATAGTGGGTATTGCTAAGACAAAGGGGATAAGGGAGCATGTGAGGAGGAGGACCATGTAAAAGCATCTATCCTAAATAGATACTTCTGCTCAGTATTTACTGAAGAGAAGGTAGGGCAGGGCCCACAGCTCTGCACCATGGACACAGGGGGGAGGAAGAAAGGTGTGCACTAGTCCCTTCATAAAGGAAAGGGTCCTACAAGAGCTCGGTAAGCTCAGGGTGGACAAGGCAATGGGACCTGATGGCATACATCCCGGGGTACTAAAGGAGCTAAGGGTGGAACTAGCAGAGCCATTATCAGAACTGTTTAGTGAGTTTCTGAGCACAGGAGAGGTCCCAGAAGACTGAAGAAGGGCTCATGTGATCCCGCTCCACAAGAGTGGTAGCAGGGAGGAGGCAGGGAACTGTAGACCAGTCAGTATTACCTCAGTAGTGGGCAAGATTATGGAGACACTCCTTAAGGAAAGGATAGTGCAACACCTGAAATCCATAGGAGCACAGGATCCAAGACAGCATGGGTTTACAAAAGGAAGGACCTGTCAAACTAATCTCATAGATTTCTTTGACTGGGTAACCAGAGCGGTGGACCAAGGTGGAGCAGTTGATGTTGCCTACTTTGACTTCAGAAAAGCTTTCAATACTGTTCTACATAGAAGATTGATTAATAAGCTGGGTAGGCTCGGGGTGGGTCAGACGTTGGTCAACTGGGTGGCAAACTGGTTGACGGGCAGAAAACAGAGAGTGGTAGTAAAGAGTATACAGTCAGAAGAGATGCAAGTCACAAGTGGGGTACTTCAGGGATCAGTCCTGGGGCCAGTCCTCTTTGATATCTTCATCAGTGACATTGCAGATGGACTGGAGGATAAGGTTTGTCTGTTTGCAGATGACACCAAGATCTGCAACAGAGTAGATGATCCAGATGGTGAGGGCAGAATGAGAAGAGATCTGGATTAACTAGCAAAATGGTCGGAAGAGTGGCAACTGGGGTTTAACACAAAGAAGTGCAAGATCATACACATGGGGAAGAGAAACCCTGAAACCACCTATAGGCTGGGAGGGGAGTTGCTGGCAGTCACAAGGGAAGAAAGAGACTTGGGCGTCATCATCACCGATGACCTGAAATCATCCAAGCAGACCTCTAAAGCAGTACAGAGTTTTAAATAATTGATTAGCAGTTTTTTTCTTGGGACAATACTAACTGTACAGAAAGTATTCATGTAAGTTTTTCTAGAAGTGTTATGTTTGCTAAACACAGTGAGGCAAGTGCTATGCATTTTCACAATGTTTTAGAACTTTTATGAACAAAACGCTAATCAATTTTTAGAGTTAAATAAAACCCTGCAGTAGGTAAGGCTAGAGGGATGTTGAGGTGTATTAGTAGGGGTATCACAAGTCGGAAGAGGGAGGTAATAATCCCTTTTTATAAGACACTGGTTAGGCTTCTTCTGGAGTACTGCATGCAGTACTGGAGGCAACACCTTCACAAGGACATTAACCAAATTGAGGCAGTCCAGAGAAGGGCAACCAAAATGATGTAGGGACTGCATCAGAAAACATATGAGGACAGATTAACTGAACTCAATATGTATACACTAGAGCAAAGGAGGGACACCTTAAGGGCATTAACAAGGTGAAAGAGTCTAACATGTTTCAATATAAGAAAAATAGCAGGACAAGAGGACACTGCATGAGATTAGAGGGAGGCCAATTAAGGGGTAATGTGAGGAAGTTCTTTTTCACAGAAAGGGCGGTGAATGCATGGAACGACCTACCTCAGGAAGTGGTGGATATGAATACAGTGCAGGGCTTCAAACAAGCATGGGATATTCATAAGGGAGCAATACAGATGAGCATGAATAGATAAGCCATTGACAGAGCAAAGGCCTATGGCACACTCATAAGGTAGAAAAAGAAATGGGCAGACTGGATGGGCCTTGCGGTCCTTATCTGACGTCAACTTCTATGTTTCTATGTTTCCTCCAGTGAGTACATGTTCAGTGACATAAGCACCTCCCCCCACACTCAAAATCCGTATGGTGTAATGGGTTTCAAAGTACAGAGAACTCTATGATCTGCTGCACTAAACCTAGCAATAGTGCCATGGTAACTCATTGCTTCTGATCAGTGATCTTTTGCTGCAATGGCATCTAGACTGTGAAATGATCTCCTCTATAAATTCCTGGAATGCCAGACTTTATTATCCTTTAAATCCTCCCTCAAGGATCTTATATAAAGCAGTAGTCATCTTGACTGCTACACTTCGTTATCTCCTGTTCACCCTGTATTTCTCCTACTGGTTCTGCCCATTGTCTGGCTAGCCAATATGACAACCTGTATTCTGCTTATAACTGATACTTAACCTATGCACATGTTCATGTTTATTGTAAACCCTTTGTATTTACTGTATGAAGTTTGCCTGTTCTAATGTTTGTAAGTAATTCAGTGTTGCTCCAGAAAAAGAGAAAATTTGTCTCAGTAAGCCTAACTGGTTAACAAACTGCAAACTAACTAAATAAGCTAACTAATAAACAAGGAGGCAGTATAGTGCAGTGGTTTAAGGCTCTGAGCGGCAAACCTTGAGATCTGGGTTTGAATCCCACAGCCCTCACTTGCATACTGTGTGACCCTGAGCAAGTCACTTAACTGCCTTGTGCTCCCAGGTCACAGCTGTAAACAAGCTTCAGCTTAGTGTGCCTCTCCTGGTTTAAAAAAAAAAAAGCGGATCCTCGTAGGGTATGTCCTGATGAGCCTGAATCATTTTGATTACTCTGTGATGCAGTCTTCAGCCTGTCTCTGTCTTTCCTCAGGTGAGTACTCCAGAACTGGGTACAGTACTCCAGATGGGGTCTTATCAGTGATCTAGAGAGAGGTAGTATTACTTCTTTTCTCCTGCTATTGAAACCCCATCCAATGCAGTCCAACATTCAGGATCCTTTGCTGTAAGCCTTTTTACATTGGCTACTTTTTAATTTTTTTTTTTATTTACAGTATATATAGAGTTGCTTATGATGACTTGCAGGTCCCTTTCCATTGAAATATTGGCTGACTTACCCCTCACACCCAGTGCTCCTTCCTGGGGTTCTTGTTTCCTCTGTGCATCACATTGCACTTTTTTGCATCAATACCCAGACCTTGGACCACCACTCTAACCTTTGCAGCCCCCTCTGCAACTCCCATACCCCTTCCTCACTCTCCACCCTGCCACAGAGCTTAGTGTCATCTGTGAAGAGACACATTTTGTCCCGTATTCCTTCTCTTATCTCATTGATAAACATGTTGAAGAGGACTAGTACACTGTGAGAGGTCCTGTGGGACCCTACTTGTGAACTGCCTTTCCCCTGATTTGACCTTGTTTACCATCACCCTTTGCTGTCTTCCCCCCACAAACAACTTCCACCCATTTTGCAAGGTCCTTTCCTGCTTCCAGATCCTCTTCTTTCTTCAGCAGTTCTGTATGGCACCAAGTCAAATGCCTTGCAGAAGTCAACACAAAGTAAATCTACTGCTTGCCCCTTATCCATCACTCTTGTTGCCCAGTCATAGAATACAATCAAGTTGCTCTGACAAGTCCTCCCTGCCATGAACCCATGCTGCTTACTATCCTGAAGCCCATTTCTTCTCTAGGTAGTCCACTAGGTCCTCCTTGGCTAGTGTCCCCATCAGTTTACCTGCAATGCAGTTAAGACTGATGGCCTTTACTGGGGCTACAGCCTGCATCTGTCCAGGAGGGGAATGGGGGTCTATGTGATTATGGCGAATGCCTAAAGGCGATCACCGTTATCGCTTAGTCAAAGTGCCGAACACATTTTCAGCACTCTGACAACCCCAGCGCACCAGAACAATGGCACCAGGACAGTTTTGTACTGCTTTGTGGGGGGGGCTGTGACCCCTTCAAGTGGGGCATCGTCCCCTGCACCCCCCTAGTTAAGTATTCTCAACTCCAGGGAGGTGCATGTCGGAGGGGGTGAAAGCAGTGACAAAAATAAAGGTTTGGGCCGGGCGCAATGAAAAATCGCACCAGTGCCCAGACCCGGTACCTCAGCCACCCCAGCCAGTAGCCAATCCCCAATGCCATGATGCAGCTCAGCCAGCAACACAAGCACCACCCCTACAGCCTCTCCACCCTCCCAGCCCACGCCGCCATGCTCGCCTCCCACCCCCAAGATGTACGTATAGCTACATCCTGTCGCCTAGTTCGCCCAACCCCTGATCCTGTCACCCTACCCTCCCATCGCTGTGAGTGGATTGTGAGGGGAAGGAGTTGCTGTAACGGATTGCGCCCTTCCTCATGCACCCACTTTATGGGTTACCAGGGAACGGTGGTCCTCAGTGAATGGTTTAAATGCTACATTGACCAGCATTTAAACTAGTCAAGGGGGAGACAAAAAGATAAAGGGAGACATAAACTGCCCTCCCACACACACACAAACACAGACAAATGAGGCCAGCAAAGGGAATCCTGAGGAGATGACACCCCACAAAGAATCATATAACAAAGGAACTGAGAGAGAATGCAAGAGTGAGAATGAAATAGATAGTGGAGGAAACAAAGGGGGAGGGACAAATGGGAAGCAAGTGGTGGGATGGCAGCAAAATCTGGAGACCCATGTGTGCAAATGCTCAAAGTCTAGACAACAAGATTGCAGACCTAGAGGCTACCATGAAAGAAGCAGACCTGGATATGTTTGTAATTACTGACTCCTGGTGCAATGAAAACCATGATGGGGATGTGGCCATGTCAAGGTATACTATATTCAGAAAAGACAGGGTAGGTAAAAAAGGGGTAGGAGTGGCTCTTTATGTCAGATACAATGTAAAAACCACAGAAATACAGGGAGAGCAGGGAGGAAGTGAGGTACTGTGGGTCACCCTGGAAACACATAAGGCCACTATTTGCATAGGAGTGACTTACAGGCCTCCAGCATGGGTGGCGGAAGAGGTGGATAAGGGCATGATGAAAGCCCTCCAAAAGATGGCATGCAAGGGGGAGGTGTTACTGGTGAGGGACTTCAATCTACTAGATGTGGACTGGAGCCGATCAGCTGCAACAACATTCAAAACTAGGGATATCCTGGACTCCCTGCAAGGAGCGTTCCTCAGGCAAATAATTAAAAAGACCACTTTTGGAGGGGAGGGGGTGATACTGGACCTGGTACTGACAAATGGGAAAAGTGTTGCTGATGTCATGCTGGGTGACAACCTGGGGCCAGCGATCATCATACAGTGTGGTTCAATATAAGGATTATGCCAGAACCGAGCTGCACTAAGACGAGGGTCCTGGACATCAGGAGGGTCAAACATGGATTCCCTGGCAGGGTTAGAGGATCTGGGGGAAATTGAGGAACTATGGGCAAAAATAAAGGAGGGCATTAAAAAGCTTAATATCTCTGTGTCAGGCAGCTTAACAAGGGCAAGAGAAAAAATAGCCACTATGGTTCTCTAAAGACATCACAGAAAAAGTAAGAGCAAAAAAAACTAGCATTTAGAAAGTACAAAAAGACACAGAAGGAGGAATATAGCGAAAACTACCAGGAGAACCAAAAGGAGGCAGGGAAGGTAGTTAGAGATGCAAAGGCACAAATAGAGGAGAATACTGCCCAATCAGTAAAAGAAGGGATAACACTTTCTTTAGACATATAAGCGAAAAGAGAAAGACCAAAGGAGAGTAGTAAGGATAAAAGGGAAGAAAGGGATTGCGAGGAGGAGGAGGACCAAAAGAAGGCAGACATATTGAACAAATACTTTTGTTCAGTATTTATAGAAGAAGGGGTAGGTGATGAGCCAAAGATAAAGGACAAGAGCATAAATGGTAGGGAGGAGGACACCAATCCTTTTACAGAGGAGAAGGTCCTCAAAGTACTGGCACAATTAAAAGTAGAGAAGGCAACGGGACCTTATGGGGTGCACCCCAGGATACTGAGGGAGAGCAAAGCAGTGCTGGCTGTACCTCTGACAACTGTGTTCAAATTATCATTATAAACAGGGGAGGTTCCAAGGGACTGGAGGAGGGCAGATGTGGTCCCACTTCACAAAAGTGGGAACAAGGAGGAGGAGGAAGGAAATTATAGATCTGTCAGCCTGACTTCAGTAGTGGGCAAAGTAATAGAAACAAAACTGAAGGAAAGGATAGTGGAATACCTTGTAACCAGTGGATTTCAGGATCCAAGGCAACATAGATTCACAGGAGGTAGTCTTGCCAGACAAACCTGATTGAGTTCTTCAACTGGTTAACCAGGGTAGTGGATCAGTATGGAGCGGTAGATATGGCCTACCTGTATTTCAGTAAGGCCTTTTACACCATTCCACATAAAAGACTGGAGAACAAGCTGGCTTGTCTGGGAGTGGGGCAAATAGTTATAAACTGGGTAAGAAGTTGGTTATGCAACAGGAGTCAGAGGGTGGTGGTAAATGGTGTCCATTCTGGATAAGGCAAGGTGATGAACGGGGTGCATCAGAGCTCAGTACTAGGCCCAGTCCTCTTCAGTGTCTATTAGTGACATTGCAGAAGGGCTAGAAGGGAAAGTATGCCTGTTCATGGAAGACAGAAAAATCTGCAACAGACTAGAAAGACTGGGGGGGGGGGATATTTGGAAAAAAATGAGGAATGAGTTGAAAAATTTGGAAGAATGGTCAAGGATTTGACAGTTAGGCTTTAGTGCAAAAAAGTGTAAAATCATGCACTTGGGGCATATAAAACCCAGGGGCTACATACCAATTAGGAGGAGAAGTACTGGCAACTACCAAACAGGAAGGGGACCTGTGGGGGTAATCATTTCTGATGACCTGGAGGTAGCCAAACAGTGTAATAAGGCAGTGGGGAAAATGCTTGGATGCATAGGGAGTGGTATCGCTAGTAGGAAGAAGGAGGTAATATTACCCCTGTACAGATGTATTTATTTATTTATGATTTTGATAACCGGGTAAGTACACTGATCCCAGAGACTGTTTTCAGGCACGACCTGGGCAAAGACAATGGCACAGGAACAAAGTGAAAAGCATTGTACATATAACTCATAACATGTAAGGCTAGTTTCACAATGATGTCAAGAGTGCTAAAAAAGGATACAATAACAGTCAATTACAATAATTGGGTACAGAAACATAATACATGGTAATTTCAACAACCAAAAAAATAAAAATAGAAGGGGTAGGTAACCATGGTAGACAAAACATGGAGAGCAAGAGGGGAGTGCTAAGGGGGGTTGGCAATGGGAGACATGGGGTTAAACTATAACAGACTCAGGGGGACTAACAGTGCTCAAGTGGTGGGGGAAAACTACCCAGGGTAGCATTGGCAGCCGGATTCTGATAGGAGCCAGTCCCTGAGGCACAATGTGAACAGGTGGTGGATGTACAGAGTGCGGAGCTCAGTGAACAGCCAATTCCATAGAGAGGGAGCTGTTGCTGACAGGGCACTCACACCCATGTTAGTGGATTCTCTGGGAACATGGAGGGGGAATAGTGTTAGAGCATAGACAGCGATTCATAGCTCTGACTTTGAGGATCCCTGCTAGAGGGGAATTTTGACAGGTGCGGATGGCATTATCAATCAAGCTGTAGAGGGAGAAATTGAAATGGCCTTGTAGGGGGAGCCACCCCAGTGACTGATAAAGGACACAGTGGTGGGTGGCAAAAGATGCCAGTAGGGCAAAGCAACAGGCACTATTGTAGGCAGAGCAGAGTTTGGCTTTGAGGGTGGAGGATGACCTGACAGAGATGGTGGAACAGTAATCAAGTATGGGGAGTAGATTACCCTGGACTATGGCTAGTCGGGCCTCTGGAGTGAGGTAGTGCCAGAATCTATAGGCTGCACCCAGCTTTTGGCGAACCCTGTGGACAACTGAGTTGAAGTGCTTGGAGAAGGAGGGGGGGGGTCAAGCTGGACACCTAGATACTTGAAAGTCTGAACATCTTCGAGAGCCTGGCCATCTGTGGAGACTAGGTTGAGGGAGTAAGGAGATTTAAGTTTAGCTAGGAAGGGCCTTGACCTGAACAGCATGAACTTGGTTTTCTTGACATTGACCAGGAGGAGGCTGGCTACAAACCAACTGTGGGCAGTGCTATAGTTTTGTGTGAGGACAGAGGAAATGCAGGAAAGGGATTTATCACTGAAGAAAAGGACAAGGTCAACAGCATGAAGGAGGGAGTGACAGGTACGACTGTTACAGGGAAGGGAGTTTATGAATAAGGAGAAGAGCAGGAGGCCCAGAACCTAGCCCTGAGGGACTCCGGTAGAGACAGGCAGGGTGGAGGAGCAAGCAGGACCTACACAGACATATTGGGAGTGGTTGGATAGGTAGCTCCTGATCCAGTTTGTTATCAGTTGGAAACAGCCAAGGAGATGGAGCTTCAAGAGGAGGAAGGCATGACTCACCAAGTCAAAAGCCTTGGAGAGGCCAATGAACACTGCAATGGTGGTCTGCCCATTGTCCATGCTCATGAAGATATGGTCTGTCAGCAGTGCAAGGGCAGTGGAGGTGCTATGATTTTTTTGAAAACCATGTTGCTGACTACACAGAAGGTTATTCTTAGAGATGTGTTCACTAAGCTGATGGTGGATGACTTTCTCAAGGAGCTTACTTAGGTAGAGGATGATGGAGTTAGGCCGGTAATTATCAGTGGAGTGGGGGTCACCAGGTTTGAAAATGGGGATAACTTTAGCAGTCTTCCACAGATCAGGCTTGGTGGTGGTGGATAGGGTAATGTTAAAAATGAAAGTGAGGGGTTCAATAATGGCAGGGGAGATGAGACTAAGGAAGATAGAGGAGAGGCCGTCGGACTTGGGGGAGCCACAGTTGGGGAGGCATTTTAGGAGTTTAGTGGTTTCAAGAAGGGAGACAGCCTTAAAATAGAAAAGGGGTATGGAGAAAGGGGGGCTAGAGAGGGAGGAGTCAGCTTTAGGGTAGTAGGCCGAACCACTGGGCTAGTCACTTGGGAGTTTGGGGAGAAGCACAGAGAGGTCTGTGAATTTATCTATGAAAACCTGGGCTACTTCTAGAGGGTTGGTCACCACGCTGGGGGGGGGGATGAAGCCGAAGGGCAGATTTGTCAGTTTGGGGGTTTAGAATGGAGCCTATAAATTCCCAGAATTTCCTAGGATCACCGAAACTGTCCTTCTGAAGGTTACGGAAATAGCACTGCTTCAGGGATTTAGCCATGTGTTTACACTGGTTTCTCAAGCACCTAAAGGCTTCCCAGAGGGCAGAGGAGGGGGATGCCTTGAAAGAGGACCAGGCTCGATCTCTATTTTTCATGAGGGAGAGTAAATCTTTAGTGATCCATCGGGTGCAACTGCCTCTGACCCACCTTCCCTGCAGTTCCAGCAAGGTCTGTGTGAAGGAGGAAACTGCTTCTGACATGTTAGTGGGTGAGAAGAGTTTGGACCAGTCCAATGACCATAGTTCACTAAGGAGGAGGGAGGTGTCAGCAGTACGAAAGTTTAGAAAGGAAAGGTATTTGAGGAGGGACGTTTAGTCTTGGCTGACCAAAGGATGAATGTGGGTGAGTGGTCACTAATTGAATCAGCAATAATTCCAGCTTGCAATATGCAGTTCTCCTTATTTATGATGATCCAGTTCAGAAGGGTTTGAGTGGCAGTGCATTGATTTTGCCTGGTGGGTAACATTATCACCTGGATAAGGTTATGCTGTTTCAAGAGGCTCACATAGTCCAACTGGTGTGCACTCAATCAGTTTAAGTTGAAGTCACCCAGGAGAATGGTGTCTTCTGGGAGAGAGAGCTGAAACAAGGAAGGAAGCTTTCTAATCCATTTGTCCCTACAGTCAGAGGGTTGTAGCAGCAGCTAATGTATAGTTTCTTTGTGGAGCCCAGGGTTAACTCAGAGAGGAGCCATTTACTAGAGAAGTGGGATCTGAGTGGAGGATAATAGTGGCAGACAGGGGTTATCTGAGGAACAGTGCTACACTTCCACCTTTCTTTTTATCGGGCCTGTCAAGATGGATGAAAGAGTATCCAGGTAGCTGGTACAGGGTTTCTGAAAGGTGGGGCTTTAACCAGGTCTCTGTAAATCCCAATATGTGGGGCTTGTGAAGTAATACCCATGCTTCCAGGTCAGGGAACTTAGAAGGGAGGCTGCAAATATTGATTTGAGCAATTTTCAGTCCCACAGCATTTGCCCAGGTGCTGGTGGAGGAGGCGATGCAAAAGTTAGGTGGGCCGGGGTTGTATTCAACATTGCCAGCTAGTAGTAGGAGGGAGAGGAAGAGGGTGTAGGGGCAAGGGGGGGGGCATTAGGAGTCCAGGAGAAGGAGAACAGGTGGTTGCCAAGAAGACAGCAGTCGAGGTTGGAGAAAAAACACAGGGTGATAAATTTGAGGGGGGATAGTTCCAAGCTGGGGCAAGGGGGAAAATAGACAAGAGGGGAGTGGGTGACCCTGAAAAAGATTAGAGATTCTTGGACCTGGGCTAGAACAGCGGCACATAAGTCAATAGGCAGCAGTGTGGATGGCAGGGAAAAAGCCAATAGGGTGAAAAGTAGTAGGATCATTGTGTCAGGGAGGGGTGCAAGAATGCTTGAAAGGTTGGAGAAAGTAGTAGGCTGTATGGCCAGTGGCTTGGGCTGAGATATGGGCAAGTCAGCAGAAACTAGGACTAAAGAGAAGAGAGAAAGCTGGCAGTGAAGAAGATAGGAAAGATAGAGGGTGGAGGGAAAATGTCAGGGAACAAAAGACAATGGGGAAGATAAGTAGGATTAGAGGATACTGGGTGTTGGTTAAAAGAAGATAAGCATGGTAGTGGGTCAGGAAAAAAGAAGTCAGGGAGCACAAAACAAAAGGAGAAGAAAAGTGGAACAGGAGGACAGTCGAGGTTAAAATGGGCTAGGAATATAGACTTTAAGAGGGGTGGATTGAGTAGGAAGGTGTTTTGTCTTTAAGACTGCTGTATGGCTGGCTTGTCCAATGGGGATGACTTAAAAGAAGAGGGAGGGATTTAAGTGGATTAAATGTATGTGGGGGTGAGGGAAGGTGTGTGGGAGAATATTCTCAGAGGAAGCTGTAGCTGGCTGAACTCTGAACCATACCTGGCACTTATCTTGAGGGGGCAGGTGCAGGCTGCTTTCCTTGTCTGCTCAGGAGGCAGGTGGACTGACTTTCCTGGACAGGAGCCGCGTGTTCGGCAGTGGCCCACATGGACACACAGGAACACCTGGCACTTGTCTTGAGGTGGTGGGTGCAGGCTCCTTTCCTTGTCCACTCAAGAGGGAGGTGGGCTGGCTTTCCTGGACAGGGGCCGTGTAGGCAGCAGTGGCCCAGATTACTGGTAAGATCCCACCTTGAGTACTGTGTCCAATTCTGGAGGCCCCACCTCTGGAAGGACATTCATAAGTTGGAGGCGGTACAAAAGAGAGATACCAAAATGGTACAGGGCCATCATCAAAAGCCCTATGAGGAAAGACTCAAGAAAATTAATATGTACTCTCTGGCTGGCCCAGTGGCGCTGGAAGCCACACCTCATGTCGCACCAATGACCCGGGTTCAGGAGTGAGCCCAGGTGCTGGGGGTCAACAGGGAGGGAGTAGGATTGAGCATCCGAAAGACAGCTCTCCTCTCCCTGCAGTGGGTTCTGGGGATATCCTGGTGTGGTAGTGGCCTCTGGAGGAGATTGGAGGTATTACTGATGCTGTGAGTGCATTGGGGATGCGCGCGATGGATGTCCATGTCTGCCGTGTTGGCATCATTGCACGATCGCGTGTAGGGGGTACAAAAAAAAAAAGAAATATCTTGGCATGCTCTATGATGGCCAGCTGTGTGGCACCACTTGGCTCCATCCCTGGATGCTCCCTCAGATCGGGACCTCCCCTGGATCCTATGGTGGTGGCTACATGCCCGCCATGGCAAAGATCATTGTGCAGGATCTGATGCAGTAGAGCTTGGAGGTTTGAGCAGGGCAGGGCTGTGTGGTCAGACTGGACTGGGAAGGAACCATAGGTATCATCTCCCTAGCCACAGAGGAACAAGAAAAAAAAAGTACTCTCTGGAGGAGAGAAGGGAAAGGGGATATGACAGAAACATTCAAATACCTAATGGGTATTAATAAGGTACAGGAGGGTAGCATTTTCCATAGAAAAAGAATCTTAAGGACAAGTGGTCATGCTATTAAGTATGGGCGGGGGGAGGTTCAGCGGAAATGTGAGGAAATACTTCTTCATGGAGAAGGTGGTGGATGCCAGGAGCAGCCTTCCAGCAGAGGTGGTGGGTGCCAAAATGGTGATGGGATTCAGGCATGCATGGGACAAGGGGACCTTGGTAATAAGGCAAGGGAGGAGACTACCGGAAATTGAGTAGGGTCTGTAGAGGCAGAGTAGGCAGGGAAAGCTGGGCAGACTATGTGGGCCAAGAGGTCCTTTTCTGCCATCAACTTCTATGTTTCTATATAAGTTTCTATGATCCTGTAATTTCCACATTGCTCCCTTCCCCCCTCTTGTGGCTCAGTGTCATGTCCAGTATCCTCCAATCTCTTAGAACCACCTGACTTTAGTGAGCTATTGGATAGCCCTGCCAGGGTATCAGCCAGTTATAATGCCAGTGCCCTGATAACCTTGAGGTGCACCCCATCTGGCCCTGGAGCCTTGTTAATTTTCAGGGCTGCAAGCCCTTTTCTAACCCTTTCTGCTGTAATTATCACCCGTTCCATTTCTGAGGTGCCCCTTGCAGCAGCCTTTATGCCAATTTCCAGCAGAGGCCCACTATCCTCCACATGAATACTGAGCAAAAGTTATCATTTAGAATGTCTGCCTTCTGGTCACCTTCCTCTACTACCCTGTCCCCTCCTACAGCCTAACAATTCTCCCTCTCATTTCCTTTTTTCCCTGATGTACAGTACATGAAGAACTGTTTCCCCATCCCTTGATCCCTACACCACTACACAGCTGTGTGTCTTGTTTTACTTCCCTGCCTGCCTTCTTGGCCTCTTTCATCTTTACCTGGTAGTTGCATTCCTCATTACCCTGTGCTAATTCTAGCCAGAGAATCCCTTATTTTGGCCCTTACTGCCTCTCTGACCTTCTTATAGAACCACATTGCCCTTGTGTGTCTATTCCCATTAGTAACCATTCTCAAGCATTCTTTGGTTGCTTCAAGAATGGCCTCTTTAATTTCTCCTCACCTCTCTTCCACCACCACCACCACCACCCCCCATTTCATCCACCGCATCTAACTTGTCCTTGACTAATTCTCTTGTCTGATCAAAGTCTGCTCATTTGAACTCCAGAACCACAGCTTTTGACAAGGGTACTCTGATACGTATGGTCAGTTCAGACAATATGGTGTTATGATCACTGGACTCCAGAGGTTTCCAAACCCACATTCCACCTACCATTTCTGAGTTTGTGAATACCACATTGAGAATGGCAGTTTGTCTTGTATGTTCCCTGTCCAGTTGTACCAGGGGGTAGTCCTTCAACATATCTAACACAAGAAGGCCAAAAACCTACACTGGGGAGAGGACCACATTTCCCCAGTGCTTCAGTCAAATGCTTAGGCCTTCATCAGGGGATATCCCCTGATGAAGGCCTAAGAGTTTGGCTGAAGCACTGGGGAAACCTGGTCCTCTCCCTTCAGATTTTGCTGCAATAAATTGTTTTCTGATTATCTGACATTTGGAAGGTTGTGGTCCTTGAGTGCAGATTTTTGTCCTTCTTATGTACTGTGGGCTGGCAGCCCTTACCTGCACCACAGTGTTTTCATGTCACACTTCACTTTTGCTACCCCTAACATATCTAGCACAGCCTGACTTCGGGTGCCCTTAACTGTTATAATATCCCAGTTGATTTCTGGTAGATTGAGATCCCCCACAATCATTACCTCCCCCTTTGTGGCTCCTTCTCAGTTTCTGACCCTAGTTCCCAAACCCTCTTGTCTCCCTGTGCCAGTGGTTTATGGACCAACCCCATGTGCAACTTTTTTCCCAGTGCTGCCACGTGCTGTACCTATTCTGAATACTCATTTCCTTCTCTTATGGATCCATCTCTATTACTTCTGTGTCTTCTTCCATATAGAGGGCTACACCACTTTCATTTTCCTCACCCCTTTCTCTTCTATACATAGTATATGCCAGTACTGCCATGTCCCAGTTATTATTCCCAGAGGCTCATGTTTCTGTAAGGGCTACAAGGTATAACCCTGCATCCATCAACACCACCTGGAGCTCCCTCATTTTTTTCACAGACTTCTGTCATTTAGGAAGACAGCCTTCAAGCCTGTGCCTATACCATTACCCCTCTTGTGAGCTCCTCTACCTTTGTCCTCCCTTCCCCTCCCTCCTTAATGTCATGGTTTCCCTGCTCACTGCGTACCTCATGAGCTTCCCTCCCTAACACCTTTACTTAACTTATTATAGACCCCTGGTCTGCTGCTTTCATCCCCAATTCTCCATGACCTCAAATTGGGTGAGCCCTGGCTAGGTGCACCTTTTGCTCTCCACCCTCTGTGGTTCCCCCAGCCTCAGCCTTCCTCTTCTCAGTTTAAATGTCCAGCTACATTGACATCAAACTTCTGCCTAAGTGCACTCATCCCGGTGAAGTCTGCCACTTTTGAAGAGCCTCCTGTCCCAGAAGCCCCTCAGATTCCCACAAAATGGCACTCCTCCTCCTGACACCATGTTTTCAACCACCCTTTAAATTTCTCAAACTCCTCCTTCCTTATCATTCTCATGCCCCTGATCCTACCCACTAAGGATTTTGGAAAAGGCCAGGGAAACTGAGTGCACCTTCAATATGTACCCCAACCATTGA
The DNA here is from genome assembly GCA_016271365.2 of Neoceratodus forsteri. NCBI lineage: Eukaryota > Metazoa > Chordata > Ceratodontiformes > Ceratodontidae > Neoceratodus > Neoceratodus forsteri. Next base: position 137,865,553 of record JADMNL010000023.1, read on the forward strand.
AAGTTACATATCTCAGTCAGCTGCTTTGCTAGATTGCTGGCACCTAAGTGTACTAGCACCCAACCTTCCCCTTCCCCTCTTCTACCATAATCCCATTCTTGTTCATATCCCAGATGGTTGATGTTCCTAGAAGATACCTGACCCCCCTCTCTCTTTTCCTCCTTCTCCTTCTCCTTCTCTTCATCACTTTCTCCACACCTCCAGTCATACTGTCACCTACTACTAAAATATTCCTTGCTGCTTTCTTTCTGTTATCTCCACAGGGTGCCACCAAGTCATTCTGTTCAGATCTCCTCTGTGGACATCAGGTACCTCTGACCTCTCCAATGGAGAAAAATGATTTTCAGTTGGGATTTGGGAAGTTTGGACAACTTTCACGCAACACCCTGCCACCCCTCCCCCCTCCTCACCACACACCTTTAGGCAGACTGCTTGAGGGCAGTCTGCCTAAAGACCACTGGGCTTCTCGGGAAGCTGGAGTGTGCCTGTGGGTATTAGCCTATCTGGTGATGCAGTATAGATATCTTCTTCTATGCTGCTACCAGCCATGAAAAGAAAAGTAAGGTGTGCTCTGGAAATGCAGGCAGTGTTGTACTCAGGCTGCCAGCCCACAAATATGAAAGTTGAAAAGATCAACACTCATGGGCACCAAAAGTTAGCAAAATAAGTTATCTATTGTGGCCAAATGCCCAGACAACAACCTTCTTCCCCAGTGTTTCAACCCTAGCACTGGATCTTTCTCAGGGGACGGGTCTGAGGAGTAACAGAGCAGATTCAAAATGTATACATTGCAATTAAAGTGATACTTACCCATACACATGCTAAAGTGAAACACAAATCAAATAGAAAAACCATTTGGTCATACAGTTAATGTCACTAGTAGTTTTATGCTACATTCAAATTCAGATAAACTTATTGTTAATTACAATTTTACTAGTAGCTAAATTTTAAGCTTTATCAATTAACTTCTTATGTTGAAAACCAAAATTTGTAGAAGTGACTTCAATGGAGGTGGCAAAGACATAGGACTTGGTCCCTGGCAATGGGATAGCAAGAGGCACATATTAACTGTAATATTACATTGTAAATGTCACGTCTCGTTAGAGAAAACATGTACAAAAGTAAGAGCAAATATGGAAAATGTAAGAAATAAACATGTTTTAATTAGAAGGGGTTTACAGGGATAGGAGTGCACTTTGCAGAAGCAAGGGCAACTCTAGGACAGGTGAACACTGTAGGACTTAAACAAGTCATTCCTGCCATAGCGGGCTAGACAGAGCGTTAAAGAGCTGGAAGGGAATTCTGGGCAAGGAATCCAGTAAACAAAGGGGAGAGAGAGAGAGAGAGAGAGAGAGAGAGAGAGAGAGAGAGAGAGAAAGGGGGGGATAATGTAAGCAAGAAAAACAAGAGAACGGGGGTAGAAATAGGATCCAACTGTGAGGAATTGCCTCACCCCATATTTCAGATGTGTTTTGAACCAGCTCTGTGCATTGTGGGCTTACAAGAATTGCAGCTCCCACTAAGCATTTAGTCAGATTTGGGGGGACCAAGGCCATTCTCCAACCCAACATAAGAACCTGATGTGATTTTTAGAAGTTTTGCATCAGCTTACCTGCTGCACACATGTCAAGTTTTCAGCATGTAAACCTAATTTGCTAGTTAGACCTGGTTCGCTTAGGTTCATTTTGTGTATGAGAACCACTTGGAAACATTGCACAATTAAGCATGTGGCATGCATTCTGCATGTACACAACACACTTTTATTTCTGTAAGGGTACTGCTAGCAATTAGAGCCATTAAAATACTCCTTTCATTGATTTCTCATTAAAATTAGGTAATCTCAAATAATTCCGATCCTTTTGCAAGTTGTTTTATCGCTTTTGATTTTTGCCATTAAATTGCCATTAATTCGTAAAGTATTGTTTTCTTACTGCATTAAATGCATAGGATATAGTCAGATGTGCAAATCGGGACCTTTGTGTTGTGAAGCCTGACCTTTTTGTTTTTGCCCATGCAAATTCTCTTTTGCATATTTATTTATTTGCTTTTGTTAATCGGGTTAGCACACTAGACAGCATGTACCTATTTCAGGTGTGACCCAGGAGGTTACTGAGTACATAGGAGACACAATAAGGGGACAGGGTACAATCAGGCCCATGTGAAAGTGGGTGGAACAGCAATAAGGTACACTGTCATTACATAGTAAGGTAAGGTATGCAGCAAACAAGATATAAATCAGCAGTAGGGAGGTGGGTAAGCACCAAGAAAACACCATGACAGGGAGTACAACAAAATACATGACATTACATGAGTGCCTATCATTAGAGAGAAATGCTACACTCCTTGAGCAGCTAGAGGTGGAAAGTGCTTAGTCAGGGTCGCCCCCCCAGGAGGGCTTAAGTGCAATAATGCAGGTAACCATCATAGATTAGCCGCGGGCAATGAACCAACCCACAGCCTCCCAAGAGTATTCAGAGGAGGAGGAGGAGGAGGCATTTCTGGAACTACGTAGCACAAAGACAGGCAGCTGCAGATTTGAGGAAGTTCCAGAGTGAGGTTTTGAAGCAGTGATGGGAGGGAGATGCAAGTACAGTGCTACAAAAGTGTTTCTCCATGACTTTTTCAGATCATTTACTTTCTGTTTGTCATTCTGCATGGAGCACATACACTATGGCCATATTCAGCACTTTTTGTGACGAATAGGGTCTTGGAGCATGCACCATGCCTCATATTTTGTCACTGAAATGAGGGACATGGACACTCAAAATGAGAGACAATGAGGGACACTGACCCTCACAATGATCAGGACACATCCTGAAACATGGAAACTCAGTGGAAACCATTGTATTTACTTGTACCGATATTAGCACCTGAGAATGAATTTCTACCATAAATCAAGGGTGTCACTTAGGTAGGGCAGAGGGAAGCAGTTGCCCTCCCCCCATTTGTGCCCAGGTTGTTCTTATGGTGTAGCAATAATGGCATCAAATTTGGATTTACTCTTTTGCACAATAAGTGCTCCCCTGGCCTGTGAGCACTCATGCTGCAGGTGCACTCCTAGCTTGACTATTTCTGTATTGCACTGTCCACTATCTCTACCTATCAGCAGCAGTGCCATCAAAATGGGATATGGAGGAGCTGTAGTCAAGCAAGAGCACATGAGTCATGCAAATGTGATACTGCCTTTCCTGCCACAGAGTAGACAGGCTGCACACTACAGATTGGAGGAGTCAGTAAGCACTGAACTCTCAATAGCAGTGTTGTGACAGAATATTTTTGTTGGTCTACTCTTAATGAGTCTCCTCCTCCTCCTCCCCTGGTGGCTGAAGGGGCAGAGAGTGAGCTAGAAGCTAATTGGAGACTAGCCCACCTACTTACCCTACTAGACTCACCTTGCAAAGAAAACAACACAGGACCCCCATGGTAGCAAGCTAGGCCTATCAGCAGGAGTAACAGCAGTGTGGGTAGCCTTCATAGGCCTTGATCAGTGCAGTGTGGCAGCAGTCCCAGCAACAGCCAAGCAAGAAGCAAACAACACAGGTAGGGTGGGTTAAGTTGGTGAGGTGACTTTGTCGCAGACCACGTCAGGGACCTAGTATGGTCGGTTCTAGCACCCAGCTTCTGGCAGAAGAATGGAGAAGAAGCAGACTGAAAACTGAGCTGGTGGCACACTGGGCCAGGCCACAGGTTCTGGCCAGATGGCCAGGTAAGTAAAAGCAAATATTTTTTTTTTTACAGGCGGGATTGAGAAGGATTGAATTATTGATGTGTTTTTCATGTTTCTATGCTTTTGGGTGGCCTCACAACCCATACGGGATGGGTATTGAATGGAATGGAGTCAAGAAGAGAAACAGGGACAACGTTTTTTTGGGGGGAGAGGTTCAGATCTTCAGCCAATAAAAAAAAATGGTTACTAACTAGGTGGGTTTAAGCCCAAATCTGATGCACTGCTCTGGGGTATAGACAAATGAAGCTTGCACATTTGAATGTCTCCTGATTTGTATATTACTTTTCAGTCACAACAAATACGGTTTACCTTTTAGAGACATTCCAAGCATTCTACAGCTTGCCACCTGGGGGCTAACTAGCACCTGGCCTCCTCTGGTTGTTGGCTCCCCCCTGCTGAAATCTGAAATGGTGCCCCTGCCATAAAGTCTAAATTTACAGGACATTCTCTGTGTGAGCAGCATGTTTTCCATGAAGGATAGATGAGGCAGAGCAGTTTTCAGGGGTAAAATGAGGGCTGTTCCTTGCATTCAGGGACAGTTGAGTGGTATGCACAGACTATTGGAGCCCCATTATAGTCAGGCTTATCATCCCCCCTTCCCCCAGTGAAGTTGATCTCCAAATCCCCATGCTCATGCACATTATGACATGGAGTAAGGGAGATTGCAAGGGTGTGCACCATTGAAATGAATGGGGGTATTTTTTATTACTATTTTATACATTATTGATGGAGAGTTGGAGATTAATGAAGGTAAATAACAAGTGCCTTATTAGCAGAACTGTGGCCTTCATTATTCTCCAAATTGCCATCATAATGTATAAAATAATAATAAAAAAATAACTCCATTCATTTAAAATGAGGCATGCCCCAGTGCTCTGACCCATGGACATCATCTCTTAAAGATTCATGCCTCTTGCTCCCTATTACTCGGGTAATAGACTCTCAAATTATATCTATACTTGGTGGGTTGTCTATAGCAGCATGGCTGCACCTGCTACATTATTGTGTGTGTGTGTGTGTGTGTGCATAGTTGGGGGGGACTGGCCATGTGGGTGGGGGGTGTCAAGTTATTGCTACTTTTTGTTTTCCCCTTAAAGTCTGTTTTTGTGGAAACATTCAAAACTATTGAGAGAAAATAGTAGGAGTACAGGCAAGACAGAAGTAATTATATAGTTTTTTGGGTAAGTGTGAGTATTGGGGTTGGGAAGAACCATGTGTGTTTCCATTGGTATGTGTGTTACAGTTCAACTATATAGCTGAGATCAGGGGTTACAAGAAAACTACAGTATAACAGTGGCTATAACTAAAGCATGCCACATGCATGCAGGTGTATGCAGATTTGTATTGAAGTACAAGCAAGCCATATGTGTGCAGGCACCATAGCTTAGTGTCTAAAGGCACTGAACTGCACACCAGGAGATGTGGAGATGACCTGCAGATCTACATTTGAATCTCATCTACCCTCGCTTGTATATGGTGTGATCCTGAGCAAGTCACTTAACTTTAATACGTGCAGTTATCAATGACCACTTGCTTTTTGCACGCATGCCACAAAGAAACATAGACATTGATGGCAGATAAGAACCACTTGGCCCACCTACTCTACCCATTCCCTACATATTGGATAAGCTACAGATTCTAGTTACCCACCAGTCTACTTCTCCTACCCTTCACTATAATTGCCTTATGTCTCTCCCATGCAATCTTGAATTCTCCCACTGTTTTTGACCCCACAACCTCCTCAAGAAGACAGTTTCATTCATCCACCACCCTCTCCATGAAAAAATACTTTCTGACGTTGCCCCTGAGCTGTCCCCCCCCTCTGTCCTCAGACTGTGCCACCTTGTTCTTACACACCTTTTTCTCTCAAAGATGCTCCCATCTTGGACTTTGTTGATTCCCTTGAGGTACTTGAAAGTTTCTATCATGTCTCCCCTCTCCCTTCTTTCCTCAAGGGTGTACATATTAAGCTCTTTAAGTCTGTCCTCATATGACTTCTGGTGCAGACTCTGCACCATTTTAGTTGCCCTCTTTGGGACCGCCTCCATCCTAACTATGTCCTTGCAGACATGGAGTCCCCAGAACTGCATGCAGTACTCCAGATGGGGTCTCACCAACTCTCTGTACAGAGGGATAACTACTTCTTGTTTTCTACTGGTGATGCCTCTCCCTATGCATCCCAGTATCCTTCTAGCCCTCCTTACTGCCTTCTCACATTGCCTGCCTACCTTAAGGTCATCTGATATGACTACTCTGAGGTCCCTTTCCATTTTTGTTGTTGTTAGTACCCCCCCCCATTCTGTACTCTTTTCCTGGGGTTTTGTTTCCCAGGTGCAGTACTTTGCACTTTTTAGCATTGAATCTAAGCTGCCATGTTTTTGATCATTCATCCAACCTTTCCAAATCCCTTTTCATCCTTTCCACCCCCTGTATCAACCCTGTTGCAGATTTTTGCATCATCTGCAAAGAGGCATACTTTTCCTTCCAGCCACTCTGCAATGTCTCCTATAAAGACATTAAAGAGGACCAGTCCCAATACTGAACCCTGCAGTACCCTACTAGTAACCACCCTTTCTTCAGCGTGTACTCCATTTATGATTACCCTCTGCATCCTGTTCCTCAGCCAGTTTGTTACCCAGGCTATCACCCTGGCACTCACTCCCAGGGCAGCAAACTTGTTTATTAATCTTTTGTGCGGGGCTGTGTCAAATGCCTTGCTAAATTCTAGGTAGGTTATATCTACAGCCTCTCCCTGGTCTACTACTTTGGTTACCCAGTCAAAGAACTCTATTAGATTCATCTAACATGACCTTACTGCTGTGAATCCATGCTGCCTTGGGTCCTGTGCCCCGCTGGTCTTTAGGCACTCAACAGTTATTTCTTTCAGTAGTGATTCCACCATTTTCCCTACCACTGAGGTCAAATTAACAGGTCTGTAGTTTCCTGCCTCTGCTTTTCTCCCACTTTTGTGAAGAGGAATCATATCTGCCCTCCTCCAATCCTTAGGTACCACACCATCCTCCCATGATTTGTTAAAAAGGGAAGTCAGTGGCATCACTAGGTCTCTCCTTAGTCCTTTTAGAATTCTTGGGTGAATCTCAACAGGCCCCATTGCTTTGCCCACTCTGACTTTCAGAAGTTCTCACTTGACTTTTTCTTCTGTGAATGGACTGTTATCCACCCCCCCCCCATTTAGAGTGCTTCTATTGCTTGGGTTAGGTACCTCCCCCTCTTCTTCTTTTGTTAATACTGAACAAAAGTATTCATTCAGTATCTTTGCTTTTCCACTATCATCCTTTGCCTATCTCCCCTCCCCTTTATTAAGCCTCACTATCCTTCCCTTAGTCTTTCTTCACTCCATGACGTACCTATGAAAGGTTTTAGCCCCCATCTTAACAGAGTTGGCTATCTTTCCCTCAGTGTGGGTCTTCACTGTTGTGACTGTCTTCCCCACTTCCTTGTGCTTTAACTGATACAATTCTCTATCCTGCTCATTCTGTCATTCCTTATACTTCCTGAATGTTATATTTTTCTCCCTAACCTTTCCTGCCACTTCTTTTGAGAACCATAGTGTTTTTTTCCTTTGTTTTGTTTTGTTTATTTGCTTCACACAAAGACATGTTGCCTCTGTGAAGGCAGATTTGATTTTCTCTCATTGTTCTTCTACCCATTCCTCCTGCCCCTTTGCTAGTGCATTCCTTAGGCACTCACCCATTTAGCCAAAGTCAGCCTTCCTAAAGTCCAATACATTTGTCTAATATGGCTTGACTTTTCAGATGTGTTTATCATGAACCACACTGTTCGGTGGTCACTAGTTCCCAGATGGCTACCTAATTCTAAATCTGTAATCCTCTCACCATCTCCATTTGAGACTACCAGGTCTAAGATTGCTCCTTCCCGAGTGTGCCAACACATGGATGCAGTCTGTTCCAAATTAACATAAAAAATATGCTTTCTACACTTGCTTGCTGCACACACACCACATGCATGCAGTAGGTTCCATTTTAACATTTGAGTCATACTTGCAGCATGCATATCACATGGGTAGTTTTATGTGTGCAGCATGAAAACATTTCATATAATTATTTCTGTAAGGGAGTCACAAAAGTCACAACATCCTTCTGATCCAATGCTACCACAGAATTCCCCCCAGATTTTTTATTTTTAGGGGTCAAAAGGTCAGATCAATCCATTCTCTGCACTTTGACAAAAGCATCATTTAACACAATATCAGTGTACCCCCTTTGGTGCAGCCTATTTCTTAATGTGGCTGCTTGCTTGGGAAATTCTTGTTTATCACAGCAATTTCTTTTAAGCCTTATAAATTCCCCATAAAGTATAAATGAGACTTGTTTTCTGGGATGTGCACTGTTTGCATGAAGGATTGTATTGCCTGCTGTCTATTTTCTATAACCAGCTGTTTGGATTTGTTCCCCTTGATTTCCTATCAGCTTGAGATCTAGAAATGAAATTTCCTTCTTGTCTATCTCAAAAAAATGTTTTAAACCCATATAATTTTCCTGAAGGTACAGGTAATCTATTAAGTATTTTATCCTTTCTTGCTCACGTGATCAAATGATTATAATATCATCAATAAATCTCAAATACAGTATACATCTATCTGGCCTAGAAATTTGTTCTTTGACCTGTCAGATTAACCTGTTTTCAAAGTACCCCAGAAAAATATTCAGATAAGATGAAGTGAAAGCTGCTCCCATTGCAATCCCTCATGTTTGTAAATAATGATCTTTATTAATAGAAAATAATTATGGATAAGTGCAAACCTGATTGTATCCTTCATGAATTGTGTTTGTTAATGTCAGTGGCTCAGCAGATAGCACACTCACCTCAGATGCCAGGAGATCAGAAGGCTGTGGATTCTAGCCCCATACCAGGCACTTGGGTTAATATCCCAATACTGACACTGCAGTGCAGCATGAGGGGGGTGCTGCACTCCAGAGGTGTCATCTTTCGGATGAGACATTAAAAACTGAGGTCCCATCTGCCTGTTCTGGTGGTAGTTCAGCTGGATGTTAAAGATCCCATGGCATTTCTTGAAAAGAGTAGAGGAGTTTTTATTGTCAAGAAAAAACAGAAAAGGAACACAAAAGAAAATTATATAAATAAAAAAAGAAAAGAAAACACAGTGTACAGTTAAATTCCTATATCTGGAAAATACACTTGCACTGTGAACAAATTCTCAAGATTATAAAATCTACTTATATTTAATAAAGGTATGGAAACTTTTCCACCATCTAAAAATTTGTTTTGAAGAAAAAAAACTGCAATCTCTGGAATGTATCTTTCCCATCTCATTTACAATTATTGTGCAAAAAACATTAAAATCCTTCTTCTTCTGATAGAGGACCCACTGACACCGTGCCTGCCTTAAATAAAAACAAAGACAACAAAAAAATAGACAAAGTCTCATTATGAAAATGTAATAGACTTTTAGGATATTTATCAATTACCAAGATATCATAGGTTAGGAATGCCAACCACTTAAAATTCCATTTTTTTGCCAAAAATTCCCATAGATTTTTTGAATAGGAACAATACAAAAGAAAATGTTCTGTGGATTCTTTTAAATTTATACAGTCTATATACGGACAGTTTTGTTCTTCCCTGGCTTTATATTTAGCATTACCTCATAAGTTTAATCTTCCATACATAAATATGGTTTCCCACATATGAGGGGGAAGTCTTTTACTATCAAGCTGGGATAAAATGAAATGATTATCTCCTTCAGGACAATTTTTAAAAACTGGGATTGTGGGGTAACTATGACGCAGCATTTCCTTCGATATGCCCCATTTATATATCTTCTGTGCAGCGGGTTTAAAATATAATGAAATATATAAATATTTACTACACCTAGGAGGTACATTTTTCCAAGCAGCTATAAATTTATTTAGAACTAACTGTACCCATCTGTTACCACCTTTTGTGATTTCTAATAATCCACTGTGAACTGTTACTAAAAAAATACCACAGGATCAATCATTCCAATGCATCCCTTAGTTTTATTCAGATAAGTAAAATGTTTCTTAATAGAATTAAGTCTGTCCCCCCATAACATTTGGAAAAATAAACTATAAACCTTAGTTTTTAATATTACAGGTAATGGAAAAATCATTGCACATGTTGTAGGCAGGGCAAAAGAAATTGCTTAGAAATTTGAATCCTTTTCTGCTTTGTAAGTTTCCACTGCTTCCACTTCAGTACTTTAGACTCAATTTTTGAGAGCCTCATCCCAGTTTTCTAATGGCAAATTTTGTGGGCCTAATAAAATACCTAAAATGGCAATAGGTTCCATGGAAAATTCAATTCCATTATCCCTAAACTGTAAACTACTTCCTGTACCTTTAAACAAGCATCGTGTTTTGGTTAGATTTAATTTAGCATTTGAAACACTTGCATAGGTTGTAAATTCAGATAAGAATTTGTCAAAACAGGTATGGTGTGAAAAAAAACAACAAACCATCTGCATATGCTTGTACCACCAATTGCTGTTGTACTCCCATACCCATAAATCCTTCCCATTTAGGAATGTCTATTAGCTTTCTCAACAAAGGGTCTAAAGAAAAAAGACATAGTAAAGGGCTCAGAGGATAGCCCTGCCTTACACCCGTATGAATTGAAAAACCCGAAGCAATTTGACCATGTATAACTGGGAATATTTGAGAAGACTGATATAAGAGCTTAATATTCTCTACAACTTGGATTGAAACATGATAAACTGCCAAAACTTGAAATAAAAAAGGCCTATAAACCTTATCAAAAGCTTTTTCATAGTCAGCCACCACTATACAATTAGATACGCCCAACATTATGGAGTGTTCAATAACGTCTCTAATAGTCATCAGAGCTGACTGCATTGTTCTGTTAGGAAGGCCACAGAATTGTTGTGGGGAAATTACTTTGGCTGCATATCTCTGCAATCAATTATTAATCAGAATTATTAAAATTTTATAATCTGAATTTAATAAAGTGATGGGTCTCCAGTTTTTTATGTCAGCTCTATTCCCTGTTTTAAACAAAAAAAAATCATTAAACTGTCTGAAAAGGAGGGATAAATAGTATTTGTATGAAAAAAATAATCAAAAACCAATTTTAAACAAAGTGCTATAATATTTGAAAAGGATTTATAAAATGTATTAGGAAGCCCATCATTCCCCAGTGATGAATCATTGTTCAGTGTTTTTATGACAGCTTCAATTTCCGTCACAGTTATTGGTTCTTGTAAAACAGAAATCTCATTTGGAAAACCCGGGACTGGTATATTATGTAAAAAACTATTTGATATTCTCCTGAAGAATAGAAGTTTTAGGAGCCAAGGAGTGAAAATGATTTTCAATCAATTCATTCAACTGTATCTATACAGTTTCCACAGGCTCTATTAAATAATCAATATTGGTAGAAGCTTTAATGGTTTTACATGCTTCATAAGGGTCACCTATAGGGGATTTCTGGGTCCCACTACACAATGATGCCTGGATTGTTCTAGCTCTATCATATTGATAGGACTTCATTTCCGTTTTTAATTGTGCAATTTGATCTGTATAATCAAATTTAGATGTATATGAAAAAGTATAAAGTTTTTGTAATTGTTGTCTAAGTGAGAGATATTTTAAAAACTTCTCATTCTCTGTTTTTTTACCATATTTTATAAACCAAATTTTTAAATCAGATTTAGTGGTTGTCCACCATTCCCCTATATTAGGATATAGAAAAACTACCGACAATCTAGCTATGAGAAGATTTAAAACAGCATGATGAACATATGAATTTGATAAAATAGAAGAATTAAGTTTCCATCTATTTAATTTTGGCAGAGTTCGTGCTCCTAGGTGGATTGTGCAATATAAAAATAAATGGTCTGAAAATTCTACTGGACATGATTTAAAATTTTTGACGCGTACATTAGGAGAAATAAATAAATAATCTATTGTAGTATGTAATTTACTTTGAGTATATGTAAAATTTGGTCCTGCAATCTGGTATTTCCTACAATTTATTAGATCTGCAGTTTTAATTAAGTGTTCCAATGCATTGGAGTCACAATTTTATTTATTTTTTTTGGCCTGAGGATCAGAATCATCATGTTTCAAATGCAAAGTGCAATTAAAATCACCTACAAACAGAACTAAATAAGTGGTAACCAGGAAGGGTTGAATAGCTTTCAAAAGAGCTACCCTCTCAGCCTTAGTTTGGGGGTTATAAATAGTAATAAAATAAAAGCTTGCTTCTTCAGATAAACAATCCAATATCAACACCCTCCCTGCATATAAAGCAATCAATTTCCATGCAGTAAATTTGTAAGAATTGAAAAGAATCCCAATTCCATTCACCTTATCTGGTCAAATTAACAAATAAGAAGGACCCCATTGCCAGTCTTTTTTAAAAGCCACCACTTGTTCCGCAGAATGCATCCAGGTTTCTTGTAAAAAACAGACATCAATTTGTAAATCATGAATATATTGAAGACAGCCTGACATTTAACATAATTAACAATATTATGAGTATTGAAGGAACCCCAAGTACATGTAGTCATGTTTTAAATGTTCAGAGTGCTTCAATTATTTTTTTTTCTTTGTTTTCCCTTGTAATCTCCAGTATTCTGAGAAGAAGGTTCTAAGATAGAGGCATGAGAGTCTGAATCCCCGTGATCCATTTCAGAGTCACCCCAAAAAAGTGCTGTATATGAATTACCAGTCTCCAGAGGTTCTTGGAAAAGAGGGGGATAGTTTGGATGTTGAAAATCTAGTGGACCACCTTCTAGAAGGTGGTGAGGTTGCAGGAGGCATGAAAGATGACTGTTCTGAACCCTTAGGATCTTTATAACACACCGTAAGTAGTAACCTTGGATCAGGACTAGCGACTTTATCTGACTCTAGCATGGGATCCTGAGTAAGCAAAACTAGGTCTACCATTGGAATGGGAGGGGGTAGGGGTTGTTCCTGAGTGAATGTAGTCATTTTAGTTATCACAGAGATTGGAAGGGAGGAGTGAGATGGTGGGGGGATGGGGAAGATTTTCAGGAGAGGGGGTGAGGGAGGGTTCTCATCAGAGGGAGCAGCTGCATCCTGGGCTTGTTGTATAAGTATTTCAGGACTAACACATGAAGCTTTATTTTTGGCTGTCCTAGGATGGTCTCCAAAAGTACGCCTGTACTCTTCACATAAGTCACATTTTGTGTGATTAGCACATTGCATAGTGACATGGCCTATTTTTCCACAATTGTCACAACGTGGCTTGTCACAGGTACTTGACAAATGGGTATTGGCACCACACTTATAACAAGCTCTCATCTGTCCTACATAAAAACAAACCCCTCTATCCCTTCCCAAAAGAAATGAGTTAGGAATATGTTCTATTCCCGAATCAGTCTGTCTAAGTTTAACTTTATATTTCCAACCTCCCGTCCAAAATCTTTCTGAATCCAGAATTGTTTCCAGAGCACTGAGCACATACATTTTTGATTCGACCAATAAGTTATATCTTCCACATGGACCCCCTCATTCTGAAACATTACCGTAACATATTTTATAAGTGGTTTAGTATGTGGAATTACTAAAAAGGGGGTCCATATGGGAGAGAACTTAACCTGTCCATAACGTTCCCAAAATAAATCCAATGCATGTGCTGCCCAAAAGCGGACATCGAAGTTGTCTTCTCCTGATAGATTAATAAAAGCATAAATATCATTATGCGAAAAATGCAATGAGTCTTTTAACAGCGTCCTGCCTACATAGTAGCGGTCAGGTCTCTCCACTAAACCCCCTTTATATCTAATGTGTACTGCATTCCTTCTAGGGACTGCATCTTTTTTGGCATGGGAAAACAAATCCAACATTAAAGGTTTTTGGTTAGTGTCTTCAGGGTGCTTTGTGTCCTGGTTCGGACCGCCATCACTATTTCTTTGTTGGTGCTTCTTGTCTGAATTAACTGTAGGTTTATTATTCTGTATAACCTCTTGTTCTTTAATAAGTGCAAAAGTTTCCATGAGAGTTACAGGCAAATCCTGTTGATTTACAGGATTACTTATAGGTTGTACATTAGGCTCTGGATTCCAGTCTGGTGTGGCCTGAGAAAAATTGAATGTAGAATCCCATGCAGGATCAGGGAGCCAGTTTTCCCCTGACATTTTCTTCCATCCAGCATCAAGAAGTGCTTTCTGTGGCGACCAAGAAGTGCAAAGGAGAACAGGCCCCTCCATGAGTGTAGTATTAGTGGTAGAAGTAGGTGTAACAGGCTGAACAAATCTTTTTTTGCCCAGTTAAGTTCACAAGATTCTCTTGTTGCATCACATCTCCATCTGTAACCGGCCGTTTTTGCATAATGGCAGTGTCTTTAAATGAAAAACGATAGCTGTAGACTGTTGATTGTGTGATGTTTGATATCAAATTCGGCTTTGGGTTTTCAGTAACATTTCAGGTGTCTCAGGGTGTTTGAAAAAAAAACCAGCCATCTTAGAAAGCTGGGGACTTGGCTCACAGTTCAGGCTTTTAGTTTACAATTGGTTACTGGGTTTAAGTCCTATAGACTGCATGTCAGAATGAAGAGGACTTTGTTTCGAGATTTGGGAAACCGAAGGTACAGTAGGCTTTTGGCACACATCTAATTTAGTAGTGTTTGGACTGCCGGCCTTTAAATCAGTTACTGTAGAAAATAATGTAACAGAAGAAGATGACTCACCCAGGCCTCAATGAAGCCTTTGATGCTGCTGCGTCAGACGCCGAACTGACAGGCGGAAGAAGCTGAATGACAGCAGATCCTTATTGTTGCTTGGAAATTAAAGCTGACCTACTCGCTAACTTTTTTTCGATGGATACTTAATTTCCAGAAAAATCAGTAGTCATTTTTGTTGTTGTATCCTCCGAGCAATCTTTTGTCAGGTTACTTTTGTTAACATCTGAATGTTGAAGAAGCAAAATATCTTCTGTCAAGGTGTAAATATCCATAACATCATTGTCTTTTTCAAATGACAATCTCAATATTATTTTTCTCAATCTCAGTCTCTGGTATAACAATGGTAGAAAACGAGGCTAACTCTCCTACCTGAAGTGCATCCTCACACCATGAAGCCTCACCCCAAGTGGCCATCTTGAAAAACAGACAGCCAAAACTCCTCCTACTGAGAGCAATTCAGTAGGGGAATTTCCCCTGTGCACTGGCCAAATTTTCTCCCATTCACTAAAATACCACCAACAGCTTAATCTGGTTCAAAAAAGTCAGTTAGCATTCATCTGTATCCCCTTCCCCCAGGTCGTGCCTGAAAATAGGCAGAATTTGTCTAGTGCACTTACGCGGGCAACAAAAACTAAATAAAATAGATTGTGTGGAAATCTCAGTTTGGTTCTCCAGAAAACTTGCTGCAACTTTTAGTCCTAAATCATGGCTTATGCTGGTATAGAGACTACATACATCAGCAGTAATCCAACTGTAGCTTGCATCCCATGTCTTGTTGTTAAGTTTACTAATCAAATCCATACTGTCCTTTATTTAAGATTTAAGTGACAGAACATGTGTTTGTAAGTAGCTATCTATTAATGTACATAGGTTCTGCATAATGGAACCTATACCCACTGCTATGGGTTGATCAGGTGGGTTTTCTCTGTCCTTGTGGATTTTTGGCAGTATGTAAGTTACTGGGTAATCCACTTTTATAAAATCTGCCTAATTTTTTAGTAGCCATCCACACCCGAGACTCACTTCTAGGAAGTCACATGAATCCTCCTGAAATTTAGTAGTAAGATCACTTTTTAACCTTTTGTAATTTGTTTGATCAGATAATAGCTCCATGCATTTCTTTACATGCATGTCCTCGTTCATAAGGACAATATTCCCTCCCTTGTCTGATTTTAAAAAAAAACACTCCCTGTAACCTCTTCAGTTCCCCCAATGCTTCAAATTCCTTTTATCCAAAATTGCTGAAGTAATTAACTTTAGTGTCAGTAAATATTCTGTTTACCTCATTGGTCAATAATCTTTCAAAGGTGACAATGGCAGCACTATATAACTGAGGACAAAAGATTGATTTAGGTTTGAAGGAGCATCTATTTCTCATAACTTGCTGAACTTCCTCATTATCTGTGCATATATCACATTCTTGTAAGAGACCTGCAACATCTATTTTATCTATGATGTTGAAGTCCCAGTCATTTAAGTCCCAAGTTGATTCTTCTTTTTCCTGGTATTCCTGGATTTCATCCCTTGAAATAGCATGGACCTCCTGGAAGTCGAGCAGTTCTTTCTGTGCTCGGGTCTCCTCAAAACCTCCCATTGTAATCAAATCGTGATTGTTTCTTTGTTGTCTTGAAAAAAAGTAACAAACTTAACTTTTCTTACTAATTTAAATCTATCAGCCTTGAATTTAAATAAGTCAGGCTTTGGTGTGGGCACAAATGAAAATCCCTTCAGTGGCACGTTATCTTGCTCTTCTGTTAGTGTGATGTCAGTGAGTCAAGTTTATAATGTTAAGTCCTTGCTCCTCAGGTTCATCTGTGTGCTGGTACCTGGTTTACGTTTACCTGTTCTTCATCTCTGTTTTTTTTGATGTAGCTCCCTTGTGTAAGTGTTGTTTGCTGTATTAGATTTGCTGCACCTGGTGTTTTGTCTGAAAAGTTGTGTCCAGTGTGGCAAAGATGTTTGAAAGGTTAATTTCTGGTTCCTGACTTGCTCCTTCATTGCTTGAAGTTGAGGGAGCTGTCTCTTCTGCAAAGCTCACAGTTTTTTTATTGTTATTATTCTCTCTTTGCTGATTTTGCTGTTTTTTTATTCCAGTAACCTATTGTTCTCGATCTTGAGAGCCCATGACTGCTGGAGCCATCCCTCTGCTCCCACGCAAACACCTCTCCCTTGTTGAAATCCCCGGTGTCTCTAATTAACTTAGTTCTCTTTCTAGCAATCAACTCTTTTTTTGTACTTATTAACTTTTTTACAGAAGAATTTACTAAATGAGTCAAGTTCTCTCTTACCTTTGTGTGTGGCAATAAATATTTGGAGACATTTAATTTCTTCATTTGCTGCAGCTTTTAGTTTCAAATCTCATTTGACAAGCCTTTCATCCACTTGTTTGTGCATTCTGTTGCTGCTTCCTCCCATTCCCATTTCAAGTCCTTGTCATCAAAGCCAGATGTGGGATTTTTTTTCCAAACAAAAGCCCCTTGGTGATTAATCAAGTTCCAAATACTTTTCCAATGATATTCTATTGTAATATTGATTACGCTCCTTAATGTGCTCTTTCTCAAGGCTTACAAAAACATTTTTAATCATAAGGTTCTCTCTATCTGGTCCTCTCTCATTGAACACTGTATGCCGTCATCTTTCCCAGTGTCTGTTGCACTCATCTGGGTCTTCTAGGCAGTTAAACTCTTCCTCACCTGAACTGTTTTCCTTGCCATTCTCCTCCAGTAAGATGGGAGTCACACTGAGGATACTCATCACTTTTGTGAAGATTTCACCTTTGTTAAATGTTGACAATTCTAGTCCATTCAGGGAAAGGAAAAATTAATGAACTTAGCTGCAATGTCATACTCGGTTGTTGGTAAATCCTCCTGCTGGATATTAGAAAAGCCCTCCAGCAGCACATTTATGGTAACATTTTTGAAAAGAAAGGTAAGGTGTACTCTAAAAATGCAGGTGGTGTTGTGCACAGGCTGCCAGCCCAGAAAAATTAAAATTGAAATGTTCAGCACTCGTGGACACCAACAGTGAAATAAGTTATTTACTGTGGCCAAATGCCCAGACAACAACCTTCTTCCCCAATGCTTCAGCCCTAGCACAGAATCTTCCTCAGGGGCTGGGTCTGAGGAATAACAGATCAGATTCAAATTTATACATTGCAATTAAATTGACACTTACCCATACAAATGATATAGTGAAATACAAATCAAATAGAAAAAACATTTGGTGATACAGTTAATGTCACTAGTAATTTTACGCTATATACACATTCAGGTAAACTTATTGTTAATAACAATTTTACTAGTAACTACATTTTAAGCTTTATCAACGAACTTCATATGCTGAAAACCAAAATTTGTAGAAGTGACTTCAATGGAGGTGGCAAAGACACAGGACTTGGTCCCTGGCAATGGGATAGCAAGAGGCATACATTAACTGTAATATCACATTCTAAATGCCACATCTAGTTAGAGAAAATATGTGCAAAAGTAAGAACAAATATGGAAAATGTAAGAAATAAACAAGTTTTAATCAAAAGGGGTTTACGGAGAAAGGAGTGCACTTTGCAGAAGCAAGGGCAACTCCAGGACAGGTGAGTACTGTAGGACTTAAGTCATTCCTGCCATAGCGGACTAGATAATAATAATGATAATAATAATGTTATTTAATATAGCACCTTTTGAAGTATCAAAGCACTTCACAAATACAAACGCACTCAATTAAACAATAAATAAGCATAAAATCATAGAAAATCAGGAAATGCTTTTTCCCATAGAAAGGTCTTCATTGCCTGCTTAAAACTCCGCACAGTCCTGTACTCCCATACCTGGCGAGGTAGAGAATTCCAAAGGGATGGGGCAATGAACATAAAAGCCCGTGCTCCAGATGACTTCAATCTAACCCTCACAATCTCCAGCAACCCCTCATCAGCCGAGCGGAGTTGTCGCATAGGGGGGTAAGGAATCAGAAGTTCTTTCAAGTAGTCAGGACCCAGTCCATTTAGGGCCTTGTAGGTTAACAAACCTACCTTAAAGGTGATCTTCCAGTGAACTGGCAGCCACTGCAGATTGTGCAGCACTGGGGTTATATGAGATCTCACTGATGCCCCAGTCAATAAACATGCCGCCACATTCTGCACGAGCTGCAAGCAGTGGGTATCAACCCCAGGAGGCCCTAGGTACAGGGAGTTACAGTAGTCAAGGCACGAGGTCACAAAGGCGTGGACCAGAGTGGGCAAGTCGCTGGATGCAACAAGGTGCTTGATCCTGGCAATGTTCCTAAGGTGGCAAAAGGTTAACTTGATGACTGCAGACACCTGATGATGAAGGGTCAGACCATCATCAAGTATCACTCCCAGGACACGCACCCGTTCAGAGGTAAGGATCTGCTCGCCCCCCAGAAATAAACCAGATGGCAAATCAGTCCCCAACCCCTCTATCCTGCGACCAGGGTCCACCACCAAAACCTCAGTCTTTCCCGTGTTCAACTTTAACCCGCTGGAACTCATCCAATCTTGGATTTCCACAAGGCAGCTATTAAATACTGAGACAGCACACACCTGGTCGTGGCAAAAGACAGCTAGAGCTGGGTATCATCAGCATAGCAGTGAATCCTCAGCTCATACCATCTTACAATGTCTCCGAGGGGCAGCATATACACTGCAAACAACATGGGTGACAGCACCAAGGCCTGGGGGATCCCATAAGGCAGAGAGAAAGACTCAGAAGAGAATATGGATGGAGTGTTAAAGGGAAGGGAATTCTGGGCAAGGAAGCCAGCAAACAAAGGGAGAGAGAGAGAGAGAGAGAGAGAGAGAGAGAGAGAGTAATGAAAACAAAACAAAAAAAAAAGAGAACGGGGGGATAGAAAAAACACCAGATGCAGGAAATCTAAATCTAAAGAGCAAACAACACTTACAAAAAGCATTTGTCAATGCTAAATGTTTCTTGCTTACATGTGCTGTTTAAGTATTTGGAAGTGAAAGTACCATGCCTAAGAACTGTCATGGGCCCCACCCACCAAGACATCCACTGTGTCTTTCTGTTCAGTATTCACAGAAGAGAGGGAGGAGAAATGGCCACAGCAGTACAGCAGTTGCAAAGGCATGAAGAGGTGGACAATAGTCCATTCACAGGCAGAAGAATCCTGCAAGAGGTGACTTAACTGAAGGTGGACAAAGCCATGGGGCCAGATGGCATGCACCCAAGGATATTAAAAGAAATGTGAAGGTAGATAGCAATACCTCTGGTAGCCATGTTCACTGAGTCATTCAACACAGGGATGGTACCAGAGAATTGGAGGAGAGCACATGTGGTCCCTCTATTCAACTCCAGCAGTAGGGAGGAGGTGGGGAACTATAGAGAGAGAGAGAGAGAGAGAGAGAGAGAGAAAGAGAGTAATGAAAGCAAAAAAAAAAAACAAGAGAACGGGGAAATAAACAGAAAAAACCCTATTTATGCCATTATTCACCTCAGTAGTGGGGAAGATCATGGAGACATTGCTTAAAGAAAGGATAGTGGGACATGTAGAAGCTATCAGAGTCCAGGACCATAGGTAACATGGATTCACAATGGGGAGGTCATGTCAGACAAATCTGGTTGATCTCTTGTGATAAAGGAAGTAAATCAGGGTGGGGCAGTGGACAACACTAACCTTGATTTGACATGTGGTACCTGCCCCATTTTGGCCCCCATCTTATGTTACAGGCTCTTACTCCCAGGTTCTGTACCCTACTATAACTGTTATGCCCCATTTACTCAAACTTCAGTTCCCCCCACACTATTCCCCCTACTAACCCCTTGCCGACCAGGTTAATTCAGTCTCAAATCTCATCCATTAGATACTGTATTACTGTAGCAATCCTAAAGCCTCCTTGTGTGTTTTTCACCCCTCAGCTATCATACTTTTTGTTCTCAGCTCTCATATAGTTTCACTTAGCCCAGTTAGAAATCCTATTGCACTCCAAGTATTACTCAGCTCACTTAGAGAAATAAACAGAACAAATAAATATGTATTATTACAGCAATCATAATAGCATAGCTTAGTACTTAGCTCAGTTAGAGAAATAAACAGAACAACTAAATCTGTACTATTACAGCAATCCTAAAAGTATCCAATCATTGCTTTGTCTCCATTCCAGAGACCCTCTGTAATATAGGACCACTGAGGACCCTGGGTGGGAGGGTGTGCAACTCTGAAGTCCTGGAAGAGCTCCATTGCGCTCACTCACTCCCCTCTCTCACTCGCTCGTTCTATTTCTCCTGACGCTGCAGAATGCCCTTTTGTACTGGGCTCCTGCTTGCATTGGCACCTTTTTCTGCCCACAAAGAAATTTGCAGCAGTCCTGACAGAGCTCTGTTGAGCTCACTCACTCCCTCTCTCTCACTCGCTTGTTCTGTTTCTCCCGCCGCTGCAGGCTGCCCCTTTGTACTGGTCTCCTGCCTGCATTGATGCCTTTTTATGCCCACAAAGAAATTCACAGCTGTCCCAACAGAGCTCCGTTGAGGTTGCTCACTCCGCCTCTTCCACTCGCTCATTCTGTTTCTCCTGGTGCTGCAGGCTGTCCTT
Source organism: Neoceratodus forsteri (assembly GCA_016271365.2). Taxonomy (NCBI): domain Eukaryota; kingdom Metazoa; phylum Chordata; order Ceratodontiformes; family Ceratodontidae; genus Neoceratodus; species Neoceratodus forsteri. Next base: position 137,886,536 of record JADMNL010000023.1, read on the forward strand.
TTCTACTGGGCTCATTTCTCCGTTGGTGACTTTTTCTACCCACAAAGAAATCTGCAGCAGAGCTCGCTCACTCCCCCTCTCTCACTCACTTGTTCTGTTTCTCCTGGTGCTGCAGGCTGCCCATTTGTACTGAGCTCCTGCCTATGTTGGCACCTTTTTCTGCCCACAAAGAAATCTGCAGTAGTCCTGACAGAGCTCCGTTGAGCTCACTCACTCCCTCCCCCTTCCTCACTCACTCATTCTGTTTCTCCCGGTGCTGCTGGCTGCCCTTTTGTACTGGGCTCCTGCCTGCGTTTGTGCCTTTTTCTGCCCACAAAGAAATCCGCAGCAGTCCTGACAGAGCTCAGTTGAGCTCGGTCACTCCCCTCCTCTCTCACTTGCTCGATCTTAATCTGTCCCAAACACTGATTTCCCAAAGCAACTGTGCTATTCCGTGCCAGAAGCATGAAAACACATTTCGAACAGGGTGTGAAAAATGACAGCTGTACTGTACATAAGGAGGTGTGAAAAAATGTCAGTGTTGAAAATCTGGTGTATATTACTGGGTATATTACTAATTTGCAAAGATACAAGGGTGCGTGGAAACTGTGCAACGCATGCTTGTAACACAGTCATTTCATGAGCTTTCATCACAACATTTTCAACATAGGCATTTTAGGACCTCTGCTAATGAACAGTGTCACTATGATTTTCTTAATGAGTCCCAAACACTGATTTCCCACAGCGACCATGCTATTCTGCGCCAGAAGTGTGAAAACACATTTTGGCCAGGTTGTGAAAAATGACAGCTGTACTGTTCATAAAGAGGTGCAGAAAAATGCCATTCTTGAAAATCTGAGTGAAAATATTGTAAATTCAGGAAGTTACGAGCATCTGTAGCAACTGCGCAATGCCCCCTCATAAAACAGTCATTTTTTTAGATTTTTTCCACCAAATTTTGCAACGTAGGCTTTCTGAGAGCCCACCTCATGAACACTGGCACCATCATTCTGTTAATCAGTCCCAAAACGTGATTCCGCGCAGTGACTGCAAAATCACCTTTCGGGACTGAATAATGCCATGACAGTGGCTGAATTCATAGGAAGGGTGTCCCGATAACCTCATGTTGAAAATGTGGTGCCAAAATACCCCAAAATACCTGAGATATGCACCAAAGTTGAAAAAACCCTATTTAAGCCATTATTCAGCTTACCGGCATTTCTTCAGTTCACGGTCAGATTTGAAGAGTGCAGACATATTCCCAGTCCACCGAAAATCATTGTGCTGGGCTCCAGAGGTAAGTATGGGGTGAGGGGGTTGTGTGTGGAGGCAGGGTGTGCAGAAGGTGGGTGCAGGTTGTTGGTGGGGCCACACAGTCAAGGAGGGACCATTTTCTTGTTTACAGGGTTAAAAAAAAAAACATTGCAGGACTATTTTTTTATTTCAGGGACATTTGGCATACTGGGGTGGGCTCCCAGTGTGCCATCTGACTGGTTTGGGGAGGGGCTGTAGCCGGCGAGGATTTGGAACCCTTGTCGGCATATACCGAGGGGTGTGAGAGCCGAGGGGGATTGGGCACCCCTCTTGGCAGACAAAACATTGGGGGAGAGACATTAAGCCAACAGGGAGTTAGCTCCCCCATTGGAAACTTCAATGGGGAAGGGGGTACTGAAGCCAATGGGGATTGGCTGCCCCATCGGCAAAGAAAGAGGGGGCATGATGTCAAGGGGGATTGGGCACCCCCTCGGCATATATCATAAACTTATGGATGGGGACATTATGCTGATGGGGACTGGGCTCCCTGTTGGCAAACTGGGTTGGGACATGCAAGGTACCACCCTGCAATGATGTATCACTCCCTCATTGCAGCAGAATGGCTGATGCTACAATGATGAGGCAGCCCCTTATTGCAGTGGCTAAAATGTTTCAAGGTGATGGCATGCTGGCTGAACTAGTGTCGGCAGCAGTATACCACCCCATTGGGGAAAGCAGGCCAAGCCTCAAAAGGCAGTGGGGGCATTGGCCACAAAAGTCCTGTACCTCCACGACCTGCTTCTGCAGCAAGCTGTCGCAACATGTTTCTTGTGCATGTGCACAAGCAACATAAAAAGGAGCTACATCAAAAAATCGAGGAGTGGAAGGAGTGGTAAATGTAAACCCAGGTACCAGCACATAGATGAACCTGAGGAGCAGAGACTTAGCATTATAAACTTGACTGACATCACACTAACAGATGAGCAAGAGAAAGTGGTACTGAAGGGTTTTTCATTTGTGCCCACACCAAAGCCTGACTAATTGAAATTCAAAGTTGATATAGTCAAATTAGTAAGAAAAGTTAAAGTTTTTTTTCCAAATCAACAAATAGACAATCACGATTTGAATTACAATGAGAGGATCTGAGGCGACCCAAGTACAGGAAGAACTGCTTAATTTCCATGGATGAAATCCAAGAAGACCAGGAAGAAGAACCAACTTTGGACTTAAATGACTAGGACTTCAGTATCATAGATAAAATAGATGTTGCAGGTCTCTTACAAGAATGCGATATATACATAAATCATGAAGAAGATCAGCAAGTTGCATGAAATAGACGTTCCTTCAAACCTAAATCAATCTTTTGTCCTCAGGTATTTAGTGCTGCCATTGTTACCTTTGAAAGATTATTGACCAATGAGGTTAATAGATTATTTACTGACACTAATGTTAATTACTGGAGGAATTTTGGACAAAAGAAATTTTAAGCATTGGGGGAATATTGTCTTTATGAATGGGGACACGTATAGTAGTAGCCACAGATATTGCCAGCTATTTCCAGATATTTCGCAAAATTTCTAAAGAGTTTCTCTCTGCTGCCCCTACTGTGGAAATGGAGAAAGCATGAGATACTTCTGGAAATATCACAGAAATTTCGGGAAATAGCTGCTAGTGTCTGGCTGCTACTGTATATAAAGAAATGTATGGAGCTAGTATTTGACCAAATAAATTACCAAAGGTTAAAAAGTGATCCTACTACAAAATTTCAGGGGGAATTATCTGAATTCCTAGAAGTAAGTCCCAGGCATGGATGTTAACTAAAAAATGAGGCAGATTTTATAAAAGTGGATTACTCAGTAACACCTACTTTTTACATCCTGCCAAAAATCCACAAGGCTAGAGAAAACCCACCTGGTCGGCCCATAGTTGTGGGTATAGGTTCTATTACACAGAACCTATGTATATTCATAGTTGTAACATGGCAAAAATCAGAGAATGGGAGGCAAGGAACACAACTGGGTGAAGTGCATCAGGTGTCACAATAGCAACACGGCATTATAGGACCATAATGCCGTATTCCTTGTGAAGTTCAGTAAATAGCCACCGGTGAGAAATGAGCAGTGTGGGAAAGGAGAACAGGTAGACAACTGCACATATGTAGTGTTGGACAATGAAGCTCTGAGAGAAGAGGGACAGTAGGTAAACTAATAGTGAGACACAAAGAGAAAGAAATGGTATAGGGGAGAGAGAGGAGAAACAGATTGTGTTTCGCACCCACCCACCCACTCGAATGACCAGAGTAGTGGCAGACCAGGAAAAGAGATAGTGTGACATAGGCAGTCAGTAGATGAAAGAAATATACTACATAAATGGAGAAGAGCAGCATAACGTGTAGTATGTGTGCAGACATTGGTTAGGGAGCGAGTGGAGACATTGGTTAGCAAGCGAGCCACACATACGGGTGGAACCTGCAGCTGGGGAATGCAGTGCGACCATGGACGAGATACCAGATTGTGCAGTCATACCTGAAGCAAGCGTAAATCCCGTTAAATTTAAGTCAGTCACGGTCCACAGGACCATCAACTGTAAGTACTACGGTGGAGCTAGTGGCAACCAAAAGAAGACATAGATGTCAAAAGTGGCAACTGCTGTCCCAAAAGAAGAAGGAAAAAAAAATAATGTAAGCTGGAGTAATGTCACTGAGTGGACACAGGAGCACAGTGATGCCGCATGTAAATGAAGCAAACAGGCAGAATCCGAGTAAACAGAAGTCACATGCCGTGGTCCTCCTCCGTATGCTGCAAGACTAGCAGCCATGTGTAATCTGGTAAAAGTAACAGGAATCGTTTAGTTACACAGTTGTGTATTACTGTGCCAAACCTGTAAATCCACATATCAGTATGTTAAACAGTGTTATGTGTAACTTCCAGAAGTGTATTAAACTTGTCGTTGCACCTGAAATAAGTGAGTGATCCATTTGTTCAGAAGCTGAAAAATCATGTGTGACACTAATAGTAATGCACAGGCCATGTTACAAGCGCATTAAACCACTCAGAAGGTAGCATCTAATGGGGAATTAATGCATGGTTGTGCCATTCCAACGGTCCCAACCATGCATTCATTCCCCATTAGATGCCACCTTCAATCGTGGCTTAATGCTTACATAGCTACTTACAAACTCATGTTCTGTCACTTAGATCATACATGAGGAACAATATGGATTTGATTAGTAAACTTAAGAAGACATGGGATATAAGATACAGTTGGATTACTGTTGACATATGTAGTCTTTATACCAGCATAGACCATGATTTAGGGCTCAAAGCTGCAGCAAGTTTTCTGGAAAACTAAGCTGTGATTTATACACAATTCATGAAGCATGCAGTCAGGTTTGCACTTAATCATAATTAATTCCTATTTAATAAAGATCATTATTTACAAAAAACGAGGGACTACGATGGGAGCAGCGTTCACCCCATCGTACATGAATATTTTTATTGGGTACTTTGAAAACAAGTTTATCTATGACAGTTCAAAGAACAAATTCCTAGGTCAGATAGATACATATTTTAGATTTATTGATTATATTATATCATTTGATCAGGTGAGCAGGAAAGGATAAAAGACTTCATAGATTATCTTCTGGAAAATTATATTGGTTTAAAATTTACTTTTGAGATAGACAAGAAGGAAATTTCATTTCTAGATCTCAAGCTGATAGGGAATCAAGGGGAACAAATCCAAACAGCTGGTTATAGAAAACACACAGCAGGCAATACAATCCTGCATGCAAACAGTGCACATGCCAGAAAGCTAGTCTCATCTATACCTTACGGGGGAATTTATAAGGCTTAAAAGAAACTGTTCTGATTAACGAGAGTTTCACAAAACGGCAGCCGCATTAAGAAATAGGCTGCACCAAAAGGGGTACACTGATATTATACATAGAAACATAGATACATAGAAATTATCAGCAGATAAGGACCGCTAGGCCCATCTAGTCTGCCTGTAAGCCCTATACTTGTATGCAGTCACTGACCCTAAGTGATCAATGGCTTTTTATCACTCCTTCCCTGCCCAATGTTCTAATGTTCTCTTGTGCCTGTCCCAGGCATGTTTAATCCCCTCTGCTGTGCTTGTCCCTACCACCTCTTGTGGCAGACTGTTCCAAGCATCCACCACCCTCTCTGTGTAGAAAAACATCCTCACATTACCTCTTAATCTACCCCACTCCAATTTCATATCAGGTCCCCTCATCCTGATACCTTTTCTGCATTGGAAAAATCCCCGACCTGCACCTTTTGTATGCCCTTGAGGTATTTGAAAGTTTCTATCATGTCCCCCCTTTCTCTCCTCTCCATCAGTGAGTACATATTGAGGTTTCTTAGTCACTCCTCATATGTTTTGTGATGCAAGTCATGCACCATCTCTTTGTCACCCATCTCTGGATAGTCTCCACCTTGTCTATGTCCTTATGCATGTGTGGTCTCCAGTACTGCACGCAGTACTCCAGGTGAGGCCTTGCCAGTGTTTTATACAAGGGTATCACCACCTCCTGTCTCCTGTTAGTAATGCCTCTGCCTATGCACCCCAGCATGCCACTGGCCCTCCCTGCAGCTGTTGTGCACTGCTTTGATACCTTAAAGTCATCATATATGATAACCCATAGGTCCCTTTTCTCTTTGGTGACAGTCAGCACCTTCCCTCCATTCTGTAGCTCTCCCCAGGGTTCCTCCTACCCAGGTGTATTATCTTCCATTTTTTTTGCACTGAACCTCAGTTGCCACACCTCCGGCCATCTTTCAAGCTTCTCCAGGTCCCTCTTCATTTTCTGCAACCCTTCTGGAGTATCCACTCTGCTGCAGAGCTTGGTGTCATCTTCAAATAGGCAGACCTTTCCTTCCAGAACCTCTGCAAAGTCACTAATGAAGACATTGAACAGGACTGGTCCCAGTACTGAACACTGTGGTACTCTGCTGTTTTATTATGTTAAATGATACTTTTGACAAAATACAGAGAATGGATATATCTGACCTTTTGACCCCTAAAAATAAAAATGGGGGGGCGGGATTCTGAGGAAGTATTGGATCAGAAGGATGTTGTGACTTTTGTGACTGAATTTAATCCAGTGGCTGGAAAGGTAGGATGTCTTGTACACAAGTTTTGGCCAATTGTGTTATTTGAGCTCACACTCAGGAATCAGATATCAGAAAAACCAAGAGTTTTCTTTTCTAAAGGCAGAGGCATTGGTGATAAATCAACACATAGTCATTTTAGTTCAGACACAAGCAAACCATCAGGTAGCGGTTGGTACAGACTAAACCCAAATGCCTATTTCAGTGTGGGAAGTGCAAGATTTGCCACTATGCCCACAATGGAAAAACATTTACTAAGGATGGTAAAGTTTCACAATCAATGAGTTCCTAACTTGTAAAACACCATTTGTTTATAATGCTGGTGTCCCTGCAATTGTTACTATATAGGCAGAACCACCAGGCCTGCCAAGCAGCCCATTCAGGAATATGTGAAGGCCATAATAAATGGAAATATATATATATAATGCAATTGGAGCACATTTTGCTCTGGTGCACAGTGGAAAACCTAATACTGTGAAGTGCACAATACTTCGACATGTACCTTGGACCCCACGAGGTGGGGACAGGGTAAAGGTTCTTTCGCAAAAGAAAACTCAATGGATTGTGAATTTAAGTCCTGTAATTCCTGATGGTTTAAATGATAAAACTGATTTGACTCCATGTTTGTAGTAACCACTGTAGCTTTCTTCTTTTCTCCCTACAGATAAAAGAGATCAATGGATTTGAGAGTGGCCTTGGACCCCCAAATCTGACTAAATGCTTTAGTGAGAGTTGCAATTTTTGTAAGCCCACAACGCACAGAGCTAGTTCAAAAAAATTTGAAGTATGGGGTGAGGTAATTCCTCACAGTTGGATCATGTTTTTAAATCTCCCTCCCTTGTTCTCTTGTTCTTCTTGCTTTCAACATACCCTCCTCTCTCTCTCTCTCTCTCTCACTCTCTCTCACTCACTCACTTTCTCTCCTTTGTTTGCTGGATTCCTTGCCCAGAATTCCTTTCCCTCCCTTTAATGCTCCATCTAGTCCACTATTGCAGGAATGACTTGTTCAAGTCCTACAGTGCTCACCTGTCCTGGAGTTGCCCTTGCTTCTGCAAAGTGCACGCCTTTCCATTTGAGCCCCTTCTTTTTAAAACTTATTTCTTACATTTTCCATATTTGTTCTTACTTTTGTACATATTTTCTCTAACTAGACATGACATTTACAATGTGATGTTACAGTTAATTTGTCCCTCTTGCTATCCCATTGCCAGGGACCAAGTCCTAAGCCTGTGCCGCCTCCATTGAAGTCACTTCTACAAATTGTGTTTTTCAACATATGAAATTCATTGATAAAGCTTAAAATTTAGCTTACTGGTAAAAGTGCAATTAACAATAAGTTTACCTGACTTTGTATGTGGCATAAAATTGCTAGTGGCATTAACTGTATGACCAAATGTTTTTTTCTATTTGATTTGTATTTCACTATATCACATGTATGGGTGAGTGTCACTTTAACTGCAATGTATATATCTGAATCTAATCTGTTACTCCTCAGCATACCTCTCAACCTCCTGCCTCATAAATCAGGGACAAGGCTTAAAAAAATCAGGGACAAAGGACCAAAATCAGGGACACATCTTCAAAATTAAAGATATCCACCCAGAAAGCTGGTAGAATATGGGGCTTAGTGCAAAATGCATTTTCTAAAGAAGAACAAGTCTGTAACTTTAATGCTTGACATTGTTTTGTGCTTACAGACCCCACTGTTTAGCCACAAAAACACAAATTTTAGGAGGGACAGAGTAAAATTTTGAGGCAAAATCAGGGACGTCCCTGAAAATCAGGGACACTTGAGAGGTATGCTCCTCAGATCCACACCCTGAGGAAGACCCTGTGCTAAGGTTGAAATGCTAGGGAAGAAGATTGATGTCTGGGCGTTTGGCCACAATAAATTACTTATTTCACTAAAGTTTGTTGTCCACGAGTGCTGAACTTTTCAATCTCCTACCAGCTGTGTCTGGAGATCCATGAATATCTGACATATGGAGCAGTGCCCCACCCTCCAGAGCATAGCCCAGGCGATTAGCGCCCACAGTCCCTGTTGATGACCATCTCTCTCTCTCTGTTCCTGTACTCCACACTGCCTGTTGGTACCCCTGCTTTAATATATAATACCACTTTTCTACAATGTACTACACTCTGCCCTGCACGAATATCTACCTGCCTTAACCCCTTTCAGCTGCTCCCTTTAATGCCCTACCCTAAATAAGGTGTTTTCCAAGTCCCTCCTTCCTTTTGCCCTTCCCTAAACTTGGTAAATGAAAATACTAAAATCAAGTAACATATTCCTAAATATTCTTACACAAAAAATATAGAATATTCAATCAATCAATCAAACTTTATTTAACCAGGCAGAAACACCATTGAGCAAGCTCATTTTCAAAGTGGTTCAGGACAACAATAAACATATACAATTGCAGATATAATGGACAAAGACAAGGCATTGTACATGTGAAGGATAATATCTCACCTCACCTGGATGACCCAGGGTCCTTCAACAACCCTAGAGATACTAACCAAGCATTGTAAACTTATCCAGAATGATGTAACCATGTAAAACTTGTCTTAATGTGATGTTCTGCTTAGTGAGGTGTGTTCAGAAATTGTCAAAAATTGTTTTAAGTATTGTGTCCACTTGTATTGACGTAGAGCTTTTGCAAAAGAGTCTTTGACTCAAAGGATTGTAATTCCAAAACTGCAATAAAATAAAATAAAAAATATAGGCCATACATACAGAAGTAACATAGGTAGCATCGGTTGTAAATCATGACAAAAAGATGGGGCGGGGAAGAGGGGAGGGTATGTGAGAGGGGAGAATATGTGAGGAAGGAGAAAGGGTAGAATGGTGAATATTGGATGGGCGACCATCCACGTCAAGGCTGTGTTTCCATCGAGGGAGTTGATGACATCACAGAGACCTTGAGAGTGAAACTTGAGAGGTTTCTATGATGTCATCAACTCCTGAGATGGAAACACAATCTTCATTGTGGAGGGTCGCCCATCCATTGTTTTTTATAGTATATGACAGCCCTCAATTGTTATTTGAACCCTCTATTGTTTTTTGTGTGGTTTTGTTTTTGTTTTTAATTGGTAGCTGCCTTTAATGTTGTGGTGCTACTCCCACTTGCTCCAGTTTCTCCTAGAGGCTTGGACCGTGTCAGTACAGAGAACTGCTTTGTGACAGTTACAACCATCCATGGCCACAGTGTTTACTTAAAAAAAAAAATTAATTAGTTAATTCAGTTTTTGGACTCGGGGGCCATGTGCAGCTCATTGTGTCTAAACTAGGTGGCTCCACTTCTCAGCACTGGCTAAATCATGGCACCACGTCTGCAGTACTTTTTTATTTAGAGCTGCGCCATGTGAGCCAATCAACTGACAGGTGGAAGTTGAAACATTGCTGTACTATCGAGGTGATGTGAGAATGAAACTAAAACAACTTTTTTGACCTTTGAACTGTCCTACAACAAGATTTCAGAAGCTGCTGAAATCCGTGTACAATTGAGGGCTCCAATATATTGTTATATAAATACCTATTTCACTTGTGCCATCCAACTGTAAAGGCAAATGCCAGTACTCCAGAACTCATTGGACTGCTAGTTCAAATGTTCTATCAGAACTAGGACACTATGCCAGAAAAGCTGTTTCTTAGCAACAGAAGGATTCTGGTTAGGGAATGTTTATCTAAAATGCTTTTGTATAAAACATAAAGAAACCAGCAGTCAAGAAAGCCCACCAAAAGTGACAAACAAAATCACAGTACCATAATATTAACAGACCACCACAGCAGCAAGCCAGCAAATCCTGGTGAGAAGGACAAACCCACAAAAGTCACACAAACTGCTAAACTATATCAATATTTTTAAAGAATTACACTAAAAGTGATTCACCGAAAAGCAAATGTGGTGACAATCCTGCTCCCAACCAACATCAAACACACAAGTCCCACATCTTTATAAAGGCATTACTTCTCTCTTTTCAATCAACTAACAATACATAAGAAAAATATTTAAAAATCTGAAAAAATATTGAAAATGTTTACTTAGCAATGGGACCTCAATACAGACACAGACCTTCTGCTGCAAGCATTCTGCATTCTATATGGAAGGAGGGGAAACAGGAAACATAGAGACATAGAAATGTAGAAGGTGACAGCAGATAAGGACTGTGTGGCCCACCTAGTCTGGCCCTTTTGCCTACCTAATGAAATACCACAGAACCTAGTTGGTCTGCTGCTTACCCTCTCTTCCCTACTGTGAGAGTACTATTATGTCTATTCCATGCCTTTTTAAATTCCCCTACTGTTTTTGCCCCACTACCTCTGCAGGGAGGCTGTTCCAAGAATCCACTACTCTTTCTGTGAATAAGTACTTCCTCACATTTCCCCTGAGCCTACCCCCCTCTAGCCTCATATCATGCCCCCTAGTTCTTATACACCTACTTTACTGAAAAATGCTACCCTCCTGTATCTTGTTTATGCCCCTAAGGTACTTGAATGTCTCTATCATATCCCCCTACTCTCTCCTCTCCTACAGGGAATACATATTGAGGTCCTCTAGTCTTTCCTCATATGAGTTTTGGTGCAGTAATTGCACCATTTTTGTTGCCCTTCTCTGGACTTCCTCTATTTTGTTTATGTCCTTCCAGAGATGCGGCCTTCAAAACTGGACATGGTACTTCAGATGAGATCTCACTAGTAGTCTGTACAGTGGCATTACCACCTCCGTTTTTCTGATGGTGCTACCTCTCCCTATGCACCCTAGCATCCCACTGGCTCTCCACACAGCCTTCTCACATTGTTTTGATACCTTTAGGTCATAAGATATGATTACCTACAGGTCCCTTTCTTGATTGGTGGCCATCAGTACCTCTCCCCCATCTTGTACACCCCCCTTGGATTTCTGTGCCCCAAATGCATGTGGAATCCCCTACCAGCCCTTATTTAACTAGCAGGCACATCTCTCATAGTCTAGGGGAAAAGAGAGGGGTGGGGGTTACATTGTGCCACCATAGACAAGGTAGGATATGCAGATGGAGTACACAGTATAAAACACAAACCAAGTGCTGCTACTACCTGGCACACACCTGGTGGGTATAATACCATGGCCACAACCCAGGTCCTGGGAAGAAAACGTTTGCTCAGGGCTATGCTAGGATTGCACTTCTGGACAGGGGTACCCAAGTAACTCCACACACAGGAAGCAATAGCATAAATGTCCTTTCCAGGTTGGGATTATAGAGTGTGGCTTTATTCCATAACAAAGTAGGAACACACAAAGCAAAGATGGACCCAAGGGTTACACACATGGTAATTGTAGATATCTGAGGTACAGAACTCCAAAACTTCCCATATAGCATAGGATGACTATACAAATTGTGGACTAGCCACCTGTACAACACACACAAGCAATTTCCCTTGACTAGACACACATAGCCAGTACTTGGAAACTTCCCATATTGCATAGGATAAGTTGTAGCACACAGACCATGATGGAGCACAAGAGGCTCATGACTCACAGACCCCACATACAAGGGGTAACTAGAGAAAACCCACTCACTGTGGCAAAACTGGAGAGAACCAACTCACTGGGGTAAAACTGGAGAAAATTCATTCACTGGGGTAGAACTTTCTTCAGGCATTGGCCACATGCACTGACAGAAAAGACAGGTGCCCTTCAGAACCCAGAGTGCTAAACGGGTCACTCCAGATGAGGGGTCTCCCACCTTTTGTTTTCAAGTTCATACTCGGCCATCCCTCTGGTAAATACACCTCACACTGTACCAAAAGTTACTGTTGATGCTTTCTAGAAATGTATATCATATTTGACATCAGCAAAGAACACCACAGGGGTGTCAAAGGTAAAAGTTCTGTTCACATGGAGAGTCACATACTGAACTCCACTGAGAACAGCCAACTTTTAAACCGTTTTAGGTGACAGGTTCCCATGGTCAGAGAATCCACCCTTAAAATGCAGGTACTCCTGGGCAGTCTCAAACAAACAAAAGTACTCACAGAAGTTGTTACACAAGGCAGCTTCATCAATGTCCTGGTAGGATCAGGGGATTACCCATAACATCCAGGCAGCCTGCTTCATCCCTCCTGGGATGAACCACTGGAAAATCCCTGGAGATGGTTTACACCATTTAACCAAAGCTGGAAGATTGCTGTACTCTACTAGGGTGAGAAAGAAAAACAAACAGGAACTCTACAGCTCTATATCAGAGCTGCTGCTGAAAGTACATCTACACTCTGCAGACTCAAGCCACCAACTGACTACAGAATTCTATCTCCCTCACTCACAGCAACTGGCTGTGGCTTATGCTGCTGTGAGAGTTCTACGGTGACATCACCTCTCCAGATCTCGACTGAGACTGACAGCAGAGACAGACAGAGTGAAATCCATTTACTGGCAAATCACTAGCTGCCTTCCCTGCCTACCACTAAGTCAAATGGGATTCTTGTAACTCCTGGGAACAAAGGGGTTACACTCGCCCCATCCAGGTAAATGACTGTCTACAGGCATTCCCTTACTCGGTACCAGACCATTCTACCCTATGTGTTGTCTATGGGGAGGTAGTGCTAACTTCTCCCCTACCATGTGCCAGGCACAGGCAGACAACACTAAGGTCCCAGAGGCCACTGGCTGATGCATCAGCCACTACTCTATGATTTTACCATGGAGAATCAGTGACTCTGGGAGAACTGCCCAAAGTATGCCCTAATAGACCAGAACTGCAGTCCTTACTGCAGATCTGGACCACAACCTGTCTGTCCCTCTAGCCCTCTAGGGAAAAAACTATTTATCAAACCTACCCAGAGGGGAACCTTCCCCCAACCCAGGGTACCTGCACACCAAAAACACATCAGAGCACAATACTATACACAGCATTACACTCCCACATCCCCCACACATACACCTGTGGAAGAAAACAATGGTTAACTGGAAGGCTCCACCTATGGTTTGATGGACAAGCAACCAGTCACTCCTACTTCCTGAGCTATATAAGCAGTTCCCCTCAGCCTCCTTCTGAAGCACTTTTCTCTACTGGCTGGAGGCTCTGTTTGCTCTGTGGCAGGCTGGGCCCCACTGGCCTTGCTGCTTCTTTCTGCTGAGCTCTGCATTTTGTTCTTCTGCTTCTGGTTTGTATTTTTGCCACTGGCTGTGTGCTTCCTTTTATTTCTTTCATGTTTCTTCTGTGTTTGTGTTTTTGTTCCTTTTTGGGGGGACATGGTTTCTCAGCTCCTACTGTTTCCTTGCTCATACCGTTTGGCTTTTTGCAGCTCCTGCTACTGCTTTTACTAACTCCCCTTGCTATTGTACCCGGTACTTGTGTTTTCACACAACCCAAAGCTGCTTCCCATGCTACAGGCCTACTTGCTCCCCATGCTATCAAGCCTGATTGTTTTCACCTGATACAAGCTCCCTCTAAACCTTGCTATGCAGTTCAACCATGTTTTCCCTGCTCAATCTACCTTCCCCTGTGGTCATAGCTATTTTTACAGCATTGTGCATTTCCCCTTCTATGCTTATACAATACAACCACTCATAGCTAATGCTATTCCCTGTTTGTACACTGCTGTTCTACTCTGAGGTCAGCTAAAGCTACTGCTGATGCTGCTAACTAGTTTTTATATCTGCATGTGGTTCTCGACCCTTCCATCACTTTCTTGTTTTTCCTACAGCAGGGACTGGAAAGTGTTTGGGGAGTTGTGGCCCCATGTGGCTAATTATTTCTGTTCTAAATCCTGCCTTCACTGCCGAAAATCCACAGAGTATTTGTCATCTTAATTTGGCTTTTGAATGCCTGGCTGGCATGCCCCACTATCATACTGCTGCCCCTATTTGCATTCATGTCCCATCATTGCTACTATGTTTTGCAGACCTATGTGTCGGTCTGACTATTCCTATTGCTTACTGACCTATGTGCAGATCTGAGTATTCTTTTGCTTTCTTGAACAACCCTGCCTTACTGAACTACATCCACATCAACTCCTGATTATGCCATCATTTGCTCATTGCTTCCTGACATCTGTCCTCTGCAAGGTTTCAGCACTCAGTGCTCATTCTGCTCCTCATTAGTCCCTGGGGCTAGCCAGCCATACCATTCTAGCGTAGGGTTCCCCTTCAGCCGACGGTCTCACTGTGCACCTACAGTCTGCAGCTTGGGCATGCAAAGCTTGGAGCAGGGTCCTTCTCACCTGGCCCATAGCTGAGAATGTCCTCACTCCGGGTGGATCTTCAGTTGTCAACCATACCGACGGCAACCCAAGTTGTAGAAGTTAAGACTCAGCATGACAGGGTAGGGCTCTCACTGGGTCCCTTTAGCTGGCTGTGTAGGTTTGGAAGCACCTTTCAATGCTAGTCTCCCCATGACTGCCTCTGGTTCACCTGGTTTGTGTTTAGGATGAATAGGCTGGGTGAGTGCCTCAGTGGTTATTGTTCTCCTCCTCTTGCCTTGGGGGTTGTCGGTTGCAGAGTACAGCGACTCGCAACCCTTCACAGCATTCCTGTTAGGCTAGAGAGAGAGAGCTTTCCTCCAAACTAGAATATTTTCCACTTTCCTTTAATTGGGTTTCCAAATTGCAGCAGCAGAGCCGTCACTAAATAAAATATCTCACGCCTGGAGGGAAGGTGACCTAGACCTTGGATCCCCAGAGATTTCCTCCTCAGAGTTTTTTTTTCTCTCCTCCATGTCTCAGGTCATAACTGTAAGCATAGTGTTCCCTAGTTCCATAGGCAGGATCCATTGTAGGACGGAGGGGGATGGTGTCCCTACTGCCATTGCCTCTCTCCTTAGGAAGTTCCCTATTCCTTTTGCAACCCATCAAACTCATGCCATGGCTACCCTGCTATCCCATTACATTATCAAGCTGCTTCATGCTTATCTATTACCATGGCTCACAACTTCTGATTGCTTATAAGCTTCTTACTACTTTCTTTTGGGCATCCTTCCTAAGGTACCTTTAGCCAAGGGAAGTGTCCCGCTGCACCTCTAGGGGTGGAACCCTATAGAGGGTTCCTTGCCTTTGGTACCCCTACAGGGTGGTAATTCCTCCGGAATAGAGAATGGGAATGGTGAAAACCTAAGTACACAGTTGCACAAGCATAACACTTTCTGGCTGTGTAGGCCATTGCACACATGTTAACAACTACACAATATCCTGAAAGACTCTAAAGAACAGAGGAACTCCGATGAGTTCCCCATATCCTCTTCTCGTCTTCTCTTCTTTCTTCATCAGGAACACCTGAAAGAGAAAACACAAACAAAACACCCCAAATCTGCATACCACAGTGTCACAACCCCTCCATCGAACTCTAAAGAATCCCAAAAATATTATCTAGAAAAGTAGAAACAGTAAAAGCACTGACATTACACACAATACTCTTTTTGGGGGATGGAGTGCCCTAAATGACCCATACTAGTGACAGAATGTTGTTGCCCAAAGGCAAGGTCAATGAAAGAGACTCTCCTGGGCCTGAGCCTGCTGAAACACAGTCCTTGAGCACTGTAATCCAAAAGGGAGAGCCTTTGTGGACAGTTCAAACAGTTTGGAAGTCTGCCAGGTGTAGGATGTGTATTGCAAAGCCAGTTAAAGCATGGAAAAGTTTGGACTTACTAGTCCCTTGAAGATCAAACATGAAATCACCTACTTCTCCAGCCGAAGACTCTCCCCCTCTGGTGGCATCATTCAGATACAGCTGGATTAATGTCCTCCGGAAGACAGGCGATGAAACAGGAAAACAGATGTGCTGATGTCATCTCAGAAATCAAACCATAGAATAGGAAAAACAGCTGGGTCAATGTCATCTGGCATACCAGGTAATGAATCAGGAAAACAGCTGGACTGAGGTCATCTTGGAAGGCCAGGCGATGAAACTGGAAAGGAGCACTGCTGGGCTGACGAATCTTGGATGCACCTTGGATCCTGGAACACCAGTCTGGTGGAATCTATGGATACGGCAACTGCTGGATGGCAGACACTTTTCTGTCACTGCTCTGCTTCTCTTGGAGTAGGCATGGGCATATTCACAGGGAGTGACACATTTAAGGGTAGTACCACTAAGGGTGAGGTGCAAGAACTATGACTCCATCTGAGTGTTCATAGTTGATGTTGTGGAATGCCTCATTCCCTGCTTTGTCCACAAATCATTCAATGTCCATAAACAATGTCCTGCCCAATTTTAAGAATTTCAGTCTATCACTGACAACTGTATCTCTGACACAAGTGGTCGCACCTGGATACAGATTCTTGCTTGCTTCTTCCAATAACCAGGATTACCTGTTCTGCTCAATTTCCTCTCAGACTATGAGGAAAGGTAGGAAAGGACTGCCCATATATGGCGTCTGCCCTGTTACTAACCAGTTTCTCCTCCTTACTACTGTTCTTCAGTACACAGCCATTTGCACTGCTTGGGGGTGGCCAGTCTTGGTTCATCCAGTGGCACATACTTAAAGAACAAAAGAACTTGTCCTCAACCATCACTGCAGGAAGGGCAATGGAGACAGCAACTTCTCTCTCTGGCTTCTCCGAGGCAAGAGCTTGAGGCTGCAGACTGGGACCCTCAACATGAAGATACATATCCTCATCCTCCTCTTCCTCACTTAGGACCTGGGCCCAGGAGTGAGCAGTCATCCTCACTCCTGAGACAGTCCACTCCTCACTGGGTGTGGAGGTAGATACCTCCCAATCCAAAGTTTCTTGAACTTCGTCCTCCCAAACTAGGCTAGGACTAGGACCCTCTATGGGTCCACGGATCCTTCCTCCACTCTGTTCATATGAGACACAGGTGAGGAAACATCACGAGATATCTGCCCTTGCAGTAAATCCACATTCTCTTTCTTTGTGCCACACTCTCTGGGGCCTCCTCCAACAGGTTCAACCTGGTGATGTGTGCTGCTTGCAGGGTTTCCTACTATGGTCCAGCTGGGAGCCAGATGAATTCTAGGTGCATTGGACAGATCATAATTCACTAGGCAACCTGAAAAATGAGGAATTAAAAACACATCCCTTCCCACCTTGAGGCACATCGAGCATACTCTCACAGGGTAGTTGGGTATTATAACATGTGGAGGCAAACCTTCACCATAGAAAACTTGCTTTATTTCCTTTAGTTTAGCAACCTCCTCTGCTATCATAGCTCAGGTATGATGTGGGTAGTGGGATATTCCCAAAGCCATGTCAGCAATTTAAAACACATGAAACCCTGTTATTACTACTTGTTAATGATACACTGAACAGTCTCTTAAAATGGCTGCCTGCTGCTGTGTTTACATACTCTGTCCCAACCCATAATGGTGGCAGCAGTCCTCCTTTGGCATCAAAATCTATCTCTGACTCAGCAAACTGTGCATTTGACCTTTCTGCTACTGATTTCTGCTTAAACTGTAAAGATCTGCACTGCTTAAATACGTCTCAGCACATTCATATGATTTTTTGCAGGACTTTATTATTAGCACACGAATCAACTATTTACACATGCTTAAAGTCACTGAAAGCCACAGTATTTCTTTACAGGATTGCCTGTTTGTTGCATCCTAATATACAACTCACAGTCTCTCACTTGCTTAGAACATTATATTGCTGCTGAAGCCATAATAAATGCTCATAGTCTATGCTCAGAATTTTTGTTTGTTGTGTTTCGGGTTCCAACTCACAGTCCTTCTTTGCAAAACAATCCCACTGCTCACCTACAGATCCAGCTGGCTTTTAAAATATCAATACAGTCTGAGGCATAGTTATTTTGAACGGTACTCACTGAATCAGTAGCTGGCTTGCTCCAATGGAAATTTCTTGACCTAAAGCCGATCCTGGAAGGCCTTTGGGAGGAAAAGGTCTGGCGATCCCGCTGATTGTTACGACGAATGCCACACTTTCTTCCCAGTTGGTCGGATAAAGGGCTGAGCCTGAATTTTAACAGAAAAAGTCTATATTTATAGATTTAGAATGTTCACAGTCCCCTCAATGGTTTCTCCTGGTTGTCCAGCTCGCACAACACTCGCTCTCTCTCTTTCTTGAACACTGGGCTGCACTCTGAAGCTGGCAAGGGGCTGGGACTGATTGCAGTCACACCAATCACTAAACGCCATGCAAATGAGCCTCTCTCTCTCTCTCTCTCTCCTCACACCCTTCCTCCATGGTGATCATCGAGCAGGGAAAAATTTAAACTGCAAAATTAACTTTTTTTCTCGGCTAAAACTTCATGGTGGGAGTGCCATTTTTGACCATTTCTTTACTCAGAACTTGGCTATTTCTTTAGCGAATCCTCCAATTCACACACAAAGAACATGATACTTTCAGGGCACATTTATCTCTCTTTTTCCCAAAGTTTGCAGTACTTTTGGCACTTAAAACTTGAAATTTAAAAGTTTTGTCAATGTTTTTGATGTAGGACAAGGGCATGCACATTCTGGCTTTACCGTCCCTTTATAAAGATGGCACAAACACACTGCAGCATTTGAACAGCAGGCACACAGCTGCCCATATGGATGGCACTGTCCTAGGCAGATCCTTCTGTGCAAAGTTTCCCTTCCAGTTTTGGGCTACCACACTGCCAGACAGACAAAACACTAGCCATACCCTAAACAAACTATCCACTGTTTTCTCCCCAAATACAACAACATTGTTGGATGAGCCCCAATTTTTGTAAACCCCCACTGATCCTTTTTAACCAGCAGACACACCACTCATAGTCTAGGGGAAAAGAGAGGGATGGGAGTTACATTGTGCCACCATAGACAAGGTGGGATATGCAGATGGAGTAGACATTATAAAACACAAACCAAGTGCGGCTACTACCTGGCACACAACTGGTGGGTATAATACCATGGCCACAAGCCAGGTCCTGGGGAGAAAACATTTGCTCAAGGCTATGCTACGCTTGCACTTCTGGACAGGGATTCTCAAGTAACTCCACACACAGGAAGCAATAACATAAGTGTCCACACCAGGTTGGGATTCTAGAGTGTGGCTTTATTCCATAACAAAGTAGGAACTCACAAAGCGAAGATGGACCCCCAAGGGTTACACACATGGTAATTACAGATATCTGAGGTACAGAACTCCAAAACTTCCCATATAGCATAGGATGACTGTAGAAATTGTGGACTAGCCACCTGTAGAACACACACACAAGCAATTTCCCTCAATTAGGCACACATGGCCAGTACTTAGACACTTCCCATACTGCATAGGATAAGTTGTGGTACACAGACCACGGTGGAGCACAAGAGGCTCATGACTCGCAGAACCCACATACAAGGGGTAAACTGGAGAAAATCCACTCACTGGGGCAAAACTAGAGAAAACCCACTCACTGGGGTAAAACTGGAGAAAACCCACTCACTGGGGTAGAACTTTCTTCAGGCATTGGCCACATGCACTGACAGAAAAGACAGGTGAACTTCAGAATCCGGAGTGCTAAACTGGTCACTCCAGATGGGGGGGGGGTTCCCACCTTCTGTTTCCAAGTTCATACTCAGCAATCCCTCTGGTAACTACACCTCACACTGTACCAAAAGTTACTGTTGATGCTTTCTAGAAATATATATCACACTTAACATCAGCAAAGAACACCACAGAGGTGTCAAAGGTAAAAGTTCTGTTCACATGGACAGTCACATATTGAACTCCACTGAGAACAGCCAACTTTTAAACCGTTTTAGGTGACAGGTTCCCTTGGTCAGAGAATCCACCCTTAAAATGCAGGTACTCCTGGGCAGTCTCAAACAAACAAAAGTACTCACAGAAGTTGTCACACAAGGCAGCTTCACCAATGTCCTGGTAGGATCAGGGGATTGCCCCTAACATCCTGGCAGCCTGCTCCATCCCTCCTGGGATGAAACACTGGAAAATCCCTGGAAACAGTTTCCACCACTTAACCAAGCTGGAAGATTGCTGTACTCCACTAGGGTGAGAAAGAAAAACAAACAGGAACACTGCAGCTCTATATCAGAGCTGCTGCTGGGAGTACAACCACACTTTGTACTCTGCAGACTCCAGCCACCAACCGACTACAGAATTCTATCTCTCTCACTCACAGCAACTGGCTGTGTCTTATGCTGCTGTGAGAGTTCTATGGTGACATCACCTCTCCAGATCTCAGCTGAGACTGACAACAGAGAGAGACAGAGTGAAATCCATTTACTGGCAAATCACTGGCTGCCTACCTACCACTAATTCTTATGGGATTCTTATAACCTCTGGGAACAAGGGGGTTACACATGATTTTGCACTTTTTTGCACTGAATCTAAGTTGCCACACTCTTGACCACTCCTCAAGCATGTTTAGGTCCCCCCCCCCCCGAGTGTAGGTCCCCCCCCCGAGTGTCGACCCTATTGTTGATCTTAGTGTCATCTGCAAAGAGGCATACCTTCCCCTCCAGCCCCTCTGCAATGTCACTTATGAAGACATTAAAGAGGACTGGCCCCAGCACAGATCCCTGTGGCACCCCACTGGTCAACCCCTCTCCTCAGATTGAACACAATTTACCACTACCCTCTGTGTCCTGTCACTTAATCAGTTTCTGACCCGTTTTACCACCTTGAGGCCCACTACCAGGCTGCCCATGTTATTTACCAACCTCCTATTTAGGACAGTGTTGAAGGCCTTGCTGAAATCTAGATAGGCCACATCCACCCCCCCCCCCGATCTACTTTTCCTGGTCATCCAGTCAAAGAAATCTATCAGATTTGTTTGATAAGACCTTCCTACTGTGAATCCATGCTGCCTCAGATCCTGTGCTCTGCTGGATTCAAAAATAGCACAATCTTTCCTTCATCAGTGACTCCATTAATTTCCCCACCAGCAAGGTCAGGCTCACTGGCCTGTAGTTTTCAGCCTATTCTCTATTCCCACTGTTGTGGAGAGGGACTACATTTGCTCTCCTCCAGTCTTCAGGAACCACCCCTGTATATATCAATTTGTTGAATAGGACTGTTAGTGGTGCTGCCAGCAATTTTCTAAGTTCTTTTAATAGTCTAGTATGTATACCATCTGGCCCCATAGCCTTATCCCCTTTCAGATTCTTGGGTTCAATTAGGACTCTTTCCTCCGTAAATGGGCTAGTATGCACCTCTCTCCTATTGGTGCCCCTATCACCCAACAGTGGTCCTTCTCCTTTCCTTTCTTCTGTGAATACTGAACAAAAATATTTGATCAGGATTGTTGCTTTTCTAGGTCTCCCTCCTCACACACCCCTCCCTCCCTTTCTAACCCCACAATCCCACAGGGCATAACCAAGATTTCAGCATGGGGGGTTACTACTAAAGATATCCCATTATTTAGTCCCCATATACAAATGATTTTTTTTTATGAAAACAATAATGGAAGCCATATGGGAGGGGTTTCTGGGCACTCAGGAAGCCCCCACCCACTATGCCTTCTTTCTTTCACTAATATATCTGAAAAGGGTATTGTGTCCTTTCTTAATTGCCTGGCATATTTTTTTCCTACATTTGTGCCTTTGCACTCCTGATTGCTTTCCCCGTCTCCCTCTGCTTTTCCAGATACAGTTTCCTGTCTTACCCCCTCTGTGTTTCCTTCTACCTTCTAAAAGCTAGCCTTTTTTATCTTACCTTTCTGGGCATGTCTTTTGAGAACCATAGTGTTTTTTCTTTCTTTTTGTTTTGCTTAGTTGCCTATCAGAAAGGCTTGTTGCCTCTGCTATGTATCCCTTAAGGTTAGTCCATTGTTTCTTTACATCCCCTCTTCTTCTTCTTCTTCTCCTGCTAGGGCATCCTTGAGATAGTCCACCATTTTTGCAAAATTGACCTATCTAAAATCCAGGACCCTTGCTTTCATGTGGTTTGACTCCTCCACTGTTCTCACATTGAACCACAACGTGCGATAATCAGTGGACCCAAGGTGGCTACCCACCATTACATTGGTGACTTTGTTCCCATTGGTGAGTGCCAGGTCCAATATTGTTCCTTCTCTGGTGGATTCCACCACAAGCTGCTTGAGGAACTCCTGCAGGGCATCCAGGATGTCTCTGCTCCTGGTCATTGTTGCAGCCTAAGTGCTCCAATCCATATCAGGCAAATTGAAGTCTCCCACCAGCAGCACTTCACCTTTGGCTGTCATTTTGTGGATGGCTTCCACCAGTATCCCATCCATCTCCTCCCCTTATGCTGGAGGTCTGTAGATCATACCAGTGTGAATGGCAGTGCCATTTCCCATCTCCGCTTCCTCCTGCATTCCCTGAACTTCAGTTGCTTTTATTCCCTCCCTGACGTAGATAGCCACCTCTCCACCCATATTCCCACCCTGACTTTTCTAAATAGAGTGTAACCTGATATGGCAATATCCCATTCATGGTTCCCCGTGTTCCATGTCTCAGTAACAGTGACAATGTCCAGGTTCATCTCTGCCATCGAGGCCACTAGGTCTGGGATGTTATTTCCCAGGCTGCAGGCATTCATGCACATGACCTTCCAAGTTTTGCTACCTCCACTTCTGGTAGCTCCCCTCCTATCCCCTTGTCTTCCCTCCCTTCCCCACCTGTTTTTGCTCCCATTCTTCCATATCCCCACCATTCTACCTAGCTGGTTTTAGGTTTTAGTGTTGATTTCCCAACCCTAGGGTCCCCCCTACTGACTGATTCATCTTGGGGGAGGGGCAGTTAGCTTCTTCCTGCCTACTTTTGCCTCCCCCTTGGCTAGTTTAAATGCTTACCAATGAAGCATTTAAACCTCTCACTGAGGATATTGGCTCCCCCCATGGATAGATGCAGTCCATCCCATTTATATAGGCCTACACCCCCCCCCAGGTGGCATCCCAGTCCCAAATGAACCCAAAGCCTTCTGCTCTGCACCAGCCCATCAACCATGCATTGAATATCATGGTGCAGAGTGCCCTGTCCTCCCTCTTGTCTTTGACAGGTAGTACCTCTGAAAATATTTCAGTGCATGCCACTAATCTAAGACCCCTCCCCAGCTCCTTGAAGTCTTCCAGCACTACTCTAACCTCATCACCAGCCAGATCATTCATCCCTAGGTGGACAATGATGTCTAGCTCTCCGCCCCATCCTTTGCATTCCTCCAAGCCGGGGTGCCAGGTAGGCACTTAACTTCCCCCTCTCCCACTCTATCCGATCCCAAATCTACCCTCCTAACAATAGAATCCCCTACCAGGAGTTGCTTCCTCCTCCTCCTCCTCTGGATCCTCTGCCTCCACCCCGGGGTCTCCACAATGGAAGACCCCACATTCTTCTTGGTCTCCACTGTTGGTGCCTCTTTGGGACAGCCCCACCCTGGCAGCACAGCATAGGAGTTATGGAGTGGAACCGTAGGAGGGAAGTTCCTCTGCCTCACTGCCTTCACACTTCCCAACCTGACTATAGTAGAGGTGCTCCTCATCCTAGGCAATCTTTGAGGCAGCAAGGGTTGACTTGGTGGTCCCTGGATGAAGGAGGAGGCGGTCCCCTAAATCCAGGTCAACTCAGTCTAGAGATGAGCAACCTCCTTCTTCAGCCCAGAGAAGTGCCTGCAGATGGGACAACACTGCATCCTCCAAAACATCTCCTGGAAGACTGCCGCCCCACAGCCACTGCACTGCACCACTTCCATCATGTCTTATTTGTGGCCCATCTCCTGTAGGTTTGTATGCTTACTCTCTCCTCCCTCTGTTATTTTTTCTCCTTACTTTCCTACTGCCTTTGTGCTCTAACATCTCCTGCTTCCTGGTCTGGGACAGGACATTTCTGAATTTCTCGGTAGTCTCCTTCTTCCTTGCTGAGAGTCAGCCCTCCAACAGCTGGGGGGAAGGAGAGCTACTCTTTTGTTTCTAGGATGGTAAGTCTTATGTGTCTCAGTGATCCCTCCTTTCCTGCTCCCAGATAGGAAGTTCCTGTTGTCAGTCAAATCCAGTGACTATAAAAGTAAAACTAGCTAAAGGTGAGAAGATGGGAGGGCAATACTGTCTAGTAGTAAAGAAGCAAATTTCTAGCTCCTTAGGCTGCTACCTCTTTCTTCTTGCTGCTCTCTGCCAATAGCTAAGTAGGGAAGTTTAAATGCAGACATCGGGTTTACCTCTTCCTAAGCCACACACCCTAATTTACAGCTCTCCTCTTCAGCTAGCTAACTGCAAAAAATGATAACAGTTCCCTTCCCCCAACTCAGACATGCACACTAACATAACTCTTGTTTTTTTTTACCCTAACTGAAGGTCCCAGCAGTAAAGTTCTAACTCCTTAGTCCCATTAGTAAATTAGCAAAGTTCTAGTTCCTTAGTCATTTGCCTTCTTCTTCTTGCTGCTCTCTGCCGAAAGCTAACTAGGGAAGTTTAAATGCAGACACTTGGTTTACTTCTGCCTAAGCCACACCCTCCAATTTACAGCTCTCCTCTTCACCTACCTAACTGCAAAGATGATAACAGTTCCCTTTCACAGCACAGACAAGCACACTAATTCTTGTGTTTTTTTTTTGTTTTTTTTTTACCCTAATTGCAGGTCCCAGTAGTAAAGTTCTAGCTCCTTGGTCAGCTGTCTCCTTCTTCTTGCTGCTCTAAAATAGAGAGGGGTTGTGCTACAAGTGTACTTGCAGATATTACTGCACTGGTCAAGAGATGGGGACTTATATTTGAAGCAGCAGTGCATGATAGCAGCAAAAGGTTTTTCCTACTTAGATTTCCTATTATCTTTTGACTTGTGTGATACTCCCTTTTCTCCATTTTGAATCTTTTTTACCACATTTTTTACAGTTGAAATAATAAAAGGAGCATTCTTTTTTTTTTTTGTAGGTATTTTTTCCCCAGTTTTTCACCCTTCGCCTTCCTCGGGCATGCGCACACTGCATTCTGGGCTGCCCACCCTACTCGTCATCCCTCCCTCCTACACTGCCACCTGACCTCCACCCAATGGCAGTGGAACTACGGGGGGTTGACAACCTCCCCAGAAGAGGAGAGCTTCCATTGGGCTGCTCGATCCTTTTCCATACCCCCCCAAGCTGGCTCTTGGATGACCAGAGGTCATTCCCAAATCCAGGTCACTGGTGTGATGCGAGGTAAGGCATAACATCTCAGCCCTCTGTGCCACTGGGCTGGCAAAAGGAGCATTCCTATTAATATGGCTTGGACCATACTGTCATCATTATTCTCTGTTCCCTTTGAACACCCATAACTGTTTTCAAAAGAAGTTCTCCTGTTCTGTGGCTATGGCAACAATCTTTTGAAAACAGGCCCCCCATTGTTTTAAATCACTTTTCTTGTGATCATAGTGAACTAGCATGTGGCTGACACTGCTCCTTGATCTTATGGGATAATAGGCGTACTAAAGCAACTGAGAATACCGATGAGAACCTGGTCTTAGCCATGTTAAAATGAGTGCTCCTTTTTTTATTTCAATTATAAAAGAAGTTGTGATGCAGACTCAAAATATGGAAAGAAGGATATCATGCAAGTCAGGAAATAAGGGACTTACTAAAATAAGATAAAGGTAACAAGGAAGGGGAGGAACACCTCACTTCATAAGGTGCTGCTGTGACTGAATTCCAACAGGATAAAAAATTAAAAAGCAATGCACACCCCTAGATTAGGGAACAACTTATTTATTAAATAAAATGCATTGGAATACTGACTAGTTACCCTTGCATATCGTCACTTGCTAGTGTCTTCTTCAGGAGGTATAGCTAGCTCGCAACAAGTGGTCTTTAAATAGTGATGTATACAAATGTAGAATAGGTGTAAAAATCACACACAATTATTACTTTTTTCAAAATCAGTTAGTGCAAGGAGAGTGCAAATTTTGGTGTAATAAATCTGTGAGTTCTGTAAATAATTTAAACAGATTGATGAAGATAATTGTGGCTCAAACATGTCTACAGTATTGTATAATACAAGCAACAGAGCTATGCACTAAATTCCATCCTAGGACTGTAGCTATGTGGAATGTATGATAAAAACAGATCTCCATTTCCAGACACATCTTGATCTGCCATACAATATTCCAAATTGCTATCTCACATAATAAGTGTTCAGACTGTTTTGTATTCTATTTGTCTAGACCAGAACGTAGGGATTCAAAATGTGGAGCTGTCTGTATATGAACAACTTGGCAAAACCCATACAGCCTAATAAACCTCTATTTATATAATACTGGTAGTTTGGGAATCCTCCTTGTGAAGGGAGAGATGGAAGGTCTTAGGAAAAACTGGATTGTCCATATTCATAAAATGTTGTCCCAAACTGGTTAATCAGACAATAAACACTTTAATTGTTGTTTTTAATCCTACTTTTATTAAACTGCATTCCATGGCTGCCACCAAAAGAAATGGATTAGTAGTATGCATCCATAGATATCTAACCAGGGGAGGGGGAAGGGGTGGTGAAGTGGAGCCATCCATGAATAATAAGACGGCAAGGTACGTATAGCCTCACTGAAAATTATTTTTTATATTATTTTGGCCATATTTTTTTTTGTCTCTGTGTATGTGTGTTTATACTGCTTTATCATCACATCTCATAGAAACATAGAAACATAGAATTTGACGGCAGATAAGGACTGCTTGGCCCACCCAGTCTGCCCATTTCCCTACCTACTGGATAAGCTGCAGATCCTAGTTAACCAGCAGCCTACTTCTTCCTACCCCCACCCCCTAGAATGGCCTTATGACTGTCCCATGCATGCTTGAATTCCACCACTGTTTTTGACTCCACAACCTCCTCCAGAAGGCCATTCCATGTATCCACAACCCTCTCTGTGAAAAAATACTTCCTTAAATTACCTCTGAGCCGCCCCATCTATCTTCAAATTGTGCCCCCTTGTTCTTGCACACCTCTTTTTTTGAAAGATGCTACTCTCTTGGACTTTGTTGATTCCCTTGAGGTACTTGAATGTTTCTATCATGTTCCCCCTCTCCCTCCTTTCCTCGAGGCTATACATATTAAGCTCCTTTAGTCTCTCTTCATATGTCTGCCGGTGCAGATCCTGCACCATTTTAGTTGCCCTCCTCTGGACAGCTTCCATCCTGTCTATGTCTTTGCGGAGACTGGGTCTCCAGAACAGCATGCAGTACTCCAGATGGGGTCTGACCAACTGTCTGTACAGAGGGATAATAACTTGTCTATCACTTGTCTATGCTCATATACTTATTTATTCTTGTTTACCTAGTTAACCCACTGTATACCTTGCCCTGCTACCTTAGCAGGATGTGCACTGTACTGTATGCTTGAATGTACCCTCTGTATCTGTTGTTATTTTTTGCGACCTTGTGGCCTAGGCCATGACTGAAAATGGTCCTCTGGATCAGTGCACCTACCCAGTTACCAAAGACATGAATAAATACATTTATTAGAGTAAAAAAGGGAAGGTACTGATTATGATTTGCAGCATTCCAAATTTTATGACAGTAAAGAGGAATGGGTAGCCTAACAATCAAACATTATATTTTAAATTAAATGGCATCCCAGAATGGCACCGTCAGAAAGAAGGGGTGATGCAAATATCGGCTCCAGGTATAAAAATATCTACATTAGAAGGCAGAGAAAAAAGAAAAAAAAATATTTAAAAAAGCAGTAAAGGGAGTGTTTTGCTGTAAACCTGAGGCAGCAATTTTACTAAATGTGTGTCAAGCACTAAACACCAAGCAGAACGAGTACATAGTACAGAATTAATAAACAGTCTGTATTTATAGATAATAATAACCATAGTAATAAATCCACCTAAACAACTATAGGACCTATACAAGCACAGTATTTTTCTCTCTGGGGAAATAATAAGCCTGACATAAGCATTTACTCATAAAAACAGATTAAAGTCAATCAGGTCATTGAGATTGGATGAACCCAATGCATCCAATAAGGTAATCCATTTAAATGCCCTCAGTCTGTCCCCATCTCAACTGGAGGAGAGCCATGTTCCAATGGTCTATATCTGAATCCTATAGTGGATGACTCATTTGTCTCCCTGAAGTGCACACCAGAGCATTGCTTTCATTTTTATTCACTGTGGCACAAATGTGTTTCTGGATGCAACACTTCAGGGGGCACATGGTGCATCTAGCATAGATTTTTCCACATCTGCACCAGCACATGTAAACAGAAAATGGAGTCTGACAGTCCATGGAAATATTAAGCCTGAATTTGTTCCGTTATGGGGTGTTCAAACTCTTCACCTGTTTCTGCATAGCAGCAGCATGATTTGCAGTTATTAAATCCAATTTGTGTTGTAGTAGAAGTAAAATGTTTTAGTCATTAGAATGAATCAACAGTTCAGCTGGGTTTGAAAAACTTATTTCCAATGAGATCCATATAGGAGCATATTTATATCAGTTGTATAACATATAGGGGCAATCAGAAAACATTACAATCAAGCATACAAGCATACAGACAATTTGACAGTTCATAATTATAAATATATGTCATAAATACACTGTAGCTAACAAAAACTCAACAGACATTTTAGTATAATCAAATCAAATATCCCATTCAGAGCCAGCCTGGTGGCACTGAGGGTTGAGGTGCTGGACGTCACAACTTGCACCATGCCAGCGAACCAGGTTCAGGAGCGAGCTTGGGCTGCTGGGGGTTGGCAGGGGAAGGAGAGGATGGAGCATCCATTGGACAGCTCTCCTCTCCCGGGGAAGGCTAAGGTACAGTGGCTGGCATAGCCTGCCACTTAGAGGAGGCTGGGGCCAACACACTAGGTCCTGCACATAAGGGGTCAGAGGGTGGAGCAGCCAGCTGGCGTGTGACATGCGGATGCGTGCATGGTACACCCCTCTGCCAGCATTGCATGCGCCACCTCCATAGCTAGAACAAGGAAAGGGGCACCTCAGTCGTTGTGGCTTGATGGCTGTCCGATTGCATCGGCGCCAGCTGTGGTGTGGATCTGGTCTTGGTGGGGGAGTTGGTCAACCCCTGCTGCCCCACCATGGGGGGGTAAGCCGTGGGGTATGTGGTGATCACCCTTAGTGGAGAACGGCACCAGTCGGACTGCAGCTGGATGATAAGATGTGCAGATAGGAAGGCCGACTGGGGGTCCCAGGTGAGAAAAAGAGAAAAAACAAAAAAAAATATCCCATTCAGTCAACCCTTTATTTAATCCTTCCCTTACTAAACCAATTTTTTTATTCACCCTGCATGTTTTCTTCTATCCTGGATCCTAATTTCAGCAGGCAATACATTCCACAGAAGAGGACCCTTATAAAAGAAATGAGCTCTTCCCAAATCAGTATTGCACCTAGGTAAAAGATATTATATCCCTCTAGCAGATCTTAAACTTAGGTTGTGTTTTCTTTTTGCTCATAAAATGACTGCTGGTTACATAATTAGCAATCATTGTCCCTCTCCTAAAAGACACTGTAGGAATGGGTCCCACCAAAAGGTGGAGATAATAAATCTGCAGTTCTGTTTATTTTTTTATTTATTTCAGTCTAGGATTACAAATACCTTTGAGCCTAGGCTCATTTATAAAGGTTCCACATCAGGTGAGGTACAATACAAGGGAGGACATTGTGACAAGTTAACAGGTTACATTAGTTTACATTATGACAGGATAACAGGCTACAGTAGTATATAATCACAAGAGAATATATAGTTCGGTGGTACTAGGTTGTTGACAAAAGACTGGATACACAGTATTAATGAGAGTTTGGTGATACACACAAAAATGCAGCCAGTGGCTAGTTATCAGGATCACACATAACACAGAAAGTGCAAGTAGGAAGTGCAAGTATGGGGGGGGGAGGGGGAGTGAGGGCAGAGAAGAGGGGATGGGATAAGTGCTAAAAAGAAAACGATTAGGGTAGACAGTCATAAGTGCTGGAGGTAGGCCGGAGCAGGTGAAGTCTAGATTTGAATGGTCCTAGCTTAGGGAGGGAGGAGATGACACTGTTAAGGCCATTTAACCAGCTGGGAGCTCTATAAGCAAAGGATCTTTGACCCTTCGTAGTCCGGCATCTTGGGATGTGAAGTGATTGAGATTCTGAGCCCCTAGTGAGGTGAAGATTCAGAGCAGGTCAGATGAGAGTTTGAACTCTGGGGGAAGGGCAAGGCCCATCATTGTTTTTTTAGCCATTAAACATGTTTGGTATTTGATGCAGTTAGAGAGTTGGAGCCACCCATTTTGAGCATACAGGTCATATGTGTGGGTGAGACAGTGCGACCCGGTGATGAGTCACCAAGCTTTGTTGAGGGCCAAGGATGTGCACCTGAGGGCTGAGGAGGAAGCGGATCCGTAAATGATAAGGACATAGTCAATTACTGCAACTACCAAACTCTGGACTGTGATCCTTAAGGCATCAGTGGTAAGGCACTTCCAATGCCTGTAGAGAAGGCCAATGTGAGTATTAGCTGCTTTGGTGACATTATCAATGTGGGACCCATAAGAGAGGTTATAATCGATTGTGACCCCAAGGTATTTGAAGGATTTCACTTTTCAGTGTTTCACCTAAGCAGTTGAAGGTGGTGAGGGGGTGAAGCTGGTGCTTATTATGTGAGCTGCAGAACATCATGGTTTTGGTTTTTTTATAGTTAAACACCAGTTTATGTGCACTGAAACAGCTCTCAGCCGAGGAAAAGCCATGCTGAAGTTTGCTCCAGAGGAGGTTAGGGTCCTTATGTGTGGAGTGGAGGACTGCATTATCAGCGTACAGAAGGATTTGCTCAGGACAGGATTGAGGAAGACTATTCAGAAAGAGGCTGAAAAGAAGAGGTCTGAGAATGGAGCCTTGTGGTACCCCGGAGCATACAGGTTTTGTCTCAGAGAGAACATCAGCAATTTTCACTCTTTGGGAACAGTTTTCCAGGTAATTCTTAAACCATGTCGTTGATTCAGGGGATAAGCCGGCATTGAGCAACTGTGAGATTAGTAGGTGGTGATGGACGGTATCGAAAGCCTTATATGAAGACCGCTCCGGTAAGGAGGCTATTGTCTAGAGAACAGTGGTTTGCTCCAGTGAATTCAAGAAGGGTGGATGTAGTACAGTGTCCTTTTCTAAAACCGTTCTGTTGGGGGCACAGGATATCGTGATTGTTTAGGTATTCCATAATTTGGTCAGATACAATACGCACAATGGCCTTAGAGAGAGGGGGTAATATAGAGATGGGCCAATAGTTTCCAAGCAGAGCCCTGTCCCCACTCTTGTGGACCAGAGTAACTGTGGCTGATTTCCATCTGTTGGGGAACTGGCAAAGGGTGAGGAAGAGATTGAAGATTGTTGTTAGCAGTTTGAGCACCTCTTCAAGGGTGAGGGCCAGTAGTTTGAGGCCAAGAGTGTCCCCACTATGCCTAGACCTGGCTATTGCTTTCTTGATGTAGTTGCAGACTTTGTGCATCTTGACTGCTTTGAAGTAGAATGGGGATCAATTGGGAGAAAGAGGGGGGCTAGAGGGGATAGCTGGGGGTTGTCTTCTTTGAAAAAGACAGGCAGAAGGACAACACTGAGGTCTGTGAATGCAGTGTTGAAGGGGTTCGCAATGGCAGTATGGTCAAGTGTTGTGATCCCATCAATGACCAGCATAGTAGGTGAGGTTTTTTGCTGCTTCCCAGTAACTTCTTTTAAGTTGTTCCCAAACAATTTCCCCTTACCCCAGATGTTTGTGAGTGCATCTTTGTAGAAAGAACTTTGATGTAGGTGGTCAACTTTAGTGCAATCATTTCGAGCCCGTTTGTAATTCAGTATGTCAACTTATTTTCCTGTTGCATGGGCTAGGAGCCAAAGGTGGTCCCTAGATTTGAGTTGAGCCAATAGATCTGCAGAGAGCCAGGGGTTGATTAGACCTTTGACTTTGCACTTTTTGAAAGGGGCATGGGAGTCATAGGCAGCATTAAAGGTATTTATGACGAAGTCAAGGGCAGAGTTAATATCTGAAGCATGGTAGATCGAAGACCAATCTTGCTAACTGAGGCGAGATTTTAGGTGTTTAAGCTGCCCATGTGCAAGGACTCTGCTGTTTATTAATTTGGGGGGGCATGGCAAACTTGTTTGACCATTTTCAGAGTACAGGGAAATGGTCACTTAGAGAGTCAGAAAGGACGGAAATATTTGAGTGGCGGTGAGTGGTCAGAATCCAATCCAGGAGTGTACTATTCCCTATTTCATAGTTGAGCCTAGTGGAGGAGTCGACCAGCTGGGTGAGATTGACTGCAGAGATGGCATCTTTAAACCCACCAGCTTTCAGGGCAAGCCAGTTGATGTTGAAATCGCAGATCAGGATTGTCTCTGAGCCAGGGATTTGGGATCTGGCGAGGTCCAGTACAGAGTTGAGAGCTTTTCCTTGTTCTTTTGGAGATATGTACACTGTGGCAATTGTCAGGGCTTTGTTGTGGGCCCCTAAGAGAACCTTGATGGTTAGAATCTTAGGGGTGAGTCTGAGACAGGGGTTTTTAATGGGTGGCCCTGGAGATAGTCTTTGAGGTATAAGGCACAACCACCTTCTCTTTTTGCCTTCCTATCAAGTTGGAAGATGTTGTACCCTGTTTAATTTCTATAACTCTATTATGCTAGTCCATTATACATGTGATAGGCTGATCCTCTGCTGTAATTGTGTTATTCCATTTAGATTTAAACAGACAGGCTTTGGGCTGTTGTTTTACCTTCAAGAAGGCCTCCTCTACTGCATCTAGGACATTTCCTAAGACCTTCCCTTCCCTCTTACCACAAGCAGGATTCCCAAAAGGCCAATATATTATAAACAGAGGCTTATTATGCTGCATGGCTTTTGTGGCGTTGATAGCAAATGAACGG
Source organism: Neoceratodus forsteri (assembly GCA_016271365.2). Classification (NCBI taxonomy): domain Eukaryota; kingdom Metazoa; phylum Chordata; order Ceratodontiformes; family Ceratodontidae; genus Neoceratodus; species Neoceratodus forsteri. The sequence goes on from JADMNL010000023.1 coordinate 137,919,590, forward strand.
CTCGGTATTTTATCCTCCCCCCCCCCCCACACACATACACTTTCTGGTGTAGACAAATAGAATACAACCTGAATGCCAATTATATGAGATAGCAATTTGGGATACTGTATGGCAGGTCAAAATGTGTTTGGAAATGCAGATTTGTTTTTTATCATACTCCATATGAGTACAATCCCAGAGTCCCTAGCAATTGGACAGGCAGTGCTTTCTGATCAACCTGTGCCAGTGCAGTATGTTTTAATGGGATGGAGCTTAGAGTGTACAGTAGCTCTGCTGCTTGTATTATACAATGGATGTTTTTGAGCAATGATTATCTCCATCAGTTTGCTTAAATTACTTGCACAAGGCATGGATTATTTACACAAATATTTGCAGTTTCCTTGCACTCAATGATTTTGGGAAATGTAAAGATTATGGTGTGATTTTTTTTTGCACTGGTTCTACATTTGTATATGTCACTATTTAAAGATGTCTTGTAGAAAAAACAGCTACACCCCCAAAGAAACCACTAGCAAGTGGTGATATGCAGGACTCATAGTCAGCATTCCTATGTACTTTAATGAATAAGTTGTTCCCTAATTTAGGTGTGTGTGCTGCTTTTTTGTTTTGTCTCTTAAAAAAGAATAAAAAAGTATAGGTCAAAATTTTCACTGTTATCATCCACAGCTGCTTTAATATGGGAAAGGATTCTGTGTCACACATAGAGATGTGCCAAAGTTTTAATCTGCCGGCAAAGTTGCCACAAAGTGGCCAGAATTCCCATTCACAGAGTTTTGTGAAGTTTTCCCTGCCCTCAGCAACTTCAATTTGCCTGAATTGCAAAATGTTTAATGTGAAGTGTGAAATTTCACCAGAGAATGGTGGAATTTCACCTACGAAGTGCAGAATTTTGCCCACGAACAATGAAATTTTGCCTGTGAGTTTCTCCTGCAAATGGTGAAATTCTGCCATCCACAGGCACAATTCTGCATCTTGTGGATGAAATTTTGTACTTCACAGTGAAATTTCACACTTCTCAGATTGATCGATCGAATTGTGTTAAATTCCTAGCTTAATTCACAAAATGAATTTTACCAGCTTCGTCCATCTCTAGTCACACATTTACTCTTTGTGGTGCAAGAACAAAAACTGAATAAAATGATCTAGCCACAGTTTAGGACAGTACAATGAAGCTAGGCAGGCAGTGTGTTACTGCAGTCAAGAGAGCAAACATAATGTTGTGGTGCATTAAAGGGGAAGAAGCCAGTCGAGGGATATTTCCAGCTCTATCTATACAGTAAGGCCTTGGTTAGACCACACTTGGTATACTGGATTAGGTTCTCATCACTGAGGTACAGAAAGGACATTTAAGAGATTGTGAGACTTCAGCACAGGGTTATGAGGCTGAATAGTGGCTTGGGGCCAAAAGCAGCAAGGATAGATTGTGCATACTGTACTTTCAGAGCTGTGTGGAGTTTTCAAATTCTCCTAACAGAATTTTGCAACATTTCAGAAATTCTGCCTTATTCTAAGAACTTCTGTTGGAAGCAGGATACTTAAATTCTGATAGGAGTTTGAATTTGTTTTTTAAACAATGGATTAGTGTGCCATCATTTACACAAACCTCAGATTAGTTTTCCACAAAGTTCAGAAAGTGAGTTCATGGTTTATATAAATTGCAGCAAACCAATCTGCAATTCTGATGGAAGCACTGTTGCACTTTCATAAAATTTTTCAAAACAAAAAGACAGTGGGTTCATGATCATGGTGCTACCTCAGCCACTACCTGTGACACCAAGCCTGGACCCTCAACTAGCAAGGCACGGCAAAGCCGCTACCCAACTGGAGCGCGAGCGCTCTTCGGCTCTGGCCACTGATTGGTTCCTTCAGCTTGCATCTGTGTTCTTCCTAAATCAAAGTAAAATCTGTTTTCCTCGCTGACATATGCAAAAAAAAAAAAAAACTGTAATCACCTGTGTGACTGCTAGCATTCTTATCATTCTGCTCATAGTGTCAAAATTAGGAAAACTGTGTGATTACCCTCCCCTCTGAAACATGTTGATGTGCCAGCTCCTCCCATGGGCTGGAGCACTTCGTACTGTTATGAACTGTTGTAACAGTGATTACTTAAGTGCAGTAACTGTATATATTTGTATTATTTATCCCTACTGTAAATACCTCTGTATGTATTGTGTTACTTGGCCCAGAATTAACCAGGTCCATCTCGTAAATGAGTATGATCAACGATGACCGCCTGGATAAATAAAGATTTTGATTGATTGATTGATAAAATACTAAATGGGACAGACAGAGTAGAGAATACACAGATGTTTGAACTCATGAGTGCAAGCAGAGCTAACGGACATGGCCTTACATCAGGGAAAGGAGGGTAAGACAAGGTGAAATACTAAAAAGCATCACTTCACATAGAGGGAATCAGCATGGTGACTAGCCTACTTGGTGAGGCTGTGGAAACTAGGAATAATCTTCCAAAGCAGGACAAAACAAATTCCCGAGGAAGAATACTACTGAGCATGAGTAGGGGCTGCATTCTGACTGATATGCTTGTAAGTTTGTCAGTACTGGAATCGGGCAAATTAATTCTCATGTACAGATGTGCAGTGTTGTCCAACTTCCTGGGGTTTCTGTCTATTTGTCTTGTTTCATTGAGTTGTTTGCTTGGCAAGGTGCACAGTTTATGGAAAAAAGTAATAAAGTAAAGAATTTTATGAAAACTCTCTGAAGCGCAAAGTATTCAATTTCATAGAAAATTCACAGAAAATGTAATACTCACTGCATCTATGCCACAGAGAAATGCACTACTTTATTACTGTGCATGGTCTGACAACATCGTCTTTGTAATACAGGAAGCAATATATTGACACTTTTCTTGAATTTACAACTTTTTAATGCTTCATTTTGAAAGCCTTATCTCTATCTGACTTTGGCATCTCCTGTACAAAAGTTTACAGGTGGAAAGGAAGAGCACTACAGGGATAACATTATAACACTTACCTTAAAAATGTAGGTGAACTAGGCTGGAAGGGTCTACACCTGAGATTACTGAGGAAGCTGACAAATGAGCTAACTGGCCCACTAGTAAACATAATATTTGCAGACTCTAGGGACAAAAGAGGTGCTGGATTGCTGTCAGCAGATAAACATGATCACAAAGTAGAAAGGTGGACGATGATAACAGCCTCATGTAGGTAAAGTATCTAGTTTTGAATTGTTCATTTTTATACTCATTACAATGTTCATTCATTCATGCTGGCTCAGTGGTGTAGCAGCAATGCTCCATGCTGCCACGTGGAAATCCCAGGACTGCATTTACACACGGGTATTCCATTCTGGGATTTGTATGGGGCTAGTGCATCACAAAAGGGGAGGTACTCATATTCTGGGACAGAAGCTGTGAGATGTCTGGTATTCAAGGACCCCAGCCAGCCAACCACTGCACAACATTATTGTCACCTGAGAAGACAGGTGTGCATCATCCAGAAAACAATGGTCCAGCAATTTAACCAGCGAACAAGAGGAACAAATATGGAGACAGGGCACAGAGTTACAAAATTAAATCATTCACTTCATATTTTATTAAGGCCCACTAGGCACAAGTGCCTGTTTTCAGGGGCAACCTGGTAGCTCATGGGAGGTTAACTAACTTGCTCAGAGTCACATAGTATGCAAGTAGAGGTTGTGGTACTCAAACCCAGGTCTGCTGGATGTACTAAGCTCCTTCACAACTCTTTACTCTAAACTCTAGGCTATACTGCCAGCCCTACTTAGCATACATAGATTGAGCAGTATTGCTTATATCACATAATTGTAAGATTAAATCATATTTACAAAAACATGGTATTTTAATCAAGGCTACTGTCAGGCATGTGCATATACACGACCTGCATACTCTTAACCTCATGCACATTTTCAATGTTTCCCTTTTTATGTTGCCTTAGTGGAGGACTGTGACAGAGCGTGTTCTTGCCCAGAGGATGGGGAGAAGTTGACTGGCCAAGTGGCCAATGGGAGCAGCTATATAGTGGTTCCCATGACACAATATCTAATCTGTGCATTGCAAAGCCTGCAACTGCTCAGTTATTAGTTGGGGTGTGCTTTGGTACCTTTTAAATCAGGTATCATATGGTGCAGTACACAGCCAGTCAGAGAAACAGCTAAATTAAGAGAGATGAAGACAGGAGAACTAAGGATTCAATTCATCACTGGGGAATTTTTTCTAGTGGACTATGCTATGGAATTACCCACTTACAGACAGTGAATGAATGAGTAAGTCTGCCTTGTGGCATGGTTGAGCTGCAGCTTAACTGGTTAGCACTGAGAGCAAGCAAGTGGCATGTCAGACTAGCTTGCTTATCCTTAGCCAAAATTCAGTTGCTATGGTAACCAGGGGCAGGAAATAATTATTTGAGGGGGTAACTTATAGAACTCCAACTTCCATATTTCCCAAATACAACCTTTCCCCCAAAGTAAAGAATGAGTCCCCCCAACACAAGTAGATAACATCAGTCTCTCTCCAGACCTCCTACCCCTTTGTGAGCTGAGTTTAGAAACACATTTTTAAATAAAGTCAAATGATGACTGCTGCCACCTCCCCCATGATTGACTGCCTCTTACTTCCCCATCCTGCAAACCAAAGCACCCATCTCCCTCTCCTCCTCCCATGTGAACTGACAATACAAATTAAAATGAAGTCATGCAACAGCCATCATATCCTTCTGCATACCACTGTGGCCAGCTGCAACATTATGAATAAAGTTTGCAATCTGACCTACAAAATAATTGGAATGCAAACATTACTTCTAAGATGATGGCCAGCCATGGTGATTTGAGGAGGCCTCTGCAGGTCACTGACTGACATTGTTTTGATTTTTCTTACTGATTCAGCTCATGGAGTAGGGAGATGAAGATGGCATGGGTTGAGGAAAGGGAGGCTCTTTCTCTACTTCGGGGAGGTTGGGAAAGATTGGTGCTTTCTCAGTAAGGGAAGGGAGAGGTTATACAATCAATGATGGGCAGTGATAGCAGTAGTTACTATCTGACTTAATTTTAAGATTTCTATACTTACACCTCACATAGGGCAAGCAGGGAAGATACCAGTACTATACTGGTTGGGGGAAGGGTGACCCTTTCATTTTTTGAAGTTGCCCCCCCAAATGTCTTCATGTTTGGTGTTGCAGTGTGGTCTGTGGTCAGGGTATCGGTACAGTGGTGAAGCCCCATGCTGCCACCACCAGTGATGCTGTCCCTATTCTGCACACTGTCTGCTCTGGCTGCAGGAATCATATCCCTGACATTCATTATGAACTTTTCCTTTGATTCCACCCTGGGGCAGATTTTTTTCCAGCAACATTATTTGGCTCAGCATTGATTATTCAGTTACTGCAGAGTTTTATACAGTTATTACAGCCTGACTAAAGTAAAAAATATTCAGCCTGGCTGTCTGCAATTTTTTTTAATGCCACTGTAACATTTGTAAGAAAATTAAAGGCTGCAATAATCAATGCTGCCTCAATGATTTTTAATTAGAAAATTCTTCAAATGTGTTTTGTGAAGAAACACCAGCTCTCTGTGTCAGTTGGAGCTGCCACGATCGTGTGCACTGAGGGCATGCAAAATTGTGGTGGTGGCTTCTGAGTTGTATGGGGGCTTTTCTGTGCTGAATGCGAGGCATGGCTTTTGTTGGGGCCAAAGCTTTATATTCACTGAGGTCCCATGTACTATTGTCACTCCAGGCATTTTTGGAATGTGCTACAAGCTATATGCACTGTCCTTGTGGTAGGCAGGAATGACTGGTGTTGACTCCAGTCTCTGTCAGGTTGAAAATGCTACAGCACTGAGGTGACTGCTTTTCATCCTGCTGCATATCGTGAGTAAGGTAAGGTAAGGATATCTTCAGCTTCCAATGCCAATGCAGTTTGGTGCCACACAACTGACAAGGAACTGAAAATAGTATTAAGGTTTCAATATTATTTTGATGGTCTGAGGCTGTCTTGAATCAAATTAACGTGCAGCATGGCTTTCACACAAACCATGGTTCTATGTCGACAAAGGTGTAAGTTATTGATTATCTTCACAAAGCAGTGGATAGAGTGGAATATGCCAGGTCATTATTTATTGATTTAACCAAAGCCTTTGATCTAGTGGAGCATAGGCTTCCATTAAAACAACTGCAATCCCTTGGTTTATCTGATGCAGTCATGGATTTTTTTGGGGGTTACTTAAATACTAGGGCCCATAGTACTAGACTGGGGAATGTTGTTTCTGCATTGAAGCCTCTATGCCCAGAAATCCTCAAGGCTCAGTTTTTGGGCCTTTCTAGATTCAGCCTTCACATAAATAGCATGTCCAGTGTATGTACTCAGTGAAACGTACTTTTATATGCAGCCAATGCTGTCTCATTTTCCAGTAATAAAATTCAAGAGGGTTTGGCAATATTTTACAGCTAGATTTTATTCAGCGTAAACAAAACTAAGATAAGTAAAAAGTGACAGCAAAAATGTTTTAGTGATCTGTATCCATTTCAACTTAGAAAGTTTCCAGGTTTTGCAAAGGCTCCCTTTTTTCCCACAAGTATCTATTTTATCTGTTCACTTAATTGTAAGTAAATTGCTAGGACCTTATATCATCAAAATGTTTACAGGTGTGGGGGTGAAAGCTACTGTATACTAGACACTTTGTCTACTACAACTGAGGATCACCAAAAATTAAGTCCCACACTTTTCCCTCTGTTAACCTTTGCTCCTGAAAATTTAGAACAGCCTTCTACAAGTTCACATTCAAGTTCAAGTTTATTTGCAGGAAAACACCATTGAGCATGCTCATTTACAAGGAGGTCTTGGGATGGCATCAAAATTCAACAATATAGAGCAATGGACAGCTACAATCGGTACAATTTACAATGAATACAACTTACAATGAGTACAATACACATTAGTACAATTAACAATGGGTACTACAGTACAGACAGTGTAGCATCACAACAACTTGGTAAGAGCAGGCGACTTAAATGCTATATTTTAACATGGCAACAGTAGTGCTGGGAGTACAACATCATCAGGGGACTAGGGGAAGCATAGGGGATTTTAAATTAACACTTTAGCCTGGGAACAGAAATAAGGTGGATAACAGTAGTTAATAACTCAAAGTCAGGAAGGAGATGTAACACTAGCACAGACTGTGAAGGGTGCAGGGGTTTCAATAGATAGACGTAAGATGATCCAGTTGTTGGAGGGTTGATGCTGGGGGGAACACACCAGCATATCCCATCAGGACAGTCAGACAAGAACAGATCAGGCTAGGAGTGGAGGTGGGCTGAGGGACCTGAGGAGGGGTACGTACTGTTGGCTGAGGTAGGGGAAACAGTACATATCCCTCCTAATTTTCTCACAGTAGCTTCCCCTGATTGTACATCCTTCACAAAAAGGCAAATATCATTTTCATAAGTGATTTTCAGCTGAGTTGTTGTTCCAAGGGGATCACATCTACTACGTTTGTTGACCATAAAATTTGTCTGATCAATGGATCTAAAACTAATGCCTATAAAAGTGGACTGAGAGGACAGCCCTGACGCTCCTCTGTAGATACTGGAGTGGCCAAACTAAATTGTCCATTCAAGTAAGGAACAACCTCTGCACCATCATATAATTTACGTATCCAGTTCTGAAAAGGAAAGGATATCATACTTTCCCGGTACTTCAAACAGGAATGCATGAGACATTGTGTCAAAAGCCTTCTCTTGATCTAAATATAGAACATAACCAGTCAACCTGCCTATTTCGCCTAATTCAAAAACTTCTTTCAAGATGTATAAGTTATGATAAATATTCCTACCAGGGCTTGAACAACTCTATGCAGGTTCAACCAATATTTTTTGCAGCTTTTTGTAATCGAGTACCGATTAGCTTAGATAGAATTTTAAAGTCAAAATTTAGGCGAGTAATCAGCCTCCAGGTTTTCAAATTAGTTTTGTCTTCCTTTTTATACACAAAAATTAGAATGGCCTTACCAAAAAATACTACCGGCTTTGGAGATGAGAGCACATAATTATACACTTGTAATAATGTATCACTCAACAGGTTTGAAAAAGTTTTATAGGATTCAGTAAATATACCATCTATTCTCAGGGAGGAACCATTAAAAATGTCCTCCTTAGTGAATACTTGAGTCAGATCCATCACTTGGGTACCAGTTAAAGTGAGGGTGAGGTGAAGCTAGCCCATCAGCACAGAGGCAGGGCATCCATTTGTGATGCTGACAACCCAGGTTCAGGAATGGACTTGGGACATTGGAGGGCCAGCTGGGGGAGAAGGATTGAGCATCCCAGGGGGGTGGGGGGGTTGTTTGCCTGGCATGCTATGGATCCCTAGTGAAGGCCAGGGGAGCTGCAGTGCCAGTGCTGTATCAGCGGGGGAAGGGCAGATGCTGACCATCATTGCACATCCCCACCCCAATACAGTATACAAAAAAATGCAAGCTGTGAAGCTCTGCTCCACTGCCTCCACTGCCTACCATGCCCACTGGGTGGGGCCCCACTCCCATGGCAACACTCTGGGGGGTAACCAGGGCAAGCTACCATGGAACTTGAGGATGGGGTGCCCGCCCGGCTGCTCCACCCAGTGGGGTAAGCTTGGGCATGGGGAGGTGGTGAGAGCAGGAGCTAAGCCTCTGCAGGGGGATTGGGGGCCAGGGGAAAAAAATAAATAAATAAAAAAGTCAGGGTGAGGTAAGTTAAAAATTCATGGATCTGAACATCAGGTATAAAGCCTTTACCAGAAGTCTTTTTTAACGAAGTTTTGTACCACCTGCATGATAGCCCTATATTAGTCATTACTTCCCCATGTTCATTTTAGGTTGCTGATAGGATCATATTATCTGTCCAGTTTTAATGGTCACTAAATGGCTGTCTCTATGTCCCATATTTAAACTCTGCCTCCAAAGAAGCCACCCTATTATAAAGTAATTGACACATTTTAGCTTTTAATGTATCACTGTTGTCCAGATTTAGAAATAACTTTGTATAATGGATCTCTTTTTCCAAACTAATCAAAATACTTACTCTGCCTTTTCTGTTTCCCATATTTAGTAAGTAGTTCTGTCCATCTTTGTGTCTTCCCACCATGTCCAAGGGTCATCATAAAAACAATACACTGATTTCCTAGCTAGTAATAAATACTGTACTGCCAAACGTACTTCTAAGGCATCTGACTGATACAGAAGTAGTCATCCTCCATCTGCTTGTATGTGGAGGAGACTGAGATAGGATATTGTCCAAGGGAAAAATTCAGTCCAAGATTATATGGTCAGATAACTCTGACGGTAGTACTTTGAAAGTCACAGGAATCAGTCTTTGTGAGTAAAAAAAAAATAATCAATCCTGGTAGAAAATGTATTTCTATAATAGGTAAAGCCTCCATCCTTATGTAATACCTTATATGCATTGGTTAATCCTGCATTTATCACAATATTCTTCAAAGCATGAGAATCACAATACATTTTTTCTGTAGTTCTCCTTGGGTTCAAACATCTACTCCACAATTAAGATCCTTCCACCATTCCACCTGCTTCGTATTATACAAATATGATCTGATACTTCAAAAAGTGCTATCCTACCACCCTTTGTCTGAGGAGCATAGATATTAATTAAATGAAATTTCACCCCTTCATATACAAAGTCTAACAATAGTGCCCTCCAGCAATTTATATTCAGCACCCTGGTTATAGAAATATTTGTCCTACAGAATAATAAACTGAAACCATCTGCTTTATCAGTTCCGAAAGTCCAAAATGAAGGACCCCCAACCCATCTCTTTTTAATCTGTGACACTTGGGGGTGGGACAGGGTCAATGGGAAGGTCAGTTCTGTGGGAGGCTGGGGAGGGTAGGAGAACATAAATCCAGGCAGAAAATGGGTGGGAGGAAGCTATAGTGGAATAAACTATGTGCTGCATACCTGAACTGACTTGATAGATGGCAATGGCCTGTTTCTGTTGGCATGCTTGTATGTTCAAACAGTGAAGCTAGTCTTGTTTCCTGTAATAAAACTATATGGAAACTGGAATGCTGGAAGAAAGAAAGAAAGAAAGAAAGAAAGAAAGAAAGAAAGAAAGAAAGAAAGAAAGAAAGAAAGAAAGAAAGAAAAGAAAGAAAGAAAGAAAGAAAGAAAGAAAGATAAGGCAACCACCCTCTTCTTGCACTTCTTAATGCTGCAGATATTAAAGGTGGCTATGTACAAATTCTGTATGGGGAGACAGTGGATGGGCCTTCAGTGTTCCAAAAAATATGCCAGGTGACCCCTTCTTAAGAAGAGGGAATAGATTCTGTCTCTTAGGTCTCTGTACTTTTTTCTGCCTTCCTCCTCCACTTCTAAAGTTGTCCATGATTTTCTGGACGATACATCAGGATCTATGTCTGAATCCTCCCAATCTCTCTGTTCTTGAGGAATCTGGCATTTGTTTTGTAAAGATATTGGGGTTGCTGTAATTGTGTAGATTTTCTAGAAGTTGACTTTGTGACTCATTGAGAAACCATAATGGGGCCTTCTAAAGGTGGATGCATAGCTATAGGGGAATCAGATACTGTAGTTATTTCTATTGGTGTGTCCATAGAGGTTTCTGGAGTCCTAACAGATGCCATTGGAGTTTTACTGTTCTCCACCATATGTCCATTTTCTATGAGGTAGGCCATAGGGGCCTTAGATGTTGGGGGTGGGGGACTGGAGAGGGAGGAGGTTCCCTCTTTCATTCTCTATAGGAACAGAAGATGCAGAAGCTACCTTATCTTGTCCTCCAGAAGAAAACCCTCATGAGAGAGAAGGCCCCAATTCTTCTGTTGTTTCAAAGGGGTTCTGAATGTTGGGAGAAGATACTTTACTAGATACTTGGGCCTTGGAGACTAGGTGTTCCTTGTAAAAATCCATCATTTCTATTTCGTGCAGCCCATGGGCATTGTTTGTATGTATGACCGGACTCCTCACAGGGATTGTATTAGTAGATATTGCTACACATCATGCTAACATGCCCAAACTCTCAAAATAATCCACATCGCAACTGGTTACATGTACTGCTCAGGAGTGTGTGAGCCCCGCATTTGTAGCAGGCTTTGTGCTGGCCTGCATAAAAACAAACTCCCCTATCCCAACCCAGAAAGAAACTATTCAGGAGGTGTGACACCCCAGAGTCTGTTTGTAACAATTTAACTTTGAACCTCCGTCCCCCCATCCAGATGTTTTCTGTATCTAGAATTGCTTCAGGGGGTCCCAGGAGGTCACCTTTTTTTTTCAGCCAGTAGTAAACGTCACTTACATTAACTCATTCATTTTAAAACATTAATATTATGCTTTTAATAAGTGGTTTAGTAAGGGGTATGGCTATAAATGAGATCCAAAAAGGAGATGTTTTCAATTAATGATATCTGGTTCTGAAATCTGTCCAGACCTTGAGTTGTTTAAAGCGGATATCAAAAATATCTTCATCCAAAATGTGTATAAGGACATAGATATCCAAAGCAAGAAACTGCATGGAGTTCTTAATGAGACTTCCAGCAACATATACTCCATCTGGGTGTTCTGGCAGGCCCCCTTATACTTAAGCCTTGCTGCATTTTTATATTGGGCTGTCTCTGCTCTGTTTTTAAAAAAGTCTGTGTACCGAGGTCCTGTACAAGGTCTTCTCAAATCAGTATTAGAGGGAATCTTTTTCTTTAATGTTATCTCTGTTATTCCCTTAATGAGTTTGTGTTGCCCCCCCCTTTCCATTCCACTTATGAGCGTCTCAGTGTTTCAGGGCCAGGTACAGTAGTTATGAGATTTACTTCCCTTAACATTAAATGTTCAGGGACTGTAGTGTTATCAGGAACAGTAGTGCTCTCAGTGACCTCCCATACAGTTTGTGTCCCATCAGCTTCCTCCATGCCAACCTCCAAAATCCCTTCTCCTCCCTTTGTCCATATCTCTAACTCAGCAATCCTGGTTGCCACACAAACAGTGTTATTAATTTCTACTGCTAAAATCTGCTGTGAGCCATCACTGGGTGCAACCGATGTCAGGGGGGGCTATACCATTTCATCTTTGAGGCATATCCTGGAGAAGACACCTTGTCAGCAGCACTTCAGGTGCTCTCCTGATTTACATTCACTCCTGGCTTAGGTGCAGGGCTCATATTAGTGTTCATTTCATTATCAGTACTTACTGTGCTTTTCATCAGCTGGGTCCTGTTCTCTCCATCTCTTACTCTCGTTCCTGGTCCAGAGGGCACTATGACCCACATCTGTCCCAATTGTTCTGGTAGGGTCTGACTAGAAACTGGATCTGGGCTTTGCTGCAAGAGAACAGTTACTGCAACCTGCTGCTGCCCAGTATTTCAAGCCTGGGCTAGTGCCAATATGCCTGACATGGACTGACAATATGCCTGACATGACATTACGTCTCCAGCTGGCTATCAGATTGAGACCCTGCAGAGATCAGCTGAGTATCAGAGTCCCTGACAGCTTGTTCTAGTAAAGGAATATCTGCAGCCATAGGTATTTCCTCAAGTCTTTCATTACTTGTCTGTAACTGCCATTGTTTCAGGGAGGCTTTCCTTTTGTGGTACCTTTCCTGATCCTTAACCATCATTCTGAGCAAACGGTGTTTTCTTTCCTGCAGTTCAGTTTCAAATTTAATCTCAACCATCATGATACTTTCCTCCTTGTCATTCAATTGTATGTCTGCATCCATTGTTTCCATACTGTAAGTCTATGTAGCTAGGCTGCTTTCTTGTTAAGCACAGACTGGGAGCAAGGTCCTGACCCCAGCATGCATAGAAACACTTTCCTCCTCCACCGCGTCAGGATCCATCTTGGACAGTGAGCCAACAGCATGACCTGCCTAGCAACAAAAACAAAATACAATCATAAACAGACAGAAATAAAAGTGAAAAAGCAACATTAGCTATTCAATAATACAGCATAAATGTATGCAGGGATGACAGCAAAACACATTAGAAGAAGGGAAAGAAATAAAGGACATGTAAAAAGAGGTAAAAAGAAATATCACAACAACTAATTCACTGATCAAAAACAATGAGATACATAGGATTAAGACATGGAGGAATATACAAGTCAGCCAATTCAAGAAAAAAGAACATTGTTCAAATGCCTCCATTTAGCCTTTGCACATGCAAGAAGTAGTTTTGTATATTCCAGTGCATATATAGAAGTGAGTTCCCTTGTAATCAGTTGGAGCAATGAAGCAGGTAAAATGTACTTCTGTTGAAACAGAAGAGCACATTGCAACTGCCATATGTAATACAGTATTTAACTTAAGTGAAGAAAAGTCGAAATGTACTGGGATCATATGACATTCTCGACAGCAGGCGTCCAAGTATTATGTCCTGATAGGTCAATCTGGACCAAGATGGATCCCTCCAGAGTTTAGCTAATTCAGTACAAAATGATCTACCATAGGAACAGTCTAGAAAAATGTGTTCCATTGTCTCCAGCAGTTGAATACAAGAATGTCTCAGGACAATGTATTTCTGCCAGACATTTATGCTTCACATTGGCATTCACACTAAAATGCCCATGGCAACTAAGCCAAAGATTGTCCCATATTTTAGGAGGATTCCATTTATCATTCAAGGAAGCACCAACTAACGGGTAAGCTGGAGCTGGCATGTCCTTAAACAGTAAGTCATGGGGTCAGAAAAAAATTGGATGCCACAATCAGACTGTAAAAGCCTGTTCTTGTTTTCACTGCTAAATGATCCAATCCTACATGCCATCATCTCACTTTATCAGTCACTGAGTAAAAAAACTGAGGGGTGGCAGTCAGTTTCTGCAATGACTCCACATTACGGGACCAGGCCACATATAAAAGAACAGCCCAAACTGCCATCCAAGGGTGCTAAAATTTGGAAACCTCAGTCAGCTGGCTGTAAAAGTTCCAAAAAAGGAAAGAACTGAAATAAAAAAAACAGGGGATTAATTAATGATAAGTTTCCCAGTTTAATCAGCACATGTAACACATTCAGTTTTTTTGAGTTCAGTTGACTTCCTCAAATTAACTTAAAACAATTGATTATATAAGTGGACATCTAGGTTCTGAGGTAAAGGGTAGATGACACTCAAATATGTAAAATGGATAAAATAAAAGATTTAAGTATAGCCACCCATTTCTTCTTTGATTGTTTCCAAGTTTCCCACACCTGGATTTTGGAGTCACAAAAGTGAAGTTTTTCTTCCCAGTTTAAGGCTGCCATATCCCCATTATTAAAAGTAATGCCCAGTATCTTCACATACAAAGAAGTGATAGCAAACCTCCAATGAGTGCAAGAGGGACAGATTTTGGACCAATGGCCAATCCTAAATATTTAGTTATATTCAAAGTGGCCCCCAACTGGGGGGGGGGTAATGGACTGAAATACGTTCAGAGCCAGAAGGCTAGACTGGGAGCCCTTAACAAAAAGGACCATGTCATATGCATAGGTGGCCACTATAAGGGTAGCTGCATTATTACTGATACCATAAATGTGCGGATGAAGCAAGATCTTTCAGAAAATGGGGTTGATGCAAAATACATACAATAAAGGGCTAAGGGGGCAGCCTTGATGCATCCCAGCATAAACCCTGAGGTAGGACCCATGTGTCCATTGATGTTGGGATGGAGAAATGCACTGCTGTACAGTTTCTGAATCCCAGAATAAAAGACCTTTAGTATACCCCAGTGTTCCAAAACCTCAAACACGTAACTATGAGAGACTTTATCAAAGGTCTTCTGTTGGTCCAAGGTCAATAGGTACCCTACATCTGTGCCCTGGCTGTCTAATGCCACTAGCTCTTGAATAAGAATTAAATTGTCATGTATTCTTCTGCCCTTCACAGAGCAAGTTTGAAAATCAGTAATCACAGTGTGCACCACCTTGTCCAATCTACCATTACAAACCTTCATTAATATTTTCAAGTCCGTATTTAAGAGACTTAAGGGCATCCAGTTTTTCAAATCTGTGGTCTCACCTTATTTGTAGAGCAGTATTTGTGTAGTCATCCCAAAAGAATCGGTCGGGCAACTGTCCAACATAATCCAATTAAAAAGTACTGTCAAAATTTCTATCAGGGGAGATGCAAAGGCCTTGTAGACTTCAGTGGTTAACCCATGCAGGACAGAGGCCTACCATTCCTCAACTGAAGGATGGCCATGTCCACATCTGCTGAAGTTATTAGACAAGTGAGGGAAGCCAAATCAAAAGAAAGTAGAGGTGGGATGGCTACTTCTGCTAAAAAAGTGCGTGCAGTAGAGTGGGTATCCCTTGCACCAAACATAGTGGACAAGTACCGGTGAACTTCAGAAAGAATATTATCCTTTCCTGTGATTACATGTCCAGAATGATCCATGATACCTGTAAAGTTTCAATGGTGTATCCTGCCTTGTCAGCTGGCAAAGATAGTTGCCGTCCCTAGCTTACCATGTGTGCCGCATAGGTGCTACATCTTAAAGGATTTCTCTCTGTCATACAAAAGAGACTTCATTTTGTCCTTAAGGCAAGTGATTTGGGAACCATGATGCCCTGCTCCAGAATGCATCAGGGTTAAAACTTTAGTCAGTTGGGATTGCATTGTCAAATATTTCAATAATTTTGTCTTCTGAGTTTTATATGCTATGCTCTGAAAAAGTCTGTCTATGTCCTGCTTAGTGGTATCCCACCAGATTCCCAAGTTATCCCCCAAACAAGCTATGGACTGATGAGCAAAAAGCAAGTCTTGAATGTTAGTAGCAATGGATGGACTGTCTAGTAAGGAGTGATTCAGTCTCCATAACCCCAGACTATGTTTAACTGTATCTGTCCCAACAAACGTACCTCCCACCATGAGGTGGTCAGAGGTCTCTACTGGAAGACCAGTGTGTCAATGGACAAAGACATGAAAATAAAGTCAATTCTTGCTACCAACGTACTTTTATAGTATGTAAAGCCTCCAGTCTTGTGTTGAGACTGGTATGCATCCTGAAGGTTTGCATCCAGTAGAAATTTATTAAGATAATTGGTGTCACAAAATAATTTGGCAGTTTTAGTACCCCAATCTGCAAGGGAAAGCCCACAATTGAAATCCCAACCAAACAGTAAATAACAGTTAGTATATAAATAAGGCTGAATACTTCTGAGGAGATCAAGTCTGACCTTTTTCCTTTGAGGCGCATAAATGTTTATAATCCGATACTGAGCTCCTTGAAACAGTACATCAGTCAACATGTCCCTCCCAGGATCAACATCCACCAATTTCTGTGAATAAAATGTGAACCCCTCAAAAGAATACCCACCCCATCACAGGTCTCAGTTCCAAAGGACCAAAAGGAAGGGCCCCAACAGCACATTCTACGTGTCTGCATTATATCATTATAACTAGTCATTCTTGTTTCCTGCACCAAACAAATGTCAAAAGGCAACTCTCATAGTACAGAAAAGAGGAGGCTACATCTAACAACATTCTTAATGCAGTTAAAATGAATTGTGGCCAGTGTGATGGCAGGATACATTGAAAGAAATATGGGAGATACAACCCAGGCCCACGCTCAGGTTTCAACTTAAGTCCTACTGCTACTTTTGGTAGCTATTTTGGGCTTCTTTCATTGCATCTTTGTCTTCTGTTGAAAGGAGGAGTCAGGCTCTGTGTCAGTGGAGGCTGGGTGCTGGGTGGACACTACAGAAGAGGCCTCAGAATCTAAACTATTATCAGTGTCCATTCAATAATTATCAAGTACATTATATGTGTTCCCCAAAGGGACTGCAGAGGGCTAGTATCAGCTTTTAACTGGCTCAGTGAACATTTACGAGTCACCAAAGTCATATCACGGGGGCATGATGATATCCTCCCAAAGGTCCAGCAGAGAAGTATCCAGAGCCTGCTGAGATTTGACAAAGGCAGGCTTCAGTAAAGCCACAGGGTCTGAAGGTACAAGAGGAGCAGTAGGCACAAGAGGCTTCTCAAGCAAGAAAAGGTTATGCATCATAGAAACAGAAACAGGTGGAGCCGGGGCATCGATGGGGGTACCATCCTGGTGAGCCAGCTGTTTCACCTCCTCATGATGTACGGTCTGTAGTTGTGTCCATTGAGCAGCATTCAAGATGGATTCCTGTGGCGGTCTGTCATCCCTGTTGTGTGTAGCCCATTGGAAGTTATGGTAGGAGTGTCCAGCTGCCTCACACAAGTTGCATCAGAAATCATTCTTGCAGTGAAAGCTGGTGTGGCCAAATTCCTAGCAGAGGGTACACTGTATCTTGTCACAGACAGTGCTAAGATGGTTGTCCGAGCTGCATTGGAAAAGCATGTCTTGGGCTGACCTGGATAAAAAATTGTCCTCTGTCATGACCAAGATAGAAAACACTAGAAAGGTGTTATAGCCCAATATGGTGTGATGGAGCTTCACTCTAAAATGCCAATTGCCAGTTCAGCACTGTTCAGAATCAATTATGGGTTCAGGGTCCCCCATAATATCACACCACTGGGACAGCCTATACTGTACATCATAAACACTGACCACTTCATTCTGAATTAGAATTGTGACTAGCCATAAGGCCAGCTTGGTCAAGGGGAGGGCCTTGAAAGGAAATTATAGTGGCATAAGCTTTCAGGCATTGTAGTGAGACCAGAATCTGTCAAGGTTTCCAGGAGTTTTAAAAATGATGACGAAAAAAACATCACTAGGAGAATGAATAAGTCCATGAACTTCATTGGGAAGGTACATCAGGGAGTCCTTAAGCAAAGCCTTTCCAACATATTTCATATCAGGATGCAGTTACAGACCTCCCATATTGGAAAGGCAAACTGTATTTCTGCACTGAACAGCACTAGGTAACGTTGGAAAAACATCCTTCTTCCAAAAAGTAGACCATATCTGTTGTGCTAGCTTGGCTGAATCATTCTTAGGTAGGAGAACAGGTTCCCATTCTGCTTGATCAACCGTGCCTACCAGGTAATAAGGCCTGCAGACCTAGGCAGTAGGACAGCCATGGAAGCCAAAGCAGGAGTTACAAAGGGCTGATTCAAAGTTAATCCTGGATGTACAGAAGCACCAGCTGCAGGTGGTAGATCTAATGGCTTGGAAAAATGCACATCACACTGGGGCAAAGCTGCCAAGGTAGCAGCAGGTGAGGTACAGACAGGCAGAATAGAGTCAGAGAGCAAGATGGGAGCAGAGATGCCTGGGGCTCCAAAATTGCCAATCTGAGCCAACATGGGGGGGAGAGGTCCCAAGTAATACAGCCTAATTAATGCCCAAATCAGTCGCATAAGAGAAAATATCATCTTTCATAACATTGTCAGAAGCAGTAGAAGAGAAAGGCATACCTGAAAAAAAGGTTGACAAGTGAGGTTTCTGTGGGACCCAAGTGTACCATTGTCCTATTGCATCACTCATCCAGCCTGCCTTACTGAGGGCTGTTACAGAAGACCTGTCCTTATGAGGAAAGTATGACACTGCCGCTGTCCCACATCCCCTCTAGAGGCCAAGCAATCTGCCCAACTGAGCAGAGTAGGAAGGGGTATTGATTTCTGCAAACCAGTCAGGTTGGAAGGGGAAGCAAAAGGAACTGTTCAGAAATTCAGGTCAGTAGAAGAGAGAGGCATGGGCTGTGAAAATCCAGAGTCCAGGACTGGAGATGCATCAGATATGGCAAAAGATACCCCATGGGGAGGGCTGGAGCCAACAGGAATGGAGACATTGGAAATCCTGATATGGTCAACTATAACAGCAGTAGCAGAAGCAGGCATAGAAATAGGTGTACAGACTGCAGCAGCAGCTCAATTGATGATGCTGTGTCATGACCACTGACAGGATGCACACTGCTGTTAATTGCAGAAGGCCCAACTGGTCGGGTAGCAGCATGTTGAAGCAAAATAATGAGCTTATCTTTCTCCTGGAAGTAGATGGTTTCTTCCTACACCAGTAAGGACAACAAATGTTGTTTCATGAGCTCCAGAGCAGACTTTAAATGTGTATCCTCTTCCAAAAAGGTGCTAGCATCACAATGCTGAGCCAACATTCTAGAAGCACCTGTATCAGTCAATACAGTCCCAGGGTCTGCATTCAATGATGCAGATGCAGAACAGGTCACAGAACCAACAGTAGTCTCAAGGGAAACAGCATTGGGGAAGGAGGCTTGCTGACCCATACTAGGAGCTCCTAGTCCATCATCCACAGGGTCCGCCATCTTGGTAAACCAACCAGTAGCACCCCCCACTGAAGAGCAAGGGAGTTTCCCCAGTATTCTGACTAAATTTTCACCATTCATTAAAACTACTACCAAAAGCTTAACCTGATTCAATCTGTCAGTTTGCATCTGTATCACCACCACCACCACCACCCCCTGACCCTGGACGAGGCTGAAAATAGGCAGAATTGCCTAGCCCTCCATTCACGTTCAACAAAAAACTAAATAAACAAGTAACATTTTTTACTTGATATGACTGGGGTATGATGTTCAGCATCAATAAATGCAGTGTTATGCACTTCGGTTTTAAGAACCGAACATATAACTACACTTTAAATGGTCAATTGTTAAATAAACCAGTACATGAAAAAATATAGGGGTCTTAATATCAAACTACCTCAATTTTGACAAACACATAACAGAACTTCTTAACAAAGTTAACAAAATATGGGGGACAATTAGGCATAATGTAACATCAAAAGATCAATCGGTTCTCCCTCTGTATAGGGTCTACATTTTCCCTCATATTGATTATGCCTCACAACTCTTGTGCCCATATAAGAAAAATGAAATTGTGCATTTGAAAAAAAAATCCAAAGGAAAATAACTAAGTATGTGCATGGAGCTTGGGCTCTGAGCTATGAGGATTGTCTCAAAAAATGTAACTTCATGTCACTGGAATCTAGAAGGTTATGAGGTGATCTTATGCTGAAATGGAAAATTATTAGAGATCAAGATCTCATGTCCAAAATGGGTTTTAAATTTAAACAAATTACTGTAAACACAAGGGGACACCCATTTTAGTGTACAATAGTTTCTTCACTGACAAGTGGGCATATTTCTATTTTCAAAGAGTTATTAAACTGTGGAACTTATTACCGACTTCTGTGATCATTAGTGACTGTAAACTTGAAAAATATACTTGATAAATGTTCATCTTTGAACAGATCATTGGGGTATTAAGGGTGAATGATAAGAGCTTTTATGGGCTTCAACTTTTGCTCCTTGCGTTTCCTTGGTGATCCTTAGTGATATGATAACACGATTTGACACTGACTACAGTTTAAGCAGGGTTTTAAATAATTGATAAGCAGTTTCTTTTCTTGTTACAATACTAACTGTATAGAAAGTATTCATATAGGTTTTCTAGAAGTGTCATGTTTGTTAAACAAAGTGAGGCAAGTGCTATGCATTTTCACAATGTTTTAGCACTTTTATGAGCAAAACGCTAATCAATTTTTAGAGTTAAATAAAACCCTGTTTAAGGTTGACTGCAGCAAACCATTTTTGTATCCTTTGAGAAAGTCATCTCAAGGGTGGTGTGTCTTTTCTTTTCACTATGTACATCTCTGGAATTCACTTCCCCCACATTCAATATTGTAGCACAATTTACTCTTTTTAAAAATAGAATTTCACTTGCTTAATCAAAGTGCATGCTTTATCTGAGACTTTGTAACTTTGTCTTGTATTTGCTGTCATTATGCTAAATATACATTGTATGCATTTGCATATGTTGTTACATTTTGGCCCCAGGCCATGCTTACAAATAAGTATCTCTATGTTCAAGGACTTAAACACCCAGATAGATAAATGAACAAATAAATAAATACTGTTACTTTTTTTTTAAACTGATAAGGGCAATGTATGTTCCATAAACCACCTTGAAAAATCCTTTTCTCAGCATAGCAATACCATAGAACTCTTCTTGCCTATGGTTTTTGTCCATGGAATATCACATATTTCCTTTTTTCTACAGCAAAGCTGTAGAAACCTTGATAGTTTTGACTGGTATGTTAATTTTCCTGGACGTGTATCAATCCACTGTTGTAGAATATGACCAGGCAACTAAATCACATATATTTACTAATCATCAGAGCCACTGATTTATGGTGAATAAATTAATCATTTTCTTTGTTCAGTATTTGTAATTCCAGGACCAGCACCAGTATTAGCTATACTAATTTCTAGATTTAATCAGTATTGTGCTGTCAATTATCTGTTCAGTGTGTACATATACAGTAATGAATTAAGAAAGATATATACTGTACAGCAAATTCAAAAAGGCAAAATAAAAATAGTACAGGAAGTAATATACTACAAAGTACTTGTAATGTGGATGCACCACTTTGGTTTAAAATGTCAAATTATGTGATGTTATCAGATTTTTAACAGTGTGCAGACAACCAGACAATATGACTGTACCGCTTTTCCTAAGTAAACACCATTAAACATTGCCCTGATTGTGTTAAAGTAATAAAAATGATGAGCTGGCTCAGTGGTGCTGAGAGTTGAGGTGCCAGACACTGCACCTCATCCCAGCCTGTGACCAAGGTTTGGGAGTGAGCTCAAGTGACCAGAGTTGGTGGGGGGGAGCTGAGAGAAGATAATAGCAGCTGCTGGGCTGCTCTCGTCTCCCAGATTGGGGAGGCAAGTTTCCTCACTCTTGGCTGACATCTGGTGGCAGCAGGGTATCAGAGCAGAGGACTGGGGGACTGACGCTATTGTGATGGTGGCGACAGTATGTGGTTTTGGAAGTGTGTGCATACCTCCACGTGCACTCACCCACTGTGTAAGCCACAGCTCCAGATCAGGACAGAAGAAACCAGAAAAAAGCTTATATCTTTCTATAGCCATGTGTGATGGCCTCCAAAGCTCTTAAACCCTGCTCCTTACGAATCCCCACCAGTAAGATGATGGGGAGGGGCAGACAAGGTTGGGATCTGAAGAGGGCCCGATAAAAGATGTAGGTGGCAACAAAGGAGCAAAAAACTATATGAAAAAAGTTTTAAACTGAACTGTCACTGATCTTCAGTATGTAAGTTAAACAAATGTTCTATAATGACTGAAAAAATAATAAGAAACCAGAAAAAATCAATTTTAACTTTGAAGTCAATAATAATAAGAGTTTACTGATTTGGGACATTTTTCTGTGTAGGAATGTCGGCCCCAAAAGTGGAGAAACTCAGTAATACAAAAAGGAAATACTCTCATATTACAAGATGTTCAGGAGGAGGATGAAGGAAATTATACTTGTGAACTAAAGTTTGATGGCAGACTAGTACAAAGAACAATTGAACTGAAGGTTACAGGTAAGACACTTTCTACCAATACAAAATCACTAGATCACAGACAGTTTGCTCAAAAAACAAGTGAAGCCTTATTGTCAATATTTTAAATGGTAAGCACATTTTTGAATCCAGTATGTACTACTGTGTATGAGTTCTTCTACACGTTGTAAGAACAGTTTTAGTACTGTACTACTATATGCCTGATATTGGTGGTAACAAAATATATACTAATTATTGATCAGGGTCGATGACAACCTGAAGCTAGTGCCTAGAATTCTTCCTGACACACAATGCATTACCGCAAGAGTGTGTGTAGCTGAGAATTGCCTCAGTCTCACATACAGAACCAACTGTGAGATACAACTGCTGTAGCAAAACGTGCAATTGATTATTCTGTATGTAATCCACACATGCAAAAATACATTTAATAAGGATCATATATAATGTAATTTAATTCCTAAAAACTCATTTAACAAAATTTAAATAGTGACTAGCATTTCAGATTTCACATCCAGATTGTCTAGGTATGCATTCATCCAACAGATTCTTGCCTCTGATGGATGAGGTTCCACTAGTATCTATCAGCAAGTCACCTGGAACTAGTACACCAGAGGAGGGGGCATAATCCACTAGGGACAAACCAAGAAGAAGGCTCCCAGAGATGTCAGTAAGAAGGTACTAGTAATGAGTGACTCAGTTGTAACAGGATGGAGATGGAGGAATGGTGAGTTCTGCATATGAGGGAAGAGGAAAGTTCACTGTTGCCATGGGGCAACAGTGATCAGACTCCAGCCCAAGGTGGTGGAACTCACTGGGAAGGAAGATGAGTTTGCAAATGGTGGTGAACTTTGACATTAATGATCTGGCCAGAGTGAGTGTGGATAAAGTAAAGTAAAGGAAACCTTCTGTTCTCTAGAAAGGACCAGTAGAAAAAGAGCAGGGGCAGCAACCTTTTCAGATGTTCTTCTGAGGCCATAAGACAATGAAAGGGAACAGTTCAGGGTCTGTTAATTCAATTCATGGCTGAAGACATGTTCATGGTAGGGGAACTTCAGTTCTTGGGACACTGGGGTCCCTATTTGAAGGGTTGGTGTCTATACAGAAAGGATGACCTGCACCCAAACAAAGAGGGAACAAGGGTGTTATGGCAGAGGTTCACACATCACATAAGGACCAGTTTAAACTAGGTGAGGTGGAGGCAGGCCATTGAGGATTGGTACACCTACACTGCAGAGAAAGACAGACTAGGAGGGCATCCCCTACACTATCAGGAGAGGAAGTGACTACATGGGGTACAAACAGAAAGGGGAAGGGGACACCCATGGGGAAGGTACTGGAAGACAGAAGGAGAGGTATGAATATTGGTGCAATATGTAGGACAAGCAGGGACTTTAGGGGGAGATTGGCGGGAATAGAGAGTCATCACAACAGAAAGGGTAAGAGCTGTAAACCAGACCAAGGGGCAGAGTAAAGAAGAGCAGAAGCAGAAAAATAACAAAAACAAAATGGGGAAGTGCAAGAAACCAGCAGCTAATAGAGGCTCCTGCAAAATGTATTCTTGGTAAGAAGGTGGAGTAGCCCACAAGGGAGGGGCCATTCTGGATTTGGTCCTCACAAATACAGACATTACAGACACACTGCCCCTGACATATTGGTTGTTACTGAATCCTGGCTATGCCCAGCAACCAGCAACAATAAAATAAACCTCCCCTCTTACTCTCTGTTTCATACCAATAGGCAAACTAGAGGTGGTGGGGTAGCTATTTATGTCAAAGACAAATTTGCAGTCTCTATCATTGACTCAACCACGGTCCCATATGAGTTTGAAAGTCTCACACTACAGGTACAGATTGCACCTGGAATATCGCTTTGTGTAATAGGCTGTTATAGGCCCCCCTCCGCAGGGTTGCAACTTCTAAATCATTTAAGCCTTGTCCTGGAGCAAAGGTCATCTGAGTCTATATTATTAGGTGACCTCAACCTAGATTGGTTGTCCAGTGCATCCTCTCCTCTAAAAACTCTCTGTGATTATCTCAGGCTGCCACAACTCATCAGTGAACCTACACACCCTAACAAATCAAATCCTTCCAATAGCACCTTTTTGGATATTATTCTTGCCAGCAAGCCCTACCTATTCACCCATGCTGGTGTCTTTTTCACTGACATTAGTGACCACTGCATCATCGCCTGCATGAGATCTAATCACAGTACCTCTGGTGCATCTAAATTCTTCCTCAAAAGGTGCCTCTGATACCTTGATCCCTGTGCATATGCATCAGATCTATCTCACTCTGTGCACTGGACTGATTTTTACTTAGCAAACTCAGTGTCCACTGCCTACAATATATTCCAAGGCATAGTATTAGGTGCCATCAATAGGCATGCACCTTTTGTGAAAACTCACGTTAGGAATAAGTCCTGCCGGTGGTTTACCACAGAGTTAAAGGAGGCTACATGTAACAGAGATGTGCTGCAGAAAAAAGCTTGTAAATCCAAACTGCCAAACAAATGGACCCTCTTTAAGAAGGCTAGGAACCTCTGCACCACAATGGCCACAGAAACGAAGGTTAAGTTTTACTGCAACCAATTTGACCATTCAAAAATAATGCTCCTCAAAATTCTGGAATTTAATTAAAGACATTGAAGGTCATCCCTCCAGTGCTACCTTGCCACCACAAATTTCGACTGGGGCCAATATTCTCACTGATAAACCGTTAATGCTTGATGCCTTCAACAATCACTTTGTCACTGCAGGCTCGCCTTCGACACTTCCCCAGCAAGTTCATTCTGCTCACAGTTGGGAGTCACTAATCAAGATACCTCCTCCTCAAACACATCCTTCTCATTCCAACCCACAACCCAGAAGGAAGTCAAAGACCTTCTGCTCCAGTTAGATGTTAGGAAAAGCACTGGTGCAGACCTTATTGAGCCATATCTCCTAAAGTTGGGCTTCCATGTCCTTGCAGTGTCCATCAACCATTTATTCAAATTATCCCTCTCACAGGGCGAACTTCCCACTATTTGGAAGACAGCATATGTTATCCCTCTGCTCAAATTGGGAGACCCCAGTGACCTGAATAATTACAGGCCAATCTCCATACTACCAACTGTGTCCAAACTACTAGAAAAAATTGTGAACTCTCAGCTCAGAAACTATCTGGAATCAGCAAATTTGCTTAATCCACTACAGTCAGGCTTTAGAGCACAACATAGTACTATCTTGGCCCTGGCTAAGGTCACAAATGACTGGCAGTGTGAACTGGACAGGAAGAATTTTGTATGTGCAGTGTTCTTGGATCTAAGCAAAGCCTTCAATACCGTTGATCATGACCTGCTCCTCTCAGCCCTCCGGTATATTGGTTTGGACTCTCTAGCTGCTTGTTGGTTTGAAAACTACCTCACAGGCCGCTACCAGCAGGTAAAAGTAGAAGGTGAAGTCTCTCCCTTAAAACCCCTCCTGAGGGGCATACCTCAAGGTTCCATCCTGGGACCACTGTTATTCACTATCTATATAAACAGAATAGATACCACCATCAAAAAAGCCCAAATACACCTCTTTGCGAATGACATTGTA
This sequence comes from Neoceratodus forsteri, assembly GCA_016271365.2. Taxonomy (NCBI): domain Eukaryota; kingdom Metazoa; phylum Chordata; order Ceratodontiformes; family Ceratodontidae; genus Neoceratodus; species Neoceratodus forsteri. Next base: position 137,945,410 of record JADMNL010000023.1, read on the forward strand.
CTCTATGCCAGTGACCCTTCACCACAGGTGGCATGTACAGCCCTCCAGAATGACTTTAACTTGTTTCAACACCAGCTCCTGAATCAAAAGTTGTTTTTGAGCACCAAGAAAACAAAACCTATACTCTTCTCACCTTTTCCCAACTTATCCAACCCAGCCTTGGCTGGGGTCTCTCTCCTCAATATCCACTGCTCTGGGCGAACAGCTAGAGTACGTAACTCACTTCAAATACCTGGGTGTATGGATTGACAACAGACTCTCCTTCATAGAGCACATAGAACAATTGACAAAGAAGCTTTGTCAAACTCTTGGCCTATTCTATAGGATAAAAAATCTCCTCCCATCAGATGCAAGGACGAGACTAGTCCAAACTACCTTCCTACCCCTACTAGACTACGCAGACTTCCTATATAGCCATGGACCAATCGGCGCTCTTTTAAAACTTGACACACTCTATCATAGAGCTCTAAGGTTCATAACACATCTTCTTTACTCCACACACCACTGTTTGTTGTATACCGCTGTTGGTTGGTCTTCTCTTACCCTCAAACGACAAAGAAATGCTGCCATCTGGACATACAAAGCTATTACCAATAAACTGCCAGACTATATCTCAGTCTGCCTGTCACCTTGCACCCTAAGAAGATATGCACTGAGAAGTGCCTCCTTTATTACCTTAAAGGTAAAAAAGATCAGCTCTCAATTTGGCTGGGCATCCATTAGCCATGCGCTTCCCCAGCTATGGAATAACCTTCAAAAAAACCCTGAAATTAAAATCTAAACTCAGCATCTCAGCCTTCAAAGCACTCTATCTTCAGCACAATAAGGAATCCTGTGTTTGCTAACCCTGACTAAACCACCCCCTTTCCATTCTTGTCTTGGCTCATTCTAGATTTAGATCCGAGCTGGTACATGGCCCTCTCCCCTCATTCCCTCTTCTGTTGCCTCTCTCCTCCTTTCTACCCCCGGTCCTTCGCTGATCCCAGCCTCTCTCTCTGGCTTTCTCCCTTCCACTTCACCCGTGTTTCTCTCCTTCATCCTCTCTTCTCTCCTATTTTTGGCAGTCCACTGCTCTTGTTCAATTACTATACCCACTCTCCCCTCCCCCTGCATCCCCTGTCCATTTGTCAGATTCCTCAGTTACCTCTGCAACCCCGGTTCATACTCCTCTCTATTTGCCTCTTATCTACTCGTCTTCCTCTCCCTCCCTGCCCTACTGCCCTACTCTATCTCCTGACCTGTGCTCTACATCCCGTTTGTTTTCTCTGGTGCTTCAGAGTCCCCAGTCCCTTCCCTTTGGCTTCTGTCACCCCATCCTTTCACTGCTACTGACTTATTTCTGTTACTGTTGTTAGCCCCAACTGCTTATCTGAAAACATTTATAGCACTTATCCTGCACTTTCCTTACAATGTATTATCCATGTTTTTTTTCTTTTTGATCATGCCTGTGTATCATTACTTCTGTGTATTACCCTGTTATCTTGTAGCTGTGTTCACCCAGGTCCACTGAGCTCTGCTCAATGGTGTTCACCTGGTTAAATAAAGAGTTTAATTGACTGATTGATTGTTTGAGAAGTCACAGTATGTGAACACCCATGATCTTCTGACCATGTGGGTTCACATGAAACTGGATCCCAGAAAGGAAGCATTTGCATACTAAGATTTCAGACTTTAGAAAAGCAGATTTTGATGCAGTTAGGAAACTGGTTAGGGAAAAACTGGTAGGGATATGGTTGGCAGCAGGCATGAAGAGTAACTGGAGAATCACTAAAAAGGGTTGTTTGAAGCAATTAACTTCAGCATTAGGGAAATAGGAAAAATAGCAGTAGAAGAAAAACAATCTGATACACAAAAAAGTGAGAAGAGGCAGTGAGGGAAAAAGCAAGGGCCTCAAAAATATACAAGGTCAGTCAGACAGAAGAAATAGGGAAGTGTATAAGTCCAAGATGAGAGATGCCAACAAGAAGGTTACAAGGGCAAAGTCTGAAGCAGAGGAAAACAGCACATGGGGTGAAGAATGGGGATAAGATGTTCTTCTGCTACATTTGTGAAAAGCACAAATCTAGGGGAGATAGTTAGACTGAAGAAGGGGGACATGTGTGTGGAAGAAGATAAAGGTAAAGTGGAAATACTAAATGAGTATTTATGCTTGATATTCACAGTAGAGGACGAGGAGCCACTATCTGAATGCAGTCTCGAGAAAAAAACAGCAGGGAGCCAAATTTAACATGACCACTGAAAAAAGGGTACTGATGGGGTCTTAATTGATCATGGCTGAGTTGCTGGCCTGTCACTGTGCATGTGACCTTGCCTGACAGACCCTCAAGTCTGCTAGTTCCCCATCTTGCCTTGCTGAATATAATCACTTTGTAATTCCTGAACCAAAGCTTCTAGACTTGTAATGGCTACCTGCTTTGCACTGGCACTCCAGAACAACCTTAACCACCCCTCAGTGTTCTGGAACGTCATCCATGATCTCTTCTCCTTGCACTCCCAGCCCCCCCATCCACAATGTGAGTGAATCCCCCATCTCTGATCTGGCTGCAGTTGCCTTCCTCAATGCCCTCCAAGCTCTCAACTCACACAAAGGAAGGAACCCCGATAGCCTTGACCCCAAACTTTTGTCTCTCTCTCTCTCTCTATCTTTCTCTCTCCACTCTGGCCACTGCTTTTCCCACCACCTACCTCCTCAATTGCTCTTTCCCATTTGCCTCAGTCTCTGATCTGTAGAAGCAAGCCACTGTCATCCCTTTTCCTAAAGGGGGACTCCCCTTCCTGCCTCCATGGCAATTACCAAATCATCTCCCTCTTTCTCTCCCTAGCTGAACTTCAGGAACACATAATCCTTTCCCAAATCTCCCCTTTCATTGATGACTCCTCCTTCTTCACTTGCAGAATGATGTCAGGAAATCCCACTCCACCACAACTTCCCTTCTTAGGCTCCTTGACTCATCCTTTCTGGCATGGACCAAGCACTGGTCATCTCCACTATCTTTGTCAACCTGATCAAAGTTTTCATCACTGTTGCCTACCCAATCCTCCTTAGCAAGCTAAAAGTGGTTGGGGTCTCCTCCTCATCTACTGAGTGATTCCATTCATACCTTGTGGGTTGGACCCCAGATGTCCATATTGGTGCTGCCATCACCCCTCCTCTTCCTATCTGCTCTGGTGTCCCCCAAGGATCTGTCCTTGGAGCTGTCCTATTCTCCATTTTCCTTAGTGACCTTCCACTTCCCTGCTCCTCTGCATCCTTTCATATGTACTCATACAACATGGTTCTCTTGCCTCTGAGCTCACTACCCATCTCCAACTGCTTCCAATAATCTAGCTCTGGTGTTTTGTCAACTAGCTGTCCCTCAGTGACAAAACAAATAGTCTCAATGACCTTTGGAACTAGGCAGAGACTTGCCAAGCCTTCCCTTCCTCTCTTTCCAGACCATTGATGGTGTTGTGAGTGAGATATCTCCTCCTTTAAATATTACGGGGTATGGTTGGACTGTCATCTGGACTTCTCTACTCATCTTGACACCATCCACAAGAAGCTGCATCCTAAACTTAGGGCACTTTACAGGAACAAGGTAAGTATCCCACTTCTTGCTCATTGAGAAATTGTCACGAAGATGATTCTACCTATCTTTGATTACAGCATTGTATATAATGCTGAACCCATATCCACCCTTGCCAGGCTGGATCCCCTCATTCATTCCTTCATTCTGCTGCTTTGTCCTGAATTGTCTGCCAAGAAAGAGCCACTGTTCCCTATATTCCTCCCTCTCCCTGCCATCCCATGATGCCAGGTGCCTCACTCACTGGGCCACCTTCATCTCCAAATTCTGTCTGGGCTCCCTTCCCTACCTTTCCCCCTCCTCTCCTCTACATATGTCCTACTCCATTTGCAGCTCTGACACCCCCCCTCTCACTCTCCCCTGTAAAATCTTTTGCTGGTCAAGCTACTTTCTCCTTTCAGTTCCCTAAACTTTGGAGTATCTTTCTTGTTGCGATTTGCAATGCTCCATCTTTCATGTCACTAAGATCCCTCCTCCATGACTTTACTACTCACTCCTGTAGTTGCCACTGCTTCTAGTCTAATCCTACTGCTCCTCCCTCCATACACTCCATTCCCCACTGCCCTGGTTTATTGGCCCACTTATCCCTTTAACTAATCCCCAATTGTACTCACAGTCTCCCTTCCTTCCCTCATTTTGCTGCCAGTTGCACTTTGCAGTACTGTTACTATTGATAAACTATATTTTGCAGCACTTACTTTGTGCTTCCTCTTAGTTATCTACTATATACATTTTACTTTTTGTAATTATTATTTTTTAATAATTGTAACATTATCAATTAACTTATTACTGCACTCTCCACATCCCCTTCCCCAGGACACATCTGGAAATGAGCTGTTAGCTCAGTATGTTTTTTTTTTCCTGGTGAAACTCTTTAAATCAAGAAATAAATGCTCTAAAGAATACAAAATAAATGGACCTGGATGAGTTGCACCCTAGAGTGCTAAAAGAAATGTGGCAGGAATTAGTCGCACTACTAGCAGACCTCTTCAATTATTCACTAGAAAAAGGAGAGTTGCCAGTGGATTTGAGGGCAATTGATGTGGTACCACCGCACAAGAGTGGGAATAGGGATGAACTGGGGAACTATGGACAAGTCAATCTGATTTTAGTAGTGTGCCAATAACTTGAGGCCATTATTAAGGAGAGCATTATAGAGTTTCTGGATGCCAGTGGATTCCAGGACAAAAACCAGGGTGGATTCACCATGAGAAGGTCATGTCATGTAAATCTAACCAACAACTTTTACTGGGTCACAAAAGTGGAGGCAAAGGACACACAGTGGACATACTGAACTAAGACTTAAGCAAAGTATTTCACTCTGTTACACATGGGATAATGGTTGAGAAATGTGGGAGCCTGGCAATGGGGGACCTACTGTACAAAGAAACATAGAATTTGTCAGCAGAAAAGGGCCGCTTGACCCACCCAGTCTTTCCAGATGTTCGCTGCCTAATCTGCCTCTGCAGACCCTAACTGGTCTCCAGTGACCACCCACTTCCTACCCTTTTACTAATATTCCCCTATGTCTATCCCATGCATGCTTAAACCCCCACTGTTTTCATCTCCACCTCTTCTGATGGCAGTCTGTTCCAGGCATCTTCCACTCTTTCAGTGAAGTAGTACTTCCTCACATCCCTCTTAAGCTTCCCCCCTTCCAGCTTCAACACATGTCCCCTGGACCTGGTGCCTTTTTCCATTTGAACAAGACTCCCCTCCTGCATCCTGTTCACCTCTGTGAGGTACTTGTAGGTCTCTATCATGTCTCCTCTCATGCTCCTCTCTTCAAAGTTGTGCGTTTTTAGATCCCTCAGTCTCTACACTTAGGGCTTCTCATGCAAACCCTGCACTACTTTAGTTGCCATCCTTTCGACTGTCTCCACATTGTCTATGTTCTTTCCTAGGCATGGCCCCCAAAACTGGAAACACTACTCCAGGTGGGGTCTCACCTGCAAGCGATATAGTGACAGCACCACCTTCCTCCTGCTGCTGGAGATAGCCTTCCTTAGAAAATGGGCTAGATACTAGGGCTACTCTCATTGGCTGAGAGCCTTCACATGGGGGTACATTAACTATCGACAGATGCCCGCATAGAAACAAGTGCAAATTCGGGGTGCCCCATTACTGAGGATATCCATGGGCACCCCAAATGTTAAAAGCAACTAGCCACCATTTCTTCCCCTTGCTTAGTGAGGCTCCCACCTCCCCACTCCATAATTATTTTCTTCCAACACACAAGAGGTTTGCACTTAGCGCTAGCACGTTGGGTACTAAGCGCTACTCTCAGGCACAAAAAACAAGTTTTTTTCCCCTTCAGTTTGAAGTACTAACCAAGCACTAGCAGGTCGCGTGCTAAGTGTCACTACGAGATAGTCCCACTCACTTCTCCATGTTCAACTGACTGCATTCCTGCTTGCAGAACAAAACAGAAAAACTTTATTTTTAATCTGAATCAGATACCTTACTGAGGCTCCTTCCCTGCTCTGCCATTCTCAACTCGTACCCACGCCCCGCGCCATCACCGGAGAAGATAGAGACATTCCTGGCAATATTTCCAGGAGCACTGGCCTCCTACAGCAGCGCCCTCTACTGACAAACAGAGAACTGCAACTGACAGGCAGGGATTACTTTACAAAAAACTTTCTTAGTAATGTATTTTTAAGATTTTATGTTCATTTTTATTCAAATATTTTTACTACTAAAAAAAATTTTAACTTTTGCTCATTTTTTAAGCACAATAATACTCTCAGAATTGGGCGGTATGGGCAATACCAGACCTTGCAGGGGCTATAAGGCCCTCCACCTGCGGCGTCGGGCCTCATTACGCCCCTGGGTGGTCCGATATTGCCCAATACCGCCCACCCTGTCTGGTATTATTGCTTGCTTATGCATCCCGGCATTTCACTAGCCCAGCATTTCACTGCTTTTTCATACAACCCTGCCACTTTCAATTCATCATTTATGATAACCTGAAGGTCCCTTTTTTTGCTTAAGACTGTGAGTACCTCCCACCCATCCTAGATTCTGCTCCTGGATTCCTTGGGTTCCTATTCCTTTTGTGCAGGCTTTTCACTTTTGGCATTGAATCCCAACTGCCATGCTCTTGACCACTCATTTAGTTTCCTAAAATTTCTGCACATTCTCTTTATCCCTCCTGATCATCCACATTATTACAGATTTTGGTATCATCTTCAAAAAGGCATAGCTTCCTTTCAGTTCTTCTGAAATGTCACTTATGGAGACATTGAAGAGGAGTGGTCCCAGTACCTAGCCCTTTGGCAACCCACTGGTCGCTCTCTCATCATTAGAGTGAGTGTCATTAACCACCAGCCTCTCTTGCCTATCCATTAACCAGTTTCAGCCTAATTCACCATTTTGTATCCCATACCTAAGCTGTTCAATTTCTTTATCGTCTCCTGTGTGACAGTGTTAAAGGCCTTGATATAGTCTAGATAGGGCACATCTACTGTCCTCCCCTGATCTATTTCTCTGGTAACCCAGGTCAAAGAACTCGATCAGATTCATCTGGCATGACCTTCCCCTGTGAATCCTTGCTGCCTCTATTCCTGCAGCCAGTTGGATTTAAGATACTCTACCAGCTTCAATTATAGGACTGGACAGGAACTGGCTGGGTGGAAGAACACAGAGTATTCTTAAAGTGGAAATTCTTAGATGTCAGGAAAGTCACAAGCGGGGTACCCCAGGGATCACTTTTAGGCCCAGTCTTTTTAACATCTTTATCTGCAATATGAGGGAAGGAATCCATGGGAAGATGTGCCTCTTTGCAGATGAACAAAAATCTACAGTAAAGTGGATAGTGATGAGGAGGTCAGGGAATTAACAGAAGACTTGAAGAAACTGGAGAAATGACCAAAGGTCTTGCAATCAAAATTTAATGCAGCAAGTATAAAGTTATGCACATGGGGTCAGAAACATAAAGACAGAATGCAAGTTGGCAGAAGTAGTAAAAAAAATGACAGAAGAGTGGGATCTCAGGTTGTTAGAAGCAGAAAAAGCAGTCTGTACAGTGCAATAATCCAGGGCCTGGCCAGCCTCAGGAATGAGCCTGCTGACTGGGGGAGGAAGTTAGAGCATCTGGTGGACAGTTCACCTCCTCTGGGGAGGGAGAAGTTACCTGGTGACAGTCTAACTCCTGGTGGTGGCCTAGAGTTAGTAAGCTTGAGGACCTCAGCAGAAGCAAGGACTGAAGGACTTGCTGGATGTTTGTACATCACACATGGAAGTGGGCGTGATGCTTTAGGACATCATTGCACATCTGCTTCTCCAGGAGACCACAAGTGAAACAAGAAAATCCCCAGCAGCCATGTAGCATGATGCCTTGGGCCACCTCCACCCCCACCTTCTGAACTGCTGACCCAGGAATGACTGGCCAACAAACATGTTGATTTTGGTCCCCTCTTCCCCCTCATGGGAATCCCCACTGTGTAGGGCAAGCCACGGTCAATTCAAACCAAACAGGTAGGTCCTGGCGGAGCATTCAGGAGAGGATATGAGGGTGAATACTTCAGGGATGACCTAGCAGGGGTAGGTGACCTAGGTGGGGTGGAGGAACAGTGGGCAAAGATAAAAGGGAGCATAGTAAAGCACAAAAACCTCTGCATGAAACAAGTGAGCAAAAGCAAGAGGAAAAAGAGGCCACTATGGTTCTCTAAAGAGGTGGTTGAAAAGGTAAAAGATAAAAGGGTAGCATTCAGAAGGTATAAGGGGACACCGAGGGAGGAGGAGGAAAAGGAGGTGTATCAGGGGAAATAGAGGGAAGCAGGGAACACAGTAATGAGCACAGGGACACAAACTGAAGAGAGAATAGCCCAGGAGGTAATGAAATGGGACAGGATACTTTTCAGGTATTTAAGTGAAAAGAGGAAGACTGGGGTAGAATTGTAAGTTAAAAAGGGTAAGGGCGACTGTGCAGAGGATGACCAGGAAAAGACAGACACCCTGAACAAACACTTTTGCTCAATGTTCACAGAGGAAGGAGAAGAGAAAGGGGACACAAAAAAGTAACAAAAGCTTTGGAGGGAGGGAGCAGGACACTAGTCTTTTTTTGGAGGTGACAGTCCTAAAGGGACTTGCTAATCTAAAGATGGACAAAGCGGTGGGGTGAGATGGGGTTCATTCAAGAGTACTGAGGGAGTTCAGGGTAATACTGGCTGCACATCTGACAGTTCTAGTTAATGGCTCACTGGAAACAGGACTTGTTCTGGAGGACTGGAGGAGGGCAGATGTAGTCCCACTACACAAAAGTGGTAGCAGGGAGGAGGCTGGCAACCATAGGCCAGTCAGCCTGACATTCAATGGTAGGAAAGTTCATTGAATCACTGCTGAAGGAAAGGATTGTGGAATATCTAGAATCCAGTGGGTTACAAAATCCAAGGCAGCATGGTTTCACGGGGGGAGATCCTGTCAAATGAGTCATAGATTTCTTTGACTGGGTGACCAAGGAACTAGATCAGAGTGGAGAGGTGGACATAGTCTACCTAGATTTCAGTAAGGTGTTCAACACCATTCTACATAGGAGACTAATAAGCAAGTTGGGTAGCTTAGGAGTGGATTTGAAGGTGGTAAACTGGATAAGAAATTGGTTACGGGAAATGTGGCAGAGGGTGGTAGTAAATGGAGTTCACTCCAAGGAAGGGAGGATGACCAATGGGGTGCCTCAGGGATCAGTGTTGGGACCAGTCCTCTTTGATGTCTTTATAAGTGTTATTGCAGTGAAACTGGAATGGGAGATCTGCCTCTTTGCTAATGACTCCAAAATGTGCAATAGGGTGGACATTCTGGGTGTGTGTGGAAAGGATGAGCAGAGACTTGAGAAAAATAGAAGAGTGGTCAAGGGTGTGGTAGCTGGATTTCAAGGTGAAAAAGTGCAAAATAATGCACTTAGGGCACAGAAACCCATTGAAAAGTGCAAAATGAGTGGAGTGGTATTGACAACCACCAAGCAGGAAAGAGATGTGGGTCTAGTGTTACTGGATGACCTGTAGGTGGCCAGGCAGTGTGACAAGGCAGTAGGGAGGGCAAGTGGGATGCTGGGGTTCATAAGGGGGGTATCACCAGCAGAAAGTGGGAGATGGTGTTGCCTCTGTATAGATCAATGGTAAGACCCCACCTAGAGTATTGTTTCCAGTTCTGGAGACCATATTTCTGGAAGGACATAGAGACATAGACAGAGTGGCGGTGGGTAGTCCAGAGGAAGGTAACTAAAATGGTATGAGGGTCTTCACCAAAGGCCCTATGAGGAGAGACTAAAGGACTTCAATATGTACACTGTAGAAGAGAGGAGGGAGAGGGGAGATATGATAAATATCTTTAAATACCACACAGGGTGAATAAGGTACAGGAGGGGAGTGTTTTTCAGAAGAAAAGTGCTCAAGAACAAGGAGATATGCTATGAAACTGGAGTGGGGCAGATTCAGGAGAGATGTGAGGGAGTGCTTCTTCACAGAAAGAGTGAAGGATTCCTGGAACATCCTACTATCGGAGGTGGTGGGGGTGAAAACAGTGGTGGGGTTTAAGAATGCATGGGAGAAGCACAAGGGAATCCTGGATAGTGCACCCTCCCCCCTCTGGCACTTATTTTTGTTAGTCCTGTTTTTTTTAGTCCTGTTTGCACTGATTGAACCTGTTATGTATTAAGCTGTTCGATACCTAATTCATCCAGTATGTACCATTCTGTATTTTATCTAGACATGTTCCGTTATGTGCCTAATTGTCTCTAATGCTGTTAGCTACCTATCAATACCTGTTATGCATGATATTTTCTGTATGCTCAATTTGATGCCTCCTACTGTTCTTGTATGTATCTACCTTGTAACCCTCCTGGGTCACACCTGAAAATAGGCACTTGGTTGTCTAGTGTGCTTACCCGGTAAACAAAAGCAAATAAATAAATCATGGAATGGAACAAGGGAGCGAGAAGGAGCTGTAAATCGGGCATGGTCTGCAGTAATAGTGTAGGTAGGGAGAAATGGGCATATAGATGGACCAAGCATGGGCCAAGCAGTTCTTATCTGCCATGAATTCTATATTTCTCACAATGGCAGATAAGGGGTACATCCCCGTCAGCTACATAAGCATAGAGAAAGTTAATAAAAAAAAAAAGATTCAGGGATAACAGGAGGAGACTCATGGTAAGGACAGCTCAGCCATAATGTGTACATGCTCAAAGACAGCAGTCATGAAACAACAAGAGTTGGACTGCCACAGTAGGAAAATTCAAAAAGACTCATGCAGGAATTGCAGTTTTAAAGTCTTTAATGCATAGTGTCAAAATGTGATTAACTTAGAGACTTGCAGTGTTGAAGCCCCTTAAAGAGACATAAGACTGGTTTCATGTGGTTGTGCATCATAGAGTCCTACACAGAGACACTGGAGGACCTCAAAATGTATAGACTGGAGACCAGGATGGAGGGTGGGGTCCTCCATACTGCCCTGTCACACTGCCTAGCCCCCTATAGGTCATCCAATAACACTACACCCAGGTATCTTTCCTGCTTGGTGGTTGTCAATACCATTATACTCATTTTATACTCTGCCTCAGGGTTTCTGTGCCCTAAGTGCATTCTTTTTCTCTTTTTCACATTGAAACCCAGAGATAAATAAAATAGGAGAGAGCAGCTTTCTACAGAAAAGGAAGAGCACTAGGACTAGGGACCATGATATGAGGCTGGAAGGGGGGGTGACTCAGAGGCAATGTGAGGAAGTATCTCTTTATGGAAAAGGTCCCTGAACCCAGGAACAAGCTACCAAAGAATGTGTTGGGTGCCTGCACCATGGAGGTATTCAAGTATGCATGGAATAGGCACAGAGGACTAGTGAGATTACGACAGGGGGGAAGTATGGGCATAGGTCAGAAAGGATCTATAGTAAAGAAGTAGGAACTAATCCACAACCAGGGCAGACTGGATGGGCCATGAGGTCTTTTTCTGCCAGCAACTACTATGTAACTATATATTGTGAAATGACTAAATACAGCCCTGTCCCAGTTGTTATGAAGAAAGAGTTTAAATACAAGGATCTGTTCTATTCTCTTCTTTTCTATCTCTTCTCTGCCTGGTTGCAAAACCAGATTTTCTTGTGAGACATAGGACTTGATCACCCCAATGGTCTTGCAATTCTTTGCCTCTTGCTGTCTCTCTACCCTCACTTACTGTTTTGTCTTTTCTCCCCCCCCCCCCGCATATGTGCTGGTATAAAAATATATGTGAATCTTTTTGTGGAAAAGTAGTTGATGCTGGGATCCCTTTGTTTAAAACTGTGTATAGTTAAAATGTTGAAATTATTGCAAAGCTAAAACTGTATATAGTTATACTGTTGAAATGATTGCAAAGCTATTTGGAACTCAAAGGATTAACCTGAGTTGCAATTTTTATCAGGAGTTCTCTAAGTTGGGTGAAGGCTTCTCGAGGACTGTTAACAGAGTTGTACTTCAGAGATCAAAATCTCTGCCTGTATGTCTCTCCTGAGATGTCATACCTTTTCAGGATTTCACTTTTGACCAGGTCATCATTTTCTGACTGTGCAGTGTCCATATTGCTGTAGGCAAGTTGGGCTTTCCCTGTCAGGTAAGGTACCAGTCTGATTGCCCATTGCTGCTTTGGCCACTAGCAGGCTGTGGCAACCCTTTCAAAAGTTGTCAGGTATGCTTCAATGTCATCGGATGGACACAACTTTTTAAGTTTAATGTATCTTAAGATGTTAGTGTCTTGTTGCTCTGCTGGGTCAGTGCCAGATCCTCCCGCTTTGATAACTTGCAAGGCATCCATCTATTCATCGTTGCATCTCTTCTCTTCTTTGCTGCTCCTGTTGCTGTATCTCTTCTTTTCTCTGCTGCTTGAATTGTTGCTTTTCTTCTTTTCTCTGTGCTTCTAAATGTTGAATCTCTTTTTCTCTTTGCTTCTCCATCTCTTTTTGTTGTATAGCCCACCATTTGAAAAAGGCAGTCAGACTTTCAGTTTCTGTCACTGACTGTTCTTTTTCTATAACTGGTGCTAGCTGTACAGTCTCAGCTTGGACTTCTGTCTCTGCTGGTTTGGCTGCCATTCTCCTGGTAACCGCTCCTGGCTTGCTGCTTCAGAATCCCTACCTTTCTTCTATGCTTCCCCGGTACCATATCTAGTATCATAGATCATAGCTCCAAGATCTGGAAGTCCAGGAAAGAAAGACAATGCCTGAAGAAACAGGGGCAACAAAAAACTGACTGACATAAGGGAGTAACATCTGAAAATGCTGAAATTAAACTGATCACCAATTGTGATTTTCTTTCAGAACAAGCTAATGATGTTTCTCTCCAGGGTTATTTTAAGCAGGTGGGGTGAAATCAAGACAGGGTGAACCTATGTTTAAAAAATGTAATGGGCTACTGCACAGAGTTTGGGTTAAACCTCAGACACAGGACCAGACAGAACAATTGGTTATACCACAAAAGTATAGATCTCAGTTGTTACATATAGCACAGGATAGTCCCATGGCTGGTCACACAGAGAGAGAGATCGCACCCTTGCCAGATTGCTGTATGGATTTTACTGGCCTGGAACTCACGAAGATGTTGCTACCTATTGTAGTTCTTGTGCTGAGTGCCAGAAAGTAGCCCCACTGACTAAAAAGACAGGATGCCCCTGGTGCCCCAACCCTTGATAGATGTGCCTTTTGAAAGAATTGCAATGGATGTGGTTGGCCCCTCAGAAAAAAGTGAAAATGGTAATTGATTTATTTTGGTAGTATGTGACTATGCTACTCGATACCCAGAGGCAGTACTGTCATAGCCCCAAAAGTGGCAGCAGAGCTTGTCAAACTGTTTCAGCAGGGTGGGCATACCTAAAGAGATTATTATTGATCAGGGTAGTAATTTTGGTGCTGCATTACTGAAGGAGCTGTACCGACTACTAGGTATCAGTGCCATAACAACCTCCCCTTATCACCTTCAGACAGATTGTCTTGTTGATCATTTTAATCAAACCCTAAAACACATGTTAAAAAGGTTTATAAAAGGGGAAGGGAAAGACTGGGACCAATAGTTACCTTATCTGCTCTTTGCTTACATAGATGTGCCACAGGCATCTACAGGTTTTTTACCATTTGAAATGCTGTATGGTAGACAACCTAGAGGGCCTCTAGATGTAATAAAAGAAACATGGGAAGATAACCCCCATCAGAAACAGTCTATGACATGTTATATGTGTGCCCTGAGAAAAAAGGTGGCCAAATATGTTGAAATCACCCATAGTAATCAGAAAGAGGCCCAAAACCAGCAGAAGGTGTATTATGACCATGGGGTAAAAGAAAACATTTTTGAGAGGAAGAATTATATCCTTCACGGCTGCCAAGAACAAGGCCAGAACAAAGACCATTTCCTCATTGCAGACAGAACTTGCGACTCTGGAGAGACAGTTTAAAGTAAAATCCCAAGATCCGCTTAATTCTCCTCTCCTGTCCGCTATCACTGGCATAAAATACCAACTAAACACCTTGCTAAATGAGAAGACTACTTGGCAGTTAATCCGAGCCAAACACAAATCCTGGGAGAGAGGGGACAAGGGGGGCAAACTCCTTGTGCACTACCTTCACAAGCAGCAAGCATCCTCAAGGATCCTTGTTCTTAAAAATCCGCAGGGCAGAGTAGTGTCTACACCCAAGGCCATTAATGAAGTAATGCAGAATTTTTATCAGGAGCTCTACCGATCTAAAGCACTACTATCAGACACGGAGCTCACCACCTGGCTAACTAAGTTGTGTGACAGGGTCTCTCTCCCTAAACTTTCTCAGGAGCAAGGTGCGGCTCTAGATGCCCCAGTTACTACAGAGGAACTCCGCTCTGCATTGTTCCAGCTGGTCAAAGGAAAAGCACCAGGCCCAGATAGAATGACAGTGGAGTTATATCAACTCCTACAAACAGAAATCACTGTTCCACTCCTACAGGTTCTGAAAGAAGCTTAGGCATCCACAGTTCTCCCTCCTACTATGTGGGAGGCTCTGGTGACCTTAATTCCTAAGAAATCCTCTGATGCAATGGATTGTGCCAATTTTGGGCCCATTTCTTTGCTGCCAGTGGATACCAAACTGCTAGCAAAAGTCCTGTCAAATTGGCTCACCCCATTCTTACCAACCATAATACACCCCTCACAGGCTGTTTTTTCTAAGGGGAACTTAAAATGGTTAACCTTGCACTCTGATACACCTATGGCAGCTTTGGCCATAGATTTTGCCAAGGCTTTTGATTCTTTAGAGTGGGGATATCTCCGTGCGATGTTACCTCTTTACGGGTTCGGGCCAGGGTTTTGCTCCTTGGTCTCTACTCTTTATCACTTGCCCACAGCAAAAATTGTAACCAACCGAGATGTATCCCAGCCCTTCCCTTTACAGAGGGGCACTAGACAAGGCTGCCCTCTCTCCCCCCTTTTTATCTTGGCTCTGGACCCCCTGATACAGAAGCTTCTGAATACCCCAGACATTACTGGGGTCCCAGTGAAAGAGCATTGTTTCCTGGTGAATGCCTATGCGGACGATATGTTGCTTACCCTGTCTAATCCAGAATGCTCCATCCCTACAATTCTACAGGTGATGCAGGAGTTTGCCTCCATCTCTGGCCTGGTAATTAACCAAAAGAAGACAATCTTATCCCTCCTAAATGCAAGGTGCAGTAGAGATTGTCTACGAAATATAGATATTACCTGGGCACCCCAGGGATTTTCATATCTTGGGATCTTTATTCCTTCTGCCTGGAGAGATCTAGAAAAGGCCAACTTTTCTCCCCTGCTAACAGCCATTACGGCCAAGGTTCAGAGATGGAGAAAGTTGCAGCTGTCCCTGAAGGGTAAAATAGAGGCTATCTGTATGTTCATTTTTTCTAGGGTTTCATACCTCCTTAGCAACCTCCCCATCCCCTTAACCCCTAGGCCCTTCCTGCAACTGGGCAAACTAATTTCCTCCTTCTTGTGGGAAGGCAAAACACCACACTGGAACTGAGCCAAACTATGGGCACACTGGACCAGGGGAGGGCTGGGACTCCCATGGTTTATGGGATACCACCTAGCCTTTCGCATGGCCCAGGCTACCAACTGGTTTGCTTCCCCCTTGTCCCCTCCTCTTCAATGGGTCTGTTTAGAAGCAGCCCTCCTACCAGATAACTCATTCTTTTCTCTGCTTACCAACAAGAAGCTGTCGGGAGATTTTCTCACTCCTATTATGACAGAAACCTGTAGGGCCTGGTGACGGGCAATGGCCCTCACTGGTACTCCAAGAGGAGCATACCTCCCTCTGATTTCCTATGCCCCTCTGTGGAACAACCAACTCATAACAGTAGACTGTAAACTTGTTTACTGGAAACACTGGGCCGCTAGAGGTATTCAGGTGGTGAGGGATCTTCTCCTCCCTGATGGTGCGACAGTTATGTCCTATGAACAGCTGCAAGAGATGTACGGAATAAATACTCAGGACTTCTGGAGGTATTTCCAAATCCGGAGTGCAACTGCATCTCCTTTGACGGCTCCAACGGGTACAGGGAGGTGGAAATGCCTGGCCACCCTTCACAAGCCTGGCAAGGGTAGAGACTTGGTGGGAACTTTGTATAAGATGATAAGGGATGCCCAACCCGACACTACACTGACCAGCCGAGCAGCCCGGGAAGCAGAACTTCGATGTCCCCTTTCCCAGAAGCAGTGGAGTGACTGCTTGAAAGCTGCCCACTTGGCATATGAGGATGCCAAAAGTCAACTTATTCAGTTGAAAATTCTTGTCAGGTGGTATAAGACACCTGCAGTGCTTCATAAATGGAACATTATGAAACATGTTAAGTGCTGGAGATGCAACACCTCCCCTGCCTATTTACTCTATATTTTATGGACATGCCCAGCAGTTTGGGGGTTTTGGCAGCAGGTGTTGGAGGACTGCTCTACAATTGTCGGCAGACCCCTTTCAGCTGTCCAACCCACCCTGGTGCTGGGGGATGTCTCTACCCTGGGCCCACTGTCTGCGTCCTCTAAGGCCTGGGTGTTGGTGGCAATCATGGAAGTTAATGGGTCTATACTGATGGAATGGAGGCTGCCTATCCCTCCCACAATCACTTGCTGGTGGGCAGCAATGGCGCAGCTGGCTACTTTTGAAAGACTTTCCACGATTGGGAAAGGTCGTCTCTCCAGATTTCATGAGAAATGGGACACATATTTGCACTCACATATTTGTGCGGTCCCACCCCCCCAAAACCCACCAATATTCTAAAATGTGAGGTCTCCTCTCCTTTTCTAATACTCTTGCCTTCATATTTACCTTCTACTCAAGCAGCGGATGTCCAGTGTCAGGTGTAGAATGTGCAGTTACCTCACACTGTCCATGCTACTGTCAACCTGTCCTTACTATCTATCTTGGCATCATATGACTCAGATGACCATTCTGAAAAGACTTGAATGGTCTGACTAATAGGAAGAAATATGAAGACTCTGGCCCATGTTACTTAAGATTACTTTATGAGCAGTTAGTTCCTGGCGACTCCTCTGGTTGAAGATGGTACTAATCTTAAAAATTGCCTGGTACATATAGATATCGTTCAAAGTAGCGTGAATTCAATGTAAGGTTATGTGGTGTACAAAGGGAATAGAATGCAATACATAAACCTCTTAGCAGTTGCTGTTATGGTATATTTCAAACATGCATATGGTATTCCTGTTCACAAACATGCTTGTGGTATTCATGTTCACATGTATGATGTATGCCTCAGTGCTTGAAAAACTAATAAAATGTTATAGGATAAGAAAACCTTTTTGAGCCAGGTGAAAAGGTCTTGCTACTGTTATCCAATACAAAAAATAAATTGTTAATGAAGTGGCAAGGGCCTCATAAGGTGCTTAGACATACTGGTACAGTTAACTATGAGATTGAAACCTCTGATAGGAAAAATCCTACTAAGATATGCCATGCTAACCTCCTCAAGAAATGGGTTGAAGAAACACCAAAAGCTGTTTTGCTGGTTTTACCGGAAACTGATAAAGAAGATATTGATGTAGCTTATTACAGACTGGAACAAACTGTAACTGCTGGTGCTGTAAAGGTGAATGTTTCCTTAGCCTCCAAACACACGGGAGAAACTTGTAACTTGCTAAAGACATTTACCAGTACTTTTACCACAGTGCCAGGCTGAGCAAAAGGGGTTGAACACGTAATAGTGACAAAGAATTCTCGCCCTATTAGACAAAAGACATACAGATTATCAGAGCAGTTAATAGCTGATGTGGTTAAGGAAATACAAAAAAATGAAAGAATTTGGTATCATAGAAGAGTCCAGAAGTGCTTGGTCATCAACAATGGTGACTGTAAATCAAAAAGAAAGGGTGTAAGAATATGCCTTGAGTTTAGGAAACTTAATCAAATGTCAGAATTTGACAGCTATCCCATACCCAGAATAGATGATTTGGTGGACAGACTGGGGAGTGCCAAGTATATCAGTACCCTTGATCTCATCAAGGATTACTAGCAAATCTCCCTAGCCAAAGAATCCAGAGACAAAACTGATTTTGCCACTCCTATAGGATTCTATCAGTTCACCACCATGCTGTTTGGTTTACATGGTGCACCTGCTACATTCCAGCAGTACATAGATGTAATTTTTATCAATTCACCCTGGTTATTGTGCTGAGTACCTGGATGATGTTGAGATGTACAGTCCAGACTAGAAGAGCCACCTGGAACACCTACGAGCAGTCATCCAATCTATCAAAAAGGCAGGTTTGACAATTAATCCTACCAAGTATGCATTGGGCATGCAGGAAGCCAGATATTTGGGAAATGTTTTGGGAAATGGAGAAGTCAAGCCAGAGGTTTCTAAAATAGATGCTGTAGCTAACAGCCCTGTCCCTAAAACCAAGAAACATGTCAGGTGAGCTAGCTACTCCCCTTTCTGAGCTTACAAAGAAACAGTTCCTGAATAATGTGAAATGGACCCCAGAGTATGATGAGGCTTTCTGAGTCATTAAGGCTGAATTATGTTCAGCCCCTGTTTTAAGAAGCCCAGACTTTGACAAATCATTTTTGTTACCAACAGATGCATCAGAGGTAGGCCTAGGTGCAGTCCTGAGTCAAAATATACATGGGACTGAACATCCTATTCTCAATATTAGTAGGAAGTTGCACAACGGAGAAAAAAAGGTACTCCACCATTGAAAAGGAATGTCGTGCCACCAAGTGGGCCATGGAGTCCCTTAGGTTTTACTTACTAGGAGCCAACTTTGTACTTGTAACAGATCACAATCCTTTCTGTTGACTTAACCAAATGAAGGATAACAATTCTAGACTCATACGGT
The DNA here is from genome assembly GCA_016271365.2 of Neoceratodus forsteri. Classification (NCBI taxonomy): domain Eukaryota; kingdom Metazoa; phylum Chordata; order Ceratodontiformes; family Ceratodontidae; genus Neoceratodus; species Neoceratodus forsteri. The sequence goes on from JADMNL010000023.1 coordinate 137,964,287, forward strand.
AGTACCTGTCACTATAGTCATTTAAATTTAAAGTGATACTCAACTCTGGGAGAAAGAATGTCAATGCTGATTCTCTGTCAAGATATGGATCATGAATTGAGAATTCTGTAGGTTGAAAAAAGAAATGTGTGACTTAAAACTTCACTATTTGCTATACTGTTATGGAAAAAAGGATACTGCATATGTACAGAACTGTAAAGATTATATGCTTACATTAGATAGGAATTACTAAAAGCTTTGGAAACCTGTTTTTGTAAAACAGGTTCCCTCTTAAGGAGGGGGTATGTGACAGGATCGAATATGGCCCTGTCCCAGTTGTTATGGAGAAATATTTTAAATGCAAGGATTTGTTCTATTCTTTCCTTTTCTATCTCTTCTCTGTCTGGTTGCGTAACTAGATTTTCTCATGAGACCTAGGTCTTGATCATCCTGATAGTGTTGTAGTTCTCCGGCTCTCCCTATCTCTCTACCCTCACTTGCTGTTTTTTTATTCACTTTTATTGTTTTTTTAAATATCAAGAAGAACACTTCAGTAAAGAAATACAATTCCATTCCATACTCCTCAAACAATGTTATCAATTTATAAACTTCTTATCTTTTATAAATAGTTGTATAAATCGGCTTATGGTTTATTAGTTACAATAACATATTCTGTAATGTATTCTACTTATATTAATACAACATATCTCACAGTTCACCCCCTGCTTCCCCCCAACCCGACCTATTGTACAACCCGTAGTGGTATAAAGTCATCTCTCATAGTTGTAAACATTGTATCCTCTATTTTACCCTCTGATATTTCTTTCTCTAAATTCTCAAACCAAATTGCTTCTCTCATTTGAAAGCACCATTTATTCTTTGGTAAAAAATCTATTGTTTGGGAGTTCCAGCTGCCCAAAGTATGCCTCTAAGTAATCATTGTACCTAGACACAGTATTTTCCTCAGATCAGTATCTAACTCCATCCCTTCAATATCATTTAAAATCATTTTTGAAAAGGAATTATCAATCTTTTTCCCTGTTACCTCAGTAATCCAATTCATTGTATTTCCCACAGAGGTTTTATCTTAGGACAATCCCACAAACAGTGGAATGAATCGGCTTCTTGATTACATAAATGCCAACACTTTTTAGAGCCATTTTTTAAGAAGTGACCAAGAATCTCGGGTATAAAATAAGCCTTATCCAAAATCTTTTTCTGTATTGTGCTATTTTTAGCATATACATAATTGTTATAAATCTTAGCTTTAAAATGTTCCACTGTTGCTTGGAATATATAACCCCTGATTCCAAATTCCATTTAGTATTTATTTGATTCCAAATATCTTGGTCTGGATTAACTAATTGAAAGTAGATTTTTTGAAGGGTTTTTTTCCTTCCAAAATGACACTATTCTATTATGTTGATCTAAGGTTTTTGATAAATTATTAACTGATTTAGCTCCCATTGCTCTGATTATTAAAAAAAATATATTTTTAAGTTTCGAATATTGTAAAAAATTCCATGTATACTTTGAGTCCGTCGATTGTTTTATAAAATCATATGGTACCAATATTCCTTCATCAGTTAATAACTGATACCATTTTTCTACACCTTTTTGTCTTAAACTTTCTATTAATTTCCGATCATTCGAAGTCAATGCATCACTTGAAGTAGAAATTTGAAAATGTAACCAAGGTACCATATTTTTTAATATTAATCTCTTGATTTCTCATTTTAGATCATTATTTATAGTGTCACCTAGGTAGGAAATCACCCCAACCTTTTTAGTCCCATATATTAAAATATAGCTTATTTCTTTCTTTTTTAATAACTTTGAGGGCAATTCTTTATCATACCCTGGCTCTTGACCAGAGTCCTCTTGCCACCATTGTTTTATTTGAAAAGCCATTTAATAAAAAAGAGGATCAGGGCAACTGTAACCCCACAACTTCCTATGTGGTATTAACAATTGCCATGATATCTGAGGCTTCCCAGCTCTCCATATAAATTTCTTGAAAATCCTTTTGACAATATCACACCAACTTTTTTTTTTTGGATAGCCAGCAACTGCCTGAATGACATATAATATATGTGGCATTGTCATCATTTTTATTGTTTCTATTTGTCCATGTAAGGACAATGATAATTTGTCCCAGTTATCCAGCAAACCCTTTATCTTTTCTTTTGCTTTATTGTAATTAATCCTAATTGTCTCTTCCTGTTTATTACAAATAATAATGCCCAAATATTTAATACTATCACTTATTTGAAATTTTTGAATTGTATTCTCTGAAAGTTTATAATCCAGTTTATTTATAGCCATTATAACTGATCTAGCTTGATTTAACTTGTATCCAGATACTTTAGAATATGTACATACCTCTTTTAAAAATGTGGGTACTACTAAATTTATATTTTTAATAATTATTATAATATTGTCTGCAAAGACATTGATTTTTTTCTCTAAGTTATTTACCTTTAGCCCTTCAATATCTCTATTAGCTTTAATGTTATTCAAAAAAGGTTCCAAGACTAATATATATAATATCGGGGACAAAGGGCAGCCTTGCCTAACTCTGTTGTTTATATTCATAAATTCTGACAAATAACCATTTATAGACAATCATACTACTGTTCTCTTATATAATTTGTGAATCACATTCATAAAATGTTTTGGAATTTTCCATGCTTCCATACGTGCAAACATATAATGCCTATTCAAGACATCAAAAGTTTTTGTAGCATCAATTGCTAATAGATGAAAAGGTTCCTCTTCTTTACGTATAAGTTATATTATATTTTGCATCATTCTTGTAGCTTGAAAAAGTGTACGTCCCTGTACAAACCCATACTGTTCCTTATTAATAACTTTTGGCAAAGTTGCCTTAATTCTATTTCATATTAATTTCATAATAATTTTATAATCGGTATTTAACAATGCAATTGGTCAATAGCTATTAACTTTTTTAGGATCTTTACCTTCTTTTAATAAGAGAACAGTTCTAGACTCTTGCATAGAAGTCGGCACTTCATAGTCACCTGACATTAATGTGTTTATCATGGGCAGCAACCTCGGGGCTAATTGAGTACTAAACAATTAATACAATTCTATCGTTAGCCCATCTAAACCAGGGCTCTTGTTCTTTGGAAGACTTTTAATAACATCATTAATATCCTGTTCTGTGAAAGTTGTTTCATCACAAATTAATTGGGAAATTGAACTATTTGCTATATACTTATTTATTTCCTTTTCATTTGTATCATAGTTTTGTTGATATATTTTCTGATATTTCTCAATTACTAAATTATCCATTTCTTCATCTTTAACTATTTGTTCTCCTTTACCATTTTCCAAAACTGTTATTAACATTGCCTCTTTTTGTTTTTTTTTTAATTAGAAACATAGAAACATAGAAGTTGATGGCAGATAAGGACCGCAAGGCCCATCCAGTCTGCCCATTTCTTTTTCTACCTTATAAATGTGCCATCGACCTTTGCTCTGTCAGTGGCCTATCTATTCATACTCATTTGTATTGCTCCCTTATGCCTATCCCATGCCTGTTTGAAGCCCTGCACTGTATTCATAGCCACCACTTCTTGAGGTAAGCCATTCCATGCATCCACCACCCTTTCTGTGAAAAGAATTTCCTCACATTCCCCCTTAATCGGCCCCCTCTAATCTCATGCTGTGTCCTCTTGTCCTGCTATTTTTCTTATATTTAAACATGTTAGACTCTTTCATCTTGTTAATGCCCTTAAGGTGTTTGAATGCCTCGATCATATCACCTCTCTCCTCCTTTGCTCAAGGGTATACATATTGAGCTCTGTTAATCTGTCCTCATATGTCTTCTGATGCAGTCCCTGCACCATTTTGGTTGCCCTTCTCTGGACTGCCTCAATTTGTTAATGTCCTTGTGAAGGTGTGGCCTCCAATACTGCATGCAGTACTCCAGATGGGGCCTAACCAGTGTCTTGTAAAGACAGATTATTACCTCCCACTTACGACTGTGATACCCTACTACTACACCTAACACCCCCTAGACTTACCTACTGCTTTAGAGGTCTGCTTGGATGATTTCAGGTCATCAGTGATGATGATGCCAAGTCTCTTTCTTCCTTTGTGACTGCTAGCAACTCCTCCCAGCCTATAGGTGGCTTCAGGGTTTCTCTTCCTATGTGCATGATCTTGCACTTCTTTGCATTAAATCCCAGTTGCCACTCTTCTGACCATTTTGCTAGTTTATCCAGATCTCTTCTCATTCTGCCCACCCCATCTGGATCATCTACTCTGTTGCAGATCTTGGTGTTATCTGCAAACAGACAAGCCTTACCCTCTAGTCCATCTGCAAGGTCACTAATGAAGATGTTGAAGAGGACTGGCCCAGGACTGATCCCTAAAATTCCCCATGTGACTTGCATCTCTTCTGACTGTATACCATTTACCACCACTCTCTCTTTTCTGCCCGTCAACCAGTTTGCCACCCAGTTGGCCAACTTCTGACCCACCCCAAGCCTACCCAGCTTATTTATCAATCTTCTATGTGGAACAGTGTCAAAAGCTTTGCTGAAGTCAAGTTAGGTGACATCAACTGCTCCCCCTTGGTCCACCACTCTGGTTGATTGGCTAATAATCTGACTATTTTTCCCCGTGTATATACTGTGTTTGTTAAATTTTTTAACATTATTAATGCCTTGTTTATTAATCACCTCAGTTTTTTGGAATCTTGCTTCAGCCCATTTGTTATAATATGTATTATAATCTTGCTTTACTTTATAATCCAATACTTTAAGTTCCTTTTCTAATTTCTGTTCCCTTTGTCTAATCATTTTAATTGTATAAGCCTGATAAGATATAATTATCCCCCTACTCACCACCTTAAAAGCATCCCGTAAGGCAGTTATTGGCTGTCCACCTGTATGATTCATTTCCCAAAATTCCTCCATTCCAATACCTTTCTTTCCTGGAAAACTTTATCTAGTAAAATATTATTATTAATTCTCCATAAATTGGATATTTTCCTGTTAGATTCTTGAAAGTATAAATCTATCTCTATCAGGGCATGATCTGAAATAATTATTGATTTATGCTCCATTGACTGCACATTCTTCATCAAAGATTTGGAAATAAATATATAGTCTATCCTTGAAAAACCTTTATTTTTAGGATCATAATGTGAATATTCTTTTGTTGAGGGAAATAATGACCTCCAACTATCAATAATATTATGTTGCTTCACAAAATTATTTAGTAATTTGGTATTTAATTTATTTGAGTATATAGAGTTAGTTAGTCTATCTAGTTCTGGGTTCATTAATACATTAAAATCTCCCATCAATATTACTGAATCCGATTGTAAATAGACCAAACCCTTTGTGTGTTCTGCTAAGAAATCCTGATATTCAAAACAAAAGGAGCATAAACTGAAGCTACAGTTAAGACTTGATTCAACAATTTAATTTTCACCATTATAATTCGGCCTTGTGTATCAAAATATTTATCCAAAATGGTAAGACCAGGAATTTTCTTAAAAATCAACATAACTCCGACCTTTTTCCTGGTACCTGTGGAGAAAAAGTATTCTGACGACCATCTTCTTTTTATTTTACCAGCCTCTTTACCATCTAAATGGGTTTCCTGAAGTGCAATATATACTGCCTTAGATTTTCTAATATATCCCAATATTCTAGTTCTTTTTCATGGTAGCACATATCGTAGTCCCCTTAATACTATTCATTAATCTTCCAATTAAGTCTGAGAACTTATTTTATTTTTCTTAATTTTTCACCAATTTAATAGTACCCCAGAGTCTACAAAAGGTCCTCCCCCTTCCTTTATCATTACCCAGAATAAATTCCATCTTTCCAAAGCTCCTTATAATTTAATTATTATTTGGAACATACAGGGCCTCACCAATTAATAATTGGCCAGGTAATTACTTATTAAACTTCTACCCCCCTTGCCCCCTCCCCCTCTGCTTACTTATATTTAACCATTGAAAGCATTCTCCACTCTGTTACAGAGGTTTCCACAAATAGAATAATAGATAGGTTCTGGTGTATTACAAGGTAGTAATTACATCGAGAGGTTCTGGGGACACAGAAAACCTCGAGAGCGAAGCTTGGGAGGTTTCATGTGTGTCCCAGAACCTCATGTAATCTTTCAGGGAACCTATTTGTTATTTGTTACAATATATGGATAAGAGGTGAATTGACTCCACCTCCGTTTCAGCACTGGAGTTAGCGGGTGGATGTGTGTGCTGGCAGGTTCCCCAGTCCTGTGTGAATGACGGCTACTGTGGGCTTCATTTGGCCGTTTTTGGGGAGTAAGTGGCGATATGAAGCGAGCAGAGGAGCCCAGAGAGAGTCCGGTTGCCCAATAGTTTTCAACCTAAAAAAAACCCGGTTGTAGCGGAAGATTGTCTCGCTAAGCGGCGAGCAAGCCGCCATATTTACCAGACTCCTTCTGCCCGCCCACAGAGGAAAAACGGCCAATCAGAAGACACACGATTTAACATGTTGAGGATAGACTTGGACATGCGCTCTGACTTTCTTGATAATACTATCGTTCGGTACCGAACGATACTATTACGGCACCCGAACAATAGTATTATCACTTTGGAACAGTAGTATTATCGCTCCAGGAGCGATGGTATTACAAGAATTTTTTTGTATGCTTTTCAGGGATATTATTTTCACAATCCATATATTAAAAAATAATAATTTCTATTCCCCTTTTATCACCTTCTAATTTCTATTTCTTATTCAAACATCCAAAAACATAATGACATGTTAATCAAAATTAATCAATTTCTCTTTTAGATCTTTCCAAGCTTGTTCTGAGTTCTCATAAAGATGCCTTACTCCCTCTATAACCTCTTTAAGTTTAGCAGAATGGAAAAAAAGTAGATTTAATTCACAATTGCCATAATTTTCTCCTTATGGCATCAAATGTCTTCCTTTCCTGCAATATTGCTTGTGGCAGATCATTATATACAGCATAGTTACACCATTCAGTGAAATTCTATTCTTCTTATATACTGCATTCATTAATAAATCGTTATCACTGGTTTTAAAAAACTTTGCAACAATAGGTTGTGGAATAGTGGTTGTTTCAACATTTTGACAAAATACTCTATGAACTCTGCCAAATTACAGTCTATTCCATCTAGATCTTCATCCATATATGATGCCACTATTTTTTTACAGTATGTGACAATGTGTCTTGTTTGTCCTATTGTTCCGGTACACCTATAAATCTCAAATTTTTTTCTTCTGGCTCTGGACTTGAAATCAAACAACTGCAAGGACTGTTTTCTTTGTAATTCTTCTACTTGCTTAAACTGCCCTTTTAATGGAGACAGTGTTTCTTCTAAAACAGTGATTCTTGTTTGTGCCTCCGTTAAAGCCTGTTTTAGCGTTTGATTTTCTTTTAGCAATACGTTTACTGTTGTATGCAAGGATTCAGTTCTGTCCTGAGCTCTTATATTTGCCTCTAACATCCTCCCCTCTAACTGATTCAGTTTACTCAAAATCACTTTTAGCCATGGGGGGGGGTCACTGCTTTCATTCTCTTTGTTTCCTCGCTCTGACTCTGAGTCATTATCAGAGTAAATACTTGATGTAGAATCTGTTTCTTCTCCCCAGTTCTTGTTTCTGTACTTGAACATCATTGCTTAAAGCCCCATTTAAATCTACATTCATAGTACCTTGGGAAATATCATCATTAATAGCATTTTGGTCCCCAGACAACATTATTTTTTCTTTAACACCTAAATCTTTATTATTGTCATGTGCTGTTCCAAATACCTTGCTCAGTTGCTCCATTTCTGTTTCTTTGAATTTTGTTAAAGCCTCCATCCCTGTGGGTACTTCTACTGACAAACTTTTGAAAATCAAGGCCACTGAAGGCCTCTCCACCAAAGCAGTACTTCCTTCACCAAATATGTCCGACGTTTTCTCTCCCCTTTTGTCCTGCTGCACGTTTATGCCCTCTGGTTCCAAAGATGAAGTCTCTTTCCCCAATGCACTTCTTGCAATAACATCGGTCGCTTCTTCATTAACTTGCTGAGGTAACTGTTGTTTTCTATGCTCCATTTGTCCAGGTAAAACCTTTTTTTTTTTTAAAGCTCCCCATGTCCAAATACTCTTGCATAGTCAGATTCATAAAAATCTCTTTCTTTTTTTTACTAGAGTTTGTGTTTTGAAAAATAGGGGCTATAGCTGGTAATTTCCTCATTCGGTTTTCCCGCACTAAGAAACAGGCATTTATTACAGCTCCTTGCTCTCCTTTCTCCTCCATTTTTTGATCCTGTTTGGAACAAAAAGAACTCCCACCGAGAACCTCACTTTCTGCAGCTTTCACCATCTTTTCTCCCACAGTTTTCGGATGTACCTTTCTTTGTGTTTCCAGCTCTTTCATAGATTTACTCGAAAAACTTATTTTTGTATCCTTTTTGTTTGGCATTTTAGTCTTGTTCCCCCACAGCATTCTCCATTCACTTTTCCACCTTAACTGCTTTGCCATCTCCAGCTTTTCACCAGCATTTAGAAAAAAAATGATAAAACTTAGCCATTTGCATTAACCTCAATATTTCTTTTTATGATAAAAATAGCCTCTTAAGCAGAGTGTGGGGCTGACATGCTCCTGCATGCCTCAAAGGGGGAAGGAAAAGTTATGCTCAACAGCAATGCTGCATTGTCATTACCACTGCAGGATCCCTTCCCCTCCTTCACTTGCTGTTCTGTCTTTTCTCCCCCTTGCATATCTGCTGGTATAAAAATATATGTGAATCTTTTTGTGGTAATGTAATTCCTATTGGGATCCCTTTGTTTAAAACTGTGTATAGTTATACTGGTGAAATGACTGCAAAGCTAGAACTGTATATAGTTATCAATCAATCAATCTTTATTTATCCAGGTGAAACACAATTGAGCCAACTCATTTACAAGGTGGACCTGGGTCAGGTACTGGTACAAATACAATGCAAGAATAGGAAATATGATACAAGGCACAGAAGGCAAGATATACAGTGCTTCAATTAGGTTACAGAATACATGTGATATACATTAGAACACAAGAGATATACATATATACAATGTATAAATAACACACAATATACTGTTGAAATGATTGCAAAGCTATTTTGAACTCAAGGGGTTAACCTGAGATGCAATGTTTAAGCCTTTTGCAGAATATATAAACAAGAGGTCAGTTCTGGGTCACAATGTTCTTTTTGCTGCACCTGCTGAAACTGACAAGAACATTGACAATTTATGGCAACACTGTGTGAAAAGCATGCTATTTTCTTAATGAGCTCCTGCACTGACTTATGAAAAAGAGCTGCAACATTTTGCAAAAGAGAGACACAGAGACTGAGAGAGACTGAGACTGGAAAGTGAGAAGAAACCCAGATGGACTTTCTCATTTATACTGTCCTAGTAAATAGTTATACTGAACACGTTTATTTTTTCATTTTACACTTATTAAAAATAAATCACTTGTTGCAAATTTTACAACTGCTCCTGGTTTACCTATGCTTCCTGACCTGTGCCTCTATTACACATATGATTAAAATGTTTTAAGTTTCTTCATGGGCTAAACATGGTGAACACTGGGGAACTGCTCCCAATGAGCAGAAACACAGGCACAAGGGGGAACTCAAAGAACCTGGTGGGAGGGAGATTTAGGAACAACATCAGTAAGTATTTCTTTATAGAGAGGGTTTTAGTTAAGGGGAACAGACTGCCAGAAGGGTTGTCTGTGCAAGATTCAAGTGAGGATGGCACAGTAATATAGGTCTTCTGAGGATAGCAGGGGAGGATGATATGTGAGAGGGGGAGGGAGTGAGTGTATAATATAGGTATGGCCAGGCAGGCTGAATGGGCCAATTGGCCTTTTTCTTCCATCAATCTCTATGTTTCTGTCTAAAAGCAAAGTAGAAGAAAAAATGATGCTCTGTAGCTTAAAGATTATTAAACATCACTTAGCACTTGAATTTACAGAATGTGAATGATAGCACAGTTAATTATGTAAATTGCTTAGAAAAAAGTAATTAAAAAGTAATTACTTTCTAAATTCTATGTTATTACAAAGTTATTGTTTCCTAATAAATTTATAATTAACACTTGCTGAGCTATGAGTAATATATACACACATTAGCAAATGATCACTTTAATATTACTCATAAGAAAGGCAGTATTATAGAACTTGCAGCATCAGTGAATATAGTGGTGCAACATAGACAAATTATTTACAAGTACTGACTTTGTTTCTGCTGATCAAATTATCAATATTTTATTTTTCAATATTATAATTTAGAAAGGCAGACACCTTCATCTTATGAAACAATGAAGCTAGTTCAGATTTCACAGCATAAATGTGTTGTTTCTGCTTCAACAGTACAAAGTACGTAACCCATTCTGTGACCAACTGTTATCAGTGAGACGCATATTCTGAAAATAATTATTCAAAATGTTAATAAAAATGTTTTTAAGAAAAGACATGCTGCCAGTATGGAAGAAATTACTAAAGCGATCAAGTCAAATTTGTAAAAAATGCTTCCCCCAGGTCACAACATATGGGTTTTTACAAATCGCAACAAGCACCATATGATTTGTGATAATGCATTACGATTTGTTGCTGTCTTGCATATTATATATAACTAGGACATGCCTCTGGGCAACAACAACAACACTTGGCTAGGGACCACTCAAGAAAATGCGCATTTATTACACATTCCAGAACCAGGATATCAAATAGCAGTAATGGTTTGCATCTTTGGTGGTGAGTCCTTCATTCACACTGATTTTCCATGCTTTATATATTTTTAATTAATTGAACATTACCATTAAAATGTGTGTCTCAATGTAAACCTACTAAAACAGAAAAATAACGTGTCAGAGCTCATTCTCAGAGATGTATGCTCCTATAATGCAGCAAAGAAATTAAGCTGTACGTTGTTGTGACACTTTGGCAGTTTACTGAGTGTGGAATTCTCTAATGATGTCCTCTGACCTCTTCTTCTCCTTCAATTTTGCCACTTAAATGTGAAATGCTGTACCACAAATGTAAGTAAAACAGACCCAACATTGGTCATGTCATCTTATAATGGAAATGGTCATCAACTGGGAGCGGGCTGAAACTAGTCAACAAAAAGGGAAAAATCATTGAGGGCTCAGAAGAGGCAGGGGTGAAGGGGGGGAGATGAAGGGCTTCAGGGGGTAAAATTACATATATACCTTTTAAAGTGGAACATTTGAATTGGATGCCCTAATATGACAGAAGAGAAAGTTAATGAAAAGGGGACAGTTTAGCATATGTACATTTATGAGCCCATTTTGGAAAACCCAATAGGGTTGTTGAGAACTTATGGAAGGGATACAGGTTTGGAAGGGCCGGCCATGGAGGAAGAGGAGGGCTGTGCCGGTCCGCCCGCTCTGGGGGGGTTATGATGGCTGTGGGAGCCAGGTGGTGGGCAGACACTTGCTGGGGTGGAGAGTGGGGGACACTAGACCACCAGGGATAGCTATGGGACTGGGGATCGGGGATGGGGAGGGGTCAGGACAAGGGGTTACTTTTACTTGTTGTCAATTATCACTAGACCACCAGGGATTTGGAAAGAATACAGCATGAAGAGGGGGAAGGGTTACTGTACAATCTCGGCAGTGGCTAGTGGGTGGAGGGGATGGACCACTAGCCACCAGGGCATTTTTTGTCATGCAGGGATGGGGTGGGGGGAGAGATCGCAACCTGGCAGGATGGGGTAATTTTTTTAAAGTCAACAAATAAGCTAATAAATAAATAAAGTCAAGCCAGCGGCAGCTGGTGGGTGATCCGATGGGGGGAGGGACCACTAGCCACCAGGGACAGGCTAGAAGTATTCCTGGAGTGGGCAGGGGAAGGACCACTAGCCAACAGGGCCGGGGATGGACAACAGAAATGTGGTTTTCTGCCCCAGGGTGAAAATGTGCTCATAATATTCGCGGAAGTTTTCTGTCCCGACACAAGCGGAAGTTCGGATACTTCAGTGAAAGTTTGTTGATTTCCATGAAAGTTCCACGGGGTGGAAGACTGCACTTTCACCCACCCCTAGTGTTCTACATGTAGGAGGTCAATATACCCAGGTATGACAGAGAAGGTCGCCATGCTCAGGGAGTGGCCTTGTGGGACATTTACATAGTGACCTCACACACCTTTCTCCACACAGTTGAAGCACTTTACCAGTTGTAAGGGGTTGCATCCCTGTTGAGCTGTAAAGCTGCACCTGGTGCAAAATTATAACAGTGACTGCTTAACCATAGTCAATGTGACTGAGAAAAGGGCCCTACTTTTTTTTTGTTTGTTTGCTTAATATTGTACTGGAGATATGGCAATCTAGATCTCAGATATTTCTAGTTATTCCTATGAGGGGGAGCAATACATCACCATTAGTCTATATTATGGATACAGTTTGGTCCAAATATAGGAGCTTATGCATGAAGGCATGAAGTATCTATATGATGCGTATCCGTGGCACATAGCCACTCTGCAGCCATTGTGCCCCCGTGCAGAATGCCCAAGACAGAGTACACAGGTCCTACTCACCCAATCCCCTGGCCAAGTAGAAAGTAATGTGCAGGGGGTGGGCAGGGGGTGTGCCTGCAGCATGCACTAGGGTGCAGAGTGCCATGCACCGGGGGCATAGGAGAGCATTGTTTGCACCTGGGGAGGCCCTGCCATAAGTGACCTATGCATCCAGCCCCACATACAATGGAAACCTGCACATGCCCCAGCAGGAGTTAGGATACCCCTGACATGACCAGAGATTAACCCAGGCCAGATGCCAGCCACTCCCCCATGCAGGAGACACACCCTACCCCACGGCAAGGCAGCCCATACAATGCACTGCCCAAAACCCACACCCTTGACTTGTGACTACCAGGTCCCTCATTGGCAGGATACATACCCCCCCCCCCACGACAGATGTATTCCTATTCCCTGGCAGTAGCACCACTTGAACCCCCACCTCCCACAAGTGTCAGCCCAGTCACCCTGCAGTGTATGCCACCCCCAACACACAGAGCTGCCCCTGTCCCAGTGATGTACACGCCCCCTCCACTGGTGCACACAAGTTCTCCATCCAAAACATCCCAAGATCCTCCTTGGTACCCCAACCCCCACATTAGTAGTTAGTGGTCCCCCACCCTCCATGGAACCAACAACCACCCCACATGCCCCATACCTTTCTGTCAGTACCACTGCCAGGAATGGCCAGCAGCACAGCCCTCCTCACACCGCCTCAGCCATGGGCTTTCTGACCACTGCTGGGAGCATGTAGGCTATTTATAGGGTTGCACTCCCAGCGTCATTTGGATGTCCAGTGGCTGAGGAGGTGTGTGGTGAGCTGTGCCCTGGCCATCCAGGGCAGCAGCACTGACAGGCAGGTATAAGTGGTGTCAGTGCCACAGGGGGTGGGGGGGACCACTGACCACCAATGATAGGGCAGGGCATTCATGACCAGGCCAGAGAACATGAGTGGATGTGCAGTACTGGGCACTGACCAAGGCACAGCCATTCTGCTGTGTTGGGGGGGTTTCACCATGGACCGTGATGGGAAGGTGTGGGGGGGTTATTATATTGTGCCAGGGCTGGGGCCTGATATGTGTTGGGGCATGGGGGGGTGGCACTGCAGCACCAGGGTTGGGGCTGACCAGCGTTGTGGTGGGGTGGGGAGTAATTGGCAGGCTCAGGGATGCGGCAGCACTGTGTTGGTTGGGGGGTGCCCCAGGCCATTTGGGGATGGGCCAGCTGTGTGTTAAGGGCAGATCTACAGTGGGGACCGCAGTTCCCATGATGCTCAGCTCTGGGGACTGTGGCATACATGGCCGTGTGGGTCTGGGTGCTAGCGGGGGCTATTCACGCACCCCGAGCCATGCCTCCCAGTGCAAGTGATCAACTGTGGGACCCAGCATTGGCATCCATCTCCACTTCAGCCTAGCAGCCTGGGCACTGATCCCTGCCAATGGCCGCACCTCTGCATCCAGCCTGCCCTCCCCAACCAAGGAAAGCAGCCACAAGCCCAAATTGAGCTCTTTACTTCAGCTGAGTGGCCCAGGCACTGATCCCTGCCAAGGGCCACACCTCTGCATCCAGCCCACCCTCCCCGACCAAGGAAAGCAACCACAAGCCCAAACTGGGCTCTCCACTTCAAGCTGAGTGGCCCCAGTGCTGATCCCTGCCGGCAGCTGCACCTCTACATACAGCCTGCCCTACCTGACCAAGTAAAACAGGTACGATTGGTCAGCTCCTAGCCCGGAGCTGTCAGGCTTCAATCCCCATAATTTGACTGGCTCCTGGTGACTGTGGCTGCTTTTTGGTTGGACGCCGCAGAGCCCCATTGAGGAAGAAAGCGCTCTAGGTGCCTTTTTCAAATCACAGCTCAGCCACTGCCTTGCTGTACTACTCTCTGGACAGACTTTCGGCGATTCTGCTGCTACTATGCAAATTTTTTTTTCTTCCTGGAATTTTCTGCTGTTTAACCTGCTGTACTAGCTAGGCCTGACTTCTTTATAGCTTACGGCTTGTACTGCTGAATATCTTTTTCCTGCTTAAACATTTTACCTCTGAACTACTGTACTGTATATGTCGGACTTGCCTTCCAGAGTATAGCAGAGTTGTAGATAACCTTAACTGATTGCCTGACTTCTCTACAGCTATCTGCTTGTACTACTGATTTTTTACTGCTGAACTAATTACCCAATATTGTAGGATAGCTTGAACAACTGTCTACTCCCTGCTGTCTTTCTGCCACACTCTGTTCCTATTACAGCTGCCCACATTTCTCCTTGGACTGCCTTTTCTGTTCCCCTCTTCCACTTGCTCTTTTCCATTCTAACAAAAACAAAACATGAAACACCCACTCTGAATGGCATATTAAGAAATATCAGCACTGGATATTAACAAAATAATGCTGTTCACCATATTATGCAGAAAGCATTTTTTGTTTTCACAAAATGTATAAACAACACAAAATAAAACTTAAAAACCAGTGCAAGGTGCAACATACATGTGCTTGGTATACGGCAGGACAATTATAGCAGCAAAAATGGCATAACTAAATGTAGAGACAGAGCATGAAGGGACGGCAGTTCCCACTGCTACAGCATAACCCAAATGGGTGAAAAAACATTATGTTTCGCTACATCTAGGCAAAAGGAAATGTTTGATTATGTGGGTTGTTGGATCACTCTATGTTGAGATAATGGGTATTTTAGATACTTATTTAAATTAGCACGTGAAGTAAGTAACTTGAAACTGCATTAATGATTGCTTAATTTATTAGTTGCACTATAAATAAGAAGCAGATAGACAGCTCCTTAACCTCTGAAGAAGCTCTGCCTAGACATAAGGCTCCGACAACGTTGACTTCAGAGTTCTCCATCTTGTCTGTGATTCCCCTGGCCATCCCTCTTACTAACATCCTCAACCACTCCCTCTGCACGGGGTCCTTCCTAAAAGCTTGGAAGTGCGCCATTGTTAAACCTCTTCACAAATCCGGTTCCAAGGATCTAGTATCCAACTACTGTCCCATCTCCTGCCTTGTCCCTCTCTCCAGAATTTTAGAGAAAGTGGTCAATGGGCAAACCACGGAATTCCTCTCCAAATACAACCCGCTCACAGAGGCCCAGCATGGGTCCCATGCTCGAGATAAAACCGAAACTGCCCTCACCAAGTTCACCCACTCTATAGACAAAGCTAACAACGAAGGCCTCTACACTGGTGATGCATTCATAGACCTCGCCAAAGCCTTCAACCTCATTGATCATGAAGTCCTCCTCCGTACCCTGGCTGGCCTCCATCTCTCACCTGAGGTCTGCCTCTGGTTCAAGGATTACCCAATGGGCAGATCACATCACACTATTATTGGCGGTGTCCTCTCTGAATCCTGCCCCATCAAATACGGCATCCCCCAAGGGTCCATCCTGAGCCTTCTTCTCTTCCCTTCTCTCTGGTCATTAACTCCCTGCTTGACATCTGCACCACCTCTGAACTCATTCTCTATGTTGATGATGCAGCCCTTTTCTGACAGGACAAAGACCCCAATGCTCTCATTAACAAACTTTAATTCAATTTCAGCAGATTTCACACCTGATTCACATACAAAGGTCTTGTACTCAACTCCAAAAAAAACTAAGTTCATGGTTTTCTTTAGCCCCCATAGACTCCCTGGCTTTGACCTGTCCCTCTATGACAACCTTGGTAACTCCATTGAAAGAGTCAGTGAATTCAAGTACTTTGGATTACTCCTGTATAGCCACCTTAATTTTGACACTCAAACTAGCCTCACAATCAAAAAAGTCCACCAATAGCTCAGTATCCTCCACAGAACCCCAGCATTACCTTAACAGGAAATTCAAATCCCTCTTAGTCTCCAGCTTCCTCCTTTCTGTCTTCGACTATGGTTCACTTGTCTCCTTCTCCATCAAAACTTTCTCCAGACTTCAAAGCTCCTACCACAATGCTATCCACTTTGACTCTGGTCTCCCTAAACTCACACACCACTGTGACCTTTATAAGCTCCCCAGTCGGCCTTCCCTTGAGGCCCTCCTCAACTGCAGGATGGCCACCTTCTTCTTCCTCAAACTCTCCTGTGGACTGCTCCCTGATTGTCTCACCTCTCACTTCCAGACAGCCACCACCACCAGGACCACTAGACTGTCCTCCACTCTCTCTTTCACTGTTCCTTTCTGCCAGACCACTCAAAGCCAGAAAACACTATTCTTTATGGGACCCAAGCTCTTCAACTCTCTCCCTCTGGAACCAAAACTCTGTCACTCCACAAATTCCTTCACACACAATATCAGGAGACATTTCTCTCCCACCTGCACCTGCTTGCAGCCCTAATCAGGCTCCAGTTCTGCACTCTTTTCCCCTCACCCTCTGGTTATCCACCTCTGGCACTTGCCCTCTCTTTCTATCACTTGTATTGTTAATCAACCTAGGCTAATTTTTAGATTGCACTTAATTCTTTTGTTTTCCAGTTGTATTATATTATTGTTAAACCCTCACTGAATGCTTAATGTCACCTTGTATTTGTTAATTCACCAAGGCTAGTTCATGGTTTGCCCTTTAGTCTATATTATCCTGGTTTTATGTGCCATTGTATTAACCCTCACTGTTGGTTAAATGTTTTAGCCTATGTCATGTTCTCATGATTGTTGTATGTAACTAGACACTTGTGTAAACAGGCAGCAATGCTCACATGCCTTTC
Source organism: Neoceratodus forsteri (assembly GCA_016271365.2). Taxonomy (NCBI): domain Eukaryota; kingdom Metazoa; phylum Chordata; order Ceratodontiformes; family Ceratodontidae; genus Neoceratodus; species Neoceratodus forsteri. Next base: position 137,981,517 of record JADMNL010000023.1, read on the forward strand.
CAGTATAAGCAATAATAATGAAATGAAATGAAATGAAATGAAATGAAAATGAAACTTTGACACCAAAAGGGGCAAGCGCTAAGGGCACTGAGTTCTGAAATTATATTCTCAAGAAAGGCAGCATACTTTTTAGGACCCAGAGATGTTGGGGGAAGGGCACCCCAAGCTGTAGTGCAAAATAAAAAAAAAATTGGCTGTAAACAACTTGAATGTAGTGTAAGCATATAAACGTGCACATCAACACAAATGTTGACCTCCTGTGCATACACACACACACATACATTTAAAATATTTAGAGCTAAGTGCTTTAGATATCTTTGCTAGGGGAAAAAGTGATAATCATCAGGGAATTGTGGATTCTTTCATCAGAGCCAGTCCACTGCGGGGATAAGTGCAAAGTAAATTTTAGATAAAGTTGAATTTAAAGAGCTAGTACACAGCAAGAAATTGAGATTAATTTTTGAAAGTAGTCAGATGTTACTTTTTATGTTTACTTGCGAGCATGCACAAGAAACATATTGTGGCAGCTTGCTGTAATAGTGAGTTGTGGATGTGCAGCCGTGTTGTGGCGAATGCCAGTTGTCCATTTTGGGGCTGGTCTCTGTGGCACCAATAGAGAGCATGCTGCCATGACTCGCCACTGCAATCAGGGAGTGCCCCGTCATTAACAATCAGCTGTTTTTGCTGCTTGGGTGGTCCCTGATTCCTGCAGTGAACCTCAGTTTGCCTTGTCTGGTGTCCCATTTCAATAAACATGGCAGCGGCTATCACTGTCTGCCTCTCACAGTCCCCATGAAAGTTGACGGGGATGCCCAATCCCCCAGTCAGCATGCCCCCTCCCCAGTTTATTTGAAGATGGGGGAGCCCAATCCCAGTCAGCATAATGTCCCTCTCTGTTTGTTGTGTGCTGAGGGGGGTGCCCAATCCCCCTCTGCTGACGCACCCCCCCAACACTCGGTATATGCCAAAGGGGTGCCCAATCCCATAGGCTACAGACCCTCCCAAGAAACACTCAGGTGGCATGCTGGGAGCCCACCCCAGGGTGTTAACCCACCTGTAAAAAAAGAAAACCTTCCCACAATGTTTTGTATTTCAGCGGTGCCCCCCTTCCCCAACCTACATCCACCCTCTGTGCAACCCACCTCCCCACCCTCCACCCCATACTTACCTCCAGAATCAGGCACAGTGATCTTCAGTGGACCAGAAAAATGTCTGCATTCTTCAAAGCTGACCACAAACTGAAGAAATGTCGGTAAGCCGTATAATGGCATACATGGGTTTTTTTCAACTTATGTGGATATCTCGGCCATTTTTATGACTTTTGGCACCAAATTTGTCACATGGGGTTGTTGGGACCCCATCTCATGAATTCAATAATTGTCATCTGGTTTTTTGGTCCTGGAAGGTGATTTTGTGATCACTGCGTGGAATCACCTTTCAGGACTGATTAATGAAATGACAGTGTCACTATTCATGAGGTGGGCTCCCAAAAAGCCTATGTTGCAAATTTGGTGAAAAAATTCCAAAAAAGAGTGTGTTACGAGCATACATTGTGCAGTTTCCACACACATTTTTAACTTCACGAATTTGTAATATTTTCACTCCAGATTTTCAGCACTGGCATTTTTTTACACCTCCTTATGAACAGTACAGCTGTCATTTTTCATGCCTTAGCCGAAATGTGTTTTCACACTGCTGGTGCAGAATTGCGTGGTCGCTGTGGGAAATCAGTGTTCAGACAGATTAAGAAAATCACAGTGACACTGTTCATGAGCGGAGGTCCAAAAATGCCCATGTTGAAAATTTGGTGACAAGTGTATGTAAAATGACTATGTTACAAGTGTGTGTTGTGCAATTTCCATGCACGTTCGTAACTTCGAGAATTTGTAATATTTACACTCAAGATTTTCAACACTGTCAGTTTTGCACACCTCCTTATGAATAGTACAGCTGTAATTTTTCACATCCTGCCTGAAATGTGTTTTTGCACATCTGGCGCACAATGGGCGTGGTTGCTGTGGGAAATCAATGTTCAGGATAGATTAGGAAAATCATAGTGACAGTGTTCATGAGCAGAGGTCATATGTTAAAAATTTGGTGAAATAATTCCACTAAATGACTGTGTGGTGAGTGTGTGTTGTGCACTTTCCACGTATGCTCATAAGTTTGAGCATTTTTAATATTTTTACTCCAGATTTTCAACACTGACACCTCTTCCTACCTCCCTATAAATGGTACAGCTGTCATTTTTCACATCCTGCTCAAACTGTATTAACGCACATCTGATGCAGAATGGCACGGTCGCTGTGAGAAATCAATGTTCGAGACAGATTAACAAAATTACAGTGCCACTGTTCATGAGCAGAGGTCCCAAATGCTTTTATAAGGTGGGGGGTCACAAAAAGGCCATGTTGAAAATTTGTAGTACAAATACCAACAAACGCCCAGGGCATTAGGGTTTCTAACCATAATGTCCCACCCTATACACACTGACAGGTGTCGGGTGTGCCTTTGGATTGTCAGCTGTAACGCTTACACCATTCCACCCCCAACCCCACCCTGAAGCCAGTGACAGGCATCGAGGTGTGTCTTGGACTCTTAGGCCCCAGACTTCACCCCATACTCCTATGCTGCACCCATTTCAGCATGTCCTTATGAAATGGGGTGACTATAAAGCTGAACACCACAAGGCACACCTCAACACTTGTTGGTGTCTACAGGATAGGGTGAGGTGAAATGGCCATGAACATTATGGGCAATGACCCAAAGGCACACCCCAATGCCTGTCCATCTCTGCAGGGTGGAGGTGGGGTTGGCATGAGTTCAATACTTCATTGACATTCCTATTCTGCATCTGTCTGACTCCTGCATGTCCAATGCTAATATCAGCAAGCAAACATTCAGCATTGACAAAAGCTTGTATTTTTTTTTTTTTACATTTGTCTTACATTATAAGCACACACAGATAAAATTAGACCTATTTACAGATGTGATCCACAGGTGGGAGAGTGCATGGATTGGAGGGGTATTGTAGAAGCAATAATGGCAAGTGATAAACAGTAGCAACCAGGCTCATGTAAGCCTTGCTGGGTAATATATGCAACTACTATGAAGTAATTATGGCTGGCTTGCCAGAACAGCATATTCTGAATCAGGCCCTAGAAATCAAGTTAACTCTGCTGCCTGTTGAACAAAGCTTCATTCATACAAGTCTGCTTAGCTTATTAGTGCTCTACTTGAAGATTAATTAGAACGTCCTTTGAGTGGGATTTAGAATATGACAGCTACACAACTTCAAAGCATTATGCACCAGGGAAGGGCAAGGTTCTAGGATGGATGTACCATGTTTTATAGAATATTTGTTTCCAAAAGGGGGTTCAGTAAAACATTTTTTGATGTTCCTGGGTCAACTTGTTTCTAATCAAGGATAATATTATGTGGAATGGGGCAGTTACAAGTAATTAATTTCTTTGGGGCACACTTGTGGAGTGTATCCTGCTGAATGAGCCTCAATAACAATCTTTCATGAAGATGCAGAGGAGCAGCCCCTATTACCTGTATTGAGTCAAATACTCTTTTCCCTAGCTCTTAAAGGAAAACTGCACCCTCGTATCTTCCAAATGTCATTTGCTTCCATGTCAACAGAGAATTCTTTTCATGTAGCTGTTAAAGATGTATATAACTGCTTCAGTTAGTTTTCACACTTCATACTAGGCCCTGTCACTCTCCTGGGAGGGTCCATTTCGTGGTTTTTGAAATCTCATTGTTTCTCATAGCTACATTAGCATATGAGAATGTGATGCGTAATCAACCTTTAAACTCCCCAGTATACCTGTCTGCTTAAGTACTTTTAAAAGAACCAAGCTGCAAGAAGGTGTGAAATACCACATTTACCTTCAGTGAGTTTTACAATCTATCTGAGTTGTAATGCAGTTTTTTTCCCCTTTAAACTCCATTCGGTTTATAAGTTTCCAGGGAGTTTTTGCAGGGTATTTGTTATTTTAGCATAGAGATACATGATATAAATGGTTGATCTGACATCATGTTTTCATATGCTAATGCAGCTCTCAAGGACAATGAGATTTCAACAACCACGAAATGGACCCTCCCAGGACAGTGACAGGGACCTAGTATGAAGTGTTGAAACTAACTGAAGCAGTTACATACATCGTTAACAGCTACATGAAAAGAGTTGTCTGTTGACATGGAAACAAATAACATTTAGAAGATATGAGGGTGCAGTTTTCCTTTAACCAACTCAGTGTAGATAATTTATAGCTGCAGTAAAATAAGTATATAATCAAATGTGTGCTGCACTGATTTGTAAATGCTCTATTTATTGTGCATAACCTTTGTTCACACTTGTACTGTCTTACAATTATTTACTTTAATTGAGATGTAACCAATTCTGCTGCTATATTTGTCCCCTCCCTTTGCTAATAGAAAAGGTCTCCTCCCCATTGGAGAAAAGAGATTCATTCCTGGCAACTGGGTTGAACACAGGGCAAGAGTCCTGTCAGAAGGTAAAGCTGGGAGCCTTTCCTGCTTGGCATTTTATTGCAGCTTCAGCTTTTGCTGCTGCTAATGGAAGGGCTTCAGCTTGTTTAACCAGAAAGGACACACTAAGCCAAAGCTTGTTTCTAGGTGTGACCTGGGAGCACAAGGAAGTTAAGTGACTTGCTGAGGGTCACACAATATGCAAGTGGGGCTGTTGGATTCAAATCCTGGTCTCCAGCTTTGCAGCTCAAAGCCCTAAACCTCTACGCTATACTGCCTCCCAACTGCTGGTGGAAGCCTCGATAGGCAGACTTGCCACAAAATGGCTATTGCCAGTGGAAAAGTGAATATTTTTCATTTTCTTAATGGTTGTCTTCCTTTCATTAGACTCAGGATGCACATCCTCTACCTGCTGACCAAAGATATAGGTTCTATTAAATGGAACATTCATAATCTTCAGTTGGTCACTGGAGGAGAATCCTGCCATTAGTAGCCAAATAAGGACTTGCTCTTTTTTCAAATAGACAACATCTTCATTGATGATATGGACAGAGGAAGAACTTCAGATTTAAGTGAAGTTTAAAAAGTGGCTGCTGACGTAGAAAAGTGTGAAGCTGCTGGATAGACGTGAGGGAGACAATTTTGGTTACCCTTGGTGGCTAAATGTTAAAACCAATATTAATGGAGAAGGCCCAAATCCTATTCTCCTAAGATCCCATCCTCTGTGACCCAAGGTTCTAGTTCTGTTCTAGTATCTGAATTCGTGAATATTTACTGGCTACTGTACTTATTTTTCTCTACTGTCCCCCTACACATCTAAAAGTTAACCATAGCTCTTAATCTTTTATCAATTAAATCTGGGACCCTGCCACAGAAAACGTGGGACACTGGCATTCACGATGAGGGAGACCCTTTCAATCTTTTGTCTATGAAATTTGGGACACTGCTACAGAAAACGTGGGACACTGGCACTTACAATGATGAAGACACAATCAAATATGGGAATACAAACTGTAAACAGCGTGAAAACCAATGTTTTTATTAATGTAAAGCTTAATTCTGATTCACCTTCATAGATTATGAACGTGTGCTTTAACATCTGAGTTTACAATGTATGATATCATCTTCTCTATTTGAAACATCACCTTTTTTATGTGGAATGTAGCAGTTTTTCATAGTAAAATGAGGGGTGACCCTCCTTATAGGGTCACCCACTTTAGTGTGAAAACAAAGAGCTCTCAGTAAAAAAAAGTGTGCAGACTAAAGTGCAACAGCAAGATGTGCTACGTGCAATTGTGTCACCCTCACCCAGATTGCAAACTGCATGTTGCAATCACACCCTCCTGGTGTCACCATCTGCCCCCCCAAATATATATAAACAGTCCCCCAGGCACACAATGTGGACCCCACACTTAATGTAGGCGATGGTCAGAAATCCCAATCACCCACATCACACACGCCCTTATTCCAATGCCAACATTCCAGAGCTCTCTTTGCGACACCCTACTGATGGGATACCCGCCTTATATGAAGCAACTGAAAGGCATAGTAACTCAGAAACAAAATCAATTATACAAGTAGGATTAAGAGTTTTCAGCACTGGTTAATAAATAACAAGCTGCTACCAAAGGCCAAGAAAACTGATTTATCAGACTCCACACCAATTAATCTGAAGATCTGAGCACAAGACAATCATAGTAGAAAGGAAGAGGGGAGGTAGAGAGAGCTGTAGACTGGGAACAGTCTGTGGTAGTAGTGTAGCTAGGGAGAACTGGGTAGACTGGATGACCACGCAGTCCTTATCTGCCATCAAATGTTGTTTCTATGTCTGTATGCTTGTATGTTTCTATTTGCTTACCCACAATTAAACCCTGCGGGGGTGGGGGCTGATATTACAAATGGCCAAACTTGGAAGCAAATGCATGCTGTGCCTATACCCATCTGAATCCACCTGAATGCATCAGAGCAGTCTTGCTGGTATCTTCAAAAGATATATTTTCCACAAAATGTATCAGTTTGTAACAAGTTGTGTAAATAAATGGCAAATTCATCATTTTGTGATGTACATTCCACATTTTCGGACACAACTGCAGCAAAACTTTGGATGGATGTAACCATGGTTAATAGATGATCAAACAGTTTGAAGTGAAGTCTGACTCTGGAAATAGAAGTGAGTGAATCTCAGATGGATACCTTTAAAAAGCACCCCCAACACACACACACACACATACCACTCACACACTGCATCTTCTGTTGACTGTACCATCAAGACAGCTGCATTTCAAACTCCTTGGTATATGTATATGGGCTTATCAGACTCTAAAGCCTGAGATCATTCACACTAGTGCTGCTGCAGATCTTGTGGCCATATTCCCAGCTCTGAGTAAGAGACACATGGGTTTAAAGCCTACACCAGTGACTTCCACTTGTGCACAAAACAACATCAGACTGCTGCTTTGCTGGAGTGGTTTCCTTCTGGGTGAGGTGACAATGGACCTTTGTGCCATCTTAGATTTTTTTTTAAATGAAGGAGAAAAACAATTATGCTTCCATTTTGGAAAACATTTCTTCTCAGTTAAACATGTCCTAATGGTGCTACCCCTGACTCTGAATCTGCATGGAATCTTGTGGTTGAGCCCATAATGCTAGCATACAGTTACTGCACTAAGAGTATCCAACACATTGCTTTGTAAAACACTTTGAGATACAGTATGCATGAATGCCACTGTATATGCCAAAATTGTATTCTCCTCCAATTAAACTTAGACTTTAATCCATTTAGCTAGAGATTCAGTTTGTTTGTTGGGGGAAAAATGTAAAACTTACAACATTTGTCAGCCAATATTCTAAGAGATCAAGAAGTAGGAAGCTAGCATGCCATGGTCCAACTGAGTCTATCATTGATATTCTTCCCAAATACAGCTTGACCTTAGGAAATTACAGGTAGTGAAACTATTAGTGATGCCAATGTTCAAGGTGCATGAAGGGAGAATATCAATAATATTCTCAGTCCTGGGCCATGGCATATCTCATTTATGAAAGGCTCGGTTTCATGTTGTTTTGTAGTTAGAATTATTTGTTTGTTTTTTTACATAACAACATAAGAAAGGTGCCTGCAAAACAGACCTACCGGTCTATGAAAGTCTGCTTGATTGTGCAGCTACCTCCCTAGCAGGCAGCTGCCCTTCCCCAAACCCCTTAACCTTCCATTGTTGTCCTTCTCGCCCAACCCTTACCCACCCCGTACCCTGTCCCAAGCAATCTTAAAGCCAGCCACAGTTTTGCATGATATCACCCCTTCTGGTAGTGCATTCCACCTCACAACTACTCTCTCTGTGAAGTAATGCCTCTTCATCTCCCCTCCTAAATCTCCCCCCTCTAATCTTAAACTATGCCTCCTAGTCTCCCTCATGCTCCTTAGTTTTAACACCCCTCCATCCCCTTTATTGACACCCTTGAGATACTTGAATGTCTCGATCATGTTCCCCCTCTCCTGCCTCTCTTCCAGTGTGTACGTATTCAGTTCCTTCAGTCTTATCTCATAATCCATTCCCTCCATCCCCTGAATCATCCTCGTCACCCTTCACTGAACTCCTTCCAGCAGCTTGATATCCTGGCTCAGGTACAGCCTACAGAACTGTATACAGTACTCCAAGTGAGGCTTAACCAGTGCCCTGTAGAGGGGCAAAATCATTTTCCTGTGCCTGGACATGAATCCGCGTGCTATGCACCCTAGCATACTGTTTGCTTTCGCCGCCACCCTCCTGCATTGGACAGTATTGTTCAAGCTTGCTGTTATCAATACTCCCATGTCCCTTTCCTCCTCTGTGCTCCCCAGCTTGATCCCCCTTAACCAGTATTCTCTCCTTGGGTTTCTTGCCCCAAAATGCAACACTTCACATTTTTTTTGCATTGAACCCCAGCTGCCACTTCCCTGACCATTCCTCCAACTTTGTCAAGTCTCTCTGTAGTTGCACCCATCCCTCTTCATTGTTTGCTATTGCACCCATTTTGCTGTCATCAGAGAACAGGCTAATCCTGCTCACCACCCCCTGCGCAATGTCTGAGATGAATAACCCGAACAGCACCGGGCCCAGCACCAAGCCCTGCAGCACCCTGTTCATCACAGATCTAGGCTCCGAGACTTCACCACCACCACCACCACCCTCTGCAGCCTACCCCTTAGCCAGTGTGAGATCCAACATGCCATCTTTGTCCCCAGTCCCACCCCAGATAACTTCACCCCTAGTCTCCCATGGGGAACTGAATCGAACACCTTGATGAAATCCAAGTATAGCACATCCACAGCATGGCCCCCATCCAACTCCCTCGTCATCCAGTCATAGTTCTGTATAAGACTGGTCTGGCAGGATCTCCCAGAAACAAACCTGTGCTGCCTCCCATCCTGCGGGCTACTGCCTCCAGAAATGCTACCAGCCTGTCCTTTAGTGTCATCTTCATGAGCTTTCCCACTATGGACATCAGATTGACTGGCCTATAGTTCCCTGACTCATCCCTTGGACCACTTTTGTGTAACAGTACTATGTGGGCCATCTTCCAGTCCTGTGGCACCTCTGTAGTTTTTTTTTTAGTTGTTTAACCAGGAGAAGCAAACTAAGCCGAAAGCTTTTTTACAGGTGCGACCTGGGAGCACAGGGAAGTTAAGTGCCTTGCTCAGGGTCACACAATATGCAAGTGGAAGCTGTGGGATTCAAACCCAGGTCTGGTCTGCTGGATGCCACCAGATTTGCAGCTCAGAGCCTTAAGCCACTGCACTATACTGCCTCCCAGTGTTTCCAGGGAGGTGCTGAACAAGTTCGCCAGTGGTTCTGCTAGAACCTCTGCCATCTCCCGCAGCACCCTGGGGTGGATACCATCTGTCCCTAGTGCTTTATTCACCTTCAGTGCTTTTAGCCCTTCCAAGACTCTGCTACCATCTATCCTACCATCTATTAACTCACACCCCCATCCCCCCCTGACCAGGGTGGTAATGGACCACCCTCCTCCCTTGTGAACACTGAGCAGAAGTACTCATTCAGTGCTTCCACTTCTTCCTTCCCCTTTTCTACCCACTCCTTCACCCTTTTTATCCTCACTTCCTTTTCTCCCTGATGTATCTAAAAAAGTCTTTCTCCCCTCCTTTAATTCCCTGCACTAATCTGAGTTTCCTAGTGGCTTTCGCACCTCTTACCCTCTTGGTCACCTCCTTAGATCATTTGGTGTACTCCTCCCTGTCCTCCCCCTTTACTGTCCTTCTGAACCTCCGCTACACAGCTCTTTTTACTTTCACCCCCCATCACCTCCACGTTCAGCCAGCATGGTCTCTTTGCTCTATTTTTCTTACTTTGTACCCTGGTGCATATTTCTGTCGCCTCTATGATTCCTTGCATTTTTATGTCCCATTCCTGTGCTGTCCCCATCCCCCAATTTATCTTTTTGAATCTTCCATTCAGCAATTCCCGCATTTTCCCAATCTCCGCAAAGACACAGACAGGATGGAAGCTGTCCAGAGGAGGGCAACTAAAATGGTGCAGGGTCTGCACCGGAAGACATGTGAAGAGAGACTTAAGGAGCTTAATATGTATAGCCTCGAGGAAAGGAGGGAGAGGCGGGACATGATAGAAACTTTCAAGTACCTCGAGGGAATCAACAAAGTCCAAGAGGGTAGCATCTTTCAAAAAGAGGGTGTGCAGAACAAGAGGGCACAATTTGAAGATAGGGGTGGCTCAGAGGTAATTTAAGAGTATTTTTCACAGAGGGCTGTGGATGCATGGAGCGGCCTTCCGGAGGAGGAGGTTGTGGAGTCAAAATCAGTGGTGGAATTCAAGCATGCATGGGACAGTCATAAGGCAATTCTGGGGGTGGGGGTAAGAGAAGTAGGCTGCTAGTTAACTAGGATCTGCAGCTTATCCAGTAGGTAGGGAAATGGGCAGACTGGGTGGGCCAAGCGGTCCTTATCTGCCGTCAAATTCTATGTTTCTATGTCAGTACTTGGGTGTATCAATGCATATAAGCTTGCATGAGACATTGGAGGAGGTTGCAGCATTTGGAGAGTGGGTGTTGGTATTGCTGTTGTCTGGAAAAAGGCATCATGCTGGCACATCAGCAAGTGGGAAGTATGGCTCAGAGGTACAGGTGTAATTGGGTAGGTCCGTGGAGGGAGGATGACATTGAAAATTAATACAAGGAAGATTTTAGGCAGTTAAGAACTGCTTCTGAATAGTGTGCTGCTTTTTAGATTTTTGTTTCTTAGTTTTGAAGTAGAGAGCAGTTTCTATACTGAATGCTTGAGCTAACATGAGAGCTGGGGATTTGGAGATGGTAAATGAGTCAGCAGGGGACACCAAAAGGGAAAGTGAGCCACTCTCACTGCTGGCTAAAACCAGTCCCCACCTACTGGGTGGATAAATTCTGGCCTGGGAGACCTAGAATTAGGATAAATGTGATCTGACCACCCCTTTAAATATTGAAAAATATTTGCCAGAATTCATCCTCACAACCATTGCATATGTGTGTGTGTGTGTGTATATATATATATATATATATCTATATATCTATATATATTTATTTTTTATTTATTTAACCAGAAGTAGCACACTAAGCTGAAAGCTTTTTTACAGGAGCGACCTGGGAGCACAGGGAAGTTAAGTGACTTGCTCAGGGTCACACAGGATGCAAGTGGAAGCTGTGGGATTCAAACCCAGGTCTGGTCTGCTGGATGTCACCAGATTTGCAGCTCAGAGCCTTAAACCACTGCGCTATACTGCCTCCCCAAATAAATACATATATATATTTTAGAGCCAAAAAACTCAGTTTAATGCATCAGTTAGGGTTGTTCCACAGCGACAAAAGTGAGGAAATTCTGTGTCAGGGTTGAACCCCCCCCCCTTGGACCCCCCACAGCCCACCCCCAACCAGCATCGTGGTGCACCATGGGGTCAGTGGCCCTAACTCACACCCCATCACATGTGTAAAGAATCTGAGGTGTAGGAAAATGGGGTGAGAGCTAGGACCGACAGTGTCAGTGTCTCAGTAGGTAGCACACTCAGCTCTGAGGCTGGGACATCAGAGGGCTGTGGGTTCAGTTCCCACATCTGGCACTTGGGTTAATATCCCAGTGCTGACACTGTAGTGCAGCATGAGAGGGGGGTGCTGCACTTCTGAGGTGCCGTCTTTCAGATGACATGTTAAACCGAGGTCCCATCTGCCTGGATTGGTGGTAGTTCAGGTGGATGTTAAAGATCCCATGGCACTTATCAAAAAGAGTAGGGGAATTTACCCGGTGTTCTGGCCAAATTTCCCTCATTCACTAAAAATACCAACAACAGCTTAATCTGGTTCAAGGTCAGTTGGCATTCATCTGTATCCCCCTTCCCTGGGTTGTGCCTGAAAATAGGCAGGATTTGTCTAGTGCACTTACCCGGTCAACAAAAAACAAAAACTAAAATAAAAAAAATAAATAAAAGAAATAGTGAATGTAATGCAGCAGCAGTCTTGTGACATAATAACAGGAACAGCAATGCAAACAGAAGTGCCAACAGTGGCGCACATGGTAATGCAAACGTAAATGGTACAGGAAACATTAATAGAAACGCAAGCGCAAAGTGATGCCAAAGCGAACAGTGATGCAAACGGACATTGAAGCATGTATGAAAATGCAACTAGTAATGTAAACAGTGATGGCAGTGATATTTAAAATGGAAATGTGAAGTGTCACAGCAAAAAGAATGCAAAGGGGAACGAAGCCCGGAAATTCGAGCATAAGTGCCCATGCTTGTAAACCGTAACGTGCACAGGCATCTACGAACTGTAAATGCAAATGGTAACGATAACAGGAAGAATAACACCAAAGGAAGCAGAAATGGAAACAGGAACAGAAGCGTGAACGGAAATGCAAATGGTAACAGTAACAGCAAGGAAGACGCAAAACAAAAGAGAAATGGAAACACAAATGAAAGGGCTGCCATAAACAGAAATGGCAATGCGCACAGAGATACAAACAAAAATGCAAAGAGAAACAGTAATGTAAACGCAAATGGTAACGGTAACGAAAACTCAAGCGCAAATGACAACGCAAAGGGTAACGCACATGGTGGCATACATGGGAACATAAACACAAACGGGGACAGAAATGCAAGTTGAAACAGTAACTGCAACAGTAACAGAAGCGCATTCCCTGTTTTTGCTGAACAGGTGCATAGAGAAAACACAGTGGCCCAGATATTCAAACTGCTCCCAAAATGTGCGCAATAGCAGAAGCAAGCACAATTCAATTGCGCATATCTTGTAACAGGCAGCAATATTCAAACATGGAGCAGAACAAATTGCATGACGATCCAGCGTCTGAATATCGCTGAAACTGCGCCGGAGCGCAACCAGGAAAGGGAAGCTGAGCAGAAAGGTTGCGCCATAGCGCAACAAGGGCAGCCCAGCTGAGCAGTCCAGAGGTGCCATAGCGCAAGCAGACCCCCCCTCCAGCAGAGCAATGGAACTGCACAACCAGGGAGGCAGGCTGGGGCCCACTGCCAGCCATGCCACACATGGGCACAGGAACACACTGCAGAACCAACAAGACACCTGCACACCCCAAGCACAGCATCACTGGGGTGGGACGGATGATCTACTGGCCCATGGGGACAAGCCAAAAAAGCACAGCAGGGCCATGGCCCCAGCACAACCACTGGCAGGCTGAGACTACCACACACAGGGGTTGACAACCACAGTGCACAGCCCCCGTGTGCACAGCACACCTGCACTGTGACCCCAAGACACCACCCATGTGCAGTGACTGGCACTGCAGGAAACACCATGCACCCCGGCACCGTCAACCTCGTGCAGCGAGAACCATACAAGCCAGACCCACCCTGTGCACCCAGCAGTGGGTGGCAGCAGATGGCAAGACCAACAGAAAGTCACTGCCACACTGGAGACACCTCCCCATGCACACACGTGCGCACACACACACACACACACATACCCAGGACCATACCACCCCAGATGGCATGCACACCACTGCAACTGAGCAACCATAGCCAGCTGCAAATCAGAGACCAACACAGTATTCATATCAAAATATATATATATTAGAAAAATGTAAAGTACAAAATGAACAACAATAAAAATATTTATAAGAGGGGGGGTAGGGTACAAGGTAGGGGTGGGCAAGGGGTGAGGATGAACAACTTGAGAGAGAAGGCAGGGTGGGAGGGATGGGTGAAGTGGGAAGGGGAAGCCGGCCTAAGGCCTAGCAGGCTGGTCCTCCACTGCCTGGTGCCGTCGTGCCTGGCTGTGCCTCCTCCGTAGCCCATGGCGCTGTATATTCTGGAGGATGGTCCTGTTTTCCATGGACACCTGGGTCAGCTGTTGCAGTGCCCGCTCAATTCTTCAGAGCACAATGAGGCCTAGGAAAACGGGAACACAGTCAATGGCTGTGACTGACCACAACCCTGAACACCACCCAACCTACAAGCCATATAGCCCAATGTCCCGCACCTGTGATGGTATGCACCCACCCACAGTGAACATGCACGTGGCCAGCCCAACCAGGCGGCACCAGCTATGTGCACCACTGCACACACACACTGCCCATGTCCATCACAGCACAAACAAGGCTGTCAAGTGACGTGGCAATGTGGTGCAATGCCAGCTCCACAGCCATGTGCCCAGTGCATGCATGGACCACCAGTGATGCACACACAGACGTGCAGTGACACTGGACAGTGATGAATGTCGCCTGTGTCATGCATGGTTGTGTTGTGCATGGCTGGTGGTCATGCCCACCCCCTTCAGCATGCAATAGCATCCATGATGTAATGATACTCACACTCCGCAAGCAGCTGTGGCTGCTGCTGCTGTGGCCCACCCCTCGCAGCACCACCGACCGTCACCGGGGCCCTGCCACGGCCCTCTTCATCCCGTGCCTGCATCCTCTCTGCCCGGCCTGTGGGAGACAAATGTTGAGAAAAACATCAGTGTGACTCCAAAACAGACTGCCCCCTGCCCCAGTGAGAGTGCCTGCCCACACAGCCAGACCCATGCATCTCACACCTGCACACACTGACACAGCCAACCATGTCAGAGCCATCACCCATTCACAGCCACCAAAACACACTCACACCCCTACAGAATACAGGTGCATAGATGGTACACCACCTGGCCTGGCACTGCGCCCTCCTGGCACGTGACCGTAGCCTCTCATGCAAGTCCGGCTCCTCTGCGGAGGTCACTGTACCTATGCCGGCACTGCTCGGCAGACCGGCGCCGCCCAGTGACCCCCACCAGGTCATTGGCCACTTGCAGCCAGACCTGGGTTCGAGCCATGGTGAGGGGCTCCTCCCCATACAGTGCCCCATAGTGGGGCTCTACCAGGGCCACCAGGTTGGCCACCTCCACCGGGCTCCATTGGAGTGCCCTCCTGTGTGCCATTCTTCCAACTTTACTGCAGGCAATATGGCGCCCCGCAGCGCGCAACCCCCGTGGAAATGTTGCTAATAGACCACCATAGGTTCCAATCGCACTGTTACGAGTACAGTGCCGTCGAGTCCATAGCGCTGTCACCAGACAGCGAATAGGCCGCATTACATGGCAGTCAAGAGCGCCAGGAGGCAAAAGGTCGGACACCAGGTCAGAGGTCTATGATGCAAGGCCACGCTAGCGCCATCTGATGTCCGCATCCTGCGACTGACCACCTGCGTGCCAGTGCCACAGTGGACTGTGCGCGGTAGTGCCACAGTGCCGCATAGTGCCCAGTGCTGTAGTACCATTGGCACAATGGTGGCCATGGCCTGGTGCCGATCACGCACAGCAAGTCATCAGCGCGGCAGGCGCCTGCGTAGCTACCTGGGCATGCGCAATGCACGGTGTACCGCACAGTCACGAGATCTGCGCTATTGGCTCAGCCCGGCTTAACCGTGTTGCAAAAGCGCAATGGCGCGATATTCAGCCGACACATGCAAATCATCCGATCAGCCATTCAAAGGCGCAGTGGCGCGATTTGCATCTCATTACAGTTGCTCCACTCCTAATTTGCATGCATTGTGCTATAAAACTGCGACAGTGGGCTGCGCTGGCCAGATTCGGTTACTGCAGGTGAGAGGTGAGTTGCATGCTGTGGGATGTTCTGGACAATGGGCATGGGATAATGCTGTAGACTGCACAGTGACAGGTGTCCACTTCCACCCATACAGATCGCCATGAACGAGCAGAGCCAAGGTGAGGGTGAGGACAGTGGGTGAAGGAGGAGGAGACCCAACTTCACCACAGCAGAGACTGAGGCCCTCTTCTAGGCCTACCTGGAGGAGGAGACACTACTGAGTGGATGGCGGGGCACCCCTCAGGCCCGTGCGGCTGCATGGGAGGGGGTAGCCTGGGCAGTGAACCTGCACGGAAGCCACCAGCGCTCCGTGCAGGAATGCAAAAAGAAGATTGGGACAGACCGCAGGAGGGTGAAGGAGAAGGTGGCAGCCCTCAGGGCGGCACGTGCTGGCACTGGCGGGGGCCAGCCAGCGGTGGTGGAGCTGACCCCGGCTGAGGACCGACTGGCTGCATCAATGCAGTGCAGTGCTATTGAGGGCATACCAGAAGGTGGATTCCAGACAGGTGGAAGCCCATCACTGCACGGTATGACATGGTGGTGGTGTTGGGGGGGTTGTTCACATGCACTCACATGTCCTCTCTTTCTGTTACAGATCCTGTTCATCTTCAGGGGACGGTGGTGGTGGGTCCAGGCAGTGAGGATGACCTGCTGGACATGGAGGAGGGTCCATCCACCTCTGTCACCAGCCAGCATGCACTGCACCAGCATGCACGCTGGGCTGCCAACTCTGGTGTCGGTGATTCGGGTGTGGGGGGTGCACAGCCTGTGTCTCAGCAGTCTGGCATGCAAGCATGCCAGCACGCTGTGACTGTGGCTGTAGCACGTACCTGCACCATTGATGATGCAAGGACTGCAATGGGCAGTGACATGTGTGTGTCCCATGATGGACACACAGCAGGCCAGCACATGCCCCTGGGCCTTGCTGGTTCCAACTTGTGTGCCAGCATGTCGGCACAGTCCCAGGCTGTGCCTGTCAGCACCGGTTGGGCAGCACCGGTGGCTGTGCAGGTGTTCGGCACTGTTGTGCCACAGCGTGTGGAACCCAGTGGTCCCTGGGCACAGCGGTTGGAGGGGCAGCAGCAGCAGTCACCCACCAGGTCTGGGGGTACAGTGTCCAGCGGTGGCACATGCCCACCGCCCTTTGATATGCCCATTCCTGGTCCTGGCGAACAGCGCCCACCCTCAAGGGATGTTGTGCATCAGGACCTTCCACACCCTGGGGGACAGGATGCCGTTGTGGCAGAGTACCCATTGGACAAGCACACCCGCCTGCTGCAGGAATCAGTAGAGCAGCAAAGGCAGGTTGCAACGTCTGTGGAGGCACTGTGTGTGGCTGTGGAGCGGCACAGCAGGGAGTGTGCTCTGGACCATGCAGAGATGGTCCATATGCAGATGGACGTGACCGCCGCCATTGACAGGCAGACCCAGGCATTGGTCGCTGTCGTGACGCATTGGGCACACACGCAGGGTGCTCCTGTACCGCTGCACCCCACACAGTACGCTCTCCACCTCCCCGCTCCCGGCATCGTGCGACACCAGGCCTGTCGATGCCGGGTTCTGCTAAGCACAAAACTAGCCAGGAAAGTCATAAATCATATGACTTTTAAATTGTTTTTCTACGTGGTTCCTGAGATATAAGCAATTTAGTGTTCCAACTCCTCATTTTCTGCTCCGAGACCCATTATCATGCATACATTCTTTGTACTCACTGTCTTTTTCTATGCAGCTTTTGGGGAAAACCAGCCTGTGTGCTTACATTACTGTTACCCTTACCACTTCTGCTTGCAGTTCCGTACCCATTTCTCTTATTGTTCCCGCCTACGCCACCATGTGCGTTACCCTTTGCGTTTTCATTTGCGCTTGTGTTTCTGTTATTTTAACCATTTGAGTCTACAGTACTGATTATCTTTGTGTTTTGCTTTGCGTCACCATGCGCATTACCACTTGCATTTGAGGGCACCGTGTTTCTATGTGACAAGACATTACGTGGCAGGAGCGCGGGGCCCAGTTCACTATTTCTCATTATCATTCTGAAAATTAAGGGAAATTAAAGGCAAAAAACTCCATTTAATGCATCAGTTAGGGCTGTTCCACAGTGACAAAAGCGAGGAAATTTGATGTTAGGGTTGAAACCCCCCCTTGCACCCCTTCAGCCCACCACCCCCAACCGGCATCGGGGTGCGCATTGGGGTCGTCGGTCCTAACTCTCACCCCATTCTCTAGTCCTCAGCTTCTTTCCACATGTGATGGGGTGAGAAGGTTGGGGCTGACAACCCCAGCATGCACCCTGATGCCAGTTGGGGGGTGGCTGGAGGGTGCAAGGGGTTTCAACCCTAACATTGAATTTCCCGTACTTTTTGTCGCTGTGGAACAACTTAACTGATGCATTAAACACAGTTTTTTGCCTCTAATTTTATATATATATATATATACACACACATATTATCACGGCACTATAGTTAGGGTTGAGTACCCCATTTAAGGTTAAATCTGAAATTTGGCAGTTTAATAACTTTGCAACTGTATGATGGATTTGCCTGAAATTTGGAATGCATGGTCTAGTACCATAGATCTCTGGATCTGCCAAGTTTCATTGTGGTTGGATGTCCAAAACCTTCAGGGGACATGCAGTCATGGTACCCAACGCGCCTTATGAAGATTTCATTAAAAAATATTAAATGGTCCAAAAGTTATTCAAAAAAAACTGTTCCCCATTATAGTCTATGGGAAAAGTTAAAATGTTCAAAAGTGTCGCAAATGCCATTTTTACTGTCTCAAATGACCCTTTTACTTTTGCAAATTGGCCATCTTGTTTTCAGTTGGTGGTCAGAGAAATGCTTGGAATTTAAATGTGGGACCCTCTAAGGACACAATTCTGAGGATGCTAGCCATGTCTTTTTGGGGGGGTTAAACACCCCAGAAATATACAAAATCACACATGCCCACACAATGCAAAGCATCATGGGCTGCATATGCAAATCACCACAGAATGTTATGCTGGTCCAACTTTAAGCAGAATTGTATGGTGCCGGAAGGCCTCTCACACAGTTTGCAAAGGGTGCTAACAGATGATATAGACACGTGTTTCGTCCTACCAGGACTCATCAGTATGCCTCGTCTGTTTGACACCCCAGTGGAATGGACCAGCTACCCTAAGACAGTGTGTCCTGGATATGTTGTGGTGAACCCATTAAAATAAAAAACTATTTAAAAGACAAAGAACCTCTGTGCGCAAAC
This sequence comes from Neoceratodus forsteri, assembly GCA_016271365.2. Taxonomy (NCBI): domain Eukaryota; kingdom Metazoa; phylum Chordata; order Ceratodontiformes; family Ceratodontidae; genus Neoceratodus; species Neoceratodus forsteri. Next base: position 138,000,346 of record JADMNL010000023.1, read on the forward strand.
ACTGAGGCAAGGGTTACCTCAAAGGGCATTTGGCTGGGAAGCCAAGTTTCAAGAAAATAAAAAAATCACACATGCCCACACAATGCAAAGCATCATGGGCTGCATATGCAAATCACCACAGAATGTTATGCTGGTCCAACCCCAGAAATAAGTTTTTTAAGTTTTTATAAACAGTAGTGTCACAAAGTACTTTCGAATATGTGACAATTTCATGATTTTATTTGCGAAAGTGTCATAATTTGCAAAAGAAGTTTGAGACACTATGGCCAAAACAACAGGAAATGTTTGCCACCCAGCAGCAAAACAACAGTTTGGTCTTTTGGGTTGAAATTTGCAGAGAAGAAAGCCAACATCCCACAGATGTGCCTTTTGATAGTTTGATGACAACATACTACAGGGCTGAAAAGTTACGGCACTCCAAAGTTGACAATTTTCCCATAGGATAGCATTACAGTGTCTGAAGTGCATTTCGGGTACTGTATCTCGAAAATGCTTCAAGATACGTACTTTTCATTGCAAAATGTCTTAGTCACCCACTGGGGGGGGGGGCTAAGTGCAAAACTAGCCTGGAGAGTCATAAATAATTTGAGATTTTCATTTTTTTCTGTGTCGTACAGTTCCTGAGATATAAGCAATTTAGAATTCCAAGTGCCCATTTTCTGCTCCGAAGACTATTATTATGCACACATTCTTTGTATTCACTGTGCTTCTGAATGCACCTTTTTGGGAAAAAAAGTGCTTGTGTTTGCAGTGCTGTGACCCTTAACATTTCCACATGCGTTTCCATTACTTTTGCGTTTCCGTTTACATCACTGTGTACGTTACCCTTTGCATTACCCTTTGTGTTTGCATTTACACTTGTGCTTGCATTATTGTTACCGTTACCATTTGTGTTTCCATTGACATTTTCGTTAGCATTTACTTTTGCATCACCGTGTGTGTTACCATTTGTGCTTGCGTTTGTGTTTCCATTTGTGTTACTGTTTCCTTTGGCATCATTGTTGGTGTTACCGTTACGGTTTGCATTTCCAGTTGTGTTACTGTTACCGTTTTCATGTTCATTACCGTTTGCATTTCCATTGGTATTAGCATTTGCATTTTCGGTAGCGTTTCCATTGTTGATTGCCTTACTGTTTCCTTCTGCGGCGCCGTTGCCATTACCATTTGCATTTCTGTTTGTGTTTCTGTTACCGTTTGCGTTTTCGTTACCGTTTGCATTTCCATTGCCGTTGGTGTTTGTGTTACCATTTGCATTACCATTTGTGTTTGCATTTACGTTTGCACTTGCATTTGTCTTACCATTTGCTTTGTCATTTCCATTTGCGTCACCATGTGCGTTACTGTTTGCACTTGCGTTTGCATTACTGTTAGCATTACTATTTTCTTTTACCTCACTGTTGCCATTACCATTTGCATTTATGTTAACATTTCTGTTTTTGCATTTTCATTACTGTTTGTGTAACCATTTGTGTTTGCATTAATGTTTGCGCTTGTGTTTATGTTACCAGCTGCGTAACCATTTTAGTTTGCATTAACACTTGCACTTCCATGCATGTCTGTGACATATGTAATACTTGGTCTACTATGGTACTTCTGTGCATTTATCAATTTTCATTTGACATCTGCATATGTTTTTTATTGAATGAAGCACCCAAAAATGTATTTTCCACCACTCATGTGAAGTCTCACCCTCATGCTGTTCTGCAACTGTTGAAGAGATTTAGATAAGATTTGGTATACATGGAGTGGAATGGTGCATCTATTTATTTACCAATTTATATTTCACTGGTACATATGGTTTTTGCATAATGCACTGCAAAACATTCTGTTTTTGCTATTTTTCTGCACTGTCTTGTGTGTTACATAGCACATCCAATGTGTGGTTGATTGGTCTGATACTTGGCAAGTAGAAAGCCCATTCTTCCAGAAACATGCCCGTTTTTGTTTGGTGAAAAAGTCATGTTCCGTTCCAGAGTTATAAGCATTTGAAGTTGACCCCCTTCACAGCCAGAAATTTGTTTTGGCTGCAAGTTCTGCCATTATACCACATTTTCAGCCTTGATTTCTGCCATGTTGTGGTGGGAGACTTCTTAAAGGTGCAAAAACTTAAAAATGTAATACCTCTGGAATGGGTTGGTCTTTTCACATGAAATTTGGAGGATGTTGAGTGGATGTCGTGGAGATGTGAATTATGCTATTTACATGCTGGAAAAATAATTTGCTGCGGAGATACTGCATGACACACTTATCATTTTGTGCATAGTGTTATGAATGGTGCTAGTGGCTTGAAATTCATAGCATAGGTAGCCCTAGTGGCACGGAGGTGCCTTTCAGTGGTTTGGTTCACATTAGCCTTTGTGCCATTATCTCAGAAACGAAGCGAGATACAGACTTTTCGCTACTGTTGCCTCACATCGCCTTTGTGCCATTATCTCAGAAACAAAGCGAGATACAGACTTTTCCCTACTGTCGTCTCACATTGCCTTTGTGCTGTTATCTTGGAAATGAAGTGAGTTACAGACTATTTGCTACTGTTGCCTTACATCAGCTTGCTCTTACCGTTTCCATTTGCGTTACTGTTTGCATTTACATTTGCTTTTCCTTCACCGTTCGCATAACGGTTTGCATTTGCGCTTCCATTTCCATTACCATTTCTGTTTCTATTTACTTTTACTATGACTGTTAGCATTTGTGGTTACATTTACTGTTACCATTACCATTGCCTTTTGCGTTTGCAATTGCATCACTCTTACCATTACTGTTTGCATTTGAGACACCATTTCCATTACCACTTGCGTTTCCATTTCCACTTGTGTTACCACAACAGTTAGAGCTTACATTTGCATTCAAGCTTCTGTTAGTGTTACACTTACCATTACCATTTATGTTTCACTCACCATTACCATTTAGCACTAGCATTACTGTTACGGTTATTATGGAGACATGGGCAGCATGGTGGGACCCCACGCTTCCACCACCACATACCATTCACTATTTATAGTGCACATTCTCAAAAAGAAGGGAAATTCATGGCAAAAACTCAATTTAATGCATCAGTTAGGGTTGTTCCACAGCAACAAAAGCGAGGAAATTCAGTGTTAGGGTTGCCACCCCTTGCACCCCATGCCCACCTCACACCTACCAACAGGCATTGGGGTGTGTGTTGGGAGTCATCGGGCTAACTCTGACCCCATTCTCCTATACTGCACCACCTCATGTCTTATTTACATGGAATGGGGTGAGAGTTAGGGCTGATGGCCCCAATTCACACCCTGATGCCAGTCAGGGGGTGGGATGGGGTGCAAGGGGTGGCAATCCAAACACCAAATCTCCTCACTTTGTCACTGTGGAACAACCCTAACTGATACAGTAAATGGATTTTTGCCATGAATATATATATATATATATATATATATATACAAAACACACACACATATATATGTGTGTATATATATATATATATATATATATATATATCATATACAATGGAGAGCTGTCAGATAAATGATGTATCTACACAAATGCTGTTTGACCTCAGATAACCTCATGAGTGGCATATGCCATGAGTGAGGTGTCTGAGATCAAACAGCACAAGAGTAGATAAATCATTCTTCTAACAGGTCACCATAATATATTTAATTTATGCAATAGGGATGTTTTCTGTCAGTGCAGGGACATTTGCTTTTGATTGCTCATCTTTTTTTGCATCTGTTTGTCAAAAAGTGAACAAAAAATTGCATTTTCTGCTCTTTTTTGCTAATTATAAAAAATCTGTACAGTATCTATAAATGAAACACCACTCATTTTGTAGATAATTTTGTACTGAACAACTTTCGTGTTCGCAGTATCATGTTATCTTTTTTCATTTTAAAGTTATTCTTATTTGAATATGAGTAGCACTCCACTGAGGCCGAGCATTCTAAATGAGTTCTGGAGTGACTGTGACATAGCTACTATATGGATACATTTTATTTATGCAATAGGCATGGACATAAATCCTATGTGATAAATCTGAGCTACTATGAGATGCATTCAAAATGTTACATTTATACACATAGTAGATGCATCATCACAGATTTATATACATAGTAGATATGTCACAATCACTCCAGAACTCATTTAGAATGTTCAGCCTCAGTACCAGTACTAACAATATACAAATGCAAATAACTTTAAAATGAAAAAAGATAGCATAGTGCTGTGAGCATGAAAGTTGTGCAGCACAAAATTGCCTACAAAATGAGTGGTATTTCATTTATATATACCTTATAGATATTTTTATAATTAGCAAAAAAGAGCAGAAAATGCATTTTTTGTTCAATTTTTTGACAAACATATGCAAAAAAAGATAAACAATCAAAAGCAAATGTCCCTGCACTAACAGAAAGCATCCCTATTACATAAATGAAACATGCAATGGTGAGCTGTCAGATAAGTGATTTATCTACACTCGTGCTGTTTGACCTCAGACATCTCACTTGTGGCTTATGCCACTCGTGAAGTTACCCAAGATCAAACAGCACTTATGTAGATAAATAATTTATCTGACAGCTCACCATTGTATACCTCTTATTTATTCAATGTCTGTGAAGATAAATGGATATATTACCCATTTTATCAGAACAATCTTTTTCAACTTCTGCACTTGCAAAATTGAATGTAATTTTATGTTTGCTTGTGCACATGTGCAAGAAACATGTTGTGGCAGCTTGCTGGAGAAACAGGTTGTGGAGGTGCAGCAGAGTTGTGGCCAATGCCACCACTGCTTTTTGGGGCTCATCTTTGTGTCACCAATGAAGGAGCATGCTGGCTATGACAGTAGTCTACAAGCGTTCCACCAACTTGACATGATTTCGCCACTGCAATGAGGGAGCGCCCCCTCACTGCAGCGTGTGCCTTGCCTGATGTAACATTTCAATAAACATGGTGTTGCTGTCCACCTCTCACAGTCCCCAGAAAGCTGACTTCAAGCATGCCCAATCCCCGTGTTGGCAGGCCCCCTCCCCAGTTCATTTGCCAACAGGGGAGCCCAATCCCTGTTGGCATATATGCCCCTTTGCTGTGTTTTGTCTGCTGAGGGGGTGCCCAATCCCCCTCGGCATCATCCCCCCCAAACACAGACACACTTGCTGAAGACAGACCCAATCTCTGTCAGCTTCAATGCCCTGTCTCCAATCTGCCTAGGCAGGTGCCCAATCCCTCTCAGCATCATCCCCCCAAACACAGACATGCTTGCCGATGGGGTGCCCAATCCCCTGTCAGCATGTTTAACCCTCCCATTGCATTGTCATTTTCCTGCCCCCACCCCACCCCATTGTGTGCCACACTGGGAGCCCACCCCAGTGTGGCTAACATGACCCCCCAAACTGTTACACCTGTAAAAAAAGAAAACGGTCCATGGTGGTTTTTATGTGTTTTTTTTTTTTTTATAGCTTGAAACACAGAAAACAGTCCCTCACCATCAGGTCCTCTCCCTCAACCTGCACCCCACCCTCTGTGCACCCAACCTCCCTGCACCCCCCTCACCCCATACTTACCTCCAGAGCCCAGCGTAATGATCTTTGGTGGAGCGGGAACATGTCTGCACTGTTCAAAGCTGAAGGCGAACTGAAGAAGTGCTGGTAAGCTGTATAATGGCATAAATGGGGGGTTCAATATAGGTGGATATCTCAGTAATGCTTGTGGCATTTGACCCCAAATTTTCAACATGGGGTTCTTGGGACCTCACCCCATGAACTCAAGTCACTGCCATGTTGTTATTTGGTCCTGAAAGGTGATTTCGTAGTCACTTTGTGGAATCACCTTCTTGGACTGATTAACAAAATGACAGTGCCACTGTTAATGAGGTGGGCTCCCAAAAAGCCTACGTTGCAAATTTGGTGAAAAAATTCCAAAAAATGACTGTGTTACGAGCGTGTGTTGCGCAGTTCCCATGCACGCTCGTAACTTTGGAAATTTTTGTATTTTCACTCCAGATTTTCAACATTGCCCTTTTTACACACCTCCTTATTAACAGTACAGCTGTCATTTTTCTCATCCTACCTAAAATGTGTTTTTGCACATGTGGTGCACAATGGTGTGGTCGCTGTGCGAAATTAACATTCGGGTCAGATTACGAAAATCACAGTGACAGTGTTCATAAGGAGAGGTCCCAAAAAGCCCATGTTGCAAATCTGAGCAAATTCCAAAAAATTACTGCATTACCAGCATGCGTTGCACAGTTTCTATGCAAGTTTGTAACTTCTCTAATTTTTTTATATTGCTACTCCAGGTTTTCAACATTTCAGTTTTTGTACACCACCTTATGAACAGTACAGCTGTCATTTTTTCACATCCTGCTTGAAATATGTTTTCACACCTGTGGCACACAATGAGCATGGTCGCTGTGGAAAATCAACGTTCGGGACAGATTAGAAAAATCACAGTGCCATTGTTCATGAGCGGAGGTCCCAAAATGCCTATGTTGAAAATGTGGTTTAAAAAATTCCCAAAATAATTGCATTATGGGTGTGCGTTGCACAGTTTCTACACACGCTCATGACTTCGCCAATTTTTTTTATATTTTCACTCCTGATTTTCAACATTATCATTTTTTTATACCTCCTCATGGACAGTACAGCTGTCATTTTTCACATACTGCCTGAAATGTGTTTTCGCACCTGTGGCACCAAATGGCACAGTTGCTTTGCAAAATCACCTTTTGGCTAATGAACTGATAGTGTCACTGTTCATGCGGTGGTGTCACAAAAAGCCCATGTTGAAAACTTGGAGTGAAAATACCAAGAAAAGCCCAGGGAGTTAGGGTTACTGACCATAACACCCTACCTTGTAGGGACTGACAGGCATCAGGGGTGTGACTTTGGAGTGTCGACAGTAATGTTCATGCCATTCCAACCCCCATCCCCACCCTGCAGCCAGTGATAGGCATTGAGGTGTGCCTTGGACTCCTTGGCCCAAAGTTCACCCCATTCTCCTATACTGCACCTATTTCAGTGTATTTACTTATGGAGTGGGTTAAGCGTAAGGCCTGAACACCCCAAAGCACACCTCAACACTTGTCAGTGTCTGCAGGGTGGGTGAGGTGAAATGATGTGAGCGTTATGGGCGATGACCCAAAGGCACACCTCAATGACTGTCCATCTCTGCATGGTGGGGGTGGAGCTGGCGTCAGTTCAGTACTTCACTGCCATTCCTATTCTGCATCTGTCTAACTCCTGCACTTCCAATGCTAATGCCAACAAGCAAACATTTGGCATTGACAAATGCTTGTTGTGTTTGAAATACTTTTTATTTTGTTCTTATTTGAAGATGTTCTACCTCTTAGTGTTAGGTGTGATGTGTAGAACTGTGATGTCCCTGGAGGCAGGAATATCTAGTTCTGTTAAGTGGAAAAGCACAGGATGGGTAGGTTTCTGTCAGGTAATCCCACTCCCTACATGCAAAAAAGCATGAACTGAAGACAAGAGCTTTTTACTGTGAGGGTGGGATTACCAATTAGTAGCCCCCCTCCCAGGAATCTTTTTAAAAACATCATAAAATGCAGAATGGCAGCTTGGCAGATTTGCAGACAGTTCCTCTGTGTGTGATCCTGTTGCACATAAAGGCAGAGCATGTGCAGTCTACAGTATGAGGATACCATGAGGTATTCATATACAGTAGGTCTCAGGGAATTAGAAGGCTGGGTTTCCAAAATAATTTTATTTAAAAAGGAGTCGGAAGTCCATCTTTGAGCTGCTGGCTGGTAGTGCACTACAGATGCACATTGTAGTCCAGAGACTATGATTTATGACTACCATGCCCAGGCCAGTGGCATCCTACACACTATGTGGAGGTATTTTTGGCTGTCACCAGGGGAAGATGCAGGCTTGTAGTTACCCTTATGACATGACATGTGATGGCATTGATGTCATGGGTGACCACAATATGTATTCTACACTGCCAATAGGGCAAAGCTGTAAACTGGTGTTTAGGTCAGAATGTGTGATGGTGTGTTTGCATAACTGGACAAAATCCTATCTTCACAGCCCATGATGTTGGTGCTTAGAAACCACTCAAAGCTTGGGATCCCTCTTTGTCTCCTCCACATACTGGATTTCTGGTACCAAAGTGCTGGGAAGCATGCACCTATAACAGCCAGAGACTTAGTGTCAATTGACACTCCCCAACCCTGTCCACCTAACATGCTGACTGGCATAGCCTGCCTCTCTCCTTCTTGGCTGGTCACCGTCTGGGCTAATTACCACTAGCCATGGCATAAATGAAAGACTCAGTTACCAATAACTATACTATCATCAATTATTATCAATTGCCAATAAGGTAAGTAGAATGCTGTGATGTATTGGCAGGGGTATTGATAGCAGAAAGGAAGAGGTAATACATCCCCTATATAGAGACATGGTGAGACCACACCTGGAGTACTACACCAATTTCTGGAGACCTCACCTCAGGAAGGATAGCGATAGGCTGGAGATGGTGCAACACAGTGTAACAAAAATGATTCAGGGCCAACTGGGCAGGTCCAATGAGGAACATCTAAAGGCACTGAACATGTACTCACTGGAAACCAAAAGGGAGAGGACAGGCATGATAGAGACCTTCAAGTTCAAAAATAGGATTAATAAGGTGAATTGCAGGGAAATATTTAGCTTGAATACCAGTTCATGGTCACATGGTGGAAACTCACGGGAGTGAGGATCAGAAGGGACATAAGGAAATATTATTTTACAGAAAAGGTGATGGAGTCATGGAACAGTCTCCCTGCCAAAGTGATGGGTGCTAGAAGTGTTGGTAGGTTCAAGCACTGTTGGGATAGAATGAAGGGTATAGTGGTTGCTGTGGGCTGTAAAACCTGGAAGGGGACCGGGAAAAGGATGAAGAGGGCGAGGGATAAATAGGGAACTTGGGCAGACTGGATGGACAGTTGTTTTTTTCTGCAGTCATTGTCTATGTTTCTATGTATTAACTTCATACAGTGGTTTGTGATCAGTAGTTTACATGGTGTCCAGTCAAGGAGGAGAGAAGAGGGCTCTGCCAAACACCATTCTGACACCAGGGGCTGCTTGGAATGGGACAGGATGAGAGAGTTCGGTGTCACTAAACAACTAGACAACTGGCAAGTACATGGAATGGACAGATATGGTGAGTGCCACTGGACGGCAGGGACTGCTTGGCCAGGGATGGGGAGAAGGAGATGTTGCAACAGGACACAAAGGAGAGCTTGCAATTGGTTGGCCAGGAAATAGGAGGCAACTTTAAACAAGGGAATGCTTGAAGTAGGATGGGGAGAGCGTAGGGTTACTTTTGAACACTAGGATATGCTAGCATAGGACAGGAAGAGGGAGGGCACAAGGAGTACTTGGAATAGGACAAGGGTATTATTTCTAATGGGGTCACTCATCTTCAGTTATTAAAGTTAAAAAATGCTCAACTACTATTCATGCCATCATGAGGTGGAATTCCTGTGAGATGTGCTGACTTTCCATGTTAATTTCTGTATACTCAAATAGCTCCTTTCCTTATATAAACTGTACTTTCTAATCTTCAGTGAAACTGCTTTCATAACTTTGATTATTATAATTATTAGTTCTAGTGGAAAATTCTGCTTTTGATATGCAAATTAATTATACTAATTTAGCTTCTAGTTCATGGTCATGACATTATGCAATACACTATTATGCTCAATCTGAAAAATACAGCATTAGGAAGAGACCAATTAATGCAGTAGCATAACAGTAGTCTATGAGCAGAAAGGAAAGGGAGCCTTCAAGGTCGTGTCAAGTGGCAGGCTACAAGTATACCCATTCTCCAAGCCCTGAATGGGCTAAAGCACTTTAACAAGGGGAATGTGGTACAAAATGACTACTGCTTGAGCTCATCAATAAAATTATACCTCCTAAATAAATCATGACTGGCATTAGTTCACTTTTAAATTGAAAGTACTGTACAGGGAATATACTGGTACAGTACCTTGAGAGAGATGAAGAGAAAACAGGGAACTTGAGGCCAGAATTGGTATGATGCATGGAAATAATGGGGCTAGAAAGGGTTGCAGAGCAGAATTTGTTAGTATACCACAAGGTGGCAGGAGATAAAAGAAGGGCAAATATCCTGTAAAGAGGAGGCTAGCAGAACTGCTGATAGCTTAGTGGATATGAATGGGTAACACAAAAAAGACATAAGGTAGGGTGAAGGAAAAGATTGGCTAACAGTGGAGGGTGAGGGAAGGAGACATTCAAGGGAAAGCATTGATCATCAACTAATTAGCATACACAAATCACTCTGAGTTTCTGCAGCGAGTAGAGAAGGAAAATGTAGGGGTGGATAATTCACTTGAGTAATTGAAGAGCCAGTAGATAAAGAGAAGCAGACTGGAAGTGATCAGAGACTTGTTAAATTTAAAGATAGAACAGTGTGTGTGTGTGTGTGTGGGGGGGGTGCTTTGGCTGATAAACTGTCAACTTGGAGTGGGGGTAGAGCACGTAAAGAACACAAAATATTATATGGAGCTGGAGCAAACCAGAAATTTTGTTTCAGATGTCCAGCCTGCATGTTTGTGTGTAATATAGTTATTTATGAATAGGTATTGCTAACCCTTTGCTTTCATTATACCAGCTCTGCCTGAGGAAAGGATGCAGTTTTCTGTTCTGTATATCTGCTGCACAGTGCCCACAACAGAATACATAGTATTAACCCAGATAGGAAGGTAGCAACTTGTCAGTACTTTAACAGTATATGCAGCTCTATCGCAGATAGGGATGTAGTCACTGGCTAGTATTGTACTTTTACCATGACTCCACTAACAGTAAAGTGTCTGTGCAGCCTGGCTTCAGATACAGATGTTGCTGCAGGGCAGGCATGGCTGGGGACTGTGTTGGCTACTGTAAAGAAGTTGTGTGTGTATGTAAATGTGAAGATTTCACTAAATATCTTTTCTATGCCAGGCAGGTGGTGAAGGTTGTCAAGTGTTTGCGTTTGACTTACATAATGATCTTCAAGGGGCTATAATAAATGGTTTCAGTTTTTTCCCATACAGAAAGTCAGTTGCAATTCTGTCGTTATAACCAACTGGCTATAATGACATTCACGTGCCAGCTTTCTGTATGCAGCAGCACAAGCAATGCGCACCTGACAAGCAAACGCTTGTCACTCACAGCCACAGTTGCTATTTCGTCTTCCATAGCACTGCTCACTTTCTCAAGTCCGCAGTATTCACACAACTATCTTGTCACACGGAGAAGAAAAAATCACCAGGAGTAAAGAGTAAGCAGAAATGTGTTTAAAAATGGAAGCTAGGTTCCAAATCTAAAAAATTCTACAGCATCCCTCTCTCCACAGAATTGACCTGCAACCAAGACAACCATCACCATAGCAACGGGTCGAAGGTGGAGCAAAAAAAAAAGAACAAACATAGAACATAGAAACATAGAATTTGACAGCAGATAAGGACCGCTTGGCCCACCCAGTCTGCCCATTTCCCTACCTGATGGATAAGCTGCAGATTCTAGTTAATCAACAGCTTACTTCCTCCTGCCCCCCACTAGAATTGCCTTATGCCTGTCCCATGCATTCTTGAATTCTCCCACTGTTTCTGACTCCACAACCTCCTCAGGAAGGCTGTTCCATGCATCCACAACTCTCTCAGTGTAAAAATACTTTCTAACATTACCTCTGAGCCATCCCCCCTCTATCTTCAAATTGCCCCTTGTTCTTGCACATCTCTTCTTCTGAAAGATACTACCCTCTTGTACCTTGCTAATTCCCTTGAGATACTTGAAAGTTTCTATCATGTCCCCCCTCTCCCTCCTTTCCTAAAGGGTATACATATTAAGCTGCTTTAGTCTCTCCTCGTATGTCTTCTGGTGCAGACCTTGCACCATTTTGGTTGCCTTCCTCTGAACAGCCTCCATTCTGTCTATGTCTTTGCGGAGATGGGGTCTCCAGAATTGCACGCAGTACTCCAGATGGGGTCTCACTAACTGTCTGTAAAGAGGGATAGCAACTTCCTGCTTTCTACTGTTGATGCCTCTCCCTGTGCATCCCAGTATCCTCCCAGCCCTCCTTATTGTCTTCTCACATTGCTTGCCCACCTTTAGGTCATCTGATATAATTACTCCTAGGTCTCTTTCGATTTTTGTTGTTGTTATTAACTCACCACCCATTGTGTACTCTTCCCCCTGGGATTTTGTTTCCCAGATGCATTACCTTGCACTTGTTTGCATTGAATCTGAGCTGCCACGTATTTGACCATTCCTCCAACCTTGCCATGTCCCTTTTCATTCGTTCCACCCCACCTTGTGTATCAACCTCATTGCAAACCTTTGTGTCATCTGCAAAGTGGCATACCTTTCCTTACAAGTGCTCTCCAATGTCACTTATAAAGATATTAAAGAGTACCAGTCCCAGTACCAAACCCTGCTGTACCCCACTAGTTACCCTCCTTTCTTTACTGTGGACTCCGTTTACTATTACCCCTTGCATCCGTTGTCCAGCCAGTTTTTTATCCAGGCTACCGCCTTGGGACCCACTCCAAGGCTGGCTAACTTGTATATTAATCTTTTTGTGTGAGACTGTGTCGAATGCCTTGCTAAAATCTAGGTAGGCCATATCCATAGCCTCTCCCTGGTCTACTACTTTGGTCACCCAGTCAAAGAAATCTATTAGGTTCGTCTGACATGACCTTCCTGCTGTGAAACCATGCTGCCTTGGGTCCTGTGCCCCACTGGCTTCTAGGTAGTCAACAGTTCTTTCATTCAGAAGTGATTCCATCATTTTTCCTACCACTTAAGTCAAACTAACTGGTCTGTAGTTTCCTGCCTCTGCCCTGCTCCCACTTTTGTGAAGTGGAATCACATTTGCCCTCCTCCAGTCCTCAAGTACCACTCCATCCTCCCATTATTTGTTAAAGAGAGTAGTCAGTGGTGTTACTAGTTCTACCCTTAGTTCTTTTAGTATTCTTGGGTGAATCCCATCAGGCCCCATTGCTTTGTCCACCCTCAGTTTCAAGAGTTCTTTCAAAACCCTTTCTTCTGTGAATGAACTGGTATCGACCCTCCTATTCAGAGTTTCTCCCTTGTTTGGTTTAGGCACCTACCCCTCATTTGTTGTGAATACTGGGCAGAAATATTCGTTCAGTATCCCTGCTTTTTCACTGTCACCCTCTGCCCACATTCCCTCTCCTTTATTAAGTCTCTGTATCCCTCCCTTGGTCTTTCTTTGCTACCTAATGTACCTATAAAAGGTCTTATCCCCCTTTGTAACAGAGTTGGCTATCTCTTCCTCAGTTTGTGCCTTTGCTATTCTGACTGCCTTCCCTGCCTCCTTCTGCTTTAACTGATAAAGTTCTCTGTCCTGTTCCTTCTATGTTTCCTTATATTTCCTGAATGCTATCCTTTTCTCCTTAACCGTCTCTGCCACCTCTTTTGAGAACCATATTGGTTTTTTCCTTCATTTTGTTTTATTGATTTGCTTCACACAAAGGCTTGTTGCCTCTGCAATGGCTGTTTTGATTATTCCCCATTGTTCCTCCACCCGTCCTTCTTGCCCATTTGCTAGTGCTTTTCTAATGCACTCTCTCTCTTATTTTCCCAAAGTCAGCCTTCCTAAAGTCCAATACTTTTGTTTTTGTATGGCTTGACTCTATGGCTGTGTTTATTGTGAACCACACTGTTTGGTGGTCACTTGTTCCCAGATGGTTACCCACTTCTAAATCTGAGATCCTTCTCCTTCCTCATTTGAGAGTACCGGGTCTAAGATTGCTCCCTCCTGAGTGGGTTCCAACACTAGCTGTCTGAGTCATGCCCCCTGTAGGGCATCAAGAATGACCCTGCTCTTGGATATGCCTGCAGCAAAGGTACTCCAGTTAACATCTGGCATATTCAGGTCCTCCATCAACAATATCTCCCCTTTTTCTGCCATTTTAACGATGCCTTCTTTCATTTCCTTGTCCATTTCCTCCCCCTGAGATGGGGGTCTGTACACAACCCCCATGCAGATTGTGGTGCCATTTCATGTCTCCAGGATGACCCATAGTCACTCATTAACTTCCTGTTTACACTTCAGTTCTGTTGCTTTAATCCCTTCCCTTATATAGAGAGCTCCTCCTCCTCCTCCTCTTTTACCCACCCTGTCCCTCCTGTAGACTGTGTATCCTGGTATGTTGACCTCCCACGCATGGTTCTCTGTGTACCATGTTTCAGTGACTGCCACAATATCCAGCCATCCCTCTTCCATCAAGGCCACTAGTTCAGGGAGCTTGTTGCACAGACTGCAGGCATTGGTACTCATCACCTTCCATTTATTTTTTATGGCCTTACCCCTTTTAGCCCCATCCCTGTCCTTAACACCTTTTTCTGCATTTATCCCTGTCCTGTTCATTACTGACTTCTCTGCCTTGGTGTTCACCTCTCTAACTACTGCGCTTTGTGGGGGGAGGCTGGGATTTCCCTGCTCCTTTTCAGTGCCTCCCCCCATGGCTAGTTTAAATGCTTGCCAATTAAGCAATTAAACCTGTCACCTAGGATCCTGGATCCCCCCTGGACAGATGGAAGACCATCGCACCAATATAAGTCTGCATCCCTCCAGGTGGCTCCCCAGTCCCCAATGAAGCCAAAACCCTGAGCTCCACACCAGTTTTTCAACCATTCATTGAGCCCCATGCTGCAGAATACCCTAGCATCATCCTTGCCATAGACAGTCAGCACCTCCGAGAAATTTACCGTACATGCTACTTGTCTAAGGCCCCTCCCCAACTCCACAAACTCCTCTTGCACCGCTTTGATCCCATTTACAGCCAGGTCATTTGTCTCTAGGTGGACAATGACATCCAGCTCCCTCCCTCCCTCGTACAGCTGCTGCCACGATCCTGAGGATTCGCTTCTTGTCCCTCCAAGCTGTGGTGCCAGGCAGGCACCTTACCTCCCTATCCTCTTCCTCCCCCACGTCTACCCCCCTAATGATTGAGTCCCCCACCAGAAGTTGTTTCCTTCCCCTGTGGGGTCTCATGCCACCCTCCTGTGGGTCTCCTTTGTGGAGGTTCCCAGCATCCTCCTTGGTCTCCACTGCAGGTGCCTCCATAGAGGAACCACTCTTTGCCAGAACAGCATATGAATTGTGGAGAGCTACAACTAGAGGAATGCACCTCTGTTCCACCACCCTCTTCCTCCCTGAGCCCACCTTGGTCCAACCGCTCCTCTTTCTTGGCAACCTCTGAGGTAACGGTGGTGGCCCTGGTGGTCCCTGGGTGGGGGAAGAGGTTTCATGAATTCTAGCTAGGTCAGCCTGGAGATGGGCAACCTCCTCCCTCAGACCAGAGAGGTGCCTGCAAACAGGGAAGCATCGCAGCCTCCAGAATGTCTCCCGGAACACTGCTGCTCCACAGCCATTGCACTGCGCCACTACCATCTTGACTTATTTTGTGTCCCCTCTCCTGTTGCTTTGTATGCTTATTGTCTCCTCCCTCTATGCATTTTTACACTTACTTTCCTACTGCCTATGTGCCCTTACAACTCTCACCCTTCCTGTTCTGGGACAGGAACTTCTTATAGTCTTCAGTAGCCTCCTTCCTCCGTGCTTGATTCAGACCTCCAGCAGCCGGGGAGTAAAGATTATTTTTTTTTTTTTTAGGTTCCTTCAAGGTTGCTGAAACTAATGTGTCTCAGTGATCCTTCCCTTCCTACTGCCAAACAGGAAGTTCCTGTTGTCAGTCAAATTCAGTGGCTATAAAACTAGAACTGGCTTTGGGTGGGAGGGTGCAGGGGTGGGAAGGAGGGCAATTAGTAAAAAATCTGTAGTTCTGGACTTCTGTTTCTTGCTCTGCAACCAGTTCTCTTCTGCTAGAAACAGCCGGAAACTGTAATTGGAGACAGCTGCTTTTGCACACCTAAGCTGCTAAGCCACACCCCCAATTAGATTCAATCTCTGCTCTCAGCAAATTAAGCTGATACTGCCCCTTTCTCAGAAAAAAACACTTTTTTTTACTTAAATGAGACCCCCTTCTTCTAATAAAGTATCTGTCTGCTTAATCCAAACAGGTACTACTCCTGCTGAGACAGAAGTGATTAATTAGTAAAAAATCTGTAGTTCTGGACTTCTGTTTCTTGCTCTACAACCAGTTCTCTTCTGCCAGAAACAGCTGGAAGCTGTAATTGGAGACATTTGAAATTTAAAAACAGTTAAAAAAGTTTAATTATTGAAAACCTAACCTTAGTTAAAGAGCTAGCATACTGTTTACAAAACTTTTTTTCTGTGTGTCACGTAGCAAGTTCCCAAATCATCAGACTACACTGCAAATGTAAGTGTAAAAGTTAACATTTTACCGTTGTGCTTTCATCCTGCTTCAAAAAACAAAGTTATCCCTTATGACCACAACTGTTGTAATGTGCACATTATCTTATGTTCTATTTATTATACTCTGCAATAAAAACTCACTGAATGAAATACCATAACTACTTGTATTTCTGCACTCTACATTCACATCACACAGGTGAAAAAATAGAAACCAGAAATTATACAAAATAACAGATGGGTAGGTGTGTAAAACTCAGATTTACACCCCCCCTCAGGGTGGGATGCCTTAATAAACCCCTTGAGCTTCACTTTCTGGGTTTATGTGACATCCCACCCCTCGGGAGTGTGTAAAATCCTCATTATAACCACCTACCCATCCATCGTTCTCTATATTATCATTGCGTTGGTGATCCATGGATTATTGTTTGTTGATAACATACAGTAGTCCTGAGCCATGAGTCATACCTCGATAACCTACCCCATGTGATCAGGTTGTGACCCATCTGGAAGCAGAACTGGCCAATCTCAATCTGCAAAAGTTCATAGAAGCTCCTTGAGATGCTCCAATGGAATATGAATGTGAGATTTTGCAGTTTGGGAGAAAAGACTACAAAGTGGGGTTAAGTGTCTGTCTTCCCAAACTGCATGAGATGACACTCTTCTACCATAAGGTACACCTACAAAACCCTGTAAGCTTATTATTAAATGTACAGTTTTATTTAAGGAAAATAATTTCTAACAGTTCTTTCACCACCTTTGAAGTGGAACTTTCCACTTTAAAGCCACTGCACAAGGTAACAAGTTATTAGCTCTTGGATTTTTCATCACTGATTTCCTGACAAGATTTCTAGTTGCGAGGTTTTATCAGAGCTTGGGGAGGTGGTACCACAGACTATGGGATAGATTTCACTGTTCTTCATTTACAGTACAGTATTTGAGAATAGTACACCAAGTCATTTGTTTTGCTACATGTATCAAATACAGCTACATTTCTTGAAGAAATTGCATCATATAACTGTAAGTCTAACATTGCTTGTGGATTCACATATGACCGTGTACGGTTGGACTATAGAGCATGTTACATTAAGATAAAATGAGCATTTGATCTCTATACAAAACATTAACACAATTTACTGATGCAGTCCACTACTCCAGCAAAAAGGCCAATTTAAATAAAAGGATTAGCATCCCCACAAAACTAAAAAAATACTAACCATTTAACTAGCACTACTGCTTTTTTGTCAAACATGCTAGATGTGACTGGATATTGCTACTCGCAGACCACACTGTTAGAAAGATACAAACAGGGTGAAATATTGACTTATTCAGACAAACTGTAGAACAGCAGAATGCGACTGCTAACCATTAGAATTTTGGTACCATGAGGGGGCTGCACCATGCTTTGGGAGTTGAATTTATATAAGACCTGTTCACTATGAACAGCAGTTACAATGTTCAATACCAATAAGATGTCAATTCGCACAACTGGCATTTTTACAGAACACACACTTTCAATTAACACTTGAAAGAACACACAGACAACAGGAAGCTATGATTTTGTTCAGCAGTATAGTAGAATAACATGGTAATAACATTTCTGGCAAATGCAGCTATGCAGCTTAGATGATGTATACAACTGATTTGTAAAGTGAACAGTATTTTTGGGGATTTCACTTTGATATCATCTTCCTCCCACTAAATCTCCCTTATAGCAATACCAATGAGACAAGCCAACACAGACTGATAAAAGGAGCAAAGCAAATAAATGTACTTACATACCTCTTTGCCTAAACTCAGTAGAGGGTGACATTATAGAAGCAAATTTGTGGGAAGAGAGTCGGCATGACCTCATGGGGGATCTACTGTGACTAACAAACTTGTTGCATTTTACTGAATCAGTAAATCAGGTACTGGATAAAGATATATCCATGAATGTCATTTGCCTGGGATTCACAGAGGCATTCAATGTAGCACAAAGTAGGAAACTACTGTAATTAACAAATTAGGAAAGAAACAAATAGAGGGTGATGTGCTATGTTGGATAAGCTGGCTGATCAGAAGACAGAATAAAGACAGAGTAAATGAGTAGACTTCAAACTGGAGAAACATGACAATGTAGCATACCAGAGAAGTTAATGTTGGTCTCAGTGTTCTTTCACTTGATTGTCAGTAAAATGAAAGAGGAATGGGTGTACTGCATCTGGTAATTAAGAGATGGCACCAAAGTGCGTGGGGGTGGGAGTGGAAACCAAGGAAAAAGTAGAAGAGCTACAAAGGGATAGGGATGGGGGTTAATTTGAACAAATGCACAGTGATGTACCTGAGCATGAAATATAGAAAATATTGAGAAATTTTAATTAGCTGGCAAAGTTCCGGCAAAGTCAACAAATTCACCTCTGTGGAGCATTCGCAAATTTGTGCTATTAGCCTAAAAATTCACCTAACCCTGAACTGCAGAATTTCACCTGCAAATGGTGGAATTTTGCCCGCAATTGGCAGAATTTCACCTGTGAACAGTGAAATTCCACCACTCACAGGTGAAATTCTGTACTTCATGGTGAAATTCCACAGTTTGCCCATTGATCCGCACTTCACAAATTGCACTAGATTCATGAATTAGTTTGTGGAGTTAATTTTTCTGACTCCGACCATCTCACATTACATTACATGTACGGAAGGAAACTCCAAGAGACTAAGCAGAAAAGGGTATAGGAAATTTTATTTACAAATGATATAAAACATGAAGAAAAGTGTGAACATAGAAATAAAAAACATAGAATATGATGACAGATAAAGGCTTAGTAGCCAGTCTTGTCTGCCCGAGCAGGTCTAATTTTGGGTCTGTGCCATTGTGAGTCCTACCTGCAGTATGAGGTCACAACACCAAAAGAAATGCTCCCTGATGAACAGTCATGCAGTAGACCCAAAACCCTGGGGCTGGTGTGCCACAATCTCACAAGAGCAATACATTTTCTTGCTTTTCACTTTACTTTTGTGATTATTTTACTTGAACTTTAGACTACAAGCACAAATCCTCTGTGCTTTTCTACATACAGTACCTCCTACCCCAGCCTTCCTCTTTATACTGTACCTGTGGCATCCTTGTTTGATCCTTCCAGTTGTTTCAGCCCCAATAACCTCCTCCAGAAGCTTGTTCCACTGTATTGCAACTCCTTCTGTAAAAAAGTAATTCTTGACATTCTCTTTGAACCCCTGCCAGTTTTAATGAGTTACCTATTTTTACACTCATTGGGTACTATGCACTAATGGGTGGGAATTACACACCTTAGGCACATATCCCACTTGCACAGCTGCACACCCATAGACAGGTGCACACTGGCCGGCAGTCATGAATGGCTGCCACCTGTATGCAGCCCCACCCCCAGACATGCAGGATGGCATAGGGTGGCCAGGGCAGAGTAGCAGACCCATGCAGGCATTCAATTGGATGCCTGTTAGAGGTCCAGGGCTGTATTCCTAACATGGAAAGGTGTGGGCCCAGGTGCGTGAATAGCACCCACATGCACCCAGACCCATGCAGCTGGGCCCCTGGGCCAGCAGTTGTGTAAAAGGACTGACCCTCTCCTGCCACACAGTGACTTCCCTTTCCTGGCAGGCTGCAGTCACCCCTCCAACACACACACACACACACACGTCCCATCCTTTTACGTGCAGAGCCCCCCCAACACATTGGGCCACCTCTCCAGGTGATGCTGTCACCCACACCCTGCACACAGGCATGTCCCCTCCTTGAATATGTGCCCCCCCCCACTAAGCACTGATTGTCTGGACCAACTGAGGTGTCACTTGGTTAATGCCAAAATTGGTGTGGCCTACAAAGTGCGCCACTCTCTCACCCCAGCTGCCAGGATCTCAGTTGCGAAAGGGGTTTTACTCCCACAACTGCTTTATGCCCTGACAGTGCTTTCTCATGCAAACATGGGTGTCCTTCGCAAATGGGACTCATCTTACAATAATATCTGTAGATTTGCCCTTTCTGCTCCCCTACTAACACATCACTGTCGTCTCTACGCTGCTTTAAAATAGCTGTCTCCTGATGCCCTTTGTTCATACTCCCTAGGATGTTTTGTTGATTCCTTAACCAGAACTCCTCATCCCACCTCTTTGTGGGACATGTTTACCCCAGTCTCTCACTCTCGCTCCCTCAGGTCTTCAACCTCCCCATTACTGTCTACTCAGACTTGCTCCACGAAAATGGGAGAGCAAGCCTTCTCCTACTTTGCTCCTAGGTTTTGGAACTCTCTCCCAGGCCATGTCAAGCACTCCTATTCTCACCTTACTTGTAAGCATGCCCTATTTTCCCACCTCCTTGCTCTTGGAACCTGTGACTGCACTTAAGTTCTGTTCTGTCTCTCTTCTTGTCACTCCTCTTGACTTGGACTATCAGATTGTGACCTGCTCACCCTTAGGAATTTTGCCTGTTTGTTTTAGAGTTTCTGACTGTCTGCTTCCCCCATCCCTTGGCCTGATGAATGTGTCTATCATGCTATTTTTGTATCTACAGTTAGCTGTCCCTACTGGACTGTTCGCCCCCCGCTAGGCCTCCAGAATGATTCATTACTGCTTTTTGTTAATAATGGTTTGCTGCATTAACTTCACACTGTTTGCTGTTATCCATGTATTGTATTATCTTCTATGGCAGCCCTTTGCCAATGTATTTTGTAGACAGTTCCACTGCACTTACCTGATTGTTTGTCAGTGCTGTATTGTGATTTTGTGCTAGGCTGTATTGGCATATTGTTACTCTCCTGGGTCGTGCCTGAAAATAGGCAGGTTATGTTGCCTAGTGTACTTACCCGGTTACCAAAAGAAAATAAATATATAAATATAAACCCTGGCCTCCAGCACAGGCACCTATGGGCCCAAGTAGTGGTCAGTGTCTCCCCACACACCCCCATGGCCCTAACACCCCCCCATACCCGTACATGGCAGTCGGTGCCTTGGCTCGGATGGCCAGCAGCACAGTCGACCTCACACCTGCTCAGCCGCCAGCCATCCAACTGATGCTGGGTGCATGCCACAATATATATAGGCAGCGCACTCCAAGCATCAGTTGGACATCCGGCGGCCAAAGCGGTGTGAGGTGGGCTGTGCCACTGGTCATCTGAGCCATGTCACTGACTGCCAGGTACAGGTACGGGGGGGCTGTCAGTGCCGTTGGGATGGGGGGAGGCACTGACCACCACTATGGGGTTGGGGCAGGGTTAGAGGGTGCACCTACTGTGCAGTATGGGATAGGTGCCTGTCCGGATCACTATGGTTGGTGTGTGTAGGGGGGGGGTGAACAGACCTGCTGACTGGGGCAGGGGCTCCCCAGGGAGTGTCTCCATGATGCCGGCTCCAGCAGGGGATACCATGTGTTGGGGCCGGGGTCACTGCACCATATAGGGGTGGGGTTGCCATGTGTCAGTGGTTGGGGGTGGCTTGGCTGGTTCATGGACTGGGCAGATGGGCTCACCGCCTGGGTGCTGTTCTGTAATGGGGGACCACAGTTGCTGTGTTGTGCGAGCACTTGCCCAATCAGCTGCCCCAGCCCTCCCCATCTGCCTTGTGGACTGGAGCAACTTGGGGGGGGATGATTCCTTGTCCCACCACAGCCAGCGGGCACAGTCCATAGTGTGCACAGTGGATTACAGCAGGGTCCTCCCTGCCATATCCAATGCACCGCTATGCCCTCCTGTGGGTTACACTATCTGCCTTTGTGCATGACACATAGTGCACACATGCCCCCCACCCGCCCTTGGCATGTTACAGTCTGCATGGTGGGGAGATCAGGTGAGTGGGGGCTGCATGCCCTAGTTAGTGCATCCCATGTGGCGGGGGCTCAATGGGTGCTGAGTGGCTCCACACTGCAGGTATGCGGCATGTAGCCACTCCGCACATTCATGCATGGGGCCATTGTGAACAGCTCACCGCTGTACACCTTGTTTATTCCACGGAGGTACTTGAACATCTCAATTGTGCCACCCCTCTTTCTCCAGTCCTGCATGATATACATGTCTAGATTTTCCAAGAGCTCTCACATGATCTGCTCTGTTGGCCCTGTGTTTTTTTGGTGACTCATCTCTGCTCCACCTTCAACCTGTTCATGTCCTTCCTCAAGTGCAGGCTCCAAAATGTCTGACAATGCTCAAAGTGAGGGTGAACCAGGGATCTATACAGGGTATGTATTTCTTCTGTCTTTCTGCTATTGGTCCCTCACCCTATACTCCCCAGCATCCTATTTGCCTTGCCTACAGCCCTGCCACATTGTGCTGATACTTTCATGTTATTCATTATTAACACCCCCCCCCCAGTTCCCTATCTTCTGATGTGCTCTCCACAGCCAGCCCATTCTTTTTATACTTTATTACTGGGCTCTAGGCTCCTATGTGAATTACCTTGCACTTTTTTGCATAAAATTTCAGCTGTCATACCTTTGATCACCTCTGCAGAGTTTCCAGATTTTTATGTTGGTGCACTTGCACAGCCAATATCTTGTGGCAGTGGGGATTTGGAGGTGTGGTCGCTGTTGGGAGAATGCAGGGCATGCACCAGTAGGTGCGTCCTGTATTCCCCAATCAGCCTGCATGCCAGCGCCACACCACCTGGGCGAGCACATCTAAGGAAAGGTCTGCTGCAATGCGAGCAAAGCTCATCACATGCAGCAGACCTTTTTGCGTGCTTGCCCAGCAGGAAACATGCCAGCACAGTGGCCGCTAATCTGCTGACTTCGGGGGTGCCCAATCTCTTGGTCGGTTTCCCTGGCCCCTCAAGTATGTGCCGATGAGAAGCCCACTACCCGTTGCCAGAATGTGTCCCCCACCTGCTTCCATTGTTTGCCGACGAGGTGCCCAATCCACATCGGCATCCATCTCCCCCTTTCCCATTGTAATTTGCTGATGGGGAAGCCCATTCCCCGTCGGCATGCTGTCCCCCCTTCTTCTGTGCCGATGGGGGTGCCCAATCCCCCATCAGCTACTGTACCAGCCCAAAAAAGAAACCACCTGTAAAAAAGAAAACTGTCTGCAATGTGTTTTGTATTTTTACTGCAGTACCTGTAAACAGAAAACGGGCCCTCGTAGTCTCCCTACCCACCACCCGCACACACCCACTGCACACCCTGCCTCCCCACACACCCCCACCCCATACTTACCTCCAGAGCTCAGCACAACGATCTTTGGTGGACCAGGAACACATCTGCACTCTTCAAAGCCGACCGCGAACTGAGGAAATGCCGGTAAGCTGTATAATGTAATAAATAGGGTTTTTTTCAACTTTGATGCATATCTCGGGCATTTTTTGGAATTTTTGCACCAAATTTTCAACATGGGGTTTTTGGGACCACTCCTCATGAATTCTGTCACTGTTATGATGTTAATCAGTCCCAAAAAGTGATTTTGCAGTCACTACGTGGAATCACCTTTTGTGACCGATTAACACAAGGATAGTGACACTGTCCATGAGCAGAGGTCCTAAAATGCCTATGTTAAAATTTGGTGATGATACTCCATAAAATGACTGCTATGAGCGTGTGTTGCACAGTTGCTATGCACGCTCATAACTTCACAAATTCACAATATTTTCATGCCAAATTTTCAACACTGTCATTTTTCTACACCTCCTTGTGAACAGTACAGCTGTCATTTTTACCATCCTGGACAAAATGTGTTTTCACACTTCCAGTGCAGAATAGCGTGGTCACTGTGGGAAATCAGTGTTTGGGGCAGATTACAAAAATGACAGTGACACTGTTCATGAGCACAGGTCCTAAAATGCCTATGTTGAAAATTTGGTGACGATACTCCCTAAAATTACTGTGTTACAAGCGTGCGTTGCGCAGTTTGCACGCATGCTCGTAAAGTGCAGTTGTAATATTTTCACTCTGGATTTTCATCATTGTCATTTTTCCACACCTTTTGATGAACAGTGTGGCTGTCATTTTACATATCCTACCTGAAATGTGTTTTCACACGTCCGGCGCAGAATAGCGCAGTCGCTGTGCAAAATCACTTTTTGGGACAGTTTGAGGAAATGACAGTCACACTGTACATGAGCAGAGGTGCTAAAATGCCTATGTTGAAAATCTGGTGCTGAACATCCATAACATGAGTGTGTTACAAGCATGCGTTGCGCATTTCTCATGCACCCTTGTGACTTTGCAAATTTGCTATATTTACACGCCACATTTTCAACACTGCCATTTTTTACACCTCCTTATGAACTGTAGAGCTGTCATTTTCCACATCCTGCCCAACATGTGTTTCCGCACTGCACTACCAAAGCCAATGCCAGCGCGACAACATTCGGCATTGACAAATGCATGTTCTTTTTGGTTCTTATCCCCTCCATGGTGTGCACTCTTCCAGAGACCTTAATGCTGTCTGTGAGGAGGCCTGCCTTTTCCTGAACCCTTCCCCATATCATGAATAAACATGTGCGGTAGCAAGAAATGAGAATCAAAACATGGATGCTTTAAGCAAAATGCTTTAGTAAGTCATGGCAGGTGTATAGGTCACAGGGTTTTTTTCTGTAACTGGAATATTGCTGCTAGTTGTGAGCACTGTACTATAAAAATGGCATTAACACAATAGAGAAGGAACAGAGGAAGGCAACAAGGCAGTTTTGGTGGCTAAAACAAAATAATTATGAGGAGAGATTATCTACCTCTCAATTAGTTTAGTCAGGAAAAGAGAAGAGGTAAACTAATGCACAGATCAGATAATGAACAATAATAAACTGATGAAAGAAATAAAAGTAACGTGCAAACATAAATCAGTAATTACTAGAAAAAAGAGGAAGCAAATCCAACATTCTGTACTAACTTCAAGAGGAGAAAAGGAGGAAATGTGGCACTCTGTATACAGCAGTGGTGGCTCACTGAAACAGTCTGTCACAGGCAGTAGCTGGAGTGGTGGCAATTAGCTATTTTGAGTCAAGATTAGTAGGAACATTTGAAAGATGCCTTTTGTGATGACAAACTGATGGGGTAGCAGGGGATGGTGATGATATGCTACACAGCCTGCTTTCAGCTTAAGTTTCAATGTTCTTATGTCTCTAAATTAATGTCCAGGCTCTCTTTCTTGCATGTATGAATTTTGCTTCCTTATTCATAAAATACACATTTATTTATTTCATTTATTTGAATTTTGGTAACCTGGTAGGCCCTCTAAGATGGAATGTACCCTTTTCAGGGGTGACCCAAGCGAAAAGGGTTACAAAGGGAGGAACAGTGATACAATAAATCTTATAAACTGGTTTCTGAGAATCGAGTAAGCTGATTGGCTTCAAAGTTTTTGAAGCCATGATGATATTGGGCCACATACTCATGGCTTCAAAAAAAACTCTGGCCACCAGCCTCCTCACTCTCACTGCAGTGTTCCTCATATCCCACCGGGCAGCATAAGCAGCACTTCCATCTGCTTGTAGAAAACAACAGTCCCACCAGCTGACTCAATTGATTTTGTTTTTCTCTGTTTTATCCTCTGCAACTGCCTTGACCTACACTTCCAGTATTTTTGTCTGCAGGTCCCTCTCACCAACAGCTGCTTCAAACTCACGGGCGCTGAGGCTACTTTATTCACGCAGCTTCACCAACTTATCCTGAGCACACCTTCACAGCGCGTAGCTTTTGGTTTAAATAACCCAACGCTGCAACAAGAGCAACAGCTTCAAACAGTTAAAAAACATACTCTTGCTGCCACCAAGAAGCAATACGTTTTTTTTATTTTACAACTGTCATATCTATTTCAGGTTATAGGAACATTTCCCCACCACAGCATGCTGCCTCATGACAAACAGCAGTTACTGGAAACCTGCCATCTGCTCCAAATCGTCCATCCCATTGAGAACATGGCTCTAAACATAAACTGCGATGCCTCATCTCTCAGGATGTTAAAGGGAAACAATGGAAAAGACAAAGCTTTCCTCAGACACCGCAGAAACTCTCAATTAGTGCTTTCAGACAGTAAGAACTTTATTTAATGATTTAGAACAGCTACCCACAACTTCCACTTCCTGTTGCTGGCAGCAGCCATTTCATGAGCAGCAGTGAGCTTCCTGAGCTCACGGTATGCTAATATGCCTGTTTCACCTCAGCTATTGGTTGGCAGGTCATATTAGCATAAACTGAGCTCAGGAAGCTCTCTGCTACTCATGAAATGGTGGCTGCCAGTAATAGAAAGTGAAAGTTGAAGGCCACTGTTTAAATCACTAAAAAATCAGTTAGAGTAATTTGTTAAAACAATGTTACTGTCTGAAAGCACTAATCAGGCATTTTTGTAGTGCCTGGGTCAAGCTGTACCTTTTCCACTGTTTCCCTTTAACAGCTGTGTGTCTTCTCTCAGAAGTATGCCATGAGCCAAAAAGCATTAAATCTTACCTACACAGACTTCGTGAGAAAAAAAAATGTTTTGTCACCTCGAGGAGCCATGGTGCAGGTCATTAGGCAGTTTCCCATGAAAACAATCATGGTATACATTTGTAGGGAGTTTCCACTTAAAACAAAAAAATGGGGTACATACCATAAACAGAGGAACAGACCACAGAGGCCTACTTTTCTGTTCATGCTGTGTGTGTGTGGGGGGGTGCAGAACACATGGGGAGAGGTCCCTACACTAGCTACTATCAGCTCCTACAACAGCATCACCTGGCGACCACAACCCAAACTGAACTATTTTCAGAAACAGTACCACTTACAAATATATTTTTTTTAATATTTGATTTTTTGACAATTTTTATTTACACCAATTTTGTGATCCAGTTCATAATAGTAATAATGCACACCAGGGTGTGGTATATCATGGGATATCGTCACTTCTCAGGTGTTGGATGTATTCAGACTGTGACCTCATGCCCAAACACCCAAGGTATGATGATATCCCATGATATACTACACCCTGTCATGCATTATTGCTTAAATAGCATATGGTAAGTGTATGCAGACACGTTTACAAAAACATATATAATAAAAAAAAGCAAAATGTCACACAGGCAGTAAATTAAGTAAAGAGGAAAACAGTGTAGTGACTGAGGCATAATATCCCCAACATTTCCGAGCAGTCCAGAAGGTAGCACCCTATATGAGTGCCTATTATTGAGTGACTCAATATGAGCGACTCTGTAACAGCGCTAGGAAGTAGAGTGACTGGTGGAAAAAGTCGCTATATCCTGTAGAACGAGTGTAGCAAGGAGCTACACTCTCTACAGCATGATATGAGATGATGCTTGGCCTAGCTCCACCAAACTGGCCGTGTACGCTACCGCCCCTGGAGCCAGTAACCTGGGTTCAGATCTAGTGGCAGACAAAATAAAAAAAGTTGTTTTTCTTTCCGTTTTCTTTTAGGTCTGCACCCACCAAGGAGTTGATTATATTTATTTTGTGAGGTACGTGGGGCATAGCCCCCCGTATAAAAAATATGGTGTTTTTTCTTTGGAGGTAAGTGACTGTCATGTAGCCAACAGTTGCCTTAATGTCCATTGCCCTGTTTATGTTGGGTGTTTTTTTCTTGCTTTTTGTGGTCAGCGCTCATTAGGAGTCGCAGTTATTACATAATTCTGTCCAGAACCATGTGACCTCCTCCCTGCATTTTCAGGACCCACTATTTTTAGAATGGGGGCTTCTGACTGGAAGACCACTGTCCAGGTATTATTTTGCCCTCCAGCAGATAAGGTGTCATATGGTTATGCTGAAGGAAGAATATATATATTCAGAATTTATCATGAGAGCTGTAATAGAACTTGTGAGTACCAGGGTTTACTGTTCTGTGCAGTTCTGTGCTGAGGTTGTATAGAATGGCCTGTAGTAGGAATTATGCCCTTACCTATGACATTGCTTTGTGAACAATTATTTTATGGAGAATATATTTTTTTAAATCCCTTTCTCAAGTCTCTAATGTAACTTTTGTATTTTATTTTATCACTCATCACTGGAGTTGCCCTCCTCTTCCTTGGTCTGTTTCCAGCCCCATCCAACCCTTCTCTGGAACTTACCCCTGTCTTCTATGGGTGTGTGCAGAGCATCTCCTTCTCAATGGTGGACTCCATTGGGAGACATAGAGCTGTCCATAGTCCAGCCATGGCCACTGAATACCCTCCATAGTTGTAGTCCTGTTTGTGTGTTTTGGGGCTGATTTGAGGCAGCACAAATTCAAAATTCAATCAGCAACTCCAAGAATCTCCATACTTGTAATATGTATTCAATGTCATACACATCTCCCATACAATGAGCCCAATGTGTCCCTCCCATGAGCTTCTGTAGGAGACGGTATGCCTCATATAGCTCTAATTGTCACTTCTATGATATAATTCTGTTCCATTCACCGACATAATATCTATTTCAGTTCATAGCGTCCTGCCTTTTCAAAGCAATTGCATATTACTTGCACATTACTTGCATACACTCTCTAAAATGACTTTTTCTCTATCTACTATTGAGTTATCTGTCTTTAGAAAGAAATATCTAACTGCTGTTCCTGTAGGCAGCATTCACTCCCATAAAGTGTTCTCTAGCACTAGATTTTGGCATGCACAGTACAAGTGTCATAGAAACACAGAACATAGAAACATAGAATCTAATCGTAGATACGGATAGCTTAGCCGATCCAGTCTGCCCATTTCTTCCTACCTACACTAGTACTGCAGACTGTGCCTGATCTGCAACTTTTTCTCCCTCCCCCCTTCCTTTTCACTATGATTTCCTTATCCCACACATTCTTGAATCCCACCTCTGTATTCACCTCCACCACCTCTACAAGAAGCCTGTTACAGGAATCCACCACTCTTTCTGTGAAGAAGTACTTCCTCACATCTCTCCTGATTCTACCCCCCCCAGCTTTGTAGCATGTCTCCTTGTTCTTGAGCATCTTTTCTTCTGACAAATACTCCCCTCCTGTACATTATTTACCCCTGCGAGGTATTTAGAGGTCTCTATTATATCTCCCCTCTCACTCCTCTGTTTCAGGGTGTACATATTGACATCCTTTATTCTCTCCTCATAGGGCTTTTGATGCAGACCCTGCACCATTTTAGTTGACCTCCTCTGGACCACCAACATTCCGTCTATGTCCTTCTGGAGATGTGGTCTCCAGAACTGGAAACAATACTCTAGGTGGGATCTAACCAGTGATCTGTACTGAGACAACACCACCTTACTCTTTCTACTGGTGATACCCCTCCGTATGCACCACAGAACCCCACTCACCTTCACTACTGCCTTGTCACACTGCCTGGACACCATTAGGTGATCCAATATGCTTAGCCCCACAATCTCTTTCCTGCTTGGTGGTTGTCAATACCATGCCACCCATTTTTTACTCATCCCCCATATTTCTGTGCCCTAAGTGCATTATTTTGAACTTTTTTGCATTGAAACCCAGCTGCCATACACTTGACCACTCTTCTAGTTTTCTCAGTTTCTGGTCATCCCTTGCACCTCTCCAGAGTGTCCACCCTATTGTAGACTTTTGAGTCATCTGAAAAAATCAGACCTTGCCTTCCAGTTCCTCTGCAATGCCTGAGTCACCCAGCTGGTCACCTTCCCTTCCTTGAAGTGAACTCCGTTTACCACCAACCTCTGTTGCCTATCCCCTAACCAATTTTGTATCCAGTTTACCACCTTTGGATCAACTTCTAAACTACCCAGCTTGCTTACTAGTCTCCTATGTGGAATGGTGCTGAATGTCTTACTGAAATCAGAAAAAATTGGCTTGTGCCAACAAGGTCTGGTGGTCTATTAAATGTAACATCAGATCCAGAGATGAAGCTGTCCTTTTGCCTTTGTATAGAGCTTATGTATGCCCTCAGCTTGATTACTCATCTCAACCCTGGTGCCCATACACAAAGAAGGATATCGATAAAATAGAAAAAATCCAAAGTAAAATAGCAAAACAAATTAAAAGTGCTAAAGACCTTTCATATGAAGATAGGCTTAAAAAGTTTAACCTAATGTCCTTAGAATCAAGGAGGTTAAGAGGGGACCTATTATTGGCTAGAGAGCTCATAAATGATGAATATCTGATGCCTGAGATAGGCCTTGATTTTAAGCAAATCAACATTAATACAAGAGGACATCCATTACAATTAACACATCCCAGATTTACAACATATAAACAAGCCTATTTCTTCTCACAGAGAATTGTTAATCCATGGAATAAACTCCCTACTGAAATTGTCATCAGCAACTCCAAACAAATTTATAAAAACAAACCTGATACTTTTTTGTTACAAAACAGACTGGAATACTATAGGTGAAAGACAGGGGGCTTCTCCACTAGCTCTTCTTCCTCTGAACTAGACTCAAGATCAGGTTTGGTCTTTGGCTGGGTACTCGCCTCCAACCCAGGAAGTAGCTGCTACCCATTTCTCTTGATCATCGTCCTGGTCTGGACACCATCTGGGATCTTGGTTTACTCCAACTTCTCGAGTTTATGAGCCATGGCTCATCACTTCTTAGTTTCCTCGATATTAGAGCAGATATCAAATCTGGTGTCCCCCTATTTATTTGGACCACCAACAATCCCATGTCTGATACCACTGTGGCCTGGTTGGCTGAACTGAGTGGGTTGAGGAAACATACACAGGAGTCAGAAGTTCAGGAGAAGCAAAACACACCACTATGTGACTTTGTTTACCAACAAATAAAAAAAAATAGAAAAATAAATAAATATGCCCAGCTAGGACTCTCCAGACATAGTCCCACCCTCTGTGCCTTTAAGGAACTAACAGTCATTCCACAACCTGCTCAGGCTGTACCTATCTAAAGAAGGGTCCCAAAGGACTAGCTTTTATACTGTTCTGGTAACCCTATGATCCTTGGATCCGCCCTTAAGGTAATACAAATAAATGTCTACTCTAAACAATAATAAAATTAAACAACAGGACCCTAGGATAGATTTTATTATATTATACATCAGTAAATGAAGCTCTAAAATAAAAATAGAGAGGTTATAGCTTTAAAACCCTTCTGAGTGTCCTTATGACACACTTAACCACTCCCTGAATGCTGATATTGACAGTGTCAATCTGACAAGAATAGCAGCAGAAAGGGCTGAACCAGATAGCTGTTGTACAAGTAAGTCCCACAAAAGTAAACTGCACTCTCAAAAATAAAACAATAAAAACATTTCTTAGTACTTTTTCAGAACTAGAATAAGCACTAGCACTTTTACCCTTGCACTTTATATCAGGGTTCTGATCTTGTACTGCAGTTTTTTATATGCTTTTGTTAAAGTATACACTAATAGCATTTTGCACCAATTAGCATGTAGGGGCAATGCCCAAACCTGCAGTTGCTGCTTTTCTGCCCATTTCTGAGGGTTGCTTTAAAATGGGTGACAAATGAGAAATTATACAATGGCAAGAAAATTTCCTGGACTCTGATTTGTCAATGTGAGCCTGAGACAGTGATGTTATTACACAATAACATCACTGTATTGATCTTTTGGATGATTGTTATGAGCTACTTTTAAGAAACAGAGATATACTGCTACACTAAAAATCTACTAAAACTTTTTTTAAATATTTTTATTTTGTATAACATGACCTTGTAAAATTGATAATAGGCCTCCAGGATGTGTGTTACAGTGTATTAACGTCACCCTGGGTGGAAGCACTGACTTCACCTCGTGCTTCAACCCACCTCAGGATTGATGTTATTATACAATAACACACACCCTGTCATGCCTTATTGCTTAAATAACAGGCAGCCCTCTTTGGGTGAAAATGCTTTGCTAGAGCTGCTCAGGATGAAATAAAAATATTAAAACAGTAGGTACTTTACTTGAGAGGACAATTGGCACCATGGGCAGGGTTGTTAAAATTCAAACATTATGCCAACTTCATAGAAAGATCCTGCTCCAAACACCAAGTCCTCCAATTTATAACTGAAACTTTATTTTACTCAGAATTTAGAAGCAGGGAATGAAGCTGCTTACAGCTTTCAAGGTTTTCTCCCTGAAAAGTGCACAAACAGTATATGACACAGAGCAGCTTTAGAGCAGCTTTCTCAAACTAACTGCTCTGTGTATTTACTTTAGGCAACACTATGCCAAACAGAAGCTGAGAGGAGAGCACTTTGGCCAAAATAATAAAAGGCTCTCTCCCAGGGTATGCAGTCAAAATAGCGCAACCGAAATAGCGTAAGTCATAATAGCGTGTACACATTAGCGCAAGTAAAAATAATGTTAATACAAAATGCTGCATGACCAAAATGGTGTGTTGGCACCATCTAGTGGTCTAGTGGTAGAACTACAAGACACAAGACACAATTAACACCATCACAATTACTAGAATTACTACAGTATTTATACCAGCAACCCCTTAAGCATCAAGGATGCTCCTGAAAATTCAAACATGTCTGAGTCTGTGCGGTTTGTGAGAAGTCAGAAGGGCAGAGGGCTCGCGCATCTAGATGGTTTTCTCTATCACTGCGAACATGCTACAGCTTCTAAAGCATACTACAAGTGCCTCGAGTATAACAAGAGGCATTGCACTGCAAAACTACATTTAAATGGGGAGATTGAGTTAAAGAAGATTGGAGAACACAATCATGTCCCCAATCCGGCAGTTATTTATGTTAAAGACGCAGTAGCCAGAATGAAGGAATGTGCAGCAACAAGTAGTGAGACTACTCACCAGATAGTTGCTGGTGCCACTGCTGAACTGTGCCCCTCTGTTGCATCCCAGCTTCGAGCAATGTCACTCATCAAATGAATTGTGTGGCTAACTGCTAATCTGTGCTTTACCATGAAAAATGAAAAATTTCTGCTGTACGATTCAGGGCCAATGCATGATCAAATACTAATTTTCTCAACAACTCAGGATTTGGAACACTTAAAGAGCAGAGATCACTGGTTTGCTGACGGCACCTTTAAATGTTGTCCCACCATATTCCAACAACTGTACACAATTCATGACATACGCAATAACACTGTTGTCCCCATGGTTTATATCCTTATGGCAAACAGAACAGCTTCATCATATTCAAAAATCTTTACTAAACTGCTCTGCCTTTGCCCTGCCTTGAGACCAGAGACAATAATGCTTGACTACGAACAGGCAGCCATAAAAGCATTCAAAAATGCATTTCCATCACCACAAATTTGGGGGTGCTTTTTCTATATGTGCCAGTCATTTTGGAGAAAAATACAAGAGCACCCAACTGTCTGCTCTAAGTACATATCTGAACCCATCTTTGCATTATATTTGCACCTCTTGCCAGCACTGGCATATGTGCCAGCTCATGATGTAATTCATTCTTTCGAGGAGTTGAATAATACAGAGTTTTACCAAACAAATGGTGAGTTACTGACCCCCATTATGGACTATTTTGAAAATACGTGGCTGGGTCGGCCCTTGGCAAGAGGTGGACGTGGGAGACCAATGTTTGAAATCCAAATGTGGAACTGCTTTGATGCAATATAACATGACATACCTCGGACAACAAACTCTGTGAAGGCTTAGCACCATAAGTTTAATCATTTTGTAGGAGTCCATCACCCTTCAATATGTAAATTTCTACAGTGCCTGAAAGAAGAGCAACATTTCAGCACTGTACTGATGGATCAGCTGATTGCAGGTACAGCAACATCAGAAACCAAAAAGAAGTGCAAGGACATAGCTAAGCACATTGTCACAGTCATAGCAGAATATGATGTGCACCCTAAGATGGAGCTTCTACAAGGAACAGCATATAATATCCAACTTCAGAGTGATCAATAGACTCCTGAAGCATGATGAATGAAGCTTGAAACTTAAATTCTGGAAATTTATTTTGTGGTGATTGGTACATCGATTAAATGCTTTCTTAATGTGTATCTTAAAACTTATAATTCAATAAAAGTTACCTTGCATTGCACTTCAGAGCACTTCTCACCTTGACTGGGACTGAGATTGGGAACTGACTATACAATTAGGGGTTGGGTGGGGAAGCATTACCAGGTAGGACAGTATTGGTGCACGTGAATAAGTGTCCTAAGCTATACAAACTTAGATGCAACATGCAATAGCCTCGTATTACCTAGCACTGCTTCACATCACCACACAGTAAGTAAAAAATGTATGTATTATTTAAACATACTATTGTAAGTTGTACTGTAGTGTTCTAGCGCTAATGTTGCAGAATGCGAATGTATAGGCGCTATAATGACATGCGCTATTAAAGATGCGCGATTTTTACATTAAACCCTCTCCCAGACATTGTACCCTAGAGGGTTTTACTTTCATTTAATCACAAGGTGCAAGCATAAATGGGGGTTTTCTTTTGCAAATGCCTGACTGTGGCATTCGCAAAACAGAGTGTTCAGAAGTGCAGCACATAAAAACGCTAGCTGCCTCAGTATTTCATATTGCAGCAATGTTATGGCGCTTCAGACAACAAGCTGTACTTTATCAGTTTCTCTTGGAGCAAAATGGGATAACATTATTTTTTACAGGAGGAAAAACCATTACCCTTACATTCCCCATTTCTTATAGGCACCCACAACCCTGCATTTTAGCAGTTTTTACACAGGGGATTTCAACATACGCCTGTTGTTATATAGGTTTGTGTATTTACTGGTTCTGAGTGTACCCCACTGGTAGGGAGGATCACACCCATGAATGGAAAGGGAAATAGGGAATAAAAATAACAGATGTAGGTGGCCATCCTACAGGACAGAAAAGAATAGTACAGGACAGAAAGGCACTGTTGCCACAGACTTAAGAAAGGAAGAAAAGAAGATAGAAAAGGGTCTCTAGGCTCCCCCACCCTACTATGCCAGGGTAGGGTACCTGCACTACCACAAGGACCTCTCTCCATGAAATCATGATGCCTTGGGTCTTGTAACCTACTGGATTCAAGACATTCCACAATCTTTTACTTCAGTATTGATTCCATTAACTTTCTACCAATGATGTCAGGCTGACTGACATATCATTGCCAGCCTGACAATGCCCTGCTACCACTTCTATATAGTGGAACAGCATCCATCCTCCTTCAGTCCTCTGAAACCACTCCTGTTTCTAGTGAGCTGTTACATGGAACTGTCAGCGTTGCAGCCAGTATTTCCCTGAGCTCCCTCAGTACCCTTGGATGCACCCCATCTGGCCCCATTGCTTTGTCCACCTTCAGATTAGCAAGTCCCTTCAGGACTCTTGCCTCCACAATAGGACTAGTGTCCACCTCACATTCAGCCCATCGTATGCAGGAAAGAAGGTGTTCAGTCAGGCAGGCAGGGCCTGAGAGCACTAGTTTCATGCTGCATGCACCAAGGCTTTGTATATTTAGTTCCACCCCTCCTGGATGCTGCAAGTTTGGGCACCATAGGGTGCACGTGCAAGTTAGGCATGCTTAACATTCCAACTTCAGTCACCATCCTCCCAACCATGGGCAGCTCCAATGTTCCATAACCTGGGGTCACCCAGATGGCAGCAGACCAGTAGAATCTGATGCTGTCCCTCCCCTGAGGAGAACATCATTCTCTGGGATGCTTGTCCTACCCATGGACAGCATCCAATGCCCTGGGTTCAATTCTGAACTTAAGCAACCAGCATCATGCATGGCATCCTACTGCTGTGCTGATAGAGTCTGGTTCTAACCCAGACTTTTTATAAAAATGCAGGCCTAACTGCATCCCTTTTCCAAACAGTGAATCTGAGTTTCACCTTGACTCAGGAGATCCCAGTCATTTCTGGAAATGCTTTGTGCACTCCACTGGGCACATGCAGTGTCTCCATGGAGGGTATTTATTGATTGCTTGATTGTTTGATTAATTTCAAATTAATTAGCCATGTGGGCACCCTGCTAAGCTGCTGGGCATTGAATTTCCTTCTGAGGGCCACTTAACAACGAATTGGGGATTGTCATGGATGCCAAATGTGACCCATTAATTTCTTCATCCAGTCCCTTACCATCATGTTGGATCACATTCTGTCTCTTCTTTCTCTCTCTCTCTCTCATTCTGCCCCTGTCTACCTTAGAGGAATCTCTCTGTGAGCTTTCAGGACAGTGCGTGGAGGAAGATTTGATTCAAGTCTGATAGATGTCAGCTTGACTCAGTTGGTAAGACATTCCATCTCTGGACCAGATGGTTCTGGATTCTAGTCCCACACCAAGACATGGTCTCATACCATAAATGTTGCTACTGGAGTGCAGTAGTAGGGGGATGCTGTACTACTGTGGTTTGCTGTCTTTAGATGAGATACCAAACTGAGGATCCTTCTGCCCATTGGTGGTGGTGTCCTGGTGGGTATCCAGGTGGAAGTAAAAGAACCCAAAACACTTTTTGCAAGAGGTAGGGATTTTCTCCAGTGTGCTAACCAGCATTCTCATTCCCATAAAACCAGTTCAGGCAAGTGTCCAAAATTGTGTGTGGATGCTGATGAGCAAAATGGCTGCCACTACACATTTACAGTTACTTACCACTAGTCTCTCAATGCTCATATAGTGCTTTGGGATACCATAACTATGAAAAGCACTATATACTGTAAATGAAAGTTCTTCTTCTTTTTCTTCTTCTTCTTCTTCTTCTTCTTCTTCCCCTCCTCCTCCTCCTTCTTCTTCTCCTTCTTCCTCAATGGAGGATGCTTTACTAAAAGAGTGTGTGTTAGGAGAAGAATTATGTTACATGCTGTAGATGGGTTGAATTTAGCAAGATTTAATAAACATCGAAAGCACTTGGCTTTAAAGAATTCTGTTACCCTGAACATACTTACAGTAGGACTGAATACATTGGAGTGTATGCAAAGGTACTGTATCTTTACAATTTCCTGCCTTAGTCTTGTGTATGTTATGACCCGTAATTATAGGCATCAGGGGAGATACAATAAAAATGAATACTGAAGATCATTCTTCAAAATATCAGACATCTGTAAGATAAAT
Source organism: Neoceratodus forsteri (assembly GCA_016271365.2). Lineage (NCBI taxonomy): Eukaryota > Metazoa > Chordata > Ceratodontiformes > Ceratodontidae > Neoceratodus > Neoceratodus forsteri. The sequence continues at coordinate 138,037,487 of JADMNL010000023.1, forward strand.
GGAATGTTCCTTAAACAGTTAAGATGTATAACATCGAAATTAGAAACTGACTGAAACTGAAAAGTTGGTTGCGATGAAGAACAGCCTCTGCAGATGTACCTTTCAGATATTTCTGATTCACACACAATGGAACTTTACGATGCTGGGTGTAAATAAGACTGCAAATTTGTCATGGCAGTTATAGACCTTATGACTGTGAGTGTGGGGATTTTCACAAAGAAGTGTGATTTTCAATTTTAAAGACAAAATCAAGGAGAGCCAAAAAACAATTAGAAAGTAAAGCAAGTGTGCTGTTTTATTGCATTTGTGGTCTTTCTTAACATTTTTGTACCCCCTCCTCCACCTGCATCACAACTGAACATTTTGTGAGGCGTCAAGATGCTGGGATACCATTAAGAGCTTCAGGCGACACCTAAGCCCTCTTTCAGTATATAAATGGTAGGAGGAAACTGAAGAAAAGGACTTGTCTACTGAAGAAATGGAATGAGGTGAAGGAGCCTGAGTGCAACAAGGTGATGACAATGATTCTGAATGAATAATTTACATTGGTGCACAACAAAGGGACAGCAGCAGTAAAAGATCCTTATTAGGGGAGCATGGCAACAGGGGCAACCATGATTTAGGCTGTGGACATCACATCCTCATTGGTAGCTGACTACTCAGTGATGATTAAGCCTGGTAAATCCCAAGGTGAATATACAATACAGCAGCAGCAAATGACAAGTCAAGATATTCACTTACATTTCTGGCATGACTCTAGAGAAATTCCCCCCTGCCTTCAGTACCACTGTAGGGCCACCAGAGAGAATCTCTTGAGAAATACTTTGAGGTCTCTGGCATGATCTGACCAAGTCAATTGCTGTAACTTCAGTGGTGGTGATCAGGGAAATTAATAGGGGCAGGGCTAAAGACATAGTCTAGTCAGACTTCAGTAAGGCTTTTGACCCTATGGCACATGACAAGCAACTGGGCAGAGCATACCAGTGTGGTATGCAAAAGGCATTCATATATAGAGTAATGGACTGGTAAGTATGCACAACAAGGCTGTGTTTCGATTAAGGGGATTCTATGACATCATAGATCTCAAGAGCAAAGCTCAAGAGGTCAGTGATGTCATAGAATCCCTTAGATGGAAACTCAGCCTTAATTATGCTCACTTAACTATCTTATATTTCATATAGTAGATACTGAGCCCTTACTGTACATAGAAAACAAAACAGCACAACACTAAGCATTCTGACAGTTGTTTTAAATAAGTCTTCAATAATGGCAAAATGGACATGTCATGTACAAAAAACTGTAAACGGAACTCAAGGAAACTAGTTTAACTGATGGCAGATGCAGTAAACATTTTCATAAACATCCTCCTACAAGTGGACATTTCATCTACACAAAAAAGCAAAACTCAGGAAAACTTGTTTTAACTAATGGCATATTTGAATAAAAGCAGTAAACATTGAGCCAAACATTATCATACAACCTATTAATTAGGCTTCTAAACTGTAAAAAAAAATGAGGTTGCAAAGTTCGCTAAAATATTAAAACTGGGTTCTTATCTGCTGATGGCTGCAGTTTTTTGTTTGTCCAACGGTTTTCTTGTTCTAGCATGAAGCTAGCCTGGTCACTTATGAGTTTTCAAAAACACTGAAGTCTCCATCATGATCACTGTATTCTTGCTGCCATGAGCATAAAAAAGTCTAAAGACTTTGAAAATGTTTGGCTCAGACGTGTGAGTAGTACAGCAGTTCAAGACAAACAATTGAAATGATGTTGTAGTATTGTAGTGAAATAGCTACTATACTACAGCACCTTTGTTGACCTTTAAACTGTAGTACAACAGCTTTAGTGACTGTATCATTTTCTACGCTCAGTAAGGGCTAACTATGTACTATAATGTGTGTTGCTAACTGGTAGAAGGCAGGAAGCAGAGGATTGTGGCAGATCAACAGTACTCATTAACTGTTTGGCAAATGGGAACTCTTGCAGGCAGCTTAAGTTCGATGATGACACTAAGTTGACCAGGGTAGTGGACTCCATCAAGAATGAGAACACCACTTTTGAATGGGACCTGTACTAGCCCAGTGATTGGTTAGACTCCAATGGCCTGATTTTCAAAGGGCAACACCCCGCGTCAAACCCTTTTTTTGGCACAACTGTGCCAAACACCTTTGCTGCAACTGCACCCGATGTTGGTACATTGGGTGCTGCTGTGATACTTTACCCAATTTACAGTAACTTGTACCAAATATTTGGTGCAAGCCATGTTAAATGGGTAGCCAGGATTGCCACAAGCTAGACCAGAAAAAGTTGGTCTAACTCATGGCAGTTAGCGCACTGGATACAAAATCCAGATCACCAGCCAGGAAAAAGCTGCAAGCCCCTTGCACCATTAGTTTGGTGCACCCAGGACTTGTGACATTCCCAGCCCTTTGAAAATCAGGCCCCTGGAGTCTTACAGTCAAGGTAGCCATGTCGCCAAATGCAAGGTACTAAACTTGCAGAGGAAAAACAGTGGTAGGACCTACACATTGTTGTAGTGAAGGAGAAAAAGGACCTGAAAGTCATTATAAAAAGGGGACACATAAATGACAAACACGTGCAGCTGCTGTCAAGAGAGCCAACAGAATGGTGGGATGAACTGAGGGGACCAGTAGACAGGAATTGTAATCTTGTCACTTTAAAAGGTTCTGTCAGACCCTATCTGCAGTACTTTCTGAAGTTCTAGACTTGTTGATGCAAAAAAGACATAGAGGCAGTTAAGAGGATATAGTGCAGGAAAAACCAGTTGATTGGGGGCTTTGGGGGAAGGATTGATGAGGAGAGGCTGTAGTCCCTTAACATGTTCACCTTGTAGAAAAGAAGGATGAGATGGGTCATGATTTTAGTCGTTCCTGTACTCAAGGGTATTGACAAGATTAAACAGGCAGAGATGTTTGATCTGGTATCCTCCAACAGGACAGAGAATGGAGGTCAGAAATGGCACATTCAGGGGTAATGTTAGTGGGTACATCTTCTCACAGACAGTGTTAAACCTACTGAATTGCCTTCTAGAACAGGCAGTGGATATGAAATCAGATCAGGCCTTCAGGGTATGCCTGGATGAATTTCTGCATACCAAGGAAATCATAGGGTACCCTGGGTAGTAAAGTGGGTAGGTAAATCCCACACAAATCAGTACATGTTTCCACAGTATATTCATTCATCCCTGCTTATGAAGTGGGTTGAGCATGAGGACTTAATGGACCTAGAGTATCTTCTGATCTAAAATTACTTTAAAAAATGGGCAGGAAAAAAATAAAGTAACCTGACTGGCTGAAACGCCATGCCAGGAATGCATTTATTTTCCAATAATACCCAGACAAAAATGAGTGCCAGCTCAAGGTGTCCACTAAGTAGGGTATTCATGGGCACCTCAAACTTTACGCACTAACCAGCCATCATTTTTTAACCTCGCTAACGTGAGACCCTACCATGAATAAAGAAGTAAAAATGACAGAGACTCAGCACCTGAACTTCAACCTGTCACCTGAAAAAACTGTGAAGCAGCTCTTTCCAGATGACAATGGACCTTATTCTGAACAGCAGCCAAAGAAAATGTCAAAATCCAGTGACAGCCCCTCCTGTTTTGGCTTGGTACGTACTGCTGAACTAAATGAAATAGAAAGTGAACAAGAGGTGATAAATATGAAAAAAACACAATGTGGGCAGTTTTCATGTTCACAGAGTGGGCAGCAAAAGAAAATATAACTGTGAACTGGCAAACCAACTCCTTAGATACCTTAAATAGTCACCTGAGAAAATTCTACACTGAGGCAAGGTCTGCGAGTGGACAGCTGTACTCAGTGTCCAGTTACTGTGCCCTGCAGTTAGGCATAAAAAGGCACTTGAACTTGACCAAAATAGGTCGAAATACCAGCCTTATATCTGACCCAGCATTCCGGTCAAGTAATAACATCCTCACCTGAGTGTTAAAAAATACAAAAACAACAAAAGGAAGTAGCTGCCCTCCACTCTTCCATCAGTCAGGCAGATGTGGGGAAACTCAGAAATTCAGCCGCTATGTCACCAGATACAGCCAAGGGGCTGGTACAGAATGTCTGGTTTGTGCTCCAATTATACATGGCACGCCAAGGTAGGGAAGGGCTTTGGGAACTAAAGCCAGATTCATTCTTCATAAAAAACAGACAAAAACAGCTTAAAATATATAACCCTCTCCCACAATGCTGCCAGAAAAAAACATAAAAACCCACTTGAGGTGAACAAAGAAAACACAAGAGGATTTGTCTGTGAAGAGCCATGGAGTCTTCTCTGTCCTGTAAGCTCATTCAGCAGGCACCTAGAAAAAATTTCTGCTGATGCACCAGCTTTCTACCTGCACTCCAGAAGATTGCCTCAGACTTTGCTGGACACACAACAGGTGTGGTACACCCACAAAGCCATCGGGAAGAACATTTTAGAAACCATGATGACAAGGCTTGGTAAGGAGACACAATTATCCACTACCTACACAAACCACAGCATCTGATCCACAGCTGTGCAGCTACTGAAAAATGCAGGGGCACTCATCATGAGAGATAACCAGTGTCACTGGCCACAGATGTGAAGCCAGTCTCAAACACTACTGGACTGCGTCCCTGGAGAATAGAAGACAGTGGAGCTCAATTCTTGGAGGATCAACCATGCACAGTAATCAGCAGCAGATACAAAGTATTCGGCCTTCAGGATCCAGTGCTTCAGTACAAGAACAAGAACCAGCAGTAAGCACCCCAATAACCACCTACTTCAAACCTGTAAACTGCTTGTGTAATGGGTCAATCAACTTTATATCATCAAGCAAATAATGGGCTCACCTTTTTTTGTTTTAAATAGTTATTTAAAAAAAATTGCAACTGCTGGGTTTCTGCATTTGTTTATGTTGCCCACATCCAGTTAAAACAGGGACTATTTTTTCTCACATTCATTTAAAGTTAAAAATGTTTAATAAATTGTTTTTGCTGTTAAGAAACTTAAATAAGTTTGTCTGTGTGATTATTGCCCATTTTCTAAATGCAATAATACCTTCCAGGGGGCAGTATTGGGCTATACCAGACCTTCCAGGGGCTATAAGGCCCTCTGCCACCCCTAGGCTGTCTGGTATAGGCCAGTATCAGCCACCTTGTCGGGTATCATTGCTTACGTGTTGCTACAGTAATGTGCTCAGTTGACTTATAATTTACATCTTCCTCAAGAATGGATGTAGTATTACCTCCCTGATACATCTGCTTTCCATCATCCCAAGGAGTCATATTGAAGGTCACTCCCAAACCTGGGTATTCTAGTTAACAACACATTATGCTAGTATCGGGCCACTCAGTTGTCTCATTGCCATAATTCAGTAAGCTTTTACTATTTTTTAGCATTATCAAGTCATGATTTATTTCATAAGTAACAGTCATAAGAAAATGACAGCCCTAATTAAAAAGTTATTTAAAGCATAATATTATCATGGAATGCACTCTTTTCCCCCGAAATTAAGTGATCTTAAAAACCTATATGAGGTAAAGGACATAGCTACTCATTACAGTACATGATTAATCATTTGGTCTTTCGGCAGTATTAAATGGTTGTAAACATAAATATATCTGAGTTCTGTGTGTGTGTGTGCGTGTGTGTGTGTGTCTGTCTGTACATATAATTAAATTTATTTCATAGCTGCAAAATGATCTTATGACCAGATCAAACCAATGATAAGAAACTGCTCCACAGGACATTACTCTGTGAGTTGAATGAGTAGAAAAATCTAATTGTGGCACCAGTAAAACTATAGTAAAAAGCCCACACCTCCTTTTCTGTTTCATTCTTGTCGGTGACAAGCTACAGTACAATAAAAAAAAGTCTTCTGTAAACTTTAAAAGCTGTCTCCCCAATGTGCTTCCATGCCAACCATTTTCAATGAAGCCTTTGTGTGAAAACATTGTATTATGAACTCACTGGTGCTATGACCTGATCTTACCTGCTTTATTCCCGATAATATGTTTTAAACTCTTCTGATAGGAAAGACTGTAAATTATTTTTTAAAGTTCCGATACATTATATGCAGTTAGCTGGGGGCCATTCCTATTTTGGGTGGCACCATGAGAAGTATGTTGCTGAAGTCTGGAGGAAGGTGTAGCTCTCCATTAAAATAACCGGGTTGCTGCTGTGTTTTACCATGGTCAACCCTCATATAGTGCAGTCACGCAGAAAATGTCAGTCATCAGCAGAACCACATATCAGTCAAGACAAAAGCAAAGTGTTGATTGTGCAGTGGTAGTTCTAGCACTTACAGCACCGATGACCCGGGTTGGGAGCAGACACTGAGGATTGGGGGCCAGCTGGGGGAAGGACGTTCAAGCACCCCAAGATAGCTGTCCTCATTCAGGACAGTAGGGCTGTGAGCCTCTCAATGTAATTACCACCTTGTGGAGACAAGGTGGCATGACAGCTGAGGTCACTGGAAGAAATGAGGATTCCTGCAGCTGCAGAAGGCTTGCACAGTGTTGCAACATGTGTGTCATTGCATGCCTGGCATCTCGCCTTCGGAGAAAAATGGAAGATGTTCCAGTCCATATTGGGTGAAGCTGGCATTCCTGGTAGGTCTGCACATGACTGACATGGCAGGTTATCCCCCATCACAGTGGTCCTAAGCAAGTGGTGGATAAGAATAAGTCCATCAGATGGTTGATGACTGAGCTGGAGTGGGCTACCAGGTGAATGCTGGACCAGAGGTGAGAAGGAAAAAAGCACTATGGAAAAAGAAAAAAAGCACTGTTTGACATTTGTTGACAAATGATATCCATAAAGCACACAGGGATATGTACCAAACAGTGATGGAAATGGATGGGGTCACATAGAAATGCAGTCTCAATGACATCAAAATTCTGATTCACTTGCAAGAAAAAGTGGGAAGGAACTCAAATGTAAAAAATGCAGACAGAAATATAACATTGAAAATGGAAAGCAAACCCCTAATTTTACAGTAAATGTATATGAATACACGTGCAGCAAATCATTTTAAAATAAAAAGACAGACACTTTATTCCATATTCTGAATGTTGTGTAAGTTCCTCAGTGATTTATTTCCATTTCTGTTACTGTCAAATGATAAAGTGTGCAAGTATACACAAGTTATTAAGTAGGCCGATAGTTTTTACTTCATCTCATTTTACTGACATAGTTCATATAACTACAGTTTTGTGGTAGATATTCAATGATCAGTTATGATTATTGCATGTTTATAACTTATTATAACTTGGACCAAAAATGGACCATCCTCAAGATGGGGTTGATTGAGGTCACCAACACTTGTATAAAGGCTCAAAAAAAAGAGTACCAGAACCAAAAGGCCAAGCTGGTTTAATAGCATGGTGGCAGAAAAGGTGAGAGATAAGAGGACAGCCTTCCCGACATACAAGTGTACTGTAAGGGAAGTAGACAGGGACATTTACAAGGAGAAATCTAGAGAGGCAGGCAAGGAGGTCCAGGCAGCCAAGGCTGAGAAAGAGCTAAGATTCGGTCAGGGGATTAAGGAAGGGAGAAGAGCTTCTTCCGCTACATTAGGGAGAAAAGAAATAGAAGGGATGGAATAGATAGGATCAAGAGGGAGGGAGGAAGGGTGAAGAAGGATGTGGAACAAGCATGGGCACTTAATGAGTGCTTCTGCTCTGTCATCTCCAGGGAGGCTAGTGGGCCCATGCCAAAGGGGAGAATCAGGATGTCCCTTAAGGGGGGGGAGTATGAAGGAGATACTGAGGTAGATAGAGTCTTGAGAGGTCTTAAGGAAGTGCGGGTGGATAAGGCTCCCGCCCAGATGGGGTACACCCAAGAGTTTTGTGGGAACTGGCAAAGATATTGGCAGCACCAATGATGAACCAGTTTAACACCTCACTCGAGGAGGGGTGTGTCCCTCAGGACTGGAGGACAGCTTATGTGGTGTCTATCCACAAACGTGGCCCTATTGATGAGCCGGGAAACCTCAGGCCAGGCAGCTTAACCACCATAGTGTGTAAGTTAATGGAGGCCTCTCTGAAAGAAAGGCTCATGTCCTTCCTTGAAGAAAATGATCTCCAGGATGATAGGCAGCATGGGTTTGTTAGGGGGAGGTCATGTCAAAGCAACATGGTGGACTTCTTTGACTGGGTTACAAGGACCTTGGACAAAGGGCAGGTGGTGGATGTAGTGTATCTGGACTTCAACAAGGCATTTGACTCAGTGACCTGTGGAAGGTTGGTCAGCAAGCTGAGGGACCTGGGAATTGGGAGCAAACTGCTGTGGTGGGTAAAGAGCTGGCTGATGGACAGGAACCAGAGAGTAGTGGTAGGGGTGAACTGTCTGAACCTAGGCCTGTGACCAGTGGTGTCCCGCAGGGCTCGGTACTGGGACCTGTGTTGTTCAATGTATTTATTGGTGACATAGCAAAGGGGGTCAAGAGCAAAATCTGTCTGTTTTCTGATGATACTAAGCTCTGTGGAAGGGTGGATACAGAGGAAGGGGGGAAGGATCTAAAGGAGGACATGGCAAAGCTTAAGATGTGGTCTGGCATATGGCAGTTGGGTTTTAATGCTAAAAAATGTAAGGTGATGTCATAGAAGCCAAAAATCCAAAAGTCAGTTACTGGCTAGGGGGAGTTCAGGTGACAGTATTGGAAGAGAAGGACCTGGGGGTTCTTTTAAGTGGTAACATGCAACACTCAGCACAGTGCCATAAGGCAGCAGCTAAAGCAAACAGAATGCTGGGTTGCATAGCCAGGGGAATCACTTCTAGGAAGGAGGAGGTTATTCTGCCACTGTACAGGTCACTGGCAAGACCACAGCTGGAATACTATGCCTAGTTCCGGTACCCCTACCTTAAGAAAGATATCAAACATACTGGAGGTGGTACAGCAGAGAGCAAACAAATTGATCCAGAGCATGGGGGACAAAACATACAAGGAGAGACTGATTGTGCCAAACATGTACTCTTGGGGGACAGGAGAGAGAAAAGGGATGTGATTGAGACCTTCAAATACCTAAAGGGCATAAATAAGACCTACACAGAGAGCACTTTTAAGGAAGGAGGGTCCAACAAGGGGGCATGGCCTGAAATTGGTGGGGGCAGATTCAGGAGGGAAATGAGGAGACACTTCTTCACAGAAAGGGTAGTGAAAAGGTGGAACGAGTTGCCAGAGGAAGTGGTGGCAGTAAGGACAATGATCAGTTTTAAGAGGGGTTGGGACAGAGTAAAGAAGAAGGTTAGGTCAACAGAGAACAAGAGGAGGATAGGGCAAAGCGAGGGGGAGAACAATTCCAGGAGGAGTAGGGGAGGGCAGCTACTTAGTATAACTAGCTGCACACCCGAGCAGACTCAATAGACCATCATGGCCTCTATCTGCTTGCAATTTTGTATGTTCGTATGTTCTTCAATTGATTGGAGGATCAGAAATTAACATGCACACCCTTTGTAGCAGAATCTCCAATATCTCCACATTTGGTTAAACTGTACTGTATATGAGACAATACTTTTAAAAATTAGATGGCTGCAAAAAAACGGCTGCCAAAAACATGGAGACTATCAGTAAGTTTCTTCCTCTCTCAAATTAAAAAAAGTCCTTGAAGAGGGGAAACCTCAGACAGTCAGGTTCATTAGATCCTACCCCACAGGCTTTGCTTTTATAGTTTCACAAAGAAAATTGATCCACATAAAGAGTAAAAATGTTTTAAAAACTGCCAGCTGTAAATGTGCAGAATACTTTTCTAGCATCTTTTCATTAAAATGTTTTCATGCACCTGTAACCATATTTCAGCAATTATAGGTATGTGTGCACTGTGCAGCTGGCAGTGTCAAACTCTCCTCCTACTCCTGCTTGTCATGCTGGCACTTGGTGCTCATACCCAATGCCAAATCATTCCACTGATTTCCCCTTCACATTTTTAGAAGTGGCATATGGAGTCCATCCCTGATGAAACTACTTTCATCTGAGCCCCCTGAGCAAAGATTTTTTAACATTGGGAGCCCATACTAGGGGTTGCATCCTCCAGACAACTTTTTGTGACACCTGGAGCCCATTCCCAGTGCCACACAACATTAATCCCTGTATTACTGATTCCAACATTGGGAGCCCATACCAGTGTCAGAAAATACAAAACAAAATTGTATTTTTTATCCCCCCCTCCAGTGTCACCAAGCATTAGCCTCTCAACTATCATTTCCACACCGGGAGTCATTCCCTGATGTTGGAAACTTGAATGGCAACCAAACTGAGTCTCAGCTCTGCTGTTTCATCTGCATAGCCTGTAAGTGGCCTTAGTGAACAATAGCAATTTTTTTAACACACAGAATGCGTCTTTGTCCATCCATGCATTTGACCAACACTGGTACCATTTTCAAAAGATGCATTGAAACATATACAATGATGGCAGAAAATACCCATGATCCATCTAGTCTGCCCTTACATTCTATCATACCCCAAGATCTTTTTTTAGTAGTACAAGATTTGTTTATTTCAGGATAAGTTCTTTCTTCACATCTTAGGCCGAAGCCTTTTTTCAAGATGGTCCTGACAATAGGACTTTAAAATTGTTCAAATACAAACACAATACAAACATCAGTTTCATTCTCTAAGACCTTACAAACATATAATAAATATACTTATATTCCAACAAGACTTGTACAACTCATTTCACAACATGAAATACTAATTCAAAATCCCAAAGATTTCTTATTCATCCATTGCACCTACATCTAACTTTTAATTCCTCTGTCAGAAACTTGGTAATCAGAGATGGTTTATAGCCTGATTTACTTTTTATATCATTCAACAGTTGACTGTTTGAGGCATATTCAGCTTTAAATGTCATGTTAGTAAAAGGATTGTTTACCCTAGGTCAATATGGGGACTTTGTCTACACTATCCAGCCCTTACTCCCTATTTTATTAAACTCTTACCTCTGTTCCAACCATGTTTAAAACCATTAATAGTGTTGGCACCAACCACCTCCACTGGTAGATTGTTTCATAACTCAACCACTCTCTTAGTAAAATAAAACTTTCTCACCTCCCTGTTGAACCTCCTCCATCAGCTTCCATTCATGACTTTGTGTTCTAGATCCATTACTTGTTTATTAATTCCTTGCAGTTCCCTTTGTTCATTCCTTTCAGGAACTATAAGATTTCTATCATCTGGCCTTGAGCAAGTAAATGTTCATTACCCTAAGTGATCCTCATAGGATCTGCCCTGTTGCCCCTAAATCATTTTGGTTACCCTGCACTGCACTGTCTCCAGTCTGCCCTTCTCATTCTTTAGGTGAGGACTCCAGAACTGGGCACAGTACTCTAGCTATGGGCTTAATAGTGATCTATAGAGAGTCTGACAAAACCGCCCTGCCAGGAACTCATGGTATCTAGTAGCCCGTATTCTCCAGGCAGTCCACAAGGTCCTCTTGCCTAGTGTCACCATCAGTTTGCCCACAATACAAATAAGACTGACAGTCTGCCCAAAATACAAATAAGTCTGACAGGTCTGTAGTTACCTGGCTGCTGTTTGTCCCCAGCCCTGTGTAGCAAAACTACATCCTCTACCCTCTTATCTTTAGGAACCACCCATGTCTGAATATTTATTTATTTTATTTACCAGGAGAGACACACTAAACTAAAAGCTTGTTTACAGGTGCAACCTGGGAGGACAAGGAAGTTAAGTGACTATACCTCTTGAATAGCCCTAACAAGAGTTCAAATAACTGAGATGTCAGTTCCCTGAGCACCTTTGGGTGCATTCCATCCGCTGTCCTCCATAGAGAATACTGAGAAGAAGCAGTCATTCAGAATGGCTGATTTCTGCTCATCCTCCCTCAATTATCATGCCTACTGCTGTTAGACTAACAACTCCCTCACCCATCTTTATTTTTTTCCTTACTGTATATACCTGAAAAAACTGCTTTTCCCTGTTCTTGACTCCCAACCCCCCGTACACAGTTCTGTGTCTGTGCATTTCATATAAATATACTGTATGTATACTGTATATATATATATATATATATATATAGACATTTTAGCTCACTGACAACCCAGGCTCAGTGGTGGTGTACCACCGATCCATGGCACCCATCCTCCCTTGCAGGGATCATGCTGCCGGCAGTGGGGCTAGGATTTTGTGTGGATGCATATGTAACTACATAATCCCCTAATCCTGCCTCCAGAGGATGCTGGCATGAAGGACCAAAGTCCAGGTAGGGAGCCGTGCTGAGACACGGCTTCCACCAAGAACCTAACAGTGTCCTCTCCCTCCCGAAACCATCTGCTAACCGGAGTGGCAGCTAACCCTCCCCAGGACAGGAGAACTGCCAACCAGTGGCTCGATCCATCTCCTTCCTCCCCCCCCCCCAGTCAACCCCCAATGACCTGGACTCATTCCTGAACCCGTGTTGCCAGTGTAGCATGAGGTGTGGCATCCAGTGCCTCAACCCTCAGTGCCACCAAGCTGGCCCGCTTGTGAATTTTTGATTGCCCTCTTGGCCTCCCTAGTTCTTACTTGGTAAGATGCCTCTTCTTGCAACTTAAAGTCATGCTTTGCAGTAAAACCAATGATGCAAATGCATTTACATAATTTTTTGCCACAGTTGTGACTTTTTATGTTGCAAAATGAGAGTGTTGGTAGACCATCTATTGTATTTCTCATCTCTCCTTAACCCCCCAATCCCATCCTCTTATTTTGTCTGATTGTCTCCTGCTCATTCCCTTCATTCTCCTTACAGTAAACCTGTAGCAGATCAGTCTGCTTTGTCTATCCATCTTTCAACACTTTGGAACAACCACTGTTTCCCCATCTGCCACTATTCCTCTCTGCACTCTCTCAGCCCAATCTTACTGGCTCACTTCTCAAAAGCATGCACCTGCTGGTCGTCATCATCATCTTCTTCTTCTTCTTCTTCTTCTTCTTCTTCTTCTTCTTCTTCTTCTTCTTTTTTTTCTCTCCCCATTACAACCCATACCCTATCTACCACCACTCCACCTTCTGTATTTAACCATCTAGCCTCTTACTCTATTGTATAGCTTAAAACTCATTGCACCCTGTAATTTGAAGTGTATGCCACTATGACTTTTTTAAAAGTATCTTGCAATTTGTTGTCGGCTGGTGACATGTTTCACTAGCTCTCATCCTGACTACCCACATATCTGCTGTATCTTGTACACTTTATATAATTTTTTACATATCTTTTTTTTATTTTTCTGAAATTAATTACTTGTCCTTTGCTTTTATTGTTCATGTCTAGTACATTTACATGTACTCATTGTTGTCATGTTATGTTTTACTGCCATGTCAATCCCTGCTATATCCCCTTCCCCAGGTTGGACATGGAAAAGAGCTCTGGCTCAGTCTGCCTAGCCCAGTCACCACAATTTGAATGAATGAATGAATTAATCAATCAATCAATCAATCTGTCAATAAATAAATAAATTGTCTAACAGTTTCAATGCATCTCCATTTTAAAAACAGCAGTGAATGCAACTCGGACAAATCATCTTGCAAACCTGCACAGTATTGTTAATGATCTGCAGTTTCTTAACATTCACTGTAACTGTACAGAGAGCAGGACGTTTTCTAGCAAGGCCCTCCCCACAATGACTTACACATAGCCAGAGAACTAGAAACTTAACATTTCAGTAATAACAATAGCAATTGATGACTAATGTATAAATCATCTTCTTATGTTACAAGCCCTACATATAAACTTAACAAAAATTAGCTATAGAAATTAACGCTAGTGGCATCACAGGACGTAACCCCCCCCAACCCCATCTTGACCACCAACCCTGTCTCACTTATTGATTTGTATATATTTACATGTGTAATATCCCCTGGGTTCCTCAGCATGTACTCTTTGTCAGATAGTCTAGTGGTTGCAGAAGAAAAGTGCATACTGAGTTGTTCTCTGTTTGCAGATATCCAGCTGTACAGTGCTTGTACAGTAGGTTAATTTAAGAACACTGAGTAGGAGAATATGTGAATGTTGAATGCCACTGTCTTTACTTAATGCATGTACAAAAATTTATGATAATGGCCTCAACAATGACACTGGGAACAGTGTGTTCCATCTTATTAACAGCCATAAATTAGATGTTATAATTTTTTCTTAGCAAAGTGGCTATAGCTGGTCACAGAGATAGAAACCATAAAGTAAAAATTGATAATCAGATGAGTGGTATCAAACACATTCCTGAAGCATTATGGAAACTTCTTATTAGCATCTGTGAATTGTCCACAACTAATAAAGAAAAAGTGTTCTTTCTTAGAATCAAAGATAAAAGTAAAGCTAAGGTAATGATTCCACTGTGGCTTTTATTATCAGGGGATGTGGATTAATCTTGAGATTCTGGCCATAAGTGAGACCTGTCTAAAAAATAAGATTACTGATTATGGCAATAAATGGATCAATTTCAAGCTTTACAGATCAGATTAAAAAAATTAATAAGAGGTTGGGTGTGGGGCATGGCTTGGCAGCTGACAAGATGACAGTCTAACTTTAGAGATCTGAATTACCCTGATCATGATCCTTAAACAACCTGTGCGTAATCAGCATGAATCTCAACTCTAACAACACATCCTGCCAGCCACTAATCTGGTGATCCTGCAGGATCACTCCCAGTTCATCTCGGTCCCAGATTCAAACAGTCTTCAGTGCCAAAACTCCTGTCTGTATTGCTCTTGAGTTCATGTGGGAAATAGTTCTGACATAGTGACTCCTCTAGCATCAGTCTCCAACCCAAACTTGGAAGAAATAAAAACTGTGTTTGAGCTCCTCATGGTACAAATGGGCAAACTTGAACTAGCAGCCCTAAGGACATCAGCAGACATCATGGAGATCTCACAAAGGATCAGTGTATCTGAACAGTGGATCACCAACATGAAGGACAGGACTGATTGACTCATGCACTACATCAGTGAGCAGGACCAAACAATGAGGCTGTTATGTTACCATGTCAAGAACCTACAAAAAAACTACAGCAGATGGAACACTGACTGCTATGTGGGGTTCCACAGGGTGTGAGGGACCAAACACTACAAAATCCCTACAAACAGTCCTCTCAGTTCTGTTAGGCTGCAGATGGCCCGCAGCATTGGAGAGTGGCTGCTCACATTGGTCCCTGGTGCGAAAATCTTCCCTGGGGCCTGGCCTTGACTGATACTTGCAAGATATATCCAGTCGTGCTCCACTGGCAGTCAGGCTCCCATGGGGCCCACCACAGAAAATGTTTCAGGCATGATTCATGAAGAGCTGACCCCCTGCTTTTGGAAGATAAGGTATTTTTATCTTGGTTAAAAAAGGAGGTTAGTCTGTACTGGGAGATAAATGACGTGGGCAGTGTGTCAGACTACACCTTATGGAAGACCTTTAAGGCTACTGTAAGAGGTAGCATAATGACATATGCTGCACCCAGACAAAGAGTCAGGGAATCTGAACAGTCAATGCTTGAAACAGAGCTGAAAGACCTAGAGAGGCAGTACAAGGAAGTCATCCTCTCGCCACCTACTACTTTAACAGCCCGCTCAACAGTACTCTCAATAAGCCAAACAATATGTTAGCCAAGAGGGCTGAGCTAACCATCAGAAGGCTATGCCACTCCTTCTGGGAAGAGGGAAAAGTCCAGTAAGTGCTGGCCTATAGGCTGAAATGCAGGCAGTCTGGTATAGCTTTAGGAGGACTGCAAGATACACTGGAGATCCTTTGCAGGAATCCTAAAGGCATAAAGTATGCCATGAGGTGATTTTATGAAATCTTATATGCCTCCCCCCAAAAATCAGGAATTGACGCTTACCAATTTTCTAGAGTCCATCCCAATCCCTGCTATATCCTCAACTTAAGGCACAGACTTGCAGACCCAAGTGAGCTTGCCAAAATTTAGAATGCTATTAAATTCATGAACCTGCAAAGGACCCCAGGACCTGATGGATTCCCAATATATCCTGTACCAGACCATTTGTGAGGGCATTGCTCCATATCTGCAATGTATCTTCCTTGCCTCCCAGCAATAGGACATTATGCTGCTTTACATGAGGGAAGCAGTGATTAGTGTTCTCTCCAAAAAGGGAAGGTCCTCACTCTACTAAGTAGCTACCAGTCCAACTATCTCATTAATTCTGATGCCAAACTACTGGTCAAGATACTGGTGACCAGACTGAAAAAAAGTCTTGTCTGACCTAATCCATCTGTCTCAGGCTAGATTTATTAAAGGGTGGCTTATTTCATATCATCGCTGAACTTTAATGTCTCTGATACATACTATCTGTGACAGCCCCAGCCCTACAACTGCTCTGGTGGTGGGCTTTGAAAAGACATTACAGTCGATCAAATGGTCTTATCTGCAAGCAACCCTAGCAAAAATGGGTATCAGGCCAGTCTTCTGGGAGTGGATTGATCTACTTCATTCCTCTCCCACAGCAGCTGTGCTCCTAAATGGTCTGAAATCTCCCCCTTTCCCTTTATAGCAGGAGACTCAGCAAGGCACATCACATATAGCGCCCTTTCACAAGGGGTCAGGGCACTTAACAAAATTACAAAATAAGCATAATTAAATTCAAAGAAAAACATTTAAAAATACAGAGACACAAGTTCAGTACACACTAATCAGCAGGTCGGTATGCCATTTCAAAAAGATAACTTTTCAGGTCCTGTTTAAAGAGCAACTCTCTATTATAATAAAAAGCTTAAAAACACTAGTTCTACAATGATTATGTTGTAACTTTATTGTTTTCTAGTTATTTGTTATGGATTTTACTTTTTCCTGCTGCTGGTCTACTAAATATTGTAAATAATGCAGCAGTTATTTCACCGAGTCTTTCAAAATGAATCTGACTTTCCCCTGCTAACCACACAGCTGCTGTTTGTGACATCATAGTCTGTTGTTATGGTGAGCACTATGATGTCATAAACAAAAGCACTGTGAGGTTAACAGGGGAAATGCAAATGTTTTCCATTGTTTTTTAAACAGACTTTTTAGATAGACTGCCAAGATGTGCCGAAAATCTTGGAAAGGAACTTTGAAAATGTTAAAAATGTATTCCCTAGTAAATTGTAACAGCTGAAACATCTTATTTCTGAAAGCATGTGCTGAAGTTTAGAGTTGCTCCTTAAATGCCTACAATGAAGGAGAACTCCTAAGATGGCATGGCAAGGAGTTCCAAATAGAGCATCCTCAGAGGCTGCACTGGCTATCACCAGATTGTATCAGGCGAGATCTCAGGACAGCTACCAATAAATTTTTGGTGGAGCAGAGAGAGCAGCTGGGAGTATACCAGGCCAAGAAGTCTTTCAAATTGACAGGGCCCGATCCATGCAGGGTTTTGTACTGTATTTTAACAAAGCAATCTTAAAGGTAGTTTGCCACCAAACTGGAAGCCCGTGCAGCTGCCGCATCACAGGCGTAATATGATCTCTGTACAATGCCATTGCCACCATCCTTGCTGCGGCATTCTGAACTAACTGCAGGTGATGCTGCAAACTCCCAGACAGCCTTAGGTACAGAGCAGTATAGTAGTTCAGTCTTGATGTCACAAAGGCATGTACTGGGGTCACCAGGTCCTCATGCAGTAGATATAGTCTTTTCTGGGAGATATTCCTTAACTGGAAAAATCTACTGCAGACCACAGCTGACAACTGATGCTCAAGTGTCAGGCGTGAGTCCACAATGATTCCCAGATTTCAAACCCTATCCATGGCAGTCAGAAATCTGCCACTCAGAGATGGAATTCTGACAGAATCATATCTTCTGACTGCCCATCAAGGACCTGGTTCCACCAGCAGCATTTCTGTCTAGGTTGGATTAAGACTCAGCCAGCTGGAGACCATCCAGTCAAAAATGTCCTTCAGACAATGCTCCAGCATAGCCACCACCTCTCACCCATCTGATGTAAAGGACATGTAAAGCTGAGTATCATCTGCATAATTGTGAAAACTCAGCCTGTTCTGTCTGACAACCTGCCCAAGCAGCAGCATGTACACCATGACTAACATGGGGGACAGAAATGAACCCTGGCGAATGCCACAACTGATCATTTCTGTTTGTTTAGTTTTTATTTTATATAAAACCCTTTAGGCAGAGGCTATTTTCAAAGGGTTTAAAGTCGAGCACAACAAAACTACAATTGCAGAGTTAGTTACAGATGTACAATACAATACAGTGGTTGTGATGAGAAAGTTCCCATCACAACCCGCTGCAACCTGTCAGTAAGGAAGGACTCAAACCACTTTAATGTTGGCATGGCAAGTCTCCCATATTCCCAAAGGCATTATCAAAACCCCGTGGTCCACCATGCCAAACGCTGACAAGAGATCAAGGAGGATGACAATTGATTGCTCCCCCATCTCTCACTAGGCGCAGATCATCAAATACCTCAACGAGTGCAATCTCTGTACTGTGGCATGGTCTGACACTCAACTGGAATGATTCATAGATGTATATTGCACAAGTTATGCCTCTAGCTGCACCACCACCACCGGCTTCTCGATAACCTTCACTAAAAAAGGAAAGTTCGAGATCAGCTTGTGCTTTGCTAACACATCAAGGTCCAAAGATGGTTTCTTTAAGAGCAGTCTCACCACAGCGTTTTTTTTCAGGGTCAATGAGAAAGAGCCCTTCATTAAGGAAACCTTGACAATACTGGCAAACACCAGAATCAGGGCCACCTGGCAGCCAACCCACAACCTGGTAGGCCCCAGATCCAACCTACAGTAGGTGATATGCAGTGTTGGTATTGCCTTGAGCAGATCCTCAATAATAAATGGGCAGAACTCAGACCAAATCCATGGAGTGCCCTCATGCCTTTCCCTTAGACCACTGCTAGCACCTGACAGGTCAGCTCTAGTGATACCAGCTTGACTGGAGGACACTCTATCCAGAATGAAAAGCCCAAATGCATTACATTGTTCATGAGACAAGACTCCTCTGGACTGAAGACTAGGATTAAGCAACCAGTCCACAGTGCAGAAGAGTTAAGCAGGCCTATTTCCTCCTGCAGTAATAACCCCCAACAGGAATTCTGCCTTTCTGAGAGTTATTGCCCTTTGATAGTCCTTATAGTGGGACCTTAGAATCATTCTGTCATCCATTGAGCCAGAGCTCTTCCAGGAATGCTCCAACCTCTGACCTGTTGCCTCCAGCCACCTCAGCTCATTGTTGTACCATGGTGAGCTGTGTTGAGAGGTCAATGGGTAGACATAGATCAGTGCAGTGGAGCTGAGTGCCATAGTAATAGCCAAATTATGGCTATTAACTACTACCTCCACACCTCAATCATGTGTTACTTCCATATACAAGATGCCTGGTACTGCCAGGATCAAAAGCACATCTTGGACAGTACTGGACCACTTCCTCGAGGGGGGGGTATCATTTTGGGGTGACCCCTGCAAAAAGACTAACAACATGGTAATCCAACCACCCTACTGGATCCACCCTGATATCAGAGATGTTCAGCACCAAAGAGAAAACAAGGTCCAAAGTGTGGCCATGTTCATGGGTGGTGGAGGAAACAACCTGTGTGAGGCCCAGTGATTCTATCAACTGGAGGAATTGCTGAGAAAATGATAATGTTTCATCTTTGACCCATGCATTAACTTCCTCAGCAAAATAAGGTTGGGGGTATTTAGTGAAAGGTTGATGATGAAATCTGCAAAGTCCTGTAGAAACTCATGTTCCCAGCCTGGAGGGTGGTAAATCAGGAGACTCCTACATCTCACACCCACATCACCCTTCACTGCCACACATTCAAATGTCACCACCTCCTTCAGTGGGTACACTGTTAGCTTCCTGCAGGATCTAAAGCAGACAGTGTGCAACCAAGAACCCATCAAGAATTACTACCTCTTTGACTGACCCAGAGTCATCACCAAGCCAGGTCTCAGTAAAACAGAACAGTTCTCCAGAAGAATCAGTAATAAAATCCAATACCACAGCTGTTTTGTTCATCACATTCCTGGCATTAAAACAACATACCATGAAGGGGAGCTGCTGGAGTAGTCAGCCTTTCTACTACCTACCCATTGCTTTAGAGTGCTCCCTGGGGATCAGAACATGGAAGGGAGAACCCTGCTCCATGACCTTCTGGATCACCCATGTCGCAGTGACATACATTTTGCCCAACGCAGATTATGGTGCAGGCAAAATGCCACCTGGCATTACAGCGCCAGGCATTTTGTCTCCCAGGAGTTACACTTCCAAAGCACTCTCCCAGGAAACAGTCACTTTTGAGGGAGGCTTTGCCCCCCACTCCCCCCAATGCAGGGGGCTTCACTCACCACAGACCCCTAAACTAAATAAAATCTCCTCCAGGATGGACATGCCCAGGAAGGGGGTAGAAACTGTGTGGGTGCAAAGGGTGACATGAGTGAGGGGCAATCTAAAATCAAGATTGCCCCTTTCACTGTCACCCTTGTTGTGGCACCATAAATGCCACGCCCAAAATGGGTCAGCAACGTGATGGACTACGTGACCTTTCTAAACCCATGGCACCTGCTCAGCCTGTCATACCCAATCCTACACTCCATGGGTCCCAATCCTGCATCACTTATCCAACCAGTGCCCCACCTACTCAGAATACCAATTCTATGACAATGGTGTAAGACTGCCCTTGGACAAACTGGGGTTTGAAAAGGGCAGAGCTGATAAAGCAGTTCCAAGGAATAGGTGCACGCCAGAGTCCCCTATCCTACACATATCCTGTACCTCCCTAAATAATTAAGACAGAATTCCAATTACTCGCTAAAATACTCAATATATTATTAAATACCCCATACCCTCCCCAAGTTATATAGATCAATCCAATAAACCCAACAATAACAGTATAATAACCCACCCAACACCCTTTAACACAATCATCTCATTCAACTCTAACTAGAATAAAAGACTTCTCACTAACCAAACATAAAACCCCACAAAAACAACCAAACATTAATTACACTATTCACAACTTAGGCATTTCCCCAATCAAACCAATCAAACACACTCAAACAAGCCACAATCACAGTATAAACAATTTGATTTGTTAAAATACAAAACCAATAAAAAGAAGGAAATGTGCACGGAATACAATAAGAATAAAACATTCAGTCCAATTGAAAAATAGATTAAGAGCTTTTCCCACTAGGTGCAAGCTACAGTACCCACAATAATAACAAATAAAACCAGTTCAAAAAGTCAGAAAAAAGAGTCTTTCTTCCTGCCACTAAGAAAGGACCATTTGTCCAGAGTTTATTTAAAGTTGTAGATCACCAGAGGGAAAATAGAGGACCTCGCAGAGGCTGCCTTTACGCCCCCCCCCATTATGTGTGATCGCTTTTGAGCAACTGGCATCAGGGAAAAGGTCTCTATAAATGGGATCTGAGTGGGGATGAAAGAATATAAGACGTTTTTGTATGCAGATGGCTTGCTCATCACTCTATCAGATGCAGACCAGTCAGAATGGTAGATACTCCCTCTCTTACACCAATTCTCAACCATTTCTTGGCTAAAGGTCAACCAGTCCAAACCCAGAGTCTTGTCTGTGAACTCTAAATGCTCTCTTTGAAATGTTTTCTTCATAGAGACTGAAATAGGACCCAGAAGGGATCACTTAACTAGGCATCAAATTACATCAGAGCCATCTAAGATGATCCCTCTCAACCAGGACTCCATAATAGCTACCGCTAAACTTGAATTATAGAGGTGGGATACACTCTACCTATCACTGGCAGGCAAGGCAAATGCCATTAAATTTATTACAACACCAAAGTTCATGCATCTGTTGTCATATCTCCCAGTATGTATTCTTGCTAAATGATTTTGTAAAATGGAATTATCATAACTGACTCCCAGTGGGCCAGCTGTTGGAATAGATTACACAGAGCCTGAAGAGATAGCAGGATCCACCTGATCCTAAAATGAAAACATCTGAGTTGGTATAGAACACCACAGGTTTTGAAAAATCTGGGTCTCATGAGTTATGATCTCTGTTGGAGATGTGGCCTAGCAGGGGCCCACCTTTTTCTTTTTTTTTTTGTAATTCAATATACTTTATTAACATTTGATAAACGTCAATACAAACATGGGTAACAAATAGGTAGACAGAAATAACTACCCTCCAACAAAGCATATGAGAACCGTGAATTAATGTGTCTTACCAACACCCACCCACCCTCCTCACCCACCCTCCCATCAAGCCTACACATGCTCAATCATCAAATTATATTAAAAGAAACCCCTAAAGAAAGGAGAAAGAAAAAAAAATTCCCCATAGTAAAAGCTATCATGGTTTCCATACAGTGAGTAGGGAATCCAGCACACCCCACCTAGTCTGATAAACCTGTGGTCGGTTATTCATGGTTAAGATGTGCTTCTCTAGTCGAAGGGCAAACAACATTTCTTTGTGCCATTCTATAATTGAAGGGGCTGAGCCATCCGTCCAATGTCTCAGAATAATTAACTTAGCTATTGCTGAGATCACAACCGGATATGCTTTTCTAACATTGGGAACACCCTCTGGAAATAAATATAGCAAACAGATCTCTGGGGTAATATAGGAATCCAGGCCCAACAAAGGGTCAAGTGTCTTTCTAATGTCTCGCCAAAATTTCTTGAACAAGGAACAAGTCCACAACATATGATATAGTGTCCCAGTGTGGTTCACACACTTAGGACAATCAGGAGAGGGCCTGCTTCCCAATCTGCATAATTTCAGTGGCGTAAAATATAAATTATGCATAATATTGAAATGCATCAAACGCAGTCTATCCTGCTTAACAAATTTATACAGAGTCCGCCAGATCCTAATCCAGAAACTTGGCTCAGCATTAAGGGAAAACACCTGCAACCAATAAAAACACACCCCTTGTGGTAACCCAGGGTCAGCCGACTGGATTGCTTTATATACTGCAGACACAGCATGGGGTTCTTCGGCTGCTTTCAGAAAGTTATTAAAAACATCAGCAGACCCCTGATTTGTCTCTCCTCGACCTAAATGGGCAAGGATGGTCCTCCTAAGTTGTTCATACTTAAAAAAGGCTGTCACAGGCACCTTAAACCTATATCTAAAAAGAGCAAAAGGAATTATTCTACCCTCCTCATATATATCCCTGAGTTTTACGTTGCTAAGGGAAGGCCAAAAAGCCAAGGAGAGGGGCTTACACCCAATCTGGAAGTGGGGATTCCCCACAACAGGCTGCTCCAGCAAGGCATGCCTGTTATGGGATAGGTGGATTTGCAGCTGGTGTAAAGCCCTAATGGACCAGCCCAATG
This sequence comes from Neoceratodus forsteri, assembly GCA_016271365.2. Lineage (NCBI taxonomy): Eukaryota > Metazoa > Chordata > Ceratodontiformes > Ceratodontidae > Neoceratodus > Neoceratodus forsteri. The sequence goes on from JADMNL010000023.1 coordinate 138,060,746, forward strand.
GGATATTCCAGAGAGGTTTAGGAATTGCCTTAGGACTAGCATATAGCAGGGCGGGCAGGGAGCAACAATATTGAACCGCTAGAAATTGTTCAGTATCTAACCACAAGGGCACATATGTTTGTGGCTCCTCCTCGATATCTTCTGTGACCAGTACACACCTGCTAAGATGATGGGCACAATAATATGAGAAAAGGAGGAGCTACTAAGCCACCCTGCTCCTTAGGGGCAGTGAGTTTCAGGTAGGAGCACCTAACACTCTTACCCTTCCAGAGAAAGGCAGTTAGCATTTGATTTAGTTTACCAAACCAATTTTTAGGGATAAGCAGACCCAACATTCCCAGGGGGTATAATACTCGGGGTAAGATATTCATCTTTACAATATTTATTCTTCCCCATAAGGAAAGAGGAAGACCTCCCCATCTGTTTAAATCTGACTTAATTGTAATCATCAATTCAGTAAGGTTTAATTTAAACATGGTGGGGACCTCTCTGGCAACCTTAACCCCAAGATACATAAGGGACTTAAGACTCCCAAACTAAATTAGTATTATCAATCACTGACCGGGACGTATTATTATTTAAAGGAAAAACTTTTGTCTTAGACTCATTAAGCTTATAATGGGAGACAGCGGAAAATCGCTTTATCTCAGCCAAAAGTTCTGGAATACCTATTGCAGGATGTTGAAGATGTAAAAGAATGTCATCTGCATATGCAGAAAGGGAATACTTCTGTGACCCTATTTCAATACCCTGGAGCTTAGGGGAAGTTAACAGTCTCCTGATCAGGGGTTCTAAATAGAGATTGAATAATAATGGAGAGAGGGGGCAACCTTGCCTGGTCCCCCTCTGAAGTAAAAAGGGAGCAGACAGTATCCCGTTGGACCAAATCCTGGCTGATGGGGATGTGTATAGTAATCTGATCCATTTAAGGAAATCCGAAGGAAGACCCAGGTGGGTCAAGGTTACAAAAAGGAAATCCCAGGAAACTCTATCAAAGGCCTTCTCAGCATCCAAGGAGATCAGAACAGAAGGAATGCTTGAGTCCTTGGATGCCGAGAGGATATATATTAGTTTACACATATGGTCCATTGAGGATCTGCCTTTCATGAATCCTATCTGTTCTCTACTAATGAGCGTGGGGAGAAATGGACCCAACCTCATGGCCAGGACCTTAGCTAGAATTTTGACATCAGTATTAATTAGGAGATAGGCCTATAGCTTTCCGGGTATAAAAGATCCTTACCAGACTTGGGAATAAGAGTAATTATACAATGGCAAGGACATTTCCTGAATTCTGATTGGTCAGTGTGTGCATGAGACAGTGATGATATTGCAGTATAACATCACTGTCATTGATTAGCATTAGTTTTGCTTGCTGTCCATCCTGACCACCACCTTTTTTTTACCTCTTCTTTTTCACTAAAAATCTACTAAAAACATTTTTTAAATGTCTTTTTTTATTTTGTATAACAATGAACCATTGTATAATAGCAATAAGGCACTCCAGGGTGTGTGTTATTGTGTAATAACGTCACTCCTGGAGTGGTGGAAGCACTCGGCTTCGCCTCGTGCTTCAACCCACCCCAGGAGTGACATTATTACATGATAACACACACCCTGTCGTGCCTTATTGCTTAATCATAGCATTAAGGAAGTTTGATTCCAACATCCCTTCAGCAAACCAGTAATTGTAGACTTCAACCAGAAAGGGGGCAAGCTCTTGCGAGCAGCTTTTATACAGATTGCTAGAAAAGCCATCTGGGCCAGGGGACTTGTCAGGTGCTAGTTGCTCAATTGCCACTACCACCTCCTGCAATGTAATTAAATTCCTGAGACATTCACCTTCAGGTACCCTTAGCCTAGGAAGATCAGTGGTTTCAAGGTACTCCGCCATATCCCAAGTTACAGGTTTTTCTTCCTGAGTTTCAGAGTACAGCCTTTGATAGTAAGAATGTAATGCTTCAGACACTTCCCTAGGGGATGTCACCAGGCTATCACTAGTAGCCGATTTGATGCAAGGAATGGCTCATGAGGCTGCAGCTTGCCTAAGCCTAACGGCTAGTAGCTTACCAGCCCTCTCACCAGCATCAAGATATTTCATCTTTGCACATCGCAAGGCAAGCTCTGCTTTTTGGTACATGACATCAGAATATTGACTTTGCAATTGGTACATAAGTGCCCAATCCGCATCTGGGGAATGCCGGGAGAGAGTGCGCTCCATAGCCCGTATCTGCTGGAGCAAGGTTGCTTGCCTCTCCCGAAACTGGTGACATCTCGTTGCTGATAGCCTAAGGCACTCCCCCAGAGGGAGCACTTTAGGGCAGCCCAAATCATATCTATCCTGGTAGTCGACCCCCTATTATCTAGTAGAAAATTAACAATAAAGCCTTTTATGCGCTGGAGAGATTCTGACTTTTGGAGCAGCTGATTATTCAATCTCCAGAGAGCATCCCTCTGGATACTCGGCCCAGGGAGATATGTAAGGGAGATTGGAGCATGATCTGAGTCTGACTCTTGCATGTATCTCCGCGCAGATTACCCCAGGTAATGCAACAGAACTCAATAAAAAGAAATCTATATGAGAAAAGGATTTATGAGGGGGAGAAAAATAGGTGTATTGGCGTTCTCCCTGATGAAGAACACGCCACACATCCAGGAGATCAGCACCCGCCATAAGGTCGTGTAATGCCCTCTGTGAGGAAGATAAGCCCCGGTTCCGGGAGTCAGATCTGTCTATATACGTGGAAGGTACCACATTCCAATCCCCTCCCAAAATAGTTAAAATGGGTGGATCAGTGACAAGAAGGTTCAATAGGCGGGTAAAAAAATCAGGAGACTCAGAGTTTGGGCCATATATGGATCCTAGAGTAATCTGTCACCCTTCCAATAATCCACATAATGTTATATATCTGCTCTCCGGGTCCCAAATTTCTTTGTCTAATTTAAAAGGAATTCTTTTATTTATTAATACCACAACTCCCCCACTAGACGTGGACTTCCCCGCTCCATAGGCCTGTCCCACCCATGTCTTACGAAATAAACTAACATCATGTGTCCGAAGATGCGTGTCCTGGAGACAAGCAATTCCAGCTTGTAATTGGTGTCATTTAAGCTCCCCTAATAAAACAGCTTATTAATCCACTATATATATAACATCCCTCTAACCAGGTTTGTTGTCTATAATGGTTATAAGACCGTAACAGACCCAGGAAATCAATAATACGCATATGGTATCCTAAAATACTAAAAGAGGAAGAGAAAAAACACTCAGGAGAAATGAAAAATAATGGCCCCCTGATATTTAAGCTCAGTCACGCCAACATATTTAACTTGGAAGGGCAGTGCAGCTATGCTTAGCCAATAAGTCCATCGAGAGTCCAATATTTAGCCACTCAATATCAGGCATCATTACAAGTTCTCTCTGGGAAAAGAAAAAAGGAAAGGGAGACCCTCCACCCCGTCTTCATGACTTCCCCATAAAAGAAAAGCCTGAAACAAAATAAGGGAACTACTGCCCCACAGACACTTAGTATCAAGGAGTTCAAGGTGCATCCAGTCCAAAATCCACGAGGATATCCACGCTATCAAACATAGGCAGCTTCCTTTCACTCCAGCACTGACCCATTACGCCCTACTTGCATTTACTCGTAATCATCTGGGTCCTTCACTTAAACAGGTCTGGGAAAAGACTCTTGAGTTCTTGCTGCACCTGCTCTTGCGACTCAAAGGAAACCCATTTTTCTCCTGCCTTGACCTGAAGGACCACTGGATATTTCATACGAAATGGGGTTCCTGCCACGATAAGCTTGGTCACTATAGGATGCATTCCTTGGCGCTTCACTTGCACTGACTGTGGAAGGTCCTGCGTGATCCGAATTCTATGCCCTTCCCAACGAACTTCTTGCAATTCACGCACTTTCTCAAGCACATGTTGCTTATCTAGAAAATTAAGCATCTTAAAAATGAGAGGTCTGGGTGCGGAACCAGGCTGTGGAGGAGGTTGGAGAGCTCATTGTGCCCTTTCGATAATATAGGATGCACCATTCAGGGAAGGGCCAGCTATTCGCTCACACAGTTTTTGAAGGAAAAGAATGGGCATCGTTCCTTCTTCCTTTTCAGGAATTCCGATCACCAGCAAGTTATTTCTTCTACTTCTCCCCTCGAGGTCTTCAATCGTCTCCTCGAGCTTCTTGATCCGCTTTCCATAAAGTGTCATGGCCAGTTCACTTCTATCATGCCTCTTCTCCAAGTACACCAACTTAGCCTCTGAGTCCGTTACTCGGGTAGTCAGGGAGTGAACAGAAACTTTGACCTGCTGTAGGTCATCATAAATCTCAGTAATCTTCTCCTGTAATGGTTGCATCACCTTCAGAAACCGCTCCTCTGAGAGAGCGCCCGTTGCGGTGCCGATTTTGCTGGAGCCCGCTGCCTGATGTTTCGGGCGCTTTGCGGCCTTGTCTTTCTCCAGGAGGCGGTGGTGAGTGCTCGGTGACACCTTTTTCATGTATACTTCCATCTCTTAGTGTAAGATGTAGCAGCCCCAAGTGTCAAAACAGACGGGATGTTGTGGTTCTATAGTATTATCACACTAAAAAGACGTATATGGAGCTAAATTGTGTAGCAGGGGCTCGGAGCGATGGAGGATTGCTGCCGCTTCTCAAGCTGCCATCACGTGACCTCCCGGGCCCACATTTTTCACATTCTCTGGGAATGCCCAGCACTTCAGACATTCTGGCATCAGGTAATGAGAATATGTGAAGGAATCACAGGTCCAAACCTTCTTATAGCTGCTCTTTATTACTGCTGGGGTGCTGCAGAGATAGAACCAAAAAAATTCCCCAGAGTCACAATGGATCACAGAAGTGGGGGTTGCAGTGAAGAGACTCCTGCTGTGAAACTGGAAAACACAGAAAACCCATTCAGTTGCTGAATGACTCCAGCAGCTGATGACTTTTGAGAGACTTTTTCACTATGCCAGCAAGACCATGAACAAGTATAATCTTTGCCTCTCTCTCCCCTTACCAAATGTGACACAATAGCAACACCATGGTATCACAATGGCAACACAGTGGTGAGCTACAAAATGTGCAATGGTACTACCCAGTGGTAGCGTGGTTGTACTATGGTAGTTTACATTTTGATTATTTTTGTTGATGTGGTAGGACAGTGGTACAGTGGTACCACAATGGAACTGAAACAAACCACTGTGATACCATGAAAACCTTAATGGTAGTACAGTGGTATTGCAATGGCAAATGAGTGGTATTACAGTGGTATTCCGAAGAACTTTTTGTAAAGGTCTTTACAATGTAAATACTGTCATAATGTAGATGAGTGAGAATAACTCCCTGACTCCCTCTGTCAGACTATGACTAAATAGCATGTTGTGTCAGTTCATCAGATGTGTTATATTAGTTAGGGTAATGCAGGATAGTTATAGTTGTGTTATTAGTTATAGTTTGATGTTGTTTGGGTAATGGGGACAGTTTGTCAGTCTCTGTAACTCTCATCCCCTGGTTAATGTAAATCTTTTGATTTCCTGGACTGCTGGCTAGCCACTGTTCATCTAATTGCTTAAACTTCACAACCGTTGCAGTTCCAAGGTTTTACTTAAGTATAGTCTGACTCAGTTCATGAAATCATATGTATAAGTTATTTCATAGCGTATGTGGATGTACTGTCTATTGGTGTGTTTTCAGTAAAAAGGTTAATTTCAAATGAGGGGTTGTGTGTGAAACTGTATATTACCAATCATATTGACTAAATAAGATATCTACTTGCTAGCTCCTCACACATCATGGATATCTTTTCTGCTATACTTATCTTTTGTTGCCCTTGGGTGAAGCCTATAAACAAAGCATGTGTGCATGTTCCACCCAGTTGGAAAAAACAGGTGTAAAACTACCTGCTCTGTTCTTGAACTGTTCATTTTGCTAATGGGTGTTTCATGTTTTTGACCTCAACAATGGATTTTCAACTACTTCAGGCTTATATTCTGGCATTTGCACACTTTTTTTGCTAATATATTTTTTTTTCATAACCGCTCCCTTAGTTCTATATTTTACTGCAACTTTTACCCAGTATCTTTATGCTTGAGCTGTTTTAATGGTTTATTCAACTTGTATTATTTATAATGTATTTGTTTTATTTTTACTCCGTAATTCACTTATGCATTGTCTTGTACAGTACAGTCCACATTAAACTTTAATTGCAGTGAGTTCCTAGCGCATTGTTTAATGAGTTATTCTGTAGCTGTTTTGTTTAAAATTATGATTTTTAAGGGCTGAATTTGCATATGCAGTACATGTAATGTGTATACATTTGAACAAAAGAATGATAAGTAAAATGCATAACAATACATTGTAAACTACTAAGCTTTAAAATCTTTGGTGCTCATGGATTAAGCACATTGCTAGTTAGTTTAGGCACCAACCTGGTTGTCAACTACAGTAAATAGTAATGAAGTTGCTTTAAAGTTTAATGCTGACTATACTGTACTGTTGTTGGCAGGCGTACACACTGTATGCTAAAACATATGCATTTTCCAGCCTGGGGTTAACACTTTGAGCAAGCCATATTGTTTCACAACACCATTTCCCCAGCTCCCATTGTGATGCAGTAGTCTTTACAGTCCTTCCTGCCATGCTGCCTTTAATTAAATGTTTCTGGTGGATACATGGGGAGGCATACGTAATGATGTTACCAAGTGGGAGGGAGGGTACTGGACCAGAGAAGGGTGGGGTGTGATGATTTCTGAAAAAGCATGACTGTATTTTGATTGGCTAAGGTCAGCCAGGCACTACACTCAATTTGCTATGTTGGACGGGGGGGTGCATTCGCAGGGTTTTCAAATGTTCCATCGACCACAGATGCTGCTTGTTTGTGGCGTCTTCTGTTCATGTTTCTGGCTTTTAACTTCATAAGATTGAGCAGGCAGAATGTCAGCAGGCAGCTAACCATAGGGTAGATGACAATCACAGTAGAATGAGACCATAACAGCAGTAAAGAAACTAGTACGGAGTTCAACAAGAAGGGATACATCATCAGCAACTCGAGCAAGAGTTAAATCCCAGCAGGCAGATCAGAAAAATCAGAATCACATGGATGGGCAGGGGGGACATTAGTGCCGTAGTTTTACTGAGGAGGAAATGTCTGTATCTTTTTATTTTTGCTGTTGCCTGGACCAGTATTTCCAGACAAAGTCCTGTGGTCTGTGTAATACTTTGGGACTAGGAGAGCATGGGACGGGGGACTTGGTGAGCATGGGGGTGGACTCTTCAACCATAACAACAGGCCACAAGGATTTGAGGACAAGTGTTGCAGATTGCAGTTTGCGGATGAAATGAGAGCCTGTTTAGTGGGAAAATTATAGTCTTCTGTCATTTTAAAAACCTGATCTAGGCTTAATGCTGGTATAATTCTTATAAACATTGACTTGGTAATATGTATCTTGTTTTGCGGGGGGAGGCTGAGACTGAAATTGGGGTTGACACTGAGTCTTTTGCTGGGGTGGAGGATCATCTGTGCCTGGGGGAAGGAGGCTGGACATATGTGTGTGTGTGTGTGTGTGTGATGTGGTGTGTATGTGTTTGTTTGTGGCTTGACACTGTGTCCACTGCAGGGGGTTGCATTCCATATACTGGGATTGTGTGTGTGTGTGTCTCACGGGGCTTGAGACTGTCTGCCACAGGGGGTTACACCAGACTCTGTTGCTGGGGTGGGGGATCATCTGCATCTGGTGGTGGTGGAGAATCCAGTGTCTGCTTTGGGGGAATTTTGGTGGGCGAGACTGTCTTCCACTAGAAGGAGTGGGGGTTGAACCAGGGTCTGGTGCTGTGATGGGATTCATCTATGTCTGGTGTTGGTGGGAAATGTGTGTGGCTGGATTTGGGGAGCTGGGATTGTGTCTGGTGCTCATGAGGTAAAAAAAAAACGTTTATGTTGGGTCAAACCACTGCCTAGAGTTCTCAGACTGAACAGTAAGGCTTTTGTTTTTGTGGCATTTAGAACCAACCTGTTGTCTAGTAGCCATTTTTCTAGGGTTGAGAAATCAGCCTGAAGTTGGAGTCCCCAGGTTGCAAGAAAGGACTTTTTCCAATATTGGATGGAGCAAAGAATATGGCTTACCAAGGATATTCTGACTGAAGTAATGTTTTAAACTTCTGCTCAAGCCAAGATCCTAAGGTTCAAGTGGAAATGAGTTAAAACAGAAAAAGTCATAAATCTAGTTGCCAACCAAAACACTTTGCCATCCATAAAGAAACTCTTTTCTGCAAACAACTGCGGTTGGGAAGAAGCTTACTATTGTACCTTGAACTACCAGTACCTAACTACTTGATGTTCCCACCAAATCTTGATAAGTGACTTTTTGATGATTCGTGACATCAAACAAGAAGGATCCAGCCTGCACTGCTTCATTGATGCCAGAAAATTCTACAGTCCCAGCTTCAAGGGTGAGGAAGGAAAGACAAGTACTGAAGCCAAGCCACTAAAGGACTTTTATCATCCAGAATCAAGAATTTCCACCAAGATTTTGAAAGTTAAAAGGAAAGAAGATCCAGCTTATAGATAACCAGAAATTTAAGTATTATTTTAATTATTTCAATTTTAATACTTTAATTTGGCATCTAGGGAGGTAACATAGTGAACTTTTAACTATAAAACCTTGGGGTATATAGGTTAAGCTTAAATTTAAACAAGAAAAGAAATACATTTTTGCATGCTATGAAGAATGAAGGGAACTCTTAATGCAGAAAAATAATCTGAGACACTACTGTAATGAGTTTGCATGTTCTTATACAAGAAGGTTATGCTAAATACTAAATATGCTGAAAGCCTAGTATATAGCCAAAGCCATTTATCATGTTGAATATTGCTTATTCATTTCCATTATTTATTTGTTGAAATTTGTTTTGTTTATTTATTTGTTTTGTTTGATTTACTGAAACCTTTGTTGTTTATGTTTACAGCATTTTTACATTACTTTTATTATGCTTGATATTTTTGCAAATCAGCAATATTTCGAATTATTGTATAGGTGTTAATAAAATATATATTGTTCATATTTCTGAGTGTGGTAGAAATGTTTTTACCATTTTCCAGATCCTGGAGAACAGGAATAATATCATATTTGAATTTTACAATTATGTATGGTAATTTTTGAAAATATTTTGGGGTAAAGCCCGAGGTAACTCTATGTGCTGTATTACAAAAGTGATCTTATAACCTAATGTTCTGACAAGAGGGAATAAGAAGCAATGTTCTGGAGGGGGTAGGAGGAAGGGGAGGAAAGGGGGGATGATAGGAGGGTAGAAAAGTAGGGAGAGGGAGCCAACCCCAAATTGGGAGGTGAAGGTGGCAAAGAGTATGAGGTGCCTGGTATCGAGGGAAGGGAGAAGGAGGAGGAGAGAGAGCAGTGGTGTATTCATGGAAGCCAGTCCAAGGCAAAACAGCAGAAAGAGTGTAACAGGTGTCCAGTTTGGCAAGGTTAGACTTGGTAGCAGCACAGTAGACAATGTCACCATAGTCAGAGATGGGAAGGATCATCTTCATCACTAGCTCCCTGTGGGCAGAGAGAGGGCTACTGTCCTTGTTTCTACAAAGCACACCCAGTTTGGCATGAAGCTTGTGGTGGACTCCATCAATGTGCATCGGGAAGTCAAGGACTTCAAAAAACCTTTGAAGTGGGTTGACGAGAGTAAATTGATCAGAAATTGATTAGAACATCTTGATAAAGTTTCTCCTATAATTTGATTTATTAAATGAGTATGTAAGGTTTACATTTACATGTAGTTTAGTTGTATTCCCTTAAGAATACAAGCAATGCCAGCCCGGTGGTGCTGAGGGTTGAGGCACTGGATGCCTTACCTCACTCCACACTGGTGACCCAGGTTCAGGAACGACCTCGGGTTGCCTGGGAGCTGACATGGAAGGGAGGGAGGGAGCTGGATTGAGATGCCTAATGGCAGCTCCTCTCTCCCTGGGAGGTTGTCGTCCCCCCTCATAGTTCCATCGCCGCTGAGTGAACGTCTGGTGATGGTGCAGGCAGGAGGGGGTGACATGAAGGGAAGACATCTCAAGCATGATGTGCACATGCCTCCACATGCACGTGTTCACACTGAGATGGGGACAGGAGAAAACCGGGGTACAAAAAACCAAAAAATACAAAATAGAAAAAAGAGTACAAGCAATATTTTAACTATATCTGAATTGTATTATTGCCCTGTGTATGATATTCTTGGCAGGTGCAAAGGAGCAAATACGAAAATTAATATGGGAGTAGCATTTTGTTTATTGCGTACAAAACTGAATTTGCTAGCTGCACCATTGCCTGCCCCTTCCCCCAGGAAACATCCAGAAAAAAACCTGTTGGTCAGCTCCGCATGCTTTTCCTGGTCACAATTTTCAAAATACATAATAAAACTTATTATGGCCACTTATACAGAACAACAAACTAGAGAACATGAAATAGTGAGAGATTTAAGGTTTAAGGCTATACCCCCCCCCCCCATTTTCTTAAACTGAGTTCTGTTACCAACCTGAGTATATCATGAAAAACAATGTTTTATCCAATGCCTTATGTGACCAGTCTCTCCTCCACTTTTTATGGCTGCATAAAGAGAGCTATGCTGATGCAGAAGGAGAGAAAAGGGGACCCCAAAAAGGGGCATGACCAGATATGAAACACATTACTAAGTTGCTCTGCAGACAGTGGAGTTGTAGCACATCTGCACAAATCAGTGTGCTCTCTCTCTCTCTCTCTCTCTCTCTGCCTCCACTCCTAGCAATGAGCTGCTTTTCTCTCTCCTTGCCCCTGCCCTTTCCAGATTACCTCTATCTCTATAGCAGAATTTGGAGGTTTTTTATTGTTTTTTAACAGTGGCATGGCCAAAGCAATGCTAACATATACTGAATGGGAGAAGGAGGAGAGGGTAAAAGGGAGAAGTGTGACTTGAGTAGTGCTAGGTAGTGCCAGTGCTAAGGTAGGGATCTCATTCTCTCTTCTCCCCTTCTTCTCTCAACAATGTGTTTAGTTCTACATCTTGCTATCTGATAAGCAGGACTCAGTGTGTGATAAGCGAAGGTCAGGAACAATCCTTCATTCTCTTACCTTGTCCCTCTCTGTCTTTGTCCTGCCAGCTTTCTCCCCTCGCTCCTGTCCCTTAAACCGGTAGACCATTTTCACCCGCCATGATCCATCAGACTTACATAGAAACATAGAAACATAGAATTTGATGGCAGATAAGGACCGCTTGGCCCACCCAGTCTGCCCATTTCCCTACCTAATGGATAAGCTGCAGATCCTAGTTAACCAGCAGCCTACGTCTTCCTACCGCCCCCAACCCCTAGAATTGCCTTATGACTATCCCATGCATGCTTGAATTCCACCACTGTTTTTGACTCCACAGCCTCCTTCAGAAGGCCGATCCATGCATCCACAACCCTCTCTGTGCAAAAATACTTCCTTAAATTACCTCTGAGCTGCCCCCCCCCCTCAATCTTCAAATTGTGCCCCTTGTTCTTGCACACCTCTTTTTTTGAAAGATGCTACCCTCTTGGACTTTGTTGATTCCTTGAGGTACTTGAGAAGTTTCTATCATGTCCCCTCTCCCTCCTTTCCTCGAGGCTATACATATTAAGCTCCTTAAGTCTCTCTTCATATATGTCTTCCGTGCAGACCCTGCACCATTTTGATGCCCTCCTCTGGACAGCTTCATTCTGTCTATGTCTTTGCGGAGATTGGGTCTCCAGAACTGCACGCAGTACTCCAGATGGGGTCTCACCAGCTGTCTGTACAGAGGGATAATAACTTCCTGTTTTCTACTGGTGATGCCTCTCCCTATGCATCCCAGTATCCCCCCAGCCCTCCTTGCTGCCGTCTCCATTGCTTGCCCACCTTTAGGTCATCTGATATGACTACCCCAGGTCCCTTTCCATTTTGTTGTTGTTAGTATCTCACCCCATTGTGTACTCTTCCCTGGGTTTTGTTTCCCAGGTGCATTACCTTTCCTTCTTAGCATTGAATCTAAGCTGCCATACATTTGACCATTCCTCTAACCTTGCCAAGTCCTTCTCATCCTTTCCACCCCACCTTGTACATCAACTCTGTTGCAGATCTTTGTGTCATCTGCAAGAGAAATACTTTTCCTTCCAGTCCCTCTGCAATGTCACTATAAAGACATTGAAGAGGACCAGTCCTAATACTGAACCCTCGCGGTGCCACTAGTAACCCCTTTCTTCAGAGTTGACTCCATTTACTATTACTGTCTGTGTCCTATTCTCCAGCCAATTCTTTACCCAGGCTGTCATCTTGGGACCCACTCCTAGGCTGGCTAACTTGTATATTAATCTTTTATGTGGGACTGTGTCAAATGCTTTGCTAAAGTCTAGGTAGGCCATGTCCACAGCCCCTCCCTGATCTACTACTTTGGTCACCAGTCAAAGAAATCTCTTAGATTTGTCTGGCATGACCTTCCCGCTGTGAATCCATGCTGTCTTGGGTCCTGTGCCCTTCTGGCCTTTAGATACTCGACAATTCTTTCCTTCAGAAGTGATTCCATCATTTTCCCTACCACTGAGGTTAAACTAACAGGTCTGTAGTTTTCTGCTTCTGCCTTGCTCCCACTTTTGTGAAGGGGAATCACATCTGCCCTCCGTCAGTCCTCGGGTACCACCCCATCCTCCCATGATTTGTTGAAGAGGGTAGTCAGTGATGTCACTAGTTCTACCCTTAGTTCTTTTAGAATTCTGGGATGAATCCCATCAGGCCCCATTGCTTTGTCCACCTTCAGTTTTAAGAGTTCTTTCAGAACCCTTTCTTCTGTAAATGGGCTGGTATCAACTTCTGTATCCAGAGTGTTTCTACTGTTTGTTTTAGGTACCTCCCCCTCTTCCTTTGTAAATACTGAGCAAAAATATTTGTTTAGTATCTCTGCCTTTTACAGTCACCTCTGCCCACCCCTCCTCCCTTTATTAAGCCTCACTATCCCTCCTTGGTCTTTCTTTGCTCCTGATGTACCTATAAAAGGTTTTATCCCCCTTCTTAACTGAGTTGGCTATCTTTTCCTCGGTTTGGGCCTTTGCTGTTCTGACTGCCTTCCCAGCTTCCTTTTGCTTTAACTGATACAGTTCTCTGTCCTGCTCCTTCTGTGATTCCTTGTACTTCCTGAATGCTTTCTTTTTCTCTTGAACCTTCACTGCCACTTCCTTTGAGAACCATAGAGGTTTCTTACATTGTTTCGTTTTGTTTATTTGCTTCACACAAAGGCTTGTTACCTCTGTGATGGCAGTTTTTATTATTCCCCATTGTTCTTCCACCCCTCCTTCCTGCCCATTTGCTAGTGCATTCTTTAGGCACTCACCCATTTTGGCAAAGTCAGCCCTCCTAAAGTCCAGTACTTTTGCCTTTGTATGGCTTGACTCTATTGCTGTGTTTATTGTGAACCATACTGTTTGATGGTCGCTAGTTCTCAGATGGCTACCCACTTCTACATCTGTGATCCTCCCTTCATCTCCATTTGAGAGAACCAGGTCTAAGATTGCTCCCTCTCGAGTGGGCTCCAGTACTAGTTGTCTAAGGCATGCCCCCTGTAGGGCATCTAGAATAACGCCACTCTTAGAAGTGGCTGCTGCAACTGCACTCCAGTTAACATCTGGCATATTCAGATCACCCATCAGCAATATCTCCCCTTTTTCTGCCACTCTAAGTATACTTAGAATGGCAGAGTCCCTATTGTACCTGAATGTAGTGTTGATCAGATGATGAAGAGGTGTTACAATGCTGTGGTGTGCCTGAATCGATCATCTTTTGACTCCCCAATGCGACAAGATACAGGTTCAGTCTGAGAGGGTAACCAGAGAGTGTAAACAAATAAAAAAAAATAGTAAAATGTGTTTTTGCTCCTACTGAGTTAAAGTCTTTTAATCAGTTTTAAACTGAGCCTTTGTGTGATCTGATACACTAATCTGCTGCATCGACAGAGAAAGTCAATAGGAGAAAGCATAAATAAAGAATGAACACACTATGCTGGCATCTCAGCTTTTCCACTGCTCAGATCACTAACTGCAAGCTGCTTGGTTACAACTAAGTGGGCTGAAGCACTGAACAACTAAATGAATTATGCTTCACTTGCGTCTCCTGGTTCCCAAGCCTGTGATCTATCTGCTAGACCATGTTGTCACTCATAATTCAAAAATGCTACATAAAGATCTGAGACCAAAGCAGAATGCAATAGTGAGGCAGAGAGTGAGAGGGATTTTTTTTTTTATTCTGTATATTTCTTTACTGCCGTAAAAATGCTTTCTCACTCTGAGACTTTTATTTAAGTATCCCTCTTATGTGTCAGTTTAGTCAACCCTAATAAATAATGACTCCTGGTAATATTCATATTGAAAAGTTCAAGACTTTTTTTTGCTTCTGCTGAATTTCTTCATTTCTGCATTTCAGAAATACAGTATTTACCAGTGCAAATATTTTTAATTAGATTTCCCATCATTGTTCAAGATAGCTATTTTAAAATAATCTCCTACCTGCTTCCATGCCCAAGTAGCCCCCCACAAAGATGAGAGACACAAAGTGACATTCCTCCAGTCTAATGGGCTGACAAACACAATCTATAAACTCAAGGGTGAGTTCCCCCAGTATAGCCTGCTTCCAGTCGGCTAAATTAGGAAAGAGTGAATAACTCCAAATCAAATTTGCTGTCTGATATCCCAAGGGGTTCCTTCTTAGCTCCTTCTTCTACCACACACTTTGCCAGCCTCACCTGTGCTCCTAAAATCCCTGGCAATTGTGAGCCTTGTCCCGCTCCACAGTCATGCTAGCAGCTTTCCCCTCTGTCTCCCCAGTGCCATTCCTCAGGTGTCTAGTACCCTTAGTGAGTGGTCCCGGCTTCATCACTTGACCTGCAGTCTGGGACTTGTGGTGGGTGCAGGCGCATGGCCCGAGTGAATAAAAGCAAGTATGCACCCATAACCTGTTTGCACATGCACCTTTTCATGGTGTTAACAGTCCTTCTCCATTCCTGACCTTGCTGTCTGCCACTGGGGGTCAGGAAGCTTGTCCTTCATGCCCAAGTCATTCCTGTACGGTTGGTCCTTGTCCTGACCCCTCCACCAGTACTGGGTCATGGCAGTCACAATACCTCCCGCCCAATGTTCCTATCAAGAAATTCTTGGCATATAATGGGGCCCCCCACCCATCCAAGGCCTCCCTCTCCCAGTACCTTTCATTGCTCTCCTGTGGTGGTCACAATCCTTCATGCCCAGTGTCCAAAAAATTCCTGGCGCTTAGCACTCCCTCCCTTTCATTTCACCAATCCCAATAATTTACCTCCCTCTCTCACGATGGTCACATCCATCCCACATGGCATCCCAAAAGAAATGGCAGCACACAGACCAACCCCAGTCAGCTCCAGATGCTAATTCTGGACACTAACCCACTCCAGCAACCACAGCAGTGGGCAAAAAGAAGGGGCAACACATTCTACCTGATGTTGAACAGATGAAATCATGAGCACCAAACAGAAGACTCCCTCCAATAACAACAGAAAAATAAGCAAGCAGCGAAGTGCCAAAATATACAAAAGTGAGCACTCAAATGGATTCACAGAAAAGATAAGTATTAAAAAAAAAAATTGAACGTGCCTATACTAATCTAAACAGCCAAGAGTGGGAGGTAGCAGCAGCCACAATTGTCATGGGGTGGGAGGAAGGAAAGAGTGACAACTGACAAACCCTTTTGAGTGTGGGTTGCAGGGATGAGAGAAAAAAAGAGTCAGCCGGCATGGTGAATGGGGGTCAACAGGAGCCACTACCAGGCAGGAGTGGGAGGAGAGAGATAAATAGAAGAGGTGATAAGGGAAAGAGTGAAAACCAGCTGATTCCTCTGCAGCTAGATTCCCCCCCCTACCCTCCTCAAATCCATGTCATCTAGTGGCCCCTTCCCGATTCTGCTATGTAACAACTCCCTCTCCTCACTTGAGCAGCTCAAAGTGGGTGTAAGCACTCAGACTGTGGGCAAGCAGCTGTCAGTGAAGGTGAGCAGCTCGGAGTTGGGGCAAGCAACTCAGAGTGTGGGAAAGCAGCTGTGGGTGACTGTGAGCAGCTCAGAGCATGGGAAAGGAGCTTGAAGTGCAAGCAAGCATCCTGAAGTTGGAGTAAGCAATTTGGAGTGTGGGCAAGCAGCATGGGGTCCTAGAAAACAACTCAAGAGAGAGGATGAGCATCTTGAATGCAGGCAACTAACTACGGGTGAGGGCAAGTAGTTCAAAGGAGTGAGGGCTAAATAGCCACATTCATAGCCAATGAAGGTGGCAACTTCACTTTGTGGCCAACTTCAAGGGGCGGCATGGATTTCAGGTAGCCTGCCCCCCCCCCCCCCGAAAAACTCCTCCCCTCCATGGTACCCCCAGAGCATTACACCTTACTCCTCTTATGTAGCTGGGTCTCCCAGGTAGAAATGTGGTCATGACTCTGAACAAGTCACCTTTCTCTCTTTGATCCTCCTCATCCTTCCTGATGCCACTGATAACATCACATGACATCTAGGACTATGATTGCAGAGCAACCTGTTACAGAAATGACTTACTTCTGCTGTGTAGGTTTATGTCCAAAGCCCCCACCACAGAACTCGGAACAGAAATGTTCTTGAGCACTGAAGGTGGATTTTTAAAGGCAACTGTGAATCACATATCAGGTTAATGCATAGCAGCCATTTTGTCTCTGTCCATAGTTTGTTTTTTAAATGTGAAAGGTGTGACCGTCAGGTACAGAAAAAAGTTATTACTGGACAAAGATTCATGAATTGTGAATATGTGAGTTTTTGTACTGAAATACAAAAACACAGAATTTTCCAGCTGATAAGGACCACTTAGCCCACTTAGTCTACCCATTTTTCCCTGCCTGTAGTATCACTACAGATCCTGCTTGATCTCTTGCCCATTCATCCCCACTTACATACATAGATACATAGACACTGTTGGCAGATAAGGCCCTATGGCCTACCCAGTCTGTCCATTTGAGTGTGTAAGTTCACTTTATGTTTTCCTAGAAGTCTGTTGCCCCTTACCCCTGACCTTCTGAATTCCCTTATGTCTATCTCATGCATTGTTAAATCCCATGATTGTTTCAGCCCCATCCTCTTCCTCTGGCAGGGTGTTCCACTCATCCACCACCTGTTCTGTGAAGAAATTCTTCCCCATGTTTCCTCTGAATCGCCCTCCCTCCAACTTCATCCCATGTCCTCTAGTCCTGGAAAATCTTTTTTTGTGCTGGAAAGTAGTGTGTTCTTGCACCCTGTTCCTCCCTGTAAGGTACTTGTATGTTTCTATCATATCCCCTCTCTCTCCCTTCTGTCCTCCAGGGAGTACATATTCAAGTCCTTCAACCTGTTCTCATAGACTTGTGATGCAATCCCTGAACCATCTTTGTTGCCCTCCTCTGAACCATCTCTACCCTATCTATGTCCTTACATAGATAGGGTCTTCAGAACTCTACACTGTACTCCAGTAGGGGCCTCACTAGTGTCTTGTATAGTGGAATTATGACCTCCCTTTTCCTGCTGGTGATGCCCCTGCCTATGCATCCCAGCATCCTATTTGCTTTACCTGCTGCTTTGTCACACTGTTTCCCTACTTTGAAGTTATCAGAGATGATAACCCCAAGGTCCCTTTCCTGCTTGGTGCATGCTATATCCTCACCCCCACCCCCACCAACTGATATGTTATTCCAGGATTTTTGTGCCCCATATGCATTATCTTGCACTTCTTTGCATTGGATTTCAACTGCCAAATCCTTGACTATTCTTCAAGCTTCTGCAGGTTCTTCCTCATTCTGTCTACACCCTCCGGTGTGTCCACTCTGTTACAGAGCTTCGTGTCATCAGTGAACAGGGAGATTCTGCCTTCTAGGTCCTGCGCAATGTCACTGATGAAGATGTTGAATAGGACCAGGCCTAGCACTGATCCCTGCAGTACCCCACTGGTCACTCTTCCTTCTGAGGAGTGACAGCCATTTACCACCACCATCTGTATCCTGCCACCCAGCCAATAATCTACCCACCACACTACTGTCCTGCCCACTCCCATATTCCCCAGTTTGTTTACTAGCCTTCCATGTGGCACAGTGTCAAAGGCCTTGCTGAAGTCCAGATAGGCCATGTCCACTGCCCTTCCCTGATCCACCTCCCTTGTCACCCATCCAAAAAATTCAATGAGGTTGATCTGACATGACATCCCCCCCGGTGAAACCATGCTGCCTTGGGTCCTGCAGTCTGTTGGCAACCAGATGTTCCACCAATCTCTCCTTCAGTAGTGCTTCCATGATCTTTCCCACTACTGAGGTCAGGCTGACTGGTCTGTAGTACCTCGCTTCCTCTTTGTTCCTGCTTTTGTATAAGGGGACTACATCTGCTGTCCTCCAGTCTTTGGGTACCTCCCCTGTTTCCAGTGATTGGCTAAACAGGATTGCCAAGGGTCAGCCACAGCCTCTCTTAGTTCCTTTAGGACCATGGGGTGCACTCCATCTGGCCCCATTGCTTTATCAATTCATTCCTTCCAGTTCCTTCGGGACTCTTTCCTGTGTAAAGGGACTTGTGTCCATTTCTACACCATTTCGACCCCTTGTACTCCCTTCAGGCCCATTACCCACCTCTTCCTCAGTAAAGACTGAGCTGAAATACCTATTCAGTATGTCAGTTTTACTGTTTTCATCCTCCACATGGCCCCCATCCTCCCACTTCAGTCTCACTATCCCTCCTTTTGCCTTTCTTTTTTCACTTATGTACCTGTAAAAGGTTTTGCGCCCTCTACCCATGGATTTTGCGATGCACTCTTCTGTCTGAGCTTTGGCTTCCTTTACTGACCTCCCTTTGCTTCTTCTGGTACTTTTTCCTATCCTCTTCTGCCTGCATCTTTTTGTATTTCTTGAATGCAGTCTTTCTGACTTCACTTGCTCTGCTACCTCCTTGGAAAACCATAATGGCCTCCTCTTTCTTTTTCCCTTGCTAACCTGTTAATGCATAATTCTGTTTCTGTTGTAATCCCCGTTTTACATATTGCCCACTGTTACTCAACCCCTGATTCCTGTTCCATTCCCATTAATGCCTCTTTCAAGCATCTCCCCATTTTCCCCAAATCTGCTCCCCTAAAATCTAGAATACGAGTTTTTGTGCAGATTGGTTCTGCTCCTTCTGTGATTTCAAACCACAGTGACTGGTGGTCACTGTTCCCCAGGTGCTCCCCCACTGTTACCCCCATCACACTGTCCCCGTTTGTGAGCATGAGGTCCAGTATTGCCTTCTGCCGAGCTGGTTCCATGACCAGTTGCTTGAGAAAGACACCTTGAAGGGAGTCCAGGATAAATCTGCTCCTGGTTGATGCTGCTGCTGGGAGGCTCCAGTCCACATCTGGAATATTGAAGTCTCCAGCCAACACCACCTCACCTTTGACTGCCATCCTTTGGATGGCTAGCATCAGCTCCCTATTTGTTTCTTCCTCCTGGTCTAGTAGGCTGTAGACCACCCCTGTGCGGATGGCTGACCCATTTTACTTTCCGGCTTAATCCACAGTATCTCTCCCCCATTTTGTTCCTCCTTGATCTCTGTGGCCTTTATGCCATCTTTCACATAAAGTGCCACTCCTCCTCCCTTCTTGTCTGCCCTGTCTCTTCTGAATATGGTGTACCCAGGTATGGCCATCTCCAGTCATGGTTATCATTACACCAGGTCTCTGTGATGGCCACAATGTCCAGGTCTGACTGCACCATGAGAGCCTCCAGATCCTCCATCTTGTTGCTAAGGCTTCTGGCATTGGCACACATGGCTTTCCATGATTTGAACTCCCTGAACTGTGTAACTGTTTTACTCCAGCCCCCTCCCTGGTTGTCCTTTATCCCTGCTGTCTGCCCTTCTGTTGAATTTTGCCCCTTTCTGCCTAGCCACCTCTTGGGGGCTTATTTCCTTCTTTTGCACACTACTTTGTAGAGATATCAACTCCTCCTGTTCATTGGTCCCACTGCTAGCTGGGGGGGGGGTAATTAGGTATCCTCCTTGCTGGCCTGCCACCACCATTGGCTAGTTTAAATGCTTGTCCATGTAGCATTTAAACTTATCATTAAGTGCTTGGATTCTCCTCCAGGTTGGATGCAGGCTGTCAGGCTTAAACAAGCCTCCATCCCTCCAGGTGGGTCCCCAGTCACCAATGAACCCAACACCTTTTTATTTATTTATTTGGTGTTCAGAAAATAACCTTTGAGCCAAGGCTGTTTTACAAAGGTTCCATGTCATGTGAACAGAGAATAGACATTCAATCAAGAAGGTTACAGAGTTTTAGGACATTTGAGGCACTGAACAGCACAACAATTAGGAAACAGTTACAGAGTTTCTTAGTCATTGAAAACACTAAACAGCTTATGGACAGCAACTTTAGTTGATTACAAATGCAGGTAAGGTGCAGAGGCACTAGAAGTTAGGTTAGGTTGGGCAGAGGGTCAGTAAGGATAGGATTTTGGTAAGGGAGGAGGGAGGCCTCTAGTAAAAGTGCTCAAAGAGGCAGGGCTGAGGCCAGGGAGGCATAGACCCATCCTAGCATGGAGTCGTGAGGAGGGGGTGACGATTGTACAGGAGCAGACCCTTAAAGTGATTCAGAGGCATTGTTAAGTAACGTGTGGGAGGGTGGCTTCTGTCTTGTGCTGAGAATAGTTGCTGTTAGCAGAGCCAGGCCTTGTCATCCAGAGTCTGTTAGCTGTTGGAGAAGCAGGTGCATACAGAGCTGGAGGTCAGGTAGTGCTTAAGGTCTGATATGAAGCCAGACAGGCTAGTGGAGTTCTGAATGGACTTGGGTACCTCGTGAAGCCTGAGAGGAGCTCTGTAGGAGAACGCTCACTGTCCGAGAGCTGTGCGTTGGAATGGTACCACAAGGGCCCCCTGAATTCTGTTTCTGGTTATATATTCTGAGCCTGGGAGGATGAAGATACCTGCTACGCATGGCGGGGGGCTTTCCTCAGTAATGCTTTTTAGCCTAGGAGGCATGTGAGGAATTTAGTCCTGCACCCAAGAGACATCAGGTGTGTCTGTTCGTAGATGGAACAGGTGTGGGTCATTTGATCGCCATTCAGGATGAGCCTTCAGGCCTTGTTGAGAGCTACATGCACCCTCTTGAGCACAGAGTCTGATGCTGCACTGTAGACAACCAGGCCATAGTCAATGCTGGAGAGGATGGAGCTTGTGACTGATAGGCAGATGGCTGCCATGGTAAGGTGTTTTCTGTGCCTGTAAAGCACACCAAGCTTGGTGTTGACTCTTTTGACCACCTGGTCGATATGTTGAGTGTAGGATAAGGTGTCATCCAGGGTGAATCCAATGTATTTGAAGGAGTTTACCTGTTCCAAGGGGGCGAGTACATTGTTGGTGATGTTTATGGTGGGGAACCTTTTCTTGAGCTGGGGCCTGGATAGGAGAATGGTCTTGGTTTTTTTGTAATTGAGCAGAAGTTTGTGCTTGCAAAACCCATCTTCTGTTTTACTGAAGGAGTGCTGAAGTGCTGCTTGGAGTGGCTCAATTCGAGAGTTGCTGTTGAGGATGACAGCATTGTCCACATATAGGATTATCTTGGCATCACAGGCTTGAGGGAGATTATTTAGGAACAGGCTGAAGAGCAGTGGTCCCAAGATGGATCTCTGGGGGACCTCCAGCATGACTTCCCTGGGGTCAGACACTGTTTGTCCTATTTTTACCTGTTGTGACCTGAGGGACAGGTAGTCTCGGAACCAGAGTGTTGCATTGCAGCCACCCCCAGGCTTTGAAGCTGAGCCAGTAAAAGAGTGTGGTTGACAGTGTTGAAGACTTTTGTTAAGTCTATGAACACCGCCCCTACTAGTTTGCCTTCATCCATAGCTTTGTGAGCATAGTAGGTGAACTCTACAAGGGCAGTCATGGTACTATGCCCCTGCCTGAACCCATGCTGGTTGGGGCATTGCAGTTGGTATTTGCTGATGTAGTCTATTAGTTGGTCCACCACAATCTTCTCAAGGGCCTTGGATATGGGGGAGAGGATTGAGGTTGGCCTGTAATTGGACACATTGGTCCTGTCCCTGCTTTTGTGGACAGGAGTGACCAGCACTTGCTTCCAGGTGACCAGGAATTGTGCCAGGGTCAGGGGTTTGTTGAATAGTTTTTTAATAGGCTTGATGAGCACATCAAGAGTTTGAGACACTAGCTTCATGTCTACTCCATCACTACCCATTCTGGTCTTCCTGAGCACATTTTTTATGTAGAATACTGCCTGCTTTATAGTAACTGTCTTGAGGTAGAAGGTAGGGTGAGAGATACTGGGTGCTTTGTCATCTGAGAAAACCTTGGTGGGGTGGGGTGTAAGTAGTCAGGCGAAAGTATTGTGCTTAGATCTGTGGAGGCAGAGTTGAAGGACTCTGCAATGAGGCGTGAGTCCATCGTAGTAGAGCCATTAATGTGGAGCAGCTGTGGGTTTCTCTTTTCTTCTTCTTCCCCCAAGATATTCTTTATGTTTCCCCAGAACCTTTTACTGTCACCCCAGCTTTTATCGAGCAATTCCTTGTGGTGATCTGCTTTAGCCCTCCGTATTACATGCATGCAGCAGTTTCCAGCAGCCCGGTACAGCTGGTGGTCATGGTCTTTTACCCAAGGCCCTGGCTTTTAACCAGAGGTTGTCCCTCTCCTTCATCATGACTAGGAGCTTGCCTGTGATCCAACCAGTAGTGGTCCCCCACACTTTCCTCCTTTTTAACAGTGCATATCGGTCATAAATATTGTTGACTCCATCTGTGAAGTACTTCAGGGCCTGGTCCAGGTCTGGCAGTGTGTCAATGGGTGACCAGTCATGGCAGAATAGGGCATTTTTAAACAATCCTAACTGACCTCTTTTCAGGATCCTGCTCTGTATAGTGATGGGGGGGGGTTGTTTTTGAATTTATTTGACCATCTGAGGGTGACAGAAGAGTGGTCGCTCAGCATATCTGGTAGCACCTTCACCTCAGATAGTCATGATGGGGAGTTTGTGAGGATCCAGTCAGTGAGCGAGCTCTTGCCTGTCTTGTGGCTCCTTCAGGTTTTTTTTCGTGACTAGTTGTGTGAGGTATGCGTTTACCACAGTATCCTTGAGTGGCATGGAGTTGTCACTTTCCCAGTTTATATTGAAATCCCCTGTGACAATTAAATCACTGTCCTTGGGTAAGGAGGCCACTGCATCTAGGACCTTGGGCACACTGTCCCATGATTTTTGGGGGGACCGGTAGACTGATGCAATGGTCAGTGTCTTACCCAGCTGTCCAACTTGCATTTTCACAACAAGGAGCTCGTGGTCTGTGACTATCCTGGAAATAGGGAGGACGGAGCCGTGGAGGGAGTCTTTCATGTAGATAAGACAGCCCCCACCTTTCTTGCTATGTCTGTCGCTCCTGAATACCTAGTATCCGGGTAGTGCTATTTCACTGTTTTTTGCATTGCCTGTCAGCTAAGTCTCAGTTAGGCATGCTATGTCCGGTTTGTGTTGTGCCATTCAGGCCTGTAATTGTGTAAACTTTGCTGTTAGGCTGCAAATATTCATTGCAGCTATTGTCAGGCCCTTTGTCTTGATACCTATAGATCCAGGTGGCAGCAGAGGGCCAGGATTTGGGTGCACATTCCCAGATAACAGGAGGAGCATTAGGATAAGTTTCCTCGCCGTGATACAGAGGGTTATAGAGATTCATGACTTACTTTTGCTTATTTTACCTTGGAGAGGCTTCTCCACATTTTGAGGGGTGTGTGTGAGAGGTGATTGCCTGGCGGAGCCATGGTGTGTGTCAGATACATTCTCCCCTGTTGTGGTCCCATTGCAGTAGGACTGCTGGTATGCCCCTTCCGTGGAGGTTGCTCCTGGTACTGTTAGCCAGCGGCCGGTTCCGAGGCAGTGTCCTAGGTAGACTGAAGAGGGGGCAGGTGACCTGAAGGGTGCCTGGGCCCACTGACCCAATTGTGATAGCAATGAGTAGGAGAGTAGTGCAGCTCATGTTGTTTGTCCTCACAGCACCAGTTCTTCAACCATCAATTAAAGCTCCTGGTGCATGCACCCCTACATTTTCCAGTGCCTCTCACAGGCAGTACTTCTGAGAAGGTGACAGAAGTAGCTACTTGCTTGAGACCCCTCTCCAATTTTCTGAAGTCTTCCTGAACTTCCTTAGGCTCCCCATTTGCAAGGTCATTAGTACCTAGGTGGATAATGACATCCGGCTCACCCTCCTGTCTTGCCTTCCAGGCGATCCCCAGGATCTTCCTCCTATCCCTCCATGCCGTGGCACCTGGTAGGCACCTCAGGTCCCTGTCCTCCCCTTCCTATGTTCCTAGCTGTATCCCTCTTATGATAGAGTCCTCCACCAGGATTCGCTTCCTCCTCCTCCTCTGAGGTCCACTGCTCTCCCCACTGAGGTCACCTCCTTGGTTGACTTCCACATCCTTCCCTTCCACTTCTCTAGGTACCTCTGTTTGGTTGTTCCCATTTGCTAGTGTGGCATATAAATTCGGGAGTGGAATAGGATTTGAGATGTGCCTCTGCCTGACTGCCCTAACCCTCCCTGAGCCCACCGTCATCAAAGTGCTCCTCTTTTTTGGCATCCTTTGAGGCAGCGATGTTGGACTTGGTGGTCTCTGGATAGTGGTGAAGGTACTCCTGACCCAATTTATTTCTGCTCTGAGTCTGGCTACCTCATCCCACAGTCCAGAGAGATACCTGCAGATAGGTCAGAACCTCAGCATCCAGAAGGTCTGCCTGAATATAGCAGCCCTGCATCAACTGCATTGCACCACTCCCCACATTGTACTGCACTTATACTGCTGTTCCAGTATTTGTGTGCTACTGAAACTCTCCTAGTTCCCTCTTTATTAATTTACTGTCCTGAAAATCATGTCACTGCTCCTCAGATCCTTTTTTTTTAATTTTTTAAAGAAGGAAAACAAAACAAAACAAAAAAAAAGTCAAAACCCTTGTTGTGGCAAGGGCGGGCTTTCCCCCTTATGCCCCTCCTACTCCACAACCCCTGCTATTCCCTGTGCCTAGCTCCTGTCAATCAGATTTAACAGGGCATATAATTAAGGCTGGTGGGCAGGGGAGGGAGGGTGAGTGAAAATTTGCAGCAAGTAAAGACAGCAAAGGAAACCAGCACCACTGCAAGCACACCAAACTAGGTTTTAAATTTTCAACAGCCCAAAAACAATTCTAAGTAAAGACAGCAAATAAATAACACTACCACTAAAAGACCACAAATCTAAGTTTAAAATAAAATCAGCAATGAGCAGTTACTGCACTGCACTGAAATTAATATGGATCCTTCCCCTTCTGGTTTCTTCTGAGAAACCAAAAACATTACATTTCCTTAAGTTCTGTTATACCTATCCCATGCATTCTTGAAATCTACCACTTTTTTCACCACCACTACTTCCACTGGAAGATGGTTTTTGTAAAGAGGTACTTCCTCACATCTCTGACAGTGAAAAAGCAGGGATACTAAATGAATATTTCTGCTCAGTATTCACAAAGGAAGAGGAGGGGGAGGTACCTAAACCAAACAAGAGAAACACTCTGAAGACGGGGGTCGATACCAGTCCATTTACAGAAGAAAATATTCTGAAAGAACTAATAAAATTGAAGGTGGACACAGCAATGGAGCCTGATGGGATTCACACAAGAATTCTAAAAGAACTAAGACTAGAACTAGTGACACTGCTGACTACTTTCTTTAACAAATCATAGGAGGATGGAGTGGTACCTAAGGACTGGAGGAGGGTGGATGTGATTCCTCTTCACAAAAGTGGGAGCAGGACAGAGGCAGGAAACTACAGACCAGTTAGTTTGACCTCAGTGGTAGGGAAAATGATGGAATCACTTCTGAAGGAAAGAATTGTTGAGTACCTAGAGGCCAGTGGGACACAGGACCCATGGCAGCATGGATTCACAATGGGAAGGTCATGTCAGATGAATATAATAGATTTCTTTGGCTGGGTGACCAAAGTAGACCAGGGAGGGGCTGTGGACATGGCCTACCTAGATTTTAGCAAGGCATTTGATACAGTCCCACACAAAAAGATTAATACACAAGTTAGCCAGCCTTGGAGTGGGTCGCAAAGTGGTAGCCTGGATAAAAAATTGGCTAGACAACAGGACGCAAAGGGTAGTAGTAAACAAAGTTCACAGTGAAGAAAGGAGGGTTACTAGTGGGATACTGCAGGGTTCAGTACTGGGACCAGTCCTTTTTTAATGTCTTTATAAGTGACATTGCAGAGGAACTGGAAGGAAAATTATTTCTCTTTGCAGACGACACAAAGATCTGCAACAGGGTTGATATACAAGATGGAGTGGAAAGGATGAAAAGGGGCCTGGCAAGGTTGGAGGAATGGTCAAATGTATGGCAGCTCAGATTCAATGCAAAGAAGTGCAAGATAATGCGCCTTGGAAACAAAAACCCAGGGGAAGAGTACACAATGGGGGGTTAGATACTGACAACAGTAAAAATGGAAAGGGACCTGGGGGTAATTATATCAGATGACCTAAAGGTGGGCAAGCAATGTGAGAAGGCAGCAAGGAGGGCTGGGGGGATACTGGGATGCATAGGAAGTGGGATCAATAGTAGAAAACAGGAAGTTGTTATCCCTCTGTACAGACAGTTGGTGAGACCCCATCTGGAGTACTGTGTGCAGTTCTGGAGACCCCATCTCCACAAAGATATAGACAGAGTGGAGGCTGTCCAGAGGAGGGCAACCAAAATGGTGCAGGGTCTGCACCAGAAGACATACAAAGAAAGTCTAGAGGAGCTTAATAAGTATACCCTTGAAGAAAGAAGGGAGAGAGGGGACATGATGGAAACTTTCAAGTACTTCACAGGAATCAGCACAGTCCAAGAGGGTAGCATCTTTCAGAAAAAGTGATGTGCAAGAACAAGGGGGCACAATTTGAAGATAGAGGGAGGACAGCTCAGAGGTAATGTGAGGAAGTATTTTTTCACAGTGAGGGTTGTGGAGGCATGGGACAGCCTCCCTGAGGAGGTCATGGAGTCAAGAACAGTAGGGGAATTCAAGAATGCATGGGACAGACATTAGGCAGTCCTAGTGGGGGTAGGAGGAAGTAAGCTGTTGGTTAACTAGGATCTGCAGCTTATCTGTTAGGTAGGAAAATGGTCAGACTAGGTGGACCAAAAGGTCCTTATCTGCCGTCAAATTCTATGTTTCTATGTTTCTCTCCTGACTCTAACTCCCTCTAACTTCTTATCATGCTCCTAGCCCTTGAGCAACTTTTTTTCTGAATAAAATACTTCCCTTTTGTACATTGAACCTGTGAGGTATTTAAAGGTTTCAATAGTGGGCAGACTGGATGGGCCTTGTGGTCCTTATCTGCCGTCAACCTCTATGTTTCAAACATATTAGTGCTGCAGGGGGACCACTGTACTCCAGGGAGGGAGTTTACTTATAATTCTGGGCCAGCGATTGGTGTAGGGGGACCACTAGCACCAGGGAGTCAGTTTTTTTGTGAGGGGCTGGTGATTGAAGGGTGCGGGGGGGAGTGCTAGCACCAGGGATTCTTCTTTGTATTACTAGGGACTGGCAATTAGAGGGTGGGGGGACCTCTGCCACCAGAGATTCAGGTTTTCTGTGAGGGGCTAGTGATTGGAAGGCAAAGGGGACCACTGCCACCAGGGATTCTTGTTTTTATTGATAGGGACTGATGATTGGGGGGGTACCAGTAGCATGACAGATAGCTACAGCTATCCTAAACTCAGGGGTGCTGCCAAGCTACCAGACTCCACTGCCCATGCAAATGGGCCTATAATCGACATGCAGATGGACCCTTAGCACCTTGCATGCCCAATGGGCTCATTTGCATGAGTACCTTTGAAAACTGCAGATAGCGCTCCGGTGCTATCAACTCTTGGGGCCAACTCCATGATCCATGTTGGGGCAGTGCTGCCTGACTTGGCTCTAACATGACATGGCCCTATATTTAGTCAGGTAGTGCCCGACTGAATATGTCATCCTGGGACCCCTGGACAACTGCAAAGCACAGTGCAAACATTTGCACTACACTTTGCAAATTTCCAAATATTGGGTCCTGCATGTTCTGTCTAGTATAAACTGAATGTATTGTGAAAACAGGATGACTAATATGATAAATATAGGTCTGTAGTATAAAGCAATAGGAAAAGCAAAGAAACATATAGATTCATAAATGTATGTGGCATAACTGAAACCTGGATACATGCAGAAGACTGGATAGATCACATTCAAGGTTATGATTATTTTCAAAAAACATGGACAGATAAGAGAAAAGGTGGGGTATCTTATATGTGATTGCACATTTAAAAGCACAAGAAATAGATACAAACAAGAAAGCAGATGTTGAACAAATATGGATCAAAACACATGGCTTAGGAAGGGATATAACAATAGGCTTGTTTTACCATTCTTCCAATCTAGCTGATGCAGACAATAGTGACTTTTTTGACAGGTTTCATAAAGGGGACTTTAAGGGTGACTGTATATTGATAGGAGACTTTAATTTCCCAAGTATCAATTGGAAGATAGATAAGGCCACTGGATGTTGAAAAATAGATTTTTGGACTTTTGCTTAAGTAATAACATTAAACAGTATGTGAGAGAGGGTACAAGAGGAGACAATATATTAGATCTGGTACTCAGTAACATGGAAGATAACCGAGAAAATATAAGAATACTTCAGCCCCTTGGGACAAGTGATCATAATATGATAAGCTTTGAAATTAATAAAATAAATAAATGCACAGGTAATACTGTTATTAAAAGCTGTCAGAAAGCTGATATTCTAAATATTAAAAGTGCCCTAAATGAGTGGAAATGGGAGGATGAGATTAAAGGTAACAGTGTACATGGCACATGGACCATCATTAGGGAAAAATTAAATGATTGCCTTAAAACGTATGTCCCAGAGGTAAAGAACTATGACAAGAAGGGAAGGATATCAGAATGGTTTGCAAACAAGGTTAAAAGAAATGTTAGAAAAAAGAACAGGGCATATATAAGATTTTGAAGAAACCTGACAGAAGAATAAGGATAGTTATAAAAAAAGGTTGAAAGAAAGTTAAGTAGCAATTAGGAAGGCGAAGGCACAAGCCGAACTAAGGCTAGCTACTACCACAAAGGAAAGTTGTAAGCGTTTTTATAGTTATATTGGTAGTCTTAGGCAGGGTCAGAAATATATAATAAAACTGATGGATGGTACCAATATGATAGACGATGAGACAGAAATGGCTAACATATTTAATCATCATTTTCTAAATGCATTCGAGAAAGATGATACTACACCAATGCCCCAAAATATAACATTTAGTTCAGATGTGTCCAACTCCGTAGAGAAGGTCCTGGACAGGGAAGTATATGAAAAACTGAAAACATTCAAGAAATATAACTCCTGTGGGCCGGACCAACTGCACCCCTTTTTACTGAGTGAGATGGGTGAGGAATTGGCTGGTCCCATGGCAGCCTTGTTTAATTTATCATTAGATGTAGGGATAGTTATAACTGAATGGAAACAAACTCACATAACCCCTATATTCAAATCTGGAGAGAAGACAAATGTTAATAACTATCATCCCATAAGTATTTCATCGATATTGAGGAAGATAATGGAAGGTATTATAATGGAATGTATTGAGGCTAATTTACATCAGCTAGGGATGGTAGATATAACGCAGCATGGGTTTGTCAGGGGAATGTCTTGTGTCACTAATCTAGTACATTTTTTTGAGCCCGTGAGTCAGGCAATTCATAGTGGAATGCCAGTGGATGTTGTGTATCTGTACTATTCCAGAGCATCTGATTCGGTGTCACATACACAACTCATAGCTTCATTAAAGGGCATTGGGGTAAACAGTAAACTGGTTGCCTGGATTGTCTCTTGGTTGACAGGAAGAGAGCAAAGGGTAGGCATCTGGGGACATTGGTCCAAATGGGGAGACGTAGTTAGCGGGGTTCCACAGGGTTTGATATTGGGCATAGTGCTATTCAGAGTTTTTGTTTCAACTATGAAGGTTCAGGACGATGCGTGGCTGTGCAAATACGCAGACAATGCAAAGGTGGGAGCTATCATCAACAATGATGAAGCGGTATAAAAGTTCCAGGAACAATTAAGGATGTTAGAACTGTGGGCCAATGAACATGGATTGGCTGTTAATAACATAAAGTGTAAGGTCATGCACCTGGGGAAGAACAACAGGAAGGCAATATATAAGTTAAATAATAAGGTATTGGAAAAAACGGACTGCGAAAAGGACCTTGGGGTGTTAGTAACAGACACCATGAATTTTGACAAACACAGTAAAGAATGTGTTAAGAAGGCAAACAGGGTTTTGGGAAATATACTCAGAAATATTGAAAGTAGAAGGAAGGAGGTCCTGGGGCCTCATTTTTACCCTGATGGTGAGGCCAATGCTTGAATACAGCTCCCCTTTTAGTACCCTACAAAATAGATAATGTGTTGTGGCAACGGAGAGAGTACAAAGGAAGATGACCAGAAAAATCAGAAGGGTCAAGAGGTTGTCATATAATGAAAGGATAAGAGAGCTGGGATTGTATTCAATGGCATATCGCAGAACAAGAGGGGATTTGTGTTATGTTTATAAGGCAGTGAATGATGATATCACCTGGGAGGTAACTGGCCTAAGCAGAAAAGAGAAAGTTGTCATGGAAGGAAGAGATGATCAATATCAACTAAAAGGAGAATATCATAGGACTACAAGGAGAGGGAATTGGTTTAACCAGAGGGTTGTGGGGCCATAAAATGCATTGCCAGGGACAGTCGTGGGGGCAGCAAGTATGGCCTCCTTTAAATATCAGTTGGATCAATGTATGGGGGAAAGAAAATTAGAATACATCCACTGTTAGTAGCAAGTCATACATGGCCTGTTTGGTTGACAAGACTGGAACCATACCTATGAACTTATTTGATCAAAAACAGTGGGCCTATGGCGATAATTGGTACAACCCTTTCCACCTTTTTCTTGGCCTGATGTGTTTTATAAATGACTGTCATTTATATGTCCATCTTAACTGGTTCAATGTCATAATGGCAACCGCAAGAGAGTGACTCCCATCACAGCAAGTGTGCATCGCCGAAAATCAAAAACAGCGATGTACACTCCACTGACTACAACAACAGCCACAAATACAAGTTTAATATGGGGGAACAACAGTTGCTAACTTTCTATGCAGGAGGCTATACCCCCACTCCCTCCGTATATTTTTTTAATCAACTCCGGGGGCGGCGTCAGGGAGGGAGAAAAATTGAGGGGGCACAACCCAGGTGAGACACAAGCTGAGAGGGTGAGAACATGGGGGGCAACCTGGGGGGTGGGGAACAATGTCAAGGGAATGGAATGTCAGGCACAACAAAATAAAACTTACAGCCCAAACTACAAAAAAATAAGCCCATGCCCAGACCTGAATCCGGGTCCACCAGCATCGCTGACTGGAGCTCTACCCACCATGCCATATGAGCAACTCAACACTGCCTCCTCCAACAAATGCTCATAACATCATCTGTCTAGTGCTGCCTCACTCTTTATTTACTATTCTATTGCTCTGTCCTTGCTATTCCCTACAATCGCTATTGTCTAAAGATTGCTGTCCTTACAGGTGCTCAAAAGTGAGTCACTCAATTTGAGTCACCCACATCACTGGGTATCATCTTGACTAAACTAATGGATTGCAGCAATTGTTAATTGGTGTTCATCTATTCTGTTGTGAGTCGATGCAGTTACTGTTTTAATGAAGTTGCGCTAAATGATTTTTGTATGTTCAAACATGTACCATAGTAAAATAGAAACTTGAGGCCAAAAGATATTCTAGGTTCATACAAATATATAATACATACTAGAGATACATATATACTTACAGTAGATACT
Source organism: Neoceratodus forsteri (assembly GCA_016271365.2). Lineage (NCBI taxonomy): Eukaryota > Metazoa > Chordata > Ceratodontiformes > Ceratodontidae > Neoceratodus > Neoceratodus forsteri. Next base: position 138,092,681 of record JADMNL010000023.1, read on the forward strand.
GTTCTGTGCTTCAGTTAAAACAGGGTGCACAAATGGGTGGCCAGCCCATTAACTTTGTAACTATAATGTAAATAAAGGATTATAATATGAGTTTTGAAAATCCTGCAACGCCATTGGTCAAAACATGTCATGTGACTGTGTGTAAATCCTGCAACAATTGGTAAAGATCCCACTGATCAAATGTTTATCTTCTTTGAATCTAATTATTATTTTTTTATTTTTGATATAGATTCATTTTATAATCACAATAATGCACTTCACAGCACATGTAGTAGTTTTATTTACACACTTCTTATGTGTTAAAGTCACTCGGCTGCGCCTCATGACATGCCACACAAGACATGTGTAAATCCCACAACATATGCCCTGTCATGCATTATTTCTTAAATAGAGTGCATTCACCCTTAAGGATAACCACTGTCATTGACATGATAGTGGAATAATTAGATAAGTTGGTTAATGTTAATTGCAATGAGTTGAGTTCCAGACTGAAATATGTGTAAGTGCCTTTTTTGCCAGAAATTTACAAGTACAAAGACAAATGTTCATAAGCAAGAACAGCTTGGTTTCTGTGCTCCTGTGGGAAAAAAAACTTGATCACAGATGCCCCAGTGTTTCACTACAAAGGGCTTTCTTAGGGGGTGGGGTCTGGATCAAATAGGCATGTTTAAATAGAAAGAGGGTTCAGCCTAGTAAACTGGCTATCAATTGCCCATTTCACATGCCTAGCAGCAATAACATATATAGCAATTAAAAACGGTACATGAACACTATTTGTCAATGCAGTACAAAGCTACAGAAAAGTGTACAACAATGCTGTTTGTTTCCAGTGCTGAACTATTAGAAATATATAATAATTCCCATAACAGAATGATCGTAATGGGGTGAAGGAGTGGAGAGTCAGCAGGGTGGGGTGGGGGGAGACTATCGATGGCTAAGTGTTTTGGTGGGAGTAATAGTTGTGGTTGATTAAAGGTAGAGGCATGGAAAGGTGACATGATTATGAGCAAAAGATTAAAAGTGGGTAGGCTTTATGCTTGTGAGCACTAGAGAAATTGAAGCACCAAAATTATATATATATATAATGCTACTTTATAATATAGATTCCTAATCATAGTGACAAAGTACAAAATCAATTTATAATAGACCATATTTCATAAGTATATGTGACAGTCACTGGGTAAGGCCAGTTATAGGAACTATACAGATAGAATCAAACCTCCTGGAATCCTTATCCCAGATAGATAGATGGTGTCACGGTGTGAGTTCTACAGATGTACACAGAGATGTAGGATAAGGTGCAACCCACTGTTTTCCTAGTGGGATGTTTATTACATCATAAACAAATGAGCACCAAAGCAAATAAACAAATAAACAATATACAAAAAAAAAAATACTTGAGTATAAACAGCGAAAGTAAATGGTTCTCCAAAACAGAACTTCTCTCACTGCTGGTCAGAAAGCACTGACCCTATCTGACTTGTTACCTGCTCAGGTTGTGCTATAAATACCTGCCCACCTGAGTCAGATGACCTGCCACATCATCACCTTATAACATTTCTTTAAATCCGTATCTAAAATAAACTTTAAACAACAGAAAACAATACCTATAAAGCACAGGCTAATAGGACAACAAAGAGAAAGAACCATGCTAACGGTTTTTATTCATTTAGAGGTAGTCCTTAAAATGATTGACAGCCTTGTGCTATAAAAAGGGGCCACAAGGGGCCGCTACTCCCCTATAGGAGCTCTCATTATGTTGCCAGGCATCCTGGAGAACAGACCTAACATGCTAGCAAGAGGGCCCAACTCCAGCTGCACAGGAAAACAACCCAGAATGGTAATTAAGCAATAATGCCCGACAGGGTGTGTGTCATGCTGGGATAGCGTCACACCTCAGGTGGTTGGGCACGAGGCTGCAGGCCAAGTGTGTTCAATAACTGAGGCGTGACGTTATCCCAAATGACACACACCCTGGAGGACATTATTGCTATTATACAATGGCTCGTTGTTATACAAAAGAAAATAAATCATTTTAAAGATGTTTTTGTGTGGAAAAATATTTTTGTTTTTTAAGAGACAATGGAAACAATCAAGCAAAGCAAATCAAGCAAAAGCAAACAATCAACTAGAGGTTCACAGTGCTGAGACTAGACCCATGATGATGTACTGGGATAACATCATGGATCCAGCCCAAGACTGACCAATCAGAGGCCAGGATTTCTTCTTGCCGTTGTATAACGTTTATTGAACCTTATAAGGTCTGCCTCTGAGAAACATGTTTACTTTGTGTACTAGCAAAGCTACTGTCCTAATAAAACCTCTTGTATCAGTTCTAAGCTGCTACATTCTTTATTCAATTACCATTCAAGAAGAAAATGTTTATAAAAGGCTTTTCTAGGGCTATACTGCACTGAAGAGCTAACAGACAGTAAAGCCCTGAGGATGTGTGAAAAACATAGTGCTTTCATGTGCTAGGGGTGTCTCCTACGCAGGGGAATGTTCAGGAAGAACACTAGGCAGAAAAAGGTTCACTAGCACTAGCGCTAGACTGAATTTCAAACTCAGAGTCCAGAGAAGCTGTTTTTACAGCTTACAAGCACAGGAATTTCTCTCACTCCTTTTTATGTTGGCACGCTTGCGCAGTCAACATTGTGGGTCAGTGCAGCTTTGGAGGCGGGGTCACTGTTGGGCGAATGCAGGGCATGCAACGGTAGGTGCGTCCCTCATTCCCCAAACAGCCTGCATGCCGGTGCCACACCATGCATACATAATGTGGCGAGCACATCAAAGAAAAGGTCCACTGCAATCTGAACAAAGCTCGTCATACGCAGCGGAACCTTCCTACGTGCTCGCCAACATTATGAGCATGGTCGGCGAGCGGCTGCCCGACTACTGCCGACTTCAAGGGTGCCCAATCACCTGTCAGTTAACCCCCCCACTTTCTTTGTGTGCCAATGGGGGAGCCCACTCCCCGTCGGCATTACCCCCCCAATTGTTGAATGCCGAGAGGGGTGCCCAATCCACCAGCTCACCCCGCTTTCTTTGTGTACCGATGAAATTGCCCAATCCCCATGATTACTTCCTCATCCCCGTGTTGTGTGCTGACGAGGGCCCAATCCCTGTCGGCTACAGACACCCCCCCAAACAGTTAGGTGGCACGCTGGGAGCCCACCCCAGTGTGCCAAATCCCCTGCAAAACAAAAACTGTCCTGCAATGTTTTTTTTTTCTGTAAAATGAAAACAGTCCCTCGTAGTCTCGATACCTCCACCCCCACCCGACCCACCCTCTGTGCACCCTGCCTCCCTCACCCCCCTCACCCCATACTTACCTCGCGGAGTTCAGCGAGATGATCTTCAGTGGACCAGGAACACGTCTGCATTCTTCAAAGCCAACCACAAAATGAAGAAATGCTGGTGAGCTGTATAATGGAATGAATAGGGGTTTTTCAACTTTAATGCATGTCTCGGGCATTTTTGTGAATTTTGGCCCCAAATTTTCAACATGGGGTTTTTGGGACCCCTTCTCATGAATTCTTGCACTGTCATGGAGTTATTCCGTCCCGAAAGGTGATTTCACAGTCACTGTGCAGAATCACCTTTTGGGACTAAGTAACGAAATGACAGTGCCACTGTTCATGAGAGGGGCCCTCAAAAAGCCTATGTTACAAGTTTGGTGGGAAAAATCCAAAAAAATGATTGTTTTATGAGCGTGCGTAGCAACTGCGCAATGCACGCTCGGAAGTTAGTGCATTTGCATTATTTTAATGCCAGATTCTCAACATTAGCATTTTACTACACCTTCTTGTGAACCGTACAGCTGTCATTTTTCATATCCTGGCCGAAACGTGTTTTCGCACTTCTGGCTCAGAATAGCATGGTTGCTGTGTGAAATCAGTGTTCGGGACACATTATGAAAATGACAGTGACACTGTTCATAAGCAGAGGTCCTAAAATGCCTGTGTTGAAAATTTGGTGACAATACTCCATAAAATTATTGTTTTACGAGTGTACGTAGCAACTGTGCAATGCACGCTTGTAAGTTAGCGCATTTGCAACATTTTCATGCCACATTTTCTACAGTGCCATTGTTGTGCACCTCCTAATGAACAGTACAGCTGTCATTTTTCACATCCTGACCAAAATCTGTTTTTGCAGTTCCGAGGCACAATAGTGCGGTTGCTGTGGAAAGCCCATGTTCGAGACACACTATGAAAATGGTAGTGACACTGTTTATTAGCAGATGTCCTAAAATGCCTATGTTGAAAATTTAGGGAAGAAAGTCAATAAAATGAGTGCTGAATGAGCGCGCATTGAGCAGTTTGCATGCACGCTCGTGACTTTGTGAATTTGTAATACTTTCACTCCAGCTGTTCATCATTGGCATTTTTCCATACCTCCTTATGAACAGTACAGCTGGCTGAAATGTGTTTTCACACGTCCCGTGCAGAATTGCATGGTCACTGTGTGAAATCACTTTTTGGGATGCTTTGAGGAAATGACGGTGATACTATTCATCAGCAGAGGTCCTAAAATGCCTATGTTGAAAATTTGGTGGTGAAAGTACAGACAATGAGTGTGTTGCAAGTGTGCATTGCGCAGTTTCCACACACCCTTTTGGGACACATTAAGAAACTCACAGCGCTATGCCTCTTCACCTCCGCCACTGCCAATGCCAGCGCGACAACATTCGGCATTGACAAATGCTTGTTAACTTTCGGAAGGAGATGAGAAAACACAACTAACACTTTAAGGAAGCTGCCATAAAGCAGACATTTACTGTGCACTAATGCATTGTTCTGCTTACAACAAGGCAACTTATCATTATAAACCCAGCAGTATTTATTGAAATAACAAGCATGCAATGCAGCAATACAGGACACAGAAATAAAATGGGAAAGGGAATGCTGCTTGCAAACTCTTGCAGGTTTCTTGTTTCTATGCATTTCATGCTGCTTTAACATACTGTTTCTCAGGTTTTGCAACATATTAGACACTGAACACATTCGTGTCTTACACTGCTAGATTTTTGGTTTTGCCTACAAATCAAATGGACCCCAAAGAAGGAGGAGAAATATGTATGGGAGTAGGGACAAGCGGGAGAGGGGGTTAGCATGAAGGTGGCCTGTCTTCATACCGGGAAAAGAAAGAGATAGCCTTAGAAGAGGGAAGATAGAGCTTGCAACCATAAAGAAAAGAAAAAGATACATACAGATAGATAGATAGATAGACAGACAGACAGACAGACATCCTCACAGATGTGGTAGCCCTGATGGCCTTGATCGTAACCTTCTACTTGTCTCTGCCCTTGCCTTTCCACTGTCAATTATTTCACTCTTCAACCTTTCTTTCTCCTCTGCAACTGTTCCAGATGCATGGAAACAGTCTAAAGTCATTCCCATCCCTAAAGGTGGTGATTCATCCTCCCCAGGTAACTATTATACCGTATCTCTCCTTTACACCCTTGCTAAATTACAGGAACACCTTGTACTTTTGCAACTTTCTTTCTTCCTTGACTCCTCCTGCTTCTTCACTCCCTTTCAGTCTAGTTTTAGAAAATTCCACTCCACCTCTACTTCCCTCCTATAGCTTACTGACTCCATCTTTACTGGAATGGATCGGGGACTGGTCACATCTGCCATTTTTGTTGATCTTGCTAAAGCTTTTGGCAGAGTCGCATCCGCTCCTTATTGATAAGTTAAAAGTGGTAGGTCTTTCTGACTCTGCAGTCAACTGGTTAACTCTTACCTGGGGTAGATCAGAATCTATTCATATAGGCTGCTCTGCTTCAGGAGTCCCTCAATGCTCAGTCCTGTGTCCTATTCTTTTTTCCACATTTTTGAATGATCTTCCCTCTGCCTGTTCCTATGCATCCATTCATATGTGTGCTGATGATAGTTATTTTTGCATCTGACTCCTCTTCTCATGTCCTTACTTAACAACTCCAGCTGACTTTGACAATGTTCAACATTGATTTAGGTCCAACCAACTATCCCTAAATGCCACCCCCCAAATAAATCTCCATGATTTTTGGCAGTCATCAAAGACTTTCTAGACTTGCCTCCTTCCTTTCTTTTCACACCCTTGATGGTGCAGTTGTTGAGGATGTTTCCTCTTTTAAGAACCTTGGTGTATGGTTTGACCTACATCTTGATATCTCTGTTCATATTGTTGCCATTCACCAAAATCCCACTTACCTAAACATATGTTATTCTGTTTTGTATTTAAAGTTTAGTATTTCTTTATTTAAATCATATTACTGTATATTCTATATATATATATATATATATATATATATATATATCTAAATGCTTTATATTATGTTCCCCATGCTCTTCCCCCAGGATGCATCTAGATACGAGCTGTTACCAGCTTAGTATTTCTTTCCTGGTGGAACTTTTGAAATAAATAATAGCGTTTGGGCACTGCTGACAGAAAGAGAAAGAAATGTCCCAGATAGGCGATTGAGAACTCCAATTGATCTGGAAGAGATTAATAAACAGAGTAAGTCAGTTACAAGAATGTAACAAGATAAACAAATAGATGATTCCTATATAAATAACATTATGTCAAACTTAAAGATATAATTTCAAATCAAATCTCTAATTTAGACCCTTTGCTCTAAGTACCCTTCTATTGTAGATCCATCTCACCTCTTTTTAAGTAACTAAAGACCATCTGTGTCACCAAATTGAAAAGAAACAATCAAGTTTTTTTATATAGCTTGCCTCTAATTAAATCATGACACAGTAAAATGAGGAAATTAGTGCACACCCATAAATGTATGCATTCTTTTAAGCCATAGAGATGTGGTGGCGACAAACAACCCCTATGTAGCACCCTACATATGGGGCTTTGTCAGAGGGCATTGTTCAAGGTGTTACGCAAGCAATAACACATGATGAGGTGTGGTGTATCGCCTGATAAGAGCATGCCCGGGGTGTACTAAGGCACGAGGCGCTTGCGCCGAGTGCCTTATGCCCCTGGGCGTGCTCTTATCAGGCGACAAACCACACCTCAGAGTGTGTTATTGCGCTTATAAAATGGGCCCCCTGAAGTAGAAATTTAAAATATAAAAAAGAAAAAGTTGTGAATGTGAAAAGATGAGGGAAAGAGTTTTTGGGGTTATAAAGATAAAGTAGTCCCTTTTTGTAGTGTTAGCTTGTTCAGTAGTACAGGTGGTTGTCTTCTTCCAGTGGAGATTGTGGTCAGGTTAGGTTCCTATCTCACCCCCCCATTTAAAAAAAAAAAGAGAGAGACAGACACACATAGCTAACTATAGCTGTTCACAATGAAGCGAGTGAAGAGATTTGCAGAATTGCAATGTCTGTATATACGGACTCGGGAACAGTAAGCGTTGCAGCAACATAAAATAATAATTAAAAAAAATAAAACATCTGCTGCTCTACTGTCACACTTCTATCAAACTTGCAAGAACTGCAAAACAGTTTTTAGTGAACGGTTCTCTGTAGTAGGAGCGAGCATGTCCCTCACAGGCCGCCATACATAGACGCTGCTTGCTTTCTGCGTCTCAACAGTGACGAAGGAGAAATTAGTTTAAACCTGATAGGCTACTTGGAACTTTGGTAGAAGTGCAAGCATAGGGCAGCATTTTTTTTTTCATTTTCATTTTATGTTGCGGCGACGCTTGCTGTTCATGAGTGGGTATCTAGCGATATGTGAATGCCACGGGAATGTTTCCGGTTGTTTGACTGTGGTTCGGTACATTGGGTACTAAGAGAGAAGAAGACAATGCGGTCGGTTACGCTAAGGAGGAGATGAGAAGACAGGTTAGACTTCATATGTGAAATTAAAAGAAAAGATTTCTGGGGGGGGATTTATGAGAAGCTGCTGGAGGTTGACAGAAAGTAGCGGGAGAGCTGCGAAGGATCGAGAGAGGTTAGCAGTGGCGCTTCAGTGAACTCTGGCAGCAAGCGTTTCTGTTTACGCTTGCCAGAGGTCACTGATTTGTTGCTGTGGTGGGGCATAGTGGTGGGCAGTAGTCCTGGTTGGCTACTATATCATCTGATAAGGACACGGCTCAGATGATGTAGTAGCCAATCAGATAGCTGGATTTTCTAAGCCCATTTTATAAACAGTGTTTAAATACCCCTAGCCATTCATGTATATTCTAATATCTCATTAATATTCATACAATTTATCTTCATTCCATTTCACCATAAAACACCAAGGACCAGATATTTAACAGGAGAAACGAGCGTGACATAAACACTTGTGCTGTGTTGTGCTTATGCCTGTGGCTGCTATATTCAGTCAGACAGTGGACTGGGGCTATCCAGCTGAATCTCAGCCAATGTCAGCGCAATGCTAAGTAAAACTGTGCTGGCCCAATATGTCCCTGGCCTGTATCCAGCCCACAGGAAATAGCACTCCCAGACCGAATAGCACCAGGACCCATGTGGGCTATATGCAGCCACATTATGCAAATGAGACCATTGGGCATGCAAGGCACTAAGGCCCATTTGCATGCTGATTATGCGGTCATTTGCATGATGGACAGTAGCCCTGATGTCATCCCTGGCGTCTAGTGGCACCTCCCACGCCCAAACACCCATCCCATATTATGAAGAGGTACACCTGCTGTCTAGTGAAACCCTCCAGCTCCTGAACACCTGTCCAATGAATGCAGTCCATATCATTGGTGTCTAGTGGTATCCCTACCCCTGAACACCCTTCTCATATCAAGAATAGACCTTGTTGGTGTCTAGTTCCACCCCCATCCCCTGATCAATCATTCTGTGTCACTGATACCTATCCCTGGTGTCCAGTGACCCCCAAACCCCTGAGCAGCCATGTCCAACAGTATGGACCATGCTGGTGTCCAGATGTAGGCCCATCCCTTTGAATGCCCACTGAAATCTGCACCAGTAAGCCCTGAAGTCCAGTGTCCCCACTTGCTCCCAGTGCATGACCCATCCAACCCCCCTCCTTACTAGGGCTCTGGGATTTTCTTAGAATCCCGATATGGTGACCAACACAGTTCTCTTGTCACCTCCTCGGCCAACTGCTGTATGAACTGACAGTGCTTATACAGTATATAATTGATCACTGTCAGCTCATACAGTGGCCAGCAGAGGAGGTGAGAGGAGGGATTCTATGAACATTTCCCGAGACCCTGGTGAGGGGGTTGGATGGGTGGTGTACTGGGAGCAGACAAGGTGGGTAGGGGGACTTTGAACTGCCATTGCTTACCAGTGCAGATGTTGATGGGCATGGGGGGGCACCGCTGGACAACAGCAAAGTCCTACCATTGTACATAGGTCCTTGGGGGGATGCAACTGGACACCAGGGATAGGTATTCATGACAATCAGGCAGTTGTGAAGAGCCTAGTAATTATAGACCTGTGAGTCTCACATCTACAGTAGGAAAGCTAATGGAGACACTACTCAAACAGAGGTTCATAGCATTCCTTGAAACTAGCAGCCAACAAGACCCTAAATAGCACAGTTTCACAGCAGGTAGGTAATGGCAGACAAATCTGCTTGAGATTTTTGACTATGCTACAAAATTAGTGGAAGATGGTGGGGCAGTAGATGTGATCTACCTAAACTTTAGTAAGGCCTTCGACTTAGTTCCACACGGAAGGCTGGTAAAGAAGCTTGACCACACCGGGGTTGGTCCAGAAGTAGTTAGATGGGTACAAAAGTGGTTGCAAGGCAGAACCCAGAGGGTAAAGATCAATGGAACGCAATCAACAGAAGACAGGGTGACCAGCGGGGTGCCCCAGGTCTCAGTGCTGGGGCTTCTACTCTTCAATGTTTTTATAGCAGACATCGCTGATGGACTGGAATGGAAGGTGTGTCTGTTCGTAGATGACACCAAGAAATGTAACAAGGTGGAGATCTCAGAAGGAGTGAGCAAGATGGAAACTGACCTCAAGAAACTAGAAGAATGGTCAGGAGTGTGGCAGCTGAGATTTAATGCCAAAAAGTGCAAGGTCATGCACATAGGAAAGAAAAATCCAAGAAAGAGGAGTCATGTGATGCAAGCAGCAGAGTAGCGAGCTTTCTACAGTGCTCCGAGTCCGTGGTGCCTTTTTGCTAAAAAAAAAAACAGCAAGAAAACAGCAAATTCACTGTTTTTCTTAGACCTACCAAGAATCTACAAGCTATCAGGAGAAGATGGCAGTTTCACTGATGGAAATCCCCCTGGGGAATGCAGAGAACCCTGCAATATTAGAGGGGCCTGACAAGGATCCACTGCCCAGCCTGGAGGCCAAGCGATCATGCCGAAGCAATTCCCCCACGCAAACCCCCACCTCAGTGCTGACTCCAGACCTGGTATCGAACACCATCTAACATGACCCTGGAGGCATCCACTATAAAAGCTGCAGTATTAGTGATTTTAGATGACCTAAAAGAACTAAAAACCTACCATGCAGAAGGTAGCACGTTGGGTGTCTGATGTGGAAGCTCAAATTTCATCTATTGAGGACAAACAAGCCAAGTCTGAGCCAACAATGATTGCCTTCAACTGCAGACTGGGAAAATTGGGGGACAAAGTAGATGACCTTGAAGGTCAGTGCAAGAGAAACAACTTAGTTATCCTCAGCCTGCCAGAGGGTCAAGAAGGGCCTAATATCATGACTTTTTTGCAAATATTCTGCACAAAAATAGCTGTCCCAAGCCCTAATGGCACCACCTATGTCATAGAATGGGGGCATAGGGCACTGTGCGCCAAATCTCCACCTTCCGACCCACCACATCCAGTAATCTTCAGGATGCTGAACTACTTAGACTGGAACCATGTTTTAAGAGTGGTTCGCTAAGTTGCTGCTGTGCAATGGGAGGGTAAGACCCTTAAGATCGTACCTGATCTCACTCGGCGAGTTTGCCAAGTGAGGTAGACATACCGAGCCATCTTATCGAATCTGTGGGCCACACATGTGAGGCACAGACTGTTATACCCAGCCAGGCTTGAGGTACATACACAAAAAGGTATATTTAAGTTCAAAACAACAGAGCAATCACAATGGGAGCTAGTGGAGCTGCTTCCAGACTTATGTAAAACCTGAAGGGACTTTTCTGGTACATCATCAGTTTAGAATAGTGTATTCTGATTATTTCACCAGGATGGAATGAAAACTGGACTGTTAAACTCTTATCTTGGTTCAGACTTTTATTCAAGCTCAACAGAAGGTGTGACTTTTGGGGCGCTAAAAGACTTTATTTGCTGTTGCAATCTCTTTTTTCCTCTAGAAGCGAAATGTACAGTAGCAGCTGAGATATACCTTATCTACTTTTACATTGTCAGATGGGTTTGAGGGGGAAGAAAGTTCTGGTCCCCTATCTTTGGTTCTGTCCAGTAAAGAGGCCTTAATTGTTTAATACACACTTGGAGCGCCCCCTAGTCAGTGCATTTTTTCAATTTTTTCTGTTTAATACTAGTGCGCAAATACAAGCGTAATCGTTCAAATGCTCATGAAGAGCCTACTGTTGTTGCAAGCTGTTAATTCATTAGGAGCTTGTTGTTGAGAATGTTCTATATTTATCGAATGCTTCACTATCACTGGTAGCAGTTTTTGTTGTTGTTTTCTTTACTGTAGGGGATCATGTTAATGCATATTTGAAATAGGTTTTTACACTGTTTAAATTTTAACTCATTGTATCTAATCCCCCCGCATTCATATGGTTCAATGCAGAATGGGGAACAATTGGGTATTTATTGTTTACTTATTAGTAATGTGTATCCTCTTTTTTGTGGCTTTACTGCTAAGTTCCTGAGGGCAAAATAAGATCTATTATAACTAAATTAGTAGCCTGAAGTCTAATAGGTGCTATATAGAGCATCCCATACATTAGTGTGACGCTGCTGCATGGTAAAATATTTTACAATGTTTGTTCCTGGTTTAAAATGCCTTGTTTTGATCTTAAATAATAGATTAAGGGCTCAAAGGAATTACTTGAGGCAAAAGTTGCTGAGTTGTGAGTGGATACCAAGGTTCTTGCTGTAATCCACTGAAGTTTATTTTTTTGGGCTACCACAGATCTGGAGCCTCCATAGGTTGCACCAGGACCAGTTAAATTGGAGTTGGCACAAGGCCAGGAGATCTGCTTAAGGTTAATTTTGGGTTTTTGGGTTAGTTTTCTTATGTTGCAGTTTAAAGGAGGGACTAGTTTTTGTAAATTAGGGAGGGTGGGGGATGGGGTGGGGATAACGCAACACCTGTAGGTTTAAGGGGTACACCCATTATAAGTAAGGCCATGAGTTATGGCTCAGGGGATTAGAATTATAATCTGGAGTATTAAAGGTGGTAGAGACAACCGGAAAAGGTACACAATACTATGGCATTTATCCAGATTGTCCCCACAGGTGGTATTCCTAAAAGAGACTCACCTCCCTGAAACCCATGCTGCCTCATTTAAAAAGTTGTGGGTGAGCCAGGCGTACTGTGCAGGGAAGAGCTTCAGGAAAGGATGGGTGGCTGTTTTATTTGCTAAATCCTTGCCATTTCAATGCACAAAGGAAATAAAAGACCTGGAAGGGATATTTCTGTTCCTAGAAGGGGTATTGGGCAGTATTGAGTTAGATTTGGGCACTATTTACAGTCCTAATATTGATTCACCTTCTTTTTTTGTGAAGGTGATGTCAGAGTTGGCATTCTTTTCCCGTTTACCTTGTGTATTGGGAAGGGATTTTAATTCAGTCTTTGCCAATGATATTGACAGATCATATAGGACCTCAGCAGGTCTCTCTCTACACAGAGGGTCTTAAGAGAATTAATTGATAATTTATGATTGTCTGACCCCTGGAGAACTTTAAATCTGGCTACTATGGATTTTACTTTCTATTCAGTCCCTGACAAAGTCCTCTTTAGGCTGGACTACTTCCTTATAAGTAAAACATTGCTATCTCAGGTAAGAGACAGTAAGATACACCCTAGAGTGATATCAAACCACTCCCCAGTTCAAGTGGTCATAAAATTCTCCCAGTTCTCTATTCGCCCCCTTACATGGTCCCTTAACAATCTCCTTCTTAAAGACCAGACTTTAGTAGAAAGATTTCAGGGATTCCTGCAACAAATCATCCACTGGAATAGTAATTCTCTTTCTAGCCTCAATACCCTCTGGGTTGCGCTGAAATCTACTTGGAGGGGTGAGTTAATTTGTCTCGCCACAGTCCGAAAAAAGACAGCCCAGTCCCAGGTTGATACCTGGCTCAAACAAATTAGGGCAATTGAGAGGTCTCTTTCTCCAGTCTCATCAGAGGTAGATTGCAATGAATTAGCAAGGCTTCGAACACAATATGCGACCTACTTGCTGGACAGGATGGACAAGGTGAACTCCTACTTGAAAGCCACCTATATCGGTCAAGGTGAAAAAGCTGGCAAGCTATTGGCTATGCAATTAAAACAGCAAAGCTCATCCCAGTTGATTCCAGCTTTAGCAAACCCCAGCACTGAAACTGTTGCTAACAGTGCAAAAGAGATTCTGGAAACTTTTCGTCTTTACTATCAGAAACTATATACACCTTCTTGTCCTGGGTTGCCTGATGACCCTCAAATGATGCAATTCTTTAAACAGGCCCATCTGCTTATTCTTAACTCAGATCTCCAAAAGAAGCCGAGTGGCGTTATTATAGAACAGGAAGTTCAGCAAGTCATAATCTCATTACCCTTGGACAACACCCCAGGGCCTGATGGGTATACAGCTTTGTTTTACAAAACCTTTTTGCCAACTTTAACCCCGTTGTTGACCTCAGTCTTTAATTTTTGGTCATCTACGCCGGTCATGGAAAAATCCTTGTTTGAGGCCCGCATTATTTTACTTCCAAAGCCTGGAAAAAACTTTTGAAACCAGAAAGTTATCATCCTATTTCACTAATTAATAATGATGTAAGTTATATGCAAAAAACTTAGCTATATGCTTGTCTGCAGTTTGGTCTACCCTAATTAATCCTGAGCAAATGGGTTTTATTTCGGGCCATAATGTGAATGATCATTTTAGAGAGCTTTTCTATCTTACCTCTGCATCTGGGGATCCAGCTCTGGAAGCAGTTCTGGTAGCCCTAGATGCAGAGAAAGCTTTTGATAGGGTTACTTGGCCTTACTTATTTGTAGTTCTTAAGCTATTTGGATTCCCAGAAGACTATATTCAAAAAGTGCAGGTACTGTACTCATGCCTCTCAGCCTGGGTATCCTGTAACAATGATATTTTGAATGTGTTTTGGCTTGCCAGCGGGATGCCGCAAGGTTGTCCCCTATCTATATATTTATTCAACCTCTATATGGAACTCCTAATACACAGGTTGAGATTAGAAACCAAGGTTCAGGGTATTTCAATAAAAGATCAACATTATAAAATTTCTGCCTTTGCAGATGATCTGTTGTTACATTTGGCTAATTGGCGCTCATCCTTGACTGAGGCCTTTGGAATTATTAATGCTTTCAGTTCATTTTCTGGCTATAAATTAAACAAATAAAATGATAGTTTACTCTTTATCCCCCTCCTGTGCTAAATCCTTAGTAATGGAATGAGCTTTCAGTGGGAACCCACTGCGTTACCATATTTGGGCATTAAAGTGGCCAGTGACTTGTCTAAATTGAAAACAATGAACCTCGATCCAGTGATTAAAAGCTTGTCGGAGGACCTCCAGCATTGGCAGTCCTTGCCCCTTTCCTTATGGGGGAGAATAAATGTGGTTAGAATGATGGTGCTTCCTCGCCTCTTATACCCCTTGACTATGCTCAGTATAAATTTACCCAATAAGTGGTTTGAGGGGTTGCACTTTTTATGTTCCAGATTGATGTCAACTGGGAAACTCCCAAGGAGAGCCTATTCTAAACTGACCAGGGTTAGGAAAGAAGGAGGGTTAGAGCTACCTAACGTTTTCCTATATTATTTAGCAATCCACAGTTCAAAGTTTTTCAAAAATGACCTATCCGAGCATTATACAGACTATTCCCCAGACTGGCTGAAAATTGAGCAGTTGCTCTTGAAAAGTTATTATCTTTCTCGTAAAGCACTACCATATCTTGCCTTAGCTACTTTTCTGAGAGCTCTTAAGGACTTGCCACTGGGGTGGGATCTGCAAGCCCATATACAATTATGCAGGAAATTTGGGTGGACACCTATAAATGATCTCACTCAGCCATTAAGCACTCATGCATAACAGCTGGCCCTTAAGATGATAATTTTGTACTTGCTGCTACTATTCCTTACCTTGTACTGCTCCAAAACTGGCACACACTGCTTACTCTGCTGTACCTATTCTAACTAAATGTGCTTCATATGCCTTGTACTTTGTGTATTCTACATTATGATGTTCGCACGTGACATGCAAGTTTTTTTCTAACTAGTACCTTGTTGTCTCATGACGTGAAATCTTTTCCTAATTATGTACCATGTTGTCCCAAGTGTGTAAGTATGTAATTTCCTGTACTCTCCCGGGTCGTACCTGAAAATAGGCAAATTGTCTTGTCTAGTGTACTTACCTAGTTAACAAAAGCTAAATAAATAATCCTAATATATGCATAGATGGGAAGCCTATTCCAACATCCTTTTGTCCTCCATTGGTGAGACTTGTTCTCCAAGACCTAGTCAGGGGAGACCATGTACTGTCTCCTGTTAGACTAAAATCTAAATTTATTATACCTCTCAGAGACACATTTAAGCCGATCTAAATTTGATCTGCAGTGACTCATCTCCTCGTGCCCTGCCCCCTGGAATTCTAAAGCAGGAGGCTGGTTTAGCGATATAAATATTCTAGCTACTCGACCTAAACCAATCTCTGGGTTATATAAGGAATTGTGTTCCCATGGGAATAAGGCGATCTCTCCTGAGGCTTTATACTGGAGATCAGCACTAAAATTAGATAAAACCCCTGAATTTTGGCATGCTATCTGTAGTAACACTACCAGACGCATAAAGCAAGATAGATTATGTCTCCTGCAATTTAAAGTGTTACATAACTTACATTTTACCCCAGTAAGATTATACAGAATGGGTAAGAAGTCATCCCCTAGCTGTGAGGAATGTAGAGAAAATGAAGGATCTTTATATCACAAACTGTGGACATGCCCCAAAATTAGGGAACTGTGGCAGTTTGTGCAGTCCAAATTGCAAGTTTATACTTCCTCTCTCGGCCTATTTTACTCCTGAAATATGCTTGCTGGGAGATTATTCTACGATATGATCAACAAATCTCAAAAGCTATATGGCTCTAGTAGCATCAGTTACTAAGTTAATTATTTTGCTTCATTGGAAGAATAGTTGGATGCCTACTTTTGCTGAATGGTACAAGGAACTCCTAACAGCTTTAGCTGCTGAACGAGCTGTTGCATGGTCAACTGGGGCCTGGTTCAAATTTCAAAAGTGTTGGGCTCCTTTTCACTTCCAGCTCCAGCAATTAAGAAGTTAATGTATGTTATCAAATAGACGTGATTTGTCAGTGGTCTCTGCCCAGTGATTAATTTTTCCCTGTGGTTTAGTCTTATCTGCCTAGACTTTCCAGTGATAAATAAATCTTTTACTCCTGTGAGTGCTGTGTGGGGGTGGGGGGGGACCGGGAGGTTTTCATGTTTATTTTATGTGTTGATTCCTTAATTATGTAATTATTATTCTTTTGGAAGATATACTCACCAAGAATTGTATGTACATATTATGTATTATTTTGTATATGCAGTTATGTTTCATATTGCTTTGCCATTTCTTAAAAAGAAAAATTCAATAAAACTTACTAAATTGCAAAAAAAAAATCTAAGAAAGGAGTATTACCTTGGAGGCAAAAGACTGGCAGCCTCAAACCAGGAATGAGATCTGGGAATCATAACCTCAGATGACTTGAAGGTTAGTAAGCAGTGTGAGAAGGCAGCATTAAAGGCCAACAGAATGCTGGGCTGCATTGGGAGGGGAATCACAAGCAGGAGGAGAGAGGTGGCATTACCACTGTATAGATTGCTCATCAGGCCTCACCTGGAATACAGAGTCCAGTTCTGAAGGCCTCACCTCAAGAAGGATACTGACCAGGTGGAAACAGTGCAGAGAAAGGTGACAAAAATTATTCGGGGTCTGCAGTACACATCCTACGAGGAAAGACTTATGGAACTGAATATAAACTACCTGGAGCAGAGAAGAGAGAGGGGGGGACATGATTGAAACATTCAAGTACATAAAAGGCATTAACAAGGTACAGGCACAGAAGCTTTTTCACTTCAAGAAGGGCTCCAGGATCAGGGGACATGACCTCAGGCTGCAAAGAAGAAGGTTCTCTACCAACATCAGGAAGTTTTTTCTTCATAGAAGGAGTGGTGGATGCCTGGAACAGCCTGCCCCAAGAGGGGGTCAACACTGTGGGGGGATTCAAGAATGCATGGGATAGACAGAATGGAGCCCTGACAACAGAGGGCAACCAGAGTGTCAAAATAGGTCCAATACAAATGGGCAGACTAGATGGACCTAGCAGTCTCCTTCTGCCATCAACTTCTATGTTTCTGTGACATGGGATCAGTATTCAGGGGGTGGGGGTGCCTATAAACAAAAGGAATACCTATTCATGATATGGGATGGGTGTTCAGGGGTGGGGGTGCCACTAGACACCAATGATATGGACTGCATTCATGGGATGGGTGTTCAGGTGGTGGGGTTCCACTTAGCAGCTTTACCTATGCATACTATGAGAACTGTGCTTGAGTTGGGGGTACCACTAGACACCAGGCATATGGGCTGCATTTATGGGATGGGTTTCCTGGGGTGGGCAGTGACAGTAGACACCAGGGATACCTATGTATACTATGTAATGGGTGCTTAGGGGTGGGAAGGGTGCCACTAGACTCCTGGGATATGGACTGCATTTACAGGATGGGTGTTCAGGGGGTTGGGGTGCTACTTGACACCAGGGATATGTTTAACTAACATGGGATGGGTAACAGAGGGATGAGGGTGCCACTAGACACCAGGGAAATGTTTCAATGACTTGGGATGGGTGATTGGGGATGGGGGGTGCTGCTAGCCACCAGTTTTTTTTTTACACTACATGGTCTGAGTGTTCAGAGATCGGGGTGCCACTGGACACCAGGTCCTGCAAACTTACTGGAATGATAGGCAATTGGGGACAGGTGACTGCAGTACAGGTGCATCGGTGGGATGGCAGGGCAGAGACTTAGTGCCCGGTCAAGATGTAGATTTCAGTATCGGAAATGAGTGCCACTTTGGGTGCTGTTTACCATTGTTTCAAACCTTTGAACATGATCTGCACCAACATGCAGAAGGGGACCCCTCATGTGGATGGACACAGCATTATGTTAGCACCTGGATGCTAACAGATTTAGTGCACACAACAGAGGCATCTGAATCTGGCCCCCCCCCCCCCCCCCCCAGCACAAGCTGCAAACTGGGATAGCACCAGTGCAAACCCATTAACGCCAGTGCTAACATTTGAATATCTGGGACCAAGTGAGTTAAAGTGCTAGGGCAAGAATTACCTTAACAAAACCAGAGAATTCATTGCACTCCAGAACCAGGAGTGGCTAGTAGGCCACTCCAGTGAAGACAAAAACTCCCAAAAAGCTTTTCAAAGAAAATCATTTTTCATTTATTGCATCATCCTGGTTAAGCACACCAAGAAGTTGCTGTCTAGTGACAGGTACCCCAGCGCCTCGCCATATGAGGCCTAAACCTACAAATGTTAGAAATACTTGAAAAAACATGATTTCTTTTTAAATACCTAAGGTTCATTTTTTTGAGGAACCAAAATAGCCCAACAAAGTAATTCATAAATATGCATACATTGGGATTTAATAAACTGTGGAATTGGACTATATGCATAATTATTTAACATATTTTTTCCCCTGGATCTGGTAGGGTCCTCCTTCTACCCTTTCAATCCCTATTCCATTCATTGAGACCAGGGCTCCAGGCCTATCCATGACACACTGCTGTGCTGCCCCCCCAAGCTTGCCCCCAGGGCTGGGATTGCATCCTGCCACTGTGGCTTTCTTCCCCATTGGCAATCTGGCCATCCACAATGGAGGTGGAGACCTGAAGGCTCCCTAGCTGGTGGTTACATGGGTCCAGTGATGAACGTAATGGACAGTGGGCAGGGGCTTCAGCTGTTCTCATCCAGTCCAAGATCTTTCCCTGTTCATGTCCCACTGTCCCCCAAGAATGTGTCATGTCATTGGATGCCAATAAGCTGCCACATTCCATGACCGAACACTCTTTCCAGGCTCCCTGTTCTTACGATCTCCCATCTATCACCCTCTTGTGGTCACGAGGTGGCAGTAGACCAGTGGAGATGCAAATCCCCTCTCCCCAGAGGAGGAGAATGTCCTCTGGGATGCTCGATCCTCCTCCCCCCAGCTGACTCTTGGGCTCTGGCTTGTTCCTGAACTCAGGTCATTGGCATCATGTGCAGTAGCTCTACTGTTGAGCTGGCGGGCTGGCTGAGTATAAGTCTTATAAGTCTATTTCTTACCAGCCAAAAGAGCAAAAGTATGAAAAAGATATGAGGTATCAAAAAAAATCACAGAAAAAAAACTGGGACCACTCACAAAGATTGAAAGGACTCCAAAGGCCATAATTATGTGCATAAGTCCTTTATTTCATATCACAGTGTTTGTGAGTGGCAACAGTTTTTTCCTTTGTGCTTGCTCAGGTTTTACTGGTTACAGCACATGTACCAAGTAGTGGTCTTGCTTGTTTCTGTTATATCCCAAAAAATGCTAGATGAGATTACAAAGGAAGGGAATAAGGGGGAGAACAGAACGTTTAGTAGGATGGTAGAAGGAAAACTAGGGAACAAGAGCAATTACTGGTGGGGGAGTGGTGGGAGGAAGGTTTGGTTGGTGCCATCACTTGGAGAAACAAATGGAGGACCTAATTTTAATTTTGTTGACCAGTGGTCTGAAATCATAAAGACTACTGGTGGATATAAAAAGGTGTATGGTGAATTAACAAATAACAGTACCAATGAAACAATTGTATTCCCCTAATAAGGAACTGCTTTATGATTTTTGTAATTAAACAACAAGCTAAATAAACACATGTCTTAAATCAGCATATTCAAAATAAAGCATCAACAAATAGAGATTTATCCCAAAAAGGACCTGAAATCTAAGTCCTCATTAAGGCCATTTAGGGATAGTGCATTCAATTTCAGGATTTAGTATGCCTCACAGTAGCGAAGAAGTCTAATTCTATCCCAGCCACATTTCAGTCCTGGAATGATTTCCACCATTCTGAATTTTTAAAGCCACTTAGTACACAATGGTGCAAATTTTTGAAGTGGTACTCAAATGCATTTCCAATTTTGCCTGCACAAATCGTCCACATGTGCTCTTGTATCCTATGTTTAATGGGTGTATAATATGCCTAACGTAGATAAGATTGTAAGAGCACCAGCCAACATACACAGTACATTGGGTACAGCAATCCATGTACTGTTTTAAATTATGCTCAGTTCCTGACATAGGATGTTTGAAAAGGGGGCCCCCTATCTGCAAATTTATATACGTTTGCAGTGTCTTCACATATAAAAGCTAACCCTGTTGTACATTCGCCTCTCATCCAGATTTATAAAACAACTATTGGTAAGAGAATTTATGTGATAACGGTGACCACCGAAAGGTGATCACTGTTAAGGCGACTGTACATCGCCGAAAATTTTTTTTGGCGATGTACTCCCTGCTGCACAGCAAAAGAGCACCAGGGGCTTTGAATTTACTGGTTTATATGGGGGCTGTGTCCCCCCGCACCCCTCCCGCAGGGGGCTTCACCTCCTGCACCCCCCTACTAAAGAATTCTCAACTCCAGGGGGGTGCAAAACCAGAAATTCGGGCCGGGCACAACACAACGTACCTGCACCCGGACCTGAACCCAGCACCTCCAGAACCCCAGCCCTAAACCCACCCACCACACCATGGGGCCAGCTCAGCGCCTTACTGTGGCAACAACCCTCACAATCCATCTCTCCCCTCCCATCCCTCGCTGAGTGTGTGCCCCCCCCGCACATATACGTGTAGTGACATCCTGTCTCCTCATGCACGAACCCCCCCCCAATCCGGTCACCCTCCCTGGTGGGTAGCCCTGATGGCATGTGCCGCAATTGAGTCGCCGTTTCAGTAGGTGTCCAATTGCGGTCACCTATCTCATGGGATACCTTGGTGGATTAGTCTCTTAAATTTGGACCACTCCAGTAGGTCACTCTTGGCAGTGTTCCAGTTAATGGTCTCATGTCTGTGTCTGCTGCCAGGATGTGTTATCTTCCCTGATAGCCTTCCTGATTACTTTTGAATGTGGACTGAAATCCATTCCAGTACCATAGTCATTTTTTGATCTTGTTCATTCCCCAAGTTTTTTAATATGGGTCTCAGAGAGTCAGTATGGCTTATAAGTTCTACTCTTTAATTGGCTTTTTACATTACCTGAGCTGAGTAAACATGATCCCTTAATCTTGCTGACAGTACCTTGGCTTTCTCACATTGCCCCTGAGCCATCCCCCTTCTATCTTCAAATTATGTCTCCTTGTTCTTGCACATCTCTTTTTCTGAAAGATGCTACCCTCTTGGACTTTGTTGATTCCACTGAGGTACTTAAAAGTTTCAATCATGTCCCCCTCGCTCTCCTTTCCTCAAGGGCATACATATTAATCTCCTTTACTCTCTCTTCATATGGCTTCTCCTGCAGACCCTGTACCATTTTAGTTGCCCTCCTTTGGACTGCCTCCATCTTGTCTACATCCTTCGGAGATGGGGTCTCCAGAACTGGACGCAGTACTCCAGATGGGGTCTCACCAACTGTCTATACAGAGGGATAACAACTTCTTGTTTTCTGCTGGCGATGCCTCTCCTTATCCAGTACCCCCAGCCCTCCCTACTGCCTTCTTACGTTGCTTGCTAACCTTAAGGTCATCTGATATGATTGCCCCCCATGTCCCTTTTCATTTTTGTTGTTGTTACTACCCCCCCCATTGTGTACCCTTCCTCTGAGTTTTTGTTTCCCAGGTGCATTATTTTGCACTTTTTTGCATTGAATCCAAGCTGCCACACTTCTGACTATTCTTCCAACCTTGCGAAGTCCCTTCTCATCCTTTCCACCCCTCTTGCATATCAACCCTGTTGCAGATCTTTGTGTCATCAGCAAAGAGGCATACTTTTCCTTCCAGTCCCTCTGCAATGTCACTTATAAAGACATTAAAAATGACTGGTCCCAGTACTGAACCCTGCAGTACACCACTAGTAATGCCCCTTTCTTCAGAGTGGACTCTGTTTACTATTCTCTTCTGTGTCCTGTTGTCCAGACAGTGTTTTACCCAGGCTACAATCCTGGGACCCACTCCCAGGCTGGCTAATTTGTTTATTAATCTTTTGTGTGGTACTGTGTCAAATGCCTTGCTAAAGTCTAGGTAGGCCATGTGCACAGCCTCTCCCTGGTCTACTACTTTGGTCACACAGTCAAAGAAATCAATTAGATTCATCTGACATGACCGTCCCACTGTGACTCCATGCTGCCTTGCATCCTGTGTTTCACTGGCTTCTATGTACTCAACAATTCTTTCCTTCAGAAGTGATTCCATCATTTTCTCTACCACTGAGGTCAAACTGACAGGTCTGTAGTTTCCTGCCTCTGTCTTTCTCCTACTTTTGTGAAGGGGAATTACATCCACCCTCCTCCAGTCCTCAGGTACCACACCATCCTTCCATGATTTGTTAAAAAGGGTAGTCAGTGGTGTCACTAGTTCGCCCCTTAATTCTTTTAGAATTCTGTGGTGAATTCCATCAGGCCCATTGCTTTGTCCACCTTCAGTTTAAGGAGTTCTTTCAGAACCCTTTCTTCTGTGAAAGGACTGGGATCGACCCCCGGCCCCCATCCAGAGTGCTCCTGTTAATTGGATTAGGTACCTCTCCTCCTCCTCCTGTTTTGTGAATACTGAGCAGAAGTATTCACTCAGTATCCCTGCTTTTTCACTGTCCCTCAATGCCCACCCACTGTCCATTCTATTCAGCCTCACTATCCCTCCCTTTGTCTTTCTGTGCTCCCTAATGTACCTATAAAATGTTTTATTCCCCTTCTTAACTGAGTTAGCCATCTTTTCTTCAGTTTGGGCATTTGCTATTCTGACTGCCTTCCCTGCTTCCTTCTGCCTTAACTGGTACAGTTCTCTGTCCTGCTCCTTCTGCATTTTCTTATACTTCCTAAATGCTATATTTTTCTCCCTGATCTTCCCCACCACCTCTTTTGAGAACCATAGTGGCTTTTTCTTTCATTTTGATTTGTTGATTTGCTTCACACAAAGGCTTGTTGCCTCTGTGATGGCAGTTTTGATGTTTCCCCCATTGTTGTTCCACCCCTCCTTCTTGCCTGTTTGCTAGTGCTTTTTTAAGGCACTCTGCCATTTTGACAAAGTCAGCCCTCCTGAAGTCCAGTACTCTCACTTTTCTATGGCATAACTGTGCAGCTGAGTTTATCATGAACCACACTGTTTGGTGGTCACTTGTTCCCAGATGGCTACCCACTTCTAGATCTGAGATCCTCTCACTGTCTCCATTTGTGAGTATGAGGTCTAAGATTGCTCCCTCCCGAGTGGGTTCCAACACTAGCTATCTGAGGCATGCCCCCTGTAGGGCTCTGAGAATGGCTCTGCTCTTGGTTGTGCCTGCAGCAAAGGTGCTCCAGGTAACATCTGGCATATCCAGGTCCCCCATCAACAATATCTCCCCTTTTTCTGCCATCCTGAGGATGCTTCTATCATATCCTTGTCCATTCCCTCTCTGTCTGTTTAGTTCTTCATGTTGTACTGAATTATATGACTCTTCATATGTCTGGTCGACTTTTAAAACAGGCAAATTTTGCTCAAAGTCTCACAAAACGTTCATAAATAAATAACATAAATAAATAAATAAACAAAGGTCAAACATCAGCCTCTTATAGCAGCTAGTGTCTGCCAGTGGTCTGTTGATCACATTTGTGTAATCATCCATGCTGGATCACCATTATACCCACTTATCAGCAGGTCTGATTGCAATTCATTTAAGGAACTGTAATTTTCTAATAGATTGTCTCTCACCTGCCAAAAGACTCAAATAGTGTGGTCCAATTGGGGTACTGATAGTATTTCTGAAGTAATTTCATAAAAGATTCTCAAATAATTTTATGACAGGATGTCTAGGCTGGTTAGGACAGAAGGTGTTCTTTGCTCTAAATCCTGTTTTAAATTATCTTGAAATCAAATGATTACTTACACTTTCAACAGACTGCACATCAGTATCATCTTGCAGCTCCACCACTATATTCCATATCATTCAATAATTATTAATGGATAGTAACAAAACAACATCGTTATATAATCATTTATCAGATTATCTCCACCAGTTGCAATTTCATGAACATATGCCCCTTCTTGGTTCTGAGTCCCTTTATTTATTTATTTGTTCCTTCCTACAACAGTTGTAGTGCAAGGTCTACATTACTTTCTGGATCCAAGAGGGCAGCTGTTTGTCAATCAGTATTAAGAAACCCATAGTTTTGGTACTGAGCAGGGCTGTTTTGTGACTGCTTCTGTAGAAATATCTTAAAGCCAGTTTTCTCAAGAATTTGAAAATATATACTTCAAGCTGGAAATTGTCCAGCTCACAATTCAAAACAAATGATAGTTCTTTGGAGAGGATACTAATCTGATTTTCTGTTAAGAGAACTTTGGAAATATTGATAACTTGATTTTCTGCTATATTTTCCTTGCCAGCCTCCTCAAGGCAAATTTACATCCTCGGGACAAATCGATCAACAGGAGATCCTTCCCCCCCCCTTGTCCACCTTTTCCTTGCCTTTGCCCTTGGTTTGTCCTGATCACCCCACAGTTTCTAGCAGTTGGTCTAAAAATTCAAAGACCTTTGTTCAGTCTCAGTTATCACTAGGTTGTTTGTTTCCTCTGCTTGCACTCATGTATCTCCTTGTTTGAGATCTCACCTTGCTTTCTGGTCACAGATTCTTTTCCCAAGAAAAAACTTCCCCATCTCATAGTCCTTCTTGCTCAGTTGAAAATATGATGATTTTATAATGATGTATCATGAATTATTATTATCAATTATGTTTAAAGATTATGCTCAAGATTCAAAAACCATCTCTGTGCTCATAATTAACAACAATTAAATATGAAAATTAAAATAAATTGATATTGTGATTAATGATAATCTCATATCATCATGATTTTTCATGATTTCACGTGGTCAAGATTGCAGCAATAAATTTAAAAACAACTTTTTTTTTCAATAGTTTGGAATTTATCTTGTCTTTTATTTACGCGTTGTTTATTAGAATTAACAGTTATGCTAGATATTCTATACAAACACATTGCTTTCAGTTATACTTACTCAGGCATCTCACTTCTTGCTAGTGCTTGAATGCTCAAATTGGTTTATTTAGCTCCATTCAGTGGTTCCTTTTAAGGTTGTGGTGAGTGCCTACAAGTACACGGTTTGTGCTCAAAACCATTCTGCAAACCAATACTGTCAAGTCACAATTATATCGAAAATAAAAATTAGCATTGTTTTGGAACATACATTGTGCTTTTGAAATATGCAAACTAGTTATACAAATGTATATACTATACCTAACACCGCATGTACTCTTCTTAAAGGGATTAAAACTTCACATGATTTACATTATAATTAATTTGCTTTTATTGATATATGACATTTATATTTCATAATAGAAACACATGTAACGTTTTTAAGTGTTACTCATGGGACACTATCTTATAATACAGAACTAATATCATCATCATTTCTCATCAGTGCTTATTGACAGGTCATCAAAAACCATCATGCTGATTTAAGCTTGCAAAAATAATCAATACTCATCCGTTGGTGATCTGGAAGTTCATGTTTGATGATTAAATCATGATCTAGATGTTGGTCTAAGATCACAGTCCCCCTTGATGACCATATGGTAATATTTAATGATTAACTGACCCTCAAAAACATAATTGATGATTTACCAGTTTGCCTGGGTGTTACTTTTGAAGTTTATTTCTGTTCTAATTTTCAGCCTCCCATTCCTAGCTTTGTTTTTGTTTTAATACTTTGTCCACAGCTTGGAAATCATGGTTTGTTCTATATTGTTGTTAGTCTGCTCTAAGTTCTTACAATGTAGCTTATATTTTATGATACAGTCTCTTATATTGTTGTACCAGGATCTTATCCAACTCACTGGAGAAAATGGCTAGTGTTCCCTCCAACCTTTCCTTAGGTATTGGTCAAATGTTCCAGAGGAAGGGACTTTATACATCCTTAGGCCTCTAGGAACTCTCTCCAAATCAGAATAGTGTGACACACTTATGCTATGGAACCATTGGTTTACTTCCTGAATTAAAACCTTCTCTAATTTATGTAAAGGTACTTTAACTCTCTTTTCAGTGTGTATATGTAATCATTAGTATTACTGGCAAACAATGTATTTAATAGTCCATGTCTATACTCAATATCCACAATGGCTACTATGTAAAATGGCTAGTGTGCTCATGATGCAGTGCTACTTGTGCTGCTCTCCTCTTCTGCTGTCTGTTGCTGCTGAGTAGCTCTGTTGCCACTGTTCACCATGAAGCACTGCTGTATACCTGCAGTGTGCACAGTATGTAGACTAGTCAAATGGGAGGGCTTGGACCTTGTTAGTGTGCTACAAATTTGATATTCAGTCTCATCAATGTAACACAGAGGTAGCAGTTTACGGCAGAGTTTTACAGTTGGCTGAGAAGACACTCTGACTATCGGGTGCTTCAGTAAAGTTAAACTGAACAGTTCAGTCCACAAAACAGAAGAAGCAAAAGACAAAGCACTCCTTCCTTTTTAATGTGCTGCTGTCAGGATACAAAAAATTGGTCATGAAACACTAAAAAAATAAAAAAAAAGAACATGGCTCACAAAGCAGTGAATGTAAACATTTATTTAAGACATAGAAACAAAGTGGAGAAAAACAATCCCTACATAATAGTCTACATATGGGGCTTCCTAAGGGTGCATTGTTCAAAATGCTAAACAGCGTATTAATACCCCTACCCATTTATATAGTTTAATATCTCAATGACATTCATAAGCATTGCATCTTCAATCAATTTCACCGTAACAAAAATGAGTTAAAGTGCCAGTGCAATAATGACCTTAAACTTACAAAAGACAGAACTATTTAAAAAATCTGCTTATATCAAAATTTCTTCTGAAATATATACAATTCATTCTTTGACCAGCTAGAATAGCCCAACAATGTAAATAATCAATATGAATACACTGTGATTTAATGAACTGTGGAATTGGGCTATAAGCCCATTTCTTACCATTTGGAAGACTGAAAATGTTACAAAGCTATGAAGTGTCAAAAAATTACCAGAAAAGATTCCAAAAGAACTGTGCATGGAGGATGGGGAAGAGAAGGGTAAGTACGATGGAGAAGGATTGCAGAAGTAAAATGGGGGAGAGGAAGAATTGCTGGTTCTGTTATTGCTGTCAGACCCTTCTCATTTTTTATTGGTACTGTATAAAATATATGGTATATAATGACACAATTTCATTCATAAGCCAGTGAAAGTTAGATTTCCATTGCATTCCCCCATCTTTGATATCTTGTTTGTGTATAATTAAACATTTCTGATTTCTATCTTTAAGCCTGTTTTCTAGAGGTGTGCAGAATAACAACATTCTGAATTTGCAGAATTTTGATGAAATATTGTGAAGTACCTGTTTGGATTAAGCAAACAGATGCTTTATTAGAAGAAGGGGGTCTCATTTAAGTAAAAAAAAAAAGTGCTTTTTTTCTGAGGAAGGGGGCAGTATCACCTTAATTTACTGAGAGCAGAGAGTGAATCTAATTGGGGGTGTGGCTTAGCAGCTTAGGTGTACAAAAGCAGCTGTCTCCAATTACAGCTTCCGGTTGTTTCTGGCAGAAGAGAACTGGTTGCAGAGCAAGAAACAGAAGTCCAGAACTACAGATTTTTTACTAATCACTTCTGTCTCAGCAGGAGTAGTACCTGTTTGGATTAAGCAAACATATACTTTCTTAGAAGAAGGGGGTCTCATTTAAGTAAAAAAAAAAGTGTTTTTTCTGAGGAAGGGGGCAGTATCACCTTAATTTACTGAGAGCAGAGAGTGAATCTAATTGGGGGTGTGGCTTAGCAGCTTAGGTGTACAAAAGCAGCTGTCTCCAATTACAGCTTCCAGCTGTTTCTGGCAGAAGAGAACTGGTTGCAGAGCAAGAAACAGAAGTCCAGAACTACAGACTTTTTACTAAGTTCTAGTTTTATAGCCACTGAATTTGACTGACAACAGGAACTTCCTGTTTGGCAGTAGGAAGGGAAGGATCACTGAGACACATTAGTTTCAGCAACCTTGAAGGAACTTAAAAAAAAAAATTTTATCCCCCCTGGCTGCTGGAGGTCTGAATCCAAGCACAGAGGAAGGAGACTACTGAAGACTACAGGAAGTTCCTGTCCCAGAACAGGAAGGGTGAGAGTTGTAAGGTCACATAGGCAGTAGGAAAGTAAGTGTGAAAATACATAGAGGGAGGAGACAATAAGCATACAAAGCAACAGGAGAGGGGACACAAAATGAGTCAAGATGGGAGTGGTGCCGTGCAATGGCTATGGAGCAGAAGTGTTCCGGGAGATATTCTGGAGGCTGCGATGCTGCTCTGTTTGCAGGCACCTCTCTGGTCTGAGGGAGGAGGTTGCCCGTCTCCAGCCTGACTTGGCTAGGATTCATGAAACCTGTTCCCCCCCCAGGGACCACCAGGGCCACCAGCGTTACCTCAGAGGTTGCCAAGAAAGAGGAGAGGTTGGATCAAGGTGGGCTCAGGGAGGGAGAGGGTGGTGGAACAGAGGTGCATCCCACCAGTTGTAGCTCTCCACAATTCATATGCTGTTCTGGCAAAGAGTGGTTCCTCTAGGACTTCTGGTGTGATGGCTGCCTGGTGAGAAGCTCTTATCAGTAGCTCCCCTGCCTTCCCCAATATATTTGCTCTACTTCTGACCTAAGTGCCCCAGGAGTAAATATAAACTCGCCTGAAATCGAGAGGAACACCAGATGATCCTAATCACTTGATTAGCGGTAAAGTTTTGGGATGGATACAGAAATGAAAGTGCCAGCTGTCCGGCACACTCCACCGCCAATGCCAGGGAAGGAGAAACACCCGAAAAGGCCTAAAGCGGGTGGTCCAGTAAGTTCTGCCTCGATAAAGCAGCAAGTTGCTCTTTCTGAAGAGCGGTTTCTAGAAGAGATGGCACCATTAAAAGAAGCTCTCTTAACCCTAGCCACTGATGTTAAAGGGCTAAAAATTGCCATAGAATGTCTAAATACCCACAGTAGTGATAATGAAGCCCGGATCTCCTTGCTGGAGGATTGGAGAGTGAAACTGGACCCAGAAGTTGTGAGTGTGAGACAGAGAATCAAAAAGGCAGACCCTATGCCTTCAGTAGGATCGCCTCCTCGTCCATTTATTTTTAGCATGCTAAATTTTTTAGATAAGCAGCATGTCTTGCAGAAGCTCAAGGAGGTAGCAGATGTCCAGTGGGATGGGAAGAAAGTACATGTGGTTCAAGATTTGCCTTATACAGTTTGCCAGAAGAGATCAGCTCTGCATCCACTGGTATCTAAACTAATATCTGCTGGGATCCGCTTTAGAGTGCGTTACCCTGCTACACTGCAAGTTAATAAGGATGGTCACTTGCACTCGTTTGATACTCTGGACTTGGCTATGGAAAGTTGTAAAAAATGGTATCCAGACTTAGTAAAGTGAGCTTACGATGCAGTTACATCGCAGTGAATGCTGCCATCTAGTAGACATTTAGTAGTATAAACTCTTGGATAGTAATGTATATGGTGCTTTACCCAGTCATTTTGGTTATCGGAAATTGTTATGTCAGGGGCAAAACTCCTCTAAATAATAATGTTGAAGGGCTACTGTTAGAGTGCAAAAGACATACTTTTTGTTTGCTATTTCTTCCTTATATCAGGTCTGGAGATATTAAGATAGCACAGCAAAATAATTAAAGGGTCATGGAAAGGTTATTAAGACTGAAATGTGGACCCTTCCATTTTGTATTTGGTTTTTGTTTAAAAGGGGATACAGCTAGCTCTTTCCGATAATGCCTTTAAGTTTTTTTTAATTTTAGTAAGGGATCTGGAGAATTTAGTGATGTAAAGAATCCTGAGACATACACATTGACTATTATATATACCTTACAGAGATGAATAAATTGGTTTATGGGGCTGAAATAAACGGTTTGGGGTAAGACTGGCAGATCTATAGTTAGGTTATGAGAGTTGTAGGTTAAGATGTTATAGTTCCATATTTATAAAGTAGGATAGGATGTACTTAGTGTTAAACCTTTAAACATTATGGAGAGCATAGTCAGGCTTAATGCAGCAGGAGATAAAAAGGATAGAGGGGTGGGGGGAGTGGAGGGGTAATTGGAGGCAGCAAGATAAACATCGCGCTGAGCGGACAGTTAGAAGTTCAGTCTCAGGGACTGGGGGTAGTGTACGCTATATTATTTTATAGAGGCATAACCTACAATTATGTATTTATGCCCGGGATGGGTTTGTCTGGGGATAGGGGTTGCAATCTTATAGCCAGTATACTATCTAATTTAGTGGAGGGGGACAGGGGAGAGGAGAAAGCCAGTATTGGAAGGGGATATTTTAAGGGAAAAGTAATCTATGTAAGGTTAAGAACTAAAATCCTATATAGGGGAAGGCATACCAAACAGATAGAAAGGGATGAGAATCACCTCATGGAATATTAAAGGGGCA
Organism: Neoceratodus forsteri; assembly: GCA_016271365.2. Classification (NCBI taxonomy): domain Eukaryota; kingdom Metazoa; phylum Chordata; order Ceratodontiformes; family Ceratodontidae; genus Neoceratodus; species Neoceratodus forsteri. The sequence continues at coordinate 138,123,436 of JADMNL010000023.1, forward strand.
AGAGCTAGAGTGAAACGCCACCAAATTCTTAAGCACTTAGCACTGGTGCGGTCGGATATTACGTTCCTGCAGGAGACACACCTGAAGGGGGGGGGTGAAGGCAATTTGTTTTGAAGAGATTATATTCATCTAGTTTATACTGCTGGTAACTCCACTTCACAGAGAGAGGTTGCTATCTTAACAGCTAAAGGGTTGCAATTTCAACTGTTACAAGAGATAGGAGACCCACAAGGGAGATTTCTATTCATGGGGGGGTTGATTGATCATAAAGAAGTTGTCATTGGCACTATATATGGGCCTAACCACTCCTCCCCTGACTTTTTCTCCCAGTTAGCTCTCAGGTTGGCTCCATTTAAGCAGGTGCCAATGATATTAGCAGGAGACTGGAACATAATGTATGGAAATAAGTTAGATAGATCAATGCAGAATAAACCAACTTTATCCTCTGCACAAAAATCTCTGCAGGAAATGATGGAAGGGCTGGGCCTTGTAGATCCTTGGCGTCTTTTACACCCAAAAGAAAAGGCATTTACCTTTTATTCATCTTATCATAAATCCTATTCACGGATAGATTTCTTCTTAGTAAACAAGGTTATGATGATGAGCCCACTGGACTGTGGAATTCTCCACAGAGTATTATCAGACCACTCTATGATCTGATTGGAGGGTAGGATACCTCAATCAATCCCCAAAGTTACCCAGTGGAAGCTTAATACTCAAATGTTATCCCAAGAAGATATTATGAGTAAGATACGGGAATCAATTAATCAATACATGGAACATAATAAAGGGTCTATTAAAGCATATGACCAGTTTTGGTGTTCTCTGAAATGTTTTTTAAGAGGGGAGTTTATTAGGCTAGCTGCAACCCCAAAAAAAAAGCGAGAAGCAGTAGTGAAATCCCTACTAGATTCCATTCAGAAACTGGAGAGCGAGATCAGTGCTTGCCCTACAATGGCAGATTTAATTCAGCTAGAGATCCCTAGGGATCAATATGTGAATGTTCTAAGAGAAAGGGCTGAATACGCCCTATTTAAAACTCAAGTTAGGTATCTGGACCAAGGAGGCAAGACCGGACATCTCCTGGCTCTTAAGTTAAGACAGCAGGAAGAATCGAGGCTAATAGCCAATATAACCATGGTGGAAGGTGGAAACATGTTGACAACTCCTAAAGCTATAGTGAATGAGTTTGAGAGGTTCTATAGGAACCTTTATGGTCACCCACCTAATAGTCCCACAGAAATTGAGATACAACAGTACCTCTCTAAACTTTCTCTTCCTGCTCTCAGCCAAATTCAGAGAGCCCATCTGACCTCACCTATCTCGGAGATGGAAATATCAACTGCCATTCAATCTCTTGCACTTAACAAAGCTCCAGGACCAGATGGGTTTCCATCAAACTTTTATTGAACTTTTGAAAAAGAGCTTGTTCCTATTCTCCAAGAATTATACTCCCATATTTGTACTTATGGGATTGTTGATTCTACCTTGTTAGAAGCCACCATCATTGTTCTGCCAAAACCAGGGAAATCTAAAGATAAGGTAGCAAATTACACACCAATCTCCCTGATGAATTACGACGTTAAAATATTAGCTAAGGTTTTAAGTTTGGGATAACTTAATTAGCCCTGAACAAATTGGGTTTATTGGTGGCAGAAACCCCTTGGATAACTTCCATAAGCTTGCCCATGTCTTCCCCGCATCCAGAAAGGCAATGGTACCAATGGTCCTGGTCTCTCTGGATGTGGAGAAAGCTTTTGATAGGGTTAGCTGGCCCTTTTTATTTAATACTATGTCTCAATTTGGATTTCCTCAAGACTTTATTAGGTGGATTAAACATCTCTACTCTAATCCAACAGCTAAAATATACTGTAATAGGTTTTTTTCTAAAAACTTACAATTATACTCTGGAACCCGTTAAGGGTGTCCATTATCACCATTATTGTTTAACTTGTATTTGGAATCCTTAATTCGTAACCTCCAATTATCTATCTATAACAGGTATTTCAGTGGGCCCTTTAGAGCTGAAACTGTCAGCCTATGCGGATGACATTTTACTCCATCTTTCATACCCAACAGAGGCCATCCCGAAAATGTTAGACATGATAAATTAATTTGGTAGATTGTCAAGCTACAAGTTGAATATTAATAAGACAGAAGTTTTGCCACTTAACGCTTATACATGTAAAGGTGATCTGGACAAGTTTAAGATGACCTGGACTAATAGACTCAAATATGTGGGAATCATCTTGTCAACCTCAATACCTCTCCTAAAAAAACTTAATTTAGATAATCTTCTTCTAACTATGCAGCAAGATCTAACTAGATGGTCCCCCTTATATATTTCCCTACAGGGTAGAATCAATGTCATCAAAATGAATGTACTGCCCAGAATATTTTACCCTCTAAATATGTTAAATATCTATCTTCCCTTATCATGGTTTCGGAAACTTCAGAGTATAATTGCAAAATTTTTGTGGCAAAATAAACCCCCACGGAAATCCTATAAATGCCTAAGTGCTCTGAAAGAATTAGGAGGGGTGAAGCTCCCAAATTTTTATCACTACTACTTAGCAAGTCATATGGCCAAGTATATGCAGTGGGTGAAGACACCTTTTAAAGATGGGCATTCCCAATATTGCCCCCTATGGCTGCAAATAGAGAGGAATCTGATAACAGGGACCAAAATAACACTGCATAGCCTTTGGTTTATACTCCCTAAGGATTTGCCTAAATCACTTAGATCTATGGTTATTTACACTTCGGTTAGGGTTCATAATCAGGTGTGTAAAACCTTAGGCATAGTTAATTTTAGGGATTTTTCCCAACCGTTATTTGGTAACCCTAACTTCCAAATTGAGAAAACTTTTCCCTTACCACATAGGCTGGGTATGCCACCGAACACGAGAGTCAGTGATGTAACTGACATGGGGAGGATACTTTCAGTCCAGGACATGATGGAGAAGTTTCACTTAACCTCTAAATATACCTTTTATATTTATCAAGTTAGACACCTGCTTATTACAATTTTTGGTGCTGACCAGTGGAACATTAATTGCAGTGAAATGATGGCTGAATTTAAAAATAAAGCAAATTTGCCACATGCGGTATCTGGGCTAGTCATGACCCTATATGAGAAGATGTATTCTAATACAGTGGACCACTCACAATATTGGATGGTCACCCTTCCAAATAGCAGTGCCAACTGGGCATACATCTGGAAGGGAATCTACAAATACAGTGTCAATGATAGGCTTAGACTGACACAATACTATATATTACACACTATGCATTTGACTCCAGTGAAGCTGTATAAGATGGGTAAATTACCAAAAGACAAGTGTTTTAGATGTGGTCATGCTCAGGGTTCCCTGATTCACATTTTCTGAGAGTGCCCTTTTGTGAGTTCATTATGGTCAGAAATTAAGGCCAAGGCGGACCCCTTCTTGGGGTTACAAGATCTCTTCACCCCTGAGGTTTGTTTCTTAGGCGATTACACAAAAATTGATGTGATGGAGAGGAGATTTTATATAAATCTAATTTTGCTTACGGTAAAAACCTTGATATTAAAACATTGGAAAGACCAGATGGTTATTCCTTACCGAGAATGGTTGGCAGGGTTATTATATAACTTCAGAATCAAAAAAACTATTGCTAGCCTTAGGAATACAATGCCATGCCTAAGTTTAATGCTCGGTGGGAGAAATTCCATGACCTATAGTCAATGGCCAAGATATAGATCCAAGGTACTGTATATTGGTGGTAGATTATTAGTTCATTAAAGGAAGTAGCTGTCATTCCTTCCTTTTCTCTTCCCTTAGCTGATTGACTTTAATCTTAAGTCCAGTAGATACAGAGTAATATGGGGTAACACTACAAGGTGAATACTGGCTGGGGGGTAGGTAATGAGAAGAAGGGGGCTTTTTCTGAGGGGTGTATAGTGGGGGACAAAAAGATAGACAGGTGGAGGCAGGGATAGTGATCGACATGCAGATTTGTACCCTAGGTAATGTATTTATAAGTATTTCTGTTATTTCTTGTATTAATGATCGTACATATATGGGGGTAAAAAGAGGGGGTTGGGAGGAGAGGGAAGGGGTGATATGGAAATTTGCATCCAATGTAATGTACTCACATCCTTCTTTGGTCTCCTGTATTATGTATTGCATTGAGGCTGACTGTAAACAATAAATAATGAATAAAGTATATTTAATTTAAAAAAAAGAGTGGTTCCTCTATGGAGGCACCTGCAGTGGAGACCAAGGAGGATGCTGGGAACCTCCACAAAGGAGACCCACAGGAGGGTGGCATGAGACTCCACAGGGGAAGGAAACAACTCCTGGTGGGGGTCTCAATCATTAGGGGGTAGACGTGGGGGAGGAAGGGGATAGGGAGGTAAGGTGCCTGCCTGGTGCCATGGCTTGGAGGGACAGGAAGCGAATCCTCAGGATCGTGGGAGCAGCTGCACAAGGGAGGGAGCAGGATGTCATTGTCCACTTAGGGACAAATGACCTGGTTGTAAATGAGATCAGAGCGGTGCAAGAGGAGTTCGTGGAGTTGGGGAGGGGCCTTAGACAAGTAGCATGTACGGTAACCTTCTTGGAGGTGCTGCCTGTCTATGGCAAGGATTATGCTATGGTATTCCGCACCATGGGATTCAATGAATGGTTGAAAAACTGGTGTGGAGCTCAGGGTTTTGGCTTCATTGGGGACTGGGAAGCCACCTGGAGGGATGCAGGCTTATACTGGCGTGATGGTCTGCATCTGTCCAGGGGGGATCCAGGATCCTAGGTGACAGGTTTAAATGCTTTGTTGGCAAGCATTTAAACTAGCCAAGAGGCACTGAAAAGGAGCAGGGAAATGCCAGCCTCCCCCCACAAAGCGCAGTAGTTAGAGAGGTAAACACCAAGGCAGAGAAGTCAGTAGGGAGCAGGACAGGGATAAATGCAGAAAAAGGTGTTAAGGACAGGGATGGGGCTAAAAGGGGTAAGGCCATAAAAAATAAATGGAAGGTGATGAGTACCAATGCCCATAGTCTGTGCAACAAGCTCCCTGAACTAGTGGCCTTATTGGAAGAGGAATGTCTGGATATTGTGGCAGTCACTGAAACACGGTACACAGAGAACCATGAGTGGGAAGTCAACATACCAGGATACACAGTCTACAGGATGGAGATGGTGGGTAAAAGAGGAGGAGGAGTAGCTCTCCATATAAGGGAAGGGATTATAGCAACAGAACTAAAGAGTAAACAGGAAGTTGATGAGTCACTATGGGTCACCCTGGAGACAGGAAATAACACCACAGTCCGCATGGGGGTTGTGTACAGACCTCCCATCTCACGGGGAGGAAATGGACAAGGAAATGATAGAAGGCATCCTTAAAATGGCAGAAAAAGGAAAGATATCATTGATGGGGGACCTGAATATGCCAGATGTTAACTGGAGTACCTTTGCTGCAGGCACATCCAAGAGCAGGGTCATTCTTGATGCCCTACAGGGGGCATGCCTCAGACAGCCAGTGTTGGAACCCACTTGGGAGGGAGCAATCTTAGACCTGGTACTCAAATGGGGAAGGAGAAAGGATCTCAGATTTAGAAGTGGGTAGCCATCTGGGAACAAGTGACCACCAAACAGTGTGGTTCACAATAAACACAGCCATAGAGTCAAGCATACAAAAACAACAGTACTGGACTTTAGGAAGGCTGACTTTGGGAAAATGAGAGAGTGCTTAGAAAAGCACTAGCAAATGGGCAAGAAGGAGGGGTGGAGGAACAATGGGGAAATAATCAAAACAGCCATCGAAGAGGCAACAAGCCTTTGTGTGAAGCAAATCAATAAAACAAAATGAAGGAAAAAAACACTATGATTCTCAAAAGAGCTGGCAGGGACGGTTAAGAGAAAAGGATAGCATTCAGAAAATATAAGGAAACACAGAAGGAGCAGGACAGAGAACTTTATCAGTTAAAGCAGAAGGAGGCAGGGAAGGCAGTCAGAATAGCAAAGGCACAAACTGAGGAAAAGATAGCCATCTCTGTTAAGAAGGGGGATAAAACCTTTTAAAGGTACATTAGGAGCAAAGAAAGACAAAGGGAGGGATACAGAGACTTAATAAAGGGGAAGGAATGTGGGCAGAGGGTGACAGTGAAAAAGCAGGGATACTGAACAAATATTTCTGCTCAGTATTCACAACAGATGAAGAGGGGGAGGTGCCTAAACCAAACAAGGGAGAAATTCTGAATGGGGGCTCGATACCAGTCCATTCACAGAAGAAAGGGTTTTGTAAGAACTCTTGAAACTGAGGGTGGACAAAGTAATGGGGCCTGATGGGATTCACCAAGAATACTAAAGAACTAAGGGTAGAACTAGTAACACCACTGACTACTCTCTTTAACAAATCATGGGAGGATGGAGTGGTACCTGAGGACTGGAGGAGGGCCAATGTGATTCCACTTCACAAAAGTGGGAGCATGGCAGAGGCAGGAAACTACAGACCAGTTAGTTTGACTTCAGTGGTAGGGAAAATGATGGAATCAGTACTGAAGGAAAGAACTGTTGAGTACCTAGAGGCCAGTGGGGCACAGGACCCAAGGCAGCATGGTTTCACAGCAGGAAGGTCATGTCAGATGAACCTAATAGAGTTCTTTGACTGGATGACCAAAGTAGTAGACCAGGGAGGGGCTGTGGATATGGCCTACCTAGAGTTTAGCAAGGCATTCAACACAGTCTCACACAAAAGATTAATATACAAGTTAGCCAGCCTTGGAGTGGGTCCCAAGGTGGTAGCCTGGCTAAAAAACTGGCTGGACAACAGGACGCAAAAGGTAATAGTAAACGGAGTCCACAATGAAGAAAGGAGGGTAACTAGTGGGGTACCACAGGGTTCGGTACTAGGACCAGTCCTCCTTAATATCTTTATAAGTGACATTAGAAAGCACCTGGAAGGAAAGGTATGCCTCTTTGCAGATGACACAAAGATCTGCAGCAGGGTTGATACACAAGGTGGGGTGGAAAGAATGAAAAGGGACTTGACAAGGTTGGAGGAATGGTCAGATATGTGGCAGCTCAGATTCTATGCAAAGAAATGCAAGGTAATGCATCTGGGAAACAAAAACCCAGGGGAAGAGTACACAATGGGGGTTGAGTTAATAACAACAACAGAAATCGAAAGAGACCTAGGAGTAATTATATCAGATGACCTAAAGGTGGGCAAGCAATGTGAGAAGGCAGTAAGGAGGGCTGGGAGGATACTGGGATGCATAGGGAGAGGCATCAACAGTAGAAAACAGGAAGTTGTTATCCCTCTCTACAGACAGTTAGTGAGACCCCATCTTGGATACTACGTGCAATTCTGGAGACCCCATCTCCACAAAGACATAGACAGAGTGGAGGCTGTTCAGAGGAGGGCAACCAAAATGGTGCAAGGTCTGCACTAGAAGACATACGAGGAGAGACTAAAGCAGCTTAATATGTGTACCCTTGAGGAAAGGAGGGAGAGGGGGGACATGATAGAAATTTTCAAGTATCTCAAGGGAATTAACAAGGTACAAGAGGGAAGTATCTTTCAGAAGAAGAGTTGTGCAAGAACAAGGGGGCACAATTTGAAGGTAGAGGGGGGACGGCTCAGAGGTAATGTTAGTGTTTTTTTCACAGAGAGAGTTGTGGATGCATGAAACAGCCTTCCTGAGGAGGTTGGGGAGTCAGAAACAGTGGGAGAATTCAAGAATGCATGGGACAGGCATAAGGCAATTCTAGTGGGGGGCAGGAGGAAGTAAGCTGTTGATTAACTAGAATCTGCAGCTTATCCATCAGGTAGGGAAATGGGCAGACTGGGTGGGCCAAGCAGTCCTTATCTGCCGTCAAATTCTATGTTTCTATATTTTCTATGTAAAATCTGTAATTTTATTTTTTGTGGGACATTCAATGAAAATATATATCTGCATATACCTCAGCCATCTATTGGGATAGAGATATTACATGTGGCAGGATTACCTGATGATTTGTGTTCTAAAAACATGCCAAATAATATAACATTAGGATGCATCTTCTCAAAATTATATGTGCTTAAGACCTGTCATTTTATTTTTTTAAGGAAATTTCATGAAAAATCTTATCTGCATATAACTCAGGCACCTCTGGAGCTAGACGTGTATAAATTAGCATGAATAACACTTTTTGTAGTGGTTATACAATCATTTAAAGATGGAGAGCTTCAGAATAGAGATTTTTAAGTTACAGGGGTCCAAATGTTTACTATGTAATAATTTGCAAAAATGTTGGGAAAACTCTCAAAAATGTGGATGTTTGTAAAGTCTCTGCTCTAGCAGGCATACATGTAACATTTTACATGCGTATCCAATGTGTATTCTGGTTTCTAAAACAACTGGATAAATTGGTTTAGCAGTTTTAAATTTAAAGTGGAAAAAAAAAACACAAAAAAAATTATTGGTAACATTTTCTCTAATATTTGGGAGCATCCAGAATTATTTTTGTGGAATTTAACATTACATGTACCACTGCTTCATTTGATAAGCTGAGCTGAGCTTTTTGCAGTCCTGTCATTTCTCTCTGCATGACTATTTTGCCCCCCCCCCCAGCATAGCCAGATTAACTCAGTAGAACTACTGATCACACTGATATTCTCTTTATTCTTTACAGTGACAAACCCCTTAACACAAGAGTCACCTAGTCCTTTTCCTATCAACTTATCCTTTTGGAATAGACAGAATTCTTCCTTCCTTGTGTCCCAAACATTGTCTTCCCCCACTACATCTTTATGAGTACTTCTAAGTATAGACTTGCATCTATGTCAGGCTCCCTGGATCATCAATACAGATGTTGTGAAGTTAAGCTTCACCCACGGGAATTTGCGTACTTTTGGCTGGACGTCAACACTTCAATTTGTGTGATGTTCTCAGTGAAATTTAACCTTTTTATTCCATGAAGCATAAAATTTGTGGGCAAAGCATGAAATTCACAGGTGAAATTTCACATTTTGTGGTGGAATTTGCAAATTCACGGCTGTGACTTTCGCAAAATCGCTCAGTGAAATCTGTGAATTACTTTTCAGAGTGAATTTCGCAGACTTCACACATCTCTAATCATCAATATACTGAGTGTGATCCTTATATATCCTACATTCAGTTTGGAATTGTTGACACTCTATGCATCCTGTCAGCTGACTGTATAATACTATTACACCATTATGTTACTCTGTGACATTTCTGCACTTTAAATGTGATATTAAATGTGATATTACCATAATTGTTACCCACGGGCACTTAACTTCTATCTGTATAATACACACTACGTGCCTTGGTCCCACTATTGTCTAAATCTCATTTCACTTTTGATATGTGATGTATTGTATATTTCTTGATACTGTTTGCCATGTACCTGTATCTCTCAGTGTTGTGACCTCCCGGGTCGTGCCTGAAAATAGTCACGTCTGTGTCTAGTGCACCTACTTGGTTATCAAAAATAAATAAATAAATCCTAGCTCCAATTGGGGGATCTGCCATTGGTGTACTAACCAGCTCAACTGTCCATTTCTTGGGAAACTAATATCAAATTTCTACAACTGGTGGCCTCCTGCATTACCTGCCTCTCATACCCCTATCCTTTAATTTCAATCCCCCAATAAGGCTGAGTGAAAATAGCAAATTCCAGTTTTATGGAATTTTTATGAAATTCCACAATTTTTACAAAGACTCATGGAATTCAACTTTAAGTACAGATGTTATTTTGCAATTTTTGGCAGCAATCAATTAATAACATTGACACGCGGTCCCCTTTTAAGGTCTAAGAACCTGTCAAATGTAATGGCTTTGCATTCTCTCGTTTTAAAGTTTCAGATGTTTATAAAGTTGGATTTATGTGATAAAGGCGAAAGTCCAGTCATGATTGGCAGCAGGGCGAGTGTACATCACTGAAAATCTGTTTAGGCAATGTACATCCCCAGCGTACAAGAAAACAGTGCTGGGGACTTAGATTTTAATTGTTCATGTCGGGGGCTGCACCTCCCGCCCACCCCGAGGAGGGCTTTGCCCCCACACCCCCCTACTAAAGGATTCTTAACTTCAGGGGGATGCATGTTGGAGAAGGTGCAAATTTTTGCAAAATAAAAATTTCGGGCCTGGCACACAAAAATGTAGGCATGCTCAGACCCAAACCCGGAACCCTCACAGCATTAGGCTACCACCCACTCACCACACTATGAGGCCAGCTAGGCAGCCCCATGCCAGCCACACCAGGCCAACTCTCCTTCCCTTCCATCACTCTCGCTCCCCCAATGCTCATATATATATAGCAATGACCTGTTGCTATATGCACCCACCTCCCCTATCCGGTTGCCCTTCCTCAGCAGTAGACCCATCGACATACAGTGGGTTTGAGTCACCATTATTGCAAGCTCTCAATCACCGATGCTCATGTTATGGGCTAATATAAAGTTGCAGTTTACATTCCTCAAAATTAAAATTTTTTAAGTTTTGTGAAAGTTTGACTACTTTTAATTCAGTCCCATTTAAAACTGTAAATATTAACTATGTCAGGAATGTCATGTGGTATAGCAGTTTAAATGTTTCAAATCTAGTTAAATTTGGATATATTTTAAAATTAAAGTGAACCACCTGAAATTTTAATTTTGGCAACATGTTTGGCAGGCTGTAACTCAGTTCCATTTGAAGCTAGAGATCTGAAGCTATGTACATATATAAATGTAGTGACAACCTCTAAAAGTTTAAAACATTTCAAATAATACTATCAAAATTATAATAAAATAAGAAAATCTGAATTTTAGCAAAGATGTGGCTACCTATACCTCAGCTCCCTTTGAAATGCGAGACTTATAACTTGGTTCACCTACCCATGCTGCGTGTTTCTCTAAATCCTGCAATTGTGGAGAAATTTGGATAAGAACTTTTAAAATTAGGTCACAATAACTGAAAATTAAATTGTGATTAAATGTTTGCTCACCCATAACTCTGCTTCTTTCAATCTATGACTCTGATTTGGAAACCATATGTAAGTTATAACTAGATGTCTACATACCAGATATAGTGTCATTAGGACACATAATTTTCAAATTAAAGCAAAATAACTGAAATTTAAAATTTGGTGAAATTCTGCAGAATGTTCATGCAAATTCCATGAAATTCCACAGAATTGGAATGGTAACTCCCCAAGCATTCTGTGGGCAGAATTCTATATTTTACACAGCTCAACTGTTTTCCTCTATAAATACAATTTGTTATTTTATTATTGTCTCTAGTAGCTTGTCCACTATTGATGTAAGGCTCATTGATCTGTAATTTCCTGGGTTCTCCAAATTCCCACTCACCACCCTCCAGTTCAGTGGCATTTCTTATGTTCCACTGGTTCATTGAAAATATATATATATATATATATATATATATATATATATATATATATATGCCCAGAGTGCTACCAGGGAATGTCTCATCTCCTTCGGACCCTTTGGGTGTGGCCCTTCTGACCCTAGGGACTTGTTTATGTTCATATTCTGCAGACACTTAAGCACTTTCTTTCTGGTTACTGTATACTATATATCGTAGCTGAACTGTACGGCTGACTGTACCCTTAAAACTTATTTTGCTGTCTCAGAATCAGGATTTGTTCTTTCTACTATCACATTTCACAAACAGGGATGAAATAAAATATGCTGTGCAAACATGTCCCAGTTTACAGGATTCCCAATGACAACTGCTTAAGTGAACTTTTTTCATGCTGCGTTTTCATGTGCTGTAGTATAGCTGCCCTGTTAACCTGACCTAGGACACAGCAGAAAACAAAAGGCATGTTCTAGCCCACCTTTGAATAAAAAGTAAATAAATAAATTGAATCAGTAATCATCATGCCCTCGTCTTCTCCCCCATACAAGGTTCATTTCTGGTCCTGACACCACCAGGTGCTTGACTTACAACCATCTCTGTTCCAGGTGCTTTCCACCTTGGCTGGAGCCTCCCCTACTGTATTTGCAATAGATATCATCATCCTGAATCTGGTTTGGTAGAGATCAACAATATAATATAGACATGACTACACCTTCCATGTTTTTGTCAGTTGAAGCCTCTGCACATACAGTAAATTTAAGCAAGGAATTTCATAGTGGCATTCCTCTTATAAATAATTTATTTAAAATTTTGGTAACTGGGAAAGGCACACTGAGCCAAGGCTCATCTCCAGATGTTACCCAGGGTAGGGGATATGAACAATGATATAACATCATATACAGGAGAATATACATACATAGAAAATGCCATAAATACAATATTTACATACATTCAGAGACATTATGCCTAGTGGCTACTACATAGAGTGGCTAAAACATCAATGAAAACAATATTAACATTGAAGTGAATACATTGTACAATATGACAATACAGCAATCAAGTATAGGTGATAAGTAGCATTAAAGTCAGGAGATAGCTATATGACAAAAGCACAGGTAGGTATGTAGAGGGATTAATAATGGTTAGACTAGATTAGCAACTGGGAGACTCTGTGCAGTGGAGTTGAAGTCTATCGATAGTGTTGAGGAAGGGGGTAAAGCTAGAGAAGGTTGTTGCAGGGTGTATGAGAGAGGTAGGGCAAGTGGGTGAAGGGTGACTGGAAGAAGGTGGGGGCAGCTAAGGAGGTTGGGGAAGGTGGGGCATGCTGTGCAAGGAGTAGGAGAGCATACACGGGGGAGGGGGAGGGGGAGTAGTTTGAAGTGCTTTTTTGAGGGATGCTGCAGTCAGCAGAATGGGACCGGTCGATGGAGGCTGTTTCAGAGGGCTGGGAGCCTGTAAGCAAAGAGGTTTCATGTTAAGATAGTGAAAGCAGATTGGTGACTTGCATAACAGCAAGTACATTTCACTGAATAAGTAAATCGTTACACACCCCGAACAGCAAACCCCACATGAGTGACAGCACTGCAAACATTAAAAGTGCCACAAAATGAGCCAATATTTAATGTGGGGGGCTACACCCCCCGCATCCCCCATTGCTGTGAGCAAGCCCCCCGCACCCCACAAATTATTAAAATCAACTCCAGGGGGGAGCAGACACTGGGGGAAAGGGGAATTTATGGAAGGGGGGCTTCCATAGCTGGGGCACCACAGTTGGGGAAACAGGGCACAGGAAACAAAAAAAATTGCAAACACCCATTCCAAGTTACAAAACTAAATACCTGCAGCTGGTCCTGAACCCACAATCCTCAGCATTGCAGGCAGTGACTCACTCCAGCACACCAGGTAGCCAGCTTGGCAGCACTCCACTGCGCTACTCCATTTGACCCACATCCACAACATCACAGTATCCCCCCAACCCTTCAGTCACCTTCGCTGTTCTTTCCTCCCACACTCACTATTCCCTTTCTTTGCTATTCCTTCATCATCACTGTTCCATCGGGCATGCAGATTGAATCACTCATATATGATTCACTCAATTTTCTTCACCCTCATCACTGCATGCCAGGCAAAGGATAATTTCCACGAGATGGAGTGAGGTTGGGGCAGAGCAAATGAGTGGTGGTCGTGGTTGTGCAGAGAGTTTCCTGAGTTGGGGGCTGTGGCTATCAATGATAAAAGGTAGGAGAGAAGGGTGCCAAACCAGTACTTGATGATGAACATGGTGCAATCATTAAGACAGTGGTTGTAGAGATAGAGAGAGAGAGGGGAAAGATATGGCTCAATAGAGGGAGCAGTGATGAGTGTGATGAGGGATGTTAGTGGCAAAACAGAAGAAGGCATGGAAAAGAGGGTCCAGCTTGGCAAGGGATGACTGAGTTGCTGAGCTGTATACTATGTCTACATACAGTAGTCAAAAGACGGGAGGATGAGCTTGGAGATGAGTTCCTATCTGATGGTGATCGAGAGGCTGTCCATGTGTCTATACAGCATGCCTAATTTAGGATGCAGCTTGCTGTGGATAGCATCAAGGTGGTTGGAGAAGTCCAGTTTAGGGTCCAGCCATACTCCCAAGTATTTTCAGGAATCAAGTAATTTTAGGAATCAACGGCCTCGATTTTGAAACCATCTAGACATGGAAGGAGGGGAGAGAAGGCAGCCTGGCCAGTTTCTGAGCAGAGCCAAATACCATGGTGATCGTTTTTTTGGTGTTACATCTGAGCGAATTGGCTTCAGACCATCACAGCGTATTATCAAAGTCAGCCTGGGGGATGGGTTAAATATGGGGAAGGGAGGGGCCAGGTGCATAGATCACTGTATCATTGGCGTACATATGGAAATGCGAGACAGAGCTGATGGAGGGGAGGTTGTTTACAAATACTGAGAAGAGTTAAGGCCCAAGGATCGATCTCTGTGGTATCCTGGCCAGGGGGGGGGGGGATATGGTGTAACCCAGCTGCACATACTGGAATCTGCCAGACAGATACTGTAGGCCTTGAACCAGTCTGTGGTTGAGGACGAGAGGCCAATAGAGGAGAGTTTATCCAGGAGGAGCGTATGGAAGATCTAATCAACGGCCTTGGCTAAGTCAGCAAAGATGGCCAATGTCAGATGGCTTTTGCCCATAGCAGTATAGATATGATTTGTAAGACGGAGAACAGAGGAAGAGGTGGAGTGAAAACTCTGAAAGCTGGATTGGTGAGGTGTCATGAAGTCATTTGTGTCCAAGAAGGAGTTTAACCTTTTAAAAATGAGGGATTCAAGGATTTTTGAGGGGGAGAGGAGGGAGATAGGCCTGTAGTTGTCTGGAGTGGAGGGATCACCTCCTTTATGGAGCGGGATCACTTTGGCTAGTTTCCAGGCCTTGGGCAGTGAGCATGTAGAGAGTGCTAGCACTGAAAAGGTAGGTAAGTGGTGGGACTATTGCAGTAGTGGAAATCTTCAGAAGATTGGGATTGAGTCTGTCAGGACTCTGCTTCAATGATTTTAGGGATTTGAGGGCACATAGAACCTCTGTAGGGGTAAAGGGGGGAAGGTGTGGCTGGGCATCAGGAGTGGCTAAAGAGTGCTGGTAGGTTCGGGGAGGAGAGGGGGTTGGGGTGATCCAGGGGGGAGAGTGCAGGTAGTGAAGAAGTGGTTTATGAAGGAGGCAGCAGATACAGGATCAACGCCATCTGTGCCAGGAGCATACGTGGAGGGTAGGGGGATTGGGAAGAGGTACCGAGCAGGGAGTAGAAAGTCTTCCACAATGCTGCGGGGCAAGGGTGGAAGTCTTCGAAGTGTGATTTTAAAAAGTTTGCTTTGGCAGTGCACACTGCTTTGTTGTAAGCATTTCTTAGGGATCTGTATGTTTGAAGGTCCGAGGTGTTGGAGTAAGCCTTGTACACTCTTCAGGCATGGTCTCTGGATTTGAAGAGCCTCACCAGATTGGGTGAGATCCAGGGAAGGTGACTGCAGTGGAGCCATAGCCTTTTTTTTGGCGGGGTGGCATAGCTATTCCATATATTTAAGAAGGCAGAGTTGAATGCAGCCAGTGCAGAGTCGAAGTCAAGTGTGGAGACAACTCTAGACCAGTCAGCCAAATAGAGGTCTACCAGGAGGTCTTTGGGGAGTAAGTGACTTTAGGGGTCTGAGCCATAGGTACTTGGGTGGGGACGGGGAGTGGGACTTCATAAGGCAGTGAGTGATGCAGTGATCGCTGTAAACGTCAGGGAGGATCCCAGCTGAAGAGAATTTTAGGGGATGTGAAGCTAGAATCCAGTCTAGTAATGAGTGGTTGGCAGAGCAGGGGTTGAGCCTGGTGGGT
Source organism: Neoceratodus forsteri (assembly GCA_016271365.2). Lineage (NCBI taxonomy): Eukaryota > Metazoa > Chordata > Ceratodontiformes > Ceratodontidae > Neoceratodus > Neoceratodus forsteri. The sequence continues at coordinate 138,139,149 of JADMNL010000023.1, forward strand.
TCAGAGATAAGTTGTGTAGGGTTGAAGGCCTCGATCTCCTGGGTGACCAGTCTGGTTAGGGGGACTCGCGAATTGAGATTAAAATTTCCTAAGACTAGGAGCTCTCCCGATGCAGCATGGGAGATGAGGGTGGCTAGGCTAGAGACAATAGTCACAGGATTAGGTTTAGGAGAGAAATAGCATACTTCAATGAACAGTAGTATGCTATTTCCAGTAGGAGCTGATGTGACTGGGGAGTGACCTCCTGATGGACAATGGAAGCACATGGGGATTCATGTAAGTGAGAGACAACCCCGCCACCACATGTACCCCTGTCTTGATGAAATAGAGAGTAACCAGGGATTGCTATCAACAAGTCTGGGACCTTGGTAGAGAGCCAAGTCTCAGAGACACACAGGGCATCAGGAGTATTTTGAGTTATTCAGGCCTTTACTGTATGTGATCCAGCTTAAGTTGGAGACTTCTGAAATTTATGTGGTAAATGCCAAAGCCACTAGCCGGGGGAGGGGGCATAGGCTGAGTTATCAGGCCCTTGTTTTTTTTCTGTAACCCCTAGGTGGTGCTATCCCAAGGGCTAATACCCCTGCCTGCTTGTCTAGTAACAGGTTAAGGGGCCTGAGTTCTGAAACGGGTGCCTCCACCCGGAGATCAGGGGTGGTAGTTGTCAAGCTAACCTGGATACAGGCCTCTGGGACACTGTAATCCCCCTCTTTCCCCTCTAGTGGCCTGAACACTGTACAATAATCACTTTCACAATACCCCTGGTACACCACACAAGTACCCACACTGTTTACACTGATCACCAGGGCTGGTTCCTCTGGCTCGACCCTGGGGACCCCTTGTAAAACAAGGTTATGCACTGCAAATGGCAGCAGTACAGCACTTTGAGCACAAACTGGAACCACAGTCAGATTACATGCAGAAAAAGTAAGATCTGATTTATTCAGGAGACATGAACAAGGGAGGGGCAAAATCAGGTTAATTAGCTTAAAGGTTATATCAATCAAGCAGTTATGCATGCGCTTTGAGTCCCCCCACACAGTCCACCTCTGGGTACCCAGATGGAGAAGAGATGGGCTAGCCAGGACCGTTGCCCAGGGTTGCAGCTGGTTGAGGCCCTGTGATGGAAAACGCAACATTCACAGTACACAATATTTGTAATCTGGAGCCAGAGGGCTCAGTTCATAAAGGAAATGAAACAAGACAATCAGATGACACACTCAGATTAAGCTGTTGTTGCAGGGAGCTACCCTGGTATTTACTCACGATACCCAAGACTGGACACAGGCTGGATGAAATTCGAGACTGCAGGTGGTCGATCTGGAATGCCAGGAGAAGCAGGGCCCACATGAGTCGCAGAGGCATCATTCCTGTTCAAGCGTGGAGCAGGGGGCTGATCCCCAGGCAGGTCTCTCGTTGATGGCTTCTCTGTGCAGTGGTAGTCTGGTTGGGCCAGTCTGGCAAGGCCCAGACCACATGGAGACAAATTCAGATGCAGTCTGTTTTGGGCTGAATACAGTTTCCAGCAAGCAGAACACAGTTCATACAGTGGGGAACTAACTCACAACCCACTAGCAGCTCATAGCACATTTACATGTACGGGACTTCTACTGTACCAGGCAAAGCGCTCCCTGGTAACAATCACAAAGTCTCTGTGCACACCGGGAGCTTAGGGGTAGCTGGAATTCCTGACAGGCCAATCGCATTCAGCAAAATCTTCGACCTTCCTCAGGTTGAGCCTGTCCCACTTCAGTAGCTTACTTTAGTCACACAAGCTTGGATTTAGTCCAAAATAATTCTCTTCTCTCCCTCTCAGGAGCAGCAGCAGACATGCAAGCCAAAAATTCAACTCTTTCACAGTTTTCCCATGCGAATCCACTCAGGATTGCTGCCCAAAAACACTTGAGCTCTTCTCATTTTACTTCCCAGCTTAGAACTAATTGAAAACTGCAAGCAACCCGGTACTTCCCCAAGATCCAAAAGATTTGGTTGGCTGATTTGGCTGTCAGTCAAAGCAAGAGCTCCCCCTTCAGTTGCAAAAAAGGCACAAAAAGCTCAAACTACAGTTCCTACAGATTTTGAATTCAGACAGCTCCTGTAGTCCGGCTACATTTTAGATCCCACCAGAACTGATTGACCCAATTTGCAGTCCAGGACCAAGATAGTGGAGACAAACAAAACAGTCCTTGCTACAAAGAAAGCAGATTAGACTAACTACATTATCATTATCATTCTAAATGGTATTCAGCAAATAGTCACATTTTTCAACAGAGCTCCATCTCAGAATACTTATGCTGCAATCAAGCAGCTCTTAAAGAGACACTACACAGAGGCTATACAGGCTCTGGTAATCACATTTAAACTGCTAAAACGCAGGACAACAGCCTGGCGGTGATTATTTATGCAAGCTCAAGGAAGACTTTTTGGGAACCCCCATTTGTAAGGGGGGTTACACCCTTCCCTGCCTGGGAAAACTTGGCATCCGCGTCAAGTCTGTACCATCATAACATTGAAAATGCAATATATACAATACATTTATACCATTAGCATGCTATACAAGTACTATCTGATTCATCAATTGGCATAACTTGTCACTTTACTGTACATTTCAATGTACTTCACTATATCATTTCCATTCGGACAATACATTATGCATATTTCACACAGGTAAATTAAACATTAATATACAGAATCATGTAATAGCTTCTTGTACTTTAAACAATGCAAGAGGGGGCCCTTCCCTATCAGCTAACTAGGGGCTGGATGGGGCAGGGGCACCATGGTGAGAGGGCAAAACAAGTAACCTGGAATGGGCCATCAAGCTCCATTTGGGCAGTGAGCTCTGGGAGGCATAAACACCTTTGTGGACTACATTGAGAGGCAAATCCACTGGCCTCCCGGGGATATTGTAACTGAAGTGCACTACTGGCATGAGAGCTCAGCCAGTCTTTCTGGGGTGAACAACCACAGTCTCTGTACTTTCAGCAATGGTCTTGGAGTTTTCATCACTTGTGAGGGGTGCCTCTGCATGAAGGGGAATGTCCAAGCTGGCAACACTGTCAGGCCCTTGCTCTGTAGTCTCTGTTTCTACAACACTTGGCTCATTTTGAAGACACTCTGGCACTGAAGTGGGGTTGTCAGCACCTCTCATATTATTCCTCAAGTTCTGGCATGTCACCAGAAAGACTCATACCATCAGCCTCTCCTTCAGGCAAATCATACAGTTCCACGATACACAAAGACTCAGCATCCTCAGACGTGATACTTTGCACTTCACCTTCAGGGAGCATTGACTCTAAGGATGATGCCGGGGCATTAGGCAGTCCAGAAGGCCCAACTTCATCCCCATAATTCAGCATAGGATTTCCACAAAACAAGTGACTCAGTTCATATGAGGGGTAATAGGCATTATCACACTCACTGTCATCCGAGTTAGACTGGCAGTCACTATCATTCTGGGCCTGCTTTGGGGGAAGTCTTAAATCGGCAACCACGGGGCAGGCTGACTCTGTTTCTTTCTTGCAGCAGCACAAGTCACTGGTCCAGGGAATCAATCTCGTGGGTTCAACCTCAATTATAACTTGACCAATAGGCGGGGCCCGATTTTCTATGACACATCGAACCAAGTTCTGCGGCAGGGGTTCTCATTTGCCGCAGAACTTCTACGGCACTCAACACCAATTTCTGCGGCAATTCTGCGGCACATTTTTACCCTTAATTTTTTTCCTTTTTTTGTTTTTTTTTGCCATATCTGACACAATGCACGCTCGTAACACAGTCATTTTATGGGTGTTTGTCACCAAATTTTCAACATAGCCAGTTTAAGACCTCTGCTCATGAACAGTATCACTGTGATTTTATTAATCTGTCCGGAACATTGATTTCGCACACCGACTGTGCCATTCTGCGCTACAAGGGTGGAAACACATTTTGGGTGAGATGTGAAAAATGACAGCTGTACTACTCATAAGACAGTGTGGTGAAATGGCAATGTTGAAACTCTGGAGTGAAATATTGAAATTTCGCGAACTTACGAGCCTGCGTAGGAACTGCGCAATGCACGCTCGTTAGACAGTCATTTTTTGGAATTTTTTCACCAAATTTTCAATGTAGCCATTTCAAGACCTCTACTCATGAACAGTATCACTGTGATTTTATTAATCTGTTCGGAACATTGATTTTGCACACCGACTGCGCCATTCTGCGCTACAAGGGTGGAAACACATTTTGGGTGAGATGTGAAAAATGACAGCTGCACTACTCATAAGACAGTGTGGTGAAATGGCAATGTTGAAACTCTGGAGTGAAAATATTGAAATTTCGCGAACTTACGAGCCTGCGAGGAACTGCGCAAGCGACGCTGTTAAACAGTCATTTTTTTGTTTTATATCAAATTAACATGGGGTTTTGCCTTCATGAATGATAACATGTCATGAGTGGTATTCAGTCCCGGAGGGTGATTTCGCAGTCACCGCGCAGTCACCGCGCGAAATCACCCTTTCGAGCCTGAATAACGCCATGACAGTGACATCATTCATGAGAAGGGGTCCCAAAACCCCATGTTGAAAATTTGCAAAAATTCCCAAAATGCCTGAGATGCAATGTTGAACCCTCCTATCTAGCGCCTGCTATACAGCTTACCGCATTTCTAGTTCGCGGTCGCTTTTGAAGAGTGCAGACATGTTCCCGGTCCATCAAGATCGCTGCCAGAGTCCGGAGGTAAGTATGGGGTGGGGTGTGGGAGGCTGGGCGCAGTGGTGGGTGATGTGGGAGGGGGGGCTCGGGAGCCGCGTGGGACAGTTTTTGTTTTACAGGAAAAAAAAGACGCCGCGATCGCTGCCACGCTGGGGTGGGCTCCAGCATGGCACAACAACTTTGGGGGCGCTCAGCTGACGGGGATGGGCACCCTGCCGGCAAAAAAAACAAACACCAGAATAGCCGGCCACGCCTGCGGGCTCCAGCGTGGCACAACGACTTTGGGGGGCGTCAGCCGACGGGGATTGGGCACTCGCTGGCAAAAAAAAATATAAGCACGCTTTGCCACCTGCGTGGCTCCCAGCTTGGCATATAAGCACTTTGGGGGATAGTGAAGCCGATGGGGATTGGGCACCCGCTCGGCAAATGAAGCGGACGCTTGTTCCGCTGGTGGCCAATTCGCTGGTGATGGCAAATTCCACGGATATTTCTGCGGTTTGCCGCATCCGCGGAATCGCGGAAAACTCGGGGCTTTGCCAGTAGGTAGCAAGTGGCTACGGTGCATGGTCTTGTGAGCTTTGGAGTTATTCTCTGGACGCACTTTGTACACTGACAAATCATCCAACTTTCCAACTATGACATGGGGAAGATGGTGCTATTGATCAGCAATTTTGTATTTTCCATGCAATCCTAAATTTTGCAACAACACACCGTCTCCAGGCCTAAGCTCTTGAGTCTTTACTTTTCTATCATGTCTATCTTTGTTGGCTAGATTTCTTTTGGCGGCCATTATCTGGCCAGTTGATAGGCATGGTTCAATTGAGCTTTCAGTTTTTGTACATATTGCAGGTAATCTTCGGCTCGGACCCCATCGGGAGAAACCCCAAAACAGACATCAACAGGCAACTGGGTGTCTCTCCTGAACACGAGGTGGTAGAGAGAGAACCCGGGAGCATCATTCTTTGTGCAATTGTATGCATGTACCAAGATGCTAATCTGCTGGCTCCATTTATGCTTATCTTTTGGGTGGAGGGTGCCTAGCATGTCTAGTAGGGTGTGGTTAAAGCATTCTGGTTGAGGATCCCCCTCCGGGTGATAAGGGGTGGTTCTTGACTTTCACACCCCCCATAGAGAGAGAGAGCAGTTCTTTGATTAGCCGACTCTCAAAGTCCCGGCTCTGATTAAAGTGAATTCGCTGAGGGGCACCATAGTGGACGAAGACATTTTCCACTAGCACCTTGGCCTCAGTAGATGCTTTTTGATCTTTGGTGGGAAAAGCTTGTGCATACCATTTGAAATGGTCCGTAACCACTAACACATTGCCAGTGTTTCGCTAATCAGGCTCTAAACTCAAGAGATCTATGCAGACTAGTTCCATTGGGGCATTTGTAGTAATGTTGACAAGGGGGGGAAGCCCTCTGAGGCAGGACTTTTCTCTGCAGGCAGCAACTACAAGTCCTTACGTGGTGCTCAACATTGGCCACCATCTTGGGCCAGTAGAATCGAGATCGTACCTGGTCAAGGGTCTGGTTGATACCGAGGCGGCCCATATGATTGTGGAGGGACCTCAGTACCAAATCTTTGAAGGCTGTGGGCAGGACCAATTGTTTCTTATTTATTTGGCCACCCCAATCTACAGTCTCTCTATACAACAACTGATTAAGCAGCTTTAACCTGGGGCCTTCTTTAAACAATAAAGCAGTTCACAGATCAGAGGAACACAACTTGGACACATCTTTTCCTGCACAAAGGGTGTCAAGTGCTGGCTGAATCATAGGATCTTGGGATTGAGCCCACTGAATGCTGTCTTTGTCAAACTGAGGCAGTGCACTAATATCTAGAGCAGAAAAGTGGCAATACGCAGCCAGTATGCAAGTGTCAGAGGGACCCAAGCAATCTACTAAGCAGTCTGCTGTGTCCGTGGACATCTGTTCATTTCTATCAAATGTTTGCCATAATGCTCGGATGCTAGGATTAGACAGCCTGACCCAGTCGCTTTTGGAAATGGGCCTCTGAGATAGGGCGTCAGAATCAGTATGATTCAGGCCTGGTCTGTATTCGACAGCATAATCATATGTTGACAATGCAGAAAGCCACTAGTGCCCCATGGCGTCTAACTTAGCTGAAGTCTGTACATAGGTCAACGGGTTATTGTCAGTCCTCACCAATATTTTTGCCCCATAGAGATAATCATGAAACTGGTCGACAATGGCTCATTTTAACACAAGGAACTCCAACTTGTGCACAGGGTAGTTTTGCTGTGACGGGGTCAAGCTCCTACTGGCGAGTGCCACTGGTCTCAAACCATCCTCATGGTCCTGATACAGTACAGCTCCTAGACTCTGCAGACTGGTGTCAGTATGCAGCACATAGGGTTTGGTGGGATCAGCATAAGTGAGGATAGGGGCGTTGGTGAGCTGGTATATGACTTTGTGGAAAGCTGCTTCACAGCCAGGTGTCCAGTGGGACCCAAAAAGTTTACCTGGGCAGAAATATGCTTTGTCTGGTTCTCTGACGGACCCTTTTTTGTATTTCCGATTGGTAGGAGGGTAACCCCGGGTAAGATTCAAGAATGGCTGAATCACTTTGAAGTAGTCCTTTATGAACCAATGGTAGTAGCCACAGAATCCCAGGAAACATTGTAGTTCTTTCAAATTGTGGGGCTGGGGCCAAGTAGTCAGGGCTTCAACTTTACTAGGATCAGTCTCTATCCCCTCTGCAGACACTATGTGCCCCACGTACTTCACAGAGGTTTGGAAAAACTGGCACTTGTCGATGGACAGCTTGAGGCCAAAATCTTCCAGTCGGTCTAGTACTTTGAACAGTTGACTCTCATGTTCCTCTAGGGAGCTCCCAAACACACTGACATCGTCCAAGTACACCAGGCATTCTAGCAAATTCATGTCTCCCACTGCTCATTCCATCAGTCGCTGGAAGGTGGCTGGAGCACCCGATATCCCCTGTGGCATTCTCAGGAATTCATAGAACCCCAAAGGACAGATGAAGGCTGTCTTCTCAAGGTCCTCTGGAGCCATTGGAATCTGGTAATATCCACTGTGAAGATCCAACACCGAGAACCATTTGCTCCCATTCAAACAATCCAGAGCATCTTGTATACGGGGCGTGGTGTATTGATCGGGGATGGTCTGGTGATTCAGAGTTCGATAATCAACACACATTCTCACAGATCCATTCTTCTTACGCACAACCACAATGGGAGAAGCATATGGGCTCCTGGATTCTTGTATCACACCAGCCGCGAGCATTTCCTGCAAGTGTCTTCTCACATCATCTATGTCTGCAGGGACTAGGCGTCAAGCCCTCCCTCAAAATGGCCATTCATCATGCAGGCATATGTGATGTTCCACACCCTGGACACATCCCATGTCCCATTCCTTCAACGAAAACACTTGATCTTTCTGGGCAAGTTTCTGGCTAATTATAGTCTTCCATTCAGCTGACAATGGGGAGTCACCAAAATCAAACAAGTCAGGAGTCACTCTGTCTTGCCAGGGTGCTTGCTGCTAGGCAACACTGCAGTGTCTGTGCAGTGTACCATAGCTAGGGTGCATCCTCTGTTTACCCAGATCTCTCTATCTGACACATTATGAATCTGGACCATCACTCATTGTGCATAGGCATGAGAACGAGCTGGCAAGATGCTGAGCTTATCCAGTAATCCTTCTGGCAATTTTCCATCGCCTGGCACATCCAACATCAATATTTTGTTCTTGACATCTTTGAGGAGGCGGACCTCCCCTTGAATAGTACACTGGGTGTTAGGGGCCAATACCATTGAATTGGGATCCTTCTTCCACATGACCCCTACTGGTTCATCCTGGTCCACTCCCTTGGGGTTCTGCTGCAAATCATAGGCCCTCTTGATCAGAGCAGGAATTCTTAGGGCCCTCCCAGTCCGTTGAACTTGTTTCTCGTAAAAGAGTTGTGCAAGTCACCCAAACATATGGGTGTTGGTCCCAATTAACAGGGGAACCCCATCCTACAGTCCAGTAGGGGGACAAACTAAGGCCAGTGTCTCGACTTGCTCCTCTACACCAGTTACAGCTGCAGGAAATGACAACCAGAGGTGGACATAACCTAGGTAGGGTTAAGACTTGTCGCTCAGCCCCCACACATGTAGGCCTTCCAGGGATTGTAATAGCACAGCAGATAAGTGTTTGTCATACCAGTCCTTAAATACAATGGTCACTTGCGACCCACTGTCCAGCACAGCCCAAGTAGGAATACCATTCACAGCCATGGTAGTCTCCATTGAAGGGCCCACTATTTTGGATCAGTCTGGAGGGACAGCAGCAGGGGCCTGGACAGATGATTTAGCCATATAGGGATTTGAGTTACTACTACTTGAAAACTTCCTGCGGTCATTTTGGGCACTCCTCGACCACTGATTCATTCTCCAAAGCTCTCCTTGAAGCCTGTATACAACTTTATCTAGGTCTTTTGTGGACCAGCATTCTCTTTTCATGTGCCCATCCTTCCCAGAATTATGGCAAAATATGTTTTCTGGGATTTGGGATGGCTGAGGCATCACACTGGGAGCTGGGGTGGTGGGACTGAAAACCTTGGTGCCATCTCTGTCTGCTGTGTGGTGAGGATTTGGAGACATCTTGTCAATTCTCTTACTTCCTTAATCCAGACTTTGAGTTTCAAGCTGCTGTCAACAGGAGATGCCTGGGTAGACACCCCCACCCTCACAGCAGATGCAGTTGGATAAGGGTCGGTGCCTGTACTTGCAGGAGTTGTCTTTATAAAAAGACTGTTTTTTGTTTCCCTGAACTCCCTCAGCAGTTCATCCCATGGTGGCACACCCTCATTGGTCCCCACTTCAGAAGGGCCTTCCAATGCCGTGATCACTTGAGCTGTGCAAACCCTAGAATTACAATCCCCCTCTTCATCTTCAACCTTCCGGAGTTCTTTTATCAAGTCACAATAATCCGGTGGGTTACCCCTTCTATCTGGGAGCCTTAATTGGAGGAATTGCAATTCAGAATGCTTTGCATGTTGCAGTATGTGCCCCAACCTCACATGGTTTAAGTCACTGGCAGCTACCCCACCTTTTAGGTAAGCCTTCTGCAGTGCTCTTTCCAGACGAGTAACAGATGCAGACATACTTTCCCCTGGCCATTGTTTTGTACCTTGAAATTTCCACATCAAGTTCTCCCCTGACTCAATGCTCCCAAAATTGCCTTTGAGTGCAGATAGGTACTTCTGGGCAGATGCATCAGGATTTGTGGACCTCAGAAATTTAATGGCCTCTAGGGCGAGACCCCTCAAACTTTCTATGATCCTTTTCCATTTCTCAGCCTCTGCACACTGCCATTCAGGTACCAAAGGGGCAACACAATCTATCCAGGTCTCCCAATCATCCTCCCCTTGAGGGGTGGGAAGGGTGCCAGAGAAGATTCTCAACCTTCGGTAACAGTCGCGACTAATGGCAGGTAAAGTCATAGGAGCCAGCATTGGCATGGGCACAGAAGGAGGGGCAATAACAGGTGCTGGAGCGGAAGGGGGTGTTAGGGGAGGAACACCCCCCGGTGGCAGGAACAGTTTCTTTAAGTCCTCCACAGTTTTCCCTTCCTCCAGCAACAACTTAGCAAATTTCTCTTCAAAAGTCTCAGATAGTGGGGAGTGCTCATTATCCCAGGGGTTTTTACTGTCTTTAGTTATCACTCTCCAGGCAGTGAGGGCTCCTTTGGGGGTGATAGTCCGTGGCACTTTGGAACTGTCTACTGGGTCCTTACACTCTGCTAATGCCATGAAACTTTGGGCGAGCAGATTAGCCTGTCGATCCACCACCACAGGGTTTTGTAAACATTCAGCTTTGGAAAGTACTCCCTCTACAGTGTTCTTACTGGTACCCTGGGTTATATCCAGGATAAGTATAGCATTTTGGGGGTCGATCTCCTGCCCAGTACACCATCCCACCAACTAGTGTACAGCCACTTCTGTTGGGGTAGCCATTTATTTTTAATAGCAATTCGCAAATATGGCCACTAGGGGACACTAATCCCAGCGGTGCCTCCAGGATGTAACCCCTAGGTGGCGCTATCCCAAGGGCTGCTACCCCTGCCTGCTTGGCTAGTAGCAGGTTAAGGGGCCTGAGTTCTGAAATGGGTGCCTCACTAACCTGGGCTCAGCCCCCCAGGACACTGTAACTCCCCTCTTTCCCCTAGACTGAACACTGTACAATGATCATTTTCATAATACCCCTGGTACAACACACAAGTACCCACACTGTTTGCACTTACCACCAGGGCTAGTTCTTCTGGCTCAACCCTGGTGACCCCCTGTAAAATAAGACTATGCATAGCAAATAGCAACAGTACAGTACTTTGAGTACAAACTGGAGCCACAGTCAGATTACATGCAGAAAAAGTTAGATCTGATTTATTCAGGGGACTTGAATAAGGGAGGGGCAAAATCAGGTTAATTAGCTTAAAGGTTATATCAATCAAGCAGTTATGCATGCTCTTTGAGACCCCCCCACACAGGTCCACCACTGGGTACCCAGGTGGAGAAGAGATGGGCTAGCCAGGACCGTTGCCCAGGGTTGCAGCTGGTTAGGGCCCTGTGATGGAGCACACAAAATGCACAGTACACAATATTTGTAATCCAGAGCCAGAGGGCTCAGTTCGAAAAGGAAACGAAACAACAAGACATCAGATGACACACTCAGATTGAGCTGTTGTTGCAAGGAGCTACCCTGGTATTTACTCACGATACCCAAGACTGGACACAGGCTGGATGAAAATCGAGACTGCAAGGGGTTGATCTGGAATGACAGGAGAAGCAGGGCCCTCACAAGTCGCAGAAGCATCGTTCCTGTTCAAGCGTGGAGCAGGGGGCTGATCCCCAGGCAGGTCTCTCGTTGATGGCTTCTCTGTGCAGTGGGTAGTCTGGCTGGGCCAGTCTGGCAAGGCTCAGACCGCATGGAGACAAATTCGGATGCAGTCCGTTTTGGGCTGGATACAGCTTCCAGCAAGCAGAACACAGTTCACACAGTGGGGAACTAACTCACAACCCACTAGCAGCTCATAGCACATTTACATGTGTGAGAATTCTACTGTACCAGGCAAAGTGCTCCCTGGTCACAATGCAAAGTCTCTGCACACAGCTTAGGGGTAGCTGGAACTCCTGACAGGCCAATCGCATTAAGCAAATGGTTGGCTGATTTGGCTTTCAGTCAAAGCAAGAGCTCCCCCTTCAGTTGCAAAAAAAGCTGCAAAAAGCTCAAACTACAGTTCCTACAGATTTTGAATTCAGACAGCTCCTGTAGTCCGGCTACATTTTAGGTCCCACCAGAACTGATTGGTCCAATTTGCAGTCCGGGACTAAGATAGTGGAGACAAGCAAAACAGTCCTTGCTACAAAGAAAGCAGGTTAGACAAACTACATTATCATTCTCATTCTAAATGGTTTTCGGCAAATAGCTACATCTTTCAACAGAGCTCCATCTCAGATTACTTATGCTGCAATCAAGCAGCTCTTAAAGAGACAGTACATAAAGGCTATACAGGCTCTGGTAATTACATTTAAACCGCTAAAATGCAGAACACCAGCCTGGCAGTGAGCATTTAGGCAAGCTCAAGGAAGACTTTTTGGGAACCCCATTTGTAGGGGGGTTACATTTCGATGTCTCCAGCGAGGATGAGAAGTAAGAGGCAAGGTGCAAGGTATTTGGGGAAGTGCTTCCTCCTTAGAAGGCCAGAGGGGTGGGACCTCAGTTTTAGGGTAAGGAGTAGTAGCCTATCTGATTCATCCACCCAGTCCACCCACTCCCCCCCTCCCCAGCCTCCACTCAATGTTGACCTTTCTTTTGACCCTGTCCATCCCCTCTTAAAACTGCCTACAGTTTTCAGCAATATCACCTCCTCTGGCAGTTTATTCCACCTTGCTGCCACTCCTTCTGTGAAATAGTGACTCCTCATTTCCCTCTTGAATCTTCCCCCCTCCAGTTTAAGACTGTGACCGTCATGTTCCCCCCCTTAGTCTGAAAATGCCCTCAGTACTAACCTTATTCATGCACTTTAAGTATTTGAAGGTCTCAATTATATCCTCTCTCTCTCTTCTGACCTTTAGGGAATACATGTTGAGCTTCCTCAGTCTTTCCTTATAGTGTGTGTTCCCCAGGCCTAGGATCATCTTTGTTTCCATATGAGGCACCCCCCCCCAGTAGTTTGACATCCTTCTTTGAATAGGGGCACCAGAACTGCACATAGTACTCCAAGTGCAGTCTTATAGAAACCTGTACAATGGCAGGATGACTTCCTCTCTCCTTGAGGTGATTCCTCTGGCAATGCACCCCAGCATTTCATTAGCTTTGGCTGCTACCTTTCTGCACTGTGCAGAATGTTTCATGTTTCCAGTTACTAATACCCCCAGATACTTCTCCTCCTCCTCTGAAGTGGCTATCTTAACCGGCCCCTTCCCCAACCAGTAGCTAGTCTCAGGTTTCTGGCTCCCAAGTGCATGACCTTGCACTTCTTAGCATTGATCCCCAGCTGCCATATGTCTGACCAGCGCTCAAGCATTGCCAGGTCCTCTTGGAGGTCTTGCCTCCCTTCCTCACTGTCCACTCTTGAACATACCTTTGCATTGTCTGCAAACAGGCTGATTTTACTCTTTATCCCATCTGCTATGTCGCTAATGAAGATGCTAAATAACACTGCTCCTAGTACTGAGCATTGTGGGACCCTGCTGGTTAGAGCTCTAGGTTTCAAAAGTTCTCCCCCTACAATTATCCTCTGTTTTCTATCCTGCAGTCAACTTCTAACCCATCACACCAGTTTCTCCCCAGCTCCCAGATTCCTCAGTTTACTGAGCATCCTTCCATGTGGTACTGATTCAAAGGCCTTGCTGAAGTCCAGATACAGTACATCCACCGCATGGCCCTTACAGAGTGCCCTTGTCAGCCAGTCAAAAAAGTCAATCAGGTTGGTCTGGCAGGATCTTCCTGAGACAAACCCATGTTGCTTTTCATCCTGGGGGCCATTTGCTTCCAGAAAGATCACTAGTCTCTCTTTCGGAATGAATTCCAGTTGGCCTGTCGGCGCAGCTGTTAGATTTCTGCTTGTGACGCCAGTGACCCAGGTTCAGAACAGAGTCTGGTGCTGGAGGGCCTGCTGGGGACAGAAGACTTGAGTGTCTGATGACTGCCCACCTTCTCTCGGGGGCAGGGCAGGGAAGTGAACTGGTGCTTGCGGACACCTGGCGGAGGCTGTGGGCACGGCAATGCACAGGGTCCACTAACTAATGGGGCATGGTGAACATCTCCATAAGCCTGATGTTAGTGGTACGCCATGCCTCTGGGGAGCAAATGGGAAAACAACTCTGAGGTCGACCGGATGACGGTCCCCAGCTCCCACTGCCGCGAGACCTAGAGCAGTGCATGAACCATCCCAGCAGCACCCAGGCCAAAAATTGCCCTGGCCTCCCTACCGGTGCCTTCCCCCTCGGAGGAGAGGGACCCACCCAGCGAAGGGTTACATGCGAGTTACCCAAGGGGCTGCAATATGGGGTGATGGGTGGCTGCACTGAGGCAGTGTGGCAGCAAGAGGCATAGGAAGGCCTGAAGCAGAGGCCAGCCATGAGCTGGGAAAAGCAAACCAAAAAAAAGAATGAACTCCATTACCTTCCCTACAATGGAGGTAAGGCTGACTGGTCTGTAGTTACCTGGCTTGTCCCTGGGTCCACTCTTGTGGAGAGGCACCACATGTGCCATCATCCAGTCCTGTGGCATGCACCCTGTCTCCAGAGAGGTGTTGAACAGGTCTGCCAGAGGGCCCACCAAGATCTCCACCAACTCCCTCAGGACACTTGGATGCACACCATCTGGTCCCAGTGCTTTATCTACCTTCAGAGACTTAAGGCCCTCCAAAACCCTGTTCTCTGGGATTTCTTCATCCATTACCCCCACTCCTCCCATGCCCACCCCTTTTCTCCCCTGTGGCATAAGCCCATCCTTTTCCCTGGTGAACACCGAACAGAAGTGCTCACTGAGTGCTTCTGCCTGATCCACCCCCTTTACTGCCTACCCCCATCTCTGTTGATCCTGACAATCTCATCTTTACAGTTTCATTTTTCCCTTATGTACCTGAAGAAATCCTTTTCCCCTTTCTCTGATTCCCTGTGCCAGCCTTAGCTCTCTTGAAGCCTTAGCCGCCCTGACTATTCTGCTCACCTGTCTGGATTTCCTCGAGTACTCCTCCCTGTCCACTCTCACATGGATCTCTTATACCAGAAGAAGGCAGCCCTCTTCTCCTTCACTTTCTGTACTACCTCCTTGCATAGCCAATTCTTTCTTTTGATCCTGGACTTCTTACGCTGGGTCTTTGCACACATGTTAGTGGCCCTGCCAGACCCAGCTTGATAATGGACCATTTATGGTCAGCATCCATGTCTGTGCAGATCTTGGCAAGCTGCCCCACTAGTATGTCTCCCATCCTACCAGAGTCTGCTCTTCTGAAGTCCACCACCGTTGTTTTGGTCCTGGCTGCCTCCTTACCTAAATTGAGGAAGAACCACACCATGCAGTGGTCGCTTCCTGCTAGGATATCCCACACCCCTATGTCCTGGACATGCTCCCCTTTCATCAACAGAAGGCCCAGTATGTTACCTCCCTGTTTGGCTCCATTACCCTCTGCACCAGAAGGCTATCCTGGAAGGCCTCCAGGAAGACCTGCTCCTTGGCACTAGAGATAGCCAGGGTGCTCCAGTCAACTTCTGGCAGGTTGGAAACCCCCACTATAACAGTATTGCCCTTACCACTGAGCCTTCTAATTTGCTCCCGCATTTCCCTATTTCCTCATTCTGTGAAGGTGGTCTGTACACTACTCCCGATCTAACATTCCTCCCCTTCGAGTTTTGGAGCATAATATCCCTTCCCTTACATAAATAGCCACCCTACCCCCTTCCCCTTCCCCTTCTGTCTGTCCCTTTGATACTGCCTGTACTCAGGGATCATGATGTTCCAGTTCTTGTATTGAGTGTCCCAAGTCTCTGTGATGGCTGCTATGTCTAGCTCTCCTTCCACCATCAGTGTCTGCAGGTGTACTGCCTTTTTTTACCAGACTCCTTGCAATAAAGGATACCACCATCCTGCGTGACCCCTGCCCCCTCTTTCCCCTTCCACTCCTCTACTCCCTCCCTTTCTTGAATTCCCCTTCCACCCCTCCTGACTAGTTGGGAGGAGGCCTTTTGGACTCCCTCACCTGGTGGCTCTGTTTAGCACACACCCTTTCACCTCCCCCCCTTCCTTAGTTTAAATTAATTTTAGTTGATATGTATTCTCCCAGTTTATGCTTCAGGACCCCTGAGCCCTCCTTACTTAAATGCAGCCAATCTGTTTCATATAGTTCCTTGTTCTCCCATGTCCTACCCCAGCCTCCCACTAGACCATTCCCCATGGTCACACACCATTCACCCAGCCACTTGTTGAATTCCTCAATTCTTTGTTTTCTAGCAGTACTTGCCTTAGTGACCGCAAGAACTTCAGAGAATGCAACTGATCTTCCTGCTTCACTGCAGAGTATTTCAGCTTCTCTGAACCTCTCCTGCACCTCTTCAACCCTACACCCATGCAGGTCATTGGTACCTAGGTGTACCACAATGTGAGGTTTATCCCCATCCTTTCCCCACACACTTAGGAATAAACTGCCCCACCCTTTCTGCGTCATGCCTGGCATACTTTCCACTCAT
Source organism: Neoceratodus forsteri (assembly GCA_016271365.2). Taxonomy (NCBI): domain Eukaryota; kingdom Metazoa; phylum Chordata; order Ceratodontiformes; family Ceratodontidae; genus Neoceratodus; species Neoceratodus forsteri. Next base: position 138,155,562 of record JADMNL010000023.1, read on the forward strand.
TTGGTTTTTCCTTACACCCTTGCCTCCCCATCTCACACTCTTCAGTATCGAGTCTCCCAGTATGATGACCTTCTCCTCCGTCACTTGCTCCAGTGTGCTGCCCATCCTTCTGTTCACAGTCCAGAACCCCCTCTCCTCTTTCAATGCCTGACTCCCCATTGCCCTACTTGTCCGCTGCTTTACCCCTTCTGCCCCTTCCCTATGCCTCTTGCCCAGATTAACTCCTTCTCCACCCATACCACCCCCACCTGCTCACTCCTACCCCTTTTTGTGTCAACTCTCCCTCCTACTTCCTTAATGCCCCCTTGCTAATAGTATACTCCATTGCCCCGGCTATGCTCCCTGCCACCCTGCTACCCTACTGCCCTTTACACTCAGATTCCCACAACTGCCCCCCCGTTCCTCCAAGCTGGCCAGCACTGAGAACCTGTTCCTAGACTCCCTTTCCTTGTTCTGAGCTTCCTCTGTTGCCCTGCCCTGTAACTTCTTATCAAGCTCTTTCACTGACCCCATTCCCCCCTGTTCCTTACCACCCTCCACATTTCCATCTCGGTTCCCCTCAGTCCTTGAGGTGTTAGTGTTCCTGGCTCCGTTGACCTCCCTCCATAATTTGCCCTCAAGCCACCTGATGTGCTGTCCAGAGGAGCCATCCTCTGATCCCTTGGCCCTGATGCTGTCCCCATACTCTAAAACCCCCTCTGTTCAGTTCCCCTCACAGGCACACAGCCTTCTCCCTAATGTGCCCAAGCTGCCTACACACCAGGCAATCCCCTGCTCTCCACAGTGCCTAAAAAGTTGGCTGCCCCACACCCACCACAGTCTACCACCCTCCCTACATCCTCTCTTGCACTGCTACCACCATACATCCTCCACCTCCACCTCCGCGCCGTCCCCCTTGTCTGCTGCTGGCTCCAGTTCCTAGGTCCCCTCATCCTACCTGGTATCCCTATTTAGTTCTTCCTGCTTTAAACCACCACTGCTTATACTTGTCATTCACCTAGGCAGATCCCAGCTGAGTCTCCCTTATTTATGATGTGGTCTTCCCCTATGTGTTCTGTAAGTAGCATCCTCCCCTCAGATATGAATACCTACTTATTTGACACCTGATATCCCCTACTCACCGATGCCTTGCCCAGTGTGGCCTGTGGCCTATGGACCTCCTTGCAGATGCCACTTAGTCAGATGCCACACTTCTGCTTTGTGGCACTCACGCTTTGGAGTCACTCAAGCGAGGAGTCGCTTGACCCCCCCAGGTAATTTATTGGGGATACAGCCACCCATTTGGCTGTGCTGTGCCATGTGTCCCCAGCATCCTGATCACTGCAGTCCCTCCTTCAGCCTCCCTCCTTCAGTGTCCTTCCTTCTCTCAGTCTCACAGTAACCAATTTAAAACATTTCCCCCCTCACACAGCACATAGCAGTACAATAAAAGAAAAGGAAAAACAACTCCATTTCCTTCCGTAAGTCCACTGCTCATTTCGCTCAGCAGCGGCTTCAATCTGGAAACAGACTACTAAAATGGCAGCTTATATATTTCCTGGGCTACAGTCACCCAATTGGCTGTGCTGTGCCACTTGTTACCACCATCCTGCTCACTGCAGTCCCTCCCTCAGCCTCCCTCTTTAAGGCAGCTGTAGCCCAGGAAATATATAAGCTGCCATTTTAGTAGTCCATTCCCAGATTACAGGTGTCAATGACCTTCATAAAACATATAAATCAATGTTGTGTGACAGTTTATTAAGGTAATTATTTGTGATGACAGATAATGGTGTCACATTTCTACACAAGAAATAAGTTTAAGGGCTTCTTTGTTACTGTGGATACCATTTGTTTGCATTTGCTATTCCTAGGCATAGGTGTCCCTGTAGAATATGGTAAGATGTATGAAATGAGTGCTTCTAAACCAGGCTTTGATGGATAATAGAAACACACAAAAATGTGCAGTACTCACCTGAGTGCTGTACGTTCTTTGTGTTTCTGAGTTATGAGCTCGTTGGTACAGCTGGAAGTACTGGCAGTGCACAATTGTTTGTGTACAGCTTTGATGCATAATAGGCTAGACTGACAGGTACAGTGCATGTTCATTTGAGAATGTCATACCGTTCATTGATATTAGTTCCTACAGTATTTCAGGTTTGTAAGCTATTTTGATAGGATGCAGACCATTTCCAGCTTACATTTTTATTTGTCAGGTCATTTTCTGGTTTAGCTCCTGCTGCAAGTGTTTTTTTTCCAACATTTTTCTCTCTGAATACTCAGTTCTATTTGCTTTCAGCTAGCTACTGTGGTATGAGGTTCTATACTGTATAAACAAAACTTGACTTGTGCTTATTTGTTTCCAGATTTAGGATGACATGTCATTCTATTTCAGATGTCCATGAAAAATATAGAATGCCTTAATTTATAGGGTGGTAGAGCTTTTACCACTACTTCTACAATGTTCACAGAAATTGATCAACTTTCTAAATTAATATTTTATTGCTTTTATGATAAACAGACAGACCTGTATCAAAGAAAAAAACAGGGTAATAGTACAGAACTATCACAATAAGTCCTCTATCATTTACTTTTTCTCCTATTACTCCCCCTATTTCTCTAAAGGCTCTACTTGCCCTCAATCAATTGATAGGAGGTTGTCCTGATGGCCTTGACCCTGAACTGCTCCTCCTTTCAGCACCTGCCATTGCTCTTCCCATTTCCTTACTTTTAAATCTCTCCTTCTCCTCTGCTACTGTTCCTGATGTTTGGAAACAGGCTATTGTTATTCCTATTCACATAGGTGGTGATCCCATTATCCTGGTAACGTTTGTCCAATATGTCTCCTTCCTTGGCTAAGTTATGGGAACACATTGTTCTATCTCAGCTCACTTCATTTCTTGATAACTCCTTCTTCTTCACTCCCTTCCAGTCTAGGTTTAGGAAATCCCACTCCACTTCCACCTCCCTCATTCGTCTTGCTGACTCCATACTTACAGGTATGGATCAAGGTCTGATTACTTCTGCAATATTTGTTGATCTCACTAAAGCTTTTGACACTGTGGCACATCCCTTCCTTCTGGACAAACTTAAAGATGCATGCCTCTCTGACTCTTCTGTAAGTTGGCTTGGATCCTGCATTGAAGGCAAGTCCTAAGCTGTCTGGATAGGTAAATCCATTTCATCCTCACTCTCCATTAACTTGGGAGCCCCTGAAGGGTCTGTTCTGGATAATATTCTCTTTGATATATTCCTAAATGACCTACCCTCTGTCTGTTCTTCTGTGTCCATTCTCATGTATGCTGATGACACAATTCTTTTTACATCTGGATCCTCTCCTCTTGACCTTACCTGTCAGCTACAGTTAGATTTTGACAACATGCAGCGCTGGTTCAAGTCTAACCTTCAGTCCTTTAATGCCCCCAAAAATAGTCTCAGTGACTTTTGGCACTCGTTAGAGGCTTGGCAAACTTACTTCTGTCCCTCTATTTCATATCTTCGATGATGCTAAGATTGAAGATACTTTCTCCTTTAAGTGCCCCGGGGTCTGCCTTGACTGGCTTCTTGATTTCTCCATGCATATTGATGCAATTCACTGTTAGCTTCACCCTAAGCTAGGTGCTTTGTACAGGAACAAAGCATGTATCTTGCTCCCTGTTCACCATGAGATTGTACTAAAAATGATCCTTCCAATCTTTGACTACAGTGACTTAGTCTACAGTAGTGCCCTTAAATCTTCCCTTGCCAGACTGGACCCCCTATTTCATTCTTTCTGTCATTTTGCTTTAGATTACTCACCATTGCTCTCTTTACTCAGCTCTTTTGCTCCCCTCTCTTGAAGCTAGGTGCCTTTCCAATTGTGCCCCTTTTTATCCAAATACTGGTTTCACTCCCTTCCCTCCTACCTCAGATCCCTCCTATCTCCTCTTCCTTCTTCCTCCTAACCTCTCCGTCACGCCATTTTCATCTATCTCTCTTCCCTCTAGAAAATCTACTGTTGGTTAGTCTGCTTTTTCCTATCATTTTTCTAAATGTTGGTCCTCTCTTCCCCTTTCAATTTGTTCTGCCTCTTCTCCTTTCTGTCTAAGATATCTTTTTTAAGTCCATTGTTATCCTTCCTGCAATTGTACTTGACTCTTTTCCTTTTATACTCTCTCCCTACTTGATAATGTTTGTCCTTCTTATCTCCCTCTCTAGTTTTGCTCTGTTATATGCTGTTTCACTACTGTTCCTTTTTTTCTCATATAAGATATTTTTTTATTGCATTCAGTCCTAAATTGCTTCCGATATTTACAATTCCAAGTGTCTGTCTATATCATTGTATTTGACTTCTGTACTTTTGTTATTATACTGATTAGTTATGTCCTTGCTCCTCTCTCCCAGGACACATTTGGAAATGAGCTGTTAGAAGCTCTCTATGTATTTTTTGGTTAAACTTATAAATAAATAAGTCCTGTCTTTCATCCCTATGAATTGTTAAAACAGTGAGTGGTAACTCAGGTATAGTAAAATTAATAGAAAGCACTTTATAGATGTGCCAGATGTTAACCACATGGCAAATGATTAAAGAGGCAATGAGCAGTTCCAGAAAAGAACAGTATCTGGAGTCATCCTCTTTGAGTTGATACATGCCAGTAGTCCATGATTAGTGGGCATTCAAAGTACAGTATTTGTAAACACAACTGTAAGAATACATTATCTGCAACATTTAGAATGAAGTGATTTTTATGTTTGTTTGCAAAGCATGTAAATATAGTAGTATGAATTGTGAGAGGGCATTTGGGGGTACACCCCCAATCCACTTTTCACTGCTTCAGAATTCTAAATCTCCTCCATAAATCTGCCTAATTTCCACCAGTTTCATCCTTTTCCATTTGAAGTCCTTGCCGAGTCACAAGGCTGGAAAATGGAAGGTAGAGGATTTTCTTGTGCAACTCCTATTTTCTGCTTGAACTCTTACCTCTGCTTTTTGTTTCACACATGTGCTATTGTTTATTTGTTTCATAAGTGCTGCTGTTTAGTGCTTTGATGCTCAGGGAATAACAGATTTGTATATCTCACATCATTTGCATACCCATAATGCCATGCTTGCAACTCATGGATCTATATTTGATAAAAAGCAAGTAAAACAGATGTTTTAATATGTTCCTACACTCATTGATCAGTTTAGGTAAGAAGCTGTGTTACACTGCTTAACAGTGTTGTGAACACTAAAATAAAACATTTTAGTCATTACAACGTATATAAACAAGGCTTTGCATATATACCCTTACCCTTGCACTTAAACTGATTATACTTGTTTGCTAAACATGTAAATAGATTGGTATCAGTCTGGGTTATGAGGCAGCTTTTTATGTTTGTTTCTTCTTCACCAATCACAGAATCAGTATATTGAATGTCTTCCTCAATTTTGCCCACTCTCAGTCTTTTCTCCTTTTTTTCCCTTTGAATTCCTTGCCAAATCACAATATTATAAGTGAACCTCTTCATTTCTCAATTATGACGATTTCACTATTATAATTCATGTTATTAATGTATTCATTTTAATTGCTGCACTATCTATGTCCAACAACTACACAGCAAATACAAGTAAGGAAATGTGGGATTGGCCAATGATTGTTTAAAATGGTAATAATTTAATCAAGAAAAAGAATAGTCAAACAGAAATGAAAACTGAATATTCAACAGCAGCACAGGGGTAGTCAGTGAATAAGTTTTAAAAGTGGTAATGACTCAGCAGCATCTCGTCTTGGGGTCCAGGAGAGCAGTGGAGCCCTCCCCACCTCAGGGCACAAAGGACTTACTTGTTTAAATTGTGTGCTTTCCCTGCTCCAGCCAGTCTAGCTGTAGAGAAAATGTCCACAAAGTTGCCCACTATCCTCTTTTGGGGATCCCCAATGCTCACTCACCAGTCAGGTGAAGAGCAAAGAACTGTTACACAGTGGCAATCACACATCACTTGTCCTGCTGGGATGCATTTTACCAGTAGTGGCAACCCAAAGCCAGCTCATCTAGAAGAACATGAAGGCAGTAGAGCCCTCCTTCCACCTAGGACACAAAGGACTTGCTTGTAAATTTGGTGCCTTCACTGCTGAGGGGAAGATGCCTCTCCTTCCCAATAGAATTAAAGTGCCACTTCCTGAGTGACCTACCATGAGTGGTCTTGCACTAACTGGCACAAGCTGAGTGGCAGCTTTGTATGGGTCAGCTGGGGTCTGCCAGGCTGGAACCAGACACTGTAGCTAACTGGAACTATGTTACTTCTCTGGATACTGCGCATGCTGGAAGGACTAACCCGATTGCCAACACAGGTCCTCTAAGGCAAGAGGCCTTATAAAAAGAATTAAAAGATCTTTCATCTGTAAGTCAGAACAGTGCATTACTCCCTTATATAGGGCTTTTGTTAGGCCTTTACTAGATTTTGGGTCACCCTTTTGGTCTCTTTATCATATGAAGGATATTAAAATGATTGAAGGGGTATAACGTTTGGTCACTAAATTAATCCCTCATTTAAAAGATTTACCTTATGATCTTAGATTAAAAAAAAACTGGACTGTTTTCCCTTGAACAAAGAAGACAGAGAGGGGTTCTTTTATTTTTGACATAAAATAATGCAATCACTAGATTTAATGATTCAGTGTGGCCTGTGGATTAGTAATACTGGAAGTAATCTCAGATCACATGGAAGTAAATTGGTCATACACAGGGCTAATACCAAGAAAAGAGACAATTTTTTTACAATTAGAAGTGCAAAGACCTGGAACTGGCTTTCGCGAACAGTAGTGGAAGCAGATGGGTTTATCTGATTTAAACACCTTCTAGATAGACAGTATTATGTTGAGGTAATTATAGTTTGATGATGTCCACATGTGCGGAGGACAATATAAATGAGCATTATTGCTCCCTTTTGTCCTATCCTTCCTACTAGAAATCCTAGTCTTTTGTAATATTTTGAATCAGTATGTATTAACAGCTAATCTTATGTCTGGTCTTTCCCCACGGTACACACTTTGACCTTCATAGGCTTGTGTTGCTTACTCTAGCTGTCTATAAAACGTTTAATGTTGGTGAAGGCAATGCGTGAATACTGTATACACATCTCTTGTAACTCTGCTTAAGTTGAATGATGTTGCCTGTGTGTCTAGGCCCTATAAAACAACCTTACTGAAAAAACAGAGGTTTTAAGATGGGAATTAGGCCCGTATTTGCTGTGATGGAGAACTTTACTACTTATTGCTGCTTCTGTGTTCCATTTATCCAAACCCTGGCCCCTCTCCTACTAATGTCTCCTCAGAACAGATTGCACATGGGCTTTATTGATTGCTTGCACATCAGTGTAGGTAGCTTGCTGTCCAACTTCAATGAGATTGTGGCCCTAATACACTCAAGAAACCCTGAGGGGGTTGCAGTCTCAGAATCCTGGCTAACTCATAAAATATCTGACAGGGAGACTGCGCTACCATCCTACACACTCTTTAGGAAGGAGAGAGTTAGTAAGCAGGGAAGGAGTTGCCTCCTATATGTCACGGACAACTTACAGGCCTCTCTACTTCCTACCCAGTAAAGTGATTTAACCTGTGAATTCCTGCTACTCTATGTTGCTGTATGGCACAGAAGCAAAAATGATGTAGTAGCTGTAGTTTTTATCCCTCCCCAGTTTTGCAGAGCAGGGATTTAACTCTTTTAACAGCATTTACATACCTTAAATGAAGTAATCAGAAAATCATTCTTGTTGACGGCAATATAAACTGGCTTTGCACCAAAACAACAGCAAAAAAAAAAAATACAAAAGTAAACTAGCTGATCTTAATGTCAGTCAGGTCATTAGCAACCCTACACAGACGAAGTATAAACAATCCACAGAGACAGTAATTGATTTGATACTGGTGTGTCAGCTAGAAAGAATAAACCAAGATGGAGGTGCTACCTGAACTGCTTATTGACAGGTCACCAATCTACTGTGCCAGGAATGCCAGGAAATAGAGGACCCTTCCAAAATTAGTTTCTACCCACACTATTAAGGAGGGAAAACTACATGACTTCAGAAGTACTTCAGTATCTTAATGGCACGGGGTCATAATGTCGCAAGACATTATGCCGCATGAAAAAATTGGACTGCCAATACAGTGCGATTTTTGCATGTGGCATAAGTACTTTTTTTGCAGGGGGATCCACCCCAACCCCTCCTCAATAATGATTCTCAACTCTGGGGTTCACACTGAAATTGCACAAAGTTGGAAAAAAAATGTTCTGAGACCAGGAATCAAACCCGGTCCCAAATGCAGCACCTGGGTTCCTTGCTGCAAGGCTCAGTCCATTGAGCCATGGCAGCTACTCAGTAGAACCCTGTCCCAACAGAGGTCTTATCCTCTGCCTGGGACAGCAAGAGGGTGCAATACCATGCACAGCAGCATTTGCGGTATTGCACCTCTCATTCTTACCTACAGTGCTATTTCAGGTTAGCGCTAATGTCGTATACTTAATAGCATATGACATATTGACCCAGTATGTATCTGAACCAGGTTGATTTGTAAGCTCTTGACTGTATCTCAGATATTAATACTGCATTTGATTACTTTTACCAAACCTTTCATGAGGCGTGTCACTGCTATGCCCCTCTAAAAAGATGAAAGTAAGAGGCAACTTTAACTTTTCGATCACACCTGAATTTCTTGCCATTTTCAAAGATAGGGATAAACAGTTGACTCTGTGTAGAGTTTCTGGCTCTCATCAACATCTGCTGAAATTCAAAGAATTAAGGAACCATTGCAAGTCAGGCATTGGAAAGGTTAAAAGTGATTATTTTATGTTGAAACTACAGGAAACCTCTAATGATCCCAGAAAGCTATGGGAAAATATTAATGATGTCCTTGGAATAAATAACTGTTACACCCCTTCCATTCTAAACGTAGAATTTATTGGCAGATAAGAACCACTTGGCCCAGCCAGTCTGCCCACTTTTTCCCTGCCTATATTGTTATCGCAGACCCTACATGATCCCAGATTACTCTACCCCCCACCACCACATACACACACACACATACACACACACACACTTTCCGAGCAAGATTTCTTTGTGCCCATCCCTTGCATGCTTGAAGCCCACCACTGTTTTGAACTCACCACCTCCTCTGAAAGACTGTTCCAGGTGTTCACTCCTCTTTCAGTGAAGAAGCACTTCTTCAAATCCCTCCTAAATGTGCCCCTTCCAGCTTAATTACATACATACAAATCTGCTGTCAGGAACAATTCTTATGGTCTATCAAGTCTGCTCGAGTGCACAGCTAGTGCCTCTAGATCACAGCTGCCCCACCCCATTCCTTTTCTCTCCTCTTAGGCAATTTCTCATTTCTACTTACCAAGACACATCCCCGTGCTCTGTCCCATGCCCTTTTGAAAGCACTCACCATCCTACATGATGCCACCTTCTCCGGTAGAGTATTCCAATTTGACACCACTCTCTCTATGAAATAATGCCTCCTCATCTCTCTCCTAAATCTGCCCCCTCCAGTCTTAGCCCATGTCCTCTTGTGTCCCTTCCCTTCCCTTCCTCAGTCTAAATAATCCATCTGTGCCAGTTTTGTTGAACTCCTTCAGATACTTGAATGTTTCAATCATATCCTCTCGATCCCTCCTCTCCTCCGGGGTGTACAAACTCAGATGTCTCAACCTGTCCTCATAGGATTTGTCCTCCATCCCCTGTATCATTTTTGTCATCCTACACTGCACCCCCCTCTTGCAGTCTGATATCCTTCTTCAGATGTGGCCGCCGGTACTGCACACAGTACTCCAAGTGTGGCCTGATCAAAGATCTGTAGCGAGGCAGGATCACGATCATATGCCTGGATGAATTCCCCTTGCAATACACCCCAACATCTTGTTAGCCTGGGCTGCAGCCTTTCTGTACTGGGCAGAGCTGTTCATGCTCTCTGTTATCATCACCCGAGGTCCTTCTCTTCCTCAGTGACCCCCAGTCTCACCCCCACTTAACCAGTATTCCCTCCTCAGGTTCTTCACCCCAAAGTGCATAACCTTACACTTCTTCACATTGAAACCCAGTTGACACTTCACCGACCACTCCTCCAGCTTAGTTAGGTCCCCCTGTAGCTGTCCCCTTGTTCTTGTCACCTTCTCTTCTGAAAGATACTCCTCTCCTGTATCTTATGTGCCCCAAAGGTTAATTACACTAATACCATCAACCAACAGGTACCTGTGGAGTGCTTCAACAACTCCTTTGTCAGTGCTGGGAAGGGCTTGCCAGTCAGGTCCTTACCCGATGCTCCTGACCATTCTGTCCTACCTGATGCATCCAGACCTAAATTTTCCTTTAAAAGAGTAGCCCCTAGCCGGCCTGGTGGCACTGAGGGTTGAGGCACTGGACGTCACACTTCGTGCTGTGCCAGCGACCTGGGTTCGTGAACAAGCCCAGACCGCCAGGGGTCGGCAGGGGTAGGAGAGGATTGAGCATCCAATGGACAGCTCTTATCTCCTGGGAGGAAGGGGACCCTAAGTGTCGGAGTTTGACTGCCCTCTGGCAGAGGCCGGGGGTGCAGCAAGTTCCTTGTCTCACAATGGGGGAAAGTGTATGGTGTACATCGGCAGGGGAGGGCCTTGATGTCAGGACACATGCCAACACACTGGAACACCAGAAACATCACCCTCTAGGCTCCTGGAAGATGGAGCACTCTAGTGCAGACCCCATAGCCTGCCTGCCTGTCTTGGTCTGGTGCCCTGACGAAATCAAAATGGTTTGGGGGCCTAGGCACCCCATCCCTGTCCCCGCCCAGGGGCAATCCGAGGCTACATGGAGGGACTACCACGGTGCAGGCAGGACAAGGCTGGGACAGATGCAGTTAGTGACTCCTGAGGCGGCGGAGTCTGGGGAGCAGGGGAGGAGTATAAACAGCAAGTAAAAAAAAAAAAAGTAACCCCTAAAAGGTAAAAAAAAATACAAAAGTCCACTGTTAAAACTAGAATTGGCCCAGACTTAGTGGACATGAAACTACTTTAAATGGCTATTGACAAGCTAGCTCTTCTGATTCAGAAGCTATCCAGTTTCTCACTCCAATTTGGCTTCCTTCCTGATGTCTGGAAACAAGTCATCTTGTTCCCAGTAGATCTGTGGATCATGCAGCTGTCTTGAACCACAGGCTTATCTCAGTCCCCCTCTTCCATCCAAGACTTTGGAGAAAATTGTCAGTGACAAGCTAATGGACTTTATCTCTATGCATAATCTCCTGGCAGCTGTACAGTATGATTTTAGGAAAATGCATAATACAACAACCGCACTGATTGAGTTAACTGAGGAGCTTCATGTAGCTTTAAACAGAGGGGACTAGGTACTTTATGCACTGCTTTTAATTATCTATGAAAATCTTTTGATTTAGCTAATCATGATTTCTTACTAAAAAAAACTCTTGGAGTTGGGCCTGTGGACTGAGGCAGCTGCATGGTTCTCAAACTACCTGACAAATAAAATCCAAAAGGCAAGGTGTGGCGATATGTACTCTGGGATACATGTATTGACATTGCAATAGAAAATCAAATGGAGTCTGCTTCAATCTTTGGATTAGTCTTTATTGCCTCCAACACCCCTACGTTTCGCTGTCTCCAGCTTGTTCACAGGGTCTCTTAATGTCTAAATAAATATGAATATAAACATTTTTTTAGACTGTTCATGAAACAATTGTAATATTATAATATTAATCCATTATATGTTCATCTCTACCTTAAATAAGCAATATTCAATTCTTTAAAACAAGGTTAGCTCGTTTTATAGAAGTCTTTCTTTCATTCCAAAATCAAGTTTTCATTCTATAAAAAACCAAAAATGCACTTATTTTTAACCTAGAAATTAAGCAGTGCCTCCTATTCAATTAACTTGCATATAATTATTTTTATGAAATATAAATATGAAATCACGTACCTCTCATAACCTTAATGTATTTATCTTTTGTCCCAAATGGTTGTTTAATCATTTCATGCTGGTTTAAAAAATTAAAAACCTTCTATCAGTAAACATCCTCGTTTTAGAGGTTTATTGTTTAATGATAAAATATTAGTAATTCCAGTTCATTTTACTCACCCCTTCAAAAGCGCTTTTCCTATAAGGCAGCCTGTTACATGCATTTTCAATTTTTTAATGTTAAAAAACGCTAGTTCTAAATGAATACCGCGTAATTTTTTTGACTTCATTCAAAAAGCGCTACAAATAATGAGCTTTCAGCCCCTCTTTCTCGTAGTTAAACCCAGGTATCAACAAAAGGCTGCACAAATGACGTTTTTAAGACGCCAAATATTGCAAAGTGTTCCACTCTGCCATTTAGTACTGCATGGGACTCCTTTAAAAAGCACTACAAATAATGAACTTTCAGCCCCTCTTACTCGTAGTTAAACCCAGGTATCAACAAAAAGGTGCACGAACGCCGATTTTAAGTCGCCAGATATCACAAAACGTTCCACCCTGCCATTCAGTCATTTATTTGATTTTCCCGCGGTTAGATTCACCTAACAAAGGATTTTAACTATCATCGAGATGACATCATGTGACTCACTCGCCTCCATTCATAAAAAGTGAGATGTGTAATTCCCACGGTTATATTGGGCTGGTATTGTTGATACTCTGTTAAGTTATAGAGTCTTTAAGTAATGGTGTGCTTTCCCATATATATTTCAACTTTTATGTAAACACCATTAAATTTCCAGCATTTTTAAACTATTTCTATGGCTCAATAACTGACTAATAAGTAACTAGTTATTTAAACAAATAATTTATTCTATATATTAATACTATGTAAAGGAAGAATGTGGTGGCTCTGCTTAATCCTAACAATACTATTGAAATTGTCATTTTGGACCTCAGTAAATGAACTTAAAAAGGAGCTATAGGAACGAAAGGATCTCAATCTATATACAGTTCAAAAACATATTATGATGAAGAAATTTTTATAATGAAAATTTTTTATGGAACAAAAATAATTATTTGCTTCAAATTAGATATAAAACATGCTGAACTTCTAACATGTGATTGTTTTAAACATATATTAATGTATTATCAAAACCTTCTCACTGTTTTCCATATATTATAGGGCACTCCAACAATTCTTGCACTACCACATATTTAGTAACATACAAAAATAATGTTATTTTATTTAACATAAGACTACTTCTAACATATAATCATTTAAAGACATATAATAAATGTGTATTGTCAAAACCTTATAATTATTTTCCGTATGTTGTAGGGCACACCAACATATCACACACCGCAGCATACTCAATAACAGGCTGTCCAATTACTATCTGTATTCATTCCTATTCGTTTATCTAAAGTTTTTAAGTAAAAAATCCACTTCATTTCCATTTTATCTAGTAATTTTTTATAATTACCACCCCTACTTGGTTGTTTAACCATCTCCAGACCCCAGAACCGTAAGGATGCTCCTGTGTGTGATGCTTCATTAAAATGAATTGCTACTGGAGATTTTATATTTTTATTTCTTATGTCACTTTTATGCTCTCCAATTCTCAATTTCAAAGCTCTTTTTATTTGACCAACATACAGCTTGTCACATGGACACTGTATAACATAAATCACTCCTTCTGAATTACAATCAATGTGGTCTCTAATTTTAAATTCATGATCAAAATGTGGATGTTTAAAAATAGTTTTTTTGCTTGTATTGTTACATACTGCACATCTGCCACACCTAGTCATCCCAGGTTGTAGTGGTCCCAACAGTAGTTGTTTCTGATTAACTACCAAACATTCAAATTGTGAATATACCAATTTATCTCTTAAGTTTCTCACCTTTTTCGAAACTACTATTGGCTTATGCTGCAATGTGTTGATATGCTGGTTGTCCATAGCAACCAGATACCAGTATTTATTAATAATTTTTCTCATGTCCCCCATCTTATGATTATATTTTGTAGCAAAAACTAACCTGTTTTGTTTGGATTTTTGCTGTTTTTCCAGAAGCTGAGTTCTTGTTGTCTTTTCAATTTTAATGCTCGCTTCTCTTAGAATCTTCTGAGAATATCCTCTATTTTGGAATCTTTTCAACATTTCTTCTTTCTGAATTTTATAATCATTAGTGTCCTTGCAGTTACGTTTGACCCTTACCAGTTGTGAATATGGGATGCTGTTTTTTAATTTTGGCTCATGGTAACTCTTATTATGTAGCAATGTATTTCTATCTGTCGCTTTCCTGAATAGTGAAGTATTATACATAGAGCTGTTAATTTGTACTTGCAAGTCTAGAAAAGGGATCATGTTCTCATGGTAATTCAAAGAAAATTTCAAGTTATTGTCAAAGTTGTTTAACAAATCATTAAAAGCTTTTAATTCTTCCTCTGTTCCTACCCATAAACAAAATATGTCATCTATAAAACGTTTCCAAAATTTGATTTTATTTTGTAAATATTTATGTTAGCATTGAACACAAATTCCTCTTCAAAAATAATCATATAGGAATTAGCATAACTAGGTGCCATTGTGCTACCCATCGCTGTCCCTTTGTCTTGTTGGTAAAAAGTACCCTCAAACTCAAAATAATTGTTTTTCAAAACAAATTTTGCCAGTTCCTGTAGTAATGCAATTCTAGGAAATGTACCTTCTGGTCTCTTTCTTAATACCTTACACATATTAATTACCCCTTGTTCATGAGGAATAGAAGTGTATAAATCTTTTACATCCCATGTAACCAAAATATATTGTTCTCTACCATTTTCTTCCAATACTGTTTCCAATTGCCTAATAAAGTCTGTCCAGTCTTGAATATATGTGTCACTTAATTCAATTAATGGTTGTAAATAATAATTTACATATTTAGAAACTGGGTCAAAAACAGAGTCTATTCCTGACACTATAGGTCTGCCAGGAGGCTTTATCATATTTTTGTGTGTTTTAGTTAAACAATAAAATGTAGGTATTTTAGGATATTCCATCAGAAGTATTCTCATTTCCCATTCCTGTAACCAATTCATATCAACAAATTCAGCTAATAATTCCCTTAATTGGTTTAAAATACAAATCGTGGGATTACCCTCCAAAATAGAATAGTTTTCTTTGTTATTTAGTAAATCCAAACACATCATCTTGTATTGTTCTCTGTCTTGGATAACTATTCCACCCCCTTTATCTGCTGGTTTAATAATAATATCTGAATTTAGACTTAACTGGTTAAGCGCCCTAAATTGTTGATGGGTAAGGTTTTGACGGGGAGGCCATAATGAGGTTTTTTCCTTAAAGAGGTCCATAACTTCCTTTTCAACGATTCTGCAGAAACATTCTATGCCATGGTTTTTATCCAGTATGATTGAAGTTAGATTTGATTTTTAAGCTTGTTTTAACTTACTTTCATTCATTTCAAAGTCTTTATCACCAAATAGGTTTTTTTCTCAGGTTTCTAAAAACCCTTGTAAATCAACCATTAATTCAAAAGTATTTATAGGCTGTGATGGTGCAAAACTTAATCCTAGTTTTAGAACATTAATCTCCTCTTTTTGCAATACTTTTTTATTTAGATTAAATATTGGAATCATTTCTGCATTTCTTTGTTGTATCTCCGCTCGATGTTTGTCCTTCCTATCATTCCTCCACCTCTTCCCCCTCCCCCCTGCCTCCTCGAAAACCCCCTTGTGTTCTTAATGATTGTGTGCCATAATTGTTTGTTCTCAAATCATATCTACGAGATGCACTCTCTATAGCCACATTAGTTGGCATGGACTCACCTGACCTCATAACCTCAGCACTTGAGCGTGTAGATGCATCTATTGTGTAACTGTTATCTCATCTGTTCCACTATCTGGAGGATAATTAAATCTTTGTCTCCTAAATTGTTTATAGGTGTACACCCTATTATCTTTGCAGTCATTCGTATCTCTAATGAACTTTTTAATTTTTTGCTGTTTCAATTTATTTTCATAGTCTGTAATTTTTTGTTTCAAATTTTCTACTGATGTAGTATATTCTTCCACTATGAGTTGCTGTTGTAATAATTCCTCATTTTGTTTGATCTCATCCTCTAACAATTTCCTTTCTTCAATAATAGCTTCTATGAGGGCATACATAAAGTCACAGCTAGCCCTGTTCCGTATCCCATCCCATTTATTATATAATTTGGTCGTGTTTATACCTATATTTGGTTCCACCGTAATTCTTAGCCCCAGTGGAATTCTGTTGTGTTCTAGGTATTGGGTAAGGGTGAGTCCATGCCATTCTAACCGGGCATCCCTAAATTTCAAATTTTCTAATTTCTGCATTATGTTACGTGGAGTCTCTCCCATCTGTATGTTAAGAAGACAGCGAAACGTAGGGGTGTTGGAGGCAATAAAGACTAATCCAAAGATTGAAGCAGACTCCATTTGATTTTCTATTGCACAGTCTACAAGGCACCTACGGAGTTTGATAGAGTATTTCATAAGCAACAGTATATGTATTGTTCATTTCCCAGATTATTTATGTTATACATGTATTGACAGTTGGAGTCACACAAGGCTCCATTTTGGGACTTCTGCTGTTTAATCTGTTTGTTAACAATGTTACAGAGGGCCATGACTACTCCAAAACAAAACTGTATACTAATGACTCAGTAATTGTTACAAAACATTGGGATCTAGCAACCTTTGAAAAGGATCTCCAACATGATTTTAACAAGGTGTGCAGTTGGTTTACAATAAATAACCTTATTATTAATTACAAAAAAATTTAAACAATATTGTTTGGGAGTAAACACTGCCAGAATGGTAGCCCTGGGCTGTGCATGGCACTGTCTACTGGAGATTTGATTGAGCAGATTCAAGCCTTTAAATATCTAGGAATGTACA
Source organism: Neoceratodus forsteri (assembly GCA_016271365.2). Classification (NCBI taxonomy): domain Eukaryota; kingdom Metazoa; phylum Chordata; order Ceratodontiformes; family Ceratodontidae; genus Neoceratodus; species Neoceratodus forsteri. The sequence continues at coordinate 138,172,368 of JADMNL010000023.1, forward strand.
TGGACTCTACAGTGTTCTTTTCCCAACATGTAGACTCAGTATTTAAGTGTATCAACCAACATCTTGACCTGCTCTACAGAAATAGCCTTAATTTTAACAATGAGGTCAAGTAACTCTTGATCTCTAGTCTCATAATTTCAGTCATAAACTGTGGCTCGGTGATCTATTTAGTTGCTAATAATGCTGTCCTGGAGAAAATATGTGTTGCCTTTAACCATGGTTGCAGATTTCAGTTTAACCTAAAATTAGACACAGATCAATGTGACCTTTACACCACTTTTAATTGGCGTTCCTTCCACCTCCGATCATTGAAACAGAAACATAAGACTGTACTTAGCTCTGCCAGAACAGCAGGACCAACAAACAATTGATCAGAACTTGTAAAAACTCTCACATGTACTGCAGGCTATTGAAAGTACCACAGCTGCAGCCTAGCTTGGACATCAGCTGCAAAGGATTCTGGGATTTTTGGTTATAGCAATTGTCATTTTGAGAGACAGCAGGATCAGCTAGGTACAATCTACTATACTGGAGTAAGTAAATGTTTTTGTTTTTGCACACAAGTTTAAATTGGGACCAGACCCACATGTGTGATGTAGGACTCTTAGTGCTTACTTTTCCCCTTTAAGTGACACAAGACAGTAATAAGAATGCCAGGAGGTTTATCGGATGGAATGTGAGACAGAAAAAAATCTTCAAATTGATTACATCACATGGTTGAAACCATGCTAAATCATATCTTGTAAAAGGAAGTAAATGGGGGAGGTGACTGTTTTGCATGTTGTAGTTCTTCTTATGCATACAATCAAAAGTACCACTATTGTGCACAGGACTCTTAGTAATTCCACATTCAAAAGTCTTACTATGCACTTAAAGTACAGAAAGGCCCAGTGAGACTTAACAGGAGTTCAGATCGGTGTCATCTTCTCTTCCTAATCACCAAAAGTCCTATTTAATGCAGTTCACCAGCTTGAGCATTACGGAGTCTCTAAACAGGTACATATTTCACTGGAGTAGATCACATTCAGTTTGAGGAGTATTTAAGATAGTGAGTCACTCCAACTCCCAGGGTACTACTGTGATTGTGCCAGACATCTTCATTCTGCCCTTAGATGTGCAACGGAGGTCTGGGAATAACTACTGTATAGTGATGTTTCCTTATTAAACATTATTTTTCCAGTAGCCCATGTGCACAGCTGTAGCAGTGTTACATGTGATCCCAGCAACTTAGATTCAGGAATGAGCCTATAATGTCATAGGGTCAGCTGTGAAGAGGAAGACTGAGCTCCCGGTGGATGCTGTCATCCCCCAGGGACAGTGGGCATCTTTTTCCACTGAATGACTACCACCTGGATGATATGAAGTGGCTGTGCTGGCACAGCAACCATGCAAGGGATGGATGCTGACTAGCTCCATACATCAGCCCTCTCAAGCAGATATACACATGGTATCCTTTTTGTCTCATCCAAACAAAAGAAAAACACGTAGGAAAAAATGGGCATAGCAGATGAAGCTGATGAGCCACTCTCATGTCTTACACAGCAGAAAGAACCCAAAACAGAGCTCCAGATGTGCCTCTGTAGTGTTTGGTTAGCCCCAGAGGCCCTGCCATGAGAAGTAAGTCATTTGAGAAATAGCTCAGTAGGGGTGAACTATGGTAATGAGGTTGGGTGGTAGCTGCAGGGCTGATAGGGATGGGCCTGAGACCAGTAGCTTAAACAGCAATGCAAGTATTTCCAAGCTGAAGCCAGGCTGTGAAACCTTTTCATGCATGCCATATATGATTTGAAGAAGTTTTCAGGTTGTGTTTCAGAATTCTTGATGATTAAAAGGAGCAATATGGTATATCTTCAATATTACTGCTCGGACTCCATAATAGTAGTCTGTAAGCGTGCAGGCAGAATAACTGGGATTCAGCCTTAGACATTGTAGCCAGGCCTTTCAGCAAGAGATTAAATGCCCATAATTGATTTCCAAGAGCGCAAGCTGAAATCAAAGAAATATTTTTTTTTTTAGTGATGCCTGTAGTTGTGGTCAGTGGTGGTATTGCACTGCTAGATGCCTCCTTGGCATCCCAACCCACCACTATGATATGAATTTCAAAAAGAGGGAGTCTGGATTGAATTTGCACTGTACAACTTTGATCATAACCTTCAAGGCCAGCTCCAGTTCCCACTTTCGTGAACACTGGCCATAGAGGCCTTGTCACTACTGCTCATGGTCACAGCCTTCTGTCCCCACCATTGGTTTGATTCCGTATCCATTTTCTGGGGATTCCCCATACTTAAAGGCTTCTGTCACTGATTCTGCAATGCTAGGTTCAGTTAGTAATAGGTACATCGATGTTAATGAATGAAAGTGCACATTCTGTTATATTCAGTTACAATATTTAATGTATTGTTAATATTAGGAGCATACACAAAACATGTTTTGCTGTAATGTAAGTTAGCTGCACCCCCTCCTTCCCAATAAGTAAGCAATAAGACGTGACATGTCATTAGCTGTATTAGGTTTACTACATACCCGGGGCATAGCTATACATAAGACTGAAGATCAAATGTGTTTTTAGCCCTGCAAGTGCTATAAAATGAGTACAGCCAGTTCTTTGGAGTATCTTATTACAGTTATAAAATGTTATAAATGTTGTAGTGCCTTATTACAATTTTGAAATGGGTCTTATTCAGTCAGTTTAATGCATGTAAAAATATAAATATTTATGGTATTATTATAAAAAAATAAAACATTTTGTTTAATTATTTCAATTCAGGTTTTGGCTTAAAAATAGTCTGAGTTGAATAAACTGCAAATGTGAGCCTATCAGTATGTGGCGCTTATGCTGCATATAAGCAGCAGTTTAGTAAGGGCAAAGGGAGAGCAAGCAGTGGCTTCAGATCACAGCCTTGCACATTATTGCAGCATTGGGAAAGAGGAGGCTGTTGGTCAGAATAGAGCGTAAAACTTATCATTGAGCATTCTGGAAAACTAGACTGAATTAGCCACTATGTCCTTAACAGGTTTCCAGTCATATCAGGGGAGTGGTGGGTACTTCATCAATCTGTAGTGATCATGTCCTTTGTGGTCAAGATGGAGTTGTGTAGTGGTAAATGCTGTGTTCGAGTCAAAAACAGTATATTTTTTAATACAGCATATCTAAATTATGTAGAACAGCAGATTGAGAGGAATGACAGAGAGGATGTGTAAAACTGGATCTGAGACTTCTGGAACTGGGCCTGAGGTAGGGTCCTGTGTGGCATGAGCAGCCATGTTTGTTAAAGTAATTCTGTGTCCAGTAAGAGCATATGGGTCTGATAATTGTGCTGAGTACCCATTGCCAGGAGCTACTCTACTTTCCAGGCTGTTGTGCTGGGACAACGGCCAACTGAAAGTAGCTCTTGGCAAGTCAGGAGCCAGAATTTTTTTCAACCTAAATCATATCTGAATTTTATTTTAATAAACTCAACATTTCCTAATGAATGGCTTTTCATACAGTGCATTTTTAGAATTAAGCAATAATGCACAACAGGGCGTGTATTGAGCTGGGATAATGTCACGCCTGGGGTGGTGGGCATGAGGCCAGAGGCTGGGTGCATCCAGCACCCCAGAATTGATGTTATCCCAGCACAACACATACTCTGTTATGCATTAATGCTATTATACAATGGCTCATATATAAAAAAAACATTTTAAACACATTTTCAGTTCCTTTGTTAATGTGGTGATATATCAAGTAAAACAAATAGTTCCATTTTGGCCAGTAGGTGTTGCTGCTGGTAAATGAATGAGCCTGTCTCTGCAAATGGCTCCCCCATCCTGCATACACACTCTTCTCTTTTCCTGTTTTTAAGACATGGTATGGCAGTCTGTGGCTGATGTTTTTGGTCAAGTTTCTATAGTGGCAGTTTTGAGGGAGACTGGGAGCATGAGAAACATCTGAAGAGTACTGGATGAGTCTTGCAATCTTGGCTGCACTGCACTTTGGATTATACCAGTCATGATTGGTATAACGCAATGTAAACACCCAGTCCCTGATGTTAGTAGAATCCTATTAGTATTATTGTTAGGAAGGCAGCAGGCAGCTGGTAGGGAGTTCATTAGGGGCTCCTTACATAATGACATCATTGTTTACTCAGCTAGCCTGAGGGAGGAATGATTAGGTCATTTAGAATTCTCGCAGCAGCATAAGTAAGCCACACTCTGTGGATAGCTGCTCTGGGAAGCTTATAATGCTCAGTGTTGTTCAGAGAGTGGTGAAGTGAGGAGGTGAGAGTGGCAGAAGGATTGCCAGTGGGCTCTGACAGAGGTCCCAGGATTTCTCACCCTAGTGGACTGTCATTTCCAGCTTCCAGGTGAAGTGGTGGAGACAAGACTACAGCAGGATTTCTTGATTTCTACTCCCTGTGAAGTGGAAGGATCTACTTGTTCTCTGTGGACTCAAGGGGAAATCCCCTGAATGTTCTGGGGTGTTTTCAGCTGCCTTGGACAGGACCTAAAATAGACTGTTTGGACCGGCTACCCAGAAGAGTGTCTTTCCTTTCCTTTCCTTTTTTTTGTTGTTCCATGCCCAGTGGATGGAACAAGTTTCTGTGAGTACTGTAAAGTAGACTAGATCTCCACATTTTCTTAGGGGAGTGGATAGTCTGGGGTGTGTGTGCCCATAGATAAGGCTAGATTGCACCTGTCAGTGCCCCTAGTCTCACCAGTGTGAGAGAAGTGAAGTTAAACAGTGGACCCCAGTGAATGCAGTTTATTTTGTCTGTGTCACCCCAGTGTTGTGACAAGCAAAATTGTGGGGCCTCTAGTATTTCAGTGGGGAATGAGGGTTTCAATGGTGTAACCCTGAAGAATAGCAGAGACTGTTGGTTGGGGCCAAGGGTGGGAGGAATGCCATCTAAGCGCTTACAAGGTAAGGCTTTCTGGTTCGTAGAGGGCACCAGTATGTTTACCTGAGTGAAGGCCAAGTTACAGGTTAAGGTGTGTGGCTAAGTTTCACTTATTGCACCTATGTCTGAAAAGAGTTCTGAGTTTGTGGCTTAGATTCCCTAAATAACATTCATGGAAAAAGAGAGATGTTCATGTGCACGGCCAGGTGTCCACAAATGCATCTTTAGGAATCTGGGAAGAAGACATTTCTGTTTTTGTTCATGAACTGTACTGCATGCAAGAAAAGTTCTTGAATCTGTACCTGTCCAGCCTGGACTGACCCTTGGGGGTTTACTTCAGCTTGTATTATTTATTTCGTTTTTGATTACCGGGTAAGTGCACGAGACAAGAGTATTGCCTATATTCTGGCACGACCCGTGAGAGTTACACAACAGAGAATCAGGTACCAAGATGAGTAACATTGTTCATGGCACAGCATGAGGGAGCACAAAAAACATAGCAATGCTTACAGACTAAGAGCAAGTCAAATTTTCCAGAGCCAAACAAACAGATTAAGTTAACTAACTCCCTGCACTAGTCATAATGAAAAATAATAATAGTAACCAGGTAGGTATATATAAAAAGAAAAACATAACAATAGGGTAAGTGAGGAAAGTAGGAAAGTAGGATACTTTCCGTCTCTTGAATAAAGCCATATTGCGCAATCCCAGTCACTATTATGGACATTCCAATTATTGCTTCTGGTTGTGTTGATTTACTGGGGCCCCCTCAGCAGGTTGGATCAAGCATATGCCTAGCAGCCTCCACCCAGGACCTGGGTTGTGTTATTTATACAGGGTTCAAGTTGTTTCTTTCTCTACCCCCACCCCTCTCTTTCTCTAGAAAATGAGCCAGGTATACATCCTAATGCCAAGGGTGGTACCTACCTATTAGCAAAGTAAATGGATATGCCAGTATATGGGCCCCAGTGTTTCCAGATATTTACTGGGTGGGTGCACACTAGTTAAAGAAGTGGCCTGGGGGTTACATCAAGAAACAGAAAGATGCTGTCTGCTCTTGTCCTGCTGCCTATTCTGGGACCAGTAAAATGTGTTTGACTTTTTGTTTTGTTTTTGGAGCCAGAAAGACGTAATGGGAAGTGAGCTGTCTGTCCAATATGTGACAAGTGTGACTGTTTAAAGTACTTGCACTACAGCCAAGGGGACCAAAATGCCATCTCAGATTATGGCTTTTTTTTTAAAGAGTTATCTGTTTGGGGTAATACTGTGAAGGGACAGGAGGTAGGTGTGAGTGTGTGTGTGGTTGTGGCTGCTGGTGGAAAGTGATTCGGGGTCACTGAATGTGGTTGCCAAATAATTAAATGAAGTGGGCTGCATGGAGTGATTTGCTTTACAGTTGCTGCAGTTTTCTGTGTACTGGGACTAGACCTATGATGTTGTACTGGGATAACATTGAGGGTCCAGACCCAGAGTATCCAATCAGAGGCCAGCATTCTTTCTTGCCATTGTATAATTAGTAACTTACCTTATACTTATTTGTTTTCTCTTGTTTTTCAATAGAATTGAAATGCTGCTCTCCTTTTTTAAAAAAACAAAAAGGACCACTTTGCTATTTATATTAACAGAATCTGCAGCTCTTTTAAAATGTGGTGAGTTTAAATGTTAATCTTTTTAGGTGCTCAAACAGTTATTGCCTTGTAGGACATATATATTCATTCCCACTCCTAATCTGAAAAAAGTTCTGATTTTTGTGATGCTTTTTGACTTTTATAGTGCAAAACTGTTTATTCTGATATGAAAATTAGCTATGACATTTTTTTCTCAGTTCATCATGGTCCTTTAATTGTTTTGATGAATAGTTCATAAACTTGGATCATGAACTAAGTTGAACAACAGTTGGTGAATGTTGATGGCTACTCATGAACCACTCATGAATGTTTATCTAAGTTGATGAGTTAATGAATTTCATTTTGCCTGGGCAGATAATAAGGATTCAGGATTTCCCCTACCCATTTTAAAAATGTTTTATACAAACTGCAAAGCCCAGATACTCGGTTAATAGCTTCAGGAAACAGATTTGTCTTTCTTATAATGTATGCCATATTTTTCCAAGTCTAAGTAGAAATTACTCAAGATTTTCCATTTGACTTTGCATATTTGCATAGTCCTGACAATGTTTAGCATATCAGGTTCAAAACATATTACACTAGGGAAACCATACTATATTTGTTTCTAATGTCTGCTTAAATGTCTAGTGTGGAGGCAATGCCATAGAGCAATCACATGTATTGGTGCAACAAATGCTGTATACTGAATAGTTGTACAGTAGCAATTATTTACTCTGTGCTTATCTTTATTTACAAAATAAAAATTTTTCCTAGAAAAATCAAGCTTTGTACATGGTTTGCACCCTCTCAAGTTTGAAAATTAGTGCACAACTTTTGGTAATGAATGCTGCACATCCAGAAAGGGGTTAACTTCTCTGACACAGATTCTGATGCTACTACACTCTTTTATAATTGGGACATTGGGTACTCCCCAGTCAAAGCAATTTATTGCTCAAACATTTCCAACATTCCTTGATATTACAGGTATTACTCACTCTTATGAAGCACTGTATAGTATATGCAGCAAATTCTGGTTATGGGAAATGCAGAAAGCATTGTTTTGATAGGCCCCTTACATTCCTTTACCCTGCACAAACACATACCACGCCAATCTTGAAGGAAATGGCTACATACATATATTTATGATATCAACTTATTACGTACATATCAGAGTGAAGTGTGCAGCTTGGGGAGTCTTGCAAAGTCACACCAAAACATCTGCACCCTTTCCCATGAAGGGCCATACCTGTGGGTGAACCAAATGAGTGATGTCCATCTCTGACTTGAAGCCCAAACCTCAGTGAGTGTGTGTGAGGGGTAATGCGGCCAGGTGTCAAGCAACCACCCCATTTTGTTGCACTGAACTTGCAGGAAAGCTCGATGAGGTTGACTGTGACCCCCCCCATCCAAACTGGTGGCCAGGTCCTGTGATCCCATGGCTCATGTGACTGGGGAGAACAGCTCTTTGAAGGAATTCAACTTCTTCCCCTTTTCCCCCTGTGCCATCATCCTGAGAGACTGATGCTGTACCCACTTATTTATTTATATTTGAAAGTGTGTGACCAGGAGAGGCAATCTGAGCCATGGTTCTTTTCCGGGTGCGACCCGGGGCAAGGGAAGGGGAATGTTTGTACAGATGTAAATTGACTTACGGAACCAGATTAAGTTGTTGGTAGTATTTTTAATGAATGGGAGGAACTTGGCCAGGACACCAGGGAAATTCCCCTACTCTTTCAGTAGGGGGAGCTGCTGAACCCATGGCTGATGCCTTGAAGAGTGAACAGAATGCTGGTGTACCTGCAGGTGAGCAGATATCCCTCCCTGCAGGTCCAGCCCAGGCGATTCACTGCAATAGCTGAGAAGGTGCAGAAAATATGGAAATGGTGGTAGATCCTCTGCAACAGCAATCTGAACAGGTACAATATGAAGAGGCTGAATTTCTAAAAATGCTATGCTAAACCCAGAGGAAACACTTATTGTGACTGCTGACTACAACAGAAAAAGAAAGGCAGACATCATGGCAAGAATCACTGACTCTAGAACCCACTGAAAGCACAGAAGGTAGAGAACCCAACAAGCTTCTCAGCTCCAAGGCGAATGACGCAGCTACATCAAAGGGCCCGACTGACAAGCAGCCAATGCTCAGCATCTCCGACAACACCTCAAAAGCAAACACGGTGCCTGACAGCCCCAATACCACAACTGAAAACATAAGTCAACAGCATTTTTTGTGTATTATTTATTTATGTGCCCTCGGTCGGTCTTTCCTTTGGACTGCCAAGGCTTAACACCACCTGACTACCTCTTCTCACCCTCTGCCAGCCCAGATAGCCATCCACCCGCAGGTAACTCAATGTATCCCATCATCAGGTAGACCGTTTTCCTATGAAGAGAAAGGGCCTTATGGCCTACCTTATTGGCCTTGAGTGTGGCTGGGCTGGTCCTGGTTGATCAGGGGCTCCATGGTGAGGGGTCTGGGTGGCAATCATCTGATCAGCCAAGGAACTGTTTTTCCATTTTTCCACCTCTCCCTGCTATATTCTTGTCCTGTAGCAGGTGGTGTCCTTGAGCGGGGAGCGTGCTGTGGAATGTTGAGGCCCACATCCCCACATGCATGCCTCCAGTCCTGCTTGAAAGTGCCAAGGCAGACCCACCTCCCCCCAGGAGGGAAGAGTCCAATGGACACTTGAGAACTCTCTTCCTGCCAGCCTCTGCTCCTGGCACCCTGTCTCGGGTTGCGACCTGGGTCACCAGCGTGCTGAGCGAACCCCTTCGCTCGGCACCCTGGAGCCAGCTGTCAACAGCATTTTAACAAAGAAAATGAAACTGTAAATGAGTCTGAGTTTAAAAAGCAAAGTATGGGTCTGAGAAAAGGCAGAAAGTCGGAGACTATTTCAGAAGGGCTTAAGGAACCAAAAGTCCCTTGGACAGTGGGAAAAGTATTGGTGGAGGCAGGGTGGAGACAAACAGAGATAGGAGAGTGAGTTCCTGCTCCAGCTGTACTACCTATACCAGGAACCTCAGGGAGAGAGCACCTAGAAAATTTTGTAACTGATTTTGATATGGAGTTGCATTCAGAAGATGTGGGCTGACACTAGGGCTGGAACGGTAAAATCACCCCCACAGCTAATGTAGTCACTACCTCTTCATCAGACTCAGAGGAAAGCATGCAAGAAGCCCTACAAAACTGAAGTGACAGGGTAGAATATGGAGAAAATCAAAACACTGGACAAATCACTGCACTACAAGCCCCACAAGTGTGGGCAAGATTTAGACAGAGAAAGACCAAGAGTTTCACCATGTAGCCCCAGCACAGAGAAAACGCTGTGAGACTGCAACATCTAGGAGGCCTAGAACCTCAGCCAGCTAGAATCTATGTGGGCAGATATCTAATCAAAGAATTGATGAGATTCTTCTCAAACAAGATATATGCTATTGTACATGCTTCTGGAGACACTATTTACAATATAAGTTTTAAAACTCCTACAGGCCTTGACAGATTTTGGACAAACTATGAAAAATTGAGATATACAGTGCTGTGGTTATCATTCTGAGCCATACCCTTTACAAAACCTGCCATAAAACAGATAACTGTACTTTTTTAGAAATGAAGGGGTAAACGAGCATGATATAAAACATTGGCTTCATCAGAGATGTGACTTATTAGGTGAACCCACCCCCATACTAGATGAAGAACATATCTGGATGGGGGGGAAGTTTAGGATCAAACTTCGAATGGGAGCTCAAGGCCCAAGACACTTGCCAAGCTCTTTTTCCTTGGGAAAGATAAAGGACACTGTTTTTACCCAGGCCAGCCCAAGACATGTTTTAAGTGTCGGTCCATAAATAGAGATGTTGTGAAATTTTATTTCGCCTGACGAAATATTTCTCAAAATTGTAATGAAATTGCGAAATTTTGCCCGCAATTTCACCTACATATGCCCCATCATTTATATTTTATTTTCTGCCTCCCTGGTGTCTAGTGGCCCCCCAGGCCAATCACTGGCCGAATTCAAGAATCCTTCCCCCATCACTCCAAGTTATCCTTGGCCTCCAGTCTTTAAAAAAACAAAACAATCCCCTCCCCCCCGGTGTCTAGTGGTCCTCCCAGCCAATCACCAGCCAAATTCAAGAACTGCCCCATCATCCCCAGTCCCCCAGCTCCCAATCTTTGAAAAAAGCAATCCCCTATCCTGTCCCTGGTGTCTAGTGGAGCCCCCCAGCTGATCACCTGCTGAATTAAAGTAAAGAACCCTTCCACCCCACCAGTCAATCCCAGTTATTTTCCCCTCCTCCCCAGCCATGACCCTGGTTTCCATCTTCAGAATAATAAAAAAGCAATCCCCTCCCCTTTCCTTGGTGTCCAGTGGACCCCCCACCCTGTTTTAAGTCAGAGTCCACTCCCATCCCCCTCAGTACCCTGATAGGGTCACCAGCACTGCCCTCCACTCACTTCCATGGCAGGCAGCCCATCTGAGTGCTCAGTGAATGAGTACATGCTTGTACAAAGCATGCACTCATTCATTGAGTGCTCAGATGTGCTGCCAGCCATGGAGGTGAGTGGAAGGCTGTGCTGGTGGCCCAATCAGGGTACTGGGGTGAGAAGAGTGGTCTCTGACTTAAGGCATGGTGGGGAGGTGGGGGTCCACTAGACACCAGGGACAGAGGAGGGAATTGCTTTTTTTTTATTTTAAAGATTAGAACCGGAGTCATGGCTAGGGAGGAGGGAAAAATAACTAGAAATGACTAGGGGTGTGGGGGGGATCTTTACTTTTATTTGCCCAGTGATCAGCCTGGGGAGGTCTACTAGACACCAGGGACAGGGAGGGATTGCTTTTTCAAAGATTGGGGGCCAGAGGCCTGCGGGTGACTGGGATGGTTCTTGAATTCAGTCAGTGATCAGCCGAGGAGGACCACTAGACAGCAGGGATAAGGAGGGGAATTTTTTTAAAGATTGGTGACTGTTAGCAAAATTGAGAAACTTTGCCCACGGGTGATGAAATTTTGCCCATGAGTGGCAAATTTCACTGGTTCAAGGGTGAAATTTCACCTGCCCCCCACTGGTGAAATTTTGCATTTTGCCCAGTGAAATATTTTGTGAAATGCACAAATTCCGAGAAATATTTCACTGGGTAAAATTTTCCAGTTTCACACAACACTATCCATAAACCACCTCAGTAACACATGTGACTGTGTAAAATGCAATTTATGCTAAGAGTATGATTACAACAGTTTAAATTGCACAAATGAATTATGTTGCAATTTGTGTGAAGAATCTGGACATGTCTATTGCACATGTGAATGGGCAACCCATAATAGGAATGACAGGCCTTATCAAGACATAATTTTAAACAATGCACAAGAAACAAGCATTGAAAAAAACAGAAAAAGGCAAGCAGAAAGTGAACAAATAGAAAGAACTCCTCAACAGTCAGACAGCCCCACAGCAGCTCCAACACCTGCAGCTGATGGAGAACCCACCCCACCCCAGGAGGAAGCTCTTATGGAAACTGAAGAAATGCTGCCCCAAAACCTGGAACTGCACAAAATGAAACTGCAGTAATGCCACAAATCAATCTAGAAAGAAGCCAAAATACACAAAAAGAACAGGACACTACAGTGATGCCACCACCTAAAACAAAAACTGTACTATCAAAGAAACGAACACTAAAGAAAAACAACCCTAAAGCAAAGCCACCCAAAACTTATGAGGTGCAGAAGGACATTGCTTTATCTAATAAATATGATGTCCTTCAAAACATTGATTCAGACCAGGGGGATAATCTGAAACCTCATGCACCTTCTCATCACAACAGGGAATATCTTCAGAATTGGAAGATAAGCAGCTGGTGGTGAAAGTAAAGGAAATGAGAATTAAACAAAAACAACTGGGAGCATGACCTAGATGGAGAGGGAGACTATAAAAAAATCCTAGACTGGTCTCATTTCCCCTACATCTAAAGCCTGACTACGGCATCTCCACTGACTTACAAAGTGGCCATCTTAAATGTGAACAGTATTAAGAATAATCAGAGGAGAATTGTGACTTTTTCTGTTTTAAAAGTTCTGAATTTGGACATCTGCATGCTGCAAGATGCCAGACTCAATACAAATGCAGACATAACTGCAGCTGGCAGATTGTGGTGTTGGGGGAACTCTTTTTACTCCACGGTCTAGAGAGGTGCGTGGGAGTAGGAATACCTTTTCTGGACATGACTATACGGTAACAAGAATTGTAGACATCTGTCCTGGTAGGGCACTACTTGTAGACTTTTGTCATAATAATGCAATATGGAGAATTGTAAACTTATATGCTCCACAAACAAAAAAAAAAGGTAGATTTGTTCAATCAGGTAAAACCCTTTTTAACTAAAAGGAATTTAATCTGGGCAGGAGATTTTAATTGTGTAGTGAATATAGCAGATAGGGGAGCTAGAACTACTTACCAGTATTGCGACACTAACACTCTAAACAAAATTATTGAACATTTTGGGTTGATAGATACGTATTGAACTAAATATGATAGTGGGAGATACACTTTTTTATAAAAGAACATTGGCCTCCGGAATAGATTTTATTTTTTCATCCCCATCTTGAAAAACACATAGAGCACATGTTATTCCAGTGGAGACTTCAGACTGTCTCCTTGTTCTCATTCATATAGGAATACTGGAAAATTTGACCTTTGGGAGAGGGTACTGGAAATTAAATTCAAAACTATTAGAAAGCCAGGACATACAAACCCAGGTTAAAGAAGTTTTAAATGCAAAAAAATCAGTAGCCTGAATGGAAGACAACCAAAGTAGGTGGTGGGCAACAATAAAATGAAATAAAACACCTTTTGTAAAAACAAGCAAGTTCCATAAATATGGAACAATACAAAAAATACCTGACCTTAAGGTCACAATACTTTAGAATAATATTCTTAGTGAATGATGGGTATGGAAATTGTTCAGAACAAATACAGGTAATAAGAAAAGAAATGGAGAAAATACAGTATTCAAGGGCAATATCCTTGTTATATGAGCATAAGATAAGTACACCAGGAAAAACTACCACTGGAGAGATATATGAAAGTTGTAGAACAAGAATCCAGCAGAGAACAATGGATAAACGAATAGACCAGACAGGTGCAGAAGTTCAGTTTCGAGAGAAAATTATGACTACCATAGTACAACACATGACCGACTTATATACAGAACCAGAGATAGTAAATGAACATATTCAGGAAGCTCTACATAATTTAAGAGTGCCAGAGTTACCCACTGAAATGGGCAAAAACTCAATTGAACCCATTACTACACTAGAGGTAGAAATAGCAATACAGAATGTAAAAAATAACACTACCTCAGGGATTGATGGCATGACATTTGAATTTTAGAACATTTTTAAAACAGAACTAGCAGAAATACTAATGGTAGTTTTCAATAGCATGTTAGAAGGAAATAGTATGGCCCCTCAATTAGGTACATCTATACAGAGTTTTATACATAGCAAAATGATAGAAGAAACATAAAGAACTGGAGACCATTAAGCTTAACGAACACTGATATAAAAATATTGATGAAAATATTGACAACAAGACTTGCCAAAGCTGCACCATACTTGATTGATACATCTCAGTCCTGCTCTGTTATTTATTGAGGGAGCTAATGGAAGTGGGAACACAGAACAAAATAAAAGGTTATTTGCTTAGCTTAGATCAAGAGCAAGCGTTTGACAAGGTCTCTCATAAATACATGGGGGACGTTCTAAAGAAATATGGAATACCAGAAAATGTTGTCAAATGGATAATGCAACTATTAGAATAGCTGCAGCAGCACCTATGGTAAATGGATATATAGTTCCTCTAATAAAAATAAATAGAGGGGTTAGACAGGCATGTCCTATGAGCCCCATACTGTATGTGTTTTATAGTGACACCCTGTTGAAATTAATACAGCAAAATCAAGAGATTATGAATGTCAAATTACCCAATGGAGAAACAATCACCAAAACATCTGCTTATGTAGATGACCTATGTCTAATAGTTCCAGGCATACTATCAACAGAAACAACTCTAAAACTGGTGGAAAAATTCTCAGCTGTTACATGAGCTAGCTTAAATGAAATAAAATGTGTGGGATATATAATAAGTGAAGGGTCAGAGAAGGTGACTAAAATTCAAGAAATAAAAATGGTAGATACAAAAATCAACATTTTGGGGATAACGTTTGGGAGCGGTGACATGGCTTTAGAAAACTGGAATAGGAAAATAGAGGTATGTACAGAAAAAGAACAAATTTGGAAAAACTGGCAGCAGACCAAAAAGGAAAAAGTAACTATGGTAAAAACATTTCTGCTCACCCTTTTTACATATATAGGGGTAATTTTCCCAATACCCATGAGTGTAGACAAAAGGATTTTAAGCTTAATTTTTCAAATTATATGGGGAAGTAGGCTGAACCCAATTAAGAGGGAAGTTCTATATAGAAACATAGAAGTTGATGGCAGATAAGGACCACAAGACCCATCCAGTCTGCCCATTTATTTTTCTACCTTATAAATGTGCCATCGGCCTTTGCTCTGTCAGTGGCCTATCTATTCATAGTCATTTGTATTGCTCCCATATGCCTGTCCCATGCCTGTTTGAAGCCCTGCACTGTATTCATAGCCACCACTTCTTGTGGTAAGCCATTCCATGCATCCACCACCCTTTCTGTGAAAAAGAATTTCTCACATTCCCCTTAATCGACCCTCTAATCTCATGTGTGTCCTCTTGTCCTGCTATTTTCTTATATTTAAACATGTTAGACTTTTCATCTTGTTAATGCCCTTAAGATGTTTGAATGCCTCGATCATATCACTTCTCCCTCCTTTGCTCAAGGGTATACATATTGAGCTCTGTTAATCTGTCCTCATATGTCTTCTGATGCAGTCTCTGCACCATTTTGTTACCCTTCTGGACTGCCTCAATTTGGTTAATGTCCTGTGAAGGTGTGGCCTCAATACTGCATGCAGTACTCCAGATGGGGCCTAAAGGTGTCTTGTAAAGAGGTTATTATCTCCCCTCTTCGACTGTGATACCTACTAATACATCCTAACACCCCCTAGCCTTACCTACTGCTTTAGAGGTCTGCTTGATGATTTCAGGTCATCAGTGATGATGATGCCCAAGTCTCTTCTTCCTTTGTGACTGCTAGCAACTCCCTTCCAGCCTATAGGTGGCTTCAGGGTTTTCTCTTCCCTATGTGCATGATTTTGCACTTCTTTGCATAAAATCAGTTGCCACTCTTCTGACCATTTTGCTAGTTTATCCAGATCTCTTCTCATTCTGCCCACCCCATCTGGATCATCTACTCTGTTGCAGATCTTGGTGTCATCTGCAAACAGACAAGCCTTACCCTCTAGTCCATCTGCAAGGTCACTAATGAAGATGTTGAAGGTCTGGCCCAGGACTGATCCCTGAGGTACCCTACTTGTGACTTGCATCTCTTCTGACTGTATACCATTTACCATCTCTCTGTTTCTTTGCGTCAACCAGTTTGCCACCTAGTTGACCAACTTCTGACCCACCCTGAGCCTACCCAGCTTATTTATCCACCCTACGTGGAACCGCGGTCAAAAGCTTTGCTGAAGTCAAGGTAGGCGGCATCAACTGCTCCCCCTTGGTCCTCCACTCTGGTTACCCAGTCAAAGAAATCTATGAGATTAGTTTGACAGGACCTTCCTTTTGTAAACCCATGCTGTCTTGGATCCTGTGCCCCTATGGATTCCAGGTGTTGCACTATCCTTTCCTTAAGGAGTGCCTCCATAATCTTGCCCACTACTGAGGTAAGACTGACTGGTCTGTAGTTCCCCGCCTCCTCCCTGCTACCACTCTTGTGGAGCGGGATAACATGAGCCCTTCTCCAGTCTTCTGGGACCTCTCCTGTGCTCAGAGACTCACTAAACAGTTCTGCTAATGGCTCTGCTAGTTCCACTTTTAGCTCCTTAAGTACCCTGGGATGTATGCCATCAGGTCCCATTGCCTTATCCACCCTGAGCTTAGCAAGCTCTTGTAGGACCCTTTCTTTGTGAAGGTAGTAGTGCTTACCTCCTCCCGTGTCCATGATGCTGAGCTGTGGGCCCTGCCTTACCTTCTTCTTCAGTAAATACTGAGAAAAGTATCTATTTAGGATAGATGCCTTTACAGGGTCATCCTCCTCACATGCTCCCTTTCTCCATTAAGCTTAACACCCCTCTGGACTTTCTCCTTTCACTAATGTATCTATAGAAAGTCTTGTCACCTTCTTTACTGTTCGTGCTAGTTTTTCCTCAGTTTGGGACTTTGCCTGCCTTACTGCCTTCCCTGCTTCCCTTAGGGCAGTTTGGTATGCCTCCCTACCTTCATCCGCTGTGTTCCTTATATTTCCTGAAGGTCAGCCTTTGGCTCTGACCTTTTCTTACTGTATTTGAGAACCAAAGTGGTTTCCTTCTTCTTTGTACTTCCTTTTCTGTCTAACACAATGGGATGTTGCTTCAAGTATTGCATCCTTAATGCTTGCCCACTTGCCTGTACCCCAACCTGTGTTTCTTTTGCCAGGGCTAGCTTAACTCTGTTGGCCATCTTATCAAAGTCAGCTCCTCTGAAGTCCCATATTTTGCCTTGGAATGGGATGATTTAGATGTAGTAGCCAAATTGAACCATACCATGTGATGGTCACTGGCCCCAGGTGACCTTCTACCTGGAGATCTGTGATCCCTTCCTTGTTAGTCAGTACTAGATCTAGGATAGCCCTGTCTCTCGTGGGTTGCTGTACCAGTTGTTTGAGGCCCTCTGCAGGGAATCCACTATGTGTCTAGTTCTGGCAGATGTTCTTGCTGGTATTGACCAATCTGTATCCAGCATGTTAAGTCTCCCATTATCAGAATCTCCCTTTAGCTGTCATGTTTTGTATATCTTCTAACAGTAATGTGTCTATGTCCTCCCCTGGTCTGGGGCCTGTAGACAACCCCAGTTCTTATGGCTGTCCCATTTCCTGTTTCAGGGTGACCCACAGTTCTTCTGGCTCCTTATGTGTATTCTGAATTTCTGTAGCTTTGATATTTTCATTGACATACAGGCCACTTCCTCCCTTTTTGCACCTCGGTCTCTTCTGAACAATACATAGCCAGGTACTGAAGTCTCCTGTGTGGTTACTGGCAAACCACGTCTCACTAATTGCTACTATGTCCAGTTTAGCCTCTGACATTATTGCCTGCAGGTCTGGGATCTTATTTCCCAGTCTGTGAGCATTTGTGTACATGATTTTCCATTGGCCAGATTTTGGTGTGTTAGTTGTTGGGTGAGGTTTGTTCCCCTGTCGTGTATGGGGAGACAAACCTTTTTCTTACCTGGTGATGCAAATGAACTGCAAACATGCTGAATCCCTGTTTGACCACTAGCTGAGGGGGGAAGGGTGTTCTTTCCATTTGACGTATGGGGTGCTGCACCCCTCTCCCCATTTGCTAGTTTAAATATTCTGTAAAGATGTCAAACTTCTGCCCCAATGCACTGACTCCCTCCTTAGTCAGATGCAGTCCATAAAATTTAAAGAACTTTCACTCCCAGAACTGTTGCCAGTTCCCTACAAATCTGTGTCCTTTTTCCTGGCACCAGCCCTTATGCCAAGTGTTTAGCTCCCCTATCTCCCCTTCTCTGACCTTCGGTCCATCTGCTCCCCTCTCCCAGACTGGCAGGATCTCAGAGAAGGAGATGCCGGATGAAATAGATGATAGTTTGTCACCCAGCCTGGTCAGGTGTTCCTTGGTCTCTACAACTGTCCAGCTGGCGAGATCATTAGTCCCTATGTGTACTAGGACATCAATGTTTTCTCCTGCTTTGTGAACAATTTTAGCAGTGCGGTCAGTGTCTCTCCATGCTGATGTACCTGAGAGACATCTGACCATTAACCCTGGCTGGAGATGGGTATCAACTCCCGAATCATGGAGTCTCCTATGATCAGAAGTTTTTAGTTCCTTTTGCTTTTTGTTTTGGTTCCTGATTTGGGTGAGTTTTGTTGTGCTAGCTCTTGTGCTGCAGTGTCCTGCTCTGCAGTGTCTTCTGCCTCTTTGTTTGATTTCAGAGATAGAGGCAGATACCTGTTTGTAGTGTTTATATGGTTTTGCAGGTAATATGTTGGAGAGCAGAGAGTGATGGGGCACCTGATTTGCCCCTCCTAACCATCTGCCAACCTCCTGGACCAACTACCCTCTGCGGTTGAGGTTTTTCTGTTGGATGCTGGGGAAATGGCGGGTGGTTCTTATAATGTATTTCCTCTTGAATATGAAATCTGAGGCGTGCAATCTCTGCCCATGCTGCCCGGAGCTGAGCCCTAAGATCTCCAAAGGCTCAGCTTTTTAGGCCATATAAACATGGACGGTTGGACCTATTAAACCCTATTCATTTTTTATATAGTATTTTTCTGCAAGCAAATACTATGAGTTTTATCTCACACTCCCAAGTTGATTGGAAGAAAATAGCCAAAACATGGTTGGACTCAATAATGGAGATGTGGAATCTCTCACCTCACAATATAAAGAAAAATAAAACAATGCCTACATACATCATGCCACTAATTGAGAAAAAAAAATGGAAACTAACTGTGACACAAGCCACTATGTCACACAAAAAGAGTGTCTATTGGGCTTGACAGGAACAGGGTCATCAATCCCCAATAGAATATAAAAGAATAGCACCACAAAATCATTACAGAATAGAAAAATATTTAACTGACAAAAGGATACCACCTCTTATGTGGGACGTGGTGTGGCTAAGCTGTCATGGATGACTGGGTGCCGAGGGTAATGTGAAACATAAAGGCATGGCAGAAAGAATGTGCCCAAGACAACATCGTTTGCAACAAGAAGAGACGTTAGAGCATTTTTTTTATAAACTGTGTTTATACCAAAGAGATATGGAAAGAAATGAGCAATAGATGGAAGAACAAATATTGGAGTAAGATAATGTATGAAACTATTGTTTTGGGATATTCCAGAGATTTTAATGGCATTGGAGAAGGGACTCTAAGAATAATATTTACAGGCATCAAATTTATAATGTGGCAAGTGAGATGTAAATTTGTTATTCAATAGATAGTATTAACCCTTATTGCTGTGGTACTACAGATAGAGAAAGAAATAAGAAATCAAATGCAGTATGATTGCAATAATACCACTCCTGAAGTATGGAAATGGAGATGGGAAGAGCACTAAGAATGATAAAAACTTTAGAAATTTGAATTAAGATGGGAACTGGAAGGGGAAAGTAAGGGGTGGTAAAACTAAAATTGCTTTATAGGTATGGAATTTAAGTTTGTTTATTTGTTTTGGATATCATTGTTTAAACATTTCTGGTATAAAGCAATACTTATTTTCTTTATATTTTTCAATTATGTATAAATAAATTGAAATGTATAACAAATAGGGTGCATGTATAAGAAATTGTTTTGGAATGTGGGGACCAATATTTTTGTTTGTTACTTTATATAATAAAAATTCCCCTACTGTTATCGAGAAGTGCCATGGGATCTTTAATGTCCACCTGAACAACCACCAGAACAGGCAGATAGGACCTCAGTTTAATGTCTCGTCTGAAAGACAGCACCTCAAGAGTGCAGCTCCCCATTCTTGATGCACTACGGTGTCAGTATTGGAATTTATCCCATGTTCCCAGTGTGGGGCTAGAACCCACCACCTTCTGATCTTCCAGCCTCAGAGATGAGTGTGCTACCTGCTGAGATACTGACACTTACAATGACTGTGGCAATTGGAAGCTAGCCATAATCTTGATCAGCCCTTTGGAGGAGATAAAAAAACAGAGAAAAAAAAACACTGAGGAAAAATGGGAAAAGTCCACCTGTATCCCTACTGCAGTCACCCATAAAACCAAAGGGTTCCCTAGTCTAGGTTAGCCAGCCCAGAACCCTGTTTTTATGAGCACATGTGGGTGGGAAATTTTCAGCAGGGAGGAAACAATGAGAAGGAGCATCAGGTGCGCAGCTCTTTTTAAATCACGACTCTCTTCCCCCAGCTGGATGCCCTCAGTCTGTGGGCAACCTCAGTTGTTCCCTCCCCATCCCCCTGGGTGGAACCTTACCTACTGGAGGCCAAGTTTGGGGAGAGGGGATCAAAGACACTGTTCTGTCTGCTGCAAGGTTTATGCAAACTACTTATTAGGGAATTGATGTATTGTTCTGAATTGCACCTGGGCCATCACCAAAAATATCTACAATACAGATTTCTTAAAAGCAAACTGTAAACCTTACTTTTTATAGAATTTATTTATCCAAATTGCCCAGCTGAGATGCAACATCTTGCTTTCAGTGAAGCCCTGCTGTTAATCATTTTTACAGCTAGATAGCGTTAAGCAGACTGGTTAAGTAACTTGCTCAGGGTTGCACATTCAGTAAATTGCTGTATTCATAGATTATATACAGTGGGCCAGATATTCAAACTGCGCTATTTTGTGGAGCAAGCCCTTGCGCTGCACAAAATAGTTGCGCAGGGGTGTGTCCAGAGCGATATTCAAAGGAGTTGTGCCCTTGAGCAACTCCTTTGAATATCACCCTGGCCACAGCCACTTTGCATGGTTTCAGTGGAACTTGCGCCACCGCAAGTTGTCAGAGTGGAATATTCAACTCATGGTGGCGAGTACCATTGCGCCGCGCCAAAATCCCGATATTCAAAAGGTGACTTTCAAATGGGGCGCCATAATTCATGCAAGGCGCAGGGGGGGCCATTTGCATCTGATTGTGGCCCCATTTGCATGCCATTAGCATGCAGGTGTGCCGATCCCCGAGGACTTGCGCCTGGCGCCCTGCCAGGCAGCAGCCATCGGGGACAGACGCCCCCTGCAGCCTGATCGTGGCAAAACAGTGTAGAATCCCCCACCATCTCCACTGGCCTGATCACAGGCATAGTGTAATCCCACCAGCCCGATTGTGGGCAGCAATGTAGCCTCGAACATATCCCTGGTGGTCCAGTGGACCGAATCATGATTGCGGATAGTATATCGAACGCTTCGTCAACCTTGGTGCCTAGTGTCTCCCTCCACCCACCCACGCATTCACCACCGCCTTCTCATCGCTGACTTCACTGCCCGGACTGCACGCCCATTGGTGCAGAACAAGAGCCACCGGGCGTGTAGTTTGTCATATTGAAGTCCAGTTTTGTGAATGAATACATACATTCATTCACAAAACTGGACTGTCTTGTACGGTATAGGCTGCACGCCCATTGGCTCCTGCTCTGCACCACCGGGCATGCAGCCCTACTGGGCAGTCAGTCAGCGGGCGGGCGGGCGCAGGTGGGTGGATGCTGCCGCCCGCCGTTGCCGGGGAGCGGGTGGTGAGGCTCCATGGGTGGGTGGGTGGATACTCAGGCACCAGGGATGTGTTGGGGGTTTCATTATACCATCCCGCGATCGGGATTTACAGTGCACTGGACCACCAGGGATGTGTTCGTGGGGTGTTTTATTATACCATCCCGCGATCGGGATTTACGGTCCACTGGACCACTAGGGATATGTTCGGGGACACATTGCTGTCCGCGATCGGGCTGGTGGGGGAATTAAACTATGCCCGCGATCGGGCCAGTGGGGGGGTGGTGGGGATTTACACTGTTTTGCCTGCGATCAGGCTGCAGGGGGCACAGGAGTGGTTGAGGGCCAGCCAGGTTGCGGCAGCTGTGTTGCACCCTGCAATGCAGCAGCTCACCTGTGGGTGGCCCCCGACTTAAGCCTTTTTTTGGCTCAAAGTTGTGCAGGCACAGGTTGGGGTTGCGCTTGCACAACTCTGCACAGCCTGGCTGAATATCGGGCTGTGCAGTTTATGCATGGTTCCTCCCCCTCCAGTTTAGCATGCATTCATTTGCATTGCGCTGTTGCTCAGCCTGTTTTCAGTGGTGCAACTGCCTCCTGCTGAATATCGCAGAATGGAGCAAGTTCGGACTTGCGTAGGCACAACCCTATTGTGCATGGTGCAACCCTTTTGAATATCTGGCCCAGTATGTATAATTATTTGTGTCTAGTCAAATTGCTTTTAACTACTGTAGTTTGTACTGAACTGTAGTGGTTGAGTTCCTTGGGCAACAGTTAAAAGGTTTTCACAAAATCCAGAAAAACCTTCAAATTTATGGAAGGTGTGTGTGTGTGGGGTGGGGGGTCAAAAAATCAATCATGGATCTCTTAGCCAGTATTTTTAAAGCAAACTTACATCCACACAATTAGACCATCTATCAGAAATAATTTGTTTCTGTAAAAATGGTTGTGGTCTCATTTCAGTTTAATTTCCATTTATTTCAAGGAAGTAAAATAAACCAGGATTCTGGTAACTCCAATTGCACCAACACACATTATCAGTGGTATGCTGTTAAAAATCAGTACATCTTTCAGAGAATTATGACTGCAGCAAGAGCAAAAGTCAGAGGATGAGATGATGTCTGAGACAAAGATCCTATTTTCATATAAATGTCCTCTGTAATAAAGAACAACGAAACATAAATACAGAAAATTATAAAATTATAAGTTGCATTGTGTTTGAATATTATTTTCTTTGCCAAAAACTTAGTTAATGCACTACTTAAGTGTAAACCACCAAAAATTGGGAAATGTGGCATTAGGGTTTCAACTCTAACACCCACCCCCCACCCTACAGGCAGCAACAGCAAAATCCATTTTGGTTTCACCTCTCCAGTATCTTGGCAAATCAGGAACGGGGTGTGCCTTAGGGTTGTTCAACACTAATGCTCACCACATTCCATCAATAAATAAGCTGAGATGTGTACAGTATGTGAGAATGGGGTGAGTGTTAGGGTTGACAACCCCAAGGCACACCCCGTTCCTGATTTGCAAAGAAGAAGGACAGGTGAAACCGTAAGGTTTTCCTGTTGCTGCCTGCAGAGTGGGGGTGGGGTGTTATGGTTTGAAATCCTGACACCACATTTCCCCTACTTTCATTGCTTTAACCCTAACTGGTGCATTAATGGCATTCTTTGCAATTAATTTCATTGCTTTTGAGATAGTACAATCATATCCTCATTTGCCTGTTGGAGTTGGACCAGGGAGGGGCTGTGGACATGACCTACCTAGACTTTAGCAAGGCATTTGACACAGTCCCACACAAAAGATTAATAATCAAATTAACCAGCCTGGGAGTGGGTCCCAGGATGGTAGCCTGGGTAAAACATTGGTTGGACAACAGGACACAGAAAGTAATTGTAAATGAAGTCTACTCTGAAGAAAAAAGGGGTTACTAGTGGGGTACCGCAGGGTTCAGTTCTGGGTCCAGTCATTTTTAATGTCTTTATAAGTGACATTGCAGAGGGACTGGAAGAAAAAGTATGCCTTTTTGCAGATGATACAAAGATTTGCAACAGGGTTGATACACAAGGAGGCATGGAAAGGATGAGAAGGGACTTGGCAAGGTTGGAGGAATGGTCAGAAATATGGCAGCTTGGAGTCAATGCAAAGAAGTGCAGAATAATGCACCTGGGAAATAAAAATCCAAGGGCAAGATTACACATTGGTGGGGAGGTAGTAACAACAACAAAAATGGAAAGGGGCCTGGAAGTAATCATATCAGATGACCTTAAGATTAGCAAGCAATGTTAGAAGGCAATAGGGAGGGCTGGGGGATACTGGGATGTATAGGGAGAGGCATCACCAGCAGAAAACAGGAAGTTGTTATCCCTCTGTACAGACAGTTGGTGAGTCCACATCTGGAGTACTGTGTCCAGTTCTTGAGATCCCATCTCTGCAAGGACATAGACAGGATGGAGGCAGTCCAGAGGAGGGCAACTAAAATGGTGCAGGGTCTGCAAGAGAAGCCATAAGAGGAGAGACTAAATGAGCTTAATATATATACCCATGAGGAAAGAAGGGAGAGGGGGGACATGATAGAAATTTTTAAGTGCCTCAGTGGAATAAACAAAGTCCAAAAGGGTAGCATCTTTCAGAAAAAGATATGTGCAAGAACAAGGGGACACAATTTGAATTTCGAGGGAGGACAGCTTAGGGGCAATTTGAGGAAGTATTTTTTCACACAGAGGGTGGTGGACGCATGGAAAAGCCTTCCTGAGGAGGTTGCCTGTTGCTAGCCTTGCTTGTAGAGCAGAAGGCAGCTAACTAAAAGAAGTTACATTTTCTTATTAAGTTAACACTTACATCTCAGCAGGAGTCAGTGTCTGTTGAGATTTAGCAGACAGATACTTTATTAGAAGTAGAAGGGGTCTTATTCAGGGTTAAAAAAAAGAAAGAAAAGAAAGAAAGTCAGTGTGTGTTCTGTGCTGGGAAGGGTAGTGTATCAAGATACTTTGCTAAACCAGTAGGAGGAGAGAGAGCTTAATTGGGGGTGTGGCTTAGACACTATAAAAGCAGGTGACTCAAATTACAACTTCATGTTTCTAGCCTTGCTTATAGAGCAGAAAGCAGCTAACTAAAAGAAGCTACATTTTCTTATTAATTTAACACTTATATCTCAGCAGAAATCAGTGTCTCTTGAGATTAAGAAGACAGATACTTTATTAGAAGTAGAAGAGGTCTTATTTAGGGTTAAAAAAGAAAGAAAAGAAAAGAAAGAAAGTCAGTGTGTGTTCTGTGCTGGGGAAGGTACTGTATCAACTTACTTTGCTAAACCAATAGGAGGAGAGAGAGCTTAATTGGGGGTGTGGCTTAGACACTATGAAAGCAGGTGACTCAAATTACAACTTCTGGTTGCTATCCTTTTTTCTTACTAATTGCCCTCCATCCCATCCACCCTAAGCCAGTTCTACTTTTATAGCCACTGGATTAGACTGTCAACAGGAACTTCCTGTTTGGCAGTAGGAAGGGAAGGATCATAGAGAAACATTGGTTTTGCCAACCCTAAAGGAAAAAAGTAGCTCACTTTCCCCCCTAGCTGCTGGTGGTCTGACACTGAGCAAGGAAGAAGGAGACTACTGAAGAATATAGGAAGTTGCTATCCCAGAACAAGAAGGGTGAGAGCTGTAAGGAGAGGAGAGAGTAAGCATACAGAGAAACAGGAGAGGGGGCACAAAAAAAGACATGATAGAAGTGATGCAGTACAATGGTTGTGGGGCGGCAGTGTTCTGGGAGACATTCTTTAGGCTGCGATGCTGCCCTATTTGCAGGCACCTCTCTGGTCTGAGGGAGGAGGTTGCCCGCCTCCAGGCTGACCTGGCTAGGATTCAGGAAACTCCTCCCCACCCAGGGACCACCAGAGCCAATGCCACTACCTCAGAGGTTGCCAAGAAAGAGGAGAGGCTGGACCAGGGTGGGCTCAGGGAGGAGAGGGTGGGAACAGAGTTGCATCCCTCCAGCTGTACCTCTCCACAATTCATTTGCTCTTCTGGTGGATAGTGGTTCCTCAATGGAGGCACCTGCAGAGGAGACCAAGGAGGATGCTGGGAACCTTCAAAAAGGAGACCCACAGGAGGGTGGCATGGGACCCCACAGGGGTAGAAAACAACTCCTGGTGGGGGACTCAATCATTAGGGGGTAGAAATGGGGGAGGAAGGGGAGAGGGAGGAAAGGTGCCTGCCTGGCACATCGGCTTGGAGGGACAGGAAGCGAATCCTCAGGATCGTGGGAGCAGCTGCACAAGGGAGGGAGCTGGATGTCATTGTCCACCTAGGGACAAATGACCTGGCTAGGAATGGGATCAGAGCAGTGCAAGAGGAGTTTGTAGAGTTGGGGAGGGGCCTTAGACAAGTAGTGCATTTGGTAACCTTCTCAGAGGTGCTGCCTGTCTGTGGCAAGGGTGATGCTAGGATACTCCTCACCAGGGAATTCAATGAATGGTTGAAAAACTGGTGTGGAGCTCAGGGTTTTGGCTTCATTGGGGACTGGGGAGCTACCTGCAGGGATGCAGACCTATACTGGTGCGATGGTTTGCATCTGTCCTGGGGGGGATCAAGATCCTAGATGAGAGGTTTAAATGCTTCATTGGCAAGCATTTAAACTAGCCAAGGGGGGAGGCACTGAAAAGGAGCAGGGAAATCCCAGCCTCCACCCACAAAACATGGTAATTAGTGAGGTAAACACCAAGGTAGAGAAGTCATTAGGGAGCAGGACAGAGGTAAATGTAAAAAAAGACAAAGGCAGTAAGGACACGAATGGGGCTAAAATAGGTAAGGCCATCAAAAAGTGGAGGGTGATGAATACCAGTGCTAGTAGTCTGTGTAACAAACTCCCTGAACTAGTGACATTGATGGAAGAGGGTTGCCTGGATATTGTGACAGTCACAGAAACATGGTACACAGAGAACCATGACTGGGATGTCAACATACCAGGATACACAATCTACAGGAGGGACAGGGACGGTAAAAGAGGAAGAGGAGTAGCTCTCTATGTAAAGGAAGGGATCAAAGCAACAGAACTAAAGAGTAAACAGGGAGCAGATCAGGCACTCTGGGTCACCCTGGAGACAGGAAATGGTACCACAATCCACGTTGGGGTTGTATAATGACCCCCATCTCAGGGGGAGGGAATGGACAAGGAAATAATAGAAGGCGTCCTTAGAATGGCAGAAAAAGGGGAGATATTGTTGATGGGGGACCTGAATATGCCAGATGTAACTGGAGCACCTTTGCTGCAGACACATCCAAGAGCAGGGTCATTCTTGATGCCCTACAGGGGGCATGCCTCAGCCAGCTAGTATTGGAACCCGCTTAGGAGGGAGCAATCTTAGACCTGGTACTCTCAAATGGGGATGGAGAAAGAATCTCAGATTTAGAAGTGGGTAGCCATCTGGGAACAAGCAACCACCAAGCAGTGTGGTTCATGATAAACACAGCCATACAATCAAGCCATACAAAAGCAAGAGTATTGGACTTTAGGAGTGCTGACTTTGGGAAAATGAGAGCGTGCATCAGAAAAGCACTAGCAAATGGGCAAGAAGGAGGGGTGGAGGAACAATGGGGAGTCATCAAAACGGCCATCACAGAGGCAACAAGCCTTTGTGTAAAGCAAATCAACAAAATACAACGAAGGAAAAAAAATGCTATGGTTCTCAAAAGAGGTGGCAGGGAAAGTTAAGGAGAAAAGGATAGCATTCAGGAAATATAAGGAAACACAGAAGGAGTAGGACAGAGAACTTTATCAGTTAAAGCAGAAAGTGGCTGGGAAGGCAGTCAGAATAGCAAATGCCCAAACCGAGGAAAGGATAGCCAACTCTGTTAAGAAGGGGGATAAGACCTTTTATAGGTACATTAGGGAGTGAAGAAAAACCAAAGGAGGGATACTGAGGCTTAATAAAGGGGATGGAATATGGGTAGAGGGTGGCAGTGAAAAAGCAGGGATACTGAATGAATATTTCTGCTCAGTATTCACAAAGGAAGAGGAGGGGGAGGTACCTAAACCAAACAAGAGAAACACTCTGAAGATGAGGGTAGATACCAGTCCATTTACAGAAGAAAGGGTTCTGAAAGAACTAATAAAATTGAAGGTGGACAAAGCAATGGGGCCTGATGGGATTCACCCAAGAATTCTAAAAGAACTAAGGGTACAACTAGTGACACCACTGACTACTCTCTTTAACAAATCATGGGAGGATGGGGTGGTACCTGAGGACTGGAGGAGGGTGGATGTGATTCCTCTTCACAAAAGTGGGAGCAGGACAGAGGCAGGAAACTACAGACCAGTTAGTTTGACCTCAGTGATAGGGAAAATGATGGAATCACTTCTGAAGGAAAGAATTGTTGAGTACCTAGAGGCCAGTGGGGCACAGGACCCAAGGCTGCATGGATTCACAATGGGAAGGTCATGTCAGATGAATTTAATAGATTTCTTTGACTGGGTGACGAAAGTAGTAGACCAGGGAGGGGCTGTGGACATGGCCTACCTAGATTTTAGCAAGGCATTTGATACAGTCCCACACAAAAGATTATTACACAAGTTAGCCAGCCTTGGAGTGGGTCCCAAGGTGGTAGCCTGGATGAAAAAATTTGCTAGACAACAGGACGCAAAGGGTAGTAGTAAATGGAGTCCACAGTGAACAAAGGAGGGTTACTAGTGGGGTACCGCAGGGTTCAGTACTGGGATCAGTCCTTTTTAATGTCTTTATAAGTGACATTGCAGTGGAACTGGAAGGAAAAGTATGTCTCTTTGCAAACGACACAAAGATCTGCAACAGGGTTGATACACAAGATGGAGTGAAAATGATGAGAAGGGACTTGGCAAGGTTGGAGGAATGGTCAAATGTATGGCAGCTCAGATTCAATGCAAAGAAGTGCAAGGTAATGAACCTGAGAAACAAAAACCCAGGGGAAGAGTACACGGTTGGGGGTGAGATACTGACAACAGTAAAAATGGAAAGGGACCTGGAGGTAATTATATCAGATGACCTAAAGGTGGGCAAGCAATGTGAGACGGCAGTAAGGAAGGCTGGGGGAATACTGGGATGCATAGGGAGAGGCATCAATAGTAGAAAACAGGAAGTTGTTATCCTCTGTACAGACAGTTGGTGAGACCCCATCTGGAGTACTGTGTGCAGTTCTGGAGACCCCATCTCCGCAAAGACATAGACAGAGTGGAGGCTGTCCAGAGGAGGGCAACCAAAGTGGTGCAGGGTCTGCACCAGAAGACATGCAAAGAAAGACTAAAGGAGCTTAATATGTATACCCTTGAGGAAAGAAGCGAGAGAGGGGACATGATAGAAACTTTCAAGTACCTCAAGGGAATCAACAAAGTCCAAGAGGGTAGCATCTTTCAGAAAAAGAGATGTGCAAGAACAAGGGGGCACAATATGAAGATAGAGGGGGACAGCTCAGAGGTAATGTGAGGAAGTATTTTTTCACAGAGAGAGTTGTGGATGCATGGAACAGCCTCCCTGAGGAGGTTGTGGAGTCAAGAACAGTGGGGGGAATTCAAGAATGCATATGACAGACATAAGGCAGTCCTAGTGGGGGGTAGGAGGAAGTAAGCTGTTGGTTAACTAGGATCTGCAGCTTATCTGGTAGGTAGGAAAATGGGCAGATCAGGTGGGCCAAGTGGTTCTTATCTGCAGTCAAATTCTATGTTTCTATGTTGTGGAGTCTAAAACTGTGGGAGAATTCAAGAATGCATGGGACAGACATAAGACAATTCTTGTGGGGGGTAGGAAGAAATAGGCTGTTGGTTAACTAGGATCTGCAGCTTATCCTGTAAGTAGGGACATGAGCAGACTAGGTGGGCCAAGCGGTCCTTATCTGACGTCAAAGTCTATGTTTCTATGGAATGTAGGGCTCTCTGGGCCCTTTTCTCCCATCCCTCCATACATGTGTACATGTATAGTATAATCATATCCTCATGTGCCTGTGGTAGTGCAGGGCCTTCTGAACCCTATGTTTCCATCCCTTCATACATGCGTATATGTATGTTCCACTTGTGCTAAAACAGCATTTTTTTTCCTTCATGGTATTGCTTGTTAAACTTGCAATATTATCCTATGGGAAATTGCAGGTTTTTTTTTTTGGTTTTTGTATGCTATTTTTAATGACCTTAAATGTTTGTTTTTTTTGTGGGGGGGGGGCGGGATATGTGTTATTCTGGTAGTATTCATTAAAACCTTTGTTTTGATATGTAGATTGTCCTTTAAGTCCAAATATTCAGGGAGTCATGGCTTGTTAAAATTCCATTGTTATCCTATAGGGAATTTCCATTTTTGAATTGTTTTGCTTTTTTATATTCCGCCTAATTTTTTTAGGGCGGATATGCATTATTGTTGTAGTACTCATTAAGACCTTTCATTTGATATATAGATTGTCCCTTAAGTCAACGTACCCCTGGTGGAGGCTGGGAGCTCCATGGTGGTCAGTGCCTGCACATTGGGGGGGTGGGCAGACACGGGTCATCATTGCACATCCCCACACTCGTGGGGTTTACAGCCTACAAAATGCCAGCCCCCGCTAATGAGCTGGCTCCATTGCCATCCCCTCTGGCCACCAGAGTTCACCTATCGGCGGCCCCACTCAGAGGGATAAGCCTGAGTATCAGGGGGTGGCTGCCGGAGCCTGGCAAGCCCAGGCCATCAGGGCTTGGGGAGCTGGCACAAAAAAAAAATTTTCCTTAATACAGGAAAATGTACTGTATTTACTGCTTTTAAAAGTCCAAACATTCAGTTGCTTAACCTTCATACAAAATAGCTGTCTGGGAAGAATCAAGTTATGGTCAAACTGGTGATTAGATAACCAAACAGTACTTTTGCAACTGTTTTGTCAAATACCTAGATAGACTAACTTGTATACTGTGCATCTTGGTATATACCTGTTTCTTCCTTCTAAACATAGAGAGCAGTATTTTAAAAAAACACTGTATGTTACATACTGTAAATGTTGGTCTAACCTTTGGCACAATTACATGAAACTGAGGTTAAAATGAGAGACTGCAGCAAAAATAATATATGCACCACCTTTTTGACTTCAGTGGCCATAAAACAGGTAAACCATAACAAATGCCCCAAAATGTCTGCACATTGGACAATAACATTTGGCACAATTTTAAGCAGATATGACAAAAGTACTGTTGTAGCTACAAAGCATAACATTTGGTCCAACATGTGGTGCTATTACCTGAAATTGCAGGAACAATATTACCAGTTGCATTAAACAATTGATGCATGAGTCAATGTTTTCAAGTGGCATAAGACAGGTAAACTGTTGTAAATGCAGCAAAGTGTTTGAAAATAGGAACATTATGTTTTAAAACTTTTGGAAGACATATTTGATACCCAAAATCAGAAGTTGCTGTTGAATTATTATGTAATAAAAGCCAGAAAGTATGGGCCAGGTTGCCTTGGGTATGGTTGCTGCAATGACAAGGAATGCTTTACTGCTGGCATAATTTACAAAGCTATATTCAACTGAAAACAGCAAAAACAGCATGACCTGACAGTGATGTTGCCTCTATCATTTATTAAGTAAATAAATACAAGGCAGCTTATATACTGGTTGAAAAGATAAGGGCTAGATGCTAGACTGCTCACGGAGTGCTCCTAACTGGTTTCATGAATAGGCTACATCTCTGTCTGGTTGGTGCAGTTTTTGCATTTTGTGCTTGCCTTGAGTATGGGACAGGACAAGACAGGCCAAGCCCTTCAATTAATTATTCTGTTTTCATATGCTTGAGTGAGAAAATGGTTCACTATACACATCATTTTCTTCTCTAAAACTACTATAAATATTCACATTTCTTTCTTAAAAAAAAAAACACATTTGTACTATTCAGAGAAAGCAAATGAGGATGGCAAGTTCCTACAGATGACCAGCACTTAAACTGTAAGGGATGACTGCCCATCGAATATTGTTTAATGACTGTTTGGGTTTATTTAATTCCCCCAAACAAACTTGTTTTTAGCAACTTACCAGTCTTTCATATATTTCCACACAACATTTCAAATAGTAAGCCAAACAGACCTGGTGGCAGGCATTCCTTGAACTTTTGGGTAGATTTCTCTCTCCTCATGATATTGCACAGTACCTCTGGTTTCCATCTAGTGCCAAATGGTGAAGCAGGTTACTGTCCTGGCATCCATCCTTGACATCTCCTGCTGTAGAGAAGGAGAGAGAGAGTACCACTTTTCATCATATGACTGCACCCTGATGGCCCAATAAGAGGGGGTGTCATGTAAGAAGAAACAGTGCTGTCTTAAGGAGCAGCCTTTTATCAGCACTCATACATTCACTTGGTATGTATTGCATAGACATCATATGTTTTTATTTTTGTCTTTGGTAACCGGGTTAGGCCCACTAGGCACAAGTGCCTGTTTTCAGGGGTGGCCTAGGAGCACTGGGCGGTTAAATGACTTGCTCAAAGTCACACAGTATGCAAGTGGAGGTTGTGAGACTCAAACTCACGCCTGGTCTGCTGGATGTATCAAGCTTGTTCACACCTTGTTCCTCTAACCTCTAGGCTACACTGCCAGCAGGGCAGAACAGGGCCAGCAGGGAGGTTCTGAAGGTGGTAGGAGCTCATCTATTGTTCTGACTGCCCTGATAAATGCAATGTTGGGTCGCTCCACAATAACATTCCATGTGGGTGAGATAAAGATGGGGATAATTAGTGAAAAAGAAGAGCTAGAATTAGAACAGACAAAGT
The DNA here is from genome assembly GCA_016271365.2 of Neoceratodus forsteri. Taxonomy (NCBI): domain Eukaryota; kingdom Metazoa; phylum Chordata; order Ceratodontiformes; family Ceratodontidae; genus Neoceratodus; species Neoceratodus forsteri. The sequence goes on from JADMNL010000023.1 coordinate 138,204,926, forward strand.
CACCTTATCCCACCATGGCCAACTAGGCTGCCTTGCCTGCCTCCACCTCCTCCTCCCTGGTTCCTCCCTCTAGGGTCCTGGGCTTGTCAAGAACAATATTCTCCTCAGAAGTCTGGTCCATTTCTGAGTCCCTCCTGTGGAGGACAAGCTATAGATCATCAGCCCAGGAGTCAATGCTAGGAATGAGTGACAGCAGGAATAGAGTGCCAACCCTAAGGATTTCATAGGCAAGAAAGGGACATTGAGGAAGATGAAAGGAGGTTCAGAGGTTAGGCCTGGGTAGTGACAGTGAAAAAGAAAAGAAGGTACAGGTAGAAATGAAAAATCACTCTGTGTATAGAAAGAAAATGCTGTTTACCAATACAAATATTAGAGAACTGAGATATAGTGTAAGATAAAAAAAATGTGTATGTATTAGTTTATATTCCATGTCTTGTTATCAGGAATGCTCACTTGGAGAAAAGCTTCTCAGAGCAAAACATTTGTGACAGTGGAGGCATTTTATAATATTGTGAATAAAATTATCTGAAACAGTTTAAAGTTGTAAGTTGAGCAGCATACATTGTTGCCTTTGCAAAGTCTAGTAAAACAAGGTGTTTTATGTATCTTTGCATGTTTACTTTGGTAAAAAAAAGAAATTTCAATAAAAATAAATAAAACAAGTGATTAAAAAAATTAAATAATGTCATCTAAAGCAGTTCATCATCTACGGAAATTCCAAAATTATGTAAACATTAACTGAGACATATTTCTGATGGAAAATAATATGTTATTACTGGACAGTATGTCCACTGAGGCATGGGGAGCAGACCTTACTGGCACCACAGACTGCTTCTGCTCTATAATCCTAAGAATGATTTCTAGGAGTGGATATATCACTACAGTCACATGCTCTAGCAGAAGACCAATATTTTAGAGCAGAAAACTGGCAATCAGCTGGTAGGCACAGTAACATAATCAAGTGTGCAAGAGCAGATACTAGCCTAGAAATCAAAATAGAGAGATGATAAAGTCCATTAGAGCATGAAAGGCAGCCTTTAGATGGTACTTTTTCTCATGGACTACCACTTCCGATAATTGTCATTACTGTACTATCATATTATGAATTCATGAGCTGGTATTGTGTCGTGTGAAAGAGATGTTAAACATTTAAATAATATACTGACATTATTTAGATGGAAGGTTGATGTTCCATTGCTCACATAATAATCTGTTGACAACACTTGGGATATATAAATGATGTGCAAGCTCACTTAGAGATTTATGCTAGTGTCACAAGGGTAATTAGTAAAAAGGAAAGATATTTGCTTGTTCTCTAATACTGATATTATTTTATAAGGAAGTACTATTTTCAGATTTTTCTGGCCATGTTTTTATTTACTTTCTCCCTATTTCCTATCATTTTATAATTTCTCCTCCCTGCTCATTATACCAAGAATCATCAAAGCATCAACCCACTCTTATGCAGCATCACACAACAACCTTCACTGCTGCCCTAAATATGAAATCATAGCCAATTCCAACTATAAAGAGTGACACTCACACTAGCCTGATAGTGCAGTAACACTTGGAACCTGTCTATCCCTCCAGTGTTACCTTACCACCTGGGGGCAATCCATTCAAAGACAATTGTATCCCACCTGTGAGAGATATTCACAAACTCTTGCTTTTTTTTGATGCAATGGACAATAACAGAACTGAACCACAGATAATATGCAGCTGATGGTATTGATTACATTGTTATTCATGTTGTGTGTTGAGTGAGAATAATACTGTTAAAGAGTATTGCTCTTCTGATATGGCTTAGTTTAATATTCTATAGAACTGATCCCGACATTAAGAATGTTAACTGTTCTAAGTAATATGTGTGGTCAGTTACAAGGCTTCAAAAGGCTGAAATAATACTGTATTTGAAGGGTTGCAGTGTTTATTTATTTCTTTATGTAGTTATTTATGTATGAATATGTATTTATTTATTGGAAATTTCTACAACCACAATAACTCCATGAGATGCAACATCTCATTTTCATGGTGATCCTGTGGAGGAGAGAAGCTATTTTCAGCACAGCGCAGCAGCAATAGATATGAAGTCAGAGTGATGAACATGATGTTACATGATAAATTTAATGTCATAGGATTGCTATTACAGCTGTTAGGAATTTTCTGATTCATCAGCGTGATGGAATTCTACAGGATGTTAGAAACTCTGCACAATTCTAAAATTCCAAAAAAAGATTGCACCTTTTACATAAACTACAGATTAGTGTTTCACAGTTTACATAAACTGTGGATTAGGTTTCCATAAACTGCGGATAACTAATCCATGCTTTGTGTAAAAAGACTTTTGGAATTCTATGGAATATGGTGAATTATTTCAGAAAATCATAGTAACATAGTAATTGATAGCAGGTGAGGACTGCTAGACCCTCCTAGTCTGCCATCATTTGAGAATTGTTATTCTGCTGGAATTCTACCAGCAAAAGTCAGCATTCTGCACTGCTCAAGTTTATATATGATGCATATCTCCAGAGTGTCCCTTTGTATCAGGGCATCCCTGATTTCACAGTGAACCTTTCTTCTGTCTCTCTTGAAACTGATATTTCCATCACTCAAAAGAAGAATTTAAAAACCAAAGCACAAGACAACGGCAAACATTTAGAAATACACTTTAGTCCTCCTTCTGAATTTTACTTGTGCACATTAACCCACTTATGCTTCCAGTCTTCTTAGATGACCTTACCAGTTTCTTTGTAATAATATCACTAATTTTGGTAATGTGTGGATGTTTTTTTATTGTTCTTTTTGCCCTTCTCTTTCTCTTTTGAATCCCTCTGTGTCCATCACATGTTAGAGTTCATCATGGCTGCAATAATTCTTCATAGCTGACACCAGTGCTGCCCTAAGATCTGCCAGCAAGGGGGTGCACAAATGCTGGAAGCCTGCATCCTCCCTCCTTGAGAGCTGAGAACATCACCTCCTTTTTTTTTTCTTTGATTTACACCATTATCCCTCACCAGACCATATCAGGATGGCTCCCCAACCCAGTTACCCTCAAAACCTAGATATAACCTATGGCACTACAACTTAGCCCTCATGGCAGGGTCAAAGGTGCTTCCCTTACCCCTCCAAAGCAGGATCCAGATGGTGCCCAGTCAATGGTTCCAGGACTGAAGGAGTCTATCCTTCATCCAGCTGTGGAAAAGGAGGTTTTTCCTCCAGTCAATTTGTTCTCCCTTGGGACATTGACGTTACAATGATCCAAAGATCTGCTGACATCAAACACCCTTGTAAGCCTCCTGTCTACCTTGACACCTGGCATCTGCTAGGTGTCAGGTGCATATTGCAGGAGGCATGATAGCCAACTCTCCCACCCCTGGAGAGGAGAGCAGTCCCTTGGATGATCAGTCATCTCCCCCTGCTACCCTCTGGTGAGTTAGGCATGATCATTAACCCGGGTCACCAGCGGAGTAGGTGGTAGCACTACCATTGTGCTAGTGGTCCAGCTGATCACTTCACCTTCTTTTACATGCTTAAATACTATCCAGCCTCACTGAGGGATTCTTGGACTCAAAGGCAAACCCTGCTCTTCCAGGTGGTAGAGTAGGCTACTGTCACTGCACCACTGGACTAGCAGTAGTCCAGCTTTGTTTAAGGCATATGCACTGCATTGTTTGGATAAATGATTCTGTGATTCAACTCTAGAAAAATAGTCTTTGCTGCAATGCAATCATAATGACAAATAATTTTTCTTTAGGTTCATTAAGTTTCCCAAATTATTAAAAAGGCCAATAACCTTAGTAATTACTACTGTACTGCTAAACATTACCTTTGAGTAACACAGACAGCAACTGAACAACTACAGACAAAGTCAATACTATTTGTCTCTGCTGTAGAAACACAGAGGAGGTATAGATTCAATCTCTTGGAAGTATTTGGCTACACGTTCTTATACACAATTCATTTGTCAACATAATAGATGCAGTGTTGCACTGATATGGACCCTGCAGTTGTTTTGGCTTGTGCCTTTTTTTATTGCCTCAAGTGCTGTCTTATAGATAGAATGTGAACATAATAGTAAAGCGGCATATGTCATTAGCTACTTTTCTTACTGCACTGATTTTTTCAAAACATTTGTGAAAGTCAAAATCTGGTGCTATGTTGCATACTTTCAGCAAACAGCCAAGTAAGTATGAAACACATAAGTGTTTATACATGGAGTTACAATATTCCTATAATCTGTGTAGAACTGTGTCATCCTAAATTGGCCAGCAAAAAGACAAAATGCAGAGGCAACTCTCAAATGTTTGGAAGATTTACAGATTGAAAAGAACTTGGGGGTTATCATCACCATGAGTGACCTGAAGCACTCAACACAATGCAGGAGAGCAGCAGCAAAAGCAAATTAGATGCTGGGCTGCATAGCCAGGGGGATTACCAGCAGGAAGATAGAGGTCAGGCTAGGGTGGTACAGGTCACTTGAAGGACTACACCTAGATAACAGTGTGCAGCATTGGTGCCCTTAGGTTAAGAATGATATTAACTTGCTGGACACAGTCCAGGGAAGGGTGACCAAGAAGATCCAAGGCCAGCAGGGAAAGACCTATGAAGAGAGGATCAAAGGGCTCAACATGTACTCCTTTGAGGACAGATGGTGGGGGAGGAGGTATGACTGAGACCTTAAAATACCTTAAAGATATTTAACAGGGTGAATACAGAGAGCCTCTTCAGTCTTAGTGGTAACAAGTCCATTAGGGGCCATAGCCTAAAGCAGTTATGGAGAAGTTTGAAGAGAGATGAGGAGCCACTTTTGCAGTGAGAGAGTGGTCAAGTGAAATGCATTGTGAGAGGAGGTGGTCTCCCTGAAAATGGTGGATAACTTCAAGAGTGGATGGGCAGAACAAAAGGGAAAGTTGCTGATGAAAGGGAGTGGGGGCATTGAGGGCTGTCAAGGGGGAATTTGGGGATGGGGAAGGTCCCACTGTAGACACAGAGGGGATTTGCACACTCGAGCAGACAAGATAGACTGCAAAGCTTTCTGTTGGTATGTTGAATGTTCATATATGTCTAACCATTATTAAAGAAACGACACTATTAATTTTGTCGTAGGTAACAAAATTCCTTGGGAGGGGGACAAAAGGATTGTCATTGTCTAGAATAAAATATGAGAGAAGAATCACCACATTTCACTGCAGACCTGGGCAAAATTATCAAATTCTGATTGTGTGAAATTTTCACAGAATTTTGCTAAATTTTCTGATAGACTTTAATTGCTAATAACTTGCTCAGTATTATATATAGAGATCTGTCCATTGGCATACATGTTGTTTGGAAGAGTCCCTAAAAGGATACCAATTTCATGACATTTACATGAGGGGTGGGGAAGTTATAGAGGCTCAAATTCTGGCAATTTATTATTCATTGAAAATTTTGGAAAATATTTCTATGAGTACAACATAACCACCTTTGGGGCTAGATAACTGAAAATGCATATGCTTACTTTCTCTGAAGAGTCATAGTTGTGTAAATTGTAAGCTACAGGAGTTCAAAATGTCACAATGTATTTATTTCTTAAACTGAGTGAACATTATCAAAATATTTGGATGTTTATAGCTCCACTGCTGTTACAGGTATACACTCAACATTTGGCATGCTTACTAAACTAAAATAAATATGTCCTGGAATCTAATTAAGCTGAATAAATGTGGTTTATAGGTTAACATTTATTGTTGATACTTTAGAAATTACTGATCGTCAAAATTTGCTCACAGATTCATAGATGCATAATAGGTAATGACACTAGAATTCCACTTGTGGAATTTAAGTTTCATAAAGTGCTTATCACCATTGAATCACCTTACCTGCACTAGCATCATGGCCCTGCTCTGCTCTTCCAATACTCCTGCAACAGTGATGTCCAGCATCATGTTCCATGATGAATGAAGATATCCAGATACGTATGTTACAATGGCCTAAGTCACAACTAGTTGTAAGGCTTGGTGTCACTTGGTGCCACTGTTTTCAAGTAGTAAACATATAGACTGTTGTCTATAGGATTGTTAAAGAGTCAGCAGGTGGCATTGTATAGAAGCAATGTTGTACATGCATGTGCTTCCACAAGGCATTAAGTCAGTGAGCTCTAGTGGTTTTCTGGCATATTGCAATAATTCATGCTAGTGCACAGTGATGTTCATGACTATTCATGGTTCATCACACAAGACAGTAACCTGACACTTGGAACCATTATTCTTTTACTACACAGCCTCCTATAAACGCTACCTTATTGACACTTTAGGAAACCTCTACCTTTCTCTACAATGGCAACCCAAGTGTATGACCAGGCAAAATGTATCAGCATTGCTTGTTGGTAAATACTCAGTAACTATATGAAAAATGGTTAAGTTGATGGTTGGTACTGTAAATAGAATTAACTGTGCTTCCACAGCCTGAACTGGCACAGACTTTTTCTAGATATGTAGAGTTCAAAACCAAGATATTATTGATGAGTACGTGAAAACTGAGGCCATGCTTGCAAAGATTAGAAATTGGGTGCACCTTAGGGGTGGCTTACCCCTTGATTATACAGTACAAAGAAAAGACAGAAATGTACTCCAGGGTGAAGAGCAGACAATAGATTAAAGAAAATTAAGTGCATATTGTCATTCTTAACATGGATTTCAAATTACAACATGCATATTTATATGCAAACATAAAACAAAAAGTGAATAACAAGCAAAACAGGAAGTGGCACCTGTTGCCTCAAAAAGGGAATATTACCTGCAACAGATATACTGTCAGACAAAATGCTATGTACCTTTGCAGTGAGAAACATTTGGTTTGGCTCATAGTATGTCTGAACACCTTTTGTGCTTATAGGCTCATGTGACTTTTTGTATCCACATCATTTTTGCTACTTTCTGTTTTAAAAGATGTTATTAATTAAATAAATACTTTTTGTACACACAGTTTGTCTTACAGTATATCTATTGTAGGGTATATTCCCTTTGGAGGTAGTAGGTTTCTGTTTTGCTTGTCATTGACTTTCTTTGCTGGCACTGTATGACCCTCATGCAGCTACTTTGGTTTTTCTACATTAAAAAAAAAGTACTGTAGTGTTACAATACATAAAAACAGAGACAATGATGGCAGAAAAAGACCAGAGAGCCATCCAGTCTGCCCAAGTTCCTAATAATCCCTGGACCCGATGGTTCTTCCAAGGTACTAACCCTCCCCATCCTCTCCCCATTCTTCTCCATAGTCCTATCATCCCGGGCAGCTACCATTCCCTTCATTCTATCCCAGCCCTGCCTGAATCTCCTGACTGTTTTCACACTCACCACCTCGGCTAGCAGATTGTTCCTAGGTTCAACCACACTTTCTGTAAAGTGATACTTTCTCACATCCCTCCTGAACCTAATCCCTCCTGTTAATTTCCAACTCATGTCCATGTGACTGTTAGTTGGTATTTATGCTAAATAGTTCCCTGTACTTCACTTTGTTAATTCCCTTAAGGAATTTGAAGGTCTTCATTATATCTCCCCTCTCCCTTCTGGTTTCCAGTGAATACATATTTAGTGCCTTGAGGTGCTCCTCATAGGATCTGCCCTGCTGGCCCCAAATACATTTTATTACTCTGTGCGCACCGTCTTCGATCTATCCTTATCCTTTCTGAATTGAGAACTCCAGAGCTTGATGCAGTACTCTAGGTGAGACCTCAACAGGGATCTGTAGAGGGGAAGTATTACTTTCTTTCATCTGCTATCAATACCCCTCCCGATACATCCCAGCATCTTGTTAGCCTTACTATAGGCCTTGATGCACTGACTCAGTTGCTTAAGTGAGTTGCTGATGATAACGCCCAGATTCTGTTCCTCAGCTGTAATGCTAAGTCACTCCCCTTCCATTCAGTACTCTATCTTGGGGTTCTTTTTCCCTAGGTCCATTACCTTGCACTTTTTGGCAGTTAATTTTAACTGCCAGACCACTGACCACCCCATAGCTTTTATAGGTTTCTCTGCGTTTCTCTTATTCCCTCTTCACTATCCACCCTCCTACATGGTTGTGTGTAATCTCTGAAGAGACACAACCTACCCAGGATCCCTTTTCTAGTGTCACTAATGAACATGTTGAAGAGGACTGGAACCAGGATAGATCCCTGTGGAACCCCACACATAACCTCCCTCTATTCTGATTTAATCTTATTGACCACCACTCTCTGCTGCTTCCCCTCTAGCCAGTTACCCACCCAGTCCACTATGAGTTTAGCCACACCCAGGTCTTCCATCTTCTTGAGCAATCATTTCTAAGGTACCAAGTCAAAAGCCTTGCTTAAGTCAAAATACAGCAGATCCACAGCATGGGCCTTGTCTAATTCCTTTATCACCCAGTCAAAGAAAATCATCACGTTAGTCTGACAAGATCTTCCTGCCACAAAACTGCTATTTACTACCCTGGAGCTTGATGCTCTCCACCTAGTCTACAAGGTTCTCTTTGATCAGTGACTCCATCAGCTTCCCTGCAATAGAGGTTAGTCTGATAGGCCTGTAGTTCTCTGGTTGCCCCCTCCCCACAATGAAGTGGTACAACATCTGTCACCACCTTCCAGTTGCAGAACTTCCCCAAACCTAAGTGAGCTGTTGAACAGACTTAACAGTGGTTCAGCCAGCTCTGCTGCTAATTCCGTGAGTATCCTTGAATGCAACCCTTCTGGTCCTGGGGCCTTATCTATCTTAAGGGCAGTCAACCATTTCAGGACCCTTTCACTAGTAAGCAATGGCTGTCTCATTTCTGGGACTCCCTTAGTGCCCACTTTGATACCACTCTCTGGCATCAAGCTATACATGCAGCCTCTAACTTGAGTGTTACCAAAGCCCCTTTTCACTCTGGAAAGAGCTTCATCGGGGGCAGGGTCTACTAGTGAGTCTCTTCAATTTGTAGTAGCCTTCTCAAAATAATTCATTATTTCATTAGCATAAATAGCAGTTTCTTTAAGGTGATAAGAAACAGCTTCTTTACACCTCCAGATGCCCTTCTGTCTCCCTTTTAGTGGCAATCCTTATTCTGATATGTTCTGACCTCTTCTGTTAAATTATTTTTTGTCTTTGTAACAACCCCGAATCCCTCTCTCCTCAGCAGCTGCTACTCTTTCATACTGCCTGAACATTATATGACATCAGTAACATCATTGCATTTTATTCAGATAAATAGCAAGGAGTGACATCATAGAGTGTCTTAGAAATATGAGAAGAAAGTGCAGTAGCTGGTAAGGAGAGTGAAACCCCAAAGTCAGATTATTTATCAGAATTGTTTAAAGCTTATCAGACTACATAACAGACATGGAAATGATAACGGGAAGGCAGTTAACTACTTAAAAAAAATTCCTATCATCATTAAAGAGCAACTCTCTACTATACTAAAAATCTTAAAAACACTAGATTTACACTAACTATATTTTAACTTTGTTTTCTGGGGGTTTTTTTGTACTTCCCCCACTGTTGGTCAATTAAATACTGTAGATAATGCAGTAATTATTTTATTGAGTCTTTCAAACTGTATCTGATTGTCCCCTGCTAAACACACAACTGCTGTCTTTTAAAATGTAGCTGACTGTCCCCTACTAAACACACAATTGCTGTTTGTGACATCACAGTCTGTTATGGGGCGCATGATGATGTAATAAACAAAGGCACTGTGAGGTTAACAAGGAAGAAGCAAATGCTTTCAAATGTTTTCTATACACAGATTTTTTTTAGATGGACTACCAATATGCCCTGTAAATCTTGGAAAGAAACCTTGAAATTTAAAAAAAAAATCATCAGGTCTTGGGGAACCCTAAAGCAGGCTCGATGGACCTATGGTCTACTTCTGTCATCTCTTTTCTGTTTCTAAAATGTATTCTGTTGTAATCGTAGGAGCATCTTATTTATAAAATCACATGCTGAAGTGTAGAGTTTCTCTTTAAATGGCAGGCTTCTCAAAATAGTTGCAAAAACCCCATTGTGATGGAAATGTGCAGAAGTACAAAGAATCTTTACCTGAACTGCAATATCTTTATTTATATGATTGAAGTGTCTCATTACATGGAACAGCACTGCAATGTTATGCGGTATGTATGGAGTACTCTTTAAATAAATATCCTGTATCGCCAATAAGTCATCTAAAAAATTAAAAGTGAAGAGATATACAGATAGAAAGATGCAGATATTTCTTAGGATAATCACCCAATGTCCTCCTTTTTGGCATATCTGCACTGGCAGGGGATCCATAACTTCCAGAACACACAGCTAGAAAAACAGTAGAGGGTATAGTAGCTATGAAAAGAAGAAGAAGAAAACAATTTTCATCATACAAAATATTAATATTTTTTTCTCTACAGTGATCACCTAGCTACATAAAGTTTTAGAGTTCTAACTACATATTTGGTGCATAACAATAACAACTTTTAACAGCAGTGGCATTTACAAATAGAGCTTACAATCAATTTCATAATTTAGCCCCTAGTGTTTTATTTAGAATGGAATGTAAAATTCCACCAACAGAATTCAGGTAGAATTACCATTCTGATTCTGTGACATTCTGCTGAATTGATGTGAAAATTCTGCAAAATTCGACCAAAATTGTAATCAGTTATTTTTTTCTGATTTTAAAACACTCACTCAAATGTTACCATATGGGCAGGTATTCTGGTCCATTCAATCTGTAGAAGTGTACCAAGTTTCAGATTCCTAGGTTTAAATGGGCCTTGGTTATATATAGGTAGCCAAACATTTAATCAAAATTCAATTTTCAGTTATTTCCAACTAATTTTAAAATGCTGTATTTCAATTTCTCCTGAATTTCAAGATTTAAAGAACCACATAACATGGATATGTGAACTGAGTTTTAAATCACAGCCAGATGCCCCCATCCTGTGGCTCTTATGTTTCATCCCCCAAGGGTAGTGTCAAGGAACCTCCCCACTCCATAGGCAGAAATCTGCCTGCCTACCTGCAGGCAAGGTTTTGGGGGAGAGGCCACAGAGAAAGGTGTTTCTGCTGCAAGGCTCGTGCAGACTACTTATTGTCTTGATAGACACCTTCATCCCCTGTGCTAGACAAACAATACACTGCATGAATCTTGGAAGAAATCACTGCAGCTGCTTATTTATTAATAAATGATCAACACAATACATATCTGAGTGACATGTGCGGCTTGGGAGTCACCCCAAGTCAACCTCAGATCTCTGCACCTCTTCCTGTGAAGGAACAGAGCCTTGTGTGGATGAAGGAATGATGTACCTGTTTGAATCGGAACCCAAACAACAGTAAGTAGGGGAGCCATGTGGCTAAGTAGTCTGTGAATACCCCCACCTCATGGCACTGCAGCTGCTGACAAGTCTGGTGAGGATGGCCATGACTCCCAGAACACTGTACCAGGTCATGCGTCCTCACCTGCCTCATGCTGACTGGGGAGAGGAGCTGTTCAGAAAAAAAGCAACTTCCTCCCTTTTCCCCTTGTACAGTTATCTTGTGAGACTTCCATGCTGCCATTGGATGGATGAAGTTCAACCCCCAAGCAGTTCACTCCATATACTCCTCCAAATCTTGGCATACAGAGTCTAAAAACAAGTCACAACCATTCTCCTGCAAATGCACATCATCATTAGCATATAGTCCCTAGATAGATGTGCTGATGCTGTTGTGCCATACCATGGACCCCCCAGCAATGAATTCCATTAAGATACCATCTACATGTTCTGTCTTTTTCCTGATGATCTTCCATATGATGCCAATGGTGCCTGTAGATGATGTGAGACCAAAGGATTTTGGTCTCAGGTCACATTCCGTGAATTGTTCATAGATCCTTCTTCATCCTGAGCAAACGACTGTTGGTTTTCTGGACTCCCAGGTCATTCTTAACAAGGTGAACCAGTAGTATCTCTAGCAAATGTCCTTGATGGGCCTCCACTTCCAGCCCAGGGAAAAGTTCATCCCTGCACATACCTCTCTGACCCATCCATCATATATGCACTCTGCCCAGCTGAAATACCAGGTTCCTCCCCAAAGCCCAGCACTCTGATCTCATGGCTACCCTGTGCACAAATAAGTATATTCAAATCCAAATGTGCTTTGAACCACCAGGAGGACCTGGAAACATATGAGGGTAAGGCATATGTGACCTCACATACCATAAGAATACCTGGAACCTCCATCTGCCCAGGGCCTGAATCTATCCATCAGTAGGCCTTTGTGCTTTGGCAGTCATAACTACTAACATCCTGAAAGTGTGGGTACTGAACTTTTTCAGGTTCAGTCCCATCCATTGCAGTGCCACACCTAAGATGTGCCTAAATTGATTGGCTGTTACCAAGGTGCCATCTGCATGCTGCAGGAACAGCATCCCAGTGGGTGCACAGAGAGCAATGTATTTCAGCACCATGGCTCTCATGTCCACACTGACCCCACAGGGGTTTGCAGCATGCACCATCCTCCCATGTCCACCTGTTCTGTCTAGCTCCTCCTCAGCCATGTAAATACACCCTCTGGTGTCATGGCCACATCTTCACCTTGCAGGCCAGAGATACAGTAACCTTACCTTTGGTTAACTGTACTATCTCCAGGACCTGAAAGGCCCCATAGAAGGCATTGAGAATACAGATCTGAGAAATGTGTCTTTGAATTGTGACCAGCAGATCAATGACAGGGCCTCCCACACCAGCTCCCACTTTCCTGGGCTGAGGGGATGCCACTGATCAGCCTGCTTAGGATTTCCCCTGATCCAGCCTTCAATGGTCCTCCAAACATTGAAGGTTCGAGTGATGTCTGTTAAGCCCAGCACCAGGGTGAACCAAGAGAGCCCCACCAGGTGTTGTACAACCACCCCAGGCATCAGACACTTCCACCTTGATATCAAAATATAGCTGCATAGCTGCTTCTCAGGAGTTGGCCAACTGTTCAGCCAACCCACGTCCACCCTGATGGCATGGAAGTGCTTCACTCCTCAGTGATAGATTGCCATGGTTTGGAGCATGGTGGAGTTACCTATCCACCACCAGGCCTCAGGGTCACTTTCTCCCATAGGAAGGACAGGACCTGATGTACTTCTGAGTCCCTGCTGGACCCAGTTCCCTGAATGTCTGCCACTGTGAACAAGACAAAAGCATCAGTAGTACAATTATCAACACCAGGGACATGAACATCCTTAAAATGGATGATAAGAGGCAAGGATAAAAATCTTCATCAGGTCGCCAATTGGGCCTTGGTCCACAGCTGCTCATTAATGGTATGGAACCGAAATCATGAGCTGGAGGGAGAGAGTGAGAGGGAGCCCTTAGCCACAAGCTCTTTTCAATCCCTCTCTCTCCTGCCTTAGCTGGATGCTCCCACCCTGTGAGCAGCCCATGTAGTTCCTCCCTGGGAGCGGTGCCATGGCACCTCCCCACTCATATGGGTGGAAAAGCTTCCTCTGCTGCAAAGATTATGCAGACTGTTTATTTGTCTCACTGGTCTTTTGGGGAAAGGGTAGGTGTCACTCTCATTTCCTTGCAGTCTTGTCTGTTTCTGCATCTGGCTTTCTTGTTTTATATACTCCTGATTTGCGTACTGTTTCCCCAGCTTTCTTTCCTGTTCCTCGGTTAGTAGCACTGCTAATTGCCACTTCTGTTGGTTCTTCATGGGCGGGAGTGAGATACACATCCCTCAGTTCCTGTTCCTGTGCTGTGCAGTCTTACATTATGTGGCAAGAAGACTGTGAAAAACAAATATTAATAAACCTGGCCTGTATCACTGGCCCTGAATGGAAGTTGTCCTGTTCAGTGGTAAAATTTATGAGAAGTGATGTACATATGGTGTGCAAATGCACTGTAGGTGCACCCCTTTGTTACTGCACCAGACACTTCTTCTGCAGGGTATACCCCTTTCCTAGTAAGCCCACTACTACAATTTTTGTGAAAGAGTACCCATTAAGTAAGTGTATATATGTGTGCGTGTGTGTGTGTGCTTAACACTCTTTGGCTGCTATGCCTGACACCTAGGGCTGGATTTTTAATGATACACATCACATTCATAGTACAATTCTGAAACTTGCGACAGAACTGCTAGACCTCATAAAACATGGTCTAACTATATGTTTCAAGTGCCGCAAGTTGCACTACAACAATGACAAATGCAGCAAAGTAATGACACATGCATCATTTTTGTGCTGTAAAGAGACAGAAATGCTACAAATGCATAGAGACATTTGCAAATACCATGCAAACATTTGCAGTAATGCAATGTGTGCACAAAGCTGGACCTGCAATTGTGACATGAGTTTCACTGTTGAGCCCTCATTTAGTAGTCTTCTCTGTCATGAACAGACAATATAAAAATGTAATTTATAATTTTTTTATATATATATATTTTGCAGTCTTCTGACAAAGCAACTCTGAGTCACTCCATGTTCATTCTAAGTTGTGTTAAGCACTATGCTACACTGTCTATGCATCTTGTTCTACTTTGAGACTGTAGCTTGTACTTCTAGCCTCACATGAAAATAGCACAGATAAGCAAAATAAAGTTTATGGTAAGTAGAAACACTTATCCAAAGTGTGCACGTGTCAGTATGGTCCTTGGCCGCATAGCAGACTATGGTTTGGCAGCTATTTCTCCCAGATCTGTGTAGCCTACTGGTAACCTTGATTGTAGCACCCCCCCCCCCAGTCTGAAAGTGACAAATAAAGAAAGATACAGAAAACAGAAGAACGGACTACTGCTTTTCATCAGTAACACCCTTTGGCCCTACTGGTTGACCAGCCTATAAAGAAGAAAAGAAACAGTGAAAAACTCCTATCCAACGTCCCCAACCATACACTACAATTTAAGGAAGTTAAAAAAATTTTTGCCATGCTGCTGCAGAACTGAAAGTAAAACTGCTCTGTAGCTGGTTCAAACTGCTGTCTGTTCCTGCTACAGGAGGCCCGTGCCATCCTCACTCATAAAGCCTGAAAAAGTATTTTACCATAACAAAATATTTGATATAGCACATAAAAGTGCCCCTGTGATGTTTTGGCTTTCAATGTTCTTTTACTCTGCCCTGCCATCAGCACATAAATAATCCTTTGTTGTGAACTATCTGACAGAGCACTAGTGCTGTACAGAATGTTTAGATTGTGACAGAAAGGAATTCCACAAAATTTCATTATATTCCGCAGAATTCCATTGGTAGCAGAATTTTTACATTTCACAGGTGGAACTGTTTTCATGTATTAGTAATCCACAGTTTGCATAAACTGCAAATTCATTTTCCACAATCTGTGGAAAATTATTCTGCAGTTTACATGATCCATGGGCAATTTTTCCCTGGTTTACAAATAAATGCTTTTTGGAATTCTGTGTAATATAAAAAGAAATTCTGAGTGGGCCCATCAGTGTAACGGTATGCGTACTTCTCATGATGCCAGCGACCAGGATTCAGGAACAACCTTTGGTCATTGGGGGCTGATGGGGGTTAGAGAATTGACATCTCAGAGGATGCTTCCCTCCAGAGAGGGAGGGTTCTGTCCTCCACCATGTCCCTACCATCTGAGTGACCACAGGTGGTAGTGTGGCTGAAGGACAGAGGAGAGGTAGGATGTCACTGATACTGGCATGCAGAGCTGCACACAGCATGTGCAGACATGCCCTAATGTCCATGCATGTGACATCCCCAGGGGCTGGGAGAAAAAGGAAAAAATAGGCCCAGCACCCCGTGATGATGGAAGTGGGTATATCATCCCCTCACCTCCTGAGCATGGCACTGCCTGATGTAGAAAGATGTTTGGGGGTACATTCCCCCCAACCAAAAACCCACCTGGGGGGTACAACCACAACTCCATGAAGGGAGGTGGCTTTGGCGGGGAGATGGGGGGATCAGGGATGCCTGGTGGTCCTGTGGAGAAGTGGAGCTGCTGGAGAGACAGGGGCATAAACAGAGAGAGAAAAAAAAAAAGTAATTCCAGAAAACATTATGGAAGAAGAATGACCATTCTACACAAATTGTGATGACAGAATTCCACATTCTACACAGCTCTACAGGGCACTGATACTGGGCTGGAATTTCAGAAAGGTCAGATCCAGATGCAGTTGCGTGCTGCACCTATGCCTGCCAAACTGCTTCCAAGCAGCAAAGCAGCCAAGCAACCCAGCTTTTTTTTTCAAATGGTACATTTGCTTGCAACAGAAAGTCATGACATGTGGCAAACAACTTGACGCAAATGTGATTTTGTTCATTTTTGGTCACTGTTGCATCTTTTTTTGGATACAAATTTCAAACACAGGGCTAACAATTTGGATAGATTTCCCTTTTGAACATAGAGGCAGGTGACTTTTGGATGGATGTTTTTGTAAATGCTGCCCCTCGACTTTACAACTGCTACACAATATAATTACCCACAGTAGTCCACCATGGTAATTATCTGGCTTTACACTGCACTTGGAGAAACTATGAAATGACTACATTAACAGTGGGGGGGGGGGGCCAAAAGATCCAGCTGAGATCTGCCTGCCTCTATTTTCAAAGCTGGACTTCTGTCCAGCTAGTAGAACAGGGGGCAGGATTTTCAAAGGATCTAGCTGAGGTTGGCCTGTCACAATTTTCAAAATGAAAATGTATCAAAAGGTTATGGCTATGGGGGAGGAAATTTTCAAAGACTATAATAGTAGCAGTCGATTTGGTGATTTATCTTCTAAAATCTGTGGAGATCTCTAAGGAGGTTTTTAAAATAGTTCCTGCAGCATAGGCAATCCCAAAGATTTTTTCTGTCTTCAGAGACTCTTAGGAGATAACTTGCTGAATCAATTGCTACCACTGTATTCCTGGATGCAGTTTGTTTGGGGATACAATTCTGGATTTAAGAGTAAATAAGAGTAAATTGCCATCTTCACTTTTCAAAGCTATGGCATAACTAGGCTCAGTTTTCAAAACTCTGACTTGAAGGATACCTAAACAACATTTTGACAACAAACTATTCAAAAATCTGACTCCGTAGGTGACTAAAGGAAAGGCTGCTGTATTCATTAAGACTAAAATTACATTTACATAGTTTACCTAAATGTGGTTCCAGAGCATTTGAAAACTGTAAAATCAGCCTTCCAATTTAAAAAAAATTGTCTTACCTGCTTCCTAAAATGGCTGCCAAATGTGTTATGTGATGACATCATCGGAGCCAAAGTCAGAGAGATATATGGTTCTCTATAGTGCTAAGTAGTTCTTTTTTCCCTTTGTATAGAATTGTTTCACCGAAATGGTCAAAACCATGTGCATTATTTTGTATAATGCACATGTTAGGCTATGGTTCTGTTCAGTTTGTTTATTTTAACATGCTGAAAATGTGTTTTAATCCAACCGACTTTCTCTGTGGAAAACCACAATGCAGTACAAATCTTGAATAACCTGCTGGTCTAGTGGTTATGGTGGATCCAGGATGTTATAATGGGGTACTGGGGTGGTGTGCATGCTTAATATGCACTTTCTAACATTTTTATTAAACCTTTATATTTTCTGCTATTATTCTTTTCTAGTACGTTTTTGACAGAACCTACAAATGTAATCCATATTATGAATGTAAACATTCGTATTTGTACAATCAATAAATCAGACTTCTTCAACAAAGTGAAATGCAGCAGCAGCAAGCAAGTACATTACTATGTGGGTGGGGGTGCAGCCACATCCTTTACCACCCCCTAGAGCCACTACTTTTTTGTAGCAAAGTTCTTGTGCAGTCCAATGTTAGAGTTCATACTTTCTCAAAACTCAAATGTATTCTTGTCTTGTCTTTTTCTTCCCATGGGAAATAATAATAATAATAATAAGAAGAAGAATCAGCATTTATATAGTGGTTTTCATGCACATTGTATCCCAAGGTGCTTTACAAGCAATACGAGACTGATAATGAAGTGACTGAATGAGTAGTAGCTGCTGTTCCATACATTAACATCCACACAAAGCCTTGGACATTTGCATTACCTGGTTTTATGGGAAGGGGAATGTTGTCCAGGACAACGTGGTCAGGTTAGTGATCAAGGTGCTGGCAGCCCCACATCTTATTTCTCACAGTAATCTGCTCATATTTCTCTCCTTCTGTCTTCCCCTTCCCTGAATATAGCAGTACCTTGCAAGGGTGGCCTTCTCAGTCACCCTCTGGTATTCATTCTTCACTACTCCTCCTCACACCAAAAACTGGTGAGCTCATCACCCTTCTGCATCATGAATGCAAGTAGTACAGTCCCTGTTTTATTTTAACATATTAAATATAAACATATCTTTCCAGTAAGTGAGAATCATAGCAGCAGGGAACAAGGGGAATGCTGACCTTTCCTATCCTTAAAAGATCTAGGCTACCTTTGATTAGGCACTATTAAATGATGGGTGTGCACATCATTATGCACGTCATTTAATAGTGCCTAATCATAGGTGGCTTAGCTCTTATATGGGTAGGAAATCCTATTTTTCCACTTGTGCCATGCTGCTATCAGCCTGGCTTACCAGAAGATCATATTTATTATTAATATGGAACTATAGCATGGGAGACTATACTAACCACATTCGTGATGCGGAAGGGTAGTGAACTAACCAGCTTTTCATGTGGGAAGCAGGTGAGAAGAATGAATGCCAGAGAGGGACTGAAGAGGACATTCCAGCAGGGTACAGCTATATTCAGGTTAGTTGAAGACATGAAGGAGGATGCTGAGCAGATCACTGTGAGATCTGAAATGTGGGGTTGCCAGCATCGTGATCACTACCTGACTGTGGATGAGAGTAGACAGCAATGACAACTACTCAGAGTGGAAGGGCTGCACCTAAACTGTTACTTGAATTCAGTGTAGGGAGATAACCTTTGGGTGGGGGGGGTTGACATTTGTTAAACAGTATTGAGGAAGTTGTGTATAGCTCATTCAAGATTTGGAAGGGTGGTAGCCGGCCAACTCACATTGTGGAGTACAGCACAGAAAAGTACTGGAGAAGAATTGCTGGGAACAGTCCTGTGGGGTTCTGCAGATCACAGGTAAAGGAGTAGACTGACATTGGAAGTCAGGTTGATTCACTCAAGGTATTAGTATGCCTCTCCTGCTGATAATATTGTTATTCATTGTAAGTGCAGTCCTTATGAGGGCATGAACAGCAGTTTTTCTGGTGGGTCATGATGCTTATTGCGTGGCCCTCCAGGAAGACCTAGTTGTTGGTTAATGAGGTGAGAAAACAACAAAACAGGGAACTGTACATACTACCATCACTGTGCAGAAGGGTGGTGATCCACTCAATGTTTACTGTGGGGCCAGAAGTCAAACATTGAGAATGTGAATTGGAGAGTGATTTGGGAGGCATTTTTCAACAGTGCCAGCTGATAATGTCTATCAGTATAGGTGTGCACAACCCTCTGAGGTACAAGATTACAATCTGAGGTGTGATACTTCTCTTCATGAGACTGCTAGCTCATATGCGGCTTCAGGCAGTACTAAGGACAGCGTATGGATGGTGGCATGTTCAATAGAAGGCAGGCTAGGTGCAGGGGGTTCACATGGAAAAAAAGGCAGTATTTGTGGATTAACAGGCGAGCATGAGCTTTGGAACTGAGCAAGACCAGTACTTTGCTGTGTGACCCTAAGCAAGTCACTAAACTTCCTAGTTCTCCCAGGCCACACCTGTAAGGAACCTTTCAACTTAGTGTGTCTCTCCTGGTTATCAAAAAATAAAATCAGTGCATCATATAACTACTAGACCATCAGGTATTTGAAGTGTTGTACTGTAATGCAGTTTGCCAAAGAAAAAGTCAGCTGGATTGCAAAACATTTTCTGCAAGTTAAAGTAAACAAAATGAACAAAATCATAGCCTAACATGTTTACTGATCAAAATAATCCATGAGGTAATGCATGGTGTTGATCATTCTGGTACAACAATTCAAAATAAAGAGGGAAAGAAGAACTAGTTAGCACTATAGAAATATATGTGAATCTCTGGTTCTGGCTCCGATGATGTCATCATGACTCATCACTTAACACACTTGGTAGACATCTTAGGGAGAAGCCAAGGCTGTTTTCTGAAAGTATAAGGCTGATGTTTACATTTTTCAAAAGCTATGAAACTGCATTTATGTTATTTACACAAATGCAGTTTTAGCATATATGTAAACAGCAACCTTTACTTTACCTCACAATGAAGCAAGATTTTGGAGTTTGCAGTTTTAAAAAACTGCTTGTTTAGATACCCTTTAATAATATTCAGTTTGCAGTCGTCTGATATAAATGTGCCTGGACAGACTTTTTAACAGACTATAACATGTATTTGTCATCTAAAACTGGGGTGTAAAGTACCATAAGATTGTTTGAAATGCTTCAGATATGCTTTAGAATGGGGTGTAGACATACCTTGGCTGCTACTGACTTTGATGTAACTAGGAGTTGCATCCATTTTATGACTTAAAAAAACCCTGCCACTGTTATATGGTCTAAAAGCATCTGAATTTTGTGATTAAAAAAAATCATGGTGTAACCCCCCCTACAAATGGGGGTTCCCAAAAAGTTTTCCTTGAGCTTGCCTAAATGCTCACTGCAAGGTTGGTGTTCTGTGTTTTAGCAGTTTAAATGTTATTGCCAGAGAGTGCCTGTATAGCCTCCATGTGCTATCTCTTTAAGAGCTGTCTAGATTGCAGTTATAATTAATCTGGGAGGGAGCTGAGTGTTTCTATGCTCGAGTCCCACCCGGGCTGCCAGATAATCACTCCGTTCTGCCATCACTATTAGCGCAGAGGGAGCTCTGTTAGAAGATGTAACTGTTTGTTTATTATCTATTAGAATGGTAAACATATTGTAGTTTGTCTAACCTGCCTTCTTTGCAGCATGGACAGTTCTGTTTATCACCACCATCTTGGTCCTGGACTGCTGAAATGGGCCAATCAGTACTTTTGGGGACTCTAAGATGGAGCCTGTCCCCAGGGGGTCTTGTGGGAGCAAAATTCTGTAGGAATTGTAGTTTTGGGCTTTTGGAGCCTACATGAACCTGGAGGGGGTGCTCTTGTTGTGACTGGCAGAGGAATCAGCCAACTGAACCTTTTGGATCCTGGGGAAAGTCCCAGGCCGCTTGCAGCTAGGTCAGATCTCAGTTGGGAAGGGCAGGAGTAACAGTTCAAGATAGTCGAGCAGCCATCCTGTGTAGATTCGCGTTGAAGAACTGTAAAAGGGCTTAGTTTTGGCCTGTCTGCCTGCATACTGTCTCTGAGAGGAAAATTGAAGTTTAGTCAGACTGAATCCAAATCGAGAAGAGTGAGATAAGCCACTGGACTGTGACCAGGCTGTTAACCTGAAGAAGATCGAAGATTTGCTGAATGCGATCAGCCTGTCAGGACTTCCAGCTACCTCTGAACTCCCGGGTTTTGCAGAGGCTCTGTAATTGCAACCGGAGAGCCATTTGCCTGGTACAGTGGAATTTCTTTACATGTAAATGTGCTGTGTGCTGATAGTGGGTCGTGATTTGGTTCCCCACTGTGTGTCTGAACTGTGTTTTGTTTGCTGAAGGCTGCATCCAGCTCCAGGGACTGAATCTGTATTCATCTCTGTTTGGTCTGGGCCTTGCCACACTGGCCCAGCCAGAATACCCGCTACACAGAGAAAGCTATCGACGAGAGATCTGACTGGGGATCAGCCCCCTGCTCAATGCATTGAACAGGAATGATGCCTCGGTGATTTGTGTGGGCCCTGCTTCTCCTGGGACTCCAGCTCAACAACCTGCAGTCTCAATTTTATCCTGCCTGTGTCCTGTATAGGGTATCGTGAGTAAACATCAGGGTAACTCCCTGCAACAACAGCTAAATCTAAAGTGTTGTCATCTGATTGCCTTGTTGTTTTTTCGGTCATGAACTGAACCCTCCAGCTCCAGATTACAGATAGTGTGTGTTGTGCATGTTGCTTTCTTCTATCACAGGGCCCCAACCAGCTGTGACACTGGCCTGCTCTGGGCAATGTTCCTGGCTAGCCACCTCTTCCCCACCTGGATACCCAGAGTGTGTGACTGTGTAGGGACTCTGAAGTGCATGCATGACTGTTTGATTGATATAGCCTTTAAGCAAATCAACCTGATTATGCCCCTCCCTTGTTCAAATCCCCTGAAGAAATCAGATCTAACTCTTTTTGCATTTAACCTGACAGTGGTTCCAGTTTGTGCCAAAAGTACTGTACAGTTGCTATTTGCTGTGCATAACCTTGTTTTACAGGGGGTCTCCAGGGTCAAGCTAGAGGAATCAGCCCTAGTGGTAAGTGCAAACAGTGTGGGTAACTGCATGATGAATAAGGGTCATTGTGAAAGTGATTATTGTTCAGACCATTAGAAGGGACAGGGGGGGGGTTACAGTGTCCCAGAGAGCTGTGCCCAGGTTAGCTTGACCACTAACAACCTTGACCTCTGGGTGGAGGCACCCATTCCAGTACTCAGGCCCCTTAACCTGCAACTAGCCATGCAAGCAAGGGTAATAGCTCCTGGGATAGCACCACCTAGGGGTTACATCTGAAAAAAAAAAAGATTTAAACTGCATTTGTGTCATTCCCACCCCACCCCCAAATCAGCACTTTCTGTCACAAGTAGGTTATCTTTTAAAAATGGCAGCAAGGCTGCTCAGGCAAATTTGTCCAGCAGAAGATGATGCGGCAACATACATCTGTGTCTACACCAACCTTTTGAAAGTCCTTCTTCATCTATTAGCTGGTCTATAGCAGTCTAAATTCCATATCCCCCACAAAAAATATATATTCAATTGCAGTAAAAAGGCTCACTTAGGTAGGTATGAAAACTTCTGCTGTAGGTGCACAGCGAGACTTGTGTTCTCAAAGACTGGAGACAACAGACAGTGCGGGCAAGCTGCTAGAGAACAGAACTGTTAAGTTACCAATTTCCAGCAATAACGCTGTTGTTGACATCAGCAGGACACAAATGTTATCAAATTAAAAATAGCTGAATTTTAGTACATTCTGCTCTCCATTGCTAGAGATATTTTCACAAAATTAGCTTATTGGACCCTTAGGCTTTATTTGTTCCTGCTACTTTTCTGGCTCAGAAATCATAAAAACCCTCTGCTTGTGATATCAGAACAATTTCCATGACATCATGTAGTGATGTCACAAGAAGATGATTGGGCTGCAGGATCCCACTGTAAAAAAAAAAAATTCTGGGCCCGATTTTCAAAGGCCCCAGGGTGGCACAAGGGGCTTGTGTCCCAATGATTGGCTCAAAGTGCCGCTTGTGCCAAACGATGCCCTGGGAGTGATTCACAAATGCAGCCTGTATCTACCACAGGCAACCTGCTCTGAACTGGGCTTGCAGTGCCTGTGCACCATGAAATGGGCTGCAGCAAGGTGCTAGGGGCTTGCAGCAGATGCAGGCTGCCTTAGCTACATAATCAGGATTCACAGACCTCACACAAAAAGTGAATTTCTAAGTACCCTTAGACCAACCAGGGCTGGTCTAAGGGTATAAGAATTTCACCCTCTGGATGAGATGAGTGCTGTGCGGCAATGTGCCATGGTTCCTTGCCCCAGCCACAATCCTCCCGATATGTCTAATACATCCCGGGCAGTATAATTGCCCCCAAACCCTGAACTGCCCAAAATGTACATTATGTCATAAATTATTTATATGGTGATTTAGCAGCTGCCCCTACACAATCCCCAATCACCCATAATAATCAGTATAACAAACCAGCAGTGACCCCTCCAGCCCTGATCTCCTGGTAGGGGAATGAAATTATCCCTGGTGGTCTAGTGGAGCCTCAAGCCCCGATCCCTCATTTGTGAATTACCCAAATACCTGGTGATCTAGTGGATCCCCCACCCCACAGTGCCCTACCAGCCACTCCCTCATCCCATACCTGAGCTAGCAACTGGCACAGCCCACCGCTCACCACCATGGCCAGTCACTGACTGAGCTCTGAATGAACACATACTGTATATAGTAGGCACTCTGTTATTGACAGCTGTCTGTCACTGAGCACCTACTATATGCAGTAAGTGCTCATTCAGAGCTCAGTCAGTGGCTGGCCATGGTGGTGAGTGGCCATGCCAGTCACTGGTGGGGAATGGGATGAGGGAGCGGGGAAGTAGGGCACTGTGGGGTGGATGGTCCTCTAAACCACCAGGTATTTGGGTAATTCACATATTGGGATGATCAGGGTTGAAGGGCTCCACTAGACCACCAGGGATAATTTCATTCCTATATCGGGAGATCAGGACTGGGGGACAACTATTGGGTTGTTATACTGATTATTATGAGTGATCAGGGTTTGTGGGAGGGGGAGCCGCTAGATCTCCATATAAATAACTTATGAAATAATGTACATTAGGGGCAGTTCAGGGCTTTGGGGACACTAGACCACCAGGGGGTGTTGCACTTCATATAATTGGAGATCAAGAACTATACCGGTAGATTGGGGCTGGGGGGGGGGTGATCAGCTAGATCACCAGGGAATATTAAGAGACATTGCCATGTGGATGCCCACAGCTTGCAACACCCTGTCCAGGTGCACCCTTTGTTTGGTGCATTGCTATGGTTGCCGCAAGTCGTGGGACTTTGCCACCGGGACTCTACCCAATCAAGAATCGGGTGCAGGGTCCCTGGCACACCAGCAATTGGTGCTAGTCACCTTTGGTGTGGCTTGCACCATCTTTTGAGAATCAAGCTCTCTGAGTTTAACTGCAAACACAGTGCCTGCCCTGACAATAAGGAGAGTCTAGAATAATGATGTTTGCAGCAGTACTGAGCTACTTATGATGTATAGGTACACTATGAGCATATTACTGTATGATTACTACATTATTATGTGAGGTCATGTTAAAGAGACTTTATATGGTGAAAAAATGGGCATTGTGTATGATCAAATACAAGGTAGTGAGATGTTCCTACATCCATAAGCATCATGAAACATGTATTTATACACATTACATTTACTGTGTGTCAGTATTTGCTTTGGAACAAGGACCACCATAATTGCCAAAATTTGGAGACAATTGTATGCTGTACATACTTTACTACTTCTCTGCCAATAATTACAAAGTTTTTAGAACATGTAAGTGGAAAACATTGGTAATACTAGGGCCTAAGAACAATATCGAGATTCTCATTTTCTCTGGTTTAGTAATGTCAACTTAATAAAAGCATTATCATTGAATAAGAAAGAGTTAATAATGTGGAAAGTGGTATGGTTGAAATTGATTAAAAAATGTATTAAATGATATCAACAGAAAGCACAGTTGGTAGCTACAATCAATTGTGTATTTGGGAAACAAAATTATCTGTTTAGGGTTCTCAGCAAGGTTTCTTATTTAAATCAGAATCAGCATGACACTTATTTTCAGTTGATTAAAATGAGAATTTTCCATTGAACTACATCTCATAAATACAATCTTGAAATGTTCTTCCGTCTCCCTTCAAAATAAAGCTTAATACCTGATTCTTTTTTTTTTTATATTTATTTATTTTAAACATGTTGCCTGAAAGACATACTGAGCTGGTAACAACTCATTTTCAGATATATACTGGGAGAGGGGAAGGGGAAAGTACAACAAAATACAAGCTAGAATAATACAAAAATACAATATGAAAGAAGAAGCAACACACTGAACAATTATGCAAGGATATACTTCAGTGTAGTAAAATATACAATGCACTGAAGTGCAGAAGGAGAACAATTTGTAAGGTACACCATGGCCAAACTGGGTTCAGTAGGAATGACTTGAAAATGGAGGGTGAAAGGGGAGCTGGACTAGTGTAACTGCAGAGCAGAGTGAGAGGAGCAGGGGTAGAGGAGTGGTGAGCGACAGCCAAAGGCCCAGTGTGAGGGGTATCTGCAGGACCAAGCAGTGAAGTAACAGAGGAGAGATTTGAGAGAGAGAAGGGAGGAGCAGAATGGATAGTAGGGGGAACCTCATTATTTGGGGAAGTGGAAGAGGAAGGCAGCTTGACCAGAAGAGGATTTCCTTGGAGGTGAGATAAAGTTCAGTATGTTTGCTTGAAAAGTTGACATACATCAAATTAGTGTTCTTACATAAATGATAACACATCATAGGGTGTAAAATAATTGCTTTCTTTGGGGAGCTCACCACTTATTCTCTTCTCTGGAACGATGGTCATTACAGCATAACTACATACTCTACAGTATGTTATTATAACTATAAAATGATCATGTGATTGGATTTCACTAATCACAGTACATAGATGATTCCTTCCCATTTATTAATAAAAACCTTGTATATCATTTCTTTCTAAATTTGTTCTAGTGGTTTGCTTGCATCATGACATAAATGTATTTCTCTTGAAAAAGCAAAGGGAGAGGGATAATATTTATTTGTCCTACATATACAGTAATAATTGTTGAACTATCTTCTAATGTAAAACTTCAACTCAGTCTATTAAACAATAAGAATACAAGTTAAAATCCTGGGCAGTGATGTGATTTCCCATTATAGTGTTTCAGCTTAAAAACAGTTTCATAGGTAAAGACATGTTTAGAAAAAGTTAACCTCATTACCATTCCACTGTGACAGCCTTTACCACTTTAAATGCTATGTTGTTGCACGTTTCAAATGGTGCCTTATTTATGTTGATTAAAACTTGTATTATAAGAGTATCTTAATTGTTGGACCTTGTTACAAGACCCCTGCCTTCCAGTTAACAGATTTACCACATGTGCAGCTAACTTTGGAAAAGGCATGGAAAATTCAAGGTCACTTCTGTAGTCTTGAAATGATGTTTATATGTAATGTGAATATATCATTTTGGAAACACATTTTCATATCAAACTGAGGGGGAAAAGTATTCCATAGCTATTTATTGTGCTAACATATGAACTCACAATCTGAAATTGATTAAATTAAACAATCTTAAAACTTAAATAAAAGTGTTTATGTCAGCATAGTGAAAGTGTATTACTAGTATGTGTTTTATTTTTTTTATTTATTGAAATCTTAGAATTACAAACCTTTGATGCCAAAGACTCCTTTACAAAGGCTCCATGTCAGAGTCACAACAAAAAACAGGAGGTGTACAAGAAAAAAAAAGATACAATAATGCAGATATACAACAGAACAAGGGAGTACAACTCCCTTAATACAGCAAACAAGGTACAAAACAGATACAGGTAGATATACAGAAACATCAAAGTCTAAGTGGGCTCTTCAGGCAGGGACAGGTCACAAGGTAGTACAAGGTTAAGCAGACCTAAAATTGAGGGAATTGGTGCATGATTACTGAAATGTATTAATAAATAAATTATTAGTACATGTACTGTATATAGTACAAGTACAATTACACTTTTTAAATACATTGAAATATTTTCTTACTGTCAATATAGTGAAAGTATATTATAGTATATCGACATAGCACAATTATACTTTAGCACTACATTGAAACAACTAATTTTATTGATATACAGTAGTGCAAGTGCAGATATGGTAAAAGTATACTTATACATCAAAAGTGTATTGACAGGACTTATCCATCTTGACTTATTTGCAAAATTTCATTACAAAATTAATTTCCTAACCCTAATGGTTCCAAAGTTTGGTCTTTGTAAAGCTAATTTCTTTGAAAAGGGCTAACAACTTTGGAACCATTCATGCTAGGAACTTAGATTTTGTTTTAATTAAAGCTTGTTATCAGGTTGATATAGTTGTGTTCTATTCAAAGAAATACAAGTAAGCAATAACCCACTCAAGCATGTGCAGTTATTAGGGATTAATATGAGGGCCCTCTTCCACATGTTGTAAAATCACATATATCCCATTAATACAAAGCATTATGGGAACAATATGCAAATCACCATGAAATAATTTAGACTGGTTCTGCTTTAAGCAAAAGTGCATTGTGCCAAATGATTTTTCACACAATTTTCAAAAACCAAAAACAGAAGACACTGACACATGTTTCATCTTTTTTGAGACTGGTCAACATGACTGTTCTGTATCTCAGCCCAGGAGAAAGGGAAACCAGCCCTATGATGGTCTTAATAATTTAAGTCATGCTGAGTCACAAATAGGAAAACAATCTAAAAAAAAAAAAAAAAGAACCTCAGCACAAAAGCACTGAGGCAAGAGCAATACAATGAGCACATATTATTAGTATATCCACATAGTACAAGTCTAATTGATATTTAATATTTATTGCCAATGCCCTTTCTAGGTAATCCTTACCTCTGTGATTTTGTGCTGAGGGTCTTTTTATTTTATACTGTGTTCTGTTCATACAGATTTATTTTGTCAGTGCATTATACTGCCATAATGTTATGATCTAATGTACTGTGGTATCTCAGTGTATAGCAACGTGTATCCGTGCATGGCAACTGTACCAACAGGACTTAAACGTTTTGACCTGACTCCAAGCTTTTATTTTAGAAAAGATCCTAGCCCTAACATTTCTAAAGTTAGCCTACCCTATATATGTTTTTTTAAAGGGTGAACTTTGAAACCGTCAGTGCTACTGTAGGAACATAATTATTTTTTAATTGAAAACTTGGTGTCATGGTAACATGGCTGTGTCTTGCCAATAGTTTCCATGTATGGATACACTTTGATACTTTATAGATCAAGACACTTTTAACCAAAATGTTATTTAGTTGGAAATGAGTAGGCACGCTTAACATGTATTGAAAAATCAGGTGTCCAACTGGTTAATGGTGGTAGAGAATGCATAATATAACATTGGCAGCTGCAGCTGAAGATAAATGTGGTAATACATCAAGGAGAACCATACCATTTTCTAGTCACAATACTATTCCTGTTATCCTTTACTCTTCTGATATTGAATTACTCACTGTACTGCTAATTATTTAATATTTGTTCCTTGGTGAAATGGTACTGTTTAAAAAAAAATACTTTTTTTCCACTTTGTCACAGAAGTCTGTAATGGTCTACTTATATGTGACATTCCCAATCATTCATGGTTTAAAAAAACTTAGGCTATATCTAAAGGACATAACACTCCTTTTCCTGTCTATAATTGTATTCCATGAACTAAATATCTATTACTGAGTTGTAAGATTGATTTTACTGGCCTACTGTATGTAATCAGTACCTGCACTGCATATTCTTACTGTGTGTCAGATTATGTGACTCAGGGCTACCTCTTGTCTGGGTTGTTCCTGTAAATGAGCTTTTTAGCCCAGTGTTCTTCTGGGTTACAAATAAAAAAAGTAAAAAAAAAATAACAGTTGGGGGTGTGTGGCTAGCCACCAACAAGATGGTTTTATACAGAGCCTTACTCAGGAATAATCCCCTATCATCTGTATTGAATCTGGCACAACATAGTTTAAAACCTAGCTCTGGAGATAAAGCTGCTCAACCTGAAACAATTGATACCTGTTTTGAATGAAATCACTTAGTATGACCAGCATGGGTCGACCAATTTCATGGCGCACTTTCACTTTTCATCTACTCCCCATCTCCCGCACCTCTGTCACACACTGTGCTAGGCCTACAGCTTGACCCTGAGATGGTGGAGGTCTCCAACAGTCTCACTCTATAAATTTCAATGATGGAACAGCATGCAGTGGCACCATCAGAGATGGCCCATATCTTTGTTATGCTAGCCCAGATATTAAAAGTTATGACTAGCCTAAAATTTGTAGTGGCACAAACTAATAGAAACCTCACAGCTCTGAGGACCTGAGTCAAGATGACAGAGTGGAGAATCCAAATTAAAAATAGAGAAATAAGTAAAAAAAAATAACAATTGGAAGGGGTATAGCTAGTCACCAACAAGAGGTTGCTTAATCCTGAGGCAGAGCCTTACCCAGGATTAATCCACTATCATGCATATTGAATATGGCACAACATGATTTAAAACCTAGCTCAAGAGATCACTCTGAAACAACTGATAACCTGTTTAGAGTGGAATGGTTAAGTATTATCAGCATGGATTGACCTAGTTTGTGGCACACTTTCACTTTTCTTCTGCTCTTTTTTCCCATGCCTGTGTTACACTGTCTGATAGGCCTGTAGCCTAGCCCACAGATGGCGGGGTCTCCTGTAGTCTCACTCTACAAGTTCCTGTGATGGCACAGCTTGCAGTAGCACCATCAGTCATGGCCCATATCTTGCCTATGCTAGCACAGATACTGAAAGATATGACCAACCTATAATTTGCAGTGGCACAAACCAGTAGAGACCTGACAGCTCTGAGGACCTGAGTCAGGACGATGGGATGGAGAATCCAGCATGTTGAAGAAGTGTCAGATGATCTGCCAGCCAAACTTTAATAGCCCAACAGAGACAGTAAAAAGCAGGTGCACACTGTAATTTTTCCAGCCCCTCTCAAACATATATGGTAGCTGAGCTGCTCCAGTGTTGAGGGATATTAAAAATACCATGTGATTCAGTCCAGTAAAAAAGTTATAACACACCTAATTTGTACCCCAGAAAAAACAGAGCTGCTTCCTGAACCTGCTGACATGCCCAAGGGCAGGCACCTGCAGCCCCCTTTTGTGATGTCAGAAAATGAGGACTGTGTGTGCTTCATTGACCTGTATGATTGCGATTTTTACCATAGGTTTTAGTAATATTTAGAGGTGCGATTTAGAAAATTCAAAGCGACCGCTTGAGTTATAGGGACTGATACTCCAGTGGTCACTTTGATTTGTTTATATCACAACTCTAAATATTACTAAAAGGTATCAAAAAATTGTGCTCATATAAGTCTCAACGTAAGGAGCAGTTTGAACACTTACCCAGAATTCCTGGCTGCAGTATGTAAATCAGCTGTGCCCACTACTGAAAAAGTGCTCAGCTAATAGAAAGCTCTCACCTGGAAGTAACAGCTCAGACACAAATGGCACCTCTAGGAGACATATGCTAAGAGCAGTCCAGCCCCTAGCCTTACTGTCTACTGATGTTCACCGACTGCTGTAGCCACTATTGAAATAGTGGTCAGCTAATATAAAGCTCTCAGCCAGCAACAACCGGCAGCAACAGCTCAGACACAAAGGGCAACCCAGGAGGAATTTGCCACGTGTTGTTCAGCACCTAGCCTTACTGTCTGCTAAGCTTCACTGATCTTCAGCTCAGACACAAAGGGCAGCCCTAGGAGGCATATGCCAAGTGTGGTTCAGCCCATAGCCTTACTGTCTGCTGAGCTTCACTGATCTTCACCAACTTGGAGAGAGACCACTTACGGAAGGAAGGCAGATTCCGACAGGTGCAGAAGCAGGGATTCCTTGACAGCAGTTCTACCTGAATCCTCCTTGGACTGCACAGTCCAGGCTCCTTTCTCCAGTAAGGCAGCTTCTCTCCTCACTTGCTCTGCTCAGAACAGACTCAGCCAGTGGCTGCTCTCTCTGCATGAGGAGCTGTTGGAACACTTACCCAGAATTCCTGGTTGTATTATGTAAATCAGCTGTGCCCACTACTGAAATAATGTTCAGCTAATAGAAAGCTCTCAGCCAGAAGCAACAGCTCAGACACAAAGGGCATCCCTAGGAGGCATACACTACGAGCGGTCCTGCCCTACTGTCTGCTGAGTTTCACTGATTTTCACTATCTCACAGAGCAGATCAGGTGACCATACTGCAGTAACACAAATAAATTGGATACAATCTTAGCTGACATTTTGCTTTCTGTCTACTTTTCTGAAATAATGTTGCCTGACATTCTTCCTTCCATCCACTTTTCTGACAAGTAACCAGTCTTATTTTCATCCACTCTCCCTCCCATGCCTGGCAGTGAATATTACTTTACTGCCAACACATCTGAGGTCACAATGGACATCATTAGCTGCAACAGTTGTGGAACACTCTTTGTAAGGACATTTATTCAGAGGGTGGAGCACTGGCCTACCTGCTTTGCAATAAGGAACGTAACATCTCAGCTAAATGAAGCATTGTCTGAGATACAGATACAAGCTTGTTCAGTTCTCTAGATACAATAACACTGCAACAGTAACCTGCCACCCCCTCAAGCAGACACCTCTGCCACAAAGGGCATGTCATCCAGGGGGCTGGCAAAGGGTTGAAAAATGTTGTATAAATCCAAATCACAGCACAAACATTGGAATACCTCCTACATACACATCAAATAAATATGCAACGCTGTCTTCAATGCAACTGGAAAACAAGGAGGATATAGAGCAGGTCAGGAAACCTGCACCACACAAGGTTGTGTGCAGTACCAAGGAAAAGACAAAACAAAACATTGAAAAACCAGTACTCATAATCAGAGACTCTATGATTAGGAAGATAGAGTCTCAACTTTTGCATTATGACCAGGAGAGGGTCGAGGTTATGTGCCTAAATGGGACATCGGTGTGGCGGGACACAGACTCCATAGAAAATATTGTGCATGATAAGGAACCCGCTACTAAGGTCATTCTCCACATAGGAACAAATGACCTAACCAATAGGTCAGTGGCAGAAACAAAACAAAACCTAATGAAACTTGGCAACAAGATGGCTTCCCTTTCATCCGGTGTATCTTTCTCTGAAATTCTGCCTGTCTGGGAGAGGGGGGACAGCAGGCAGAAGATCAGAGAGAAAGACATAACCGAGCTTAACAACTGGCTGAAAATCTGGGGTAACGAAAAAGGACATCATTATATAGGGAAATGGCACACCTTCTGGGAGAGGGAGTTTTTTGCCTTCGATGGCCTACACCTCACAAGGCAGGGAACTCGAGTGCTTGGTCAGAAGTTTGACGTCCATATCTCTCAGTTAAACTAGCAGAGGGGGAGGAAGCAAAAGCACCCATTGCATCAGAGAAAGTGCCATCTATCCCTCCCCCATTCTCAGTACGTCATCTCAGCACCATAATGTTATCGTAACCTTAGATCAGAAGGATGATCCACCAAGGAAAAGTGGTGGGAGTATGAAACATAAACATTGTAAATTGAAACTGCATAACCAGACCTTACAAAGGCAGACCCAGAGATGGCAGGCAATGCATATTAATGCTCATAGCCTACCAAACAAGATATCAGAGCTCACAGCCATGTTGGCAGAGACACAACTAGACTGTATTGCAGTCACGGAAATGTGGTTCACCATGAACCACACCTGGGATGTAGTCATACCAGGTTACACGCTCTTCGGGGGGACCAAGAGGGAAGGAAGGGAGAGGGGTGGCTCTGTATGTAAGGGAGGGAATCAATGCAACAGAGATTTGGGGAAAACACAGGAACACAGAGGCCCTGTGGGTTACCCTAGGAGCTGGAGACAAGGACCCCATCAGAGTGGGGGTTATATACAGACCCCCAACCCAGGAACTAGAAATTGACAAGAAACTCCTAGAAACCATCTCAATGATGGCCAACAAAGGTGAGCTGTTAATAGCTGGGGACTTCAATCTGTCAAATGTAGATTGGACCTCATACACAGCATCCTCTGAAAGGAGTATGGAGATCCTGCTTATACTGAAAGGGGCAGGGCTCAACCAACTAGTGAACTCACCCACTAGAGACTATGCTACCCTTGACCTAGTGCTCACAAACAGCTCAAGGGTTTCAAATGTTCAGGTGGGCGTTAACCTAGGGACCAGTGACCACAAGTCAGTCTGGCTATCAATCAACAAGGCAGAAGAAATATGTCACACAAAAATCAAGATCTTGGATTTCCATAGGGCAAACGTTCCAGAGATGAGATCAAGAATCAAATCACTACTAGCTAGAGAAAGCACGGAGGATGTTGAATATGACTGGGAGCATTTTAAGAAGGCCATAGCACAGTTAAACATATTCCCTTCTGGAACCCCTAGAATAAGAAAGGCCCATCTGGCTCTGATAGTTGCCATAGCCAAATTGACCACGTTGAGACACTGGATAGAGAACTATCTCCCCCCACCCAGATGGAATAGTACCGCAAAACACTGACTGCTATCCAACTTGAGAAACATATAGCCTGTATGTATAACAGGCCCCAAACTTTTCAGTTGACATGGGAGCCCCTTCATGCTCTCCTATCATTGTGGAAGCTGTAGGTCACTATACTCCCTTTACTAATACTTGGCACCCCCATCTCTTTTTTGAGGACTCTAGGCACTGGCACAGAGGGTGGAGGGAGAGTGGTGGGGGGACTCGGGGGTGGTTTGTTGGGGAGGGTGGGATGGGGGTGTCTTTTTATTATTTTGTTTGTGTATATATTGTTTTTCTATGCAGCTTACCCATGTCATGATACCTGTTCTGTACTATGGACTGCTTAAAACTTAATAAAGTATATTAAATAATAAAAAAAAAGAAGGCCATAGCAACAGTTACTGAACAATGTACACATCAAATCAGTAAATCAGAAAAAGGAGGAAACCGCTGTGGCTCATCAGAGACTTAGCAGCAATAATAAGGGAGAAGAAGAGGGCCTTTAAGCAATTCTAGGTATCACAGAAGGAAGCTGACATGGACAACTACAGGAACAAGCTCAGGGAGGCAGGAAGAGCCAATTGAAGGGCTAAAGCACAAACAGAGAAACAAATAGCACAGGGAGTTAAGAAGGGAGATGAAGCCTTCTATAGGTACATGAGAGAAAAAAGGAAGAGTGAGGGGGAACAGTCAGATTAATAGCACAAGATGGCCAGGTGGCAGAGGATGACAATCACAAAGCAAAGGTGTTAAACAAGTTCTTCTGCTCTGTTTTCACAATAGAGGACAGTGGAAAAGGTCACTCACCAAAGCAGATGGAATGCAGTAACAAGGAGGCAAACACAAGCCCCTTCACAAGGGAAAGAGTCCTAGAAGAGCTAAACAAACTTAAAGTTGATAAAGCAATGGGGCTGGATGGAATTCGCCTCAGGGTGTTGAAGGAACTGAGGGAAGAAATTGCAGCACCACTATCAGAATTATTCAGTAGATCACTGGAGAGTGGCACAGTACCTCAGGACTGGAGAACAGCAACAGTGGTGCCCCTGCAGAAGGGAGGAAGTAAGGAGGATACTGGGAACTATCACCCAGTCAGCCTAATCTCAATAGTGAGAAAAATTATGGAAGTACTACTAAAGGAGAGAATAGTGGAATACCTGAGGGAAAATAGAAAACTAGACCCCAGGCAACATGATTTCATGGCAGGAAGATCATGTCAGACAAACATAACACATTTCTTTGACTGGATTAGCAAAACAGCACAGGGCAGCGCTTCCACTGATGTCCTATGAGTTTTTTCCACAGCTGGGGGCTAGTTTGGCTTCCAGCTGGGAACTCTGATTTTTCCAGTCTAGAGCCAGACTACCTGCCCAAGGAGGTGCTTTTCGGTTTAGAGACCATAAGGCAGGGAAAGTCACTGATTTCCACAGTGGATATAGGACCTGAAGACCATAACCTTCGACTAGTGGATTGATGGCATATGCACTTCACCTAATCTGGCATTTGTTTTTAAGGGAAGGTCATGACAGGACTGCCATGGCTCATCTTTTCATTTTACTTTATGCAGTTTCTGGAGGATATTGACTTGATTGCAACTTAGTGGTATGGACTAGTGAGGGTGAGAGACTCACGGTCCATGCAATTTTATGTAGGAGTCTTGGTTGGCTCCTCTTTTTCTTTTATCAGTGACTTTTGGGACTTTCGTTTGGACTGGAGAGGATCATCCTGAGCTGAGGGTTTTTTTGGGAGGTTTTTATTAGTTTTATTATTTAAGGGTGGTTTGTGTGTTTTTTTTTACTTGCTTGTTTTGGGAGTTATTATTTTAGGGTGGCTTGAGGGGTGATCAGAGACTATGTGTTGGCAAGCTCTCCCAGTCAGGCTGTACTCACCCCTGGAGCTCCGGGGCCTCTGCCCCTTTGACTGTTTTGCCTGCTGATGTGCATGCTCAGTGCTGAGCTCTAGGGATCATCAGTAGGAAATATGGGGTTGGGGGACTCTGGACCTCTGGAGGTCGGGGAGCTGGGTGACCGGATTGGAGTAGTAGGGTGAAAGAGACTCCCTGGGGTGAAATGGAGATTGGATAGGGATTCTTCCTGTTTAGTCCCCATACCCAAGGGTTCCACCTTGTGTGGACAGGTGGTTCGGTCAGTTTCAGAGCCTCATCCGATCCGGGCGGTGTTATGCATTGCCAGATCTATTAATAACAAGACGGCCGTAATTGCCGATCTTGTTGGGTCATCGAATCTGACTTGCATCACCAAAACCTGGATGGATGGAAATGCTGCCCCTATCTTGGAGTCAGCTGTGCCAGCCATGTTTTCTGTGATACACCATCTGAGGTTGGATTGTCGGGGCGAGGATGTAGTCATCTGTTTAGCCTGACAGATGTACCAGTAGAGGAGACCAGATCCTTTGAATGTATCTTGGTAGCAGGTGTGGGGTGTAAAATTCTTCTCATCTACGATCCACTGGGGGAAGGGAAGTTATTTTTGCAGGAAGTTGTGGACTTCATTGTCGACACAGTGTTTGGGTCCCCCAGGATGATGATGCTGGGTCACTTCAATGCCTGGGTCAACGACAAACTCTCACCTTTTGGCCAGAACTTCCTCCAACTTATGACATCTTTGGGCTTCACACAGATGGTTACCTCTGTGACCCATAAATTAGGTCATTTTCTGGATCTGGTCTTCCTTCTGGGGATGGAGACCTTCAATGTGGTGGTGGAGTCCGTCATCTGTTCTGACCATTGCACTGTCAGCTTCAGTTTCCGGGCTCCCCATATAGACCTGTCATGCTGGAGTTGGTCTGGTACTGCCCTTTGAGGGGTGTGACCCCAGAAGGTCTAATGGTGGCATTGGCTCTCTTGGGATTTCCGAATACGAGCAGAGATCCAGATGCCCTATCAGTAGCCTATAATAAGGCTGTTGCTGGGGTGCTGGATTCTATTGCTCCTGTCCATGTTTGTCCCTTCACTCTTTGTCCTCAGTCCCATGATTCAATGGGACTTTAAGAGAGATAAGGAGAGAGGGGCAAAGGCTGGAACGTTGCTGGCAGAGGTCTGGCCTTGATGCCGACAGACTTAGACTGATAGATCATTATTCGGACTATCAATCAGTTATCTCCCATAAGTAGGCATAATTCCTGTCCAGGGAGATTACTCTGCTGCACAGAACCGACCGTGCAATGAAGCTGCTGGAATGAGGCAAGTAGAATGATAGCATGATTGAGCTGCATAGCTAGGTTCAGAGAAATCTGAGTCAGGTGAAAACAAATCGAGTATGCAACATGGAGCAGCTATGGTTGAGGTGAAACACATAGATAATGATTGCAGCTGCATGTAGTAGTGTGAGAGTTGTGAGTAACAGAGCAAACAGTAGGAGCTCTGGAGTGATATGCTAGGAGCTTAGAAACAAAAGCCCCCCCCCCAAAAAGACAAAACCATATACACACAAACACAGAAAACGAGGAACAAAGACAGAAGAAGCACACACAGCTGAAGGAAAAATACAAACCAGAAACAAGAAATAAACACAGAAATCCAGCAGACAAGCAGGAGCAACAAGGTGGTGGTGGGGGTAGGCCCCAACCAGCTCAGAGGAAAGACTGACAGAGCCTTTGACTACAAAGAAAAAGTGGTTCACAATGAGGCTTAGAGAAACTGCTTTTATAGCTCAGGAAGTGGGAGTGGCTGGCTGCTTGGCCATCGAACTCCAGGCAAGCCTTTTCAATTGTGCACACTTTTGAAACTCTGAAGGCTATGAATACTTTTATCTGTCAAACAAGGCCTGCACATGTTTTTCCCTCTGAATTCCAATAGATCCCAGACAGATGTGCTCCTCCTCAGTCCATGGTTATAGGTGGTCTCTTTCAAGCACACCAGTAGCTCCCCCCTGCACCTCCTTCCCTTTACCCTTGGTGATGGGGGATACAGTACAGTTGGCGATCACAGACCTCCCGCAGAAATTCTCTGAGCCTGTCTGATAGCTCATTACAGTGTCACATAGTAGTTGTTGGTTTTCATGGCATCAAATCCTGTTACATTTAATGATTTTAAAGTTTAATAGGTAAAGGCCTCACTTAGCCTATATACATTCGCTCTTTAATCTATGAGAATATGTATGAAATATGCATGAGTTATGATGTTCTGTCCTGCTAAAAGACAGTGTGTTATTCAGTTTATGTACTGTTTTGAAATTTATGAAGAAATTTTCAATAAAAATATCTAACTGCAAAACATTTTTTAGTGTACTTTTACTGTATTTGAATCCCCCCACACACACACACACACTTCATCCCTGGTCACACAAGGAAATAATGTCTAGCTCTATGTACTTTCCAGGCTAAATTAGAGCAGTACATAGAATAAAAAATAAACAATTACCAGTATATATTTGTCTAAGAGATGCTAAGTTCATTAATTTCTTAAACAGTATGCAGACAGAGAGAGTATACCTGTTGTACATGCTATTTTATTGCTGAGAACTTCATTAACTTTGCTATTTTTTATATCCAGATCTGAAGGATGCTTTCAGTATCTTTAGTAACTGGAGCAAAAAAAGTGAAAACTGTCATCGCTCCAGTGTTTATTCAATGTCAGGGTTATAACACTTCAGCAGTTCTTCAAATGGTAAAAGTAGCTGTAGACAGATTGAGCTAGCATGATGTACAGTGACAGTATGATTTATCCTACAGTATGTGACCTTTTTTCCCTGGCTTAGCCATGGAAAGCTACTAAGATCATTGTTAATACCTGGTTAACAAAATAATGAAATTATTAAAATCCAGCATGTTCTTGACTATTACTTATTGATCACATTGCATCATGGAAGCATTAATGTGGTGTTGTTTGAGTGTGACTCCTTACTGTTTTCCATATTCTGAAAAACACAAGAACCTAATAATGTGATATTTGCACATTCTGATTCCTTGGTGTTTTCATTTTCAGTAACACTAAGGCTTAGAAAGTTGAATCATAGACAGCAGTTCTAGGGCTAGCCAAGTGGTGTGTTACAGCCCACTAAGCTAACTACTGGCAGATACAGATTCATGTGAGAGTCCTCGAATCCCACACTAAAGTCAACTAAGGGCTGGGTACAGGTTGACTAGTGGCTAGGTACAGGTTGACTAGGGGCTGGGTACAGGTTGTCCAGGGGCTGGATATAGGTCAAATAGTGGTTTGGTACAGGTTAACTAGGAGCTAGGTAAGAGTCTGCATAAAGGTCATCTAGGGGCTTGGTATACACACACACACACACACACACACACACACACACACACACACACACACACTAGGGGCTGAGTTCAATGTGAAAGTTAGGTGATTGGCTGCGTGTGACGGAGGGCATGAGCTATCTGGTGTTCAGGCACCCCAGCTGGCCAAGTATGGATCATCATTGGTGTCATCTGTGAGGAAAGCTGCTCCCTCCTGAATAGAGGTACAGTACAGATATGGTCACCCTGATCACTAGGATTGCAGATGGGGGAAACAGATAGGCACAAAATGGAAAAATGTACAGTTCTGATATTGCACTTATTTCATGAGGAGATGACAAAATGTACTGAACTACAGAAGGAACCAGGATGTTTTACAGAGCATATTTATTGCTGCAGCTCATAAAAAAGGCACATGAAAATGTAGATAGCAAGGGACAGCAAGGAATAATTAAGTTTACATCGTACCTCTCATATACATCGTAACTCAGATTATGCGTAGAGAAATCACTGCATCCTGATTGGCCAAGACCTGTGTATAGTGGCAGTACTACTAATGGGGACAATGTTTTATTTTGAAAGTTGTTTTGTATTTTTGAAATGTTCCTCACAAGCTCATTTTACAAGCACAATCAGACACCCCAGGTATTGGCAGTACTGTCAAAAACAAACATTCAGGCACTGAAGTTTTTTTTTTTTACCTGTGGCCACGTGCCTTACTCTATCCCTGAGTGTATGGTTACTACAGCATACTGTAATGTCTTATTGCTTACGTTTTTTTACAGGGGTATGTGAGCACCTTTTCCAGAATCAGTCTGAACAGCATCTTCAGTGAAGCAGACTCTCACCCCACTACCTATCAGTTGCATGCACCATGCAATTCTACAGCCAGATGATTGTATTAAGTCAATAGAAGAGGCACACTGTGGGTTAGACATGGTGGACTGACTGAACTGTCCTGCAGTTACACTACCATTATTTCCCCAAAGCATGGCTCCTAGCATCAGGAGAAGGGCCCAACTTGTTATATATTGCCCTGTGAAGCCCAGTGGGGATTGGCAAGCGAGATGGGGACAGTTTTTAAAGACAGTGTCAGCTCCTGGTACAGTGCCAGGAGTTTGGCTTTTTTTGTAGCATTCTATCAGAGATTGGATAGAGGGCAGGAAATATGGGCGGGGGGTGGATGACCATGAGACTAGCCCATGCCACCTGGAGAGGGATAGTTTTTTTCATTTATGTTTTTGTTTTTGTTTGTTTTTTTAGTCTCAGAGTATTCTACCCTCTGTATTCCCAAAGAAAAGAACATTTTGGGTATTCAGCTACAGTAAGTACTGTTCACCCTATTTTTATGTATTCAGATATTAATATTTCTTTCTCGCACGACTCTACCATTCTACATCTAGTGAAATATACTAATGGTGAGGCACTATATATATGTACAGATATGGCACCAGTTATTAAAGACACATACCATAACATGTATGTGAAGACATGGCTAATTGAATAGAGCCCATTTTTATGACTGTGGACAGAGCCTACAGCCGTTTCACGATCATAGTCTTAAAACAGCAGATCGCAGCACCTTCTGTTAGACTTTTGGAGGTATCCTTCCAAAAGTCCAATGGAGGTTGTAACACTGCCATGATTGGCTGCTTTGGAGTAACAGCCACACTATTTCGGCTGTCACTTCCATACTGCAGGACAAGAACTGCGCATGTGTGCCTCACATGTATGCGCAGTTCTGCTGGTGCTGCCATCTTGTGAATGGCAAAATACCACTCACTGCAACTGCGCATGCACGAATTCCACACATGCACAGTTGCATTGCTGCTGCCATCTTGTGGATGGCACTCCCTCCACACCCTCCCACTGCTCCTGTCTTCCTCACTCCCTCTGTTTCCTCCCAGTACTGGCAGCAAATAAAACTCTCCCACTCACGCCCACTGCTGCTGTCCTCCCCACTCCCTCCGTTCCCCATCCCACACTGATATCGGGCTGCCTGATCCCTGTGTTGGCATCATGTACCCCCCCAACTCATGTGGCTCACTGGAAGCCCACCCCAGTATGCCCAAATTTATCTTTTTTTCCTTTTTTCCGATGCGCCAATATCGGTGGTGCCTAGTCCCCATGTCGGCATCATTTACCCCCCAACTCATGTGGCACATTGGCAGCCCACCCCAGTGTGCCCAAATTTATACTTTTTTTTCTGTAAATAAAGAATACCATCCCCTGAGGTCTTCTTTTTACCTGTAAAAAAGAAAACAGTCCCTCGTCATTAACCCAATCCCCCATCCCCCACCCTCCCACTTACCTGATACTTACCTCCAGAGGTTGGTGCTGTCATCTTCTCTGGACTGGGACACTTCTGCATTCTTCATAGCCGAACTGCAAACTGAAGAATCAAAGGTAATATAATGGTATGGTGGTATAATGGCAGTCAATGAGGTTTTCAACTTATGTTGAGATATTAGCCATTTTTAGGAATTTTGGCCGTAAATTTTCAATATGTGGTTCTTGGGACCCCACTTCATGAACACTGTCACTGTCATTTCATTACTTGGTCCTGAAAGGTGATTTTGCAGTTGCTGTGAGGAATCACCTATCAGGACAGATTAACAAAATGACAGTGCCACTGTTCATGAGGTGGGTCCCAAAAAGCCCATGTTGCAGATTTAGTGAAAAAATTAAAAAAAATAACTGCATTACTAGCGTCCATTGCACAGTTTCTATGTGTGTTACTAACTTCACCAATTTTTAATATTTTCACTCCAGATTTTCAACATTGCCATTTTTGTACACCTCCTTATTAACAGTTCTGTCATTTTTCACATCCTGCCTGAAATGTGTCTTCACACCAGTGGCACAGAATGACATGTTTGCTCTGCAAAATCACCTTTCAGGACAAGTGAATGAAATGACAGTGGCATTCTTCATGAGGTGGGGTCCCAAAAAGGCCATGTTGAAAATTTGGAGAAACAACTCTAAAAAATGGTCAAGTTACACCTGGTCGTTCAAAATTTTCTATGCACACATGTAACTTTGGTCATTTGGCAGCTCACAGCCATATCGGCTCTGGCTATAGTTTGTTATGATAAGGGGTGCTGGCCAGGATATATATTGGTAGGTGACTGTAAAGCAGAAATGGGCAGATAGTGGGTTTGCCATTACAAGTGCCATGATTCATTTGTATCCTTTTTATCTAGACATTATTTTGCAGTAAAAGCCCATGAAAGCATTACATAAATGGAATGATGATGGAGGGGGGGCTGAGTTGTGTGTAATGTAATTGCTGATATACCATTCAACTGAAGTAACTGCAAGATCACATATTCCTGGATTCCAAATGATGATGTTGCTGTAAGTATCAACAAATGTTGATGAAACTTAAAAATCCTTTTTTAAATGTCATATGAACTGGTAGAGACTGAGCTGGTCTTATTTTGAAGGCATCCACCTCTCCTATCTTCAAATGTATTGGCCAGTACTTTATCACTATAAGCCCGAGAGAGACACACACACACACACACACACACACACACACACACACACACACACACACACACTCTCAAACCTTCTTATTTATTTCTTTAGTCATTTATTTAGTTACTGTTGAGCTCTCACCACTAAGGGATCATGCTGCATACATTACGCCAACAAGCAGCTGAGCTTACTAGGGACTACAAAGACATGATTTGTTAATGGTTACCAGAACACTGAACACGAGCAAGAGTGCTGTGTAGGTCACATTCCTATGGCAGTGCATATTACCATCACAACAGGACATAAATGCAATCAACAAATTCACATTATCAGAACTGGTAGCTCATATTTTACATTTTTCAAATTATTTGACCTTCTCCCAGCTGCTTCCTAATTAAGTTTGAAATAGTCAGCATAACCTGCAAAGGGGGGGGGGGGCACAGAAGAAACAATGGGAAATGAACATAGAGTTTGTACTCAGAAAAGGAAAGTTTGTCCCACCCAGTCTGCCCAGATGGTCTCTGCTTAGTCTGACTCCACAGTCCCAAACTGGTCTCTGACAACCCTCCCTCCTCCATGCCTATTTATTAATATTCCCCTATGTCTATCCTGTGCATGCTTGAAGCTCCCTACTGTTTTTGCCTGCACAACTTCTGCTGGTAGTTTGTTCCAGGCAGCCATCATTCTTTCAGTAAAATAGTACTTCCTCACTTCACTCCCCCCCTCCAGCAACATAAAATACTGGTGTGTATTGTCAAATGGAATAACCCATCTTTTTAAAATTACTTCATATTTTATACATTTGGAAGGGAATTGATAGGAGAGTTGACATCCAGTCAACTATCTTACGTTTTCCTAAAGGAATCTGGCAACCTCATGCCCTGTAGCCAGCTTTTAT
Organism: Neoceratodus forsteri; assembly: GCA_016271365.2. Taxonomy (NCBI): domain Eukaryota; kingdom Metazoa; phylum Chordata; order Ceratodontiformes; family Ceratodontidae; genus Neoceratodus; species Neoceratodus forsteri. Next base: position 138,248,314 of record JADMNL010000023.1, read on the forward strand.
ATAGTCAATCTGCTTTACTCTACCTTTGATGCCAGCCTACAGACTTGTCCACGGAACTGACAAATTCTAATTCAATTGGATAGTCTGAGCTGATGTTAGATCCCTCTGTCATCTAAATAAGTACTGTACACACAACTGTCTTCTGCTGCAATCTTGTAGTTAAAGGATTGTTTTTTTGTGTGTGTGTTCTATATCCATCATTTTCCTTGTCCTGTAAATGTAGTTTGTGCAGTTTTTATTCATATTATTTAATTATTTATATTTTAAATATGTATTGCTGTTTACATAGTAACCTATAGTAAGCACTAAAAAGGACTTGATAAATACTGTGGGTGGGATTTAAAAATGGCTGGATGTAGCACTTGCACCTGTATTTTGCATGTTACATCCACTTAGATGTGTCCAGACATCTGTATCCTATTCACAGACATCTGGATGCATTTGCAACATTTCGCACAGTTACAACGCAAATTCTACCACAACTGTGGGACTCACAGCCATTTTTATGATGCAAGTGCAGAATTCTATCTGAGAAGTTAGACTTTTTTTGGTCTAATTTCTTAGGCGGATTTCTGCACCCGCATCTGGAAAATGGCTACCAAGTGTGTGAAAATCCAGCCCGCAAGTCATAAAGTGTTAAAAAAGTGAGGTTTGTGTGGGTTACTAAAATGTGAGGAGGTTCTGAGTTTTATATGGAATTGGGTTGATTACACCAGATGCCAAGTAGGTGTACAGTAAGAGCAAATCATTGTATATGCCTTTTATGCCCTTTTGGACCACTTGATAACTGCAGTCCAAATGCTCACTACTAGCTGTGCTAAAAAAGAGGAGGTTGGCACTGAATCTGCAAAAAGTAATGATGTGCACAGACCTCCAGTAATGTGGCAAAAAGGAATAAATCCTTTCCTTTTGCCATTTTAGCGAATAGCAGAGCTTTGGAAATGGAAATGACAGTTACTCTATTAGAACAGCTTATTTTCATCTTTGTTTTCATGCCAAGATCCATCCATACTTAGAGAATCATTCTGTCACAATCATGATTTGTGCCCTCAATCTTTACCTAATCGATTATTATAATGTGGTGCCTTGAGGCCTGTCTAAAACCACTACCATTACCTTCAGCTATTCTAAAATGCCTCAGCCCAATTACTCACAAGAATGAAAAATAAGAGTATAACACTACTATTCTCTCTTCTTTTCTTTCTTTTGGTATAACACTGAGAATTAATTTCAAGATTCTGCATGTAGTTTTTAACTGCCTTCTCACAACTGCCCCAGTCCATTTAGTGGGATTATCATGCAAGTGTGCATCTGCTTTAATGCTGGCTAACATTGTCAGGACCTACTCAGTTTATAACATCATCAGTCAACGAGAGGCATTGCTAGCATCAGATAGTATTAGGGGCCCAGGCCCAAAACAGTGGGTCGGGGGCTTGGATGCTGCTGAAGCCCCCAGAAGCTGTTGAAATGTTGGTGTTATTTCTTGCAAAATAACACATTCTTGGTACCTTGACCTTGTTTTTTTCTTCTGTTTCTGTAAGAATATAATCCCAGAAAGTAGCTGCTGTCCTCATTTCCTCCTCCAACACACATAGAACCAGAACCATTTTTGGAAACTCTACTGTACACAGAGTAGGGAGTGTAGGACTGGCCAACCCAGATACCTGAAAATTTACAGGTGGGCTACCCTCTGTTGGATTACTGACCACCTTCTGAAATTTTCATTTTCATCTATGGTTGTTTGGGCTCTACAAGTAAATTTAAGATGCTAAGATAAAGCTAAAATTGTAAATGAAGTGAAATACTGATAAGAATGTGTCAGCCTGGACCCTCCTTTATTGATTTTCCAGCTGGGCCACTGCTTAAACTTTTCAGGTGGGCCCCCTGTACCCCAACCCAACTCTGATTGTACAGCATTATCTGAGCAGTACTCAGGGGCTACTAATAATAAGCAGTCATCATGTTGGTTGCTGTTAATTTGTAGACAGCTTCAAGTTCTGCTTCACTTCACCGCACAGTTTAGTTACACACAGTAGCTGCTGCCCTCATTCCCTTCCCCACTCACTCAGCCCCACAAGCATTTCTGGGGAGTCCACAGTTGCACCAATATTTAATTCCCTTCAAGCAGCCTAGCTGACTACTTCCTGGTCCAGTGAATCCACCATGACTTTGAGCCCCTGCCTATTCGAGAAGTGTCAGCCCTGAGTTGGGAGGGAGTCTGGGCACTTATCTTGATTGATGGCAACTGGACTGGTGAGAGAAAGTAGCAGGAAGCCACTTTAGATTTCAACAAGAGAAACAACAACCAGTGGGGACCTGGGAGTGGGGCCAGGTGCCAGTTAGAGTTAGGCCCTAGAAGACCACTGTGCACATGTTCGAGCAGCAGTCTGCCTGCTTGAACAAGCGAGCTGATTTCCAGCTGGCAGCTGCTTAAATCAAATGTTTTTTAAGTTCTGCACTTGACTCTGCAGACAAGCACCTGGCCTGCCAGGCACATTTCCAGTCCGCTTGCTAGTGCTACTAGTAGTAGTACAAACATACACTAACAGCCAGGTTACAGAACAACAATATTTTGGTCTAACTGGCGACTTCACTTGAGGTCATGTCTCAGAATATAACTTGCTTGTCTAAACTGAGCAATTAAATTAGCTTCCTGCAAGCAACACAACAGCAGTGGCAGTGCCTCAGATAATTACATTAACCTACCCAGGAAGTGACCGTTTATTTTAACCCTCCCTAAAGGGAAAGGCAAAGCCCCCAAAATAATTATCTCGTTCCAATCCAATTGGTGTGTTGTTGGCTTACTTCACTTACTATAAAGGTTGCAGAAAACAAAGCAGTAGCACATGTCCATCTCCACAAACTGCAACTAGTGGATTTGAGTGATAGCGACTTTACTTACCCATCCAGACACTATCCAGACATCATCCAGAACATTACAGAACCTGCACTGCAGCCTGGCCTGTCTGCAAATGTGTGCCAGTTCTCCCACCCGCCAGCCCAGTTCATGCAGCCCTTCTCTGCCCTGGAGTTGAATCATTCCTGCGCTGCTGCAACCACCTGGAACTGGAACCATCTGCCCCCCCAACTGTGACCATCACCACTCACCAGTCATCGACGTGAGTCCCTGACTGACCACTGGTCACTGAAGCTGCTAACCTCATAGAATGACTTCACTCACTGCTAGTGGTCTTGATCTGGACTGGCTACCTAGTGCTCTGCTAATACTTAAGGCTGCTGCCCCGTTCATTCCTCCTGGCTCCAGCCTCAACCTCTCAGTTTCAAGGCTGCCCCATAGTTGAAGATGGCCAACCAAGGCCTCCACAGTCCAATCCATACTGCCATCACCCTTAGCTGCTTTCCAAATGCACTTCCGTGCTGTGCCCAGCCACACCGCTTTCCTTCTGCAACCAGAACCAACACCAACACCATCTGGCACCAAGCAGGGACTTTGGCCACAAACAACAAATATGAATAAATGCCACTGGGACATGCTGCAATGAGTTCTTCATCTCTGCTGTCACCACAATGATGACTGTTGTGCTGTAGGCCAGAGAGGGAAGACAGTGTTGCACAATCACATGTGTGCCTCTTGCACATCTAAGGGCAGAGACCTGACTCAGAGAGAGGATTTGGGATAGGGCAGGTGTGCACCTGGCAAAAGTGCTCACCGCATGCACATACACGGGCCAAGGTGGGGGCAGGCGGCTGGGAGGCAGACACCTATTCTGTCAAGAAAAATTAAAAGTTTAGCAAAGACGGCACAAATGTAGGAGTGGGAGTGCAGGGGAATGAAGTACTGGTCAGGATCGGGATGAAATGGAAGTTTACTTTAAAGCAAAAATTTTGAAAAAAGCAGGGCTGTGCAAGATAAGGTTCAGGGCCCCAGAAAAAATATTTGGGGCACTAGCCCCGGAGGCCCAGTCCTATCAGTGCCCCTGCAGTCAACACTGGATGTTCATGTGTTTACTAGTTTGCTGCCAACATTATGGAACAGTGCGTCCATTTCTTTGAAAGACCAGTTACTCTGAAGCTCTTTTTAAATACTCCTAAACATAGCATGACATTTATTTTAATCTTTATTAATTACTGTATGCAGCATGTTTTACAATGTTTAGATTGAAAGTCCTACCAAAATACACTGCCATGATTATGTTTCAAACATCTTGCTGTTCATAGACTGCATACTCCCCTATCTCTCATCCTTACTAACCCATAGTATATGTACTTTACATACTCTTTGATTTTTTTTAATTTTCTTTCCAGAATTTATTACTTGTACCTTGCCTTTTATTGCTCATGTACATGAAAGGGAAATGAGGGGATTGTGTGGAAGAGGACCACCAAAAGGTGGACATATTGAACAAATACCTCTGTTCAGTATTTATGGAGGTGGGGGTAGGAAATTGGCCAAAGATAAAGGACAAGGTTATTAAGAGAAGGGAGGTGGACACAAGTCCTTTTACAAAAGAAAGAGTCTTTAAGGAACTAACAACGTTAAAAGTAGACAAGGCAATGGGACCAGACAGGATGTACCACAGAATACTGAGGAAACACAAGAAGTACAATAGCTGACTGTACCTCTGACAGCCCTGTTCAACTTGTCATTAGAAACAGGGAAGTACTGGGGACTGAAGGAGGGCAGATGTAGTCCCACTCTACAAAAGTGGAAATAGGGAGGTAGCAGGAAATTACAGGCCTGTCAGCCTGATCTCGGTGGTGGGCAAGGTAATGGAATCACTATTAAAGGAAAGGATTGGGAATACCTTGTTGCCAGTAGTCTGCATGATCCGAGGCAGCATGGTTTCACAAAGGGAAGGTCTTGCCAGACAAACCTGATTGACTTCTTTAACTGGGTAACCAATGAAGTGGATCAGGGAAGAGCAGTGGACATGGCCTACCTGGATTTCAGCAAGGCCTTCAACATCTTTCCACATAGAAGACTGATAAACAAGCTTGGGAGCCTAGGAGTAGGTCCTAAAGTAGTAAAGTGGGTAGAGAATTGGCTGGACAATAGGAATCAGAGGGTAGTGGTAAATGGCATCCACTCTGGAGTAGGCAAAGTGACCAGCGGGGTGCCAAAAGGATCAGTACTAGGCATGATCCTCTTCAATGTCTTTGACATTACAGAAGGACTGGAAGGGAAAGTATGCGTGTTCATGGATGACATAAAACTCTGCAACAGAGTGGACACACGGGGGGTAGAAAGAATGAGGGATGATCTAAAAAAGCTGAAAGAATGTTCATGGGTCTGGCAGCTGAGTTTCAATGCTAAAAAGTGCAAAATCATGCACATGGGGCACAGAAACCTGGGGACAACATATCAACTGGGGAGAGATGTATTAACAGTCACAGTGCAGGAAAGGGACCTGGGGGAATCATTTCTTATGACCTGAAGGTAGATAAACAGTGTGACAAGGCAGTGCAGAAGGCTAGCAGGATGCTGGGGTGCACAGGCAGGGGAACCACTAGCAGAAACAGGGAGGTAATAATAACCTGTATAGATCACTAGTGAGACCACACCTCGAGTACTGCCAGTTTTGAAGGCCCCATCTCCGCAAGGACATAGATAGGGTGGAGGCAGTACAAAGAAAGGCAAGCAAAATGGTGAAGGGCCTACATCAAAAGCCCTACAAGGAAAGGTTTAAGGAATTAAATATGTACTCCCTGGAGGAAAGGAGTGAAAGGGGTGATATGATAGAAACATTCAAATACCTCACAGGTAAAAACAAGGCACAAGAAGGTAGAATTTTCCAAAGGAAAAGATGCTCGAGGACAAGGAGTCACACTATGAAGATGGAAGGTGGAGGCTGAAGCAGAAAAAAGGTGGCGTCAAACAACGGAGACCGCCACAGGAACGGGAAGTCATTTTGTTCAGTTTTTACTTAGTTTGCTGATGTGTGGAGCTACAGAGTGTGCTGAGATGCTGGAAATCTATAATTGAAAGAAAGCTTGGTATTTTTTGAGTGAAACGGAGTTTGGGAGGAGGGAGGTAGGCCACAGAGGGCGGGACTGTACAGGGGAAGCTAGCAAGCCATGTAACTCCAAGGGGCCTATTCAGCAGGCCAGAGTCCATATATATTTGTCACAGTGCCAAAAGACCTCTCGCGTGAGCATCCCCAACACGTGAATGCCAAGACACAGGAGTGTAGCATCTTGAGTGATGTCTGCAGGGTGTCAGCAGGGAAGGCAGCAGGCCATGCTGCTAGAGACAGCATGGCCTACAATGGGTGGGTTGACAATGGACATGGGGAGGCCAAGGTGGGGGGGTTCCCAGGGAGTGGGGCAGGAAATGGTCATGGGGAGGGAAGATGTACGTGGGCACACAACCAGAGCAGGAGGTGGGAAGGGTTGTAGGTTGTAATGGATGCAGAGCAGCCGTATTCCTGGGTATTACATGCAGGGTGGGGGGCTGTATGATGTGTTAGCAAGTTAGACAGCTTAGAGAGGAGATTGGCTGGTTGAGGAGGGAGTTGGGGGATGGGGGGCCCAGGATGGGGGACATTGTCAGTGGGAGGGGGACCTGAGGAGGCACCCAGCAGATATCTCAGCAGGCAAGCAAAGGGGTAAGCTAGGCAGGGGAACAGGAGGGACATACAATCAGGAGTAACTAGGGGCAAAGGGTGAGGGTCATGCACAGTGGCAAGGCTAGAACAGGTTCAGGACAGGGATATAAGCCTCAGGGAGGGAAGGATGTAGTCACTCAGAATAAAAAGACTAACATTATGAACAGATTCTAGGTTCTAACTAGCCTGGAGGAGCAAGAAGAGGCAGGAAGAGAAGCTACGGTGAAAGTTAGGGGGAGGACGCTATGGGGGAGAAGGGATAATCTAAACTAGGTAGAGGGGGGCACTGGAGATGGAAACCACAAGGAGAGGGGGTCCATTGGACCTCCCCCCTGTAAGCAAGAATGGAGCCAAACTTGAGCAGGGAAGAGGATTGTGGGGACCAGGCGGCAAATAACTGCCAGCTAGGGGAGAATAAATAGAATGAAAAAAGAGAAATCCCATCTCAGGCTGATCCATGCAAGGGTTGAAATTAAAATTTATCATGCCGTTAGATTTTCTTTTGGGATAGTCAAAAATCATTTTAAGTAGCCCTGAGGACTTTTACCAGAATAGATAATATTTCAGTAAGTACATCAGCTGACCAGCATAAATGTCTGTGGGGCTAATGGATTTTCCAAGTCACTAGTCCTGCTGGCTAGTGGCTGCAAAACTTCAAGAGCTAGTGGAGCAAAAGCAGACAGCAAAATGATACAAATTTTCAATCAATCAATCAAGTCTTTATTTATCCAGGTGAACACCATTGAGCAGGCTTATTTACAAGGTGGATCTGCGTTACACAAGGTCAAGAATAACACTTTTATGTACAGATGATAAAAATATATCATTATAGAGAAATAGAAAAAAAATACACAGAACAATAATAAGTATTTCAGGAATAGGATTAACAAGGTTAGGAAGAATGGTATGAGAAGGAGAACTAAAACATTCTGAAACAGGCAGCACATTAAAACATTTTCAGACAGCAGGGCATATCTTTGATCAGGACATATACAAGCTTAAGGGGCAGATATGGAGGGGAGAGGTACAGGACTGCAGCTGTTCTAGGAGGGGTGCTATGGTAGATGGGATGGGGACATATATGTTAGGAGTCTGAGGGTAAGAAAGGTAGTGGATTAGCAGAAAAAAGGGTGGTATAGGTGGAGACAATCGAGGGGCCAGGTTAGGTGGAGACGTAGTGGACAGGTAAGCAGTAGGCACCCTAGCACGCTAAGCATGCTGGAAACAGCAGCATAACTCCTTAACAACCTTGGCATACATGGTCTTGAAAGTTGTAAGACTAACAGGAAGACTCCGTTTTATAGAGTCATTTTTATTTTAAGAAGTAGCCAGTTGTAACGTTTCATTTCTGAAGGATTTTTCTTTTTTCTTTTGCTCATTAGAAAGTCTTCTATGTGGTAATATTGTGCTGGATGTGTGGGACAGCTCTTAGCCTGTCAGCTGACTTATATATCTGTATCACCCCCACTATGTCATCAGCATGGTGATCTCACTGAAAGTGACATCACAAGTGAATGACCTTGCAGTCATTGAATGGCTGTTCCTAAGCAACAGCGATGTCACAGTCTGTGAGGTAACAATCCTGATGATGTAGTAGGGGACAGTAGAGCTAGATATGTCAGCTACCAGACTAAATGCTATTCCATATATGACACCTACTAACATAGGGTAAACAAAATTCTAATTAAACAAAGGGAAAAGGAAACATACCTCAGATATAAAAGGTAATGGCTGGTTGCTTTTAAAATCTAATATTAGTTTTAGGCAGCACACTAGCTCTTTAAGATGAAAAAGTGCACATGAACAGTCCACTTTAAACCTCCACTAAAAAAAAAAAAACACTTACTTACTCCAGCACCAGTCAGAGCTGTGACAGAGAGATATGAGATCATTGCAAACACACAGCTGGTTCCTGGAAACTTAAGCACACAGTTTCTGGTTTATACTGCAGCAACTATAAAATATAGGGATACTGCATGCTACTCGCTACAACTTGAAGTGCATAAATGCTGTTACAAATATAAATATATAGCATGGATATTACTGAGGCATATAAAAACATAAATGATGCAGGGATAATCACCTTTACCAGCGAGTAAATACAATTATACAATGGCAAGAAAAAAAACTGGACTCTAATTGGTCAGTCTTGGGCTGGCCCCATGCTGTTATCCCAGTACAACATCACAGGTCTAGTCTCAGCCTCACTGTGAACCTGGAGATGAACTTTTGCTTGATTATGTGCTGCTTGATGTGCTTGATGATGTGCTTCTTTGTTTCATCTTCTTTTAAAAAACAAAAATATTTTTCCACACAAAAACATCTTTAAAATGATTTTTTTTATTCTGTATAACAATGAGCCATTGTACAATAGCAATAATGCACTCCAGGGTGTGTGTCGTTTGAGATAACGTCACACCTCAGTTATTGGATGCACTCAGCCTGCGACCTCATGCCCAACCACCTGATGTGTGACATTATCCCAGCACGACACACACCCTGTTGGGCATTATTGCTTAATTTGCCAACAGTGAGAGAGAGAGAGAGAAAGAAAGACACACATACACACATCACTTTTAACAGCTGGTGTCTGTGGATGCTTGGAATACCTAAGCCAGTCTGATAAGAAGAGGTCAGCATGCTGAGCAGTTACATCAAAGAAGACAGCAAACCCATGATTGGGTCAGCTTTTTGTTTTGAAGTAGACGCAGCTTCCATCCACCAAGCTAAAACTCTGTCATATTTAGACTGGCTGATAATTGATCTGCTGCAGGTTTGCCCATTAAACACTGCTCTGCATTGGAGGGACAGTATCACACCCCTCAAAAGCTGTTACAATAGGAAGATGCTTGCTTGCTGTGAGCAAGCACGCATGGCAAACATAATTAGTAAATACATGATAATGAAAGGCTTTCATCAATTTCCTTTAAAGTGCTAGCCAGTTCATATCGTGAGCAGATCGAGAAGTGGGTGGTAACCATTTCTTATAGCAATAGAAACAGGAGGTGGGATATGTGAAAGTTTCATGGCCAAAAATGAGTGAATGCTGAGTGATTTCATTTGTTTGTTGTCAAGTCTGTAAAAGCAGAAAAAACATTTATTGGTTATGAAAAGGATAGGGTGAGTAGGCTATGGCAGACCTCACCAGAACGCACACAGTCCACATGAATGAGCCAGGTCTTTTGCTTTTACTTAAGTTTTAAGCTGAAAAATACTTGAATAGCATGGTGTCAGTGGCTCAATAGGTTGTGCACCATTCTCTTGAGCAAGAAGGTTGTATGTTCTAGCCCCACATCTGGATGTAAAACCAATAATGTTGCACTGTAACCCCACACATGATTATTTGTTCGTGCATTCCATAATATTGGCAAGGAATTTTACTTCCAAGAAGCATGGAATTTTTCTTGCATGAATTTTGTATTGCGAAGAAAATGTCACATATTTCTCGCATATAGTTCTTGCATAAAAACTTACATAAACTTACATAGAAACTTGCATGTAGCTTGCATATGCCAGCATATATCCATACATGTTGTACCAGGCAACATATTTACAAAATTCTTGTTTTTTTTTATGGCTGCATAGCAGAGTTATGATGACATATTGCTATTACATAGTAGAGAGAGGGGACTGTGGAAGCAAGTGACTGGATATCTAGACTGTGTCCTTCCACAGTGGAGTTCAGTCACAAGCAGTTCTCTCCACTGACCACAGTGCTGTTCCCCCTGCCAGGCATATTATTTTTCTGCTACATGCTCACTTCCAGTTCACTTCTGGGTTTGAGGCTAGGTGCCACAACCACCCTCCAATTGCCATCCCAATTATATGAGTAATATCTCCCTGGTGTCTAGTGGCACCCCCCGCCCTCTGATCACCATCCCCTTATATATTTAATGTTTCCATGGTATCTAGTGGTACACCCCCACCCTCTGATTGCCATCCCTATATTAATTTTGGAAATGTGAGCTCTAATAAATAAAACTGCCCTCGCTGCTTTTTTCTTCTTTAAACCTGTAAAAAAAAACACATCCCTTTTTGATCTGACCGCTGTTATCTCCCACCCTCTGATCACCATCCCTATTAAATATATGAAATGTTTCACTTGTGTCTAGTGGCACCTCCTACCCTCTGATTGCAGTCCCTGTGTTTGTATAATGTTTCTCTGGTGACAAGTGGCACCCCCCACCCTATGATCCCCATCCCCATATTTATGTAATGTTCCCTGGTGTCTAGTGGCACACCCTGCCCTCTGATTCTCATCCTCCTATATGTGTCCCCGGTGTCTAGTGACACCTCCAACCTCCAGTCTCCATCCTGTGAGCTGTAATAAAAAAGGAAAATGTTCCTCAATGTTTTTTTCTGTCTTTAAACCTGTAATAAAGAAAACATTCCCTTGCGGATTTGATCCTTACCAACCTAACATCCCACTCAGCACTCAGCACCCCGCACCCCCAGTACATCCCTGCACACCCTCACTCACCTGAACACGTCACAAGGCGAAGATCCACTCTCTGATCAAAGACATGTCTTGTTGCTGGAACTGGCAACAGTAATATGAGAAACGAAGGTAAGTGCGGTTCAGTGTAGTTTGATGGGGTTTTGAACTCCGTGGCATAACATTGTCATTTTGACATATTTTCACCCCAGAGTTTCAACATGGCCTTTTTGGCACCCCTTCTCTCAGCCAGTGGTGGTGAAATTATGTAAATCAGGCCTGAAAGATGATTTCATAGTCAATTGGCAAAATCACCTTTCAGGCAGATTGGGACAATTTTCACCACCATTGTTCATGAGGTTGAGTCGTAAGAATGGTATGTCTAAAATTTGGGGTCAAAATATGTAAGAATGATAATGTTATGAGTGTACACTGAAATTATTCTATACTCACCTATAACTTTGGTAATTTTAAATATTTGACCCCAGATGTACAACATAGCCTTTTTTTCGCACCGCCTCACAAATGTGACAGCTGTCATTTTTCAAATCCTGGCCAAAATGTGTTTTTACACCTCTGGCATGGAATGACATTTCAGTGGTGCTTAATCACACTTCGGCGGGGATTTGAAATTGTTTACCTGTGGGGTTCAGGAAATGAGAGGTAATAAGAAGGCTGTGCTGAAAATTTGGTGTACAAATAAAGTATAATATCCAGGTTATGATTGAACATTGCAGTAATTCAACATTCACTCATAACTTTGGTAATTTTCAATATTTTGATTCCAAACATTCAGCATACCCATTTTCCCATGCCACCTCATCAGCCTGACAGGTGTCACTTTTTAAATCCTGGATGAGATGTCTTTTCATACTTGTGGTGCAAAATGACATTTCAGCCAATATACTATAAATGCTACAAGTCATGTTTGTAAGAGTAGTCATACAATGACTATCTAGAAAATGTGTGGTCAAAATTAATAAAAAAGAGTTAATGTGTGAAGAGTGAATGTGTAAAGAGTGAATGTATGACTACTGAAAGTGTGAAGAGTAAATCAATGTGCACTGAATATGTGAAGAGTGAATGTGTAAAGAGTGAATAAGCCAGGCCCTGCACTTCTGTAGACAGAAAGAGTCTTCCATAGCACACTGCCCAAAGTGGTTCTGCACATCTGCTTCTGCTCACGCATCAATGAAATCTTCAGCTTTTCTCAGGTTTGAAGCAGCCTGTCACTTTTTACAGCTGCATCAATACCATGATTTTGCAGCCATATTAGCCCTGACCAGAATTTGTTTCAGTAATAGTATGATTCATATATGGGAAGGCAAGGCAAGTGTGCCTCACACCATCAGAAGTACTTTAAAAGAGAACACAAGTCCTCTGTTTATCTACACGGTCCGTAAACAGAATCTACTATATAAGGGTGGCACATTCTCTGTCCAAAAAGAACATTCAAACACTATTAATTAAACAATTTGCTTTTCACTGACAAACATAATTTTGTTTAAACTAAGTTATTTTTAGGCAGAAAACTATTGCTGATAAATAAAACCAAATTCTACAATAATAATCATGAATACTTTAAAATGAAAAAAAAAACAGTTTGTTCATGTTCCTGCAGTTTTGATTGTGCATTTGCTATCATTTTTATCTGAATTCAGATGATCTAGTTAAATCATAATTTAGTTAATTGGCATTTTGAATGTTGTTTTGAATTGGAATTTTTGGATACTCTTTACTGTGAATGTACCCATTTAGTGATAAAGAAAAGTAAGACATTGGCAGTGCCAGAGTCACAAGCCCTCTCCTTAAGCACAGGGACAAGTACAATGCAGAGCAATGATAGTATAGGCTTCTTCATACTGGGATAGAGTTTTGTGATGCTTAAAGGTATGGGACTGACAGCACTGGATACTGAAGCCCTTGGCTTATCTGATGGCCACGTAAAAATGGCAGCATGGGGACATAGCAGCAGGGTGAGTAGGCTAGAATCTAGTATGCTGGGAAAGAAGCATACATTGTGTACTGCCAGGGCTGTGCAGTGTACACCGTGCTGTCTCTGAAGGGCACAGCAGATACATCTGAAGCCACTACAGGGTGTTTGACACACTTAGAAGGTACAGTACTAGGCTTAAGTGTCAGACATAAGCACCACAGGAGTGCAGGGACATGCCAGGTACTAAGGGGACAAGTACACTGAAGGCCTCTGTACACTATGATGAAATTGGTGCAGGTGAAAGGTAAGCGATTAACAGGACAGTGCACTGAAAACCTCCAAGTATAGTGCGGAAAGGTGCAGTGTTTTCTTAAAGTGTGATTTATTCAGTACTGGTGAAAAGTGAGGGGTTAACAACTTTGGAGACTGCAGACACCTATTTAAATACATTGCCATGTACAGAGTGAAGAGTAATATCTTTAGAGTGATTCTGCACACTAGCTGGAAAGGTCAGGTATGTGGTGAGTTCACAAGCCATGGGCAATTTGCAATAATCTCTGGACTAGTAAATAAGTGTTAAAAATAATCCCTTGAAGAGTAGTTTCTGTCACATAAATTCTGAGTGCAGTAAAATACAACTACTGCAGTGCCCGCTTATGTTTTATTACAGTGACATGCACAGTACACACACATTTATTTATTAAAAATGTGGTGACTGGGACTGGCACAGTGAACCAGAGTTCATTTCCAGGTGCAACCTGTGAGAGGAGATACAACATGGAATAAACAGGGCAGTAACAAATAAAATGACAACAATGGGTGAATGTACATGAACAATAAAAGCAAGGAATGGTGCAAGTAATAAATTCCAGAAAAAGAAAAAAACAATGTTAGACTTTTACGCATGGCAAAACTGATTTCTGAGGAGTCCCTGAAATACGTATAAAGGTGTGCAAAAGTTGCCATTTCTGCCTTAGTGGAAATTTTGTGGAATTTGGCAACTTTCACAGACATTTCTGAGCTTCCTCCTGTGGCGGATGGGAAAATGTCTGAGTGTTTGGGGTGAAATTTTGCCCTGTTTCACCCTGCCACACATGTTAGTAACCCCTCAAAGGGGGCTAGTGCTCCCTCCGCCACCTGATCACCCACCCACCCGTTTATTTTTTAAAACAAAACAATCCTGCTGGCTAGCGGCCCCTTCCCCACCTGATCACATGCTCAGGTCTAGTAGTAGCCAGTCAGTAGTCATTAGAGATATAACTCCCCCATCCCTATCTCCCATATAGCAAAAATATCTTATTCCCTGGTCCAGTCCCTCCCTATCCCCGATCCACAGTATGTAGTTTGTCTTTTTTTAACTTATTCCCTGGTGGTCTAGTGACCCCCCAGTCCCTCCCTATCCCCGATCCACAGTATGTAGTTTGTCTTTTTTTAACTTATTCCCTGGTGGTCTAGTGACCCCCCAGTCCCTCCCTATCCCGATCCACAGTATGTAGTTTGTCTTTTTAACTTATTCCTGGTGGTCTAGTGACCCCCAGTCCCTCCTCTATCCCGATCCACAGTATGTAGTTTGTCTTTTTTTAACTTATTCCCTGGTGGTCTAGTGACCCCCCCAGTCCCTCCCTATCCCATCCACAGTATGTAGTTTGTCTTTTTTTAACTTATTCCCTGGTGGTCTAGTGACCCCCCCAGTCCCTCCCTATCCCCGATCCACAGTATGTAGTTTGTCTTTTTTTAACTTATTCCCTGGTGGTCTAGTGACCCCCCCAGTCCCTCCCTATCCCCGATCCACAGTATGTAGTTTGTCTTTTTTTAACTTATTCCCTGGTGGTCTAGTGACCCCCAGTCCCTCCCTATCCCCGATCCACAGTATGTAGTTTGTCTTTTTTTAACTTATTCCCTGGTGGTCTAGTGACCCCCCCAGTCCCTCCCTATCCCGATCCACAGTATGTAGTTTGTCTTTTTAACTTATTCCTGGTGGTCTAGTGACCCCAGTCCCTCCTATCCCGATCCACAGTATGTAGTTTGTCTTTTTAACTTATTCCTGGTGGTCTAGTGACCCCCAGTCCCTCCCTATCCCGATCCACAGTATGTAGTTTGTCTTTTTAACTTATTCCCTGGTGGTCTAGTGACCCCCAGTCCCTCCCTATCCCGATCCACAGTATGTAGTTTGTCTTTTTAACTTATTCCCTGGTGGTCTAGTGACCCCCAGTCCCTCCCTATCCCGATCCACAGTATGTAGTTTGTCTTTTTAACTTATTCCCTGGTGGTCTAGTGACCCCCAGTCCCTCCTATCCCGATCCACAGTATGTAGTTTGTCTTTTTAACTTATTCCCTGGTGGTCTAGTGACCCCCAGTCCCTCCCTATCCCGATCCACAGTATGTAGTTTGTCTTTTTAACTTATTCCTGGTGGTCTAGTGACCCCAGTCCTCCCTATCCCGATCCACAGTATGTAGTTTGTCTTTTTAACTTATTCCTGGTGGTCTAGTGAACCCCAGTCCCTCCCTATCCCGATCCACAGTATGTAGTTTGTCTTTTTAACTTATTCCCTGGTGGTCTAGTGACCCCCAGTCCCTCCCTATCCCGATCCACAGTATGTAGTTTGTCTTAACTTATTCCCTGGTGGTCTAGTGACCCCCAGTCCCTCCCTATCCCGATCCACAGTATGTAGTTTGTCTTTTTTAACTTATTCCCTGGTGGTCTAGTGACCCCCAGTCCCTCCCTATCCCCGATCCACAGTATGTAGTTTGTCTTTTTAACTTATTCCTGGTGGTCTAGTGAGCCCCAGTCCCTCCCTATCCCGATCCACAGTATGTAGTTTGTCTTTTTTAACTTATTCCCTGGTGGTCTAGTGACCCCCCAGTCCCTCCCTATCCCCGATCCACAGTATGTAGTTTGTCTTTTTAACTTATTCCTGGTGGTCTAGTGACCCCCAGTCCCTCCCTATCCCCGATCCACAGTATGTAGTTTGTCTTTTTAACTTATTCCTGGTGGTCTAGTGACCCCCAGTCCCTCCCTATCCCCGATCCACAGTATGTAGTTTGTCTTTTTTTAACTTATTCCTGGTGGTCTAGTGAGCCCCCAGTCCCTCCCTATCCCCGATCCACAGTATGTAGTTTGTCTTTTTTTAACTTATTCCCTGGTGGTCTAGTGACCCCCCAGTCCCTCCCTATCCCGATCCACAGTATGTAGTTTGTCTTTTTAACTTATTCCCTGGTGGTCTAGTGAGCCCCAGTCCCTCCCTATCCCCGATCCACAGTATGTAGTTTGTCTTTTTAACTTATTCCCTGGTGGTCTAGTGAACCCCCAGTCCCTCCCTATCCCGATCCACAGTATGTAGTTTGTCTTTTTAACTTATTCCTGGTGGTCTAGTGAACCCCCAGTCCCTCCCTATCCCCGATCCACAGTATGTAGTTTGTCTTTTTAACTTATTCCTGGTGGTCTAGTGAACCCCAGTCCCTCCCTATCCCGATCCACAGTATGTAGTTTGTCTTTTTTAACTTATTCCCTGGTGGTCTAGTGACCCCCAGTCCCTCCTATCCCGATCCACAGTATGTAGTTTGTCTTTTTAACTTATTCCCTGGTGGTCTAGTGACCCCCAGTCCCTCCCTATCCCCGATCCACAGTATGTAGTTTGTCTTTTTAACTTATTCCCTGGTGGTCTAATGACCCCCAGTCCCTCCCTATCCCGATCCACAGTATGTAGTTTGTCTTTTTAACTTATTCCCTGGTGGTCTAGTGACCCCCAGTCCCTCCTATCCCCGATCCACAGTATGTAGTTTGTCTTTTTTAACTTATTCCCTGGTGGTCTAGTGACCCCCAGTCCCTCCCTATCCCCGATCCACAGTATGTAGTTTGTCTTTTTAACTTATTCCTGGTGGTCTAGTGACCCCCAGTCCCTCCTATCCCCAATCCACAGTATGTAGTTTGTCTTTTTAACTTATTCCTGGTGGTCTAGTGACCCCCAGTCCCTCCCTATCCCCGATCCACAGTATGTAGTTTGTCTTAACTTATTCCCTGGTGGTCTAGTGACCCCCAGTCCCTCCTATCCCCGATCCACAGTATGTAGTTTGTCTTTTTAACTTATTCCCTGGTGGTCTAGTGACCCCCAGTCCTCCTATCCCCGATCCACAGTATGTAGTTTGTCTTTTTAACTTATTCCTGGTGGTCTAGTGACCCCCAGTCCCTCCCTATCCCCGATCCACAGTATGTAGTTTGTCTTTTTAACTTATTCCCTGGTGGTCTAGTGACCCCCAGTCCCTCCCTATCCCGATCCACAGTATGTAGTTTGTCTTTTTAACTTATTCCTGGTGGTCTAGTGACCCCCAGTCCTCCCTATCCCGATCCACAGTATGTAGTTTGTCTTTTAACTTATTCCCTGGTGGTCTAGGACCCCCAGTCCCTCCCTATCCCCGATCCACAGTATGTAGTTTGTCTTTTTAACTTATTCCTGGTGGTCTAGTGACCCCCAGTCCCTCCCTATCCCGATCCACAGTATGTAGTTTGTCTTTTTAACTTATTCCCTGGTGGTCTAGTGACCCCCAGTCCCTCCCTATCCCCGATCCACAGTATGTAGTTTGTCTTTTTTTAACTTATTCCCTGGTGGTCTAGTGACCCCCAGTCCCTCCTATCCCGATCCACAGTATGTAGTTTGTCTTTTTAACTTATTCCTGGTGGTCTAGTGACCCCCAGTCCCTCCCTATCCCGATCCACAGTATGTAGTTTGTCTTTTTTAACTTATTCCCTGGTGGTCTAGTGACCCCCAGTCCCTCCCTATCCCCGATCCATGTATGTAGTTTGTCTTTTTAACTTATTCCTGGTGGTCTAGTGACCCCCAGTCCCTCCCTATCCCCGATCCACAGTATGTAGTTTGTCTTTTTTTAACTTATTCCCTGGTGGTCTAGTGACCCCCCCAGTCCCTCCCTATCCCCGATCCACAGTATGTAGTTTGTCTTTTTTTAACTTATTCCCTGGTGGTCTAGTGACCCCCAGTCCCTCCCTATCCCGATCCACAGTATGTAGTTTGTCTTTTTTTAACTTATTCCCTGGTGGTCTAGTGACCCCCAGTCCCTCCCTATCCCCGATCCACAGTATGTAGTTTGTCTTTTTTTAACTTATTCCCTGGTGGTCTAGTGACCCCCAGTCCCTCCCTATCCCGATCCACAGTATGTAGTTTGTCTTTTTAACTTATTCCCTGGTGGTCTAGTGACCCCCAGTCCCTCCCTATCCCCGATCCACAGTATGTAGTTTGTCTTTTTAACTTATTCCCGGTGGTCTAGTGACCCCCAGTCCCTCCCTATCCCCGATCCACAGTATGTAGTTTGTCTTTTAACTTATTCCTGGTGGTCTAGTGACCCCCAGTCCCTCCCTATCCCCGATCCACAGTATGTAGTTTGTCTTTTTAACTTATTCCTGGTGGTCTAGTGACCCCCAGTCCCTCCTATCCCGATCCACAGTATGTGGTTTGTCTTTTTTAACTTATTCCTGGTGGTCTAGTGACCCCCAGTCCCTCCCTATCCCCGATCCACAGTATGTAGTTTGTCTTTTTTAACTTATTCCTGGTGGTCTAGTGACCCCCAGTCCCTCCCTATCCCCGATCCACAGTATGTAGTTTGTCTTTTAACTTATTCCTGGTGGTCTAGTGACCCCCCAGTCCCTCCCTATCCCGATCCACAGTATGTAGTTTGTCTTTTTTAACTTATTCCCTGGTGGTCTAGTGACCCCCAGTCCCTCCCTATCCCCGATCCACAGTATGTAGTTTGTCTTTTTAACTTATTCCTGGTGGTCTAGTGACCCCCAGTCCCTCCCTATCCCCGATCCACAGTATGTAGTTTGTCTTTTTTAACTTATTCCTGGTGGTCTAGTGACCCCCAGTCCCTCCCTATCCCGATCCACAGTATGTAGTTTGTCTTTTTAACTTATTCCTGGTGGTCTAGTGACCCCCAGTCCCTCCCTATCCCGATCCACAGTATGTAGTTTGTCTTTTTAACTTATTCCCTGGTGGTCTAGTGACCCCCAGTCCCTCCCTATCCCCGATCCACAGTATGTAGTTTGTCTTTTTAACTTATTCCCTGGTGGTCTAGTGACCCCCAGTCCCTCCCTATCCCGATCCACAGTATGTAGTTTGTCTTTTTAACTTATTCCCTGGTGGTCTAGTGACCCCCAGTCCCTCCCTATCCCGATCCACAGTATGTAGTTTGTCTTTTTAACTTATTCCCTGGTGGTCTAGTGACCCCCAGTCCCTCCTATCCCGATCCACAGTATGTAGTTTGTCTTTTTTAACTTATTCCCTGGTGCTCTAGTGACCCCCAGTCCCTCCCTATCCCCGATCCACAGTATGTAGTTTGTCTTTTTAACTTATTCCCTGGTGCTCTAGTGACCCCCAGTCCCTCCCTATCCCGATCCACAGTATGTAGTTTGTCTTTTAACTTATTCCCTGGTGCTCTAGTGACCCCCAGTCCCTCCTATCCCGATCCACAGTATGTAGTTTGTCTTTTTAACTTATTCCCTGGTGGTCTAGTGACCCCCAGTCCCTCCCTATCCCGATCCACAGTATGTAGTTTGTCTTTTAACTTATTCCTGGTGGTCTAGTGACCCCCAGTCCTCCCTATCCCGATCCACAGTATGTAGTTTGTCTTTTTAACTTATTCCTGGTGGTCTAGTGACCCCCAGTCCCTCCCTATCCCGATCCACAGTATGTAGTTTGTCTTTTTAACTTATTCCTGGTGGTCTAGTGACCCCCAGTCCCTCCCTATCCCGATCCACAGTATGTGTTTGTCTTTTTAACTTATTCCCTGGTGGTCTAGTGACCCCCAGTCCCTCCCTATCCCCGATCCACAGTATGTAGTTTGTCTTTTTAACTTATTCCTGGTGGTCTAGTGACCCCCAGTCCCTCCCTATCCCGATCCACAGTATGTAGTTTGTCTTTTT
Source organism: Neoceratodus forsteri (assembly GCA_016271365.2). Taxonomy (NCBI): domain Eukaryota; kingdom Metazoa; phylum Chordata; order Ceratodontiformes; family Ceratodontidae; genus Neoceratodus; species Neoceratodus forsteri. The sequence continues at coordinate 138,268,182 of JADMNL010000023.1, forward strand.
AACTTATTCCTGGTGGTCTAGTGACCCCCCAGTCCCTCCCTATCCCCGATCCACAGTATGTAGTTTGTCTTTTTAACTTATTCCTGGTGGTCTAGTGACCCCCAGTCCCTCCTCTATCCCGATCCACAGTATGTAGTTTGTCTTTTAACTTATTCCTGGTGGTCTAGTGACCCCCAGTCCCTCCCTATCCCGATCCACAGTATGTAGTTTGTCTTTTTAACTTATTCCTGGTGGTCTAGTGACCCCCAGTCCCTCCCTATCCCGATCCACAGTATGTAGTTTGTCTTTTTAACTTATTCCTGGTGGTCTAGTGACCCCCAGTCCCTCCCTATCCCGATCCACAGTATGTAGTTTGTCTTTTTAACTTATTCCCTGGTGGTCTAGTGACCCCCAGTCCCTCCTATCCCGATCCACAGTATGTAGTTTGTCTTTTTAACTTATTCCTGGTGGTCTAGTGACCCCCAGTCCCTCCCTATCCCCGATCCACAGTATGTAGTTTGTCTTTTTAACTTATTCCCTGGTGTCTAGTGACCCCCAGTCCCTCCTATCCCCGATCCACAGTATGTAGTTTGTCTTTTAACTTATTCCCTGGTGGTCTAGTGACCCCCAGTCCCTCCCTATCCCGATCCACAGTATGTAGTTTGTCTTTTTAACTTATTCCCTGGTGGTCTAGTGACCCCCAGTCCTCCCTATCCCCGATCCACAGTATGTAGTTTGTCTTTTAACTTATTCCTGGTGGTCTAGTGACCCCCAGTCCCTCCTATCCCGATCCACAGTATGGTTTGTCTTTTTAACTTATTCCCTGGTGGTCTAGTGACCCCCAGTCCCTCCTATCCCGATCCACAGTATGTAGTTTGTCTTTTTAACTTATTCTCTGGTGGTCTAGTGACCCCCAGTCCCTCCCTATCCCCGATCCACAGTATGTGAGTTTGTCTTTTTTAACTTATTCCCTGGTGGTCTAGTGACCCCCAGTCCCTCCCATCCCCGATCCACAGTATGTAGTTTGTCTTTTTAACTTATTCCTGGTGGTCTAGTGACCCCCAGTCCCTCCCTATCCCGATCCACAGTATGTAGTTTGTCTTTTAACTTATTCCTGGTGGTCTAGTGACCCCCAGTCCCTCCCTATCCCCGATCCACAGTATGTAGTTTGTCTTTTTTTAACTTATTCCCTGGTGGTCTAGTGACCCCCCCAGTCCCTCCCTATCCCGATCCACAGTATGTAGTTTGTCTTTTTAACTTATTCCTGGTGGTCTAGTGACCCCCAGTCCCTCCCTATCCCCGGATCCACAGTATGTAGTTTGTCTTTTTAACTTATTCCTGGTGGTCTAGTGACCCCCAGTCCCTTCCTATCCCGATCCACAGTATGTAGTTTGTCTTTTTAACTTATTCCTGGTGGTCTAGTGACCCCCAGTCCCTCCCTACTCCCGATCCACAGTATGTAGTTTGTCTTTTTTTAACTTATTCCCTGGTGGTCTAGTGACCCCCCCAGTCCCTCCCTATCCCCGATCCACAGTATGTAGTTTGTCTTTTTTTAACTTATTCCCTGGTGGTCTAGTGACCCCCCAGTCCCTCCCTATCCCGATCCACAGTATGTAGTTTGTCTTTTTAACTTATTCCTGGTGGTCTAGTGACCCCCAGTCCCTCCCTATCCCGATCCACAGTATGTAGTTTGTCTTTTTAACTTATTCCCTGGTGGTCTAGTGACCCCCAGTCCCTCCCTATCCCGATCCACAGTATGTAGTTTGTCTTTTTTTAACTTATTCCCTGGTGGTCTAGTGACCCCCCAGTCCCTCCCTATCCCCGATCCACAGTATGTAGTTTGTCTTTTTTTAACTTATTCCCTGGTGGTCTAGTGACCCCCAGTCCCTCCCTATCCCCGATCCACAGTATGTAGTTTGTCTTTTTTTAACTTATTCCCTGGTGGTCTAGTGACCCCCAGTCCCTCCCTATCCCGATCCACAGTATGTAGTTTGTCTTTTAACTTATTCCCTGGTGGTCTAGTGACCCCCAGTCCCTCCCTATCCCCGATCCACAGTATGTAGTTTGTCTTTTAACTTATTCCCTGGTGGTCTAGTGACCCCCAGTCCCTCCCTATCCCCGATCCACAGTATGTAGTTTGTCTTTTAACTTATTCCTGGTGGGTCTAGTGACCCCCAGTCCCTCCCTATCCCGATCCACAGTATGTAGTTTGTCTTTTAACTTATTCCCTGGTGGTCTAGTGACCCCCAGTCCCTCCCTATCCCGATCCACAGTATGTAGTTTGTCTTTTAACTTATTCCTGGTGGTCTAGTGACCCCCAGTCCCTCCCTATCCCTGATCCACAGTATGTAGTTTGTCTTTTTAACTTATTCCTGGTGGTCTAGTGACCCCCAGTCCCTCCCTATCCCGATCCACAGTATGTAGTTTGTCTTTTTAACTTATTCCTGGTGGTCTAGTGACCCCCAGTCCCTCCTATCCCGATCCACAGTATGTAGTTTGTCTTTTTTTAACTTATTCCCTGGTGGTCTAGTGACCCCCCAGTCCCTCCCTATCCCCGATCCACAGTATGTAGTTTGTCTTTTTTTAACTTATTCCCTGGTGGTCTAGTGACCCCCCAGTCCCTCCCTATCCCCGATCCACAGTATGTAGTTTGTCTTTTTTTAACTTATTCCCTGGTGGTCTAGTGACCCCCCCAGTCCCTCCCTATCCCCGATCCACAGTATGTAGTTTGTCTTTTTTTAACTTATTCCCTGGTGGTCTAGTGACCCCCCAGTCCCTCCCTATCCCCGATCCACAGTATGTAGTTTGTCTTTTTAACTTATTCCTGGTGGTCTAGTGACCCCCAGTCCTCCCTATCCCGATCCACAGTATGTAGTTTGTCTTTTTTAACTTATTCCCTGGTGGTCTAGTGACCCCCCCAGTCCCTCCCTATCCCCGATCCACAGTATGTAGTTTGTCTTTTTTTAACTTATTCCCTGGTGGTCTAGTGACCCCCCCAGTCCCTCCCTATCCCCGATCCACAGTATGTAGTTTGTCTTTTTAACTTATTCCCTGGTCTAGTGACCCCCAGTCCCTCCCTATCCCGATCCACAGTATGTAGTTTGTCTTTTTAACTTATTCCTGGTGGTCTAGTGACCCCCAGTCCCTCCCTATCCTCGATCCACAGTATGTAGTTTGTCTTTTTAACTTATTCCCGGTGGTCTAGTGGCCCCGCCTCCCAACACCGGTAGGTAGTGTCCCACCAAGCTCCTCCATCCAAAAACGGAGTGGGTGACTGGCACAGCCCTCCACTCTCCTCCATGGCCTACAGCCCACTGAGATGTCAATGAATGAGCACATGCACACAAATTTTGTGAACAAATTTAATTTTTTTTTAAATACCCATTTTATAAGTGCAACAACACACTCCAGAGATGTGCATTAGACATTTCTAACATATGGCCAGGGGCTGAAGGCACTCAGCCTGTGGCCATTTGCCTTACTATGCGCCTGGCCATATGTTAGAACTGTCTAATGCACAGTGTTTTAAAATAAAAATGATAAAATAAAATAAAATAAACTAGTGGCTGACGAGCATGCACGGAACAGAATTTAGCTGCTGCTACTAAGGCTCCTCCTACTAAGGTATTTCTTTCTTTTGCAATTTAATAAACTTTATTAACATTTTGCAAAATACAAATCAACAATACAACAACCCATAACTTACAAAATGTAATGAGAACAATAATACAATAAGGTAACAACATCAATAGTTACAATAGAAAGAAGAACAAAAAGAGAATATCACTAAGAATAACAGAGCAAGGAAAAAATTATCTCCTGATCACCACCAGCCCTCCCAAAAAAAATTCCCCAGGTGGACATGCAGAATAGCAGTATATGTGGCTAATAGCCATAGAAAAAGAAACAGCACCCATTGTTGCAAGGTGTTAAAATGAAAAAGAAAAGGAATAATAGCAGGTATGAGAACAACCCAAAAAAGAAAAATACAAAGAACACACAGGAAAGATTAGAAATATGGTCAGACCCATACAAGCTCAACAGTATTACTGAATCATGAGAAACAAAGCATGAAAACTCTCCCAGCAAGATTTAAATGTTGGTGAAGTATGGAATAAACATGCTATCGATCTTTCAGCATTCAAAGTGAGTAGCATTTCTCGGACCCATTCCAGTCTTGTAGGAGAGGACTCCTCTTTCCAGTGTCAATGAATTAACAACTTGGCCGACACCTGAAATCAAAGCCATGTGTACCTTCCTGGGTCCTCATAATGGTGGTCCATAGTCCCCTAATATACAAATCTCAGGAGTGAAAAACTCTGACAAACCTAGAATAGGGTCCAAACGATTCTGGATAGACTCCCAAAAAGAACGTATCCTCAATCACTGCCAGAAAAGGTGAAATAAAGTTCCCTCTGCAGAACCACACCTAGGACAAGCAGATGAGGAGACTTTTCGTATTCTATAAAGACACATAGGAGAGTAGTACAAATGATGCAGGATATTAAGAGAAAAAGAAAGCATTCAGAAAGTACAAGTAATCACAGAAGAAGCAGGATAGAGAATTGTATCAGTTAAAGAAAAAGGAAGCTGGGAAGGCAGTCAGAACAGCAAAGGCCCGAACTGAGGAAAAGATAGCCAACTCAGTTAAGAAGGGAGATAAAACCTTTTTTATGTACATCAGGGAGCGAAGGAAGACTAAGGGAGGGATAGTGAGGCTTAATAAAGGGGAGGGGGTGGGCAGAGGATGACTGTGAAAAGGCAGAGATACTAAACAAATATTTTGCTCAGTATTTACAAATGAAGAGGGGGAGGTACCTAAAACAAACAATAGAAACACTCTGGATACAGAAGTTGATACCAGCCCATTTACAGAAGAAAGGGTTCTGAAAGAACTCTTAAAACTGAAGGTGGGCAAAGCAATGGGGCCTGATGGAATTCATCCCAGAATTCTAAAAGAACTAAGGGTAAAACTAGTGACACCACTGACTACCCTCTTTAACAAATCATGGGAGGATGGGGTGGTACCTGAGGACTGGAGGAGGGCAGATGTGATTCCCCTTCACAAAAGTGGGAGCAGGGCAGAAGTGGGAAACTACAGACCAGTTAGTTTAACCTCAGTGATAGGGAAAATGATGAAATCACTTCTGAAGGAAAGAATTGTAGAGTACCTAGAGACCAGAGGGGTACAGGACCCAAGGCAGCATGGATTCACAGCAGGAAGGTCATGCCAGACAAATCTAATAGATTTCTTTGACTGGGTGACCAAAGTAGTAGATCAGGGAGGGGTTGTGGACATGGCCTACCTAGACTTTAGCAAGGCATTTGACTCAGTCCCACACAAAAGATTAATATACAAGTTAGCCAGCATGGGAGTGGGTCCCAAGATGATAGCCTGGGTAAAGAATTGGCTGGAGAATAGGACACAGAAGGTAATAGTAAATGGAGTCCACTCTGAAGAAAGTGGGGTTACTATTGGGGTACCACAGGGTTCAGTATTAGGACCGGTCCTCTTCAATGTCTTTGTAGGCGACATTGCAGAGGGACTGGAAGGAAAAGTATGTCTCTTTGCAGATGCCACAAAGATCTGCAACAGAGTTGATGCACAAGGTGGGTTGGAAAGGATGAGAAGGGACTTTGCAAGGTTAAAGGAATGGTCAAATGTATGGCAGCTTAGATTTAATGCTAAGAAGTGCAAGGTAATGCACCTGGGAAACAAAAACCCAGGGGAAGAGTACACAATGGGGGTGAGATACTAACAACAACAAAAATGGAAAGGGACCTGGGCGGTAGTCATAGCAGATGACTTAAAGGTGGGCAAGCAATGTGAGAGGGCAGTAAGGAGGGTTGGGGGGATACTGGGATGCATAGGGAGAGGCATCACCAGTAGAAAACAAGAAGTTGTTATCCCTCTGTACAGACAGTTGGTGAGACCCCATCTGGAGTACTGTGTGCAGTTCTGGAGACCCAATCTCCCCAAGGACATAGACAAGATGGAAGCTGTCCAGAGGAGGGCAACTCAAATGGTGCAGGGTCTGCACTGGAAGACATATGAAGAGAGACTAAAGGAGCTTAATATGTATAGCCTCGAGGAAAGGATGGAGAGGGGGGACATGATAGAAATGTTCACTGCACTCAAGGAATCAACAAAGTCCAAGAGGTAGCATCTTTCAAAAAAGAGGTGTGCAAGAATAAGGGGCACAATTTGAAGATGGGGGCAGCTCAGAGGTAATTTAAGAGTATTTTTCACAGAGAGTGTTGTGGATGCATGGAGCGGCCTTCTGGAGGAGGTTGTGGAGTCAAAAACAACGGTTGAATTCAAGCATGCATGGACAGCCATAAGGCAATTCTAGGGGGTGGGGCTAGAAATAAGTAGGCTGCTGGTTAACTAGGATCTGCAGCTTATCCATTAGGTAGGGAAATGGGCAGACTGGGTGGGTCAAGCGGTCCTTATCTGCTGTCAAATTCTGTGTTTCTATGTAAATTTAACAAGACGCAACCTATCTTTGTTTTATATATTTATAGATGTCAGACCAAATCTCAGACCAATAGGAGTCCAGGTTCTCAAGCCCTAACACATTTTTCCAATGAAAAAGCACAAGAGAGGTAGTATCCAAAAAAAAGAAGCTGATTAGGATCATAGAATTGTGCCAGCAGAAAAGGACCTTACGGACCATTGAGTTTGCCATGATACCTTTTAAAGATCGAAAATAGGAGGGGATTGTTGGGCAAAAGCAAACTGTGTGGTAAAAAGTATCCCAGCTTCATTCATCCAGGGAGTATGATCTACAAATTGTAATACACAATGTTTTAACTGATAATATTTGAAAACAAATGAAGACAGGAGGCCAAATTTGTCCCGAAAAGTGTCAAAGGAAATAAAAGTATCATCCAACAGCAGGTCAGCTAGACAACAAATAGGGAGCCTCTGCCAGTGTGGGGCAACCAGCGGTTTACAGGCAATACAAAGATTGGGGTTACCAAATAAAGGTTTGGAAGCATCAGTAATATATGGCGGTTTAATAATCTAAGACATTTTTAATACTTGGTTGTTCATTAGGGATGTGGGAATACCTTATTTAGAATATTTGCCAGAGTATTCTTATTCAGGGCCCCAAATATTCACATATTCGTTGCTGGTATTCTTTATTCCTGTGCCTGTAAAAAAAAAAAAAAAAATCCTCCCCAGTCTAAACATTACACAATCTCCATCTCCCTCCCTCTGCTGCAATCACAATCCCACTCTCCTCTCTCAGCCCCCAAAATACTATATTTTGTAGAGTATATTAACAAAAAACCTCCCATGATGTGCGACAATCAATATTTCCCTTCTACCTTCCCTAGCAGCACCCTGCTCTTCTCAACACCCAGTTTTTCTTAAATAAAGTGTGATTACCATGGTCAAATTCAACCAACACAACCCACCATCCTCCACAGCTTGCTGTGTAGTAAAACATGAAGATTATGTGATCAGAAGGTTTTACTATGTGCAAGTGCAGGGCAGCTTTCATTCAGTAGATGGCAAGCAGCCTTGTACGAGGGAGGGTTGTGTTGGTCACCTTCATCTGCACAAACTGCACTTCTTTTAAGAAAAATTGGGTGTTGGGGGAGGAGGAGGAGGAGAGTGGGAGGACAGTGCTGCCTGAGTGTGAGGGGATACTGGTTGAAAAGAAAAATTAACGCTAAGATGGTGACCAGACAGGGGGGCGGGCGGTTTATGCCTTTCACCCACCGTAGGAGCTTTCCTTAATATACTACACAAAATATGAAATTTTGGGTAATGGGAAAGGGAGGATGGTATTGGGATTTTAGCAGAGGTTAGGGAATTGAGGTTGTGTATTTTAAGACTGTGAGGGGAGGAGGGAAGGTAGAGGGCAGTGCCACTAGTTATTACTTGTATCTGAATAACGAATAGTGCATTATTCCAGGTATTTGGGAAATACTATTTACTACTTGCACACCCCTAGCAATTGTAGATCAATTTACCCTTTTTGTGCAAAGTTTCAAATATTTACCATGATGCTTTGCGCTTGTGGAAATACATATAATGTTGGCATTTCTCTGAAACTTGGCACTGTTTCCAATAACCTTCCACTATTATTCATGTTTTTGTGCTTTTGCACTGAAGTTCTTATAAGTAAATCAAAACATGCATAATTGTCATATAGTTACTTTATTTACATTTGGTGCACTGCTTAGTTTTCTGCATGTGTGTTTGTGTGTGTTCTGTTGCTGTAAATACATTTTTGGCTTGATCTCCAACCATTTTTCAGTTCTCCCAGCTCAGTAAATCTTGGTGCCCTTTTCTGTAATTGTAGCAGTCTAAAAATACCTGTCTGTCCAGGAAAGAGGATCGTGTTACTTACGGTATGCAAAGAAGCAGTAGTAGCACAAGCTGTGTCTCTGCTGTACTGTGACTGTTGTGCTTTTTAAGGCTGCTAGGTGTAAGCTGAGAATGCTTATTGGTAACACAGTCATGTGGGCATGACATGAGGCACAAACCTGAAATTTAAGCATTCAATTGTGGATTACTTTTGAGTGTCCCTCTGTTTGTCTGCAACTATAGCAATGAGTACACAGACAGCCCTCTGCATCTAGTAATCATCCATCATTCCAATCCCCATTCCCAGTACTGGTCAATTCAATGTAAAATAAAACAGGACAGACCTTTGCACCATGCCATGAACTCACAGCATGTTCTAAATTGAAACACCCTCCCAAATTTACTCCCCAACCAGCAAAATTACCTTGTAGGACATTTAGGCACCTCTTGACCCTCAATCCATGATTTTGGAGGGTGAGCAGTAATCAGTTAGTCATCCCACTTCCACAATATTCCCATTCATTACATCATGTTATGGATGACAAGGAATGACAAGACTGATCCGTTTGCATCAGTAATGATGCTCAGCAGTCTGAACCACTTAATCTGTTGAGTATTAATGTTGATGCAAATTACTTCTCCTCCTTCCTGGTCATTCATATTAGGTTGTAATGAATATGCACTTTATGGCAGTGGAAATGACTGAGCCAGCTTAGAGGATTATTAGACTGAGCCCCTCCTCCAAATCATTGATCATGGGTCATGCAGGACAACGACTATAACAAGTTACATTTTGTAGACTGGGGGTTCTGGCTAAGGAAAGGGACACATTACATACTGCCACTGGTGCAATGGATATCTCCTGTTCCAGAGGGGGGACACACAGTTGCCATAGACTGGCAATCCTTGTCTTGGTCCCCTTATGAGAGGGGAATAGTTGAAACATTTCTGCTAGCATGGTGATATCCCCTGGTCCACCTTGGGGGGGGCACATCAAATGTTTCTGCCAATGCAGTGGGCATTGTCACAGTTACCCTCAGGAGACGATTCCACCAGTGTGACTAAGGCCTCCTGGGCCCCCTTGAGAAACACTTGAAACATTGCTGCCAGTATGGTGGTCCTTGTCTCTGTCCCTGTCAGGATAGGGGGACACTTGAAGCATTGTAGCTGTGCAGCAGACATTTCTCACTCCCCCCTCAGGAAAACGAAGCACTTCAAAAGCTGATACTAGTGTGGCAGGCCTTGTCTCTGTTATCATCAAGAGAGGGAGAAACTTAAAATGTTGCACCATATTTTGCGCCTATCTCCTCAGGACAGAGGGAACTGACTGTCTTAATGACAGACAGAATGTTTATTGAACGGGGAATGTTGCCCAGAACACTGGAGAAACTCCCCTATTGTTACAATAAGTGTCATAAGATCTTTAGCTCCAGTTGGACAGCCACCAGAAATGAGCCAAACGGACTTTGGTTTAACAACTCACCAAACAATTGCACCTCACCCCAGATAATGAAAATTGTTCTGCTAAGAGCTGGTCTGAGACTAGTTTCTTTCTGGAACTTAGTTTTTGTTTGTTTGTTTTGTTTTCCTTGTGCTTTACATTCATTAGTGTAGAGTTATTATTCCAACACCACACCACCATGGATCACCACTCCTATGAAAACTGAGGTTAAAATAATCTTAGGGGACCTATATTCAACCCCAGACCTCCTGGATTACAACCTTGTACACTAACCACCACATCATGTTGGCTGCTGCTTTGCAAGCTTCCAATGTGACAGTTCTGTGATGCTAACCAATCCCAGACCAGTTTAGCTGAGCAAGAGAGAAATGTGTCTTAAACCAGGTCTTAAAAGAACACTCTTTCTAGACCTTGTAACTCAACAGTGCAGCACTCCCTTAGTGCTGGTACTTCAGTGTCTGTATTGGATATTAGACTAAGTTCCTTGTGAAGGACTAGAACCCATGACATAGAAACGTAGACATTGACTGCAGAAAAAACCTACAGACCTATCTAGTGCACCCAGTCCTACCTACAGTATGATGCTAATGACCTAGTTGTCACTCACTACTTCTCCGCCTGTGTCACCCTCCCCTGCTATGATGGGACAGATGTATATGGTTGATTTTTTTGGGGGGTGGGGTGGGGATTGATTTCCTAATTGTGTTTAAGTTAAAAGTGCTGTGATTCTTCTAGTATTGTCCATAATGACTCCATTTACAGTGCTTTTTTTTTTGGGGGGGGGTTCTAGGCATGTTTGAGCCCCAAGGGACAGCCATCTTTGTTTTGGGATGTGTTGGACACACATATGGAAATATACATTGTCTGGAGGCTTATTTACTTTTGACAACTGCTTAATTGTGAAGTTTGCACTGCAGCTGATTTTTTTGTGTGTCTGTTTAAATTTAACAAGTGATGTGAGGAAATTTGCAAGAGGTTGCTGCAGGTGATGCTTTCTCCAGGTGTGTTTGTTCACTGAGAGACAGCCATGTTAATGTGCATCATGCTTTCTCTGTTTGGGGGGATGGGTTGGACAAACACACTAGGAGAGATGCATTGTCTGGAGGCCTTATTTCATTTTGAGAATTGCTTGAAATTTTTAAAAAGCACTGTGTGGGAATTTGAGAGGGATTACTCCAGGTGATGCTTTATTCAGGTGTGTTTGTTCACCAAGGGCCAGCCAAATTAATTTGCACCATGCTTTCTTTGTTTTTTTTGGGGGGGGCACGGTTGGACACACATATCAGGACAAATGGCAGGTGAGGGTTCACCTTCATTTTGTTTATAGGCAGATGATGACCCGCCATTTTGTTAGTAGGTGAGGGTGTACCTACATTTTGCTTGCAGGCAGGTGAGGGTGTGCCTCCATTTTGTTTGTAGACGGGTGAAGATGTACCTCCATTTTGTTTGCAGGCAGGTGAGTGTGTATCTCCATTTTGTTTGCAAGTAGGTGTGGGTTGTGTGGCCATTTTTTATGTAGGCTTTAGGCCATTGTAGTAATGTTCTGTTCTGTCTTCAACTCTGGCATATTTTTTTGTTACATTTTTTAAAAGTTTGCTACAATTTTCTTATCAGATGATGAGAAGTAAACTATTTTGTTGTACTTACACACTTGTTTGGTGTCCAGTGTTGCACGCACCACACTGTTTGGTGTTCATTGTTGTACATGCCACACTGTGTTGCTTTTCCTCAAGTCTCTGTTAGGGCGTTATCTCACTACATTGTTACTTTCTTACTTTTGGGTCAGAGTGTTCTGAAATGCTTATCGAAATTAATCTAGTATGGTTTAGAAAAATTGACCCTCATGTCACACTTTGGTAACCCTTTTTCATGAACATACCAGTTACCCTAACTTCAGCACCATCTCCTAAAGCATCGGTGTGTGAGAACATTTCCATGTACTGGCAGTGCTGAAGTGAGGGTAACCCTAAAACTGCTTTAAATACTCTTTCAAACCCTGAAACACATTGCACCACACAATCACTGTATGTGTTTTGTCTTTTTATAATTATAAAGATTTAAAAGAGAACACTATTAAAGTGTGTCTTATGAATAGTCCCAACACCTTTATTTTGTAATAAAATGTTAATATATATCCAATAACATGATATAGAAGCTAGAAATGTGACATTTCCAAAATAGTGTACTGGTGTGAAAATGTTGGTATGCTGCTTTGTAGAAATAATATAAACAAATTCATTAATCCATTACAGTCAAGAGTTTCTAATGTGAAAGTGATGAGGTGACAGTCTCATAATGAAAGAAGTTGGCTAGGGGAGCTGCTATGCCCTATTGGATCAAATATGATAGTCTCTAGATAAAATGTGATTCATTCTCACATTGTAATGAGCTGGATAATTAATAGCACTGACATCCATCACTTCTGCAACAAGCTCATTGTCAGGGAAATTGCCAGGAGTCCATTTCATTTCATTGCAGCAGGCAGAGGACTGCAAGCAAGTCAAAACTGGGGTGTAATGAACTGTTATTATTAACATACAGAATGCTAAAAATAAGTTAATAGTTCAAGCCTTTTAATTAGACACAAAAATGGAAATTAAAAATATAGGCAATTAAAGTAGTTAAAGGCTCAAAACAAAAACGTGTTTTTTTTATTATAGGATAGATATGAATGGTTCAATCCACAAATGGGTATGTACCACCCTCTGCATGTGTGGAGGGATGGTAAAAGGTGAGGAGTTCCCCATTGCACATGCTGAGCCCTCCATGGCACCCACAGTGAGACTTACACTGTACCACCACACTTGATCCCAATCTGCCAGTGCAACTACTTGTGCAGTTGGGTCAGGGGTGGGCATGGAAGTGAGGTTGAGATCCATATGACCCACAGAAGGAGAGTTATGCCTACTGCAGCACCTCTGTTTTCAAGGGAGCATAATCCAAATAGCCCAAGAGATAAAGGAATATGTAGAGGTGAAGGAGTAGCCCTCTATGTCAGGGATGGAATTGAGGTGATGCAAGATGGGTGCATCAGGGGTAATAATGGGATTCACAGTTGCTGTTTGTGATCTATAGACCTCCAGGGCAAGGGGAGGAGAAGGAACAGAGCTTGTGGAAGAACTTGAAAGGAGGGTTGCAAAGGGGAGGTGGTGGTGGTAGGTGACCTGAATCTGCCAAACATCGATTGGGATGTTCCAGTGGTCAGAAGCAACAGAAGTCACTCAGGCATTGCTGGCTGCACTCCAGAACTGTCTTCTGGTGCAACTAGTTAAGGAACCCACCAGGCAGACTGCCATTCTCGATGTGGTGCTTACCAACTGAGAGGTGGTAGGATCTGTGAGAGTAAGAGCAACAGAGACCATAACTCCATTTGGTTCAAACTGGCTCTTTGGACTAGAAAACCCCATTCAAGAACTAAAGTCTTTGATTATAGGATGGCAGACTTTATCAGGCTGAGGGAGCTGGTCAGGGAAAAGGTAGTCGGGGTAGACAACATAGGTGGGGTGGAAGAAAGATAGGGGTAATAAAGGAGACCATTCTTGAGGCATCTTAGCTATGCATGAGAAAGGTAACCAAAAGGAATGAGTTCAATTGACCATTATGTTTCTCAGCAAGAGTCAGGGAACTGGTGAGGGCCAAGAAAAAAAGCCTTCTAGTACAAAGAAAAGCAGGAAGAGAAAGAATACGGAGAATTCTCACTGAGAAATAAGGAGGCGAAGAGAGTGGTTAGACAGGCAAAAGCAGACACAGAGCTGTGTATTGCAGAAAGAGTCAAGGGTGGAGAAAAACATTTCTTATGATATATTGGGGAAAAAAGGGAAGAAAGGAGGGAGAATTGTCAGGATGTTGGAGAGGATTAGGGTGATAGAGGAGGACAAAGAAAAGGTTGCCATCCTTAATGATTATTTTTGTTCAGTTTTCACTAGGGTGGAAGGCAGGCCCTTACCTGAAAGTGGCATCAAAGAGGCCACTAAGGGGTCCCTGAGAGATGATACCCAATATTTACCAGAGAAAGGAGCCAGAAAGGGCTGGCCATCCTAAAGATAGATAAGTATCTGGGATCAGATGAGTTGCATCCAAAGATACTGGGGGAACTGGCAGTGGAACTGGCTGAATCCCTGGTAGGCCTACTCAACAGCTCACTACAGATGGGTGTAGTTCTGAAGGACTGGAGGGTGGAAGACATAGTTCCTCTCCATTTTGTGGGAAGGGGGCAAGGAACAAGCTGGAAACTACAGACCTGTCAGTCTGATCTCTATCATAGGGAAGCTGATGGAGTCACTGGTCAAAGAGAAACTTGTGAACTACCTGGAGAGCAATGATCACCAGGATAGTAAACAGAATGGGTTCATGGCAGATAAATCCTGTCAGACTAACTTGATAATTTTGTTTGATTGTGTGATGAGGAAACTAGATAGAGGCCATGCCATGGATTTGCTCTACTTTGGCTTCAGCAAGGCATTCGACTCACTACCCCACAGATGCCTGCTGAAGAAGATAAAAGATCTTGGTGCAGCTAAGGAAATAGTAAACTTGGTAGGTAATGGGATAAAAGGGAGGCAGCAGAGGGTTGTGGTCAGTGGGTTCAAATCAGATGCGAGGCAGGTCACGAGCGGGTTGCCACAAGGATCTATCCAGACCTGGTCCTTTTTAATATGTTCATCACCGACATTGGAGAAGGAATCTGGGGCAGGTTGTGTCTCTTTGCAGATGACCCTAAACTCTCTGGAAGTGTGGATAGTGAGGAAGGCATCAGGGAAATGCAGAGTGACTTACAATAGGTAGAGGGGTGGTAGAAGGTTTGGCAGTTGAAATTCAATTCTAAAAAAGTGCAAGATAATGCACTTAGGGAATAAGACCTCAAGAACAGAGTACTGGATAGGTGGGGTGAGACTTAGCACTACAGCTGAGGAACAGGACCTTGGAATTATCATCAGTGATTCCCTCAAACAATTGAACCAGTGCAACAAGGCTTATGGTAAGGCAAGTAGGATACTGGGGTGTATTGGGAGGGATATTGATAGCAGGAGGAAGTAGGTAATACTGCCCTTTTATAGAGCTCTAGTGAGGTCACACTTGGAGTACTGCACCCAGTTCTGGAGCCCTCACCTAAGGAATGATAGGGACAGGCAGGAGACTGTGCAGTACAGGGCAACAAAGATGATTCAGGACCAACAGGGCAGGTCTTACGAGGAGCACCTCAAGGCATTGAACATGTACTCAGTAGAGACCAAAAGGGAGAGGGGAGATATGAGAAGGATCTTTAAGTTCCTAAAAGGAATTAAAAGGTAAACTACTATAATCTATTTAGCTTGAGTACTAGTTCAAGATCACAAGGGCATGAGTGGAAAATGACAGGAGGAAGATTCTGGAGGGACCTGAGGAAATATTATTTTACAGAAAGGGTGGTGGAGCCATAGAACAGTCTACCAGTTGAAGTCTGGGAGTTAAAACAGTTAATGATTTCAAGCATGGTTGTGAGAGAATGTAGGGAATAGTGGCCACTCGTGAAGACAAACTGGAAGGAGAATGGAGGAAGGGGGAGGCTAGGACCCTGAAGGGACAGTAGGTGCTAGGATTAGATAAGGAACTTGGGCAGACTGAATGGACCATTGGTCTTTTTTCTGCCATCATTGTCTGTTTCTATGTTTCTATTTAAAGGCATATTGCAGAAGAGGAAACTTTTTCATAATCAGCACTGTAGGTGCTCTCTGCTCGCTTTAGTGTTTTGTATAATTATGTAGCTCCCTTGTTTATAATACTCTGAAATATGCAGTTTTGTTTTCTTGTTTGTTAAGTTTTTGTTACATTGTTTATCTCCCATAGAATGAGACATTTCATTATGTATGCCCTTTGTTGCACTTTGATGCACATAAGAAGGTGGTTGGTATTTTTTTTTTTTTTTGCGTGAGTGTGTGTGTGTGTGTACTGTTTACTGCAAAACAATACAAGTGTTAACTGTAAAAGTCTTTTCTGACAAACATTCACTTTCCTCCATCTTTTACAAGTGACATTGATATATACATACTATAGCAAATGTGCTACCCACGTCCAGTAGGCCTAGTTTACCAAAATAGAGGGAGAGATCAAATTCCATGCAGGTAGAATGAATATCTGCCAAGGACTTTATGTTTATTTTGGCCACTGAGCAGAGGGTTATTTCCAGATGTGACCTGTAGTGGGGGGATATAGCATGAGGAAGAGGAACAGTGTATCAGTACAAAATGCACAAGTGAACAACAAGAAAGTACAAATAGCCAAGAATATATACACAAGGTAAGTAAGCACAGTACAAAATATCTCAAATTAAAACACAAGACTATATAAAAGGTAATATATATATATATATATATAAATAAAAGGTAACTTGTGCAGAACACAAGTCACCACAAAAGGCCACAATATATCCAAAAAGTCAACAGGCATCAATAAAAATACAAGACAATTTATGCAGATTGATAAATAAGGAACGTCAAAGGCAGAGGAAGCAGGTGGACAACACAAGGGGGAAGTATAAAGGGAGTAGGAGCAGAGGTGAGTGACTGGGAAAGCAAAGTAGGAAGGGGAGCTACATGCAGGAATAGAACAAACACAAATTCAGCAGGTCAACCCTTACTCAATCACAAACTTTGAATGGCTTTTTCATTAGGGGTGCTATTGCTTTACGGCATACCGCAGCTAAAACAGAGAAGTCAGTGCACACCCTCCCCCATGACACATCTTACAAATGTAATATTTCTTCTGCCTGAATTGGCCACTTACTTATTTTATCTGCAGTAGGAGTGGGGGTCTCTTGGTGTTAACATCAAAGCCCTGCTACAAAGCTGCCCAGCTACCCAATGTCTAGGTAGACCACCCATCAGCTGGGTCCCTATTCTAAAATGTAACTGCCTGAATTGACTTCTTTTGTGTAATGTGCACTGCTTATATTGGCTTCCTTTGCAATCACCAATCAATGTGTAGGTAATTGGTGAGGTGCTATCTAAAAAGAGAGCCATATATTTCCCAAGCATTAAACAAACACCTCAACCCTTTGCTCATTCACAAACTATACATGGCCTTTTCCTTAGGGGTACTACTGCTATACAGTATAGCATACATCAGTTAAAACAGAAAATTGACTGTACACCCTCCCCCAAATGGCAAAAATAAACAATATAATATTCTTCCAGCCTGAATTGTCTTCCTTTCTTATCTCCAGTAGATGCAGGAATATGTGTGCAAGCAGAGTTCACAATGGAGATCTTTTGTATTTAGAATTATGCACACCAGGGTAGCCTCATTTGAAGCTTTGAAGTAAAGTGAGGAGGATGAGAAACAATGGAGGACAAGAGGGAGGTTGTTCTGGAGGAGTGGGAGGAGACAGGACAATGCTTCGCTAGCATTGGTTTTGGAATGAGGGACTGAAAAAGAGTATGAGCCTGCAGAGTAGAGTAGGGAGGAAGGTAGGGTGGGAAGGGACTTAACCAGGGAGCCACTGGACCTGGCCCCCAATAGTTTTCTTCTGTACAGTGTGCTTTTTATGTGGAAGGCAAGCACATGTCAAGAATAATCACATCCCTTTCAAAATGGCTGTTGGAGCCAAGAGAGGGAAGACCTTGATTCTGGTGAGGGAGTCATGCAGAGAGAATTTCAGGACCAAAATGAACTCTCAAAAGGGAAGAGTTTGAGTACGTCTGCTGTTATGCCCTCAAACTCAGAAGTGTAGTGCCTTGTTCCATGAAATCTGCCTCCCTCTGGTGTATCTAAGCATCTGAAAAGCAAATCGAATGACAACAAAAGAAAGCCTTGAATACATTACAAGGGATGGTAGTGGAAGTGACTCCCAGTGTACTAACTTTAAAATATGAACTGATTTTAGACCTAGCACAATTGACATGTAAGCCCCTGCCCCCTATTTTTGAGGAGGGGCTTACTATAATTTTTCCTCTCTCCTGATTAGGCCTTTAATTGATGGGCAGCTTGGGTCCACCTCTGGGCATGTCTCCCACCCCCCAGCTGCTATAAAAAGGGGTGGGCGGGCAATTGGAGGAGAGGTCAGTGGGAACAACTGATGCAAGTGGAGTCAGGAGTTCGAACCCCAGCCCAGGAGTGGTGGTTACCATTTCTGTGTAATTGGTTCTGCGTATAGGTAGTTGCAGAGTAGCATTCAGAGGCAAGTAACCTTAGCAATGGGGTCCCGTGGGTGCTTGGGAGCTGCTCTTCTGGAGGGAAGAAGATCTGTGCCCCATCATGTGCTCTGCACACTCAGGTGAGCCTAGGGGCCTGTTTCCATTGGAGTGAGTTGGCAGTGGGGATACTGCAGTAGAGTCAGTGCTGCAGTGTGGCTTCCAGGGCAGTGGCACAGCCCTGGGGAGATGTACCCAATGTTGCACACTGTCGTGGATAGTTTTGGTGGCCTGCATGGGATCCTGCCATGCCCGTGTCTGGGTAGATTTCAATTTAGGCCCATAAAAGTGCAGGAAGACAGGGTAATTGAAAGGAGGTAGCAATGTTTGCTTTTTCTAAGAACTCCCATGTGATAACATGGAGGCAGTAAAGGCATGGGGAATGTGGTTCTGGGGTGGCTGTCATCTGGCCACATCTCTGGTAAAAGGTTTTGGTCCGGCTGTGTTTTGGGGTTTCCTAACAACCCCCGGGGGGGGGCCGTGGTTTCAGCTATCACCATGTTTTAAAGCCCAAGCCTCCTCGGCTCTGTAAGGAGCATGGAGCCTGTCCCAGCCTTATCTCTGCCATCTGTTGGGACAAAATGCAGTTTGTAGCTGCTTACCTGCCACAAGTGTATCAGCACATAGTACTGTCATTCTCCAGCTCCATGGAGTCACTGACTGAGTACAGGTCGGTGGGGGGTGTGAGGTGGACTGGCACTGCTGGGTGGAGGGGCCACTAGACTACCAGTAAGAACAGTATTTCATTGTTTGCATAACTATTGGGGTTTGGGGATGGAGGGAGCATGACCTAGCCCTGTGGGTCTTTTTATGCATTTTGGGGGATTGGTGGGCATGTGCTAGCCCTGTGGGGCAATATGTATTTGGGGGATGGGGCATGGGGGGGGCATGTGTAGCCCTTCAGGGCATTTCCGCTAACAAACTGTAGATTGGGGCATGGGGGATGCACATGTCTTGGGAGCTGGCCCAGTGGCAGATCTGTACAGTCACTGGAGGGTGTAAGTACAATTATACCAGCTAAAAGCTAGTGTAACTGTACTTTGGTGGATGTCCTCTGGGGGTTGTTGCAGAATAGCACCCTGGGGTACTTTGTTGCTGCCCTTACAGAATAGGGTGCAAACTGCTGCCGTAAGCCCCCTAACGCCATGTCACAGGGAGTTTGGGTTGTAACTGATGGCCTAAGTCCACTTTGGCGCAAGCAGCCTGCAACATGTCACAGGCTGCTTTGCAGAATACAGAATGTTACATCTCCTGGTGTAACTTACTACTTGCACCATTTGTTTTGGCCCAAGTCAAGTTATGCCAGGCATATCCCTTTGAGAATCGGGCCCCATATTTAGAAATTATGCCAGTGCCACAATGCATTCCACATTTTGTGAAATGTGAAAAATCTTTAATAAAAAGTTTAACAGCAACAACAAAAAAGAAGACCTTGGGCCTGATTTTAGATCAGGACACAGGGCTTGTGACCATGCCCTGCATCCCAGCAATCATTGGCACATCTGCAGCCATGAATGCACCACAATTTGCTCCCGATTTTCAAAGTGGGATACAAGTTGCAACACATCCCTCACTTTAAGGCAGCTTGCTCATGAAGTTGTGGCATAAGCTCCGTATCCCAGCCACAAAGTTACGCCACAAGGGACCTGGCATAATGGGACACTGCTCCTGTTCCCATGGCATAGAGGGGGCAGAGGCACACAGCAGACATCTGCCTTGCACAGCTTAGCAGTCTGTAGGTGTGCCGGGGTACAAATATGTGGGGACACAGCTGGCAGCCAAAGGTATGCAGTTGGGGATGCAAGTGTGCTGAGGGGACGCAGGGAACTTGTGTCAGTGGGGTTGTGGCACCGCAGTTGTAAAATTGCCTTTTTGGATGCAAATCGCAACTTGCATCCTGATCCCAAATGCAAGTCCCCTGCATCCCTCTAAACCCCTTTTAAAATTGGGCTACTTTTGTCTTTCTTGTTCTTTCACCCACCAGGTCAGCAGTAAATCCTGCCACTACATTTCATTCAAGGTACCTATCACGACTAAGTTTAAATGTAGCTATAGTATCAATTAATGCCACCTGCTCTGTGTGAATCTCTCACATATTCACTATCTGTTCTGTGAAGTATTTCTTCCTGATGTTTTCCTAGAATTTTCTTCCTTTCACTTGTTAAGATGACACGGTCAGTTTTAAGGAATATAAGATATGTTAAAGCCTGCTTACACTTAATGAGGTGTTTCAAGTCATTCACTTTCCCAGATGTGAGCTTATGATTCAAGAGTTCCTTTTTACTATCAATGATCACAAGGAAAAACCCATTCTTATCCTGGGCTTCCCCTCTAAATCCCCCACACAGAAACTGTTACTCAACCAAAAAGGAGAAGGCCCCACATAAACAGATAACTAACAAACAGAAAAGAGTCAACATAAAACAGGTCTCAAGTGACTACAGGCACTGTAGGTCCAAGTAGCCTGAATCCAAGAAGGGAAGAGGATACCGGAGAGCACTGTGCAGCTCAATCATAGCACAAACACTTCATCTGAACAGCACATGCCAGATCACTAGTCAATCCAGTGTAGGGACTTCACTTTGCTGTGGCAAAAACCAAGACTGAAAAAAAAAAAACACAGTCAAAACTGATAGCCTTGCTTGGAGAACTCATCATAGGGCAGGGCCAACCTGGGACTGGGACACACTCCAGTCGACTAAGACATAAATTGCAACTGCCAATGCATAGGACAGCATAGAGGACCTAAGCAGCAATCTCAGCCATGGGGGAAATGACTCCAAACTTACTCAGTCTGACACCCACATACACTTTAAAAAACAAAGTATTTTTTTTACACTGTAAGTGTGTAAATCACTGTTTAATACAGTGTGTGTAACATTAACTCACAAAGGTGGCACACTTATGAAATTGATTGTATTGATACCCCCATGCATTTCACTGTGTTACTTCCTAACTAACCACGGTGTAGTCGTAGCAGTACAGTGTTGGGGGCCATACATGTACCCATTATAAATGACTATGTAACTTCAGCCTGTATGTACAAAGCCACTGTGCCCATAATGTGTTCTCATGCATGAGCTCTAGGAGAGAGCACTCCACTTCAGTGCCTGAGGAGAGGATGGCATGATAAAATTCAAAAAAGCTAGTGTAACTGTACTTTGGTGGATGTCCTCTGGGGGTTGTTGCAGAATAGCTCCCTGGGGTACTTTGTTGCTGTCCTTACAGAATAGGGTGCAAACTGCTGCCTTAAGCCCCCTAACACCATGTCACAGGGGGTTTAGGTTGTAACTTACAGCACTTGAGCTAAATTTGAGTGATTTTTAATAAGATAATAAAGTTCAGCCAGTCTAAATTCTTTCATGGGGATTTGCAAATGTTTCCATGATGCTTTGCATTATTGGAGTATGTTCAGTTGTGTTTTTCTATAAAATTTGGCTGTATGGTCAATACCCTTCCAGGGTAACCCTTGCCTCAGTGAAGTTACTCAGGGGTTCTTCTCTTTTTGTAGTTCTTTTCTCTACTATGGGCTCCCCATGACCAAAACAAGTAAGACCCTCCTAAGGTTGGATGGCTTCTTGCCTGTGGGATGAAATATGGATATGGCGCAGTGATAGTCTTAACAAGGACAAAACATGTTTCTGTGTTTGGTATTCTCAGCCTTTGCTGGTTGTACTGCGAGGCGTTTTAT
This sequence comes from Neoceratodus forsteri, assembly GCA_016271365.2. NCBI lineage: Eukaryota > Metazoa > Chordata > Ceratodontiformes > Ceratodontidae > Neoceratodus > Neoceratodus forsteri. The sequence goes on from JADMNL010000023.1 coordinate 138,289,805, forward strand.
GTGCATTGTACAACTGGTACCTCAGTGCTACCGTGAGGTAGGAAACTTTTAAATAACTAGAGCATTGCCACAAATGTGAGCACAGTTCAAAATGTCAGGCTACACACAAACCAGAGAAAGATCCATTCCATGTAAAATTAAACTTTGCAAAAAAAATATTTTTTCACATGAGTACATAGCACAGCCCACAGCACTAAAGCCCAACATTTCATAAAATACTCATGCTATCTCAAGAGCTTTTGAGAAAGCGTTAGTACATTGCAAACAGCAGCCCCCTCCCCAATAGTGCAGCAAATTGAATATCCACAAACAAAAATGAAAAATTGAAATTATGTGCAGCGCAGAAAAGACATGAGTGCAAAGAATCATTCTCTTTAGCACTTCAGCAATTAGGTTGCTGCATTGGCAGATGAAACGAAACCCATAGGATGATCAAGGAATTATCGGTGGCTCAAGAGAGGCTGATGAAAAATGGTATTCCTCATCTAGTGATTCAAACATTTGAGATCCTTCGTCCAAAGAAGTCTACAGCATGGCAATGTAATACAGCAAGGAATACATTCCCTTCTGGGCCAGTGATCCATTGACATATGTGAATTTTCTGCATTTATCAGCCAGCAGGAGGGAGCAGCCTAGGAACAACAACAACATGTTTGTTGTCTGGCATAAGTTATGGGTATTTATGTGCCTGTTCTAAAACTGCTTCTAAACTGGAAAAGAGAAAAAGTGTATTAACACCCATGGAGTTGCTCGATGGGTTTGGGTTTTTGGTGAAGGGCCCCGTGCACACATTCAGTTATAAGTAACTGGTCCACTGTGAGACCAAGGGTAAGGAGGAGTATGATGTTCAAATATCCCATCAGATCAAAACCCTCCATGTTTTGGTCATGCTTACAAGGTAAACATTATTGCATCTGGCATGATTTACTACTGTATAGTATCCACTTTTGCTTGCATGTTATGTTTGAGTACTGTACTGTAGTTGAGCATGGACCATGAAAAAGGTTTCCAAATGCTAATCCACTATGAAGACACAGGTCTCTATTTCAGCTAACTTGAAGGTAAGCATAACAGTGGAGGACTGCATAGCTTCTATAGTTTGTGTAATAATGACCATAGCAAAATGGAAGCCATAACATTAACTATTTCTTTGACCAAGAGCAGCTAAGAAGACGGGGGCACTGTTTATTCATGCTGTTGGCTGGAGTCAAAAGCTGTGAATCAGGTATAGTGCACCTTTTGATAGGATGCATTTAAGAAGAAATAAATCTGCCCTGATATGGAAACCAGATATATAAAATACTCATTGAACTGCTGCTGCTGCTGTTAAATAAGTGGAATAATACAATCAAATTCCCACAGGTAAGAACAGTCAAATCAGGCAATCATCTTTCACAGGGCTCCCCAGCAGCCCCTGTTCAGGGGCTCACGCATGATCAGTTGGTATTTATTTAAAGACCCTGACTACTGTCCCATGCAGCACTTAACACAAGAGTAGTAGCCTATTTTTAAATTCATATGTTTTTAAGCAGTCATGAAAGAAAGAGGAATGTCATTCAGTATAAGTAAAAAATGACTGGTGACATGCTGCCACAAGCTCTTTCGAATTCAAGAGAGTGAAGGTATTATTTTTCTCCAAAAAACTAAATTTTTTCATGAAAAGGCACTTATTTTAGTGCACATCTTGTTTTCTAAGAGCAGCAGCAGAATTAAATAGATTTTAATGAACAGCAGATCCCTTCCAAGAAGATAATTTCATCTGACTGAATTTGATATGTCTTACTTTTAAAAATAGCACCCTGATGCATACCAACCACTGATTTCCTTGAATGCATCTAGAAGCTTGGGGAGTTCCCTTCAGTCTAGATAACTATCAGTGTGGGAGTCCCTGCTTTGGGTGGTAGCCAAGCTTTTTAAAAAAAATATAATGTTCCCATGTATATGTGAGAGGGTAGGATTCAGGAGCTTGAAAGTGTATGAGGTCTGTTTAAAAATGCAATCAGGTATAAGAATGTATGAAAAAAGGTATGAAAGTTATTCTTGAACACCAATCTTATTTCATTATATTATTCATTATTTCACAGTCTTAATTATAAGTTATATAAATGTGGAGTTGTAATCACATGCACACGATTTGTAGGAAGCATGTTATAAAGAAGGTCATACAAAGAGTGTTCTTTTTGCTTGCAGGAATATATGTGGAACAACATAGCCATTTACAATAAGCTTATTTGGGGATACACTGAATACTTTTCTTTATTAAAATAATGTAGCATTCTTGAAGGCTGTAAGATGCTTTTCACCCTTCCTTGAGTAATTATTTTAATAAAAGGAGCACCCTAGAGACTGGAAGCAGAGTTTGCTTTCCTGGTCAGATTTAGTTAAAGAGCAGCTGATGCCTTCAGGAGAACTTTAACAAAACATAGTATATAGACACAATTCGACTTTTATTTCACATTAGTTCTGTTCTTCTCCTCCCCATTATTTATTACTGATGTAATTTGTATGAAAACAGGATCTTTGCTCCTGAAGAGTTTAACTATTCCTGTTGCTTTCTCCCTGCCTGAAGTCATAATGCACTACTTGTGATATCACAGTTACTCCCATGGCAACAGACTGTGATGTCACAATAGAGGATTATGACTTGAAGTAGGGAGTAAACTATAGAGGTAGATGAACTCTGAGGTATAAAGATCACGTATTCATGCAAATTTCCTCAGTAATAAATAATGTTAAGGAGAAATCTATAGAACATATATGGAATGCAAGCTGAATTGTACCTAATATTATGTTTTTCAAAGTGTTCTTTTAGGCATCAACAGCTCTTTAAGAAATGCAACTATATGGATATAGTACAAAGAAATGTCTTTGCTTCATTTGAACTTGAGTGTTATATGTGATTTTTTTTGGTACTTTGAACACATGCTGTTTTTCACAATATATAATTACTGTCTTCTAAATAAGACTGTCATTTAATGAGTTCTCTTAACAATGGCAGGCACATAATTGTCTTTTCAAGCATTAAATGATGTAACTTCCCTTTTAACCTGTAAAATGTTTCAACTTGTAATTAAATGTGTATTTGTCTGGAATGCTTTTTAGCAAGTAAAATACAGTAATTTCCTGCTTTAGAATTATGTTCAGTTGTCTTCTAGTGCTTGAAAATCACTAAATAAGTAAAATGAACCAGATCAGTTTTGTACCGAAACACAAATTGTTCAATGTTACAAACACAGCTCTCTGTTCCAAGGGTCTGGCCATCTCCCTAGCTGATCAGTGGTCTAAAACATGAATATTATAACTTTTTCCCATGGATAATACATGAAGTGGCTGGCAGTAGCTCACTGCTAGTAATTGAAAGGGGCAAGGCTGCCACTGCAGGAATTCCCTATTCAAATAGAAAAAAAGTGTGCATAAAAAATAAAATACATCCTGTATGGAGACAGGGTGGTTTAAGTGCCATTGCAAACAGAAAACAGCTTTAACTCCCTACCCCCCCCCAAAAAAAAAATGTAATCGACATGGATTACCACACCAAGACAAATGAATTATTATGCTACATGTGGAGTATGGCTGGGGCTTTCTTAAGCCCATTTAATAGAATCAGGTTACAGATACACTGTAGTCTTATAGCTATTGTATAAGCTTTCAAATCCTTTTTGGCAGGTACTGATTTGGCACCATTTGTTGCTGTTTATTGCAGAAGGGATTATTCCAGTCTCATTTCTGTTTCTGTCCCCACTTTTATGTTAATCCAAGTCACCTCAGACATTTGAAGACCATGTCAGTGGCATGGAAAAGACAAACAGAATCAAGAGAAAATCTTAACCCTGCCTCCTCTGTTGCAAAGAATCCATTAAACCCAATTCTCAGTGGTAGTATAGGATGAAAACCAAATATTTTGTGATAATTTAATTATTTATTTATTTATTTAAATTGTGTTGATTGTGTAAGCCCACTGGATCTCTTGGAGTACTTTTTCAGGGGTGACCCGGGATTAGTTACAAAGAATACCATACAGTATGTCAAACAAAAAGAAGAAAAATAGGCAGGAGGTACAGGGCAAATACATGGATGAGACAGTATACAATTCACGGGTTAATGGAGCAGAGGAGACTAATACTAAAATAAAATACATTAAACTATTAACTACTTAACAAGGCAACAAGGTGCAAGCTTATAGTTTTAAAAGCATCTGATATTTTTTGACATTATGTTTCTTCAGGTAAAGCTTACTGTGTTGAAATAGTACATTTCCAAATGTGTCCTGGGAGAAGGGACACAAGGAAGTAAGTGCAAATTATAGACTACATAAGACAGATCAATAAATTGACCAACACAGTACAGTAAATATAATGTGCATTAAAGATTCTAGTTATAGCCTAAGCCTTTTTCCAGGTGACTGCTATTTAATATTTGACCAAATGTTTATTTATATTATATTATCATTTATGTTATTGTATGTCCAATGGCTATTGTACTTCATCTCCTGATCGCATTGTATCATAAACTCCTCTATCTCATCCCTCTCCTCCAATGCCCTTACCCCTCCTCCCTCCCCTTTCTCTCCTCTCTCTCTCCACCACCCTACCCCTTCCATCCATCCTTCCCTCTCTCCACCTCTCTACCTTATTCCCTCCTATCCACCCTGATTTTCTCCCTTCTCCTTCCCTTAACCTGGAGTGTCTCCTCCTTGCCCTTTTTGCCTTCCCTTGCCTCCCTCCCTCCCTCCTCCCCTGTGCTCCCCCCCACACTCTAAGAGACAGAACCCCCATTCCATCCTCTTGCTCCTGTTCCTACTGCTTTGCTAGTCTGGTGAAGTGGAGTCCAACCCTGGATCCACCCCTTCCTCCTTCTCCACCTCTCTAACTGCTAAAGGCCTGAGCATGTTTCACTTTAATGCTTGGAGTCTTTTTCCAAAGCTCGACCTTCTGTCAGTCTGGATTTCACAACTTTAACCCGACATCCTCTGTATCTCTGAGTTCTGGCTCTCCTTCATGACACCCAGCTCTAGCCTGTTCCTTTCTATCACCTTTTCAAGAAGAATAGGGGAAAATTGCAATGTTGCCTTCTATGCCTATCAGAGCCTCTCTTGTACCACAGCTTTTAATGAGGTTGCATCTTTCTCCCATGAATTCCTCCTGGTCAGGCTGTCATTCCCTTCCTCTATGCCCATCTTCATTGGGGTCTTCTATGCCTCATCCAGAATATCCACCTCCTCTCTGGCTGATTCCCCCACTACCATCACTTCTCAATCCTCCATTGGTGAACTCATCTTGCTAGGGGACTTCAATGTTAACAGGCTTTCCCTGACCTCTAGGTCAACCATCCAGAAGATTGAGCACCTAAATCTCTCACAGATTATCACTGAACACACTTGGATCAACCTCTGCTTTCATAACTACTCCCTTCTGGACTGGGTTCTCTCCTGCCACCCCTACCATATTTCACCAGCAGGAATCCTGCTGGATGCTTTCAGTGACCACTGCATGATGTTCTGTCAGGAAGATCTGGCATCCAACTACCTTCTCTAAATACAACTGGACCAGATCACTCTGCTTCCTCAACACCTTTGCTCTTTTGATTGACCTTGCTGCTACAGATTGGACAGCCCCACCATCCACCATGGATATCGTTATTGCCCCCTCACTGTTTCATTCCAAATTCTCCTTTATATGAGACAAGCATGCCCCTATCAGAAAATCCAGGGTCAAGAACTACCATCACCTGTTGATTACCCCTGGAGCCATTGAACAGTGCATGTCCCATTACCTTGCCTGGGAATGATTCAAACTATCTCATTACTTTCCTGATGTCATCTTATACAGGACCATCAAGAATTCCTGTACTAAGGCTGTACGGGCTGCAAAATCATAGTGTTTCATGGCCAACCTTCAGAACAACCTTAACTTCCCCTCAAAAGTCTGGAAAGTAATTCACTCCATTTTTGACCCTCCCACACAGTATACCATCACTGCAGTGACAACTTCACAGTGACAACTTTACAATGACATGGTTGATGCCGACAACATCACCATGTTGCTGTAAAGTCCACCTGGGACCCCGGCACCCTTTCCTACGGTCCTGCACCTCATCCCTAAATCAGCTCCATCTCAGAGTTGATAATCATAAGTGGGGGGTGCAGGGTGCACAGGCCCCTGCATGTGGGATATGGGGGGTGCAGCCCCCTGCAAAACAACAACTTTTAACTTGGCAACACCATGCCGACCGCAATTGTGGTTGGACGTAATGGTGTCAGGGAAATATCATGTTGACAAGAAATTGTTGATGAGACATCGTAGATCCCGCCCACATAGTCCACCCTCCAGTACTTCTTGTAAATGGTTCACCAGTGTCCAACCCATCCTCTGCTGCTCATGTGAATGGGTTCTTTTCCACATGTGCTCTCCCTTCAACTCACCCTCTAGCCTCCTCAGCTCTTGACATTTTCTCTCATCTCCCTTCCACTGGTTTCCTCTTTCCCCCTTGTTACTACAAAGGAAACCCTTACTGCCCTTTACTCCCTCAATCTGCACAAATCCAGTCCTAATGGACTGGGTTTTACTAACTAGAAAACCCTTACTGCTGTTTACTCCCTCAACCAGCACAAATCCAGTCCTGACAGACTGGATCCTAAAGTACTCTTAATCTTTTAGTAATTGGCCTATAGAAAATTCAGGAAGACCAATAAAGAGGTGGATAGGGAAAATTACCTAAGGTTGGCTAGTGAGTCAAGTAAGGAAGTCCAGAGAGCAAAGGCACAGAAGGAGCTGCAGATAGCTGAAGGAATTAAGAAGGGATAGAAGGCTTTCTTTTGATATATAAGCAAGAAAAGGGACAAGAAGGAAGGGATTATTAGGCTTAAAAAAGAGGTGGAGCGAGTGGAGGATAATGGGGGAAAGCTGAGATACTAAGTGAATACTTCTGTTCCATCTTCACCAGGGAGAAGGATGGACCAGTGCCTTCAGGAGGGAGAAGAGGAGTGGGGGGGAGGAGAACACAGATGTAGTGATAGAGGAGGATAGAGTGAGGGGGGGCTGCCGGCATTGAAGGTGGACAAATCATCAGGCCCGGATAGAGTACATCCAAGGGTACTAAAGGAACTGGCTGAGGAGCTGGCAGGGCCACTGGCAGAGCTATTTAATAATTCACTAGAGTCAGGAGTGGTACTGCAGGACTGGAGAACAGCACATGTAGTGCCCCTCCACAAAATCAGTCCCAAGGATGACACAGGGAATTACAGACCAGTCAGTCTGACCTCCATTGTGGGCAAGCTCATGGAGACCATACTAAAGGAAAGGTAGGTGGAATATCTAGAGGAGTATGGTCTTCAGGATGTGAGGCAGCATTGGTTCATGGAGGGGGGAGATAGTGTCAAACAAATCTGCTTGACTTCTTTGACTGTGTCACTAAGACAGTAGACAGGGGCCAAGTGGTAGACTTCCTCTATCTTGATTTCAGCAAGGCCTTTGCACCACAAAAGGTTGATCAGGAAGTTGGTGGATCTCGGGGTTGGGGAATAGATGGCCAGATGGGTGGAAAACTGGCTGAGGGTCAGAATCCAGAGGGTGGTTGTCGGGGGAGAGTTATCTGGCATTAGATAGGTAACCAGTGTGCTCCCGCAGGGTTCAGTGCTGGGGCCAGTGTTGTTCAATGTCTTCATCAATGACATTGGAGATGGCATTAAGGGCCAAATGTGCCTATTTGCGGATGACACCTACCTCTGTGGAAGAGTGGACACAGATGAAGGGATACAGGACCTATAGAAGGATCTGGAAAAGTTGTGGAAGTGGTCCAGGATCTGGCAACTTGGCTTCAATGCCAAGAAATGCAAAGTTATAGTTATGCATACTGGAGCCAAGAATCCCAGGACAGAGTACTACCTGGGTGGAGTCCAAGTATTAGCATCAGAGGAGGTGAAGGACCTGGAAGTGATGATCACTAGTGACCTGAACAACTCCACGCAGTGCAAGAAAGCAGCAGCAAAGGCAAACAAGATGCTGGGATGCACATCTAGGGGGATTAGTAGGAGGAGAGAGAAGGTTATACTGGCCTTGTACAGTTCACTGGTAAGGCCACATCTATAGTATGGAGTTCAGTACTGGTGCCCACACCTCAAAAAGGACATTAACCTGCTGGAGAAGGTCCAGAGGAGGGCTACACAGATGATAACAGGTCAGCAGGGTAAGGCATATGAGGAGAGATTGAGAGCACTGAACATGTACTCCCTGGAAGACAGGAGAGAGAGAGGGGACATGATTGGGACCTTCATGTACTTGAAAGGAATAAATAAGGTTGATAAGGAGAGTCTCTTTAAGCTGAGTGGCAGCCATAACATGAAGGGGCACAGTCTTAAGCTGGAGGGTGGGAGGTTTAGGAGGGAGGTCAGGAAGCACTTCTTCATGGAGAGGGTGATGGACACTTGGAATGCACTGCTGGAAGAGGTCATCTCATTGAAGATAGTGGGCAGCTTTAAGAGAGGCTGGGATAGGCATGGGGGAAAGTAAGGATCATGGGTAGAGAGAATGGGAGGAGTGGGGAGGGAGGGCAGGGACATTAGCTCAAGCTGTGGACCCTGCAATACAAGCAGACTTGATAGACCAAATTGACTTCTTCTGCTGGCTTCTTTGTATGTTCATATGTATGCATGTAATCTCTCCACCGGCCATAGCACATCCACTGACTCACCTACTCAACCACTCTTTCTCTCTCAGTGCTATCTCTCAGTCCTGGAAATAGGCTAAAGTTCTTGTACTCCACAAAAGGTGGACCTTTCCTCCCTGGGTAACTTTTGGCCAGTCACCCTCCTTCCTTTCCTTGCTAAACTGCAAGACAAGCTTTTTCTACTCTAGACTCTCCAATGTTCTGTTCTCTACCGATTTTCTCTCTCCATTCCTGTCTGGCTCCTGGAAGCATCACTCCACCATCTCCTTCCTGCTGTGTGTAACTGATTCTAACTTCTCAGGGATGGATCAGGGGCACATCATGGCTTCCATTTTCATTGATCTGGCCAAGGCTTTTGATTTGGTGTCACACCCTCTTCTCCTGGAAAAATTGAATTCTGCTGGCCTCAGAACTGCTACTGAAGAGTTGTTCCATTCTTACCTTTCTGGCTGCCTGCAGTCAGTACAGAATGACAGTGCCCTGTCACCTCCACATCTCATTCAGGCTGGGGTCCCTCAGGGCTCCATCCTAGGGCCATCTCCATCTTCCTTAATGAACTCCCCACTGCTTGTACCAATTAACATATCCACATGTATGCCGAAGACAGTCACTTACACCTCCGGTTCCCTCCACTACAGCCCTAGAAGGTCTGCTCCAGTAAGACTTTCACAATGTCTTGTGCTGGTTTCAGTCTAACCCGCTCTGGGTCAACACCAAAAAAAAAAAAAACTGTGTCCATGTCTTTTAGCACCAGCCAGAGATTGGCCAGACTCCCAACTATGCCTATCTTCTCTACCTTGGATGGCACCCCTCAAGAAGTGGTTCATTCATTCATTAAAATACTTTGGTATGTGGCTAAACAACAGACTTTACTTCTCTGCCCAGATTGACACAATCCACACCAAGCTTCACTCCAAAGTTGGTTACTTGTACCACAATAATTCACTTTTTGGATTTTGTTTTCGTTGTTTTGTGTATACTTTTGTCGGGGGGTTTCTCTGAACCAGCCCAGCATGTTGTTGGATTGAGACAGCATTATGTGTTGGAGGCCTCCCCCCCCAGTCATGTGCTATTCATCCTCTGCACCATCCGCCCTTTTTCCCCACACCCCTTAAAGTTTTCAACCTATCAGTGCTGTAAAGTGCTGGCCATTGCCGTGGGGGGGGGGGTTGTCGGGGCAGGGGGTGTGAATGGCGTAGGATGAATGAGCAGGGCTTTTGCATCAGGGTTGTTTGGTCCAGAAGATGCCCTGGGGTGAAATGAACTCTGGAATGTGGTCCACCATGCCTGATCTCCATACCCAAGGGCACCACCACTTTTGGTGGGCAGGTAGCTCGAGCAGCCTTGGAGACCCGTCCAAGTTGAGCGGTGTTATGCAATGCCAGATCTATTAAGAACAAGACTGCAATTATTGCAGATCTTGTTGGGTCAGCTGTTCTGGCTTGCACCACCGAGACCTGGCTGAATGAAAATGCTGGCCCCATATTGGAGGCCGCAATTCCAGCCAGGTACTCGGTGATGCACCGCCGAGATTGGACCGCAGGGGGGAGGGGGTTGCGGTTTGTTTTAAGACTGAATTGGGCCTCACGAGTGTACCAGTTGAGGAAGCTGGGTCATTTGAGTGTACTATAGTAGCAGGTGTAGGTTATAGGATAGCTGTCATCTACCATCCACCCAGGGATGAGAAGCGATTCCTATAGGAAGTAGTGGACTTCGTCATTGACATGGCGTTTGAGTCGCCCAGGCTGATAGTCCTGGGCGACATCAATGCTTGGGTCGATGACGAACTCTTGCAATTTGGACAACGCTTCCTCCAGTTGATGACATCTCTGGGCCTTACACAGATTGTTACCTCTGCTACTAATAAACACGGCCACTCCCTTGACCTGGTTTTCCTCCTTGGGATCGAAGCCTCTGATTTGGGGGTGGAACCTGTTGGATGGTCCGATCATTACACTGTGAGATTCAATTTTTGCACACCCCTTTATAGGCCTTCCCCTGTGGAGATGGTCAGACACTGTCCTTCATGAGATGTTAGTCCTGAAGGCCTAGCAGTGGTACTTGACCTATCAGAGTTTCCTGTGGCAAGCAGGCGTCCAGAGGCCTTGGTTCTGGCCTATAATAAGGCCATTTCCATAGCCCTGGACTCTATCAGTCTTGTCTGTGTTCATCCTCTCTCCTTTCACCCTCAGTACCCTTGGTTTGATGGGTCCTTGCAGGAGCTGCGGCAACTAGGACGATGATTAGAGCATTGCTGGTGGAAATCCGCCCTGGAGGCTGACCATCTTAGATTGTTAGAACATTATCAAGTCTATCAATCAACAATCTCCTTTAAGAAGGCAGAGTTCCTGTCCGGGGAGATTGCTGCTGCTCAGAACTGACTGGCTCAGCTCTTTCGAACTGTGGACAGACTGTGCAACCCAGCCTGTCTGCAGACTCAAAGAACTTTTTTACAATTGGAGTGTGATGAGCTCGCTCAGTTCTTTGCAGATAAGGTGGCTGCCATCAGGGCGGAGATCCACCCAGCACACTCAATGGGGGATGCTATTGATCGGCGCTAGGTCACTGCTTCCATTTTTTTCTGGAGTAACTTTGACCAGCTGGAGTTCATGGATGTTATGCGGATTGTCTATGGTATGCACACTGTGTGCTGTAGTTTGGATCCAGGCCCAACTTCCCTGATTATGGGTTGTTGTGACATCACTGGCCCAGTCCTGACATGGATAGTCTGGTGCTCCCTTGAGTCGGGTGAGTTTCCTAGCTTCCTGAAGGAGGCGGTAGTGACACCCCTTCTGAAGAAAGCTTCTCTGGACCCAGACTGCATTGCCAACTACAGACCTATCTCTAACCTCCCCTTTGTGGGGAAGGTGATTGAGAAGGTAGTGGCTGTACAGTTGGAGAACCACTTGACCATCCATAGCATCTATGAACCGCTCCAATCCAGTTTTCGTAAGAGGCACGTACTGAGACTGCACTGGTTTGGGTGCTTAATGATCTCTTGATGGAGAGAGATCAGAAAAGCCACTCCATCTTGGTGCTTCTGGATCTCTCTTCCGCATTTGACACCGTGGACCATGGGGTGCTGCTTGAGCACCTGAGGTTCATCTGTTGCCTGTCTGGTACAGTCCTCAGGTGGTTTAAGTCCTTCCTCACTGGCAGAACTCAGAGGGTGGTGTCAGGGATTTTTTCCTCCAACCCTCTCTCTCTGTCATGTGGGGTCCCTCAGGGCTCAGTGCTGCCCCCCCATGTTGTTTGAGGTGTACATGCTGCCCCTCGGAGACATTGTAAGATGGTATGGGCTGAGGTTTCACTGCTGCTATGCTGATGATACCCAGCTCTACCTGTCTTTCACATCCGACCAGGATAGTGCACTCTCAGTATTTAACAACTGCCTCACTGAAATCAAGAATTGGATGAATTCCAGCAAGCTGAAGTTGAACTCGGGTAAGACAGAAGTGATGGTTGTGAATCCTGGTCGCCGGACAGGGGGTTGGGGGCTGGTCAGCCAACAGGACTTTTTCTGGGGTGCTCCCCGCTGCTTGCCTCTGAACAGGTGCTGGACCTGGGGGTGGTGCTTGACGATGTGCTGACACTGCGATTTCAGGTGTCGGCAGTCATCAAGTTGTCCTTTTATCATCTGAGGAACATCACTAGGGTCAAGCACCTTGTTCCATCTGGTGATCTTCCTACACTGGTCCATGCCTTTGTGACCTCATGCCTGGATTATTGCAACTCCCTTTACTTAGGGCTACCGGGGGTTGTTATCCACCACCTGCAGTTGGTGCAGAACGCAGCAGCCTGGTTGTTGACAGGGACTTCTCAGTCGTGTCATATTACACCTGTGCTGCGCAAACTGCACTGGCTGATGATTCGGTGGTGGATCACCTTCAAAGTCAGACTTCTGACTTACAAAGCCCTACATAGACTTGGCTCGGACTACTTGAAAGAGCTTCTGTCCCCTTACCGCCCAGAGCGATTGCTCCACTTGGCTGACAAGGGGTTGCTAGAGATTCCAAGGGTGTCTTTAAAATCTTCAGGGGCCTGTGCATTTATGTATGTGGCCCCAGCCCTTTGGAATTCTCTACCCCATCAGCTATGGAAGTGTGCGACATTGGGGGGTTTCAAGTAGGCATTAAAAACATTTCTGTGGTGCCAAGCATATGCTGCCTAATTATACTGATTCTATTGTTTTATTTGTCTTACATTATGTATGATATTTTGTATTGTTTTTATTTTTATGTAAAGCGCCTTGATGTTCTCGAAAGGTGTTCAATAAATAAAATTTATTATTAATATTATTATAAAAAAGACTGTCTATCTTCACAGATACACCGTTAGCTTGTCACAAAATGTGCATCCTATCTTTGACTATGTGGACTTGGTTTATGGCACCACTCCCTCCACCTCCCTGGCCAGTCTGGGCACCCTCTGCAATGCCTTCTCTCATTTTGCTACCAACTCCCCCTCTTGCACCCACCATTGCTCACTCTACCCCTTCTTCATTCTTCCTCTACCTTCATATCATCAGAACCACTGTGCCTTGTACATATCCATATTCTGTTTTTGGTCCATTCCCTCTTTCTTCTCTTCACTGCACTCTTCCATTCCCTCCACCTCCTGCTTCCTCTGCTCCAGAGATACTTGCACATTTACCATTCCTCATTCCTGCTTCTATGCTGGGCAATCAGCTTTCACTTATCATCTCTCTTCACTCTGTGACCTACTGCCATCCTCCCATTGTTTCACTACCTCCCCTGTTTCCCTCAGGAACCAGTGAAGCTCCTTCCCTACCCTGCTTCTGTTTTCCCCCACCTGACTGTCCCTTTAGGTTTGCCTCCTGCACTGGTGTAGGTGTGGCTGAATTACTTGATTTTTTGGTGCTCGCTCTTATTGGGGCCTATGCTTGATAGTGCACAGAGCCAATGAGCCCCTTGCTATGTCAGAATGCCATGCAGCAAGATCCTGTGGACACTCTGACAGCATTCACTGCAGATGTGCAATCCTATGCGCATATGATCCCCACCCAGTCTTACAGCTATGCACCGCGGGCAATCTGGGGGCATGGCAGCAGGCATGTCTGTGCTCTGCACCATTCACTAATGTGCAGAGTGCCATGCCATGCTACGTTACTGGGACCATGCCATAAACTGTACATGCCCCACAAATGGACACTTGCCACCAGCAACAGCAGCAGGACCCCTGCCAAACTGCAGCACCAGTCTACTGGACCACCAGGGAGGGCTGGGAGTGACCATTCGGGGCAAATGCCTGATGTTTGATTCTGGGGTGGAACACACCATCCCATGGTCTTCTGCTCTGGCACAGCAAGGGATCCACTGTGGGACCCAGAACAGGCACCCTATCGGTGGCCCGCCAGTGTCCCACGCTCTGCCACTGCATGGCTCTGGGCAATCCCACATAATTGTGTGCAGAGGGGTGGGGACAGGGACAGGTGCCCTGTGGGTGCTTGGGAACAGGAATCCACACACCCTGTGCCTATCTGGGGATGTGTAGGTGTAACCCCCAGGTGGTGCTATCCCAAGGGCTACTACCTCTGCCTGCTTAACTGCTAACAGGTTGAGGGGCCTAGGTTCTATGGCAGGTGCCTCCACCCAGAGGTCAGGGTTTACAGTAGTCAAACTAACTTGGTCACTGCCCTCTGGGACACTGGGGCCCCCATTTATTCCTACTAGTGACCCTTACAATACACCAAGAGTACCTTCTCTAAGTACACTTACCCCCAGAACTGGTTCAATGAACTTGACACTGGGGACCCCCTGTAAAACAAGATGATGCAATACAATATCCACTGTGCAATACTTTAGCATAAATGAATACCTCAGTCAGTGTAACTTTGCTGAAATAAACAGATCTGATTTATTTAAGGGGCTGTAACAAGGACAGGGGGAAATCAGGTTAATTAGGTTAGACACATTAATAATCACAGTACTGTGAGCATATTCAGAGTCCCAAAATGTCACTTTGCTGGGTACCCAGGATGGTGGGGGGCTAGCCATGATCGATGCAGCTGGTTGGGGCCCTGTGATGGAAAACACTGGCACAATACCCAATTGTAATCTGGAGCCGGCTGGCTCAGTTCATGAAGGAAAAAAGAAAAGAAATCAGATTAAAACAGTTGCAATTAAATGTACAGATGGCAGGGCGCTACCCTGATTTGCACTCACAAACTTGATGCTGAAAGCTGTCCCCGAGGGGGTCATGGATTGCTGGATGCCCTCACACAGCAAGGGGATGAAATTCTACAAGCAGGCACACAGCTTCAAGCAGCAACGGATTCAGTCCGCCTGCACGCAATTGGCTTCCTGTCTACACGCACGGGACAAGAGGACTCGTTTAGCTGTCCTTCACAAACACCCCACACATTTATATGTAAAGGAAATTACTATACCAGGCAGCTTCTCTCAGGTCCCGATCACACTTACTGCTAGCCCGGGAGTTCACACGGCAGCTTCACTTTCCTGACAGACCTAGCGCGATTAAGCAGTTTCTCCAGTCCTCTACAGGGTGAGCCTGGTTCCCAGTTGTTCAGCCTCTCCTCTTCTCGGTAACTGCGGATTCAGTCTGAATCACCATGGTAATGCACCACCCAAGTTTAGGCCTTCACACGCACTTCACGCACGAAACTCTGTAGTGCAGAAGCTCGGAGCTCCTTCCCCAGTCACGGTCACAATGGATCTGCCTTTCCAGACATAAGGCAGGGTGTTCCATTCAGGCGCCACCTGGTCCAATTGGTGGACTTCAGTTGTCAATCACTCAAAACTCCCCTTATTGGTGTAAAGGTCCAGAACTTCACTTCCTAGAATCACTAGCTATATTTCTTATGGCAAGCCGGCTCCCAAGAGAGTCCTGATCCTGGTTGGTCCACTTAAACTCCATTTTAGATGCTCCTCCTGCCTGATTGGATCTAGTCAGCAGTTCAGATCCAAAATGGAGGGGCCAAACACAGAGAACTCCAGCTGCAAAAAAGGCAGGTTAGACAAATTACATTTCCACTAATACTCTAAATGATATGGCGCAAACAGTTACATGCCTAATAAGTGCTCCTTTTGCCCACTTAGCGACAGCAGTAACGGGGCGATTTGTCAGCAACTCTAACGGGACTCGAGCAGGGAAACACACAGTCCCTCCATGTAGCTAATCATGCCTGAAAGCAGACAGCTCTTAAAGAGACAGTACCAGAGGCTCTAAAAGCACTCACAGATAAACGGCTTACACGCCGAACACCATTCAGGCTGGGAGCACTTAGGCAAGCTCCTAGGAGGCTTTTGGGAACCCCCATTTGCAGGGGGCTACACCCTTCCTGACCTGAAAAAGCTTGATGTCCACGTCAAGTAGATACCCCTAAATCACTTTAAGGCAGAACAGTTTGAACTTGCATGCCTTTTAAACAGCAATCAGCATATTAAACCTTTATCATATACACTTACACTGTATTATACATTCTACTACTGATTATACAACAGTATTGATATACAAACATTTTAACTCAGGTCATCATTTCCTGCGCATGAAACCTGGATAGAGGGGGCCCTTCCCTATCAGCTACATTGGGGCTGGAGGGGGCAGGGGCACCATACTCAGAGGGCAAAACAAGTAATCTGGAGTTATCTCCCAGGCTTAGTTTGGGCAACGAGCTCGGGGTCACATACACTCCCTTATGAACCACATTAAGGGGCAGATCCACAGGTCTGCCAGGGACTCGTAACTTAGCCATACTACAGGCCTCACCTCTCGGCCAGTCCTTCTAGGGGGGACGGTCACAGTTTCTGCATGGTTAGACTCACTTTCATCACTGTCTGTACTTTCCAGGGGGGTCTCCATTGGGGCAGAGGGGCTAGAACTCGGGGAAATTTCAGCTCCAGGGTTTGCAGTCTCTGAGTGCACAACACTTGGTTCACCTGGGGAGGCTCCTGACACTGGCAGGGAACTATCAGGGCACTCAACACACTGTTCTTGTTCTGGTGTATCACCAGTTTGCCCCAGTCCATCACTCTCTTCCTCTGAAAAGTCGAGCATTTCAGCCATGCACAATGATTCCACATCACCTGATTTGATGCTTTGCACTTCACTTTCTGAGAGCATTGGCTCCAGGGACAAAGTTGGGGGCTTAGACAGTCCAGAAGGCCCAGCTTCATTTCCAGGGTTGACTAGGGGATTGCCCCAAAACAGTTGACTCAGTTCATAAGAAGGGTAATATTCAAGGTCACACTCGCTTTCCCCTGACACAGATTGACAGTCATGTTCAATTTTGACTTGCGGAGGGGAACACTTTAACTCAGCTTCTGTAGGTGCAGTCTTTTTTTAATTTTTCTTAGCAGCAGCTCTAGTCACTGGTCCAGAGGGGGCATTCTCTGGGGGCTCAGACTCAATCAAGATTTGTCCAGTGGAAAGTAAATGATTTCTATGCATTGTTTTAACATCTTTTGAATTATTCTCAGGCCTTACTTTGTACACAGGCAGATCATCTAGTTTGCCCACTACAATGTGAGGGAGATGGTACCATCTGTCAGCAATCTTATGTTTGCCATGCAGTCCCAGATTTCTTAGCAACACCCGATCTCCTTCTCGGAGTTCCAATGCTTTCACTTTTTTGTCATACCTTTCTTTATTGGCTAGATTTCTTTTGGCAGCCATGGTTTGAGCCAGTTGGTATGCATGGTCTAGCTGGGCCTTTAACTTTTGCACATACTGTAAATGATTAGCTGCTTGAACCCCATCAGGAGAAACTCCAAAGCAAACATCTACTGGTAATCGGGCTTCTCTTCCAAACATTAGGCGATAGGGGGAAAACCCAGTGGCATCACTTTTGGTGCAGTTGTAGGCATGTACCAGTGTGCTAATCTGTTGGCTCCATCTGGGCTTGTCCTTTCGTTGAAGGGTGCCTGGCATATCGAGCAAAGTGAGGTTGAACCGTTCAGGCTGTGGGTCCCCCTGGGGGTGATAAGCGGTGGTTCTTGACTTTCGCACTCCCCACAATTAAAGCATCTCTTTAATCAGGCGACTCTCAAAGTACCATCCTTGATCAGAATGGATTCTTTGTGGGGCCCCATAGTGAACAAAAAAGTTTTCTATAAGCACCTTTGCCTCAGTGGATGCCTTCTGGTCCTTGGTGGGGAACGCTTGAGCATATTGAGTGAAATGGTCAGTGACCACCAGTACAATACTGATATTTCTTTGATCTGGCTCTAAACTCAGAAAGTCAATACAGACCAGCTCCATGGGTGAACTGGTGGTGATTGTAACAAGGGGGGCAGTTCTCTGAGGCAAAGCTTTCCTCTGTAAGCAGCAGCGACTACAAGTTCTAATGTATTGTTCAACATCAGCCCACATTTTAGGCCAATAAAATCTAGATCTCACCAAATCAAGTGTTCTGTCTATGCCAAGGTGTCCCATGTGGCTGTGTAAGGACCTCAGCACCAGGTCTCGAAAGGCAGTAGGCAAAACTAACTGTTGCTTGTCCAGTTGGCCCCCTTTGTCCACTGTCTCTCTATATAACAGTCCATTGATCAGTCTCAACTTAGGGCCTTCTTTATATAGCAGTGCAGTTCTTAAATCAGTGGAGCATAATTTGGACACATCTTTCCCTGCTTGGAGGGCTTCTAGAGCTGTTTTGATCATAGAATCTCGGGATTGAGCCCGCTGAATACTGTCATTATTGAATTGAGGCAAAGCACCAGTGTCCAAAGCAAAAAAGTGGCAATAAGCAGCAGGTATGCAGTTCTCAGAGGGTCCCAAACAATCCACCATACAGTCCACTGCGTCTGTGGACATTTGTTCCTCCCTGTCAAACTTCTGGCAGAGTGCTCGAATATCAGGTTCTGACAGTCTGACCCAGTTATTCGGGGGACTGGTCTTCGTGAGAGAGCATCAGCATCTATGTGGTTCAGGCCTGCTCTATATTCAACAGCATAGTCATATGTAGATAAGGCAGAGAGCCACCTATGGCCCGTGGCATCCAACTTAGCTGAAGTCTGCACATAGGTCAAAGGATTATTGTCAGTTTTTACCAGTATCTTAGCCCCATACAAGTACTCATGAAATTAATCAACAATGGCCCACTTCAAAGCTAGGAACTCTAATTTGTGTACAGGATAGTTCTTTTTGGAAGGGGTCAGGCTTCTGCTGGCAAAGGCCACTGGTCTCGGGCCATTTGTGTGCTCCTGATACAGCACAGCCCCCAACCCTTGCAAGCTAGCATCAGTATGAAGGACATAAGGTCTTGTGGGATCAGCATAGGCCAACACTGGGGCATGGGTAAGTTGATATATGATCTCATGAAAAGCAGTCTCACAATCAGGAGTCCAGCGGGTCCCAAATACTTCATTTGGACAGAAATACACTCTTTCAGTCTCAAGGGGCACTGACCTTTTGTATCTTTTGTGGGTTGGGGGATACCCTTGAGTAAAGTTAAGTAAAGGGCAGATCACCCTTGAATAGTCCTTGATGAAGCACCGATAATAACCACAGAAACCCAGGAATCTTTGCAGCTCCTTCAGATTTTTTGGCTGCGGCCAGGTGGTCAATGCCTCAACTTTACTTGGGTCGGTCTCTATTCCCTCGGTGGATACTATGTGTCCCACATATTTTACTGATGTTTGAAAGAATTGACACTTATCAATGGACAATTTAAGGCCAAAGTCTTCCAGTCGATCCAACACCTTGAACGATCTGCTCTCATGTTCCTCCAATGAGCTGCCAAACACAATGACATCATCCAGGTATACCAGGCACTCTAACAAGTTCATATCTTCCACCGCACGCTCCATCAGGTGTTGAAAAGTGGCTGGAGCACCTGAAATCCCTTGAGACATCCTCATAAATTCATAGAAACCAAGTGGGCAGATAAAGGCTGTCTTTTCATGGTCTTCTGGGGCCATCGGGATCTGGTAGTACCCACTGTGAAGATCCAACACTGAGAACCACTTACTACCGTTCAGGCAGTCCAACGCATCCTGAATGCGTGGCATTGTGTACTAATCAGGAATAGTCTGCTGGTTCAAAGTGCGATAATCCATGCACATCCTAACTGTCCCATTCTTTTTCCTCACTACCACGATAGGTGAAGCATAGAGGCTTCTGGATTCTTGTATTACACCAGCAGCAAGCACCTCTTGCAGATGTCGTCTCACATCATCTATGTCAGCAGGTGCCAGGCGTCGACACCTCTCATGAAATGGCCTTTCATCATGCAGCCTGATACGGTGCTCAGCTCCTTGAACACATCCTATGTCCCATTCCTTTAAAGAAAACACCTGGTCTTTCTGGGCAAGCTTCTCACTGATCCTCACTCTCCATTCAGCTGGCAATGGGGAGTCACTGAAGTCAAGCAAGTCAGGTGTTACTCTGTCACTCTTCCCTGAACTCTTGTTACTGGGCAGTATGGCAGTATCCGCCCAGTGCACAGTGGCCAGGGTGCAGCCTCGATTTACCCGGATCTCCCTGTCAGACACATTGTGAACTTGAACCATCACTCTTCTAGCAAGAGCATGGGCTCTAGCAGGCAGAATACTTGCTTTGACCAGCAGCCCCTCGGGCAGTTTTCCATCTCCTGGTGCGTCCAGCATTAATATTTTGTTCTTGACATCCTTTTTTATGTGGACCTCTCCTTTTAGAACACATTGAACATTTGGTGCCAAAAGCAAAGATTCCGGATCCTTCTTCCAGATGACCCCAACTGGTTCCTCTGGTTCCATTCTATCACGATTTCTCTGTGCCTCATAGGCCCTTTTAATCAAGGCCGGAATTCTTAGAGCTCTGCCAGTCCTGGACCTTTGTTTTTCATAACACAACTGCACCAATCACCCAAACATGTGTGTATTAGTTCCAGTCAACAACAGGACTTCATCATACAGTCCAGTAGGGGGACACACTAAGGCTAGAGTGTCCACTTGCTCTGCCACTCCAGCCACAGAAGTAGGAAAGGACAACCAAATTTGGATATAGCCAGAGTAGGGGTAGGCCTTCTCACTCAAGTCCCACACATGTAGCCCCTCCAGGGTTGCAGGGGCACATTAGACAAATGCTTCTGATACCAGTCCTGAAACATGATTGTCACTTGGGAGCCACTGTCTAGTACAGCTCTGGTGGATACCCCATTCACTTTCACAGTAGTCTCCATAGAGGGACCCACCACTTCGGACCATTCAGGGGGCATTACTTGAGATGTCACTCGGGCATTGGCCCTGGTGGTAAAACTTTTCCGGTTGGCCCCCCCGGTGATGGGGCACAGGTTTTGCAATGCCAGGCCACTAACCTGCTGGTAACTTTCCTCAAGTTCTCTGGTAGCCAACACTCAGTCCGAAAGTGTCCATTCTCTCCACAATGGTAACAGAACTTAGTATCTTGGTTGTCTTCGGAGGGAGGGGGATATCTTATCTGTTGGGGCACCTCGGGGGCTCTACGTAGCTCTTCTTGAACGGGGTTTTTACCCCGTTGGATCTCTGGTTCTCCAATTCTATTGGGGGTGAGAACAGCCTGTTGCAGCTCCCTCACCATCTCTCTTAAGTCTCTAATTTCCGCTCTCAGGTTGCTCTTAATCCGGGGGTCAGGGGAAACAACATGCACTCTCACTTCACTTTTAGGCTCAGGAGGAGCTTGATACAGATCCTGCCCTCGGTAGGTCTCCGTCAACCCCTTGATCAACCCTCTCAGCTGTTGAGTGTCATCTGGCTCACTCTTCTCAGGGGTCTGGCATGGACTCATGGCCCCAACATAGGGTTCCCACCCCTCTTCATCAGTTTCAATTTCACGAATCTCTCTCATCAATTGACAATATTCAGGAGGGTCAGCCCTCTGGTCTTGCAATTTGAGTTTCAGCAGTATTACACTTGGAAATCTGGCTGACTTCAATATATGATCTAATCGGACCTGGTTTAGTATTTGGGCGGACACTCCCCCTTTCCGGCGGGCCTTTTGCAAAGCCCTCTCTATTCTAGTAACAAAAGTAGACAATTTCTCATTTCTCCACTGTTTAGCTGACTTGAATTTCCATAGTAGATCCTCCCCAGTTTCAGTGCTGCCAAACACCCCCTCTAAGGTGGAAATATATTCTGCTGCAGTGGCCTCCAGACTAGTGGCCCATAGGAATCGAATGGCTTCCAGTGCAGGACCTCTCAAGCTTTCCATCAACCATTTCCTCTTTTCCCCTTCAGAGTACTGCCACTCTTGCACTAAAGGAGTAGCATAGTCCATCCATGTCTCCAAATCATCTTCCCCTGAAGGCACAGGAACAGTACTGGAGAAGAGTCTCAATCTCCGATAGGAGTCTAGTTGTATGGGAGGAACAACCATAGGGGGTTGGGCTAGTATGAAGCTCTTAGAGGATCCGGGAAATGTACCTGGGGACGGCAGGGGAGTGTGGTCGCCTGAGATGTCTAATACCTTTACCAATTCCTGAGCAGTTCTCCCTTCTGTGGCTAACAGTTTGAGCAGTTTGTCCTTAAAACTATTGGCCTTAGGGGACCCACCCGGGGTGGCCAAACCACTACGTATGTGAATAACCCCCCATCCCTTCTGGGCACCTTCAGGCAAAATCACTGGGGGCACCCTCTCAGGGTCTATTGTAATACTGCATAAAAGCAACACTTGCAGGGTATGTTCGAGTAAGTCTGCATATCGCCCTTTTACTTCCACCTTGCCCAGACATTTGACACGCTCTACAGTAGAGACAATGTCAGTGCTTTTAATCCCCAATGGGACATCCAACAATAATACAGCCTTTTGAGAGTCCAACTCCTCAGCTTCGCACCACCTCATCAATTTGTGCACCATCATCTGAAGGGAATCGGGTTTTAACTTGGGCGTGGTATCCCCCTCCATCTTCTCCTTTAAATTAGACATAATGGGGTACTTCCTTCATGCAGCCACTAAAGGATGCTAATCCCAGCGTTGCCTCCAAGATGTAACCTCCAGGTGGCGCTATCCCAAGGGCAACTACCCCTGCCTGCTTAACTGCTAACAGGTTGAGGGGCCTAGGTTCTATGGTGGGTGACTCCACCCAGAGGTCAGGGTTTACAGTAGTCAAACTAACTTGGTCACAGCCCTCTGGGACACTGGGACCCCCATTTATTCCTACTAGTTACCCATACAATACACCAAGAGTACCTTCTCTACGTACACTTACCCCCAGAACTGGTTCGATCAACTTGACACTGGGGACCCCCTGTAAAACAAGATGATGCAATACAATATCCACTGTGCAATACTTTAGCATAAACGAATACCTCAGTCAGTGTAACTTTGCTGAAACAAACAGATCTGATTTATTTAAGGGGCTGTAACAAGGACGGGGGAAATCAGGTTAATTAGGTTAGATATATTATTAATCACAGTACTGTGCGCATATTCAGAGTCCCAAAATGTCACTTTGCTGGGTACCCAGGATGGTGGGGGGCTAGCCATGATCGATGCAGCTGATGGGGCCCTGTGATGGAAAATACTGGCACAATACCCAATTGTAATCTGGAACCGGTAGGCACAGTTCATGAAGGAAAAAGAAAATAAATCAGATGAAACACTTGCAATTAAATGTACAGATGGCAGGGAGCTACCCTAATTTGCACTCAGAAACTTGATGTTGAAAGCTGTCCCCGAGGGGGTCATGGATTGCCGGACGCCCTCGCACAGCAGGGGGATGAAATTCTACAAGCAAGCACACAGCTTCAAGCAGCAACGGATTCAGTCCACGTGCATGCAATTGCCTTCCCGTCTACATGCACGGGATAAGAGGACTCGTTTAGCTGTCCTTCACAAACACCCCACACATTTATATGTAAAAGAAATTACTATACCAGGCAGCTGCTCTCAGGTCCTGATCGCACTTACTGCTAACCCAGGAGTTCACACGGCAGCTTCACTTTCCTGACAGACCAAGCACGATTAAGCAGTTTCTACAGTCCTCTACAGGGTGAGCCTGGTTCCCAGTTGTTCAGCCTCTCCTCTTCTCGGTAGCTGTGGATTCAGTCCAAATCGCCATGGCAATGTGCCGCCCGAGTTTATGCCTCCACACGCACTTCCCCACATGAAACTCTATAGCGCAGAAGCTTGGAGCTCCTTCCCCAGTCACGGTCACAACGGATCTGCCTTTCCAGACATAATGCAGGGTATTCCATTCGGGTGCCACCCGGTCCAGTTGGTGGACTTCAGTTGTCAATCACTCAAAACTCCCCTTATTGGTGTACATAGATGCCAAGGTCCAGAACTTCACTTCCCAGAATCACTAGCTATTTTTCTTATGGCATGCCGACAGTGACATGGACACCCACTGAACACCACTGCATGTGATGCCAGCACAAGCCTTGTGCAGCATGTGCACAGGCAGGGCTATCTGCTGTCACCTAATGTGCCTCTTTCTGCATGACATATATGGCATGCAGGCCAAGATAGGATAGGCATGCAAGACACAAAATGGGCACAATGGTACAAAACCCAATAGCCTGTGGAGTACACAGGACAGTGCTGCATGGCCATGCACACTAGCACAACTAGTGCATGCGCACTGTCTGTGGCATGTCACCACACACATGTGTGTGTCAGAAACTCATGCACCAGAAATACTGACCACAGATGGTAACAACACAATGTGGACACATGGGCCTGCCACACAGGCCATGGTGAGGGCAATGCAGTGCAATGTGCAGATGCACTAGCAGGAAGCAAATTAAGTGATGACACACCTGCGGACAATTGCAACCATGCCATGTTGCCCACATCCTAGCCAGCATGCATGACATGGCAACCCATGTCTGGCTGCCCATGCAACACAGTATGCCATGCCACATAGGCCCATACTGCAAGCACCCATCCCCCACCCGCAGGCAACACAGGTCAACACATGGATGTCAACGGACACTGTGTGCATGTACAATGCCCACTGATGCCATACAGGCCCGTACCAGCACAAACAGATGGCAAACAACATGCAGGTCGGCAAAGCAATAGACAGTATACAGTGTAGGCTGGACACAGTGGTAGTAAAAAGCACATGGTGGGAACATGCAGCATGAAGGGGCACTTGCAAAGGACCACCGTAGATGAACAACAGGTGCAACAGTGGCCCCCCTGGAGATAGGCACGGTACCTGACCCAGCATAGGGCTGTGTAGAAACAAGAATGGATAGAGACATGACACAGATGACCTGACAGTGTGCATGTACACGTGGATGGCATGGCAGATGGAGGGACGCCATGTGCAAGGGACACCCAGCAGCATTAACGCAATGTGTAACCACAGGAGGGGGGACCAGCAATGTAGTATGAACACATGCTGCATATACATGAAACACACATCCCCGTGGCAATCAGGCATGCCAGCAGTGTGGGCCACAAGAGGAAGGCTGAGAACAACACATGTGCATGTGACCACAGTGCCCTCCACAGAAGGGGGACTGGAACATGCATGGCACCAATGTGTGTGTGTGTCAGCACAGTGTATGTGATCCACAGGCAACATGGCCTGATGAGGCACACAATGACAGACCCCATGTCACAATGATGTGCAGTAGGACTGACCATGGCACACTCATATAGCACTGCAATGGCGAACATGGCGGTCCAGGAACACGTGTGGCACTGTGTTCACATCACATACGCACATGGCTGTTCCGGTGCATGGGGGTGTATGTGATGGTGTGACAGCTGTCCAAGGGGACACACCAACAGGCACCCACTGGGCTGCAGAGCATACGGACCTTTGTGGACCACTGTGGATGCAATGGGATGCCATCTGTGGGAGGGATGTGCCTGATAGGGGTGTGTGTGCTATACCGTATGTGTAGCCCATGCATGTGACATGCATGTTGCATGTGATATTGCTATTCCCATGTTGGGTGTATGTCCAAATTCTGCACGCACACTGCACAACCATGCGCACTGGCATGTGTACTGTGCAGCAACGGTGACATGTCTGTCATACCTGTGATGGTATCCTAGTATGTCCGCATGTGTGAATGCCACAGCAGTGGTGGTTTGGTGCTGTGGAAGTGCAAAATGAGCACAGTGACAGGAACTGTGCACATGCATCCCTGCACTGCGTGTTGTGGTTGGCATGGCACCGAGTGCAGCATGCAGTGCCCACGTGCAAGACATGGGAAAGGCATGCAACAGTGTTGGCCTACATGTATGCCATGCAGCACATGGTGCATGATCCTGCCGGCCTGTGAGAGACAGTGCCAGGTGGCCCCATGCCGTGTCCACACGGGGCATATATGCCCGTGGGTATGCCAGCCCTTTGTATGTTTGTATGCCCGTACTGCAACTGTACCCTGTAAGCGATGGCTCAGGGTGTGTGTGTGTGTGTGTCCTGTCAGGTACAGCATTACAATACATGCATGCATGCACACTTATGTGTCCTGCTGGTGATGGCACCCCCAGCAGTGCTCCAATCTTCATGTGGCCGGACGCACCACTACATGATTCCTTGGCTGCTGGTTGCCTGGTCTGCAGGGGAAATAAAAGCATAAGGCTGAGGTTAGTAACATGTGACACATACCATGGCCGCTCCCTGGGGAATGTATGTGCTGTGGCTCAGCCAGTGCACCGACCTGTGTGCACAACACTACACAGCAGACCCAGCTGGGAAATGCATACTGTTGTCAGGCATTGTATGGCACCATGATCTGCCATTTACAGGGATCCGTGATGGCCACTGCAAACATGTCTGTTGTGCAGAAGCAATGGGTACTGCACAGATATGTAAGCCCACCACAGCGTGTGCCCCTGCATCCATTTGTGGCAGTGCGTATTCCATCTGCACCAGGGACACACACCCTACAGTGAACACCTGTCCACACAGGTACCGGTGCGAAGTGTCATGAGAACACATGCTGCAGCACGTGTCTGCAATGCCTGTATGACTCGGTACTGGGTACCAAACTGGCTGCACAACAGGACACAGAAGGTAATAGTGAATAGAACACATTCCGAAGAAAGGGGGGTTACTAGTGGAGTACCTCAGGGCTCAGTACTGGGTCCAGTCCTCTTTAACATCTTTATAGGTGACATTGCAGAGGGTCTGGAAGGAAATGTATGCCTCTTTGCAGATGGCACAAAGATCTGTAACAGAGTTGATACACAAGAGGGGTAGAAAAGATGGAAGGGACTTGGCAAGGTTGGAGGAATGGTCAGACATATGCCAACTTAGATTCAATGCAAAGAAGTGCAAAGTAATGCACCTGGGATACAAAAACCCAGGAGAAGAGTACACAATAACAGGGGAGGTACTAACAACAACAAAAATGGAAAGGGACCTGGGGGTAGTCATATCAGATGACCTAAAGGTGAGTAAGCAATGTGAAAAGTCAGTAAGGAGAGCCAGGGGGATACTGGGATGCATAGGAAGTGGCATCACATGTAGAAAAAGGGAAGTGGTTATCCCTCTATACAGACAGTTGGTGAGACCCCATCTGGAGTACTCCATGCAGTTTTGGAGAGCTCATCTACGCAAGGACATAGACAGGATGGAAGCAGTCCAGAGGAGAGCAACTAAAATGGTGCAGGGTCTGCAGCAGAAACCATATGAAGAGAGACTGAGAGAGCTTAATATGTATATGCTTGATGAAAGGAGGGTCAAGGGGGACATGATAAAAACTTTCAAGTACCTCAAGGGAATCGGCAAAGTCCAGCAAGGTAGCATCTTTCAGAAAAAGATAAGTGTAAGAACAAGGGGGCACAATTTAAAGATAGAGGGGGGACGGCTCAGGGGTAATGTGAGGAAATTTTTTTTCACGGAGAGAGTGGTGGATATATGGAATCGCCTTCCTGGGGAGGTTGTTGGGTCTAAAACAGTGGGGGAATTCAAACATGCACGGGACAGACATAAGGCAATTATAGTGGGGGGTTGCAGGAAGTAGGCTGTTGGTTAACTAGAATCTGCAGCTTATCCAGTAGGTAGGGAAATGGGCAGACTGGGTGGGTCAAGTGGTCCTTATCTGCCGTCAAAGTCTATGTCTATGTTTCTTTGTTACTGTATAGCCATGCAAGTCAGTGTACATATGGTCGTGGTCGTGCGTGTGCCCATGCCAGGCCACCTCCATGCCATGCCTGTGGTAGGCTGCATGTGGATGTTTGTTGCTCGGACCACTGTCCATGCCATCCTCCCACCGGTGTGGGCATGTATGCCCACACCACAGTACACAGGCAACATGTGTACTTGCTGTCGCTACACATAGCACTAAGCCAAACCATGTTGTCACACAATGCAGGCATCACTACATACCTGGGAGTGACACTGTACCATCCCAGACCATGTCCCGGTACCATGCCAGGCACTCGGTGTCCTATCTGCGTAGGTCACTGAACTGGTGGTGACACTGTTTCACACTCCGGTCAATTCCAGTCCTGCGAGACAGGCCACATGCCACCCAGGCCCACACCTCAGACCTTGGGGTGTCCAGGTCATCTGTCCCAAATAACTGGCCCTCCAGTGGCACTACTAGGTCCACCAGGTTGGTAACCTCTACATCTGACTACCTCTGGTCCCTCCTGGCTCCCGCCTCCGCTTTCCCTCCCCTTGCCGTGCTCCCTGTGCAACCACCTGTGCTGCAGCAAGATTAGACCCTGGGTAGGTTGTATTCCATGTCATTTGCGCAATTCACTGCTACAGACTTAGCACTGGTCAGTCTGTGCACATGTGCAATGACGTATGCTCAGGTGGTAATGCGGAGTCATGGCCCACGCAAATGCTCATGCGCGATCAGCCATATTGTGTAGGGCAGATGTAGTAGGGCGGTATGTGAGAACAGCACTGTCACGCTTGTGTGATATGGCCATACACATCACGGCAGCACCAGAACAGCATTGCACAATTGACTGATGCAATACTGCCTGTGCGCAGTATACCAGTGGTATGTGTGATGGGAGCGACGGCACAAATGCATGCATACGATTGCAAATGGTATGCGCTGTGTGATAGAATGCTATATTCAGCTTGCATATGCAAATGGACTGATTTACTGTGCCCCTGCACAAACACAGAATTAGCATCTCATTGCAGAGGACAGAGCTGGCCATTCCCCTGTGAACTGGCATAATATGGGCCATACACCACCCTGCTAAGTGGTGTGCATAAGGAACTGCTCCCTGTAAGGTAGGCCTTTACATCCATATGTATGTGTGTAGAAACCCGTATCCCAAGAGGCTTTTGTTCTACACAAAGGGCACCACTGCCATGACTGATACAGTGTTTTGCATCACTGCAGCACCACTGATGCCATCTGGTAGGCATCACAGACTGAATTTCACAGTCGATGAGCTGAAAGCCCTGACTGAGGCCTATATATTGCATGAGGCAGTCCTGTGTAGGAAGGAGGGGAAACGTCAGGACTTTGATCAGGCCTGGACAGAGGTTGCAGAGGCAATGAATGCTCAGGACCCATACAACCACACACCACAGAAGTGTGGGAAGCATGCCAGTGAACTCGCTTCAGGACCAAGGAGCATCTGGCAGAGGAGCACAGGGACAGACTGGCCATGGGGGAGGGCCATCGAGTGCACCCGAGCTGATGGTGCATGAGACACTGATGGCCACAACCATCCAACCGGAGTCACTGCATGTTGTCCAAGGCGGCGGATGGGAGGTCGGACTTGAACTGGCACAGAGATGTGAGTATGTTGTTGTACTGTGGGAATTCCACAGTGTAGTATGATGGCACATTTTGTGATGTGGCAGCTTGCAATTTCCCATGGTGGCAGAAATATGATTTCTTGTGCTGCCTCAGGGTGTACTGCATTAGGATATACACTATAATTTTGCTTGACACAATTTTTGCATAGCATCAGCTGTGCAATTATGTGAGGTATAGTTACAGAAGGTTTGCTCATTGTTGGTTGCACAATTTCTTTGTAGCTTCAGGTGGTAATTTTCATATAATATGGACGGGATTGATGTTAGACTTATTGGGCGGTAATTAGCTGGGTCTGCCTTTGTGCCCTTTTGGTGTAAGGGGGTGACTGTCACCTCTGTCCAATGATCCACCACCTCACCCTTATCTATTGATGTTTGGAACATATGTGTCAAGGCGGGAGCGATTTATTGACATAGTTCTTTAAGAACTCTTGGGTGCAGGTTGTCAGGTCCCAGGGACTTATTCGGATTCAGTTTACCTAGTCTATCTTCTACATCCTTGTTGTCTATGGTAAACTGTATGGGTACTTTATCATGCTCAGAGTTATTGATACTTGCATGACTTTTACTATTAAATACAGATGCAAAATATTGATTATGTATATTTGCTTTGGATTTATCATCCGAGATTAATTCTCCGCTACGATTCTTCAAAGGTCCGTCCCCATTTATTGATCGTTTTTTATTATTTATGTGTGAGTAGAATGATTTATAGTCATCATGTACCTTGGTTACTAGATGTAATTCGTAGCCTGCCTTTGCTTGTTTAATAGCTTTCTTCAGTTTTCTTTTTATTTCTTTATAATGAATTCACGTTTCTTGCTGTTTCCTAATTTTCCATCTCTTAAATATTTTATTCTTTTTGTTACAGTTTTTTTTATTTTGTTTATCATCCAACGAGGTGTTTGAGAAGTTTTTGTCTATTTATGAATTACAGTGATGTTTTTCTTGTTTTCGTGGAGAATCTTATCACAGAATAATTCCCATTGTGTAGTTAGAGGTTTGCCAGCTAACTTGTGTTTTCAATCCCAATTACTTAGGTTATGTTTCATTTGATTGAAGTTTGCCTTGCTGAAATTTAGAATAGTAGTTGCCCCAGGCTGTTTTGTCAGCATTTCCCTTATCTCAAATTCTGTTTTGAGATGGTCACTAGTACTTAGTGGCATAGATGTTCTTCAATGTGTTATTGTATCTCCCAGATTTGTTAGTAATAACTCTAGAATGTTTGTGCCCCTGGTAGTTTTGTCCAGTATTTGATCTAACCCTACATGTTCAGATGCTTCCAAGTTTGCTTTGTTTTGTTGATTTGTTGAATTTTGTTGACCCAGTAAGCCCACTGGGCCTAGAAGTCCCTTTTTCAGGGGCGATCGGGGGGATACAGATGGTAAGCAACTGAAATTGAACCAGATTAAGCTGTTGGTGGTATTTTTAGTAAATGAGGGAAATTTGGCCAGTACACCAGAGAATCCCCCCTACTCTTTTTGATAAGTGCCATGGAATCTTTAACATTGACCTGAACTACCACCAATCAAGGCAGATGGGACCTTGGTTTAACGTTTCATCTGAAAGATGGCACCTCAGAAGTGCAGCACCCCTCTCATGCTGCACTACAGTGTCAGTACTGGGTTATTAACCCAAGTGCCAGATGTGGGAACTGAACCCACAGCCCTTTGATCTCCCAGCCTCAGAGGCAAGTGTACTGCCTACTGAGCCACTGACACTATTAATTGGATTCCATTGTATTGGAGCCTTTCAGATGTTCCCAATCTATCCCTGGTAATTTAAAGTCACCCCTGAGTATATGCCTATCTGCAGGGTTTAGGGATTTGATTTTAGCTAATAAAGTGAGGCCATCCTCTTTTGTTGTTGATGGGGATCTATAAATTGTACCTACTATTATTTTAGGTGACTTGTGTGGGATTAGTTTCACACAAATCTGGTCTTTCTTGTTGGAGTCTGTGCTCATCTCCTCAGACTGTATATTTTGAGATATGTAGATCACAACACCCCCACCTCTTCAGTATTCCCTTGATCTTTTGTATAAAAGATACTCTTGAATGTTCTGATCCCAAGTATCGTTTTCATCCCACCGGATCTCGTTTATTGCACAGATGTGTATGTCCTGTGTTTTCATTGCATGTTTTAATTCCTCAGATTTGTTTTTCAGGCTCCTTGCATTCAATAACATGCAATTCCATCCTTCTATGCTTAATTCTTTGTTCTGAGGAGTTGGTGCAGAAATGTTCAGTGGCTTCTCACATGCCCCCCTCTTCATCAGTTTAAATGTTTAGCAATTTCTTCATTAAACCTCCTGGTTAGATTTCTGGAGCCCATTTTGTTTAAGTATAATCCATCTGGTTTGAACAGGTTTATGCCTCTAAATATGTCAGTATTGTCTACAAACTTGTACTTTTCATTGATATACAGTTTTCTCAACCACCCATTAAGTAAAAGTATGTCTTTGCCTTTTCTTGCATGATAACCATGTACTAGAATACTTGATACAATAACCTCCCCTCTTTGCACTGTGATTTCTGATAGGACTGCTTTAAAGTCCTCATAGATATTTTGCAACCTTCTTTTCCCTATATTGTTAATTCCTGCATGTAGTAGTACCAATGTTTTTTTGTTTTGGCCATTAATCCTCCTAATCTTTGCCTTATGTCGCTGATGTTAGCCCATGGGAGCATGCTAACGGTGGTGGAGTCATTTCTTCCTTTACAGAGTGCTGAATCTAGCCCTCTTATAATAGAATCCCCTATCACCAGGAGTTCTTTCTGTGTCTGTGAGGGATTTGTTTCACTTAAGTGATCTTTCATGGGTTTTGCAACTCCATTTCTTTCTCCAATAGTCATAGGTTCTTCTGTAATAAAGTTACTGTTGGGAATGTTTATATTTATGTTAACAGGGAGTGATTTGGTTGTTTTAACAGTGGATTGTTTGACTTCAAATCTGTCTATGGCTGTATCTGGGTCTTTTTCCCTCATCATTTACACTTAGGGGGTTGAATCTGTTTTGTATTACCACTGGAGCACTATTGTAGAGCTGGTCTCCCCTCCTTTTATTCATATTTTTTTTTGACAATTGCACATTCCTCCACCACTAAGTCTGAGGTGCATTTACCATCTTTTTTTGTAATCTCTTGATATTCATTTTTTCTATGCTTTGTGGGGTAGCTTCTAGCTGATTTTCCATATGATCAATATACCCTTCCAATGCTACGATTTCTGTGCACTGTTACCTTACTGTGTAATATAGCTATTTCTTGTTGTAAGGTGCTGATTAGCATTCATTTATCACATATTAGACCCTCAATTTGTGCCCCATTGCAGAACATTTGATAAGAGTGACACATATTAATGTCAATGCCCATTTGTATATTTTGACCCAGGGACTGGCTATTACTGACTGCCATAGTTAATGACTGTTAGTTTTTTACCTTAGGTTTAAGTGGAGCAGAAGTTTGAGGCCCTGTACCCCTGCTTCCCCAGCTGACACAGCCGACACATGATGAGATGCATATGTCTCTGTGCACATCTCTGCATGCTCACCCCGCTTGCTTTGGGTGATGCTTTTAGGCCGTCACTACCTGAAGTAGCATATGATTACACTTCCAGTCTGGTGTGAACAAATATCACAGTTTAAAACATATGGTTCATTAAAACACACACTTCAAAGATTGTATTACCTCCTTGAACAACCTGGGACATCTGGCAACCATTTTGGCTCAGTAACCAGCTTTGTACATGTACTCAGTACCAGGAGGAATCCTCAGGATACCCACAATCCTAAGGACAGCCTGAGCTGCTCTGGTGAACACTAAAACTCTGTTAACCACGTGTCATTTCTCTCCCTAGAGAAACGCTGTGATAAGCAATAACTACTGCTAGTATCCAAGGGATAGGAGACGCTGTTCCAAGCTTCAACACTCCCTGAAGATACAATTATCTTCCACTCTCCAAGTGAGATATTTGAAAGTCTCTTTCATATCCCCCTCTCCCTCCTTTCCTCCAGGCTGTACATATTGAGGTCTTTTAGTCTCTCCTCATAGGGCTTTTGATGTAGGCTTTGTACCATTTTAGTTGCTCCCCTCTGCACCAGCTCTACTCTGTCTCCGTCGTTCCAGAACTGGACACAGTACTCTAGGGGGGGTCTCACCAATGATTTATACAGCAGTATCATAACCTCCCTATTTCTGCTGGTGAGACCTCTCCCTATGCACCCTCGCATCCCATTAGCTCTACCCACCACCTTGTCACACTGTGTGGCTATCTCTAGGTCATTTGTAATTCTAGTTCTTTAATGAATGATTCAAGTCAGTAAATATAGGTGCCATAGTAGTATCTAAAATTCTGTTCCCCAGACATTACTGTTTAGCATGCACACTAGGTTAATTCTGTGAGCATGTCAGGATGGCACAATGATCAATCTTTGATAGCAAACAGCATACTATTGCACCAAGATGTGTTGTACTGCAATGATGGGTATGGCAAGAGAGCATGCACTTCTAAATAGTTCTAAACCACACAGTATATCTCCCACCTGGAATGTAGAAGAAAATGGGAAGGAAAAAGGGTATGTTGATATTTTTGTCTTTGCTAACTGCTGACATTAGTATCTACAGAAATGTTTTACATCATATTGCTTCTTTAATATTGCTTTAATACTGCCTCTATACTGTATGCTACAGACTGATCCAGGGCTTTCTGTAGAAAATCATGTCATAGAACATTTTAAATGTTCTAAATTCATAATGCATCTTGTAACATCGCTAACGATAGGAATATGTGAACTGGACAATCATTTCAGGGTTTAGTTTGCTTGACTCAGGAGTTTCAGTATTTAGATATAAGGTAGCTTCAGCCCCAAACATTTCAGTTGAATGCATTGCAGCATGCATTCAGTGGGTGCTTAGGATCATTCTAAACTCTGTTCATGTCTACACAGCCTCATTTGACATAAACTTCGCAATAGTTGTTTCAGGCCTAGGAGGTATCAGCCATCCCAACAGCAAATATAAACAGGTATTTTCTAAGTCTGACCCATCAGATAGAAGTCCCTGTATGACAGTATCTGATTCCTGCTGTAGTTTATTGAACCACCTCTGGGGTCAGATACGTAATGGAGCATTTAGACGCTTCAATTGCAGTCGACAGACAATTATGTAAATCCATACTGAATATTTGGATTTCAGAAAGCACAGCCTACATTCTGTGTGATCTGCTTATCCTGTTCAAATCCATCTACCTCTTTGTAAGAGAGACATAGAATGCATGTCAATGTGCCAAAAATGATTTGATGTATGCAAAAATGTGGAGTAATGAGTAAGAAGATATGGAAAAACAGCTATGATTCTTTATTAATGTTCTTGCCATGCCTGTTAGTGAAGTCTTTAGGGTTACAAGAACCATACAGGACAAAGGAGAAGTTGGTAATTGCTTTACTAATGAAAGCCCCCCCCCCAATCCACCGTGCATAAAGTGCTGAGTGTACAGGAGATGAATGTTTACAATGACCATCTGCACGTGCCAGAAGAATTTGGGATGTTTTTGTTTTTGTTTGCAAAAGCAACAGCTGGGATCTCACATAGCTATTACTTCTACCTGACTGTTGAAACTGAGGTAGATGATTTGAGTTGTAGTGTGGTAATTGTAAAACTGCAAGAAAGTTGTTAGAGAGATAGATAGATAGATAGACAGACAGACAGACAGACAGACAGATATACAGTAGAATTATTTATATAGATCTTTCCACAATTCTCAAAGTGCTTTAGACATATATAGATAGATAGATAGATAGATAGATAGATAGATAGATAGATAGATAGATAGATAGATACAGTAGCTAGACAGACAGACAGACAGATAGATAGATAGATAGATAGATAGATAGATAGATAGACAGACAGACAGACAGACAGACAGACAGATATGTAACCAGGGTGCCACCTTCCAACAAGCTGCAACCTCTGCCTGCTGCCCAGGATACAGGTTGAGCAGCCTGGGTTCCGGTTTGGATGGATAAAGGGGCTCGATACCAATAAGGGAACTATTTGCACTGTGCCTCCTCCCAGAGTGACTTTTAAGTGGGTTTAATGATAAGCTAGCACAACACTCCGGGATGTTGTACCTACCCACTGCCCCCACCAGTGGTCCCACACATGGATTGATATAGAACACTTGACTTGGCATTCAGTGTTGCAATTACTGGTGAGCGCTAATAATATGCTCACGTTAACCATACTTACCAACAGGGTATGGACTGCTGAGACACACACTGTGCACCTGTAAGGAATGATTTTCAGCAATAACAATATACCTTTTAGTTTTCCACAATAACCCAGCATTTAGTAATGATATGCTCGTGGACCAGTGTAGCATTCAGCAATAAAACTGATTTATTAGGGGAATTGAACAAGGGGAAGGGATGCAAATCAAAGTTAGATGTAAGGAAATTCTTAGGTTTCTGAAAACACATTCAGATATCACTTTAGCCCCCTGGACAATCCAGTTACTGCTATCTGGGTACCCAGGACTTAATTATTTGCAAGCCTGAAGCATTGCAGCTGGTTGGGCCCTTAAACAAATAAAAGATTATTGCTCTCTTTGCACTTAGCTGCAGTGGCATCAACGAAAACTTTAAATACCCAATAAATTTTAATCCCCAGGCCCAATGGCCTGCAAAACAGTCCAAACATCAATGTGAAACATATAAACATAGAAACATAGATTTTAATGGCAGATAAGGACCAATTGTCCCACCCAGTCTGCCCATTTCCCTATCTACTGGATAAGCTGTAGATTCTAGTTAACCAACAGTCTACTTCCTGCAACCCCCCACCATAATTGCCTTATGTCTGTCCCATACATGTTTGAATTCCCACACTGTTTTAGACCCAACGACCTCCACAGGAAGGCGGTTCCATGTATCCACCACTCTCTCTCTCTCTGTGAAAAAAATTTTCCTCACATTACCCCTGAGCCATCCCCCCTCTATCTTTAAATTATGCCCCCTTGTTCTTACACATCTCTTTTTCTGAAAGATGCTACCCTCCTGGACTTTGTTGATTCCCTTGAGGTACTTGAAAGTTTCTATCTTGTCTCCCATGTCCCTCCTTTCATCAAGAGTATACATATTAAGCTCTCTCAGTCTCTCTTCATATGGTTTCTGCTGCAGACCCTGCACCATTTTAGTTGCCCTCCTCTGTACTGCTTCCATCCAGTCTATGTCCTTGCACAGATGAGGTCTTCAAAACTGCACACAGTACTCCAGATGGGGTCTCACCAACTGTCTGTATAGAGGGATAACTACTTCCCTTTTTCTACTTGTGATGCCCCTTCCTGTGCATCCCAGTATCCCTCTGGTGCTCCTTACCGACTTTTCACATTGCTTACCCACCTTTAGGTCATCTGATATGACTACTCCCAGGTCCCTTTCCATTTTTGTTGTTGTTAGTACCTCCCCTGCTGTTGTGTACTCTTCTCCTGGGTTTTTGTTTCCCAGGTGCATTACTTTGCACTTCTTTGCATTGAATCTAAGTTGCCATATGTCTGACCATTCCTCCAACCTTGCCAAGTCCCTTCTCATCTTTTCTACCCCCTCTTGTGTATCAACTCTGTTACAGATCTTTGTGTCATCTGCAAACCTTTCCCTCCAGACCCTCTGCAATGTCATGTATAAAGTTGTTAAAGAGGACTGGATCCAGTACTGAGCCCTGAGGTACTCCTCTAGTAACCCCCCTTTCTTCGGAATGTTTTCCATTCACTATTACCTTCTGTGTCCTGTTGTGCAACCAGTTTGCTACCCAGGCTACCACCCTGGGACCCACTCCCAGGCTGGCTAACTTGATTATTAATCTTTTGTGCTGGACTGTGTCAAATGCCTTGCTAAGGTCTAGGTAGGCCATATCCACAGCCCCTCCCTGGTCTATTACTTTGGTCACCCAGACAAAGAAATCAATTAGATTCATCTGACATGACCTTCCTGCGGTAAATCCATGCTGCTTTGGGTCCTGTGCCCCACTGGCCTCTAGGTACTCAACAATTCTTTCTTTCAGAAGTGATTCCATCATTTTCCCTACCACTGAGGTCAAACTTCCAGGTCTGTAGTTTCCTGCTTCTGCCTTGCTCCCATTTTTGTGAAGGGGAATCACATCTGCCCTCCTCCAGTCCTCAGATACCACCCCATCCTGCCATGATTTGTTAAAAAGCATGGTCAGTGGTGTCACTAGGTCCTCCCTCAGTTCTTTTAGGATTCTGGGGTGAATCCCATCGGGCCCCATTGCTTTGTCCACCTTGAGCTTTAGGAGTTCTTTCAGGACTCTTTCTTCTGTGAATGGACTAGTGTCAACCCCCCTACCCAGAGTGCTTCTATTGTCTGTTGTAGGTAACTCCTCCTCATCTTCTTTTGTGAATACTGAGCAAAAGTATTCATTCAGTATCTCTGCCTTTTCACTGTCTTCCTCTGCCCACCTCCTTCTCCTTTATTAATCTTCACTATCCCTCTCTTAACCTTTCTATGCTCCCTAATGTACCTATAAAACGTGTTATCCCCCTTTTTAACTGAAATTAGAAGGCAAATCAGATGGCAAAGATACTTTTAGTTTTATGTTGCAGGGATAAGCCCATGTTGTTGCTCACAGAACCAGGACATTGGGATTTGGGATGGTGGCCAGGCTGATTTCCCTTGAAACTAGATTCTCTGATTCTTGGCTGCAGGTTTTCATCCTTTTCACCAAGGACCAGTATACAGTGACCCTGACTAACATGACTCACCCCCACATCATGGCGTCTCCCCTAAAGGTGGCTGCAACCCACGATGAACATCATCGCAGGAGCTGACACCCCAATCTGGTCTTCTAGTAGCTTTCTTTTCAAATGCACCAACAGTATTTTGGAAAAGTTATTTGGCATCACAGGTTTAAATTCTGGCACAGTCTTAAGGCACACAGCTTACCCACTTGCAATCTGCAGTCTCTGATGTGTAAGCTTGCAAAATTTTGATTCAGGTCTCCTCCTTTGGCAAATGGGCTGGAGACAATTCTGGTGGCTCCAGGCTTCAGTTTCAGATAGCAGTCCTTGAGGTAAGCTAGTCTCTCACTGAGATACAGCTTAGTGATAGTCAGATTCTCTGACACACTTCAGACAGAAATGTCAGCTCAGAAGATATCACTTTTTCTCTCCCTTTTGGGGTCTTTGCAAACTTTCTGCAGCAGTTAGCAATTTCAAGCAATCCATGCAGGATTTCAGGATGAGGAGAGGTAAACAGGCCTCACTCTGAATTCTCCTAGCTGAGTACAGAGCCTCATCTCAGACTGAGAGCTTGAGCCAGACTAACTCTTCAGAGTCTGTTTTGACTGACTGCAAATGGAATCCAGTAATTTGGCTGGCTGCCTAGGCTGTCAGTCATAGTTCCAGCATCCTGATTGGCTAAAATGGGCACCAAGCACACAGTTCACAGTTTCTCCTAGCAGTCATAGTAAAATAGCCCATTAGGACCCCTTGAGTTCTGACTGGCTCACCAGCAGGGCATAAGTATCAACATGGTCACTCTCTGAGCAAAATGTAAACAGTCCCAAACTTCAAAGTTCATTTTAATCGTAACCGTTCAATTTAGCAATAATCATTTATATCATTCAATAGAGTTTCATTTACACTTGTAAGTGACTATACCATGGAACTTATGGGAGTGCTGTCCAGCTGGTCATAAGCTTCATTTCTCTCAAACCCAAAATAGGCTAGATACAGTGTACACAGGACTGAACCTCTTAAAGCTATAGTGTGATGGCATTGATTTGCATGTTCACACAGGGACCAGAAATACAGCAATACTTTACATTTGGACTTGTATTTTCATCTCTGGATTTAGCCAGGTTCAAAAGGCAGAACAAAGGCTGGATCTTTGCCAGGCAGAGGGCAACCCAGTGCCCAGAGAGATGATCCAAGGTAAGCCTTACCATTTTGGAGGAGGGATAGATAGATAGATAGATAGATAGATAGATAGATAGATACACAGATGTGTCAAGCCAGGATGATGACATGCAGAAATGCTGCAGAATATTACAGAATACTGCAATTTACTGCAGGGGCCATTGTAAGTAAATTACAATTAAGCCATTTTGTCATGCAGGATTTTGTGACATGTCATTACTGCAAGTTATTGTGCTTCATCGTGGCTGACACATCTGTAGGTTCTTTCCAGAATTCTCAAAGTGCTTTACTACAAAAATTACTAAACAATTAACAAATGACCACATCAAATAAATAAATACTTAGAAATTATTATAAGCATATATCTCAAAACCAGACGCAGTACTTAAATTATTTGAGAAAGGCTGCCTGAACAGCCAGGTTTTCAGTTTATTCTGGAAGATGGCCAATGAGGAGGGCCAGTCAGATCTCTGATCCGAGGGAGTTCCAGAGCCAAGGGCAGAAGCAGTGAATACAGACTCCCCAGCTGATTCAAAATGTGATAGGTTGGGCATACAGCATGTCTTGTCCACCTGAATGCAATGCCCTGTTGGCAGAGAGAGGAATTAGGAGGTTGTGAAGCTGTTGCAAGTCCAGTCTGTTCAAAGCCTTTCAGACTAAGAGCAAAGCCTGAAAGTCAGCTTTCCACTTACAGGCTGCCAGTGCAGGATGCACTACACTTGAATAATATGCTTTTACCATTAGGTGAATAGCTCCAGCAAGGTAAAAGCATTCTGCACTAGCAGAAAGTGACCAATGTGCTTTGCAGGCAGTTCTTTGTAAAGAATGCTAAAGTAGTCAAGTCATAGAATGGCAAATTCCTGCAGCAGAGGCCTCAAATCACCATGCTGCAGGAAAGGACGAGACTTGGTGATGTTCTAAAGGTGAAGTAAACTTTACCACAGCTGAAAATATTGTGACTAGAAAGTCTCTATCTATAACACATGCTAATAACATGCAACCCCCTTGCCAAGGGTGCTTACATTTTGGGTTCCCCTCTGGAGCACAGCTGCTACCTTCCTATTTGCTGCTGTTATGCCCCTTTCCCAACCTGTACAGTAGCTATGGGATCTGGGGCTAGACTGGAAACTCTCTTTGTATCATTGGGCATGAAGGAGGGCTCCTTGCCACATCCAGTGAGCCACATTACTTGCATCACTTTCCCAGCACCCATGGGCTGTAGCAGTTCGGCCATGGAGCAGATTGTAGAGCATAGCTTCTATTCTTTAGTGTGGCAGTGCCATGCACACCAGCAGTCACAGCTGCGATGAGACTTTGCTTGCCTGACCCATGGACTGCAAGTAGGATCAGGAAGCACATCAAGGAACCTACAGAATTCTTCTCAGACGTGCTTTCAAAACTGAATAACAGTTACAACACTGAAACTACTCCTCCCATGGGAGCACAGCATCATGAGCACCCAAATGGACTCCTCTGCCACCAAATCATACAACTGGCCTCACTGGATGGCAGCAGATACAAGGAGGTACCGATCATGAAGACTAGTGCCCATGCTGAGGGGCAGAAACAACTTTAACAATTAAAAGAAATAAGAGACTTTATTGGCACCATGTTTGTTGTGTCTCTGGCCCCAAGACTAATGGGTAGTGGTCAGAGGATAACCCCTGCTGCCTAGGAGAAATAGCCAATCCTGAGCCCAGCTCTGCAGAGCTACAAGCTTCATCCTGGCTTAGGTGGCAGAGGACTTAATATTCGTGCTTTCCTTGTGAAACTGCCAGATGGGGGATTAGAATACTGAATTATGTATGGAGTGCCAACAAATGAGTGTTGATTGCCAGATGGACCCATGTGACAAAGCTTCAGATTTATTTAGATGAGGTAAAAAGTGAGATGTTTGAGTGATTTCAGCAGTCAGTCACTGGGCTGAGCAATGCTGCTTAATGGTCTTTACAGAAGGATTTTTCTATTCCAGTCTGGGACAACAGAAGGCTTTCATGTGCTGTCAGGACTCAGCCTGACAGAGGGCCTAAGTTACCTAAAGCCCTGATGATTGCCTTCCCCTTGGGATGAATGAATACTGCTAGAGGTCATGAGTATCATATTACCCCATTCATTATTTTGTTTCCTGGGGTCAGTTAGTTAACTACTAAGCATTCCAGCATGAATTACATCAAAGCCCATTTAAAACTGCTACAGCCAGGAGCAACTTGCACCTGTGATAAAGTATTTTTGTTAGAATCCTCAGCCATTAGCTTTTAGTCAGAACTGTACCATGATCTAACATCAGACCTGCAACTGCCCTCTGTGAACATATATTTCATAGAATGTTTGGGAGCTCCCAAGGAAGTTTGGGCACTGATGTGCCAGTAGGGGGAAGAAAGCAGACACAATGGGTACTCATCAGCGGTTGGTAACATTTTATGGGGAGTTCTTTATAATGATTGTCTTGCTTTCATTTAGCTTATTCTTTTCCTCCATCCTGAACCTGATCATGTCCCCAACTAATACCTTTGTTTTTGAATTGCAAATTACTGTGTTCCTTGATATCATATTATTAGTTCATTTTGCACGCTTACAGGATACGTTGAGAGGGTTGTGTATACTCATTGTGGTTCTCGGTCAATAAGAGTGGGGGTTGTATTCATTTTCTGTGGGGCAGCACCCTGGCAGCAAACTGTTAAAAGGATTCCCAGAATGGGAGACACCCCCTGCCATTTTCCATTTCCTTCCACACAAAGTGAACCCATATGCCATTCATCTGAAAGTGTTAAAAATGTTCCCAGGTAACATCAAACAGGCTTAGGCTCATGGATGGGGTGGTTATGAACATATTTTTATAACTTAAATCATTAGAAATGTTACTGTTTAGACACAGCTCTGCCAGCCCCTGGCCACCATTCCCATCACAGTCGTATCTCACAAGCCTCCATTGCACATCCTAGTGAGGGAGTTAGCCAGAGGGGGATTTATTATAGTAGTCTTCTATACGAGTAGTGTCTTTCTGGAGCAACAGTGCCACCGGAGAGGATTTTATACTTACTGGCACTGCCAGTGCTTTACTCAAACAGGTTGAAGTGACAATGCCATGGGAGTGGCTTTCATACTTACATGATGTAGAGTATTACGGGCACTTGGACACTAAGGAGCTCTAGAGATAATCAGGAGGCCTGCATCCTTAGTTGCTAGAGTATGTTAGGTTGTTCAGACATGTTGAAGAATAAAAAAGTAAGCATGGAGTAAAAACTGTGTGCTAAATTTTATGTCTACAGAGAAAAAACATTACACGAGGAACAAATAAAAAAGAGAACCTACAGTGAGTAGAAACCACAAAGACAGCATGTGAACTGATTGAGATTAAACCTGAAGCCTAAATCATTAAAAAATCAGCAGAAAGGGCAATGTCTAAGCTAGGTCTATCCACAGTCTCACCATTTCATTTGAGTGGTGAGCATACAAGTTTATCACGGAGGTGGTAATATGGAAAAGACAGGTTGACTATTAACTCACTGCCATAGGAACTGAAAATGACAAACAGAAAAAGGCTTTGCTGCTTCATCTGGCAGGACCTGAGGTGCAAGATATCTTTGACACACACCCAAATACTAGAGAAAAGTAGAATACAGCCCTCCTTAAATTAAACAAATTATTTGGTCCAAAGACAAATGTAACATTTGAGTGGCATGCCTTGTGACAGGCAGAGCAACAGGACACAGGGACAATAGTTAGCTTCATAACATGGCTGAGGAAATTAGCATGGTCGTGTGAATATGATGCATTTACAGAAACAAAAAAGGTATCAGGTAATTGATACATGCTACTCTGCACAGCCTAGGTGATTACTTAGGGAAACTGACATCACTCTTGAGAAGGTATTGTCTGTCACTCAGGAAATTGAGGCATCTGACTAGCAAGCTAGCCAGATGGAAGGAAAAGTACAAATATAGTCTGATTCAGTGTATCATTCAATAGTGATGAACACAGGAGACAAAAGGGCATAGGCAACAATCCCTTACCCCTACCCAAACTATTACTAAGGGACAATTTCCCCAGCATCAGCCAGCTGCACTATGTGGTAGATGTGGACATACAGAACATTTAGCATGGCACTGCCAGATCACAAAAGATAACAAATGCAGCAAATATTACAAACATGGACACTGCGCCAAAATGTGCAGGACAAAATCTAATACAACAGGTTAAGTAAATTACATGGAAACACAAATGGAATCTTATAATGAGGCAGGTGATGATGAATATGTGTTTGTGCTCCATATACAGTAACAAATAGCACAGTGAAAGTTTACCTAAATGATAAACCAGTGACTATCCTTGTAGGTGCTTTAGCTGAGCAGGGTGGATGGTCAATAGACCCTTGGTCTCATTCTTTCATCACGTTCTATGTTTCTAAATGACAAACCAGTGACTATCCTTGTAGATGCTGGGGCTAGTGTGAATAATATGAATAAGTTTACACTGTACAATGTAAATGTATCATAATCCCAACTCAGGAAGTCCATGACCCATATCCTTCCCAGTGCATCAAAGGTTCCTTTAATACTACTCGTGATTTCAGACACCACAATAAGAATAGGTGCTAAACAGTACACCGTGGATTTTAATATAGTGGCTGGCGATGCTGGAGCATTATCAGTGAGGAAAATAGTAATGCAATA
Organism: Neoceratodus forsteri; assembly: GCA_016271365.2. NCBI lineage: Eukaryota > Metazoa > Chordata > Ceratodontiformes > Ceratodontidae > Neoceratodus > Neoceratodus forsteri. The sequence continues at coordinate 138,333,712 of JADMNL010000023.1, forward strand.
AGGACTCCTACATTTTGGAATGCCACAACTGAAATGTATCAGTGCCAACAAGGGAGCTGAAGATATCATAAGCCAATACTCAGAATATTCTCATGAAATAGACAAAATTAAAGCCTTTCTGCTTAGGATCAATATTAAGCCAGTTGTGCAAAAAACCAAAGGTCTTTCTGCATACATGCTTTGGTTTTAAAACAACTGACAGATCAGGAACAAATGGACATGACTGAAAAAGTTCAAAACCTTACACCTTGAGGTTCCTGTCTTGTGGCAGTGCCAAATCCAATGCAGAAATCTGCCTATGTATTGATATGAGACAGGAAAATGCAACTGTGATATGAGAGAGATTTCCAAAACCAAATGTAGAAGATATGCTACAAGAAATGAATGGGGCAACTGTATTTCCAGCCCTTGGCCTCTAGTCTGATTATCGCAAAATAGAACTAGAGTCAGAGTCAAGGAACATAATTACCATTGTCTGCCACAAGGGACTCTACAGATTCAAAAAGACTGGCATTTGGAATTTCTTCCGCTTCTAAAATGTACCAAAGAATAATTCAGCAAGTGCTGCAGGACTGTGAATGCTGGAACAATATTTCTGATGATGTAATAACATATATGGCAAATATCAGATGGAGAATTATCAGTGCTCAGCAAAGGTTTTGGCTTAAATGCATAACAGTAACCTCACACTCAATAAACAAAATGGCAAATTTAGCCACAACAGCTAACATTCGTGGGGCATATCCTGTCAGAGATGGCACCCAGGCTGACACATGAAAAGCTGAAGCAGTAAAATATGCCAAAGCCAACCCCACCCCCACCCCCAGCAAAACAGGTATAAAACCCTCCCACCAGCACAAAAGGTACAAAGTATTTTAGTTTTTTCAGTTACTGTGACAAATATATACCAAACTTTGCAACAGTAGCTGAACCTTTACCTAAACACACACAAATAAATACTAGCTGGAAATAAAGTGAACATCAGAAAAGTTTGATTTACTTAAGTCATAACATGCTATAAGCCCAATGCAGACATTAGATAAACTGTAGATGCTACTGTAGTGCTTGTGAATTGGGAGTGGCCTTAGAGCAAACGCAGGATGATAATACAGATAGGCCTGTTGCATTTTCTAGCCAGGAATTGTCTAAATTGGAGAACAGATATTGTCAAACAAAGACAGACTCCTTAGCTGCACTATCGGGCTGTGAATGATTACATATTTAGTAACGTTGTATTAATTTTATAGTCATATCAGATCACAAAGGACTTGAGGTGATTTAATCACCAAAAACATACCCCTGCACCACATATTGAGAGGAGGGTCTTAAAGAGCCACTAACACATTGAGTAGAACTTTGAAAAACATAATATTTGGACACAAATCAGCTTATATTTCTCTTTAGCTTTGAATTTCTTATCGCTATTTATTACTGAGGACATATGCATGAAAACAGGAAAGCTGTTACCTGAGGGTTCATCAGCTCCTATTGCTGATTCCCTACCTGGTGTCATAATACTCTGCTTGTGACATCACAGTTAAGCACATAGCAACAGGCTGTGATGCCACAATAGAGCATTATAATTTCAAGCAGGGAGTAAGCTATAGGGGTAGATGAACCCAAAGGGATAAAAATATTATTTATGTGGGAATTTCTTCAGTAATAAATAATAGAAAGGAATCTATAGCATATATGATACACAAGCTGAACTGTGTACAACTATTATGTTTTTCAAAGTTTTCCCAAAGGTGTCAGCTGCTCTTTAAGGCTACAACCATACTGATTTGAAGTTAAGTATCAGGAGCCTTAAATACAGCAGATGTGTTATCCAGTTCATCAGTTAACATCCCCAATTTTCAAAGTTGTGATAGTACAGAAGGTCTGCACATTTTCTTGCAGGCCATGCAGTCCCAAAGGCTTTGACATTTGAGGAAATTAAGCAGTCATCAGAACAAGATGTGATTTTATAGCAAGTGTGTCGAATCAACAAAAATCAGGGCACTGGAAAAGTCTGAGGCTAGATTCACAAAACTTTGCCCCAGCACAAGCCTGGTTTTGCACAAGTAAATCTGGTTTTGTGCCAAGTTGGTACATACGAACATACAAAAATGCCAACAGAAACAAGCCATTTAGGTCTATCAAGTCTGCTCAGGTGTGCAGCTCTCAGTATGTTTTACTGGAGCTGCCTCCCTCCCTTTTTCCCATGAAGTTTTCATCCCTCAAACTCTTTTCCCCCTCAACCATCATCCCTCCTGTTGTGACACTCCCTTTCAACTTGTCCCGCCCCCTTTTAAAGCTGCTCAGTGTTTTCAATGAAACCACCTCCTATAGAAGATCATTCCACTTGGAAATCACTCTTTCTGTGAAAAAGTGCCTTCTCATTTCCTTTTTGAATCTTCCCCACCACACACTAATTTCAGACTATGCCCCTTAATGGACCCATTTCCCCTTAAATTCAAAATGCCCTCTGTTCTAACCTTGTTCATACTCTTAAGGTACTTGAAGGTTTCAATCATGTCACCCCTCTCCCTTCTGTCCTACAGTGAATACATATTGAGCTCCCACAGCCTCTCCTCATAGGGTGTGTTCCCCAGACCCTGGATAATCTTGGTTGCCCTACATTGTACCTCTCCAATAATCTGGTGTCTTTTTCAGATAAGGGCACCTGAACTGCACACAGTATTCCAAGTGTGGTGTCACGAAAGACCTGTACAAGGGCAAAATGGCTTCCCCTTTCCTGGAGGTGATTCTTGTGGTGATGCATCCCAGTATTTTGTTTGCTTAGGCTGCCACTTTATGGCACTGTGCAGAGTGCCTCAGGTGCCTCTTGATGATTACCCTTAGGTCCTTTTCCTCCTCCGAACTGGTAACCTGTATACCTCCCAAACAGTAACTAGCCCCTAGGTTCTTAGTTCGCAGCTGCATGACCTTGCACTTCTTGACATTCAGCCCCAACTGCCAGATACTCGACCATTTCTTGAGCCTAGCCAGGTCTTCACTGAGCTCTTGTCTCCCCTCCTATACATGCACTCCCCTGCATAGTTTAGTGTTGTCTGCGAATAGGTAGATTTTACTTTTCACCCCATCTGCTATGTCACCAATAAAGATGTTAAACAACACTGGTCTGAGTACTGAGCCCTGAGGGGCCCCACTGGTCAGAGGTCTAGGCTTTGATAGTTCCCCCAGACTATTACCCTCTGGATTCTGTCCTGTAGCTAGCTGTTGACCAACCTGCCAGCTTTTCCCCGACTCCCAGGTTCCTCAGTTTACTGAGTAGCCTCTCATGTGGCGCAGAGTCGAAGGCCTTACTAAAGTCCAGACACAGAATATCTACCACCTGTCCCTTGTCCAACAATCCTGTGACCCAATTAAAAAAGTCAATAAGGTTGGTCTGGCAAGATCTCCCTGAGACAAACCCATGCTGCCTTTCATCCTATAGACCATTTAACCTCCAGAAAGTTTACTAGTCTCTCCTTTACTATGACCTCCATGAGCTTACCTATAATGGAGGTAAGGCTGACTGGTCGATAATTACCAAGTTCATCTCTGTGTCCACTCTTGTGGAGAGGCACCACATGTGCCATTCTCCAATCCTGAGGTACACACCCCATCTCCAGTGAGGTGTTAAACAGGCCACCAGGGTGGCAGCCAACACCTGTGCCAATTCCCTTAGTACTCTTGGGTGTATGCCATCCGGTCCAGGAGCCTTGTCCACCCTAAGAGCCCTAAGACCCTTTAAAACCATATCCTCCTGGTTTGTTCTATCAGTCCCCTCCCTTCCAAACCCCTATTTTTCCCTGTGTCATTGGTCCATCCTCCTCCCAAGTGAAGACCAAGCTGAAGTATTCGTTCAGTGCCTCCACCTGTTCCTCACTACTTTCCACCCATACCCCACCCATCTTAATCCCATCCTTGCAGCTTCTTCTTTCCCTTATAGTATACCTAAAAAGTCATTCTACCCCTCCTTTATCTCTTGCGCTAGCTTTAGTTCTCTCATGGTCTTAGATACCCAGACCACTTTGCCTGCATATCTAGACTTCCCTGAGTGCTCCTCCTTGTCTGCCTCTCTCATAGTACATTTGTACTTATGAAAGGCTGCCCTCTGTTCCTTCTCTTTCACTGCCACCTCATTGTTGAACCAGCTTGGTTGTTTGGACCTGGATTTTTTTACTCTGAGCATGTGCTAGTGACCTCAAGTCAGTCCCTGCTTAATAATGGACCATTTCTGCTCCACCTTTATCTCCGGACTGATTTTGGCAAGGTTCTTCTGTAGGATTTCGCCCATTCTACTGAAGTCCACCCTCTAAAAGTCCACTACCCTCATCTTAGTCCCAGCTGTTTCTCTGCCCATATTCAGGTAAAACCACACCATGCGGTGGTCACTGCCTGCAAGGTGGTCCTCCACCCCTATTTCCTGGACAAACTCCCCATTTGATAGCACTAGGTCCAGTATGGCTGCATCCCTGGTTGGCTATGTGACTCCCCGCACAAGGAAACAAACCTGGAAAGCCTCCAGGTAGACTTGTTCCCAGGAGCAGGAGGTTGCTAGAGTCCTCCAGTCAACTCCAAGCAGGTTGAAATCATCTGTTATGACTGTATTTCCCCTACTACTTAGTGTTCTAATTTTCTCCCTCAGCTTTTTGTCCAAACCCTCATCCTGTGAAGGTGGTCTGTAAACCACCCCCATTTGAACCTTTCTCCTCTTGATGTTTTGAAGCTGTATCCACATGCTTCAGTCTCACTCTCCTCCTCCCTGGTGCACATGATCATTTCCTTCAGGAATAAAGTTACCTCTTCTCTTCCCTTCCCTCCTCCTTCCCTTCCCTTTCCTTCCTTCCTTCTCTTCTCTTCTCTTCTCTTCTCTTCTCTTCTCTTCTCTTCTCTTCTCTTCTCTCCTTTTCTCTGTCCTTCCAGTAAAATCTATACCCAAAGAACACAAGGTCCCAATCATGGTATTGGGTGGCCCACATCTCTGTGACGGCTGGTATGTCCACTTCTTCCTCAGCCATCAGTACCTGATGATCTGCCATCTTGTTTGCCAGACTCCTTACACTCAAGGACACACCGCCTTCCACCATAACTCTGGAACCCCATTTCCTCTTATCGTCCCTTTTCATCCCTCCCTCTCCCTTCTGCATCCCCTCTCCAACACCACTCCTCTTCACCTTTCCTTCCACCTGATGTCTTAATGGTCATCAGTCTCCCACACCTGGTGAATATGTTTGCAGCACACCCTAACAACCCCCCTTCAATTTAAAATTAGGTTCGTAGGCAAGTATTTCTCTAGCTTGTCTTTTAAGACTCTGGTGCCCTCTCTTCTTCAATGCAGCCTATCCGGTGCATATAGGTCCTTATTTTCCCAAGTCCCCCTCTACTAGCCCATACCCTTCTGACTCCCACCACCCCCTTAACCAGCTGTTGAGTTCCTCAGGTCTTTGTTTCCCTTACAATACTCACCCTAGGGACTGGAAGTACTTCAGAGAAAGAAACTGACCTTCCTGCCTTGCTGAATATTTTTCCTACGTCCTTAAACCTCTCCTGCACAACCTCTACTTCAACCCTGCAATGTTATTTGTATCCAGGTATACTATAATGTGAGGTTTCTCACACTCCTGCCCTACACAGTTAGGTATAAAAGGCCCAACCCTCCTGAACGTCATGCCTGCCATACACTCCGCCCACCTGTGGCTATGCTTTTTACCCTTACCTTCCCATCTCACCCCCTTCAATGTTGAATTTCTCAGGATAACAACCCTCTCTCCTTTCCCCCTCTCATTCTGCCATCCCCATTCTGCCCTCCCTTCTGCACACATCCCAAAACCCTCTCCCCTCCCTGGAATCCAGTTTCCCCATCCCACTGCTTTTCTACTGTACTGCCTCATCTTTCTGTCCCCCTTTTCCCTCCTCCCTCCAGATTCCCCACCCTGACTATCCCTCTCAACTCCCACTTCTCTACCCTTCCGCACACCCCTGCACTCCACCCTCATTGCTTCACCTCCTACTTACCCATTTCCCCCTTGCCACTGTTTATGGTCTGTACACTTTCTTGATCTTTGACCTCCCCCGCCTCCTGTTCCTCCAACCTGGCCAGTACTGCAAACCTGTTCCAAGAAGGCTTCCCCATATTATGACATACTTCTGTTCTCCTGCCCTGTGCTCTAATCCTTCCACCTTGTTTTGATTCCTTTCCTTCCTGCTCTTTCTCCTTACCTCCTGCCAATTCCCCACACCGGTTCCCCAGTGTTCTTGAAGGAGTGATGTTCCTGGACCCTTTGGCATCCTCCCTGTTTATGTCTTGTGACTACCATCCATGCAGGCCTGAGCAGCCATTTCCAACCCCTTCCACCCAGTTGTTCCCCCCAGCCTCTCCCCTCCACTCTTTCCAACTCCCATCTCAGCTCCCAAACCTCTTCCTTAAGTTGCCCAAGTTGTCTACACATTGAACAGCCCCCTGCTCTCCACATTTTTCCCAGAAAGATGGCTGCCCCACACCCATTGCAGCTGACCACCCTCCCTAACCCCATGCCCTGTATCCATCATCTTCCCTCTAGATCCATGCCTCCCCACTGTCCTGCTGTTTGTGTCAGTTCCTATGATCCCACATCTTCCTTGGTTAGCTTATGCCCAACCAGCTATCTTACTGAACTGGTTTCTGTTATTAATTCCTCAGTCAGGCTCAATCTAGACAGAAGATTGAAGGTTCTTTCCTGGTCTGTCCAGCCACATTAAATTTCACTTTGGATATTTATTTCCGAGCCTTTTTCTTCATTTGCGGTGGACTGCAATATGTACTGTTTCTGTGTTATTGTTTGGGCTGCCAGCCCTTTCCTTTGCACCCACAAGCTCTTCAGTGTACACCAGTCTGCTATTTATTACCCTAGACAGGGACTTGCCACTATCACCTATTTTTTGTTGGCTCTCACTCTTATGCTAGATAAAAGACTCAGCCCTTTTGCTAGTTAGACCCGCCTAACATGTGCTGTTCACTCACCCACTGTGCCCTGCCCAGCATGGCCTGCGGCCTCTAGTCCTCCCTGCGGATATCCTTCGACGTTACTTAGTCAGATGCCTCACTACTGCTTTGCAGCACTCATGCTTCAGGATCACTCATGTGAGGGTTGTTTGGCCCCTGGGATATATATAGGAACTACAGCTGCCCTATTGGCTGGCTGTAGTCACATGCTCAGTGAGTTCCCCCAAAGGTCCATTTCATTTAATTTCATTTATTAGTTTTACCAGGAAAGTGGATTGGGCCCAGAAGGACCCTTTTTCAACCATGCCTGGGGAGGGGAAAAATACAAAGGCTACATAAACACAATAAAATAGATACAATAAACTGACAATTCTATAAACAGCATTCGATCATAAAATAATAAAAATAATAAAAATCATACAGCATGTAAAATACACTATCCACAGTACTTCAAAGTGCAAATAACATCATGTAATTCCAACACATTTGCAGCCAGAAACACTTTCCAAGTAATCTTCCATAGTTCACCGAACACCCGCCCTCTGCTGCTTCCCCATAACTCCCAGTAGTCCCATCCCCATCTCAGCATCCCACTACCACCTTGAACACAAATTCAGTATTAAATGTTTATAAAAAGTGAACAATACAGAACTCATCCCACAATCACCCAGCCTCACAGAGCACTTAACTGCTTAGCTGCTGCTACCATGATGTTTATACACAGATGGGGATCGGGTGGGGGAGGGACCACTAGCCACTAGGGACACCTTTCTGTTATATTGGGCTGGTGGTCGGGTCTGGGGAAGGACCATTAGCCACCAGGGTCTATTCTTTTGTATATGGGCCAGTGATCAGCAATCGGGGGGGGGAACCACTGGCAGCAGGGACTATTCTTTTTTTTTCTTAGCACAGTGATTGGCGGGGAGGAGGGCGCACACTACACTCCATTGTAGCCCATGTAAATGGACCCATAATGGGCATGCAAATAGCCACAAAGCACCTTGCATGCCCATTGGGCTCATTTGCATGGTTGCTTTTGTGAATTCAGAATAGCGCACATGTGCTATTCATCGCAGGGCCATTCTCTACGAGGCATGTTGAAGTGGCACTAGTGGAGTTAGTGGCATCAGTAAGGGGGTTAGCACTGCTTTGTCCTGGCCCTATTCACAGTCAGATAGTGCAGGTGTGTTATCCAATTGCGAATAGCAACTTTTGACACCTGGTAAATCACAAAGCTCAACATAAACATTTGAGCTGTGCTTTGTGAATTTTTGTGAATCTAGCCCCTGATGTTTTGCAACTTTACTTTAAAATTTGGGGTGAAATGTCAATACAAAGGTCACTAATACTGAAGAAAAAAAATATGGATCATTCCAGAAGAAAATAAGAAAAGTCATTTAAATATAGCACATGAAGGACACCAAGGTGTAATAAAAAGTTAACATAACCTCTATGACAAAAAGTCTTGGGGCCAATTACAGACCACGAAGTAGAACAACATGTCATGCTTGCCAAGTGGTGGGAAGAAAGCAACCCCTGGCCTCTTTTCAGATGTCAACTTTACTAGATAGTCTATGGATGAATGTTGCTGTGGATTTGTGTGGTCGTTTCCCTTCTGGTGAGCAGTTGATGGTTTTCATAAACTATGGGCTGGATTTTCAAAGCCTGGCACAGGGCTTCCATCCAATCCTGTGCCAGGGCACTTAGGTTATGGTGGTGCGCTGAATCCTTTGCCTCAACTGCACGCAATTTTACAAGGTCAGGTGCAGTTCCAACAGTTTCTACATATCATGGAAGCTTGCACCAAATATCTGTAATAAGCTCCATAATAACAGCACCAGAATTGTTGCAAGTTTGACCAGGAAAAAGCTGGTCTAACTTGCAGCAATTGCCGCAGGGGATAGAAAATCCTGTTAGATCACCGCAAGCATTGTGCACCATATCGTTGGTGCAGTGTGAGCTTCCGGTGATCTAGGAGTTTGAAAATCCTGCCCCATCACTCTGGATAACACAGATAGAAATTATGAAGAGTGTCACATTATTAGCAATCATTCAGAGGTAAAACAATATTTTTCCCACATATAACTTAGCAGAATGTTGTGCTATGGCAGCAATTTGTCTCAGAGGAATTCCAAGCATTTCTTAGATACAATGAAAGTCTTCATCAGGGCATGACACCATACTGGCCAAAGGATAATGGAGAAGTGGAACACTTCAATGCTGTCATAAACAAGCATTTGTCAATGCCGAATGTTGGCTTGCTGACATTGGCATTGGTAGTGCAGGAGTTAGAGAGATGCATAATAGGAATGGCAGTGAAGTATCAAAGTAATACCAACCCCACCCTGCAGAGACTGTAAGGTGTTGCGGGTGTGTCTTTGGGCCCTCAGCCATAATGCTTATGCCATTCCACTCACCCCACCCTGCTGATACTGACAGGTGTTGTGTTGTAATTTGTAGTCTTCGACCCTTACGCTCACCCTATTCCATAAGGAAATAAGCTGAGATGGGTGCAGTATAGGAGAATGGGGTGAACATTAGGGCAGAAGACCCCATGGCACACCTCGATGCCTGTCAATGGCTGCAGGATGGGGGTGTGCAGGTGGAATGTCATGAGTGTTACGGCCAAAGAACCCAAGTCACCCCCCCGACACCTGTCAGTCTCTACAGGGTGGGGTGTTATGGTTGGTAACCCTAACCCCCCAGACATTTGTTGGTATTTTCAATCCAAATTTTCAACATGGGCTTTTTAGGATACCACTTCATGAACAGTGGCACTATCATTTCGTTACTCAATCCTGAAAGGTGATTTTGCACAGTGACTGTGCCATTCAGTGCCACAGATGTGGAAACACATTTCTGGAAGGATGCCAGATGTGAAAAATGACAGCAGTACTGTTCATGAGGAGGTATGAAAAAATAGCAATGTTGAAAATCTGGAGTAAAAATTTGCAAATTGGTAAAGTTACAAGGGTGCTTACATGATGCACAATACAGACCGATAACATGGTCATTTTTTGGAATTTTTTCACTAAATTTTCAACGTGGGCTTTTTGGGCCCCACCTCATGAACAGTGTTACTGTCATTTTGTAAATCAGTCCCAAAAGGTTGTTCCATGCAGTGACAGTGAAATTACCTTTTGGGACAGAGATACGAAATGTCAGGGACATGTTCATGAGGTGGGGTCCAAAGAACCCCGTGTTGAAAATTTGGAGCCAAAATTCCAAAATGGCTGAGATATCAACCTATGTTGAACCCCCCATTGACTCCCATTATACAGCGCTTATCAGATTCCTCACTTTGCAGTTCAGCTTTGAAGGGTGCAGATGCATCCCGGTCCAGGGAAGATTGCTGCTTCCAACCTCTGGATGTAAGTATGGGGTGAGGGGGGTGTAGGGAGGAGGGTTCTCAGAGGGAGGGTTTGGATGTAGGAGGGGAACAGGGGACACAACATGGACCGTTTTCTGATTACAAGTAAAAAAATGAAAATAAAAAATCTTTGGGGGACCGTTTTCCTTATTTTACAGGGAAAAAATTGAATGGCATTTAGGATCACTGGGGTGCCTCCCAGTGTACCACAATAGTGTGGGGGGGGGGAGTGAATGCTGACATGGGGATTGGGCACCCCAATGTCAACAAATAACACAGACAGGTTTGGTCTGGGGGGTGCAGCATTTAGGCACACTGTGGTGGGCTTCCAGAGTGCCACAACAGTATGGGGGGGTGCATGCTGACATGGGGATTGGGCACCCCGATGTTGGCAAATAACACAGACAGGGTTTGGCTGGGGGGGGCATCTGACACCAGGAGAGGGCATTCCAGTGCTAAAAACATTAAACCATGATTTTGGCACACTGGTGTGGGCTCCTGGTGTGCCACATTAATGGGGGAGAGGATATATGCTGACATGAGGATTGGGCACCCTGATGTCAGCTTTCTGGGGAGTGTGTGGCAGGCGGCAGGTGCCGCCATATTTATTGAAATGATTCACCAGGAAAGGCACACTAAACAAACACCTTATTCCTGAAGCAAAGCTTGGCACTGAGTGCTTGGCAGAGGGAGCCAACCACTTGCTCCTGGAACAAGGCCAGGGTACAGAGTGGTGGGCTGCAGGAGCCAACAAGGTTGTGAACGAGGGGTTAGATGCCGCTGCAATGATGAAACTGTTTGTGATTGCAGTGGCATATTTCTTTCAAGTTTTTGGCTCTCTTTGAAGTTTTCTGTCATTGCCAGCATGCTCTCTGATTGGTGGCTGAGGTACGCACCCACTAAAGCATCCTGTGCACTGGCCACAACACTGACACACCTCTGAAATGTGATACTACTGCAAGATGTTGCTTGTGCATGTGTGCAAGACAACACAAAAAGGCCATACAGGCTATTCATGCTGAGGAAAAGACTGGAGAAGGGAGATGAATACATTTCTTTTGATGCACAGGACAACAGCAAACACAACAAAATGGGTGCCACCAGCTCAGCTGTTATTTAATCAGCAGGTCTAGAATAAGTTGCAACACCTGGAAGCTGCAAGAAATATTCAAGGATGTTGACAATCAGAGAGAAACAGCAGAAACAAATTACTGAAAGGTATGCTGACAAGAATTGCAAAGTTACCCTCAGTATGAACCAGGAGCGGAAGTTACATTTCAGTACAACCAGAAAAAAAGAAACTAGCAAGTGTATGGGAGAAGTAGCCTCACACAGTGATATGACAAAAAGGAACCAGTGTTGTGGTGCAATTAACAAAGGGCTAAAAATACTATCACACTGTTTAGCAGATAAGGAAATATAAAGGAATTTAGCAAAATAAAGTACCTCCAAACTTCAAGATAAGGAGCCTGACTGTGATGACTAGCCTGGACCCACCTCTTTTGAACCAAGAGGGTTACCAGTTGAAAATCAAATAAACCCACAGAGGGATTGTAGAATTCAACCAAGACTGCAAGATAATGTTCTTTATTAAACAGCCAAGTGAAACTGTTGCCAGAGATAAAAGTGAAAATTAGGACAACAATTTTTATGAAACGGCATTTATTTGTGACTACAAACTAACTCACAAGAGCTTCAAGTAATATTTTGTGCTAATATTTTTTATTTAATGTAAATATTTTGAGTTGCATAATGCAGATTTAAAAAGTCTTTCAGAGAATAAATCTAGAAAGGAAGATATATATTATGTGTGAAGACACTAGGACCCTCGAGATATCTGTAGCTAATATGGAGGTCTGTATCCTCAGTTAGTAGAGTATTATGTGTTGTTCAAACATGTTGATGAATGAAGAGGTAAGCATAGATCAAAACACTGTCTGCTGACTCTTAGGTCTACAGAGTAAAGACATTACACTTGCTCTGCTATTGTTTTACTCAATTGGACTAGTGAATGGGAGAAACAGTGCCACAGGAGTGTCATTTCATACTTACAAGCACTGCCAGGGTTGTTTCATTCAACTGCATAAGTTCTTAGTTCTTTATCACAGGTTATGGAAAGAACATGTTAAAAGTAATTCATAGCAGACACTTTCAGGGAATACACTGCTTTTATCCTATGTTTACCCTGTGGTCACTTGGCATTCAACATCAGCATGGGTGCTTCTCAAAACTGTTGATATTTCAGTAGACATACAGTATGTAGCCATTTCCAGTATTCTGCCAAGACAACCAGAAAGCAACAGTCTATTTAGGACCAGCATAATTTACTAAGTCATCAGGTATTCCAGGATGGTTGAAAAACTGGTGCAAAGCTCAGGGTTTGGGCTTCATTGGAGACTGGGTGTCCACCTGGAGGGATACAGGCCTATATTGGCGTGATAGTCTGCATCTGTCTGGCAGGGGAACCAGGATCCTTGATGATAGGTTTAAATGCTTCATTGGCAAGCATTTAAACTAGCCAAGGGGGGGGGTACACTGAAAAGGAGCAGGGAAATCCCAGCTCCCCCCCACAAAACTAGGTAGACAGCACAGCAAACACCAAGTCAAAGAAGTCCATAGGGAGAAGGACAGGGGTAAATGGAGGAAAAAAGGCAAAGGTAGTAAGGGCAAAGATGGGGTTAAAGGGGTAAGGTCATCAAAAAATGGAGGGTAATGAGTACCAGTGCCATAGTCTGGGTAACAAGCTCCTTGAACTAGTGGCCTTGATGGAAGAGGGATGCCTGGATATTGTGGCAGTCACAAAAACATGGTACACTGAGAACCATGACTGGAATGTCAACATACAAAGGTACACAATCTACAGGAGGGTCAGGGAGGGTAAATGAGGAGGAGTAGCTCTCTGCATAAGGGAAGGGATCAAAGCAGTGGAACTAAAAGGTAAACAGGAAGAAAAGGAGGCACTGTGGGTCACCCTGTAGACAGGACATGGCACCACAATCCACACGGGGGTTGTATACAGACCCCTGTCTCAGGGGGAGGAAATGAACAAGGAAATGATAGAAGGCAGCCTTAGGGTGGCAGAAAAAGGGGAGATATTGTTGATGGTGTACCTGAATATGCCAGATGTTAATCGCAGTACCTTTGCTGCAGCCACATCCAAGAGCAGGGTTATTCTCAATGCTGTACAGGGGGCATGCCTCAGACAGGTATTGTTGGAACCCACTCAGGAGGGAGCAGTCTTAGACCTGGTATGCTCAAATGGGGATGGAGAGAGGATCTCAGATTTAGAAGTGGGTAGCCATCTGGGAACAAGTGAACACCAAACAGTGTGGTTCACGATAAACGCTGCCATAGAGTCAAGCCATACAAAGGCAAGGGTACTGGACTTTAGGAGGGCTGACTTTGGCAAAATGAGAGAGTGCCTCAGAAAAGCACTAGCAAACGGGCAAGAAGGAAGGTTGGAGGAACAATGGGGAAAAATTTAAACTGCCATCACAGAAGCAACAACCCTTTGTGTGAAGCAAATAAAACAAAATGAAGGAAAAAGAACACTATGGTTCTCAAAAGAGGTGGCGGGGAAGGTAAGGTGGAAAAAGATATCATTCAGGAAGTACAGTATAAGGAAACACAGAAGGAGCAGGATAGAGAACTGTACCAGTTAAAGTAGAAGGAAGCGGGGAAGGCTGTCAGAATAGCAAAGGCCCTAACTGAGGAAAAGATAGCCAACTCGGTTAAGAAGGGAGATAAAACCTTTTATAGGTACATTATGGAGCAATGAAAGACCAAGGGAAGGATCGTGAGGCTTAATAAAGTGGAGGGTTGGTGGACAGAGGTGACAGTGAAAAAGCAGATACTGAATGAATATTTCTGCTCAGCATTCACAAGAGAAGAGGAGAGGAGGTACCTAAACCAATCAATAAAAGCACTATGGATTGGGAGGTTGATACCAGTCCATTCACAGAAGACGGGGTCCTGAAAGAACTCCTAAAACTGAAGGTGGACAAAGCAATGGGGCCTGATGGAATTCACCCCAGAATTCTAAAATAACTAAGGGGAGAACTAGTGACACCACTGACTACCCTTTTTATCAAATCATGGGGGGATGGTATGGTACCTGAGGACTAGAAGAGGGCGGATGTGATTCCTCTTCACAAAAGAGGGAGCAAAGCAGAGGCAGGAAACAACAGATCTTTTTGTTTGACCTCAGTGGTAGGGAAAATGATGGAATCACTTCTGAAAGAAAGAACGGTTGAGTACCTAGAGGCTGGTGAGTCACAGGACTCAAGGAAGCATGAATTCACAGTGGGAAGGTAATGTCAGATGAATCTAGGAGAGGGGAGGAGAGGAGAGAACAAAAAAGCACCAGGGAAAATTGCAGTGGTGCTCTCACTACATGCAACACAGAGAAAGAACATAAGCACCCACTTCCCTGACAAAAAAAGCACACTGGATGCATAAACACTGTTCAGTGTTAATCCTTTTTGTACTATACTTGTGGCAAAAGTACACAAAAAGGTGACCAAAGCACAGTGGCTGTGACAAAAACGTGGAACACACTCATGTTTTGCGTAGCTGACTGCTAGGCTTCATTGATGATTTCTTTGACTGGATGACCAAAGTAGTAGACCAGAGATGGGCTGTGGACATGGCCTACGTAGACTTTAGCAAGGCATTTGATACGGTCCCACACAAAAGATTAATAAACAAGTTAACCAGCCTGGGAGTGGGTCCCAGGGTGGTAGCCTGGTTAAAAAATTAGCTGGATGACATGACACAGAGGGTAATAGTAAACGGAGTCCATTCTGAAGAAAGGGGGTTACTGGTGGGGTACTGCAGGGTTCAATACTGGGAAAAGTCCTTTTTAATGTCTTTATAAGTGACATTGCAGAGGGACTGGAAGGAAAAGTATGCCCGTTTGCAGATGACACAAATATCTGCAACAGGACTGATACACAAGTAAGGTGGAAAGGATGAGAAGGGACTTGCCTAGGTTGGAGGAATGGTCAAATGTATGGCAGCTTAGAGTCAAGGCAAAGAAGTGCAAAGTAATGCACCTGGGAAACAAAAACCCAGGGGAAGATTACACAATGGGGGGGAGGTACTAACAACAACAAAAATGGAAAGGGACCTGGGGGTAGTCATATCAGATGGCCTAAAGGAAGGCAAGCAATGTGAGAAGGCAGTAAGGACGGCTGTGGGGATACTAGGATGTATAGAGAGAGGCATCACCAGTAGAAAACAGGAAGTGGTTATCCTTCTGTACAGACAGTTGGTGAGACCCCATCTGGAGTACAGTGTGCAGTTCTGGAAACCCCATCTCTGCAAGGACATAGACAGGATGTAGGCAGTCCAGAGGAGGGCAACTAAAATGATGAAGGGTTTGCATCAGAAGCCATATGAACAGAAGCTAAAGGAGCTTAATATGTATACCCTCGAGGAAAGAAGGGAGAGGGGGTACATGATAGGAACGTTCAAGTACCTCAAGGGAACCAACAAAGTCCAAGAGGGTAGCATCGTTCAGAAAAAGAGATGTGCAAGAACAAGAGGGCACAATCTGAAGATAGAGAGGGACGGCTCAGGGAAAATGTTAGGAAGTATTTTTTCATGGAGAGGGTGGTGGACACATGGAACAACCTTCCTGAGAAGGTTGTGGGGTCAAAAACAGTGGGGAAACTGAAAAATGCATGGGACAGACATAAGGCAATTCTAGTGGGGGGTAGGAAGAAGTAGGCAGTTGGTTAACTAGGATCTGCAGCTTATCAAATAGGTAGGGAAATGAGCAGACTGGGTGGGCCAAGAGGTCATTATCTGCCGTCAAAGTGTATGTTTCTATGTTTCTATGTCAGCATGTCATTGAACAGCACATTTTATATGCTGCAATGCTTACTATAAGAGAAGCATATTCTGCAAGAGCTATCCATCAAGAAAGACATTGGTGGGGTACTGCTGCACCAAGACTGAAGTTTCATAGAGAGCATGGTCCAGGTTTTTCTCTCCAGTTAAGAAGTGAATTCATGACCTAAGCTCCAGTATGGTTTCCCTGAGTTAGGTTATTCCAGCTGTCTATCTCCCTATGCCAGTCATGGAACATTCCCCCTACGTGTACTGTGGCACTCTAGACTTGTTTCCAAAGGCTGTCCAGGAACTCGCTGTAGGGCTTACTAGGGAGCTGAGATCAATCTTTACAACCACACATGACAACACTAGCTACTGTATATGTTCACTACCATGCTAGATTCCTGATTTAAATGCAAGGCAATATGTCTGTTCATACAGAACCATGGAGTGAGTGAGAAGATGAGCAGCAGTTCTGTCCTGAACTTCATGGCACACTGAAGGAGATGGAGCTGTTGGGGTATGAGGATCCTGTGGGGGGGGAAGGATAAGATCTGGAACACCTGGTGTTAGTGTCAGCTCAAGTGACAGTGGTGGTGGCAATGGTGGCATACCAGTTATAATGAGGTTTCCTGATGCAGGGAGAATGGATGAGTAATAAGACTGGCTCATGTCACCATGCTTCAGGTTCCTACAAAACATTAGTACAATTGGTCACTGCTCACATGTTTTCTCCTGGACAAGTGACAGTAAGATCTGTGTTTATTGCCACAGTCTGCTGAGTAGATATGCTGCAGTTATTTGGATGAGCCAATTGTAAACTTTGACACAAACCCTGTTGCATGCTGGAACTCCAGAAAACAATCTCACCCTGACTTATCCCAGTTGGTATGTAACTATCTCATGTGCCCACTCTGCAGGTGTATGTCTCTTCTGCACTGCTGCACATACAGTATAAAGACTCATTGTTCCCATCTGCAGGCTGAACGTATGCAGCAGCTTCTTTTTATTAAGCAGAATATGTATCTGCTTTGTTCTCCTAAGTGAATGTGGGGTACAGTCACATCATGTAATGAGCCACTACTGCTTGAAGGCTTTTAAACTATTGGCTGCTGTCCTTATGGCATTTGGATCACTTGTGTTGAATTATTTTATGATTCTGTAACATCAGTGTGGGATGTAGTTGCTTGGTATAGTATGTTAATGGTGCTCATGGCTTCATGATCACTGCTGTTAAAATAGCAGTGATTTCGGAAAATTACAGGTAAATTGCTTCTCTTTTCTTTCTGTTTTGCATTGTATCTTCTCCAGTCTTGTTAGGTTATGAAATTCCTAATGTTTTGTATAGGGAGTTACTGTAATTTTAATGACCCATCCTTATACTCTTGCTTGCTTCTGTTGTATGAGGAATTTTTCAAGAGCACTGTGGTCTCTATTCTAACTGCCACTGTAACATCTTGCTCTTGTATATTTTCATTCTCTGTAGTTTTTTTTATGTTAAGCCTATTCAGGTCAGATAGCAATCAAAAGTCTGAATATTAACTCCACTATGCCACTCTGCTTTGCCTTCCTTTCTCCAAAACACACATTTTTTCAATTGTTCATTTTTATTGTAGTTTTCTATTCCATAATTACAGTTACTGTACCATAATAAATTATACAATCATTATACTAATTCAGTACAGAGCACATATGGTATATATTGATTGCAATGCCTTAAATAATAACTTTCCATAATCAATTACTTTAACTTATTCTAAATAGTTGGGATAGAAAAATAATTATATTTGACCATTTAATGTCATATACACCTTTGGCATCATACATGTGGTCCATGAGTCTCTAATGGATCATGGTCTCCTTAAAAATGCAGTCATTTGTTTCTAATAAAATTACCTATGGAGATTGCATCCCACTGCTGTATCATTACCCTTTTTGGTAACCATTGCACCCAATGCTAATATGCTATAGTCTGTTCTATCATCAGTTAAACAAAAGTTACTTTTTGGGGGGTTGTTTATATCAGGTCTGTTCAGGCCAAATATTGAGCAACCAAAAAAAAACAAGAATGCTTCCTACCTTTGCAGTGCAACTCTGCATCTCTGTCAAACAGTCATTCTTTTCAGCTTTATATGGTGCTATAAATAAATTCAGACCAAACGTCAAGCAAAACATATGTTCCCTTCCTCCAATGACTAACTCTGCATCTTTTCCTAGTCTCCATAACATATGTTTAGTTGTCTTATTCAGGCTGAACAGTGACACAACATGCCTAATAGTCCACTGATATTTACTCTGCTATGCAGCTTCCTACTAGACAACCATTGGTCAATGCCAAATGTTGATTGCGTTGGTCCGTTGAGCTCGCTCACTGGCCCTCTGTCACTCACTCATTCTGTTCCTCCCGGTGCTGCAGGCTACTGTTTTGTACTGAGCTCCTTCCTGTGTTGGCACCCTTTGCTGTCCACAAAGAAATCCGCAGGTGGCCTGACAGAGCTCCATTGAGGTGGGTCACTCCCCCTCTCTGACTCGCTCATTCTGTTTCTCCTTGCGCTGCAGGCTGGCCTTTTGTGCTGGGCTCCTGCCTCTGCTGATGGCTTTTTCTGCCAACAAAGAAATCTGTAGTAATCCCAACACAGGTCCGTTGAGGTTGCTCACTCCCCCTCTGTCACTCACTCATTCCGTGTCTGCCGGCGCTGCAGGCTGGCCTCTTGTATTAGGCTCCTCGTTGCCTGCCCCACTGCTTTCTGCCCACAAAGGAATCCGTAGTAATCCCAACACAGGTCCGTTGAGGTTGCTCACTCCCCCTCTCTCGCTCACTCATTCTGTTTCTCATGGCGCTGCAGGCTGTCCTTTTGTACTGGGCCCCTGGGTGCATTGCTGCCTTTTTCTGCCCAGAAAGAAATCTACAGCAGTCTCAACAGAGCTCCATTGAGCTCACTCACTCCCCCTCCCTCACTCTCTTGCTGGTTCTGTGTCTCCCGCTGGTGCAGACTGTCCTTTTGTACAGGGCTCCTGCCTGTGTTGGCGGCCTGTTCTACCCACAAAGAAATCTGCAGCAGTCATGACAGAGCTCCGTTGAGGTCGCTCACTTCCCCAGTCTCACTTGCTCATTCTGCTTCTCCTGTCACTGCAGGCTGCCCTTTTGTACTGGGCTCCTGCCTATGTTGACTCCTTTTTCTGGCCACAAAGCAATCTGCAGCAGTCCCGACAGAGCTCCATTGAGCTCGCTCACTCCCCCTCTCTCACTCACTCATTCCATTTCTGCCAGTGCTGCAGGCTGCCCTTTTGCACTGGGCTCCTGCCGGCATTGCCGCCTTCTTCTGCCCACAAAGAAATCTGCAGCAGTCATGATAGAGCTCTGTTGAGCTCGCTCAGTCCCCCTCTTTCATTCTCCTGGTGCTGCAGGCTGCCCTTTTGTACTGGGCTCCTGCCTCTGTTGGTGCCTTTTTCTGCCCACAAAGAAATCTGCAGCAGTCCCGACAGAGCTCCATTGAGTTTGCTCATTCTGCACTCTCACTTGCTTGTCCTGTTTCTGCCTCCGCTCCATGCTGCCATTTTGTACTGGGCTCCTGCCTGCATTGCCGCCTTCTTCTGCCCACAAAGAAATGTGCAGCAGTCATGATAGAGCTCCATTGAGCTTGCTCACTCCCCCTCTCTCACGCGCTCATTCTGTTTCTCCCACTGCTGCAGGCTGCCCTTTTGTACTTGGCCCCTGCATCCATTGCTGCCTTTTTCTGCCCACAAAGAAATCCACAGCAATTCCAACAGAGCTCCGTTGAGCTCACTCACTCCCCCTCCCTCACACACTCATTCTGTGTCTATCAGTGCTGCAGGCTGCCCTTTTGTACTGGGCTCCTGCCTGCATTGGCGCTTTTTCCTGTCCACAAAGAAATCCGCAGTAGTCCTGACAGATCTCAGTTGAGCTTGGTCACTCCCCTCCCCACTCGCTTCATCCTGATCTGTCCCAAACACTGATTTCTGACAGCGACTGCGGTTTTGTGTGCCAGAAGTGCGAAAACACATTTCGGCCAGGATGTGAAAAATGACAGCTGTACTGTTCATAAGGAGGTGTGGAAAAATGCCAGTGTTGAAAATGTGGTGTGAAAATATTACTAATTTGCGAAGTTACAAGGGTGTGCGGAAACTGCACAATGTACACTTGTAACACAGTCATTTTATGGACTTTCATCACCAAATTTTCAACATAGACATTTTAGGACCTCTGCTCATGAACAGTGTCACTGTGATTTTCTCAATGTGTCTCAAACACTGATTTCCCACAGCAACAGCACAATTGTGCACCAGAAGAGCAAAAACACATTTCAGCCAGGATGCGAAAAATTACAGCTGCACTGTTCATAAGGAGGTGTGGAAAAATGGTAATGTTAAAAATCTGGAGTCAAAATATTGCAAAGTTGTGAAAGTATGAGCGTGTGTGGAAACTGCGCACCGTACACTCGTAGCACACTCATTTTATGGACTTTCATCACCAGATGTTCAACATAGGCATTTTAGGACCTCTGCTCATGAACAGTGTAACTGTCATTTTCATAATGTGTCTCAAACACTGATTTCCCCCAGCAACCGCGCTATTGTGCACCAGAAGAGCAAAAACACATTTCGGCCAGGATGTGAAAAATGACAGCTGCACTGTTCATAAGGAGGTGTGGAAAAATGGCAATGTTGAAAATCTGGAGTCAAAATATTGCAAAGTTGTGAAGGTATGAGCGTGCGTGGAAACTGCATATCGCACACTCGTAGCACACTCATTTTATGGACTTTCGTCACCAAATTTTCAACATTGGCATTTTAGGACCTCTGTTAATGAACAGTGTAACTGTCATTTTCATAATGTGGCTCGAACATGGATTTCCCACAGCAACCGCGCTATTCTGCGCTGGAACTGTGGAAACACATTTCAGCCAGGATGTGAAAAATGACAGCTGTACTGTTCATAAGGAAGTGCAGAATATTGGCATTGTTGAAAATCTGGAGTGAAAATATTATAAATTCGTGAACTTACAAGCGTGTGCGCAAACTGCACAACGCACGTTCGTAACACAGTCATTTTATGGAGTATCGTCACCAAATTTTTAACATAGGCATTTTAGGACCTCTGCTCATGAACAGTGTCACTGTCATTTTCGTAATCTGTCCCAAACACTGATTTCCCACAGCGACCTCGCTTTTCTGTGCCAGAAGTGCGAAAACACATTTCAGCATGGGTGTGAAAAATGACAGCTGTGCTGTTGACAAGGAGGTGTGAAAAAATGTCACTGTTGAAAATCTGGGGTGAAAATATTGCAAATTTGCAAAGTTATGAGCGTGCATAGCAACTGCACAACGCACGCTAGTAAAACAGTCATTTTTTGGACTTTTTCCACCAAATTTGTAACATATGCTTTTTGAGAGCCCACCTCATGAACACTGGCACTGTCATTTCATTAATCAGTCCCAAAAGGTGATTCCATGCAGTGACCGCAAAATCACCTTTCGAGGATGATTAAAACCATGACAGTGATAGAATTCATGAGGAGGGCTCCCAAAAAACCCATGTTGAAAATTTGGTGCCAAAATTACTAAGAAATGCCCAAGATATGCATCAAAGTTGAATAAACCCTATTTATTCCATTATACAGCTTACCAGCATTTCCTCAGTTTGCGGTCAGCTTTGAAGAGTGCAGATATGTTCCCAGTCCACCCATGATTGTCACGCCAGACTCTGGAGGTAAGTATGGGGTGAGGGGGAGTGTGGGGAGGCAGGGTGCGCAGTGGGTGGGTGCGGGTTGCAGGAGGGGGGGCAGGGAGACCGACGAGGGACCATTTCCTTCTTTACAGGTTAAAAAAAGGACATCGTGGGATCATTTTTAATTTTATAGATGTGGCATGCTGGGGTGGGCTCCCAGCATGCCAATGGAAGTCTACTGTTTTGGGGCAACTGTTGCCGGCCGGGGGATTGGGCACCCGCTGGCACACAAGAAATGGGGAGGTGACATTATGCCAACAGGGATTGGGCACCCCACTGGCAGACACCATAAGGGGGGGTAGTTTACTTATGGCACTGAAGCTGACAGGGATTGGGGCCCCCGTTGGCAAACAAATGTGGTGGGGGGCACATGCTGTTGAGGGGGATTGGGCACCCCCTCGGCAGGTGGGGGGGTTTAATATTGTTTGTGAACACCTCAGCAAGCCACTGCCATGTTCACAAACAATATCAGTGTTTGGAAGTTCCGCCCTGCAATGACAGGTCGCTCCCTCATTGCAGCGAATGGCTGACGCTGCAATGACGAGGTGGCCCCTGATTGCAGCAGCTAATTTTTTACAAATTGGTGGCACGCTGGCTGAACTAGTGTCAGCAGCAGCATGCCACAGCATTGGGGGAACTGGGCCAAGCCTTTAAAGGCTGTGGGGCACTGGCCACAGCAGTGCCGTACATCCACAACCTGCTTCTGGAGAAAGCTGCCGCAATATGTTTCTTGCGCATGCACGCAATCAACATAATAAAGGGTAACATCCATATAAAAGGATGGTGTCTCTATACTGTAGACCAGGATAATCTGTTTTTAATAAGCTATTGGCCATACCTGTTGCTCTTGAAGGGTCAAAATTATAACATGTTTCATTTCCCCTATAAAATGGTTCTGGTACAAAATGGTTTAGAATAGTAATACTGTAGCAAAACAAACTGTACTGACACAAAACAATTTACTAAATGGAGGTGTCACAAAACATTATGCAAAGCAATAGCACCACATAAGATTTTGGAAACTAGCAGCAGCACAGAACAATCAGGTCACCACTGCAAATGATGTATGTTCAGTAGTTATAACCCTAACAGCAGGTTGCTGACTGCACAGACAGGGGATCCAGCGCATAACTGCCTTGCGTGCTGTTTGTGAATGCTGCTGGAGATCCGCAGGATCCCGGCTGGGCAGCATTCACACGTATCTATGCCTACATGCCCAGTTTCCGCAGCATGTAGGCATAGTGCATAGGGCCCAATGTTGGGGGAAGGAAGAATGACTTGAATCCAAAATGAAGCTAGAACCAGGTGATATAGCAAAACCCAGACCATAACACTCCTGGTTTTTCCCACTTCTACTCCAAATGGCTCTTCTTATTCCTGAAAATAGAGATTTATTGTTTAGTGCACTTGAAGTACCTGGTTAACAAACATGAAACAATTAAGTAAATACATACCCAAATTAGTTCTACTGAGAAATAACATTGCACGTCTGTATTCATCTAGTCATTTGAAAAAAGCATCAGCTTTGACATGGACTAACTGTACAAAATATAAAAAACTATCGTTCTGTACTTGTGGCTATAAAACACAAATTGTAATCATGAATTCCATCCTTAGAGTCTATTGATGTAATAAACCATGAGAACAAGGCACAGCAGGACATTTCTTTTTTAAATTAGAAGATAAATCCCTGTTTACGTTTGTCACAGATAAATACCTTTTTTTTCCTGTTACTGTATTAGCATGTTATGTGAATCAAGTCACTATTGCTAACGTCAGAGTGTTGTGGAAGCCACATACAGTACAGTAAGAAAATTTGTTTTATAGGAAAAAGCACTTAACAGGTAACATACAAGGGTTATTTAGGTAATTAAGTTGTCAAGAGGAGCAGATTCATCCAAAATAATACAGGAGTGTGTTAGTCACAATGTAGAAAAGAATAACATCAGCATTCTTGGAAAAGTAGTTACAGTAACTGACCAATACTCTGCCATCTGTTACAGAGTGAAAATAAATATTCCCAGCAGCATTTTTTCTGCAAATAGTTTTTAAACTTCCTGCTCTGCAATTCTATGGATCACTATGCCTTCTATAACTGTTCTTTACAGCTGCCCACAGTTCACCACATAGTGAGTTGCTATCTCTTTGAGGTAGCAAAAAATAGGATAATTTACTTTTTCCTGTTTTGGCCACACCCACCACTTTGCTAACAAGAAATTTACTTTTTTGTTTCACTAAACAGCCATGAAAATGGCTGTAGTAAAATTGACAAATTTGTATAATTTGTATTATTTCTTATTTTGTCAAACATAGATCTCCATTTTTATGTTGGCTCGCATGCGCAGTCAACATCTTACGGTAGTGCAGATTTGGAGGCACGGTCACTGTTGGGTGAATGCAGGGCTTGCATCAGTAGGTGCATCCCTCATTCCCCAATCAGCCTGCGTGCTGGCACCACACCATGCATATCTAATGTGGCGATGAGATCAAACGAAAGTTCGCTGCAATGTGAGCTAAGCTCATTATACGCAGCAGATCTCCCGACATGCTTTCCCTGGTGGTGAAAAAAGAGAAAAGTAACATGGCAGCATACTGCTGACTTCAGGGGTGCCCAATCCCCCTGTTAGCATAGCCTTGCCGAATATATATGCCAACAGGGGAGCCCACTCCCCGATGGCATAATGCATCCCCCTTATTTATTATGTACCGAGGGGGTGCCCAATTCCCCTCAGCTCTTGCCCCCCCACTTTCATTGTGTGCTGATGGGGTGCCCAATCACCCATCGGCTATAGCATCCCCCCCATGAAAACACTTAGGTGGCATGCTGGGAGCCCACCCCAGCATACCAAAGGCCCTGCAAATAAAAAAACATCCCCGATGTTTGTTTTTTTATTTTTTTGAACCTGTAAATAAGAAAACTGTCCCTCGCAGTCTACCTGCCTGCCTCCCACAACCCACACCCATCCACTGTGTACCCTGTCTCCCCACACCCCCCTCACCTCATACTTACCTCCAGAGTCCGGTGCGACGATCTTCGGTGGACCAGGAACATGTATGCACTCTTCAAAGTCGACCGCGAACTGAGGAAATGCCAGTAAGATGTATAATGCCTTAAATAGGGTTTTCTCAACTTTGATGCATATCTCAGGCATGTTTTGGAATCTGGCACCAAATTTTCAACATGGGGTTTTGGGACCCTCCTCATGAATTCTGACACTGTCATGGCATTAATCGGCCCCGGAAGGTGATTTCTCGGTCACTGCACAGAATCACCGTTCAGGACCAATTAACAAAATGACAGAGCCACTGTTCATGAGGGGGCTGTCAAAAAGCTTATGTTGCAAATTTGGTGGCAAAAAAACAAAAAAATGGCTGTTTTACGAGCATGCGTTGTGCTGTTTCCACGCACACTCATAACTGCGTGAATCTGTAATATTTTCAATCCATATTTTCAAAATTAGCATTTTTCCACACCTCCTGAGGAACAGTACAACTGTCATTTTACATATCCTGGACAAAATGTGTTTTCACACGTCTGGTGCAGAATAGTGCGGTAGCTGTGTGAAATCACTTTTTGGGACAGTTTGAGGAAATGACGGTGGCATGTTCATGAGCAGAGGTCCTAGAATACCTATGTTGAAAATTTGGTGCTGAAAGTCCATTAAATGACTGTGTTGCAAACGTGCATTGTGCAGTTTCCATGCACCCTTGTAACTTTGCAAATTTGCAATATATCCATGCCAGATTTTCAACACTGGCATTTTTTTCACACCTCCTTATGAACAGTATAGCTGTCATTTTTCACATCCTGCCCAAAATGTGTTCCCGCACCTGTGGCGCACAATGGCGTGGTCACTGTGGGAAATCAACTTGTGGGACAGATTAACAAAATCGCAGCACCACTGTTCATAAGGGGAGGTCCCAAAATGCCTATGTTACAAATGTGGCTAACAAACTCCCAAAAATAATTAGGTTACGGACGTGTGTTGCACAGTTTGCATGCATGCTCATTGCTTCACCAATATTTCCTATTGTAAATCCAGATTTTCAACATTGCCATTATTTTACACCTCCTCATGAACAATACAGTTGTCATTCTCCACATCCTGCCCAAAAATGTGTTTTTATCCATCTGTCACCAAATGGCACAGCCGCTGTGCAAAACCACCTTTCAGCTAACAAAGTGATTGTGCTGCTTTTCATGAGGTGGCCTGACAAGCAGCCCATGTTGAAAATATGGAGTGAAACTACCACCACACGCCTACAGTGTTAGGGTTTCCAACTGTAGCACCCCACTCGGCACACACTGACAGGCGTCAGGGGTGTCACTTGCGATCATCGGATGTAATGCTCATGCCATTCCTCCCCCCACCCTGCAGCAACTGACAGGCATCGTGGTGTGCCTTGCACTGTTCGGCCACAAAGTTCACCCCACGCTCCTATACTGCACCCACTTCAGCGTATTTCCTTATGGAATGGGGTAAGTATAATGCCCAAAGACCCCAAACCACACCCCGACACTTGTCAGTGTCTACAGGATAGGGTGAGGTACAATGGCCACACGGTGGAAGAAAGTGTGATACATACTTAATGTAATTTTAGAGTTTTAAAGTAAGGGTTTCCTATGGGGTCTTTAATGTATTTGATTTTGGGAGTTGTCTCAGTTGGGATGTTGCAATGGGAGGTGGCTGGCAAGCACCCTGATTGAGATTTGCATGTCAATGGTCGAGTGGTACTGAGTCGAGGAGGAACTTGTTTGTATACTGACTCGTTTGACATGGAAGGCCCCAATCCTGGGACGGCCTGTTTAACAAACATAATTCCAAACTTAATGTTGGTAAAGCTGAGACATTATTGTAACAGGTTTGGAATGGGAGTGGAAATGGGACATGAAATCAAGAATGTCTGGACTCCTTTGATAATTAAAGTATTAAGGAAGTCAATACTACCAAAGCTATGTATTCTTTTGTTATTGATGCAAAGTGGGGATGTTGCTTTAAATCCTGGTCCCTTAATTGACAATTTAAAGATTCATCACGGTCAGTTAATTGCGCTTTCAAATGTAAGAAGTATCATTCCAAAGTTGGATTTAATTAAGGATTTCTTAACAGAACATAGACTTGAGATTATGGTTTTTACAGAAACCTAGCTGGGTAAATCCCATGATGACTTAGATCTAAAATTACAGGGATAACTTTAAAAGGGTTGATAGGAATAGGAAGGGGGAGGAGGGATTATGGTTTATTATCTGGAAAAATT
Source organism: Neoceratodus forsteri (assembly GCA_016271365.2). Taxonomy (NCBI): domain Eukaryota; kingdom Metazoa; phylum Chordata; order Ceratodontiformes; family Ceratodontidae; genus Neoceratodus; species Neoceratodus forsteri. The sequence continues at coordinate 138,360,898 of JADMNL010000023.1, forward strand.
CTCCTCTATTCAGATTTTTTTTTTATTTGGATAGTGTAAACCTTGAATATCTGGCACTGGAGTTTGATGCTGGGTCAGGGAAACCTTTATTAGTTGTTGGGAGGTATCGCCCACCTAACACAACAGTGCAAGTGTTTGATTTACTACAGGATACACTAGCCCCATTTGTTTTCTCTCATGAGTTGTTAGTTCTGGGGGACTTAAATGCTGACTGGTTGCACCCTGTAAAGTCTCAAAGAATCAGGCAAATGGCTTTGGAGCTTGGGTTGTACCAATTAATCTCAGAACCCACCAGGATTAATATTCATAATCCTGGTGATTCTTCTTTGATTGATGTGATTCTTACAAACTGTTCCAACAACTGTGTTTCTTCTGGGGTAGATGTAGACTTGCTTAGTGATCATAATATTGTCTACTGTATCAAAGGGAAAATTAAAGTGAAAGGACCCTCTAGACTCTTGAAGTTAAGATCTTTTAAAATGTTTGATTATTTTTCCTTTTTAGCAGACCTAGGGAATATTAAGTGGGATCGTCTAGAACTAATACCCGATATAAACCTGCCTTGGGATTATTTTGTGTCAGAATTTCTCCTTGTATGTAATAGGCATATGCCAGAGATTACTAGGAGAATAAAAGGTAATTTTTGCCCCATGGTATACCACTAAACTTCTTAAGTTGAGGCTTGCTAAAAATAAAGCTTGGGCCCAGGCACGAGCTTCGGGAAACATTTGTGATTGGCAACAATACAGGAAATCATGAAACCTGTATGTGGCCACACTAATGGATACTAAAATAAGTACTACAAGGCCAAAACCAAATAATCAATAGGGAAACCTGGGAAATTTGGGGGACTTTTAGGGGAATTAAAGGGACAGACAAGGGGGAAGACACCTATTATTTATCTGGAGAGGAATCTCCTTTGGGAGAGAGTTGCCACTTGCTGATAGGTTTAATGATTATTTTATAGAGTCGGGCAATTTCTTTAATAGCCCTAGTGAACCTCTTTTTAACCCTGTAAGTCATATGGAAGGGGACTCTAAATTTGTTTTTGATGCCATATTGAGTGGTGAGGTGTTAGAAACTTTGTTGCAATTAAACGTCTCTGGGAGTAGTGGCCCTAATGGTTTGTCTCCAAGGATGCTGAAATATGCAGCAACCCACATTTCAGACCCATTAACCTACCTGTTCAATCGTTCGATAGAGGAGGGATGTATCCCAGAAGGTTGCAAGTCGGCCAGAATTGTCCCCATTTTTAAGTGGGGTGTTCCTGGTCGACTGTCCAACTATAGACCTATATTACCTCTGATTAGTAAGGAGTTGGAGAAACTGTTGCAAGACAGTTGATGGAGTACTTGGAAAGAGAAAAACTGATGGATCCATATCAGTCAGGTTTTCGGAGGTCTCATGGCACTGTGATGGCCATGTCAGAAGTTCTGGATGAGATTGGCAAGGCAATTGATGCCCAATGTTATACTGGTGCAATTCTTGTTGATCTCTCCAGGGCTTTCGACACGGTTGATCATCAGAATTTGCTTATGAGACTGTCCAAGGTAGGGATGAGCTGTTCAGTTTTGGATTGGTTTATCTCCTATCTTTCTGACAGACGGCAGGTAACAGTTGTAAATGGAACTGTGTCAGCTATGCAGGTGGTATGGAGAGGAGTGTCCCAAGGATCAGTTATGGGCCATTTATTATTTTAAGTATATCTGAAAGATCTTGGGCATTATGTGGGGGCCTCTTGTTACCACCTGTATGCTGATGACACCATTTTATACTGTTCGGATGAATCTGTTTTAGTAATACAACATACACTGCAGAAAAGTTTTAACAATATAGAAAAGTACGTTGTCAACTCGAAGTTAAAACTTAATTCCTCAAAAACTAAATGTATGTTGTTTGGGTCTTCTATGAAATGGAAAGATGACTTGATTTTTGGAAATTGTGGATAATAGAGGGAGGGGTTAGAGTTAGTTAATCTATATAAATACTTGGGATTTTGGTTAGATAATTATGGGTCAGGAAATTTGCATGTAGATAATTTGATCTCCCAGGTTAATAAGGGGGTGGGTTTCCTGTTTCGGAACAAAAATTGTTTAGATTCTGTGACATTGGACCTGATAGTTAAGATGCAGATTTTCCCTTTAATCGATTAAGGGGACGTTTTATATGATGGGGTCACTAGGGATAGAATAACAAAGTTAGATGTTCTAGTTAATCATCTTGCCAGACTGATTCTCGGGTGTCCAAAACTTACTCATCATTGCAAACTGTATGAAAGATTAGGTTGGTTATCATTAAGTAGGAGAAGAATGATACATAAACAGCTGTTTGCTTATAAATGTGGGCTGGGTTCCATCCCTATATATCTAAAGAATAGATTTTCCTTTAGAAGTGTTGAATTGACATTGAGAAATTAAGTTGTTACGGATATGGTTGTTCCCCTTGTAAAATCAAAATCTTCCCAATATTTATTTCGTAATTATATTCCGATATGTTGGAATAGCCTTCCTCATGAATATAAGAAAAAAGATTGGTAAGCCCTTATCAACATCCCATCTAAGAAGACACCTGATATCTATACAGGAACCTTGTAGTTGTTATTGATGTTCTTTTTTCTTTTATGTTTTTGTATTGATGTTTGTTGTTTGATTGTATTTATTATGTTGCGTGTTGACCTGTATTTTGTATTTTTGTAAAGGCTACCATTGTGAATGAGTTTTTACCTTGAATAAACAAACATACAAATGGCATGAGCGTTATAACTGATGACCCAAAAGCACACCCCAATGCCTGTCACTCTCTACAGGGTCGGGGTGGGGCTGGCGTTACTTCAATACTTCACTGCCATTCCTATTATGCATCTCTAGCTCTGGCACTGCCAATGCCAATGCCAGCACGACAACATTCGACATTGACAAATGCTTGTTTTTTTATGGTTTACCCCTATTTCTTTTAAAATAATTTATTTTATTTTTCTCAATTTATGATCTTGTTTTTATTTTTGCATCCATGTTATAATGATGCAATACGATATTGGAAAACCAGAAAAATAAATAATTAAAAAAGGTAGCAAGAAAGAAGAGGGTTGGTAAATCTGGATGGTAGTGATGTGTATTTTTTCTCAAAATGAATAAGCTAGGAAGAGGAGGAGGATGGTATTGGGAGTAGGAAGCTGTGGGCAGGAAATTAGAAAAAAAAAACTGAAAACACAGTTTTCCTCTAAAATTATTACCTCTGTGCAATTTTACTCAGTATGTCTACAAAGTCAGATTGTGTGTGGTCCATACAGCTCTGTATGATGTTGATATAAAGACCTCCCCTGTGCAGCTGCCTATAATTTGTTCACTCTGTCCCTTTTTTCCTCAGGGGTTCTGTTGCCCTACATGGGCCAGGAGTTCTCCCTGAAATGAACTGCCATCTGCAGCTCATATCCCTCTGTTGGACCTGCCCTGCTTCTCGAAGATGAAGATACAGAGCTGCTCGGACCTGTGTCCCTTTTTGGATTTTTGGCATCTAAAGCAGGGTTGACTGATAAGTGGTGCAGACAAATTTAAAATGCAGGGCTGTGCCCTGACCAGATCCCAGCCTTCTGCCTGCTGCATCAAGTCTACAGGCTTGGACAGAGAAATGCAGTTCTCAAGGCTAATTAAGCTACTTAACTGGGACTGCTGTGCTGTACTGTGGAGAGAACTCGTATTTATACATTTTTGTGTCCAGTTTCCCATTAGCAGTTTAAACGGATCTGCCACTAGAGGGACCTTTTTTTTTCATTTAAGGAAGTTAGCTTCTCTTAAAGTGACAGGAGCCAAGACACCTCCAAAATGAGCTCCTCGCAGCTGGTGAGTGTGATTAGGTTATCCTTGGGTATTTTCATTCGAACTGGCTAGCTAAGGATACGATTACCATCAGGGACAAGATACATGGTCTTTACCTAACGTGGATGGTAAATCAAACAACTAGGATCAACTACCAAATAGGTACTAGCACGCTTATTGATTGGCTCCTAGCTACTTGCCCAAAGCACATAAAAAATACCACCATCCTGCCAGTGACCTTGAGCAACCACTCTCCAATTATCTGCTCCTGGTCTAACAAGCGCCCTAAGGACATGCTGCAAACCAAGAAAAACTGCTCCATGAGGAAAGAGCAACTTGGCCTCCTCAAGAGCTACCTGAGTGACGCAGACTGGTCTCCCCTTCTCACTTGCCCTGACCCTAAACAGGCTCTGGAATACTTTATTACCATCTTCAATAAAGCCCCTGACTTATTTGCACCATTCAGAACATTCAAAACAAAAAGGGCATTCAATCCTTGGCTTAACAGCCCCCTTTTAGAACTAATGAAGAATAGGGACAACCTCTGGCATGTAGCGAGAGCTACCGAAAGATAGGCAGATTTTACGGCCTATAAGACTGCAAGGAATAAATGCACCTGCTTGATAAGGAATGCTTAGGCTTCCTATTACAGAACAGAACTTCAGAAGTGCTGGGGAAATGGTAGAGCATTCTGGGAGAATGTTAAGACACTGACTGGGAAAGAATCCAAAGCTCCACCAGATCTGATTGTCACCACTGCGGGACTCTCCAGCAACCCAAAGAGTTAGCTAATGCCTTTAATTTGGCCTTTACAGATCTCAGCTCTGTCCTCTCTCCAGAGTTTCTTGTTACTGACCTTAACAGCCGGCCACCAAACCCTTCTACCACTGCATATACTACTCAACCCCCATTCTACTTCAAAATGATCATGAAAGCAGACACTGTTAAATATGTGAAGAAAATCCTTGGCAAAACTAGAGTGGGTAGTGATATGCTTAACATGAAGCTCCTTGCCATCACCCTAGAAGAGCTTGCCCACACACTAATGCAACTATTTAACATATCCCTTAAGTCAAACATATTCCCTGACAAGCGGAAAACTGCCTTGTTCATCTTAGTCTTTAAAAGTGGAGACAGGACCAGCATAAGCAACTACCATCCCATTTCTATTTTACCACCCCCTCAAAAGCCCTAGAGAGAATTGTGTCAGATCAGCTCATGGATTACCTCAACAAATATAACGTCCTCTGCCCTCAGCAGCATGGGTTCCGTAAATCCCACAGCACTATGACTGCACACACCGACTTTACTTCACATCTATATGACTCCCTGGATAGTGGAAAAATGGTTGGGTCAATCTTTATTGACCTAACCAAAGCATTTGACACCATCAATCATCACATCCTCCTCAACAGCCTCGCAACCCTTGGCCTCTCCACCAATACATTGTCCTGGTTCTCAAGCAATCCCTCACACAGGTCCCAGTGTATTAGGATAAAAGGTGTATCCTCTGAACCTCTGAATGTTACTTTGGGTGCCCACAAGGATTAAGTTAAGGGCCCTTAGTATTCAGCCTCTTTATCAATTCCCTGCAAAGCACATGCCCTGCTAAGATGCTGCTTTATGCAGACGATGCAGTGATCTCCATACCAGGAACACACCTCCATGAAATAACAGCTACCCTTCAAAGTAGCCTTACCAAACCTGAGTCATGGTTTGCTCACAACAAACTCCTCTTGAACTACAGAAAAACAAAAGCCATGCACTTTACCCTACAAAGCTCAAAAAAGCAGGTGGCCCACTTACCATACTAAGTAACAAAAGCAACATAATTGAACAGGTTACTACTTTTAAATACCTGGGATTATTCCTAGACAACACCCTTTCTTTCAACACCAATATGGCCCATGTTGTGAAAACAGCCAACATCAGACTCAGACTCCTTTACTGACACAGAAATGCTATGACCACTGAGGCCCTCAGCCTTGTCACCAAAAGCTCAATACTGTTAATTGTTGACTATGGACTGACTATCTATAGTGCGGGCACTGAAACTGCTCTCAAAAGGGTTAAACTCCTGCTCAACAAAGCCTGCTGACTTGCTCTAGGAGCTTATCGATATTCCCATTCTTGCAGTCTTTACTCCGCAACTGACTGGCTCCCATTACCTCCAAGGTCCCAGTACCAGGCATATATGTATCATAGGAAAAAAAGCCCTCCTACGACTGGTCCCAGAATCAGCTTCAAAGCCTTTCCAATGTAACTCCAACACTAAAACAATCCAAAGCTCTGCTAGAGGGGTACTGCATGTACCTTACAAACGAACCTCCTTTACCCAGAGGTCCCTCTCCTATTGAGGTCCTCTCTGGATTAACGCCCTACCCCCCTTCCTTTTTCACCTTAAGAAACTCAGCTAATTCAAAAAAGAACTCCATTGCTTCCTGGTAGAATCCCAAGAGTGCAACTGCTCTGCACAGTGATAGAAGTTCCATCCCCTTCTCTAGATTTCCAAACCTTACCCCCCACCTTCTTACCCCTCTCGCCCGAGTCCTCACCCCCTTCCCTCCACTTGGTTTACACTTCCCCTTAGCTGCCCCCATGCATACAGCACTTAGCTTGTTCTCCCTCATCACCATATCCCTTTCTTCTATCCACTAATAAGTTTATACAATATACCTCCTCTGTACCCATGCCAATACTCTCCATACCTCTTCCTTCTTCCCCTTTTCCTTGACAAAGTCAATTTTGGCTGCAAACTACAAGCAACCTGCACTTAGTAACTAGACCTATAGACTAGCAATATTTCTGTTATAAATGTACTTGTATGTGAGGTTATACTCCACATTTATCTTGCTTGTAAAATAACCTTGTCACTTGGCTATTGTATGTTCTCGACTTATGATTTAAATTGTACTGTTTTGTCTGTTCTTCTACTGACTTGGAGCCTTTATAAAAGAGCCAGTTTGGCTCAAAGATTGTAATTCCGAAACTGAAATAAATAAATAAATAAATATAATTATCTGCAGTGTACTGTATTAGAACATTTGACTGCACTGTTGCAACAACTGACAAACCAACTTGCACCAAAACGTACTAACTAGTCACACATACAACATTTATAATTTATGAAATAAAATAAACAGAACAACAATACCATCAAGGAACTGTTTTCTTCTCTCTTTCCTGTTGTAACTGGACTTTCTTGATACTGATACCAGGTATTGGTGAAGCTAGTTTTGTCTTTGATCATGGTCACCTTGCCTTGCCTGGCCTGGTCTGGCCTGACCTACTGTCTATTGCCACTAGATCAGCCTATGCTTCTGCCCTTTCTGCTTTCCAGAGTATTGCTGGAAGCTGGATGCTGTATGCCATAAAGATGTCTCCTGGTTAAAGAGGTTTTAACCAGTGACATATGGACCGAGTCTGGTCAGTGTGGTTTAATTACTTTTTTCTTTCAATTTACTATGCTTTATTTTCCTGATCACCCAGGTGTCCCATCTCAGCCAGATCCACCACATCTAGCCCACCACTCACCTTCTCCAGGACTTTTATCAGCTGTTCCTTCCTGACTTGATCCCCAGGTAGGGCCATCATGGGGCACCAGTTCCCCTGATGGAGATTAGCGTGATCAGCAGTGGATGCTTCTGTTGGAGTTGCAGGGCCTGCAGTGTGGTAACAGTTAATTGCTTGCATCCATGTTCATCAGCATCCTCCCATCCTTGAGTTCCAGCTCCAGCTTGCAGCACTGCCTGTGGTCACCTAGGTGCTGATGATAACACTGCAGAGTCTATGGTTCCACCTACCCTGAGGTGGTGGACAGCTTCCTTTGAGGTGCTCAGTCCTCTTCCTCAGCTGGCTCTCTAAAAACTCAGGCTTAAACCTGAACCTGGATTGTTGATGTTGCAAGCAGTACTGATGCCTCTTCCCCTGTGAGCTGGTTATTTCTTTGTGTCTTTAACTACAGCACTCTCTGTTAATATTCTCTCTGGCCACACTGGTTCTCCATGTCCCAGCTCCCTAAACATTGAATAGATTGTCTGAGCTGCCATTGCCTCCTCCTAATCTGTATCTGCTACCATTATCACTTCTGCTTATAGATGGAGTTCCCCTATCCTATTAAGGCCATAATCTGGGGCCATCCATTGGGTCAAGTTGAAACCTGTTGTGCTTCATACTGGTGACAGAGGTTTGGTAGAGAACCTATTGTAGGTACACCAGACTTGAATGGCCAGGCTGAGGAGGGCTCCTTAGGGGAGTGTGAACCAGCCAGGGAGGAAAATTCTCAAGACCCTGTGCACCAGCGCCACCTCCCCCCATGGTGAGTTGGGAGTTTTCTCCTTCATGGAGGGTGCTGTCAGGCCATTGCACACTACTGATTTCTGAGGCCACTAGAGGCACAGCCTGATCTCATGGGGTGGTGGGTGGGGAAAAATGGGGAGAAAAACAGAAAATAAAAATGTGCTATGACTGCCAATAGGATAGTCCCAGTGGTCCTTGGGCTCCACATCATGCAGATCCCCACAAGCTAAGATGGCAGAGCGAGTGGCAGTCAGGGCTGGGGGTTGAACAGGGCTCAAAAGTAGGCACAGATGGCAGTCAATGGATAATACAGCTAAAGGAAAAGAAAACAGTATCTGAGGCTACCCTGGTTCCCACTACCACACTTCTAAACATCCTCTTGATTCAGTATTTTTTAATCAATTTTACCATAACATATCAAGTTTTATGTTATGCCACACTAAACTCCAGCCAACTGTGCATGATTGTTCTTCTCTGAGAGCCTGTAATTTGGAGACACTGTCTTGATGACCACATGGATACCCCAAACATGGCTCCCAGATAACTAGTGATCTGGTGAAAGCCAAACTGAATGTATTCCCTTACCCAACTGGTATTATAATGGTCTGGATAGCAACATTAGATGTTTGGGAAACCAACTATCTGGTTCCACTTTCTTACAACAGATAATAGTATACTCTTGGACAGTAAAACATCAGCTATATCAATAAAATAGCTGCAGGTGCATCCGAGAAAACTTTAGAAAATATAATATTTAGCAAAACTTCAGCTTTTATTTAATTTACCTTCTACAGCTTTCTCCTCTCAGTTTTTCTATTACTAAATAAATTGCACAAAAAAAGACTCCTCATCATCCCTTAATGTTATCTGCCCCCTACAATGTATTCCCCCCTTGAAGTCATGATCTCTGTGATGTCACCATCTCATGCCGGGTGAATAACTGTGATGTCACATATAGAGTATTATACTGTCTGCTAGGGAATAAGCAGTAGAAGTAGATGAAGTCTTACTGAACAAATATCCTGTTTTATTCATCATGTTACCTCAAGAAATAAATTATGGGGAGGAGTTCTCCTGGATGAATCAGTGACTCTTTATCTGTCTGATACTACAACTAACCAGCTGTCTAAATTTTCTTCAAAAGGTTCAGGTCAAAACACCTACAGCTAAAATAGATTTTTTGAATTAGACATATAGAAAAAACCTCAGCTGGAAAAATTCACAAAATCACATGGACTAAAAACAGAACTTCATAAGAAATGCTTAGCTATGAGCCCACTAGTGTTAGACTGAGAAGCTCAAGAGTAATGTTTGAATCTGGGTCAAAGGTTCTTTATTGCACCTTCTGCACCTATTTGCTTGTCAGGAGATTAAAAAAGCCTCTGGATTACAACAATGTAAGTACAACCCAGAGGGAAAGAACTGCAAGATAAGAAAGAACCTTCAGAAAGTCCTAGCTAAATGACTGTGTAAAAATGACTGACATGACTTTAGTGGGGGACTGCTGAAGTTGTTAAAATGCATAGTGCCACATAATAATCCCAAAGGCACATGTGTAGAGTAGACTAATGGAGCTCAGATGACAAAAGGGATTTGCTCACTTAGACATGTTGATGGGTCTTGAGACAAAAGTAAGCCTGAAATCAGCAGTTCTTAAGCTAAAATATTAATACACCTTTTATGGAATGCTGCAATATGCTGGCATCACTTAAGAATGCTTTTCAGCTTAGATCTTAGAAGGAAATGGTTGGAAATGCGTCTGTACAATGATGTGAAGGATAATAACATGCAGAATAATGTTGTTACCATTTCTATGTGTAATAATCAAGTTCTTTAAAACATACTATGCATTTTTTTAATTTGCAGAAGGTTCCACTTGAAATTTCATTTTAATTTATATAGGTGTATACTGTCCGATACAAACCTAACTGAGATGCAAAATCTTTTGGGTTCTTACATCTACTGAATTCAAGAATGTGTGGGACAGGCACATGGGAATTATCAAGTTAGGGTGGAGGGGGGCTTGTTGCATCATCCAGGGTATCTTAAGCATTCGAAAGAGGGCTAGATCAGACTGGATGGGCCACAAGGTCCTTATCTGATGACATCTATGTATCTATGTGTCTGTGTAAAGATATGCTCATTGTGGCCTTTGCAAACAAAAGACAAGTGATGACTGACTAATGGACACAGAATATATATAATAGTTGTGTTTTGTTTGTTTATATTAAGTTTCATTTTTACAACTTAAAACAGATTAGCATATGCATGATGTTGGTAAAGTAACATCAAATTACAGTGCCCCTTTCAGCTGTATCGGGCCCTCTCTGAACATGTAAACCATTCTGGGATTGAATTATATTTTTATACTTGATTTAATAATCTCAACATTAATGTACAGTCTGTGTTCAAAACACAGCCAATTCCCATTTTAAATCACAAAGACAAACATCATGTAGGGCTGGCAGTGCCCCTTTAGTAGTAGGTCAAGAGGGTTGTCAGTGTTACAGTGTGGGCTAGTTTCTGAACTAGGAATACAATCAGCATTATTTGCCTCAGAGTTTCCTTTCTAAAAATGAAATCATACTGCCCCCTTGCCTAATCAGTTATGAACACTTGGAATGCTTGCAATACAGGAATAGCTAGCAGTCTAAAACATACAATAATGGTTACTCAAGTGTCATTTTGCTATTAGAATCAACACTGTTAACTGTTTTATTTGCTTCCTAGACATCCTGCTCTTCAACCATTATTTAACACAACAGTGGTCCAAATCTGTATTCTCCTTGACTTTGCTTCTTTAATTCATTGGCATTGTGTAATATCATTTCATGTCAGCATTTTTCCAACTTTGAATAACCTACATGCAGAGCGTATGCAGTATCACAACTGCATGGAAAATATACAGAGCCATGTCAACAGAGTCCATTGCAAAGGAGGGCACAAGCATATTAAAGCAGCAGTAAATGATAGCAGTGAAATTTTTGACCTGTAATTTTTTATTGTATCTTAGGTTGTCCCTTACCTCCTGACTTGTATGATGCCCTTCTTTTTCCATTTTGAGTCAGCTTTAGTACTTTTTTTCACATCTTAAAAAATAAAAGGAGCACTCCTATTAATATGGCTTGGACCATGTTTTAACCAATATTCTCAACTGTTTTTGTACCTAAATTGTTTACAATCATTCCTATTGGGGCCTATTCACTAACAGGCAGAAAGAACATGCCAAAGGCATGTATCCCACCCACTTAGCTCTACACCCATGGAAGGATGAGCAGCACCCATATTCACAAATGTCAACCAACATGCAGCTTCCATCCATGGCACAACTCCCCCAGCACACAGTTTTGGTGGACATGGGTGGTCATCAAATGGGACCCAGTCTGCCACTGGATCTCTTGCACCTGCGGGGAACCATATATAGCAGACAGCCACAGTGTGCTTGTAGCACCACGGCAGGCAGGTGCCTGGTTGACTACCACAGCCCTCCTTTGGTCCCCAAGGGTGGCAGTGGGGTGTTGGGGGGTTTGCTGTGCCCTGACATCTCCACCACAGACAGCAGTGGCATCCTGGGGGGCATATATCCTTTACGGCTGGGGTCACCTGGCGTAGCTGGTTCCCCCCATGCCCAGCACTCTGCACCTTTGTAAATGGTGGACAGTGTGGCCATGCCCCCCACACCACCCCCTGGACTGGCCCTGCATAGAGTTACAAGTCAGGAGGTAAGGGGAAATGTAAAATAGAATAAAAAATTATAGGCTCAAATTTCCACCACTGTCATGCACTGCTGCTTTAATTTGCAAATGTTTAGCAGGTCATAACAGTACATTTGCAGTTGTCTGAAATGGCCCTGTTGGGAGCATGTAGAAAGAACTGTGTGCATCTTTTTGTTGAAGAAATGCAACATTAAATACAAGTTTTATAAATTTAGAGTTATAAAATGGAGAACGTACCAGTACTGACAGACAATGATAGAGAGAGCATTTCTTAGGTAACTCACACAACAAACACACACTATATTTGTTTATGTTTATTAATATTGAAATATGTTTTAATTGAGTTTTCATGACCACTAAATTATATAGTAAAGTTTCATTACAGTTCCACTATACTGAGGGTTGAGTAAGGGTCACTATGGTCAATCATGCTTTTCTGAGCGACTATAACTCTGAAAGGCAGAGGTTGCCATTGGATACCAAGAAATATTTTGAAAGTGAGAGAGGGAGGCAGTAGGAACCATTGGATTCCTGGTAGTACTTTTATTGCAGTGAGAAAGAGAGGAGGGTACCATAAAATTCGTCAGCATGCTTGGAATGGGACAAGGAGAGAGAGTGTTAGAGGGTGTCAAGTAACACCAGGGATTGCTTTACAAAATGCATTCAGATACTGTCAATCCAAATTAGAGTGTATGTGTTGTTAAAGAATGTTTAAAAGAGGATGTTACAGTGAAAATGTTGACCTATACTTCTAATTTTATTTTAAAATAGATCCTTACCTCTTGTCATGTATGATATCCTTCTTTCCCTATTTTGTGTCTGCTTTAGCCCCTTTCTATATCTGAAATAATAACAGGAACATTCTTTTAATATGATGTGCACCAGGTTTTCATCAGTAGTCTCAGCTGATTTTGTATCCCTCTTGTCCCATATGGTCATGGATCACTGTCTGCAGCATGCTACAGTAGTTCACTTGAATCCCTAGAAAAGTGATTCTAAACAATGGGGACCCAATTCACAAACTGTTTGGATCAGCGCAAGCCCCAGGTGCACCGAACACAGGGCGCATGGGGCTTGCGATGGTCCGTGGCCAAGTGGTGGGATTCACAATTGGTGTATCCTTGGCCTATGTTAGACCAGCTTTTCGCTGGTCTACCTCTACCACCCTTCTAAAGGGGTTTGCACCACATGCCTGGCTCAAGACACCATAAATGAGGTAAAAGGTCACAAACATGCATGGCCTTTGTAAATAGGGTACACGGTGCACCAAAGTGGATGGCACAGCACCAAGGTGAATGCAGGCTTGACACAAATTGTGTGTCCGCTTCTGTGAATCGGGCCCTGAGAATCAAAAACAACAGAAAATATAGATGACAATCTGGACCAAGCATAATAAAAGGACTACTTGTTTTATGATTTCAAAGTAAAAATTAGTGCATAAGCAGACTCAAAATAGTGAAAATGGTATCGTACAAGACAGGAGATAAGGGTCAAAATATAATAAATGTATTGGTCACAATTTTCACTATAACATGCAGTGCAGTTGTAATTGTAAATAAAATTCATAATGCAACAGCTAGGGTTGCAACACAAAGACACAAAAGAAGGAAAATGTGGAGGGCATAAATACTCCAAATTTTTGGTGTGGTCATTCTAGAGTCTAAAAATTGTATTAAACAGTGCATATGTTTGGCAACATTCCCATAAAGCATGGATGTTCCCCCCCCCCACATGCCAACAGGCTCTAATATTATGCTTTGAGATTGAGTGTCAAATTTAGGGCTACACCCTCAATGTAATTGTACAAACCCTAGGAACATCATACAAAATAAATCAACAAGATACTGTATTGCAGTGTTTGTACCCTAATGTCATGTCTCTCTGTATGTGGTTTGGTTTTGCAATCCTGTTGCTTAATACAGTTTTGTATTTACTTTTATATATTTGTGTGTGTGTGTGTGTGTGTATGTGTGTGCACATGCATGTGCATGCGTGTGTGTTTGGCTCTCCCAGTACCACAATATCAGGCTTTCTTCAGAGTTTGTTAGGAACTTTCTTCCTGGCTGTTGTATAGTACAGCCACAATTTATCATCAACTGTTTTACTGTTTTTCATTCTTATCACTTTCTTATAGTTTGATTGTCTTCTTGTTCTGGCTCCATGCAATAGGTATGTGAAGTCAGGAAGTTTTGCTTCACCAAATTCTTTGTGAAGTTTCCTCACTTCAAAAAGTGTGAAGCACATCTCTAGGATGTACTCTGAACGGCAAAGTGCTTACTTCTTCCAGCAAAAACTATGCATAATGGCACTATGCCAGTGACTTCACTGGTGATGTGCCACTAAAATGTCTCCACACAGCTTGACAGCCCCTCACCCACTGTACTATCACCAACCCACCTCCTACCACACAGATCCTTAAATGTTAGTTACCTCCACCTGCCAGCCACTGCTTTGAAAAAAACTCCCCTCCAGGCAAAGTTCACTGCCAAGTATGTGATTTTACTATATAGTGGTCAGTCCCTTGTCCCTGCCCATGCAAAAAAAAAATGACTCTCCCATCCTCCCCCACCTGACCTGATCCTGATCAGGGATAAGAATTCTCAGCCAGCCATGATGCAACACAGTAACTTACAATAAATGACATGCTACAAAATACTGCAGTCAAATGGGGCTTCATTGCCAATGAATCATATTGTTTCCTGCAGCATACTGCAGCATTTTGTGAAATACTGCAGCACTGCTGTGTTGCTTCCTGGCTGACGCCACTGTATGTGCATCCCCTCTGGACACATTAATTATATAAAAAAAGAAACTGCTGCATTCATTTCAAACAGAGCAGCACAGACAATGTGTAGAAACAATCAAGAGGTAAACTCCTCCTATTTTTTTCTGCTCCTCCTTGGTTGACATCTCTTGATTTCAGTGCCAGGCATCAACATGATAACTTGGAAGATGACTTGGATTGTGATGGTTTAGACACAAAAAAACATGTTTTAGATTTTTGATACTGACATTTGGCACCACAAAGACATTATGGTGTAAAGAACAGACATCCCACCAGAGAACATGATGGAGGCTTATCTAGCACAGCCAAGTAGTAATCACATAACATTTTGTCAGGACAGGAAAATCATTTAGCCTGTACTGGCTAAACTGGCTTTGCCTTTTTTTTGGACACTTTCAAACATCAGTCACTTTGGAAAGACGTTTAAGCATAACTGGGGATGCTGCCTCACCACATTGCTAAAGGCTAGATCCTGAGAATATTGAATTCATGTAATTTCCCATACCCAGATTACCACATATTAACATTGTCCATCTATTTGATTATTCTTATGTTCACCTAGTTGCATCTACTGCTATTTCCACTCCTATACCTCCTGCTAGGAAGTCTCCCCAGAGGCACTGACAGCACCACAGTTTGGTTCATCTCTCCCAATAGCACCAACAGAGCAAAACTATGACATGCACCATCATCTCAACTCCTTCTGTAGATACTACAACTTTTACAGTGTCATCACCTGTACGCTCAATGTGCTCAGATATGATACATGGCCCACACATTGTCATTAACAGAAAAATAAGACCTATCATGGCAGCCAGACCACCATCAAGGAATAGCAGCAGTGACCCTGAAACCTATTGAGTCAACAGTGATGGCAATGTGTGGATGAACAAGTTTCATAGTCTCATAATCTCATGCAGTCTATTAACTATGACAAGTGTGGCTGCCAGAAGGCAGCAGTGGGCAGATATTTAGTAATGTGCAAAAGCAGAGCACAATGGTTTGTGCTCTACTTGCCCTTGCCAAGAACCCAGAGGATGTGGGATACAGTGCTATACATCTGACTGAATACAGTTTAGGGCCTTGTCAGGACAGTGCAAAGTTCAGTAGCACTTCCCCAACATAGATCTGGGCTATATGCAGACTGCAACCAAGTGCATGGACCTGTACACCCAGACCTGTTAGGGACGAGAGTACCCCACATGATATTGATTCGGCACCATGCAAATGAACCCATTGGGCATGCAAGGCACTAAAGGGCCATATGCATACCCATTAAGGTCACATTTTCATGGAGAATTTTGGCAGGTTTGCACTCTTCCTGTGGTCAGCCATCAGGTAAGTCATGGTGGTGATGCAATTGCACCCCTCCACTCTGATAGTTCATCCCCATCAATGTGTAGCTTTTCCCTGGTGTCTTGTGCCACTCCTGCCCTCTGATCCCCATCCTCTTAAAGCAATAGTTATTCCCTGGTGTTTAATAGCACCCTAGCCTCTGAACTCCATACCCATGATGCTATTCCCTCATGTCTAGTGTCACCCCATGCCATGCAATCCCCATCCTCATAATGCAGTGTTTTTTCTTGGTGTCTGGTGGCATCTCCCACCCTCTGATCTCCATTCCTATAATGTTTTAAGTATTCTTTGGTGTCTAGTGGCACCCCCTGCCCTCTGATCACCATCCCCATATTGCAATAGGTTTTCCCTGGTGTATGGTGGCAACAAGCCCTCCAATACCCATCCCTGTAATGCAATAAGTATTCTGTGGCATCTAGTACCCCCTGCAAATTGAGCAAACCACCCTGCCACCCTCATTACCTCCACCACCGGTGCTGTGCAGAACCAACAGGGTGAACAGCACAGCCCTCCTCTCACCACCACAGCTGGCTACTGTAGGAACTTATAGGGAGTGTATGTCTTGTGTACTGTAAAGGGAGAGCACATACTGTCAACTGCAGACAGTATGCACTTTCCCTTTACAGTACACAGGATGCATGCTCCCTGTCAATCTGTATGGTGACCAGCTGAGATAGTGAGAGGAGGACTCTGCCAGTCACTGTGTCAGATCTGCATGGCACTGGCAGTGATTGAGGTTCGGGGGTTGGTAGGGTGCTTGACTTGGTGTGTGCAGTGCAGAAGAGTTGCCAGATGCCAGAGAATAATTATTGAATTGGGGGACAAGGATCAGGGTATGCCACTTGACACCAGAGAATACTTATTGAATTATTGGGATGGATATCAGAGGTCAGGGGGGTCACTAGACACCAGAGAATACTTATTGGGCTAGAAGGACAGGGATTAGAGGGCAGGTGGTGCCACTGGACACCAGAGAATTATTGTTTATTACAGCAGTTGGTGAGAGCAGCAGTGCCACTAGACAACAGGGAAGTCAGTGCTTCAATGGGCCAGGTTGGGCAGCTGCAGTGCCTTTGCCTACCACCAGGGCCTTAAGTTGGGGTTTGCAAATGCAGTAACTTGTGTCTGTTTGAGTGGTATTTTCCACCTTTGCTAACCTCAATATCCTGCTACTCCTTTATATGGGGGTGGACCGCTCACGTACACGGGCACAGCTGTAACTTAGTGTTCAGGTGCTAATGGGTTTTGCCCATGCTGTGGGGTGTCTGAAGATAGACTCCACCACCAAATTGGGGGCAAACCCTGGTTAGGCTGGGCAAACACCCCTTAGTGCCTTGGCTAACTTTTCAATATCTGGCCCCAGATGTCTTAATTGTTAATTCAGTTCGATCAATATGAAATGACAATAATAATTAAAACATTAAAAAACAAGAGAAAAAATGAAACTTTAAAAACAAAACAAAAAGAAAAACTAATTCCTTCCATGGTAAAAGCTTGGAAAGGTAAATAACCCTCCCCCAAAGGTATGCATCCAAGATCATGAACATAACTGTAAGGATAGTCACAGTTTTTGAAATGAAGCCTTTATTCTGAGTGGGGTGGGCTTACTTTGACAAATGCCAAGCCTGGTGTTGTGTCAGGAGAAAGGGATGAATGGACTGGATAAGGGCTCCTCTGTAATGTTCTTTTCCTCTTTTTCGAAAACTGAAGCAGTATGAGAAGTTCATCTGGCTTACCCATTCACTTCCATTTTGTGACACTGTGTTGTTGAAGAGTGGTAAGACTTCACAGGAGATGGGAGATATTAAAGCACAATTATGTTTATAAAATTGTACAAACATGGTGGTTCAATTAACAAAACGAGAAACTAAGTTTGCCAGATGCCATGCATTCTGAGGTCAATGAAAAGATCTTCCATTAGAGATAATGAGCTCACATTTTGGTGTCAGAAGTCCACAACTATGTGAATTATTCATAAAT
Organism: Neoceratodus forsteri; assembly: GCA_016271365.2. Taxonomy (NCBI): domain Eukaryota; kingdom Metazoa; phylum Chordata; order Ceratodontiformes; family Ceratodontidae; genus Neoceratodus; species Neoceratodus forsteri. The sequence goes on from JADMNL010000023.1 coordinate 138,378,849, forward strand.
TAAATCAAGGCCACTGCCATTTCACAGAATCTTGAGCTAGAACTGGGTGTCACTGAGGGGGAGAACTTGTATAACAACACACAGCTTAATGTCCTATTCATGACATACAGTAAGTTTCTTATTCAAGCTTCCATGAAATGGCTGTTTTTTTAAAATACAAGACAAATGGCAGCATAGATTCATGGCAGGGAGGTCATGCCAGATGATTCTGATTGGTTTCTTTGACTGGGTAACCAGGTAAGTAGTGCAGTGGATGTCACTTATCTGGACTTTAGCCAGGTGTTCAACATTGTACTGCACAGGAGACTAATAAACACACTGTGAGCCCAGAGGTGGGACCAAAAGAGTTGCATTGGGAAAGGAACTGGTTGATGGGTAGACAACAGAGGGTAGTGATTAATGGCATTCACTCTAATGAGGTGAGAGTGACCAGTGGGGTACTGTAGGGTTCAGTACTGGGACTAGTTCTTTTTAATGTCTTCAGAAGTGACATTGCAGAAGAACTGGAAAGGAAACATATGGATTTGTGCAGATGACACCCACATCTGTAAAATGTGGACACTGAGGAGGGGTGGAAAGAATGCATAGGAATCTGGGACACCCAAGGAGTGGTCAAGAGCATGGTAGGTGGGATTCAATGCCACCCCTTACAGAAATGTAAGTGTGCTGTGTACATGCAGATTGCAAGTCACATACTTAATTGTGCAATGTTTGCATGTGGTTTGTATACACAATGTGAACCTAAATGAACCAGGTCTAAAAAGCAAATAAGGCTTGCATGCTGCAAGCTTAACATGTGTGCAGCAGGTAAGCTGGTGTGAACATCTAAAAATTACAGCAAGTTCGTATGTTGCACACTTGACATAAGTGCAGCAGTTAAGGTGTTGTGAACATCATCATCATTTAAACATTACATCAGGTTCACATGCTGCACACTTGCCATGTGTGAAGCAGCTAAGCTGGTACAAATCCCATCTAAAAGACCACATCAGTTTCTATTTCTTATACTACTGCTAGAAATAAGAGCCATTAAAATTAATTTTTATTTGAATTCCCATAAAAATTAGGTAAACTCATTAATTCTGATCCTTTTGCAAGCTGTTTAATGACTTATTATTTTTGTCATTAAATTGCAATTGTTTGTTTACTGCATTAAATGTTTAGGATATAGCCAGCCAACATCCTCCATTCCAGATGTGCGAAGAGGGGCCTCTGTGTTGTGAAGCCTATCCTTTTTGTTTTGGACCATGAAATCCCTTATGCATAATTAGTGGCAAATGTGTTTCTCCATTACTGTTTCAGCTCACTTACTTTCCCTTTGTCATCCTATATTGGGTATATACACTATGGCCATGCTCAGCACTCTTTATGCTGAGTATAGTCTTGGAAGCATGCACCATACCTCACCTTTTTGTCACTAAAATGAGGGACATGGACACTCAAAATGAGGGATAATGAGGGACACCAACCCACATGATGATACATCATGAAACATGGAGATACAGTACCTCAGAACACAGTGGAAACCATTGCATTAGCACCTGAGAATGAATTTCTATCAAAAAGCAGGCTGCCATTTAGGTAGGGCAGAGGGGGGCAGTTGCCACCCCACATTTTTGCCTAGACTGTTCTTATGGTGTGTCAATAATGGCATTACATCTTTTGCACAGTAAGTGCCCACCTGGCCTGTGTGTGTTCATACTGCAGGTACTCTCCAGACTTGACTGTGTCTGTATTGTGTTGTCCACTCTCTCTACCTATTAATGGCGGCACCATCACATGTGATGTGGAAGAGCTCCAGCCAAGAAAATGTACATGAGTCTTGCAAGTGCGACACTATCTTTCCTGAAACAGAGTAGACAGACTGCACACTACAGATTGAAGGAGTCAGTGAGCACTGAACTCTCAATAGCTGTGTTGTGGCAGCATATTTTTGTTGGTCTACTCTTAGAGAGTCTCCATCTTCCCAGATGGCTGAAGGGGCAGAGGGTGAGCCAGAAGCTAACTCAAGACTAGGCTACCTATTTACTCTACTAGGCTCGCCTTGCAAAAAAAAACAGCACAGGCCCCCACTGCAACAAGCTAGGCTTAGCAGCAGTGGTGATAGTGGGAGTGGGTGGCCTTCATAGGCCTTGATCAGTGCTGTGTGGCAGCAGACACAGCAGCAACCAAGCAGGAAGCAAACAACCCAGAATGGGTGGGTTCAGTTGGTGAGATGACTTGGTTGCATACCATGTTGGAGACTTGTGATGGTTAGTTCTAGCATCCAGTTTATGGTGGAAGGAGAGAGGAGGAGTGGACTGAAAACTGTGCTGGTGGCACACTGTGCCAGGCTGCAGGTTCTGGCCATATGGCCCGGTAAGTAAAAGTAAATAATTTTTTTACAGTGGGACTGGGGAATGAGGAAGGACTGAAATGGTGATGTGTTTTTCATGTTTCTTCACCTTTGGGTGACTTCCTGACCCATTGAATGGAATGGAATAGGGGAGAAAAACTGGGACAAAGCTCTTTTTTTGGGGGGGTGGGCAGAACTTCAGCCAGGAAAAAAATTGGTTAGTAGCTGGCTGGGTTTAGGCTCAAATCTGATGCACTGCTATGAACATAAGAACATCTGAAATTTGCCAGCAGATAAAGGCCTAGAGGTCTATCAAGTCTGCTTGAATGTGCAGCTAGCACCCCTTATTCTGCAGCTGCCCCTCCCTTCCACCCTTCCCCTTCATTGACCCTCCCCCCGTCTTGTCCTGTCCCCTGGCTCTGGGGTATATACAGATGAATCTTATACATTAAAATGTTTCCTGATTTGCATATCACTTTTCAGCCAAAACAAACAAGTTTTACCTTTTAGAGATGTTACAGACATTCTAGAGTTGTCCCTTGCATTCACGGACAGTGGAGCGGTATGATATGCACAGACTATTGGAGCCCCACTACAATCAGGCTTATGCCCCCCCCAGTGAAGCTGACCTCCACATCCCCATGCTCAGGCACACAATGGCAAAGGGCAAAGGAGACTGCAGGGGTGTGCACCATTGCAATGAAAGGGGTTATATTTGTATTACTATTTTATACATTATTGATGGACAGTTGGAGATTAATGAAGGCCACCGCTTGACTAACAAAGGTCTTGTTAGTAGAACAGTGGCCTTCATTATTCTCCAACTCACTATCATAATGTATAAAATAGTCATACAAATAACTCCATTCATTTCAAGGGGGTACACCCCAGCACTCTGTCCCTTGGACATCATCTCTTAAAGATTTCTGCCTCTGACTCTCTAGTACTCAAGTAAGAGACTTTTTAACTTATATCTATACTTAGTGGGTTTTCTGTAGCAGCATGACCGTACCCGCTACAGTGTGTGTACATTGGGGGGGGACTGGCCACATGGGTGTGTGTCATGTTATTGCTACTTTTGTGTTTCCACCTTAAAGTCTGTTTGTGAGGAAGCATTCAAAACTATGGAGAGAAAATAGTAGGAGTACAGGCCAGACAGAAGTAATTAAGTTGTTTTGGGGGTAAGTGTGTGAATTGAGGGTGGGAAGAACTACATGTGTTTCCATTGGTATGTGTGCTACAGTTTAACTGTGAAACTGAGATGAGAGAGAGAAGAAAACTGAAAAGTATAACAGTGGCTACAAGCATGCCGCATGTGTACAGATGTATTCAAATATGTATTGAAGTACAAGTGAATCATATGTGTGCAAACAGTATGGTGTAGTGGCTAAAGGCACTGAACTGCAAGCCAGGAGACTTGGAGGCATGAAGACCTGGGTTTGAATCTCATTAACCCCCACTTGTGTATGGTGTGATCCTGAGCAAGTTGCTTAACTTTTACATGTGCAGTTACCAGTGACCACTTGCCTTCTGCATGCATGCCACATGCATGAAGTCTTTTCCAATTTAACATAAAAAGCATGCTTTCCTCATTTGCTTGCTGCATGCATGCTATATGCATGCAATTGGTTCCAATTTAACATTTAATTCATACTTGCAGCATGCATATCACTTGGATAGTTTTATGTGTGCAGCATGAAAACATTTCATATAATTATTTCTGTAAGGGATGAAGTGCAAAACCATGTACCTAGTGCATGGGAACCCAGGAAGTGAGTATAGGTTGGTTGGGAGGTATTGGCAGTTGCTAAGTAGGAAAGAGACCTTATTTTTATCATATCTGATTACCTCAACATGGCAGGGCAATGTGAAAAGTAGTGTGTAGGGCCAGTGCAATGCTGGTATGCATAGGGAGAGATATCTCCATCAGGAGGAAGGAGGCAGTGCTACCACTGTATCACTCACTTACGAGACCCCACCTGGAGTACTGTGTCCAGTTCTGGAGGCAACAACTCAGGCCAAAGGAGAGCAGCTAAAATGGTGCAGGGTTTGCATCAAAAGCCCTATGAAGAGAGACTGAGGGATCTCAACATGTACACCCTGGAAGTCAGAAGATAGAGAGGGGGCATGATAGAGACCTGCAAGTACCTCATCAGAATAAACACAATACAGGAGGGGAGTCTCTTTCAAATAAGAAAGAGTACCAGGACACAAGGCATTAAATGAAGCTGGGGGGGTTAAGAGTAATCTGAGGAAGTACTATTTCACTGAAAGAGTAGTAGATGCCTGGGACAAACTGCCAGCAAAAGCAGCAGAGGTGAAAACAATAGGGGGTTTCAAGAATGGGAGGGATAGACAGGGAATATTAATAAAAGGGCATTGAGGAGGTGAGGTCCTCAAAGAACAGTTAGTGTCTACAGAGACAGACTAGGCAGGGACCATCAGGGAAGCCTTGGGGTGGAGGGGGGGGCAAGCAGTCTTTTTCTGCCTACAAATTTGATGTTTCTGTGTTTCTGTGTAACACAAAATACACATTAAAAGGCAGTAATATGTGTTCCTGTTCTTGAATACATAACTTTTGATGGGTGGGGAAAGGTATCATTTTTGAAAAGATATGGGTTCAGGGAGAAAGTAGTAATTTTATGAAGATACTGTACATAAAATAGAGATACAGAGAGCCTTGTGATCAGCAATAAATGCCAGCAATTAATATGGCCTGGAACTGGACACAACAATCATATTCATTGTGGAATGTGTCTCACCTCCATAAACACACCAATCCCCAGCAGTGGCATGCTAACACTGCCTACCACTGTAAACTATGATAATTAATATTCATTGATGACCTCATGGCTTTCCCCTACTTGTAGTGTTTTATCCAATGCCAAATCCTGCATTGGCAGCTGAAGTTGTTTGGCTAAATTGACAAAGCCCAACTGAACAGATACTGGACCTACACAGTGCCTGGGGGTATTGAAAGAAAAGGTGCTGAAGCATTACAAACAGTGTGTGGCTGCTGTCATGAGGGTCAGCAGAATACTGGGGTAAATAAAAAAGCAGCTGAAAAGTAGAGCAGTGGAAGTGATACTACTACATTACAAGGCACTGGGCATACCCCACTTGGAGTACTTTGTGCCATTCTGGTCACCTCAATACATAAAGGGCACTAAGGCAGTTGGGAGAGTGTAACACAGGGACAACAAAATAATTGGAAGAATGGAGGACAAATGTCATGAGAAGATTCTGGAGGCCCTCAAAATAGAGCTGGGCAGAATGAGAAAATTCCAAATTCATGGAATTTTAATGAAATTTCATGAAATTCCAAAAAAAGTGTGCAGAATTTCATTGGAATTTTGTGGAATTTTTTAAGGTTATTAATGAACTCATAACTCATCCATCTTTCCAGCTAGTTCTCTCCAGTTTGGCAAGCTTACTCTCTGGAAATAGTTCCAATGTCATGCCACATATTGTAAAATTAGGATGGATTGTCTCAAAAATATGGGTGCTCAAAGTCTGTCATTTTATCTTTTATGGGAAATTTCATGAAGATTTTTATCTGCATATATCTCAGACATTTATTATGCTAGTGATCTTAAATTTGGCATGATTACCTAATTATAGGAGTTTTATGTCATGCCAAATGGCATGACATTATGATACATCATCTCAAAACTATATGTGCTCACACTCTGTCATTTTATTTTTTGTGGGAAATTTAATGAAAAATGTTATCTGCATATAAATCAGGCACCTTTGGAGCTAGATAAGTAAATTAGCATGCATAACCTATTTGTAATTGTTGTAGAATCATATAAATATGGAAAGAATTGAATAAGAGAATTTTAAGTTAAAGAAGCTTAACATTTGATATGCATACCCAATGTCTGTGTATCCTGGTGTTTCACACAGATGGATACATTTGTTTAGCAGTCTTAAATTTACAGAGGAAAAAAAATATATTGATAACATTTTCTCAAATATTTATGGTAGCATATAGGTGAAGCATCCAAATGTCTTATTGGGGAATTCAACATTCACAATGCACATATCTCTATTTCATTTGATAAGCTGGGCCAAGCTTTCTGCATTCCTGTCATGCCTCTTTGGGTGACAATTTTGCCCCACTCTCTCTTGGCATAGCCATATTGACTCAGTAGAACTACTGATCCCACTGATATCCTCTTTGTTCTTTACACTGACAAGATCCTTTAAAACACGAGTCAGCTACTCCTTTTCCTATTAACCTATCCTGTTGGAATAGCCAGAATTATTCCTTCCTGGTGCCCTAGAGAATGTCTTCCCCCACTACATCTTTTTTGAGTACCTTTAAGTCCCAGCTAGAGATGTTGCAAAATTAAATTTCACCGGTGAAATTGCTGTGAAAATAGCAATTTTGCTGCATGAAACATTTTGTGAAATTCTGCCATTCCATGCAATATTGTGCTGAGTGTGAAATTGCGAAATTTCACCCACAGAATGCAGAATTTTGCTGCTAAATGCACAATTTTGAGCGAACTGGCAAAATTTCACCCACTCGCGGGTGGAATTTTGTTGTTCCATGAGTGAAATTTCACATTTTGTGAGTGAAAGTTCAAGTTCAATGGGTGAAATTTTGCATTTCACATCCACAAAATATTTCACGAAATGCATGAATTTCATTAAATATTTTGCGTAACAAATTTCTGAAATTTTTGCACATCTCTAGTGCCACACTTGAACATATGTCAGATTCCCTGAATCATCAGTTTACTGGGTATGTTACTTATATATCCTGTATTCAGGTTGAAATTATTGATACTCTGTACTTCCTTGCTCCTACTGGGAGGTCTATCACTGGTGTGCTACCCAGCTCAGCTGTCCATTTCTTGGTGAAACTATGTTCTAACTCCTAAACCTGATGACCCCCTGCACTATCTGCCTCTCATACCCCTATCTTTTAATTAGAATCCCAGATAAGGCTGAGTGAAATAAGCAAATTCCAGTTTCACAAAAACTCATGGAATTTGACTATAAGTACAAAAGTTATTTTGCAGTTTCTGGCAGCAAGCAATTAATAAAACTGACACCCAGTCTCCGTGTAAGGTCCAAGAGCCTTCCAAATTTAATAGCATTGCATTTTCCAGTTTTAAGGTTTCAAGGGTTTATTAATTTGCAGTTTACATTCTTGCAAACTTTAATTTTAAAATGTTGTGAAAGTTTGACTACTGTTCATTCAGTCCCACTTATGACTATAAATATGAACTTTGTCATAAATGACCATGTGGTATTGTAGTTTAAATGTTTCAAATTTGGTTTAATTTGGCTATGTGGTTTTAAACTTAGGGGGAACTACCTGAAATGTACATTTTGGTAACATTTTGGCAGGCTATAAGTCAGTCCCATTTGAAGTTAGAAACATGAAACTTTGCACATATATAAATGTAGTTATAACTGGTATACCTATAAAATTGTATAACATTTCAACAAATACTTTCAAAATTATACCAAAATAACACATCTAAATTTTGGAAAAATGTTTGGATACCTATAACTTAGCCCCCTTTGAAGCTTGATACTTAAAATATGGTACACATACCAATGCTGTACCTTTCTCTAAATCCTGAAACTCTGGAGAAATCTGGATAAGAAATGTTAAAATTAAATTGGACTAACCGAAAATTAAATTTTGATCAAATGTTTGGCCACCTATAACACTGCCCCCTCTCAAGTGAAGACTGAAATTTGGTACACTTATGTAAGTGTACATGACAAATCTGATGTAGGGGACTTGTACTTAAACATTAGAGCAAAATTACTGAAATTTAAAATTTGGCAAAATTTAGACAAATTTTAGCACAAATTCCATGAAATTCTGCAGAATCGGAATGGTCATTCCATAGACATTCAGTGGCTGTAATTTTATATTCCACACAGCTCTACCTCAAAGGTGACAGGAAAAAAGGAAGGACACCTTATTATTAACATAATTTGTGTTGGACAGTATAAAGGTTTTTTTCCAAGTCCAGGCTGAGGGTAAGCTCAGTAAAAGAACTAAACAGTTGCTGTATAAAAGATTTAGCTCTTTGCCCTGAGTACTGTACCTCTCTCCTTAAAACACTGGCAAACCTACAATTCTGTTCCGTGGCCAGATTTTCTAGTCTTGTCACACCAAATTGCAATTAAACAATGTATTACAGTACCTATGCCTTCTCTAAGAACATAGCACCACCTCTGCCCTTCTTGAATTTACATTCCACATTCATCTAGCACTAGACCAAGGACAACTTGCTGGTGCCACCTTTATAGACCTCTCGAAGGCCTTTGATACAGTCAACCATCCATTACTACTGGAACAACTTGGCAACTTAGGGCTTTCTCATGATGCTTTACAATGGTTCAACAGTTATCTCTCCAACCAGTCGCAAGTTAAAGGAGAAGTCCACCCAAAACTTGAAAAACTATATGTTGTCCAGAGTGTTTTAATTTGAATGTGAAGTTCTAGTGTTTCCTTCCCTCTGACTGGTATTAGGAGTTTTTCCTAAATTAGCCTGCTAGCTTTAGGGTAGTTTTATGACCCCGGAGATCTCCATATGAAACAACTTAATTGTATTCCTTTGTCCTACAATGCACCTTGTTTCATGTGATGGTGATGTAGCAGAGACCATAAATCCAGCAGAAAGCATTGCTTTACAATCAGTTCACAATAGTAGAGATGGCTGTATTTTAAAATCTGTAGAATTCAGCTTGGTGACCACCCTCATCGTAAAGGTCTTACTGTCCTGAAAAACTTTGCTGCTGGAAATTTCTGTGCAGCTTGTAAAGCTTCCAAGATATTTAGTTTGTTTGGCATGTGTGTGCTGAATGTTGAGTCTGTCTTACATCACTGTCACATGAGACAAGATGCACTGTGGGAACAAGAAATACATTTAAGCTGTCAGGGATGAAGATCCCAAAGGGTCATAAAACTAGCATAAAGCTAGCAGGCTAATTTAGGAAAAACTCCTAATACCAGTAAGAGGGAAGGAAACACTAGAACTTCACAGAAAATCTGCACAACATATCTTTTTTCAAGTTTTGGGTGGACTTCTCCTTTAAGATTGGTGACTCCCTCTCCTCCAAACTACCTGTCCGGGCTGGTGTTCCCCAAGGGTCAATATTGGGACCCCTTCTTTTTAGCATCTTCCTGAACAACCTCCCTTCTGCCTGTGATGAAAACATTATTCTGTATGCTGATGATGCAGTGATTTTCTCTAAGAATTTTAACCCCTCCCTCTTAGAGAAACAACCGCAGGAAAGTTTCAAGCAAGTTGAGGCCTGGTTCGTCTCACAGAAACTAGTGCTAAATTACAAGTAAACAAAGACTATGCTGTTCCATGGCACACATAACAAACATAAACACCAACAATTGGCAATCGAAAACCACTTGGGTGTGACCCTGGACCAGATGCAGACTTTGAAATACCTTGGTATAACCCTGGACCCTACTCTGTCCTTCTCCAGCCATATCGATTCAGTTGCAAAATCTGTAAGTATCCATCTAGGCCTTCTCTATAAACATAGACACTGCCTGACACCTGATGCCCTTAAGCTAGCAATACACAGCTCTATTGTCTCCATCATTGATTATGGGCTTGTTATCTATGGAGCAGCCACAGCTACAGCACTACGGCAAATTCTTACAGCACTGAATAGGGCCTGCAGACTGCTTACTGGTGCTGCCCACTGCACGCATACCTGTGACCTCTATGAACAGTCAAACTGGCTACAACTTCAGGGAAGGATTACTTTCCAAACCTGCCTACTAGCAAAAAACATAATTGATGGGACTCATGCCCCCTTGGGTTCAGTCTCTCTTAAGCCCAGCCAACCACCCCCATTACACAAGAAGGTCTGACAACTATTCTCTGGCTGTTCCCCACTGTTGCACCACCCAAGGCCAGTGGTCTTTTTCAGGTAGAACCCCTAAGATGTTTAACTCCCTGGGCAGCGAACTCTCCAACTTAGGCACCCTGTGCTCGTTCAAACACAAGCTATGTCAAACGCTTGTGTCCAAAGCCACCTGTGACTGTTTCTCCTAACCTCCCAGGTAGTCACTTCTGTTCTTCACACCTCTCTACTATCACCACCTCTGCCTGCCATCAGCCTCCCCCTGCCCCATATCTACCCCCTGCCTCTCTCCCTAGCCCAGGTCAACCACCTTCCTCTCTTACAACTCCCTTCATCTCTCCCTTTTCTAATCTGCTCACCCCACCCAATGTTGCACTTGTTTCCTGATCCTTGCATCCCACCCACCTCTCCTTCTATCTCCCTCCCAGTTACCCCTCTACATCCACTCTCTCTTCCACTTTCCTAGGCTACATGGCACAATTGGCAGCAACTCAGTTTTTCCACTCTACCTTTCCCTTTGACAATGGCCTTCTGGCAGCTTTAATTCATGTAAATATTATTTGTTGTGACTCATCATTCTTAAATGTATGCCTGATTATGTTGTTCTAATTGTTATTTATAGCACCTGTAGCTTTAGACCATGTATACCCCAGACTGAATTTTGTATTCAAACTGCTTGCCTGCTAATCTCACACAAACTGTGCTTCTATTCGTTGTATACTGATGTGGAACCTTTGTAAAAGAGCCATTGGCTCAAAGTTAGTTATCCGAAATTCTAATAAATAAATAATACCATCTGTAGAGACAGCACTGACTGTATCAATGTCCACTTTCAACTACATTGTCTCTGCCTAAACTTTTTTCTAGCCACTTGATAACTATTGCAACAGTGGCACTGATACTGGTAATCTGAGCAGGTATAATGGTGAGTTTCTTGTTTAGTTTAGCTGTGTCTTTCTCCCAGGGAAATTGCAAGTCTGTTACCACTGTCAGTATTGCAGCTTGAGCACATTATTTTTGCTGTGGTTTTCCTTCAGTTTTTGCATACTTTGGGAATGATGCTGATGCTGCTGGTTTCCCAGAGTCAGCAGGCTTACAGCAGGCTCCTTTGAGGACTTAGTCTGGGGCTCCAACCACTTTTAATGGTTGTACTCTGTTCCCATGCTAGTACTATACAGCTCCAAGGATCTCTGCTGTTTGAAGTACTTTTTTTAAAGTCTGTTTTTGATTGTTTTGACTTTATTATTTGAACATCAGCCTTTTACAGACTATAGCAGAGCTTAAGTGATATCAGTCAGAGACTGGCAGTAGCAAATAACAGAAAATAACACACATATGGAACCTCAGACACCAACAGGGGTTTGGCAGTTGAAATTCAATGCAAAGAAGTGCAAGATAATGCATATGGGGCACAAAAACCCTGGCACAATATATCAGTTGGGGGGTGAGGATATAGCATGCACCAAGCAGGAAAGGGATTTTGGGGTTGTCATCTCTGATGACCTCAAGGTAGGGAAATAGTGTGACAAGGCAGCAGGTAAAGCAAATAGGATGCTGGGATGCATAGGCAGGGGCATCACCAGCAGGATAAGGAGGTCATGATTCCACTATACAAGACACTAGTGAGGCACCACCTGGAGTACAGTGTACAGTTCTGGAGACCTTACCTACGTAAGGACATAGACAGGGTAGAGAAGGTTCAGAGGAGGGCAACAAAGATGGTACATGGATTGCATCACAAGTCCTATGAGGACAGGTTGAAGGAATTGAATATGCACTCCCTGGAGGAGAGGAGGGAGAGAGGGGACATGATAGAGACATACACATATCTTACAGGGAGGAACAGGGTGCAAGAATACACTATTTTTAAACAAAAAATATGTTCCAGGACTAGAGGGCATGGGATGAAGTTGGAGGGAGGATGATTCAGAGCAAATGTGAGGAAGAATTTCTTCACAGAATGGGCGGTGGACAAGTGGAACACCCTGCCTGAGGAAGTGGTGGGGGCTGAAACAATCATGGGATTTAAAAATGCATGGGATAGACATAAAGGAATTCTGAAGGTTGGGGTAAGGGGGCAACAGAGTTCTAGGAAAACAAACTGAAGTTACAAACTCAAGTGGGAAGACTAGGTGGGCCATAGGCCCTTATCTGCCAACACTGTCTATGTATCTATGTAACAGCCATCTTGTGTTTGATGCCCTCTAATGTCTGTCACCTTTACCATGTTCACCCTGGAGAAGAGCAGGATGAGAGGGGACGTGATCTCAATCCTTTGCATACTCTAGTGTATCAACTAGACATGAACAGTCAAAGATGTTTGATCTGGTGTCTTTCAGCAGGAATGGGGGGTCATGCCCTGAAGATCAGAGGTGGTCACCTAAGAGGTAACATTAGGTGACGACTTTTGAGCTGGCCAGGTGGTGCTGAGGGTTGAGGTGCTGGACACCACACCTTGCGCCACACCAGTGACTCCGGTTCTAGAATGAGCTTGGACCACCGGGGGTCGGCGGGGGGGAGAGAGAGGATTGAGCATATGGAGGACTGCCTTCCTCTCTCAGGGAGGGATCCAGGGACAGCCCAGCACTGCAGTGGCCTCCAGTGGAAGCCAGAGGCACTGCAATATGCAGGGCTAAGTAGTGTGGATGCAGAGCTGCGACAGACATCCCTGGCATCATTGGATGCTCAGGCTCAGCAAGAAGGGAGGGGAAAGGGGCATAACTACTACTACAAAAAAAATCCTCTATCTCCTGGGTGAGGTGATGGCACCACCAGGAGCTCAGGCCCACACAACCAGTGTCAGCCACTTTTGTGACACTCCCCCTTGGGATTCTAGGGCCTCTCCAAGGAGGCAGGAGAGACCGGAATCCTGATACTGATGTAGCTGTCTGGGACCAATTCAGGTGGGCGGTACAGTGCCTCAGCTGAGTGTGGATGCCTGAGAGATGCCCTGGAGAGTTAAGAGAATAAGCAGAATTGGGGAAAAAAAGGGTGACAACGTTTTCCTTCAGAGTGTGTTGAACCTATGGAGAAGTCTACCAGCAGATACTGTGTATATGGAGACAATAAAGCCTTCAAGGTTAGCCTGCACAAAGTTTTGTTTCCCAAGGGAATCACAGGGTACCCTCTGAAGTAAAGTGGTCGGAATCCTTGCTAAGTGGTATGTACCTGCACATCAGACTTATTTCATCTCTGCTTGTAAGTAGGGGGTTGGAATGATGGACCAAGAGTCCCTTATTTCCTCAAATGACTAAGTTACTATGATATTATTGTACTATGTTACTTTTTTGTTACCATGAAAAAAAGAGTAGCTGCTGAGGAAAAAGGGATTCAAGATAATTAAAATGGCAATAATTGTATTTGTTCATTTGTCAAAAAAAATTAAAGCTATCAAACTATAGGACAAATCATTCAAATGAAACAGGAGATGATCAAAAGATATGTCTCCTATTACCTTTACTATATTTATACTGATGCACTGTTTCCATCTTTCCATCCATGTACTAGGGTTGCAAATACTGAAACATGTTTGCTTGATAAAAAATCCAATAGGCAGCTTAGTCAGAGATGCATGGCACAAAGTAATAGGATAAACCACTAACTGATGATTCATATGGTTCAGAGTGGATAATTAATTCTGATGTCACAAGTGAGATATTTCCTATACCATTGTCCCTTGGTGTTCTATTTATGGCATCTAAATTACAAACAATTATATAATATTACAATAAAGCATTCTGTGTTAATTGAGCAATTATTGTACGTGCAATAGAATAAATGATTTGTATGCTATGAAAGTTTATCTTTAACAGACTGAGAAACCTAATTTAGTTTTTACTTGTTACTGTATATTTTATACTTCAGATTTTTTTAAGCATGCTCTTTTTTTAACAAAATGAAAATTAAAAAGTGGATCATTTTATTCAAGAATTCCACCACAGATGGTAAAGATATTTAGAGCTTTCAACCTTTTATATGTTTTTTATTTTATTTATTTATTTATGACTTTGATAACTGGGTAAGTGCACTGATCCCATGGACCATTTTCAGGCACAACCCAGGCCGTGACACATGGCACAGGATGGCAGTGAATACAAGATGAGCAACTAATTATACATGTAGGAGATCAGATTCAGATACAGCAATTGAAGCACAATACATTGGTATGGTACAAGTCCAATGAGTGACAGCGAATGCTGTTTACAATATGACGCTAGGAACAAAAACAGCAGTTGTATAAGTTAGGTGGGCATGATTGTGACATAGCATATACAGTGGGAACAACTATATAGTATGTCATACATAGAATTATATATACATTATGTACAAGTTTGAGAGCTGACACATCAGTAAACCTGTAGAGTAAGAAAACAGGCAGAAGGTAGATTGTAGTAGGGGACAAGTGAGGCTAAGTGGGTAACCCCTAGGGGTAGGTTGACCAGTGTGGCTAGGTGGGTAAATCCCTGGTAGTTAGTAGGCTAGTGTGGCCAGGAAGGGAACTCTTGGGAGAGCGGCAGTAGGAGTTTACCAGGAGTCATGTTTTGAGGCAGAATTTGAAACTGGGGTGAGTGTTGATGGTCCGGAGTTCTGCTGGGAGGCTGTTCCACTGTGAGAGGGTGGCTGTAGACCAGGCCCTGCTGCCCATGTTGGTAGATACCCTGGGAATAGCTAGATGATAGATACCAGTAGAGCGGAGGCTGTGATGCAGGGTATGGGTTTTCAGTAGGGTAGCAAGAGGGATTCGGTACCTGTGTGGATGACTTTGTTCACCATGCCACAAAGGGCAAAGTCAAAGCAAATGTAAAATTATATAATCAATGCAGCACTCACAACCAATCAGAGCACTCCTTTCTCCTGTGCATGAGACACTCTTATGCTCTAAAGATTGTCTCACATGCAGGTAACCTGAACATGGGCATGTTTAGCAGAGTTTTTAAGCTTTTAATGTATCATTAATTGACCTGTCAGTAAGATATTATTTCAGCCAGGGAGACCACTGTTTTGGTTGTAACAGTGGTCTCACTTATTTTCTAAGTGTGTCAGAATTGCTTATCTACAGTTCGTGATTTTCACACCCTAAGAATACTCAAGAAGCCATTCTTACAACCATGTTGCCTCAGCTGTCTGTAATAATATATAGAATTACTGATTTTATAACTTGTAAGACAATCTAGGGTAGGAATTAGGAGTAATGGGGCACCCTTCTTTAAACCCTGAGTGCCTGACAATAATACAACCCTAAAAAACAAAAGACATACTGATAAAATAAATTAATTAACAGTTTTATAATCCTAAAATACAGAACAAAAACTAAACATAAAATATCAGCATTATATACATGGCAGCAGACTTTAAGTAATAGGGTCATTTTAGGCAGAGCTGAAGAGACACTCCAAACCTCTGGACTGATAGTGGGAGGCAATTCCACAGGACCAGGGCTGCAACTGAAAATGTCTTATCCCCCCCTCCAGATAAGTACATCAAGACATCAAGTAGCCCCTGGTCCCAGGAGTGAAGGGCACTACCTGGGGTGGAGGATCAGGAGGACACATAGGTCTGTGGGACTCAATTAATTTAGGGGCTTAAAAGATAAAATAATTCTTTAGTCAATATGCTATCTCTTAGGCAGCAATCACAGATCATTCAGAGCAGGAGAAACATGAGCTGACTTCCTTAGGGAGCTCAAAGGATAAGCTGCAGCATTATATACCATCTGCAGGCATCAGATCTGGCCTCAGTGCAGGCCTTATTTGAGTGTGCAGCAATAGTCAAGGTATCAGGAGACGAATGCCTGCCCATGAGTTTTCAGATGATCTAGTTCCAGAAAATGGCATAATTTGGCAATATTTCTAAGATGGTAAAAACAACTCCTCACTCCAGCTGACATCAGGGATTACAAGGTTCAATCCACTTTTGAGGCTGACTTTGCTTTGAGTTCTATTTAATTCAGATGTGAACAGGTTAATTTTTTGCCAAGAACTCCTCTCGGATTGCAAACCACACCTTCAGCTCCAAAATGTACACCATCCAAAATGGGCAGTTAGAGGCTACATTTAAAAGCAGATACTTGTCAATTCAAACCCACAAGAAGCAGTTAAATCTAACTTTGGTTCAGAACCAACCAGTTGGAGGTCATCCAGTTCTTTAATTCCACCAAGCACTCCTCAATGAACAGCACTGAATGATTGCCGTGATGCTTTTCAGGTGCAAAGGACAGATACAGCTAGGCATCATCAGCATAGCAGTGATACTAAATATCACATTTTCAAAAGATCTCCTCCTTAGGTAACACGTACACAGTGAACAGCATGGTGGTGGCAATACAGTCAAGGCCAATCAGCCGTAACTGGTAAGACCCCATTTCTAACAACTGTTTCAATCTGCCAGGACTGAATGAAACCAGTCAAGCATATCTAGGGCAGACTAACATATTCCTAGAGTCTACCCACATAACCCCATGATCCACCATGTCAAACTCTGATGAGAGATCAAGAAGGGTCACCACTGATACCTCTCCTCAATCTCTTACCTGAAGGAGATCATTACACACCCTAAACAAGGCTGTTTCAGTACTGCAGGACTGGGAAAACAAAACTGGAAGATTATACCTTTCCAAGTGTGCTCCTGTTGTACCACCACCAGCTTCTCCACAACCCTTGCCAAAATTGGCAGGTTGAAGACTGATCAATAAGTAGCAGGGACATCAGGATCTAAGACAGCTTTTTATGAAAGAGGTCTCATTATTGCATTTTTCATGGCTTCAAGAAAGACATCATTCATCAAGGAAGTGTTGACAACCCCCATAATTATTGATACTAGATCTGCCACCCAAGCTGGGATGGGGCTAGAGCCAACCTAGTGGTGGTACAGTAAATAGACATCACCAAAACAGTGCTCTTTATATTGAACTGGATGGAATTCTCCAAAGTTGATTAAGTATCTGTCCTCCAAATTCCACAATCCCTGCTCCTTCTGCTCTGAACAATGAAGAAGACCTGATCCCTGATGTCAGAAATCTTGGCATTCACAAAACAGAATCAGCCAGTCTCACTTCTTCAAGGAGATTTCCTCATTCCTCTTCAGATACAGTAGGCAGGATATAAAATCCCACCTACAGTATGAAAACATGCAGCTGGTCTGTCTGCAGGTTTCGGATACTAACAGAAGGAAAATTACATTGAAATGTAAACCTGCCCATTTACCTTAGAAGTGGAAGGGGGACTTTCTATTTGATATCAAAGTATACTATGTTTGTGGCAATGACACCAGATTCTGTAACAACTCTTCCATGGCTCTGTCTGCATTAGATAGTATGTTCTTGGTTTAGATGGGCAAACCTTTTCCAGTCCTAATTTGAACCCATGATGGATTTTAAAATGTTTTTGTTTTCAAACTTCATTCCACCCCAATAATGTGCATACATGTTCATACTAATGATATGTGAATTACATGTTCATTATTTATTATTTATTTAATTGCATTTTACAACTTTTAAATTACTTTCTTTGTTAAACTGTCTACTTTATTGAAAACAATACTTTTCCTGTTATGCAGAACATACATGATGAATAATACATGCCATAAACTTACAAACACAACAGATCCCGCTCTAACTGCACATATAGTTACGTATCGTAGCAGCCACAGACATTACCAGCTATTTCCCCAAATTGCTGTGATATTTTCAAAAATATATCCTGCTTTCTGCATTACTACGGTAGGGGCAGCAGAGAGAAACTCTTTAGAAATTTATTTAAATATCTGGAAATAGCTGGCAATGTCTGTGGCTACTATTGTATGTCACATGATAGGCCTAGCTCCATTTATGTGGGTGCATTTGTGTGTGCTGTAATGCACTTTAAAATTAATACACTGTCTCTTTAAAGGGCTTTTAGGAATGAACCTACAGAAATAGCCTTAATTGTTCTAATGGCTATTTCTGTATCTGGTACATCTCCAGATAAGAGGGACAATTTTATTGAGTCAGGAAAACATAATTCTTAAAGAAAACTGTGTATCTAGCTTTCCATGACAGGAAGAGGTCAGGAGGATGACCCAGGAGTCAGGGGTTAAGCCAAATGCATGGACCAGATGTTACTGGGGTTGACATGGAACCACAGTGACACCTGCAGGAAAGGGCAAACTGTTGCACTCTAATATTTGTAGTGTCTTGGAATAATTTAACCCCACCCCAGAGGAAAAAAAGGTGGGTGTGTCCAAAACAATGCCCATCATGTGTATAATCAGACATATTTTGAACTCAGAGCAGTTGATAAACAGTTTAGCTGGGGGTCAGATTGCCTATCCACCTGGCATATACTTGAAGACCAGAAGTATATGTGTAGGCCTGGAAAAATCTCTAAAACCAGACCTGAGTGTGTGGAAAGTTTGACTTGTCACATTCTGAACATAAAATTCTGATTTTAAGTCAGAATTTTGGAAACCAAGACTTTCCACCAAGGAGGACACCTGAAGCCTTTTTTTTAAAGGACATTCAGAGGAACTAACCTTGGATACAAAATTGCTACAAACTGTTGCTTAAGGACTCATCTCTACTAGGACATTTACAATCATGTCTGGACTATAACATCAAAACCAGGTATAGTTTAAAATAACATTATCTATTGTTTTTCTGTAAACCATCCAGTTTTACTTTTGATATAGTCTAGATTTCAAAGTTCTTCCAAACTGTAGACTTTTCTGTATTGCTTTTATTTTAAGTAAACTTTTATGATTTTCTTATCAACTCTGCCTGGGGTCTGATTGTGTGATTTTAACATTTTAATAGAAGGGTTTTGAAAAGACTGTGCCTTGACAGATAGTATTGATCGGCTATCATACCCAAACTATTTAGGCTAGACATAGCCAGTGGCCATGTTGGGATTCAAATACTGAAAGGAGTGCAGAGTCAAGGGAACTCAAAACTACAGTTTCCACCCTTCCACTGGGACAAGGAAGGTTGATAAATCTTCCAGAACCCTTACACTGCTTATAAGATCTTAAAAAGGGTGATCTTCTCTGAAAACAGGAGGTCCTACTGGGCTCCTGGGATTTGGGAGACAAGGGCTTATGGCAGATTTGATGCCAGCTACTGGGATTTTGAACGGTCTTGCAAAACCATCACATGATCAAGGGCAGTATTTTGAAAGTAAAAAATGAAATTTGTTTGCAGACAATAGACCTTATCCTGTTTGAATTTTTTTTAAAGAGTAGTGTAGATAGAAGACTGTTTGTTCAGTACAGCAATATGAACTTGGAACAACTGAGGAAGATCTGTGGGGAGAAGGGCATCCCTAGTGAAAACCAAAATAAAAGGCAACTCATGGATGCCCTTCTGGCAGCTGAGACGGAGGAAGCGCTGCCCCACTTAATGCCAGAGGTGGTGACTTTGGAGGTCCAGAGCCCAGAGGAGAAGGAGCCATCTACAGACCAAGAGCTGGAGCTCAGAAGGCTGCAGTTGCCAGAGAAACAGATTGAGAATGAGCAAAAAAGGTCTGAAATGGAAATGGCGGAATGGCAGCAACAGAGAGAGGCCGAAGACTGACAGCGCCAGGCAGAGGCAAAGGAATGGCAGCACCAGAGGGAACGAGCTGAAAATACTGACACTCAAACTGACAACAACCCCTGAGCAGGTAAGTGGTGGCATTGGGTTTGAATCTCCAGGACTGGGGTACAAACTAAATTCAAAATTAATGGCTGAGTTTAAAAAGGGGGAGGGTATGGACATGTTTTTAAATCCATTTGAAAAGGTCTGTATCCAGGCCAGTATGCCCAAAGAGACATTGAGCATTCACCTGTCTCCACTACTTATTGGCAATGTGAGGGAAGCATTGGGGCAGATGGACAATGTTGTAAGTAAAGATTTTGATAAGTTAAAAACTGCTTTATTTATTTATTTAGTTTTTGTTGATCGAGTAAGTGCACTAGACAAATCCTGCCTATTTTCAGGCACGACCCAGGGAAGGGGGATACAGATGAATGCCAACTGACCTTGAACCAGATTAAGCTGTTGGTGGTATTTTTTAGTGAATGTTTTATTTAAAAAAAATCAGAATCATGATGCATACAGAGCAAAGTTCTGGAAACTCTGAACAGGGCCAGAAATGAGCATTGTAGCCACAAAACAGCAGCAATATTTAAAACATTGGTGGGATGGGGTGAAAGCAGATTCTGTTGAAGCTATTGAAAGGGTGGTATTGCTTGAACAGTTTTACTGGATTTGCTCTCCCGACTTGAAACTTTGGCTAGAGGAACAGAGAGCATAAGACTGCCGAAGATGCTGCAGAGCTGGCAGATCACTATGCTTGAAGCAGGGCAGCTCCCAAAGGGAATTCAGGGGTGAAAGGAAAAAGTGGGCATTTTGGACAATCAAAAACTACAGGGCCCCTGCAAAAAGAAGGGAATCACCAGGTGTCCTAAAGGGAGGCTGGGGACAAGAAACATGATGAATGTTGGTATTGTCGCTAGATAGGCCATCTGTCTAGGCAGTGTCCTAAGAAAGCCCAAAAGGTAAAGGGCCTGTGCAATCAGAAACAATAGTCCACTGTATCACTAAGGGTCTCCCTAACAATATGAGGGGGGGCACAATCACCCAGTCATGGTGAATGGGGTACAAACTAGTGGGCTAAGGGATACAGGAGCATCTCTTACCCTGGTGAAAGGGAATTTCATGGGGGCTGAACAAATACTGCCAAACCAGTTTGTCTCTGTGAGGGTATACACAAGGGAAAGGAAAACTTACCCATTAGCCAGTGTTACCCTGGATTGTGGAGATACAGGTGAAGGGGTAAGGAAGGTGGTTGTAGCTGAAAAACTCATTATGGATATGATTGTGGGGAATGATGTTCCTCAGGGAGTGATTTGTGCTGTGAACAGGAGCCAAAAGAAAAGAGGCTCCTGTGATCTTCAGGAACCCACAGACATTCAGAAAGGAAAGGTTGGGAGACAGATCAGCCAACCTGTAGCTCTTGTAAAAGAGGATGATAACAGGGGAATGGAACTTCCCCTAGTAGCAGTTAACCCAACTGCTACTGAAGGCTGCTCTCAGGAGGGAGGGGTGACACATAGCCCGGGGGAGGGGTAAGGTTGTGATACTGAGTCACCTACTGCTACAGCTATGGACCGCAGCCTGGGAACTGATGGGTGCATGCCCCATGCTCTGGGTAAGTGGGAAGACTTAGCAGAAGTGCAATGGACAGACCCTAGCTTAGAGAAGCTGAGGGCCTGTGCAGAGTCTACTGGGACACAGGGAGGTGATGGAAAGCAAAGAGTGTATTGAGTCAACGGACTGTTATGCACACAGAACATTAAGATGGAGGGAGGGGTGATGGGTAGGCAGCTTGTTGTTTTCCAGGAGTATTGTGGGCTACTGCTCAAGGTAGCCCATGATAGTCCCATGTCTGGACATTTAGGCATTGCTCACACAATGCAGCACTTAGCCCACAATTTCTATTGGCCCAATATTACCAAGCAGGTGAAGAAATACTGCAAATCCTGTCACCGGTGTCAGGAAATAGGGAGGCCAGAAGCAAAGCCAAGGCTGCCCTGATTCTCTTACCACTTGTGGAGCAGCCATTCAAGAAGGTCGGAATGGATATTGTGGGTCCTTTGAATACCCAAAGTTTCTTTGGAAAAAGGTATATATTGACAGTTGTTGATTATGCTACCCGCTATCCCGAAGCCATCATGCTGTCATCCATTAAGGAGGACAAGGTGGCAGATGCATTGCTGGGGATTTTTTCCCATGTCGGGTTTCCACAGGAGGTTATCTCTGATTGAGGGGGTAACTTTATGTCAGACCTAATGAAGTGTTTGTGGGAGAAGTGTGATGTTGTACAGAGGTGCACAGTGCCTTACCCCCCACAAGCCAATGGTCTCATAGAGAGATTTAATGGGACCCTAAAAGCTATGCTTATGGAATTTGCAGAACAGCATAGGTGGGACTGGGAGAAATACCTGCCCCACCTGTTGTTTGCCTACAGGGAAGTGCCGCAAGAGTCAACTGGGTTTTCACCCTTCAAGCTCTTATATGGATGCAGGATGAGGGGGGGGCCCTAGATTTAATACGAGAGGACTGGGAAGGTAAGCATGCCACCCAGGGGACTCCCATAGTGAAGTGTGTGTTAAAATTTATGGAGACTCTGAAGGAGCTTATGGGTGTGGCCCAGAGCAACCTGGTAGCTGCTCAGCAAAAACAAAAGACCTGGTATGATCATGGGGCCAGGGCTCATTCATACAGGGTAGGACAGGAGGTAATGGTTCTGATCCCTATCAGGAGGGACAAGCTATGAGCTGAGTGGGCAGGGCCATACAAGGTAGTCTAGCAGGAAAAGATGTTAATTACATTGTAGAGTTACCTGACCAAAAACATACTCACAGGATGTATCATGTGAACATGATGAAGCTATATTTCAATGAGGCTGACATGGTACTTGCGGTTTGCAGTCCTGGAAAGGAGCTAGAAGAAGAAGAAGAATCAGCATTTATATAGCGCTTTTCATACATTCCAAAGCGCTTTACAAGCAATGCTAGACTGGTAGTGAAGTGACTGAATGTGTGGTGGCGCCATATCGCACATCATCACTCACACACAGCCTGGATAATTGCATGAACCGGTTTATGGAAAGGGGAATGTTGGCCAGGACACCGGAAATGTTCCCTACTCTTTGTGAAGAGTGCCCTGGGTTCTTTTACTTCCACCTGGACACCCACCAGGACAACACCAGGATGGGCAGAAGGGACCTTGGTTTAACGTCTCATCCAAAGGACGGCACACCCCAGCAGTACAGCACCCCCCAATACTGCACTCAGATGCCAGTGATTTTTAGGTGCAAGTCCAACCTCCTGGTGTGGGACAAGAACCCACGACCTTCTGGTCCAGAGGCGGATGTGCTACCAACTGAGCCACACTGACAGCTAGGTGGGAAAGACCCCCTTCTCGACTTGCTAGCTGAGAGCAAGGAGGCATCATCTGGGGAGACTATCACACTGTCATCTTAGTTGATACCCAGACAGGCCCAAGAATTGAGGACTGTTTTGTGAGACTTTGCCCCTTTATTTATGGCACAGCCTGGACGGACACAGCTAGTGGTGCATGACATAGATATGGGGACCCAAGCACCCATACATAGGACAGCTTACCAGGTGTCAGATACAGTCCTCAAGGACATTAGGAGGGAGGTGGGGGAGATGCTGGATCTAAGGGTGATCCAGAAATCCCATAGCCCTTGGGCCTCACCTGTAGTCCTTGTACCAAAACCAGATGAGTCTACACTGTTCTGCATAAATTATCATGGGCTTCACGCCATCATGAAATTTGATGCCAACTCAATGCCATGTACAGAGGAACTGCTTGACAAACTGGGAGGGGTGACATCCTTGACTACAGTAGACCTGACAAAGGGGTACTGGCAGGTGGAAGTGACTGACAGGGCTAAGGAAAGGTCAGCATTCGTCATCCCAATTGCCCTGTTTGAGTTCAAGGTCAAGCCCTTTGGGATGAAGAATGCCCCTGCTACATTCCAGTGATTAATAAATCAGATGTTACAGGATATGGAGGACTTTGCAGTTGCCTACCTGGACAATATTGCTATCTTCAGCAATAGCTGGGAGAAACACCTGATACACCTAAGGGAGGTGTTGGGCCGAATACAGGCCACAGATCTGACTATTAAGGCAGAAAAGTGTCAGGTGGCCATGGCAGATGTTGCTTATTTGGGATATGTGGTGGGGCGAGGCCATCTTCACCCAAACCAAGCAAAGATAGAGGCTATTGCATCATGGCCTACACCTGAAACCCAGAGACAAGTCTGGAGCTTTCTTGGGACAGCAAGGTATGATAGAAAATTTGTTCCTAACTACAGGTCCCTGGCTGCTCCTTCATCTGGGTTGCTAACAAAGAATAAGCCTAGGAAGGTAAAGTGGCATGCAACCTGTGAGCAGGCCTTCACGCAGCTGAACATCTCGCTGTGTAGGGCCCCAGTACTGACTAGCCTAGACTACGGCAGGCCATTTGTGGTGCAGACAGATGACTCAGATGTGGGAATAGGGGCAGTCCTCAGCCAAGTATCCAATCTGGGAAGAGAGTACCCCATTGTATACTTATGCAAGAAGCTGCTTCCACGGGAACAAGCCTATTCAACAATAGAGAAGAAATGTCTCACCTTAGTTTGGGCATTAAAAAAACTGAAACCATACCTTTATGAGAGGCATTTTAAGGTCCAAACAGACCGTAATCTGTTAATATGGTTGGGCCAAATGGAGAAAACAAATGGAACACTTCTGAGATGGAGTATTGCCTTGCAGGCTTATGACTTGGAGATTTTGCATAGGACTGGATCTAAAAATGAGAACGCAGATGGCCTATCATGCATACTGGATCTATAACAGAACTGGGGAGAACTGCCTCTAATAAGGGCATGTCTCCCCCAGGTTCTGTTTTAGTAGGGAGGGATGTCGCATGATAGGCCTAGATCCATTTATGTGGGTTCATATTGTATATGCTGTAATGCACTTTAGAATTAAGACACTGTCTCTTTAAAAGGCTTTTAGGAATGAATCTACAAAAGTAGCCTTAGTTGTTCTAATGGCTATTTTTGAATCTGGTATGTCTCCAGAGAAGGGAGACAGTATTATTGAACCAGAAAAACATAACTATTAGAGAAAACTGTGTACCTAACTTTCCATGACAGGAAAAGGTCAGGAGGATGACCCAGGGGTCAGGTTTTAAGCAAAATGCATGGACCAGATGTCACTGGGGTTGACATGGAACCACAGTGACACCTGCAGGAAAAAGCAAACTGTTGCATCCTAATATCTGTATTGTCTTGGAACCATTTAACCCTACCCCAGAGGAAAAAAAGGTGGCTGTGTCCAAACAAATGACCATCATGTATATAATCAGACACATTTTGAACTTAGAGCAGTTGATAAACAGTTTAGCTGGGAGTCAGATTGCCTGTCCAGCTGGCATATACTTGAAGACCAGAAGTATATGTGTAGGCCTGGAAAAATCTCTAAAACCAGACCTGAGTGTGTGGAAAGTTTGATTTGTCAAATGCTGAACAGAAAATTCTGATTTTAAGACAGAATTTTGGAAACCAACGCTTTTCACCAAGGAACGCAGCTGAAGTCTTTTTTTTTAAAAGGACATTCAGAGGAACTAACTTGGGATACAAAATTGCTACAAACTGTTGCTTAAGGACTCATCTCTACAAGGATATTAAGGCCCAGATATTCAAAGCTTTGCGCGGGTGTGCAAACTGTTTGCATGGGTTTAGCGCTGGATTAGCACGGGTCTGCCATATTCAAAAGGCCAAATAGCACATGCAAGCTGCATTAGCACTGGGAAAATCATAATTATATGCAAGGGGCAAAGTGAACATGAATACATGCGCTATGAGTTATTCAGCGATTAGCGCCGCGCTAAGGTGTTTAGCGCAACTTAGCATGACCCTTTGCGCGGTACAAATTACCGCCTAGGAAAAGCTGGTCTTTAACCCTAGGCAAACAGCTTTGTGCAACATTGTTGCTTTGTGCAGTTTTAGCATGGCTTTTGCGTGGCTTGCGCAACCCTAACATATGACTATGACACTTAGAAAATGCCAGACATGGAGGACACATGCTGCTCACTGATGGCACCACCATGATGCTAACAGCTGCCACCAGTCCCAGCAAAGCACATGCAGTAAGGGGTGATCTGGCCCACAGGGGACATTATGGTAGTGTGGCCATATAGCACACACCTGCAGACCATACGTCTGTGGTGACCAACAGATGCCAGCACACACATGCAGCACTGTGGGCATGGTGGCCATTGAGAGGAGGATGTACAGGTGGCCAGACTTCACCATAGCTCAGGTGTGGCCACAAGACTGGGACACATCATGCAGTGCACATGGACCAGTAGTGGGAATACTCCACCACCTGTGTGCCTGTCGGATCTTACATGCCCCCCCAGCCACATACCACACTGCCGTATAGATGCCACAGCACACACAGCCGGCCATGTATATGTCACTGTGAGCATCCCATGCCACAGGTGCAGCATCTGCGGGGCACACAACATGAAACATTACTGTCCACTGTCAGTAATCACCTGCAAGCTGGGCCTGTCACTGTGTACAGTGCAGTGGTCATCATTGCCCTACACACCATAGGCATTGCTGTGTCCCTCACACTACCGGCCCCCTTGCTACTGTAGTGTCTGCTGTGCACTGTAGCATAGCCTACAGTGTGACGGTTTCATGCAGCACCACCACTGCCTGTGCCTATGCTGTATTGTTCCCTGGGGCACACAATGCTATGCTGTACTGCATACATGTAGCCTGCAGCAACCATCATGCACTGTCAGACTGACCTACAGGTGGAGCTGTGGGACCCTGCAGTAACGCTGGGCAAACTGCATGCAAATCAGGGAATAATGAGATGCTAATCTGGCTGTTTGCCCAGAGACTACCTAAGTAGGCTCATTTGCATGTCACCTTTGAATATGGCAAATCTTAGCTTCGGGCAAACAGCTTAGTTCCATAGCGCGGCGCTAACGGTTCATGGAATATTATACAGTTATGATCGCTGTTCATTCACTTCTGCTGCTGCCTGCAGGTCTACTGAGTCCACACATTTGCTGGCACACACATTGGCCACATAGTTCATCTCTATCTGTCCTCACGTCACTGTGCACTGCGTCTTTGTTGTGGTTTGCACTTCGTGGTTGCTATTTTCAGTGCTGTCTTATACAAGGCTACGTTTGTCCTGCACTCCCAGCCCAGTTTGCATAGCCACATTCCCATGCTATATTCAGAAGCTGTTTGCCCAGGGCTATTCCTTCTGAATATAGCTTGCGCTTTGCTCCGGGCTAAGTTTGACTGCTGGGCAGTGTTAACTTAGCCCAGGGACAAAGTTTTGAATATCTGGCCCTTAAACTCTTGTCTGGACTATAACATCAAAACAAGGTATATTTTAGAATAACAGTATCTAGTGTTTTTCTGTAAACCATCCAGTTTTACTTTTGATATTGTCTGCATTTCAAAGTTCTTCCAAACTGTAGACTTTTCTGTATTGCTTTTATTTTAAGTTAACTTTTATGATTTTCTTATCAACACTGCCTGGGGATCTGATTGTGTGATTTTAACATTTTAACAGAAGGGTTTTGAAAAAACTGTGTGCCTTGACAGATGATATTGCTTAGCTATCATACCCGAGCTACTTAGGCAAGACATAGCCAGTGGCCATGATGGGATTCAAATACTGAAAGTAGTGTAGTGTCAAGGGAACTCGAAACTACAGTTTCCACCCTTCCACTGGGACAAGGAAGATTGATAAGTCTTACGGAACTCTTACACTGCTCACGAGTTCTTAAAAATGGGGATCCTTTCTGCAAACAGAAGGTCCTACCGGGCTGCCCGGGGTTTGGTTGCCAGGGGCTCATGACAACATAAATAAGTTAATCATAATAGTCTAGAGAATTCAGTATTTCCTTATTGCTAAGACACCATGGCCAGATATTCAAAACTTTGCCCTGGGGCTAAATTAACACTGACTGGCGGGCAAACTTAGCCCAGAGCACAAAGCAAGATATATTCAAAAGGAATAGCCCAGGCAAACAGCTTCTGAATATAGCATGGGAATGAGGCCGGGCAAATTGGGCTGGGAGTGCAGGGCAAACTTAGCCCTGGAATAAGACAGCTCTGAATATAGCAATCAGGAAGTGCAAACCACAACAGCAACACAGTGCACAGCGACGTGAAGGTAGGTAGAAGTGAACTATGTGGCCAATGTGTGTGCCAGCAAATGTGTGGACCCAGTACAGCTGCAGGCAGCAACGCATGTGAAAATACAGTGTTCAAAACTGTATAATATTCCCCGAATTGTTTGCGCAGCGTTAACACATTTGCATGGGTTAGAGCAGAGCTGAACCGTTAGCCCAGTGCAAACACGTTTTCGTGGCGCTAAACTTTGCCGTACTCAAAAGTGACATGCAAATGAGCCTACTTAGGTAGTCTCTGGGCAAACATCCAGATTAGCATCTCACTATGCCCTGACTTGCATGCAGTTTGCCCAGTGTTACTGCAGGGTCCCATAGCTCTACCTGTAATTATGTTTGGCAGTGCATGATGATAGCTGTAGGCTACATGTAAACAGTACAGCATAGCATAGAATATTGTACCCTAGGGGACAACACAGC
The DNA here is from genome assembly GCA_016271365.2 of Neoceratodus forsteri. NCBI lineage: Eukaryota > Metazoa > Chordata > Ceratodontiformes > Ceratodontidae > Neoceratodus > Neoceratodus forsteri. The sequence continues at coordinate 138,407,234 of JADMNL010000023.1, forward strand.
ATTGGAGATGGCGGTGGTGTTGCATGCAACTGTCACACTGTAGGTCATGCTACAGTACACAGCAGACACTACAGTAGCAAGGGGAGCAGTAGTGTGTGGACACAGCACTGCCTATGGTGTGTAGGGCAGTGCTGATGACTGCACTATACACAGTGACAGGCCCAACATGCAGGTGTTTACTGATAGTGGACATTACTGTTACGCTGTTGTGTGACCCAGAGATGCTGCACCTCTGGCATGGGATGCTCACAGTGACATATACATGTCCGGCTTTGTGTGCTGTGACAGTTGTACAGCTGTGCGGTATGTGGCTGGGGGGGCATATATTATCAGAAAGGCACACTGGTGTTGGGGTATTCCCAATACTGGCCCATGTGTACTACGTGATGTGTCCCAGCCTTGTGGCCACACCTGGTCTGTGGCACAGCCTGGCCACCCATACACTCTCCCTTCAACATCCTCCATGCCCACAGTGCTGCATGTGTGTGCTGGCATCTGTTGGTGTCCACAGAAGAGTGGCCTGCAGGTGTGTGCTGTATGGCCACACTGCCATGCTGTCCACTGGCGGCAGGATTGCCACTTACTGCTTGGCATGGCTGGGACTGGTGGCAGATGATGGCATCATTGTGATGCCATCAGTGAGCAGCATGTTTCCTCTATGTCTGGCTTTGTCTATGTGTCATATTTATTTGTTAGGGTCGCGCAAAAGCTACGTAAACACCACGCATAGCTAAAATGTCATGCAAAGCTGATTGCCCAGGGTTAAGACTACCTTTTCCTGGGCGGTAATGTGCACTGCGATAAGTGTCACGCTAAGTCGTGCAAAACCACTTTGCACAGTGCTAGTCGCTGAATATGGTATTGTGCCTGTATTCATGTACACACACCCTCAGTTTACCCCTTGCATACATTATGATTTTGCACAGCACTAATGCAGTTTGCACATGCTATTTGGTCTTTTGAATATAGCGAACCTGTGCTAAACCTGCTCAGATGTTTTTTTGCCCAGCACTGTTTTGAATATCTGGCCCCATATATGTAAATTTCATCGAATCACTTTTATTATTAATCTGTTTGAGCTAATCTAGTCTCTTTTGGAGCTTATTCCCTGTCCTAACCATATATGCAGCTGTTTTCACAAGAAACTAGAGTATACTACATTGCTATGGGTTCGAGTTGCATTAATACTAGTAGTTGTTTTCAATGTTTATGGTATCTTGGTTGTCTATTGTTAACACTGGTAATTTATCTTTCTGCCCTAAGGGTGAACATTACTGTAACTCTGCATGCCATTCCTGATACGTAAGTACCTCTTGGTCTCATCAGTGGTGTAAGAGTACCCTTTTCTCACACACTGCAGTCAGGGCCATGCAGTATTTTGGGTTCCTGTTAATCTGTGTTCTAGGTCACCAATTATGCATATTTCTGGGATCAATGCTTCACCTAACCCTAGTAATGGGTCCACCCTTCCTTTTATTGCTCTCTTTAGAGCAGTGCCATAACTTATGCAAGAGAGTGCCTGCGCCTCTCCACATCTAGTACATGTATCTGAGGGTAGTTTAAGCATTGTGTGTAACTTAACTGGAGTAAAGTACATGCTGTATAGGATTTTCATTTGCATTAGCTGGTTTGCATCACATTTAACATGTTTATAGAGGGCTTTCCAAATTCTGCTTCATTAATATTCACTTTGCTCCTTAGGTATCACCTCTGCCAAGTATGGAGCTGACCCATCCACTTTCTTAGTGGTGAGATTCTAAATATTTTGGTTTAAGTTGGATATCGGGGGAGGTGTGGTGGCCCATTTAACTAGTGGCAGGATGGCATGACCATGATTGGAGGTCCAGGTTTGCCTTCCGTAATATTTAGTCAACACGTGCATAACCTAAAGAAATGGGAAAATTGCATTATTGGGTACTTGAGTCCTCTGCTTGAAAGTTGTAAAGCTTGTGGCCTTGTTCTCAAAGGTTAATTTTTTCACTCTGTCTGTAGGTCTTGACATAGCTGTAGTGTTGTAAGTTTGCCTCCTATCTGGCAGTTCGGGTTACATAGGAAAGGTTGAAGTATATCAGTTGGTAATTGTAATTCTAGCAGCCTACACATTTAGTTATGAGCCTGTATCGAGAGTGCTATAGGAGTTCCCTTAAGGTATTTAGTCAGGTGTTTATTGTTGGTGAAGATGAGGACTTTAGGGTCAACCAAGGCCTTGGCACGTATTAAATTATTTTCTTACAGTAGAACTGTGTTGCTCATCATTTATGTCATTTTTTCTGTAGAAGCTGTATTTTAAAATGATGCAACACATCTAGGCAAAATATGTAACCTTTCATTTTTCACTATAAAATATTCCAGGCAGGTTCCAGTTTTTTTGTTTGGTAACATTTTTCTAGTTCCACCAAATGTGTGCATTTTATAAATGTTTTATTTTTTTCTCAAGAAAAACAGATGGCCACCACTTTTGGTTCTGAAATAGCAGTGTAAACCTTGGTGACAAGTGGTGTTTAGCATAGCAGGTACCTAGAGAAGTAGATTTGACAGGTATGCTAAAATTTTTTATTAATTCTAGCTGAAACTAGCGTTTTGGAAAACATTTTTTGTTGCACTACTATGTGAAATACTGGTTTATATTCTGTTATTGTTCTATGTTTATTGAACCTTTTGTAAACACAGTGGGGCCTATGCATGATTGTGCAGAGTGGCTACGCGCCACGCATCCCCAGTGTGTAGCCACTCTGCACCCATTGTGCCCCGACGCAGGATGCAGAAAATGGCATACAGCCCCTATGCACCCGATCCCCAGCAGCGAGGACAGAAAAGTGACGGGGGTGGGTGGGGGGTGTGCCAGCACTATGCGGATGCATGAAGTGCATAAAGCTGACTGTGGGGGTGCAGAGAAGGGCGTAGGATACACCAGGGAGAACCCTGCTGTATATTCCCTGCACACCCCATGCACACAGACCGCTGCCCAGACATGGCAGTAAACCACTATCCCCCACCAACAGGACTCCAGTATCCATCCTGAGAGATTACACGGTGCCAGCCACCCCATTACATCTGAGTACCCTGGCTGCATGACAGCCGAACCCCACCCAAGCACACTCACACATTGGGGCACTGGTCCAGGTATGTAGCCCCCCTGCAGCACCACCAACCCACCCCCCATGACCACCATACCTGAGCACAGGGGCCACTGCATGGGTTGGCCAGTGGCACAGCCCTCCTCTCACCTCCTCAGCAGCTGGCCATCCAAGTGATGCTGGGAGCACACTGCCCATATATAGGTGGTGCACTCCCAGCATCACTTGGACGGCCAGTGGCTGAGGAGGTGTGAGGAGGGATGTGCTGCCAGCCATCCCATGTGGCGGCCTTTGTGCTCAGGTACAGGGGATGGGGAGCGGGTTAGCATTACCATGGGGGCAGCATGACATAGGATGGGGATGGGGCTGCTATGTGCCTGTGGACCAGAGGTGCAGGCATGGGGCATGGATGGCATGGGGGTGATGGCATCTGTTAAGTGGTGGGTGTTGATGGCATGTGGGAGGGCCAGCCATATGGGCTAGGGGTGGGGGTCCTGATGAGGACAGCACAGGGCTGTGGCATGATTGGGGCATGGGCTGGGGGTTCCCCAGTCAGCAGGGCTGAGCTGCGCAGGTCAGGGTGCCTATGTTGGGCATTCCTGCAGTTGGACCCTTGCCCTCTTGTGCAAGGGATTCACTGTGGGACCCATGCCAGGCATCTGATTGGATGCCCAACTGGGTCTCCGACTCTGCCCCCTCAACCACCCTGCAGAAACCTGCACACCATGGGAGGGCAAGCCCATAGACAGTTGGCAGCCATTGCAGAATATGGTCAGTGTGCACCTGTCCGCAGGTGCAGCACTACGCAGGTGGGATACGCACCTCTGGTGTGTATATCCCATCCTTTCATGCATAGGCTCCAATGAGCATTTTTGATTTACACATTAGCAGTAAGTAATATTTTATAATGGCATGATATAGTTTGTGTCCCATTCAGTATCAGAGTTCTACACAGAACACAAATGCATTGTGCCAGCAATTAAGAGCTGAATAATGGCATTAACTACATCAAACAGCTTTAAAATGACCATTACCATCAGTGTACATATCAGGAACACTCAATAAATGTACTAAAAGTCCTGTATACTGTAGATGGAAGAATTACGGAATGTGAACCAGTATTTGAAAATCAGCGCATACAGAAAGTATAGGCTTAGATTAAAAATGTTTCCCTTTTAAGAATATATACTCTGAGGATCTTACATTTGCATGATATTCATACTTTGTATTTGAGTTATGTCCATAGGTAGTACTCAGAGTACAAAATGATATTTTATTAATCAAATATAAAGAAATTGGTGAGCTTTGCTTTTGGAGTAGGAGACTGGGAGACAGCCCTCTGTGAAATCAGTGGCAAATTGTGATGGATCTTTTATAGTTTGCATGTCTTTCTTGGAAAGTCAATAAAAAACACTGACCACACAGCCATGGCAGTGAGGCAGGTGCCAGCTAAAACTTACAACAGGAGAGAATACACAAAAAGTGTACTCATGGAAATTAAAATAATTGAGCTGACGGAATGCTGAGTTACAAACTGTAAAGGCAATTCATTTGGTCACACAATAGGTTTGGGAGTGTAGCACAAAAGTCTTAGTGCCCAATTCTACAAAGGTGGTGCAAGTCGACGCCAAATGTGACTTGCACCAATCGCAGCTGTGACATTGACCCTGCTCTCTATTCTAGAAGGGGCAGGGTCTCCGCGGCTAAGTCCTGTGACTTTCGACATGTGGCCAGGTACGCCGAACAGACGGCGCACCCAACGAGCATGGCGCAAGCTGCTAACAGGTCCCATGCAGGTCGCAATTGCCCCCCCATGCCCAGCAGGCCACAGTAGGTACCCCGCAGGACTGCCCACACCCCCTGCCCCCTGAAGTGTAAGATATGTGCCCCTCAGGGCTGCCCACACCAACTTCCCCAAGCATAAATATATGTAGCATGAGATTGCACCTGCTTTGCCCCGAAGCTTAGGTTGTGTGCCTTGGCTGCCCACACCTCCTGTCCCCGACTCCACCTTTCCGATGCCCTGCAGGTAACAGTCAACCCCCATGCCCCAGCCTGAGTCACCGGCCACAAATCGGCATACCTCCAGCCCAGCCCTGAGTAGTCTAGTGGCCCCACCAGGTGCAAGAACTACCCCAGCCTCAGCCGCCAGCCGGTACTGGCTCAGCTCACTTTCACGACAGCCAGTTGCAGACTGAGTCCAGCTGGAGCGCCTACTGAGAAGATGCACTCAATTCTGAGTACGACTTTACAGTAGCACTCCTACTGGACTTAGTCAGCAGCTGGCCATGGAGGTGAGAGGTGGGCTGTGCCAGTTACCAGCTGGGGACAAGTGGGAGGGAGCTGGGTGGACTGGCATGGCTGGGTGGGATGGCTGAGGGGACCACTAGACTATCAGAGCTGGGCCGAGTGTATGCTGCATTAGCAGCCGTGACCGGGTTGGGGCATGGTGGGGGGTTGACTGGCGCCCGCCTGCCGGGTATATCAGAAAGGTGGAGTTTGGGGACAGGAGGTATGGGCAGCACTGTAAGGCACATAACCTAGGCTTTGGGGGCAGTTGGTGTTGGCAGCCCAGTGGGGCCATTACTGTAGGGGGGTATGGGGGCATGTACACTATGGGGGATGGGGCGGGATTGTGTGAGATGCTAATTGGGGCAACAACGGGGGTGGTCCTGGCATGGGGGGAGGGCACATGGACCAGGTTCTACAGGACCCTTGGAGAACATATGTAAGTTACACCAGCTAAATGCAGGTGTAACTTATGTTGCCGGTTCTCCTCTGGGGGTTCTTGTAGAATCCTGACATTAGGGACTTTGTTGCTGCCCTTCTGAAACGGGGCACAACTGCTGTTGTAAACCCCCTAGCATCATGTTGCAGGGGGTTTATGGCACAACTGCTGGAGTACCAGCTGTTCGGCGCAATGTCACAGGCCACTTTGTACAATCGTACATGTCACAACTACTGGCATAAGTTGCTTCTTGTGCCATTCTACTTGGTGCAAGTGCTGTTACGCCAGGTGTAACTTTTCTAGAATCGGGGCCTTGGTGCTTTGCATTGAAAATGAGATGCTTTTTTAGGGGCATTCCTAGTGCAAACAGGCAGTAGTTAAATACCAAGTACTTAAACAAATATACACATTGATGTAATGCAAAGTAGCCTTTTATATAGTCAGCACTAGGAATATCAGGGAAGTGCCAACTCATAAAAATACTAGCACCAAAAGGCATGTGGTGACTATCCATTAACCCCATATAAAAAGTACAGACTTATTTAAAACATGATAATAATAATAAACCCCAAAGTGCAAATTATAGTAAAAGTGGTTTTCAAAAAGTGTTAAATGAGTCAAAGTAACAAGCAGAAACAAACCCTAGAAGGGATTTTTTTTAAACCGAGAAAATGCATAAGAGGCTCATGCTACTAGTCTGCATATTCTCAAGCAGTTTTTGTACTTGAATGCACTATACTCTTTATAAATATAGGGCCAGTTATTAAAAACTTTGCCCCGGGGCTAAATTAGCACTGCCAGGTGGGAAAACTTAGCCCGGAGCAGAAAGCAAGCTATATTCAAAAGGAATAGCCAGTGCAAAACCAGCTGAATATAGCAAGCAAAGGAAGCCGGGCAAACAGGGCTTGGAGTGCAGGGCAAACATTGCCCAGGAATAAGACAGCACTGAATACAGCAACGGGGAAGAGCACACTGCTACTGCAGCTCATTAGACTCTGTAGCAAGCCAGTGTTGCAGGTGGAGAACATTGTGTGTGATTGCACAGAGATGTCTGACATCTACTGCAAACAACAACGTAAGCCACACACTGCAGAATTGTGCTATGTTGAAGTGCTGTTTACCCAGGGCTAACCCAATAGCACAGCGCTAACACAATAGCCCGGTGCAAACTGGTTAGCCCAGGGCAAACGTGAGCTATATTCAAAGCTCCCATGCAAATGAGCCTAATTAGGTAATCCGTGGGCAAACAGGCACATTTGCATCTCATTATGTGCTGCTTAATATACATTACCATGCAGTTTGCCGGATGCTACTGCATGGAGCACACAGCTCCACATTTGGTCAGAATGGAAGTACAGGCTGGATGCTGCAGGTTTTCACAGTGGTCTGGGCTTGTATCCCCACGTTGGAGGATATGTCCCTCATTCTGAAGGTCTGTGTCCTTCATTGTCCCTCAGTTTGAGTGTCCAAAAAGGTCCATGTCCCACATTTCAGTGACAAACAATTGGGAGGTATGATGCCCCCCCGTCATGATCCCTGACTCCCAGTAGCTGCTCCAAACAGTAATTTCCCTGGTAGTCTGATGCCCGCCCACCCCAGCATGATCCTGACCCCGGTAGCCCTGAAAATCACATAAGTCCATGGTGGTTCCAGTGGTTCCCCCCCCACTCCCAGCACGATCCCGGCCCCAGTAGCCCAAAATCACTTAAATACCTGGTGATCTAGTGGTCCCCCACCCAGAAGTGCAATGCCTGTTAGCCCGTAAAGTGCATATGTATGGAGCTGGCAATTGGCTCAGCCCTCCTCTCACCACTTCTGGGTGGGGGGACCACTAGACCACCAGGTATTTAAGTGATTTCCTGGGCTACCTGGGGCCGGGAATTGTGCTGGGGTGGGTGGGGGAACCACTAAACCACCATGGATTTATGTGATAGTCTGGGCTACTGGGGTCAGGGGATCATGCTGGGGGGAGGGGGGACCACTAAACCACAATGGATTTTTTGTGATTTTCTGGACTACTAGGAGTTGGGGATTGTGCTGGGGGTGGTGGGGGGACCACTAAACCACCATGGATTTATGTGATTTTCGAGGCTACCAGGGGTCGGGGATCATGCTGGTGGGTGGGAGGAACACTAAACCACCATGGATTTAAGTGATTTTTGGGACTGTTGGGGATTGTGCTGGGGGGTGGGAGGACCACTAAACCACCATGAATTTATGTGCTATTTGGGGCTACCGGGGGTCAGGGATTGTGCTGGGGGAGTGGAGGGACCACTAAACCACCATGGATGTATGTGATTTTCAGGGATACTGGTGGTCGGGGATCATGCTGGGGGGGACCACTAAACCACCATGGATTTATGTGCACTTTGGCACTACTGGGGGTCAGGGATCATGTTGGGGAGGGGGGGTTGACACCACAGCATTATCACCAGCTTTTTGCCAGCAGTATTTGGCACTGTGCTACAGGTCATGCTAATGCCTGTAGCACAGCGCTGTCTGTTTGAATATGCTGCACTGCTGGCATTCCTGGCCACTTCCCTAACTCCCGCCCCTGCATACATTTATTTTTAGCATCGGTGCTATCACACAGCACCGGCACTATTAGGGCTTCTAAATATTGCAGCCTGGCGCAAATACAGCACTAATCCAGCACTACGGCTTTGCGCCAGGCACAAAGCTTTGAATATCTGGCCCACAGAGTCTTATAACGTGTTATAATCCTTCTATTTCCTTAGATCAGGTAGTGGGAATTATCTTTCCTCTTATTGTTACAGATTTAATCATACATTTAGATGTATTAGAAAATAAATAAATATAGTATATACAGTACGAAGAGTCTGACATCACAGGGAAAACTTTGGAAAGACATACTTGTAGACACATTTCAGCTTACATTTCACATTATCACTGTAATTACAGTAGCATCACATCTTTCTTTATAACATTGCACACTAACACAAGACTATAATCGGTGTCCAGTAGACTTTGTTTGCCCTGCTAGCACTTGACTATTTCTGATATCATAATCTCTTTAAAACACCATAATCATTCCTACAGCAGCATACTGTAACGTCACAAGAAAGAGAGTGTAATATGAGGTGCAGAAAAGCAGCCACAGCAGATGAAGTCAAAAGCATATTGTGCCTACATTACATGCCTAGCTAAAAGGAAAAAGGGAGAGCTTAGTACTAAAATATATGAAATTCAGTATAAGCAGAAATGTGTCTCAAAGTTGCATTATTCAAGTTTTCCCACAGACACCAGCATCTATTTAAATAGCAAGTATTTACTTAAATATAGACCTTAATAAATCTTCTCTTTTCAGCTCTTGCAATATACTAGCAAACACTGTTTTTAAATTTCACTTGTCTTCCACATTTTATGTACTATGCATTTTCCAACTTATCTGTGCAGTCTGCAAGAAAAATATTCAGGATTTTTTGACTTCATATTGCTCTTGTTCTGTGCACTTACTATGAAAAGTGACTAAGATGAACCAAACGAGGGAGAATTGTAGTGTCCATTTGGGACAGTAAAATGTGCTTGATTTGGACAAAGGAATAAACAGAGGGATGTTCAGTAAGGAATTGGATACATTTTTACATTGGCTCACGCATGCACAGCCAACATATTGCGGTAGTAGCAGATTTGGAGGTGCGGTCACTATTGGGCTAATGCAGGACACACATCAGTAGGTGCGTCACTCATTCCCCAATCAGCCAGCAGCAGGTGATGATGTCACACATCCCTAATGTGGCCACCAGATCTAAGAAAAGTTCTGCCACAATGAGATTGAAGCTCTCATGCTGCAGGACCACAACATGTCTCCCAACGTGCACTCAACATGGCGGCAGTGACTGCTGCTGCCTCCTGTCACAATGCCGATGGAGGAGCCCATTCCCCATTGGCATAATGCCCCCCTCCCATTTAAAATGTATGTCGAGGGAGTGCCCAATCCCCTTCGGCATCATGCGCCCCAATGGTATTTCTTTGCTGATGGGGGGCCCAATCCCCATTGGCGTTTATCCCTGTCCCCATTTATTTTGCAGATGGGGAGCCCACTCCCTGTCAGCATAATGTCTCCCCACTTTTGAGTTGTGTGCTGAGGGGTGTGCCCAATCCCCTCAGCTCATGTCTCCCCTTCAGTATGTGCTGACGGAGATGCCCAACTCCTTCAGCTACAGCATCTCCCCAAAATATTAGGGTGGCATGCTGGGAGCCACCTCAGCATGCCAACCCCTGCAAAAAACATCCTGTGATTTTTTTTTTAAACCTGTAAAAGAAAACGGTCCCTCACGGTCTCCCTGCCCCTCCCAGAACCCATGCCCACCCTCTGCGCACCCTGCCTCCCCACACCCCCTCACCCCATACTTACCTCCAGAGTCTGGTGCAACGATCTTCGGTTAACCAGGAACACGTCTGCACTCTTCAAAGCCGATTGCGAACTGAAGAAATGCTGGTAAGCTGTATAATGGCATAAATAGCTTTTTTTCAACTTTGGTGCATATCTCAGCCATTTTTGGGAATTTTGGCATTATATTTTCAACATGGAGTTATTGGGACCCCTCCTCGTGAATTCAGGCACTGTCATGGTGTTATTCTGTCCCGAAAGGGGATTTCACAATTACTGCACAGAATCACCTTTTGGGAATGATTAATGAAACAGTAGTGCCACTGTTCATGAGGGGGGCTCTCAAAAAGTCTATTTTGCAAATTTGGTGGGAAAAATCCAACAAATGGCTGTTTTATGAGCGTGTATTGCACAGTTTCCATCCACACTCATAACTTCATGAATTTGTAATATTTTCCCTCCAAATTTTCAAAATTGCCATTTTTCCACACCTCCTTATGAACAGTACAGCTATCATTTTACATATCCTGGCCGAAATGTGTTTTCACACATCCGGCACAGAATAGCATGGTCGCTGTGGGAAATCAGTTTTGGGACAGTTTGAGGAAATGACGGTGATACTGTTCATGAGCAGAAGTCCCTAAAATGCCTATCTGGAAAATTTGGTGACAAAATTCCATAAAATGACTGTGTTACAAGTGTGTGTTGTGCAGTTTCCACGCACCCTTGTAACTTCAAAAATGTGCAATATTTTCATGCCAATTTATCAACACTGGCATTTTTTCACACCTTCTTATGAACAGTACAGCTGTCATTTTTCACATCCTGCCCTAAATGTATTTTCACACCTGTGATGCACAATGGTGTGGTCACTGTGCAAAATCAATGTTTTGGACAAATAACCAAAATCAGAGTGCCACTGTTCATGAGGGAAGGTCCCAAAATGCCTATGTTAAACATGTGGTTAAAAAAAATCCAAAAAATAATTGGGTTACGGACATGTGCTGCACAGTTTCTATGCATGCTCATAACTTCACCAATTTTTCATATTTTCACTCCAGATTTTCAATGTTGCCATTTTTTACATTTCCTCATGAACAATACAGTTGTCATTTTCCACATACTACCCAAAATGTGTTTCCATCCTGTGTCGCAAAGTGGCATAGCTGATGTGCAACACCACCTTTCAGCTAACAAACTGATAGTGCCACTTTTCATGACATGGGCTCACAAGAGCCCCATGTTGAAAATATGGAGTGAAAATACCAATACACGCCTCCGGTGTTAGGGTATCCAACTGTAGTACCCCACCCTGTAGAGACTGACAGGCATCAGGGGTGTGACTTGCAATCATTGGCTGTAACGCTCATGCCATTCCACCCCCACCCTGCAGCCAGTGACAGGCATCATGGTGTGCCTTGCACAGTTCGGCCACAAAGTTCACCCCATTCTCCTGTACTGCACCCACCTCAGTGTATTTCTTTGTGGAATGGGGTACGTATAATGCCCAAAGACCCCATAGCACAGCACGACACTTGTCAGTGTCTACAGGATAGGGTGAGGTACAATGGCATGAGCGTTATAGCTGATGACCCAAAGGCACACCCCAATGCCTGTCAGTCTCTACAGGGTGGGGGTGGGGTTGGCGTCACTTCAATAATTTACTGCCATTCCTATTATGCATCTCTAACTCCGGCACTACCAATGCCAATGCCAGTGAGACAACATTCAGCATTGACAAATGCTTGTTTATCTCTGTGAGTTGTGGTGACCTCAGATGACTTCATGAGTGACAGAGCAAAGCATGACCACCAGTGAATTGTCTCTGAGGTCCCCACAATGAGTATGGATGAAACATTTATCCAAACAATTATGCAATGTAATTTGTTTTTCATTATTGTTTCCTTGATTAAAGCATACAGAATGTACAGTACTACAGATAATTTTAAACAAAATCTATGGAACATCTGTATTTTGTTAATTTGTCAGTGGTGCACTGCTGTTCACACCAATCATTGAATGGAGGACTTTAGAGCTTTCTGACTGACCCACGTAATGTTGGAATCTGACTGTGATTCAACACCTGCTACAGGAAAAGGAGGATAGTTATGTGTGGAGTGAGTGGATGAATTTAGACTGACAGAATAAACTGTTTATTCTCATTTAAAATGTAGAACCTGGCCAGATAAATTATCCTGTGTTTTTTCTCACATACGTTGCATAAACACTTAATAAGTAAGCAAAAAGACATGACTAGGTGTGGGTCGTTATATGATAAACCCATGCCTTGGTGCATTGTGAAGCATGAGGCATTTGTGCTGTGTATCTTTAGCATCTGGTGTTGTGGTTATCACATAACAACCGACATCCAAGAGTATCTTATTGCACTGATAAAATAGTTAAACTGTGAAACAATTTAGGAAAAACATAAACTTTTAAAATTCAAAACATCTTTGCTTTTTGGTTAAAAGTAACTAACAAAAAATATTTTTTTACCTCCTATTTGTTTTTATTTATTTATTTTGATCTCAGATTAACACCTTTGAGCACAGGCGCTCATTTACAAAGGTCAGTGGTGGGAGGGTAACATACAGACACAGGAATATTACTGTAAACTAAAATGACAAAAAACAACAATATAACTAAAAATTATACACTGATAAATACATGAGAGGATAAATACAATTTAGTTAAATATAACAGTAGCAGAAATGACATAAGAAACAGTACCTGGAATTGATAACAGTCTTGGAGTCTCAAGTAAGAAGTATATAGTAAATAGTGGGTGAGAGAGGCTACAGATGGGAGGAAGGATAGGGAAGTGTATAAGAAGGACAGGTAAGGGGAGGTGCAGACCATGTAAAGACAAGCATACATACTTTAAGGGTGGGATGGGAAAGAGAGGGGAAAATGGGGTTTACTATCAAAAGAAAGGGGTGGTGAGGAGAGTGAGCGTAAGGAGAACCAAGGACTGGATGAGGTGGCAAGATCACTGGAAAGTACTAGGCAGACCCTAGGGGTTCAAGGGGCAGATATCAAGAGAAGCAGTCACAAGAACTGTTAGCCACAAGAGTCAGTTTTAGCTTGTTATTGAAGGCACCCAATTTTTGCAGTGTTGCATCTTCATAGTCCAGCAAATTAAACCACTGAGGAGCTCTGTAGGTGAAGGAATGCTGCCCTTGTGATGTCTGGAATCAAGGAACTAGGAGAAACTGGTGGGTAGCTGATCTGGTGATCTCAGTGGGTTGGGAGGAGGTAAGCAATGCCATTATCCTGGGTGGCATTAGTCCTAGGAGCACTTTTTTGACTAGTAAGCAGGTTTGATAATTAATCCGATTTTTCAATTGAAGCCAACCTGTCTGTTTGTATAAATCACAGGTGTGAGTAAAGTGATCAGACCCTGTAATTAACCTGCAGGCTTTATTTAGTGCAACAGCTATATTGCAAAGCATGGTGTCAGCAGCAAATCCATAGATTACAAGATCATAATCAATGGCTGAGATGATGGAGCTATACATCGCCAGTTTGAGGGCTTCATGGGTTAGATTACACTTGATGTGATATACTAGACCAATTTTTATATTTACTACCTTTCCTACAGCTTCAATATGATGTGAGAAGGAGAGGTGTTTGTCCAGCGTAAACCCTAAATACTTGAATTGTTCCACTACATCAAGGGGGACACCTTGTTGCTTTTTTATATTGAGTGTATGCACTTTAAATTTGATTCTTGTGGAGCTGAACAACATAACTTTAGTTTTTTTGTAATTCATCACAAGCTTTTGATTATAGAACCAGGTTTCAACTTCATCAAAGCCACTTTGAAGATGATCCTTAAGAAGAGCGGTATTGGGTTGGCTTGAGTAAATAACAGTATCGTCGGCGTATTTCAGTACACGCTGGTGTCAATGGAGGGGAAGGTTGTTTACAAAAATATTAAAAAGTAGAGGGCCAAGGATGGAACCTTGAGGCACGCCAGAGTGGACATTTCTTTGGTCAGACAAGACGCTGGAAATTTTTACACACTGAGTTTGATCATCCAGGTAGTTTTTGAACCAATGCATCACTTCTTTTGACACGCCAGTGTAGGTTAATTGCTGCAGAAGCAAAGAGTGGCTGACAGTGTCAAACACCTTCATTAGGTCAATGAAGGCTGTACCCACAAGATTACCTTGGTCAAGAGCATGGTGTATGTATCCAGTAAATTCCAGGATGGCAGTTGTGGTACAGTGCCCTTTTCTGAAACCATGCTGTTGCAGGCACTGAATGGAGTATTTTTCAAGGTATTCAACTAGCTGATCAGCAACTAGTTGCTCCAACACTTTGGACAATTAGGGGAGGATAGAAATACGTCTATAGTTGGTATGTGACGTCCGATTACCCCATTTGTGGATGGGGTAAATTGCGATGACTTCCAAGCAAGAGAGAACTGGGATAGCCTTAGGGAGAGGTTGAAAATACTTGTGATAAGGGCTATAACCTCATCCAGGGTAAGAGTGATACATTTTAAGTCAAGGGATTCACCACTGTTCTGAGACATACCTAGGACCTTGTGCATGTATCTTTTAACAAGGGGGATAGTTACTTTCTTAAAGTAGAAGGGTGGGATAGGGTTTCAGTTCCCATCATGTTCATGAGAGGCCCTGACTGTTGATTGTTCAGGAGAGGTGTGGATTGATTAAAGAAGTCAGGTGCGAGGACACTACTAAGGTCCGTGAAACTTTATTGAAGATATTTGCGATGGTGAGGGGGTTCGTAGTTGTAACACTGTCTGTGTCAATCACTGAGGGGGCAACTTTTGGGAGTTTCCAGAGTCATCTTTTAAGTTGGACCAGAAATTTCTACTATTCCTCCATGATCTGGCAAGCACCTTTCTATGATGTTGCATTTTTTCACCCTAATGTCCCAGGTACAGAAATTCTTAGCAGTTTCATAGGCTTGTACATCAGCAGGATTCCCAGAAGCTTTAGCCTGCAACCACAGGAGATCACGTTGCTTCATCTCAGATAGAAGCCCTGCCGTGATCCAGGTATTTGATGTGCCTTGGACTTTCCGAGTTTTCATCAGAGCATGCCTATCACAGGCCTCATTGAAGCATGAGATGAAAAGCTGTAGGGCATGATTTACATCCATTGCAGTGACAATGTCGGACCAATCGATGGAGTGCAGTTGCAACTTTAGGGGATCAAGGTGCCCACATCTTAACACTCTGTTTCTGACAGTTAGTGGAGGAGGTTTCGAGAGTGTATTTGTCCAGGAGCATGATACTGGGGCGTGATCACTGAGGGAGTCAGAGTGGGCTATTACATTAGTAATGTGTTCAGGGCAGTTTGATAGAATCCAGTCTATTAAAGTGCTTGTTCCTGTTCTATAGTTGTGTCTGTTTGGCAGTTGTACAAGTTGTGAGAGGTAGAGGGTAGATAGAGCATCCTTTGTGGAGCTGTGAGAGGGCGCAAGCCACTTTGGCTTAAAAACACCCAAAAGTATAGCCTCAGTAGTGAGAGGGTTCTGCCCAATGAATTCTAGTAGGCTACATAGGCCATCATCCTGATTTTTAGGAGGAACATAGATTGAGAAAACAGTGCTTTCTTATGTGCACCTAGGAGTATTTTGATGGCTAAGGCCTGCACATGGTGCTCAAGACATATTGCTGGGAAAGCACACCCAATGAATGTGTCTTTTAAATTTATCACACAACCCCCACCTCTTCTGGCCTGTCTATCAAGCCTGAAGATATTATATCCTGGAAGAGTAATGGCTGAGTCTGTAATAGATGGGGACAGCCACGTTTCCACTACAGACAGGACATCCAGTTTTTGAGGTGACCCTGGCAAGTATGGAGTCCATTTTCATGAGAAGGATGCAAATGTTTAATGATGCTATGCAAATAGTACCATTTCTGTTATTTGTGTGGTTAGGTATAGCTCCAATAGGGCCCAGATTTGGATGGACATTTCCCGAGCATAGAATTAGCATTTGAATGAGCGTACGATATAGTCCATTTAATTTCTGGGGCATCAGATACATTTTGAGCTTTATTCCTTGCTTTGACTTGTTATAGGTATCAAAAAAGGAGCACGCAGTGTGAAAGGGTTGCCACCATTATAATAAACACCATTTACAGCCCATTTGAAGTACATTAAAAGTTTATTTCAATTGAAACTGTTGATACGAGGTGGTAAGTCAAAAGCCAACAGAATGATCAACTGCTGAGGTCCAGAGTCATAGAATATGGTTAGAATTCCTGAAAGTGGTGAACTGTTCCTTTGCATATGCAGGATGTGAAATCCTTTTGTCTGTATGCTTCCTTTGTTATTCAAAGAGGTTGTTGAAAAGCCACATACAGATCCTTTAGGAGCAGGTCAGATGAAAATGTGGATTCAGAGCAGGACCCAGAGTCACTGAGTTTGTCAGACTTAGTTGTTTGACTTGTGTTTTGATTGGGATAGCTTCCAAAAAGTTGTTTTTAAAATGAAAATGCAGATACTGTAGCTGGTGGTGATGTTTTGCAGAAATCCAGTCCAGGAGGCTTTCACAGATGTAGTGAGCAAGAATGGTGTAGCTACTCCAATCAGAAAAAAACATGTAAATCCACAACAACTAAGTTACTTCAGATGGAGGAAGACAGTGAGAGGCAGCCCTCAAGTGCAGCTCTATTTAACCCCTCACTCTCCTCCCTCGGTCAGATGTTCCCATCCTGTGGGCAGCCCAAGTGGTTCCTCCCTCAGGGGTGTCATCAGGGCACCTCCCCAGCCCACAGGCAGAAGCCTACCTGCATACCTGGAGGCCAGTTTTCAGGAGAGGGGCTAAAGAAAATGGTTTGTCTGCTCCAAGGCTAATGTAGACTATTATTATTACAGTTACCTAGTTCACTATATTAAACTGTAGTCTCATGCAGGCATGATAGTAAAATCATGTTGTGGGGGGGGGGTGCACAGTGTGAGCTTGCAAATGGCAGTTGCAGGATCTTCAGAAGGAGCAGGCAGACTGAATTTAATAGACTGGGAAAGGTGCAGGGGGGATTTGTGATTGCTGGCAGTGTGGGACACAGAAATCCATCTTTTGTTTCCTGAGAGTAAAACTATGTAAAGTAGGTGGCTGAAGGTCTCTCAATGAGGGTGAGAAGGACTTGAGAGAGTGTCAGTAGGTGACACAACGGGTGTGTGTGGCTATCTTACACCATGTGGTGTAGAAACCATGAGGAAAAAGAACTGGAGGAGACATGGATGCAGGGGAGAAGAAAGAATCAGGGAAAGATTCTGCCATGCCTGTTTCATCAAATACCAGTTATGTAAGTGGTGGTGGTGGAGAAAGAACCAGGACTGGGACTCGGAGTCATAGTGATGGAGTGGGGGTTATGACAGAGAGAATGCCTAGCTCTTAGTGTGTGATAATTCAGCCAAAGTAACCACCATTCATTAGTCACCAGGAGTCAACTGCTTCCACTCCCACTGCATGCAGCACCTTTCCCAGACAGTCCAAGTTGTCCAGGGCATCTGGTGATGAAAGCGCCCTCAGCAAACCAGAAGCACACATGTGTCCCACTGTTCCTTCTTTGAGTACTTTGTGATCCTCTACACATGGGGATACAAGAACTCTATCCCGGTCTGTAAAGGCAATCTCAGCAATCTCAGCAAGACACCTGCTGCCAGTTGCCAGTGGTACCAGCACCACCATTGCTCTGGTCATGGAAGATTGGCTGGCTGCCATAGGGCGCTAAATGATGCCCCGCTCATTTCCTGCCACTAAACTGTGCATCATCAACAGTAGCATCACCAAACCCTGTTCTGCTACTCAGTCATTGTGGGAGGAAGGTGACAGTGGGTCTGGGCCTGGCACTTAATCTCATGTTATCTTGTTAACTGAGGCAAAATGGGAACTGCTTGGGGTAGGGCAAGGTATACCAACTACATAATTTTATAAAAGCAAGCCAGTAGAACCACTGCCAAAGCAGCTTATAGAGGAGAAGAGTGACGGTGAGGAGGATATGGAACTGGAGCTGTCAGAACAGGGGGGCATATGATGGAGGTGGCGGAATGGGAGAAGCAGAAGCATGTGAGAAGGACATGGCAACAATCTAGAGGAAAGCTGATGAATCATGTAAGACTGACCCTTATACCAAATTAGTCATCAGTGATGGCAATGCACAAATGAAAAAACATCCTCATGTAGTCAGTTGAGTACAATAATGTTAGCTGCCAGCAGGCAGCATTTGTCTTAATTAACAATATATCCTAGAGGTTAAAAAACAAGCTGTGAATGAGCTTTGCAGATCTGGGTTTTATTCCCTCCACCTCCACCTGCATACGAGGTGACCATGAGCCAGTCACATAACATTTGTGCTTCTAGGATGCACCCGGAAATGAGCTCTGGCTCAATGCAGTGCACAATTCCTGGCAAAGAGAAATGTTACAATAAGAAAATAATTCACTGTTGCTTCAGGTCAATCAATATAAAAAACTTAAACATAAAATTAAAAAAAAAAAGAACAAAAAATAAACTTTCTACATCTATACATGCTGAAACAGGAAGGTAAATGTAATGCCCTGGATTTTTTGCTTTTTAATTTATGTTCTCTGATGAATAACTATTTATTGGGGGGCATTGTAAATTTTAAAAACATATGTGGCCATTGAGAAGGTATAGATTGGCATGAGGGTAAAGCAGAGACTGTGGGGTAGGTCAGCCAAAAGCTCAGCAATGAATACTCACAATTACTATAAGTCTCAGTCCGACCTGGGATGCAGGAGTCAAAAACTGTACCCATTTACAGTAGTATAGGACTTTAAGCATGTTGAATATGTTGACATTTGGAAGAATGGTTTTTAAATTAGACAGACAGATGCACCTGAAAATCAAATGTTGCTAGGTTTTGCAAAACATTCACAGAAAAAGAAACATCCCAAACGTTAGTGGAAACAGATTCTTCATTTCACCCAAATGTTACTGGCGGGAATTAAAGGGGAACAGTCATCAATAGGGTTTCTTAATGTCTGAAAGACCATAAACAGCTAATTTGAGTGAGCCATTGTGTTTATTTGTACGTCTTTGCAGTCCAGATTTATTCATATGTAAATCAGCCTGTAATTAAGGGATGGGGCAGCCATATGTTTTAGGCATCTGACAGGAAATATCCCCAAGGATCTTGGCCCTCCATTGACTGTAGGTTAAATAGGAAATCATCTGTTTTATTAAAAGTGTTTTAAGGTGTTATACAACACTTTCTACATTTATAATACTTGTTTTGTATGTGCATTGAAACTAGTGGGTTATCACCTTTGCATTTCAAATTGTTAGTAAAAATGATCCATCTTTAAGGTTGCTTTAACCTCTAGGCTATACTGCCAGCTGATCATCAAAAACTACACATCTCAAGGCTGGGCTCTGTGGTCCCAACAGGTATTAGGGCCCCATATCAGGATTTCTAAACCTTGTCAGTAAGATTCCTTCTGTCTTTTTCCATTCCTTCTCTTACAGCATTTTCTCTTAGAATTGTGGGTGTGAACTCATGTCTACAAGATGCAAATTTGGCTATGTACCTACTGGCCTGGCATCATGGGGCAGCCTTGAAATGTGAAGTTTTGATTTTCAGCTGGCAGTACAGCCTTGAGGTTAAAGCAAAGAGCTGTGAACAAGCTTTGTTCATCCAGCAGAATGGGGTTTGATTGCATCATACTCTACTTGTATATTGTGTGACCAGAGCAAGTCACTTAATATCCCTGTGCTCCCAAAACACACCCAGGAACCAGCTGTAGCTCTGTGCCTTTCCTGGACAAAGACAGTAAAAACAATCTGAGCATATGTTATGATTCTGAAAATATTATGCTCTTTCTATCCAGATTTTACTTGAAAAGAAAAAATAAGACATCATTACTTGTTTATTAATTGCAAAAACACATAGATGCACAACACAGTTAAAACATGCATAACCTGAAATGCATTATTAAAAGAGTATTTTACTTCTTTTGATGAAGTTAAAAGTGTAACAGTTTCTTAATGAAATAGTTTGGATGGAATGAGATATCCTATGTAAAGGAAAAAGAATAAATCTGGTTGATCCTGCCACCCATACTCTCCGAGCGTGTCTTACACTCTGCAGCTATGCTGATGGACTGCAACTTTCCAGAATGCCATTCCCACTGTAATGTTAAAAAAAGAAAGAAAAAAACACAAAGGGAGAGACAGGCTGTGTGTGTGTGTGTGTGTGTGTGTGTGTGTGTATGTGAAGTGTATGTGTGTGAAGTCTATGTGCATGTGTACTGTATCTCTGACAGAAGTGCTGCACTAACTGAACTATGCTGAAAGGGAAAAACATCACCATTAATTAAATAAAATAATATATGGGTGGGTGGTGGGTGTACAAACCAGAATTTTGCACACACTCGGTGTGGGATGCTTTTATAAACCACTTGGACTTTGCCATTGGGTTTAATGTAGCATCCTACACCTCGGGTATGTGTAAAATCTTGGTTACACACACACAGCCATATATCATTCTATATTTTAATAATGCCATTCAGATTATGCTTTTTTTTTTTAAACAGTGTTGTCCATCCATGTGTTTTTGCAATTAATAAACAATTAATGGTGTCCTATTTATTTTCTTGTCAAGTCAGATCTGGATAGAAAGAGCATAGTATTTTCAGAATCATAACGCAGGCTCAGATTGTGTTTACTGTCTTTGTTCAGGAAAGGCACACAGCTACAGCTTGTTTCTGGTTGTGTTTTAGGAGCACATGGAGGTTAAGTGACTTACTCTGGTCACACAATATACAAGTAGATCATGTTGGAATCAAATCCCATTCTGCTGGATGAATGAAGCTTGTTCAGAGCTCTTTGCTTTGCTTTAACCTCTAGATTGTACTGACAGCTGTAAATCAAAAACTGCACATTTCAAGGCTGGCCCTATGATGCCAGGCCAGTAGATATGTAGCCACATTTGTATCTTGTAAACTTGAATTTGCACCCAAAATTGTAAGAGAAAAGACAGCAGACAAAAGTTGGTGCTGTGGCAGCCCCAGAAATCTGCACTGACTTGAACACAGCCAGGGTTTAAAAATCCTGATACAGTATGGGGCCCCAATACCTGTTGGCACCACAGAGTCAGCTTTGAAATGTGTAGTTTTTAATGATCAGCTGGCAGTATAGCCTAGAGGTTAAAGCACTCCTAAAGATGGATTATTTTTACTACTAGTTTGAAATGTTAGGGTGATAACTCACTAGTTTCAATGCACGTACAAAACAATTATTGTAAATGTAGAAAGTGCTGTAATAATACCTTAAAACACACTTAATAAAACAGATGAGTTCCTATTTAACCTAGAGTCAATGGAGGGCCAAGATCCTCAGTGACATCATATGCTGTCATGAGCCTAAAACATATGGCTGCCCCCAGCCCTTAATTACAGACTGATTTACATATGAATAACTCTGGCCTGCAAAGACTCACAGATAAACACAATAGCTCATCAAATTAGCTGTTTATGGTCTTTCAGACATTAAGAAACCCTGCTGATGACAGTTCCCCTTTAAATTACACACTGCACTAGTTGATATGCAGTAATTGCAAAGCCCATCCATCTGTCCTAGTAGTAAGAGTACTGTATTTTGTAACAGGAACTCAGAAGTTTAACTCACATCAGCCAGTAGCTCACTGCAGAACATTGAGCAAGTTACATGACCTTCCTGTACTTCAAGAGTTCCAGCTGAAGAATTTGATTAAAGCAAGATCCCACAAAAAAGTGATTTCACCATGGCTGTGTTGACAGTACATACACCTCTGCGCCACAAGGTCATGGGTTCTAGTCCTGTACCAGAACTTGGGCTAATATCCAAGTGCTGACATTTCAGAGCAGTACTAGATGGGTGCTGTACTACTCACATGTGCCATCCTTGGGTTGTCTCCCTAAAGAAGACACAGAGCAACAAGAAGGGGAGACAGTTTAGTTGACTAATGTAACTGTAACAAGTTTTTTTTTTGTTTGCCACGTGATGTACTTTATAATGTTATGCTGCACACAGCATACTGAACATGGTGTTTTACTGTAATAAAAATGTCACACATAGATACATAGAAACATAGAATGTGCTGGCAGATGGGGACCATGAGGTCCATCTAGTCTGCCCATGTTTTTTCCTACACCCCCACTTGGAATCACTTGTTAACTTACTGACATGTCTGTCCCATGCTGATTTAAACTGCTTGACCACCTTTGCCTCCACCACACCCTGAGGCAGTTGGTTCCATGCGATAATGGCAATTGCAGAATAGCAATTGCTGGTTGAGTGACTGTACATCGCTGAAAATGAATTTCGGCAATGTACACTTGCAACTAACTGCAAGAAGGTGCCCGAGATCTATGGTTTTATTTTTTTATGTGGGGGGACATGCCCCCCACACACCCCCATGGGTGCCACATCCCCCTACTAAAAGATTCTCAACTCCAGGAGGTTGCATGTTGGGGAGTGCAAAAACTTAAAAAGAATGCACAAAAACACGATTGTGCCTAGAACTGAACCCGGCACGTTCCCAACCCCAGCCTGCCACCAACCCACCATGCCACATGGGCAGCTCGGCAGCCCACCACTACAGTACACCCCATAAACCCTCCCTCTCCTTCTGCCTGTCGCACGGCGTGGTCCCTCCCCCCGGTGCATGTATACAAAGTGACATCCTGTTGCTATGTTTGCCTACCCCCCCGTATCCGGTCACTACCCTGCCAGGTAGTCCTGTGCACGGGTACTGTGATTGAGTCACCCTTTCTGAAAGTGCTCAGTTGTGGTACTTTGTACACAGGATACTGAGGTGGTGTATTCCATGGGTCCACCACTTTTTCTGTAAAAAATAACTTTCTACTATTACTCTGAAACCTAGCCCCCCCCCCGTTGCATATCATGCCCTCTTGTCTTACTGCAACTGCTAATCCAGAAGAGGTCCTGTGATTATACCTTGTTGACACCCTTTAAATACCTGAAGGTCTCAATCATGTCCCCTCTCTCTCCTTTGTTCTAGGAGAAAAGGTTTAGTTTATCTGTCTTTCACCATATGTCTTATGGTGTAGGCCATGAATCATCTTTGTTGCCCTTCTCTGCACTGTCTCCAACCTATTGATGTCCTTTTAGAGGTGAGGCCTCCAGAACTGGACACAATACTCCAGGTGAGGCCTCACCAGTGACCTATACAGTTGCATTATAACCTTGCACCTCCTGCTAGTGATGCCTCTCCCTATACAACCCAAGAGGCCACTCACCCTTTCTGATGCCTTCTTGCATTATTTCTCCATCTTTAAGTTGTCAGAGATGATGGCTCCCAGGTTGCACTCCTTCTTTGTAGCTCTTAGCTTCTCCTCTCCCAGATGGTACTCTGTCCCTGGGTTCCTCTTTCCCATATGCATCATCTTGCACTTTTTCACGTTAAACTTCAGCTGCCAGTCTCGTGACCATCTTTCCAATCTTAACAGGTCCTTTTTCATTTTTGCAACCTCTCTGGTGAATCAACTGTACCACAAAGCTTTGTGTTGTCTGCGAACAGACACACCTTTCCATCCAGACCATCAGCAATGTCACTGATATACATATTGAACAAGGTTGGTCCCAGCACTGCCCTCTGTGGAACCCCATTTGTCACCATCCCCTCCCCTGACAATGCTTCATTGACCAGTGCTGTCTGCATTTTATTTATTTATTAAATTCTTGGATTACAAATACCTTTGAGCAGAAACTGCTCGTTTACAAAGGTTCCACGTCTGAGGATGAGGGTCAACATACATACAGATGTAGTAAAAGAATGCACAATAAACAACCAAAACAACTAAAAGAAAAAATAAAGATACTCAGTTATAACATACTTTGAGATAATATTCATATAACGAGCAGCTTGAGTAGGCATCTGGCTGCGGTAATAATAAGAGATAGAGGGCACCATAGGCAGTTAGTTTTGCAGGCGTGCGACCGGGAGAGGAAGTTGGCAGGCTAATGGGCCACTGTCCGATGGTGGTGGAAAATGTCTTGTACCAGTGGAGATGCAAAGCAGGAAAGGAGTCACAAGGAAGGGAATGAGACTGGGAAAGGGCGGGCTGTGAGACATGAGTGAGCTGGGAGGTGTTTAGAGAGATCTCTGTTCAGAGAAGCAGTCACATTGAGTGGTAGAGGTGAGGTAAAGTTTGAGATTCCTTTTGAAGGGTCCAAGTGTAATAGAGAAAAGTGCTTCTTTATTGAGGGAATTGAACCATTGAGGGGCTCTATAGATAAAGGACCACTGACCCATGGAGGTACGACATCTGGGAACCTGAAAGGTTAGAGATTGGGCACCACGTGTTTGTTGAGTGCCACTGTAGGCAGTAAGGAGTGAGCTAACACCAGGTTTCATGAGACAGAGGAGAATCTTTTTGGTAAGTAAGCAGGTCTGTTATTGTATTCTGCTGAGTAGGGGTAGCCATTTAGCCAGCTTCTTACCCAGGCTATAATTTTGTGGTCCACTCCCACGTGCTCAAGTTTGCTAATCAATCTTCTGTGGGCAACCAAGTCAAAGGCCTTGCTGAAATCAAGATAGACCACATCGACTGCGCCCCCCTGGTCCACTGTTTTAGTGATCCAGTCAAAGAATTCCACTAGGTTGGTTTGGCAGGACCTTCCTGCAGTAATGACATGCTGTTTTGGGGCCACCTGCCTGCTCACGTCTAGAAAAGACAAAAGTCACTCTTTTAGAAGAGATTCCATCATCTTACCCACTATTGAGGTGAGGCTGACTGGACAGTAATTTCCAGCCTGATCTCTGCTTCTGCTCTTGTGCAGTGGCATCACTGTTGCACCTTTCCAGTCCTCTGGGACGACCCTGTTTTCCAGAGATTTGCTGAAGAGTGCAGCTAGTGGAGCCGCTAACTCCTTTCCAAGTTCCTTCAGTATCCTTGGATGCATGCTGTTGGGTCCCATTGCTCTGTCCATGCACAGCTTGTTGAGCTTTTCCAGGACTCTTTGTTCTGTGAATGGACTTGTGTACACTCCTTCAGTGGTGACTTCCTTTCTGGTTAGTACTGGTCCATTGTTGTCTTCCTCCTGTGTAAAAAACAAGCAGAAGTACTTGTTTAGAATTTCCTCTTTCTCCTTATCATCTTCTGCTTGTGACATCCTCCTCCTTCTTCAGTCTTACTATTCCCCCTTTGCTTTTTTCTCCTCTCCCTGATGTACCTGTAGAAGGTTTTGTCCCATTTGGTTGTCCCCTGTGCTATCCTTATTTCTGTTTGGGCCTTTGCAGCCCTTATAGCATTTCCTGCCTTCCTCAGCTTCTCCCTGTATGCCTGTCTAGCAAGATTACTACCTGAGTTCTTGTATCTTCTGAAGGCCTTTATCTTTTCCTTAACTCTGACTGCTACTTCTCTTGAGAACCAAAGTGGACATCTTTTTTTCTTTGTCTTGCTGATCTGCCTGATACAATGTGCTGTAGCAGTAATTATTGCCTGCATTAATCTGGCCCAACACTCTTCCACCCCCCACCTGTCCTGCCATTCAGACTGTCCTTCAGGTATGCTCTCATGAGATTAAAATCTGCTTTCCTGAAGTCTGGGACTTTCTTCTTTCTATGGATAGCCTCCTTGACTTTATTGACTATGTATCATATCATGTGATGGTCACTAAAGCCCAGGTGGCTACCCACCTCTATGCCTGAGACCAGATTACTGTTAGTAAGTACTAGGTCAAGGACTGCCTTCTTCTGTGTAGGCATCTTTACTAACTGCTCAAGGCCTGCCTCATGTAGTGCCAATAAGAAGTTGCAGCTCCTTGTTGATGCCACTGTGTAGGACCTCCAGTCTATATCCGGTGGATTAAAGTCTCCCACCAACATGATCTCCCTTTTTCTGACATCTTTAGGATGGTTTTCAGGATATCTTTGTCCCTCTCTTCCTCCTGTGATGGCAGCCTATAGATTACCCCCACCCTTATGAGAGCCTTGCTATGAGACCCAATAGTGATCCACTGAGCCGTTGCTTTGTTCTGTGCTCCATGGAGCTCTGATGCCTTTATCCCATCCTTCATGTAGATTGCTACCCCTCTCCTTTTTTACCTTTCCAGTCTCTTTTGAATAGGTTGTAGCCCGGGATTACTATATCCCAGTTGTGACTGTCATTGAACCAAGTCTCAGTCACATCAACCCAGTCAAGGTCAGCCTCCAAAATTGTGACCATGGGTTCTGGGATCTTATTTACCAGACTATATGTTTTGATAGACATTGTTTTTCATGTCAGGTTAACACATTTGTTTGCATATTCACCCTCTTTAGTTTTAGTTTCATGATCTTTTTACTTCTTCTTGTGCTGGTATTTCCTACCACCATTTCGTATCCTTTGTCCTTAATTTTCCTGTCTGAATTTAGTCCCAAAGACATGCTCCCTGGTCATGGGGGAGAGGTAACCAGATTCCTGCATTAGGGTGCAGGCGTGGTTTCCTTCTCCCCGCCTATTAGTTTAAACTACTAGCATAGTCACTGAATTTCTGACTGAGCACCCAGGCCACTTGCTTTGTTAGGTGTAGACCATCGAAGTGGAAATACTCCCTTTCCCAGAAGTCTTTTCAGTCACTGATGAAGCAGAATCCCTTTATGAGGCACCATTCTTTTAGCCATGCATAACATTTGATGATCTTCTTTTCCCTGATTTTCTATTTGTTGCCCCCCTTTTCCCAAACAGGCAACACTTCAGAAAAGGCTAAGCTGGACAAAGTAGAAGACAACTCTTCCCCTAGGCAGATCAGGTGCTTTTCTGTGTCATCCACTGATCTGTAAGCCAGATCATTTGTCCCTATGTGGACCAGAATGTCTAAGCCCTTAGCTTCCTTTTGCATGATTTTTGTAGTGCAGTCAGTGTCCCTCCAAGCCGATGATCCTCTGAGACATCTGACCATTACCCTTGTATTTGTACTGTCCCCTAAATGCTAAGCAGTTCTGTGTGTGCTCTACCTTTTCATTGTTAGCCATCCTTTGGATGTGACATCAGACTAGTGTCCACTTTTCCCAGCTCTAGTGCTATCCAGTAAGAAGTCAAATAACTCATGATGCTTTTTGCAAGACTGTGGGATCTTCTCTGGTGTCTTGTACAATACTCCTGTTGGATAAAACTGGTTCAGGTAATTGTGCATGCCTGTGTGGGTCTGTGTGTGTGTGTGTGGGGGGGGGGGATTAATGAGCAACATGCCTGCTCTGTTATTACTTTTAAAGTGTTTTGGAATTCATTATGTATGAAAAGTGCTACTGTATATAAATAATTATTCTGCTTCTTCTTTTTGCTCTGCTTCTTCTTCAGACCACAAAAATCTAAGTGGTTGATTAAAATGTGGAAGATTCATTCGCTTCTTTCAAACTTATCTGGGGAGAGTGGCTTATGGGCAGGATGATTAATGTAACCCTTCTTTGTTCAAAGAAATCTAAAAGCAGATCTTCATAGACTTTACTGATAATTCACTATTAAGACTGTCTATCAGTAAAGCAAAGCTCTTATAATAATATAGATTATGAAGCTACATAACAACTTTGGAAATGATAAAGTCAATCTAACCCACTGGCCACCAAGCAAGATGGAAAATTACTTTTAATGTACAACAATATTTGTAAAATGTATTATCTTCACAGTGTTTGTCATTGTAAACATTTATGATGGTGCTCAGTGATAAAAAAAATCTACATCTACAGTATGAGACTGAGAACATTTTATATCAAGATAGCATAGCAGACTGTGGTGAGATACCATTATGATTCCATACAGCTAGCCTGCACATTATAAAAATACTTTGTCAATACAATTACTCATTATTATTAGTCTTTTAAGCTATATTCTTCTTCTTGTTTGACAAGAAACATTTGTAAGTCTAATAGATAGTAGTCAGTTACTTACATGGACTTCTTGTTGTGCCTCTATATTTTGTACAAATTACTACTCTGAGGCAGCATCAAAATCATACGTAGTAGTAATGTGTTATTATTGTACAGCAAGTTACACAGGAATTGAAGTCTTTTAGCTAAACTTACTCCTTCTTGTTTCTTTCTTAATTAGTTGACTGGCTTTTTAGAGAAGATGCTTTGTAGTGAGTGATAGGTTGAAACTGTATATAAAGGGCTGTGAAGAATTGAGTTTTTTTTTTTGTTATTGTCTGCTGTTATGGAATTTTGACTATCATCTTTATGTTTCCTGACATTTCATAACTTTCTTTTAAAATGTAAAGTCAAAAGTATTTTATAAACAACTCTAATCAGTAGAAAAAGGAGAGTTGTTTGGTGACTCTTGAAGGCACTTAATTGAATGCAAGTCAGTTGAAATGAGATGAAAGCAATTTATAGGATACACAATGCTGCCTAGCACATTAGAGGATCTTAAAGTTCACATATACCATCTTACTGATTTCAGAAGACATCTACTAATAAGTTACCTTTTTAGCTCAAGGCCAAACAACAAGAAAATAAGAGATGGAAATACTTTGTTTCTGCATCTGGAAATCTAAGGAAGCAAGATTTGTAGTCTCAGTTAGAAGAGAAGCAGGCTCCTTCACTATGAAGCAAACCTATCAAATCAATTATTCACTTCATTGTAAGGAAGAATAATCTGAAATATGAATGACAGTTGGTTAAAATAAAACATTCACTATTAATTTTAAAATCATTACTATGCCATAGTCATGATGTTTAACAATATAAAATATAGCATTGTTGCTGTCATTGAAAGCGAGTACTGGGGGAGTTTCATAAAAATTATTATTTTATAGCAAATTACAAACTCAGTTGAATGTATTAAGTAAATAACACATAAAATAATGTATGGTTATGGGATTTTAAACATATGTGGTTTGAAATGACCCCTTAAACAATGGGAAGGATGTTCGAGAGGTTTACAATGGGACCAGTGCTTCTGTAGCCACAGGTACTCATCCACACTGTAGGACATACACAGTTATGTTGTCAAAAGCACAGGCACCTAATGGGACCACATTTCAGCAGCTGCAGCTCTAAGAGATATACATCGATCTCTGGCTGCAGAAGGACATGCCCCCTGTGATGCCTGCACTTACTCAGCTGCATATAGAAAACCATGTAGTAGCAGATCTGCTGCTGAAACCATGATACCCACATTACAACAGTACTTCTGTCTGCAGAAGGGCAGGCCTCTGAGGGCCTGCGTCTCTTTAGCCACAGATTAAGACATGCACACTGATGTCTGGTTGCAGAAGGTCAGGCTTCTCCGAGGACTGCTCTTATGCAACTGCATAAGAAAACTATGCGGTATTGGACCCAGCTATGTAGCAAAGTAGCACCCACTACCCCACTTAGGCCATCAGAAAGGTAGCTGTTTTAATCCAGTGTGATCTTTCACTGGTAGCATTTTACTTTTTCTGGGAAAGTGCCACCCCTTAAACAAAACTGCTACTCTCTTGAAAAATGTCTAGATCTGCTGCTGAAACCATGATACCCACATTGCAACAGTACTTCTGTATGAAGAAGAACAGGTGCACATGTGGCCTGTGCATCTGGAGCCACTGGTACTCATGCATGCTATGCAACATACACACACACAGTGTGGCTGCATAAGCATAGTCCCCTATTGGGCCTGTGCATATGCAGCCACAGATACTAATCCATAAAGGTAGCACATCAGTGCTACTGCACTTGTGTCACCTGGAAACAGTTGGATGTTGTTTGTCTTACCTGATGATGACTGTCTATGGTTGTTTGTGTGGTCTTGTCCATTTGTTGCCTGGAGGGGAGTTAGGGTTAGGAACTCTAACACCACAAGTCCCTATTTTTGCAGCATTAAGTTGAACTCTGACTGGTGCATTAACATAGGTTTTTGCAATCTTCATTCATGCTGGTCCCTTTGGGACCTCTGAGAACAGTTTTAGATATGCAGGGTCCTCTGGGCCTGTGCCAAGGAAGAGTCCACCTGCCTGTGGATGTGTGAAGTCCTCCAGGTCCTGCACTTCAGTGTGGCAACATATATCAAGAATTTGTGAGGCAGTCTGCTGGGCACAGAACTGCAGGGTGCAGAGGCTACAGATACAGATATTCAGATCAAAGAGTCTATCTGTCAGTCAAGGTACAGGGCCCTCTGGCAGCCATGGGTGCAAAGATTAAGGGCCCTATGCTAAGAGAGAAGACATTTCTTCACTATATAATATTGTGGCTTATGCAGGCAACCCTGTGCATTCTTTTCACAGGCTGAGGTAATGTGTTGCATGACAGTGCAGTCCTGTCTGCCTCAGCCCATCCAGCTGGCTCACTGATCACACCCCCAAGCTCTGCTCACAGGATCACAAAGCATTGCTCACTAGAATACAGGCTGGTAGTACAGTTCTTAATATTTTTTTTTTTTT
Source organism: Neoceratodus forsteri (assembly GCA_016271365.2). Classification (NCBI taxonomy): domain Eukaryota; kingdom Metazoa; phylum Chordata; order Ceratodontiformes; family Ceratodontidae; genus Neoceratodus; species Neoceratodus forsteri. The sequence continues at coordinate 138,437,742 of JADMNL010000023.1, forward strand.
TAATTTTGATACCAAATTTTCAAGATAGTTGGTTTATGACTCCCTTTTATAAATGTGGCATATGCCATTTATATAATACTGGACACAACATAATTTTGTGCTATGAGTGTGAAAACACAACTTGTCCAGGATTTGATAAACAACACTTTTCATGTTTATGAGGTGGTGTGTAAAAATTGCTATTTCAGAAGTCTGGAGTAAAAAATATTGAATGTTAGCCCTGTTATGACTAAATGTTAAAATATCTCAATGTTCACTCATAACTTGATCATTTCATATTTTTCCCCTAAGTTTTGAACATAGTATTCTTGTGACCCCATATGATGAACCCTGTAGGTGAACATCATCAAATCTCACCCAAAACATGATTTCACAGAGTGACAGTGAAATCACTTTTTGGCCCAGATTTGAAAAATTTCACCAGCTTGTTCATAAGCTGTGATCCCAAAAAAGCCATGTTGAAAGTTTGGTAAAAACATTGAAAATTAGAGAAGTTATGAGTGAACATTGAAATATTTCAACATTCCCTCCTAAATTGATCATTTTACTATACTTTTCCACCACAATTTCAACATAGTTTTCTTACAATTCCACCTCATGAATGCAGGTGAAAATTGTCAAATCCTATCAAAAAGGTGATTTTGCAGAATTACTGAAAAAAATCACCTTTTAAGGTGGATTTGAAAAATGTCACTACCTTGTGCATGGGGTGCAGTCATAAAAAGGCCATGTTGAAAATTTGGTGTACAAATATTGAAAAATGACAAAGTTAAGAGTAAAAGTTCCAAATTTATTGAAATTCAAAAACTGGGCTTACCATATTTTCTCATATCACAGTCGCAGTTTCAGCAGGAGGACATCTTTTCAATTGGAGAATGAATCTATGCAATGGAACACTTTTAGGTGAGTGAAGGTATGTGGGTGGTGGAGTAGTGGGTGCTGGGGTGTGGGGGGCTAAGATTGACAATGGATCATTTTCTTCCGCAGATCAAATATAATAGATAGCTAGATGATAGATAGATAGATAGATAGATAGATAGATAGATAGATAGATAGATAGATAGATAGATAGAGTAATTAATTTATATAGCACAAGGGGTACCAGAGGTTGGCTGACAAAGAAGCATAGAAGTATAAGGAAGACTGCAAGCTCACTGTTGGCACTCAAGTGGGAAGCACAACTCCATCTGCAGCTGCAGCAGTGAGGGAAGTCCTACAAAGAACGTGGTTCCCAAATGGCTTCTCTCACTAAGCTGGAAACCCAGGATTTCAGGGTGTTCAGAAAAGGTATTTCAGTCCATAAACTGTAAAAACAAACACCTGAATCTAGCTAAATAGGTGCCTAGCTAAATATGTGCCTTTTAGCTAGGTTTGGGTGTTTTAAAAAAATACATAATTGTTAGATCTTTTCCATTTTTTTTATTGAAACAAACAAAAACAAAACAAACAAAAAAATATGGCAACCATCATAACCCACAAAGCTGAAGCTGTTTTTCAGTTCATGACAGCTAAGTGATGTGAACCGAAAACAGTCTTGCGACCCCCAAATGTTTGGTTCGTATCAGGGTTAACTCAAAACCCTACCAAGTATGCTCAGAAAATAAACTTTAAATCCTTAATACCCTGGAACTGATTAAACTTTTTCACAAAACCTTCAAAAGGCACTACCTTGGCACTGGCCACTTCTACCCTGAAAGTTTTGGAAAAAAATTATGTGCCATCTAGACTGTAAGTGAATGCAAAACAGACGTCTATTACGTATGGGATATATGGAGAAAAAATAATGCAGTTCATGAAATAACATTACTTATCTCAGAAACCACACATGATACTGCAGCAAAACATTTCACATCTTGAGAACCTGACAGCTAGATTGTGCCTGCCACATTTTGGGCTAGTTCAATGAACTCAACCAGAGTTATTATGGTGCAAAAATTGGGGTTTAACAATAAACACTTTACTCAACCCTAAGTATTAGTGCACCAGCATAATATAAATGTTTATGTTTATATCACCCTGGCCAAACCAGACCAGACCAGATCCCCTCTTGTATTCCTTCTTTCGCTTTAATGACTCTCCCCTACAAACTCACCACTGCCTTCTCTACCAGAACATTTCTATCTCCTTTATTGCATCTTGGTGTTTCTCTCACTGCAACACTTTCATATCAAGAAACTGGCTTGATTCCATCCCCTCCTACCTTACTATCCTTAGAATTCTGCTCCTTTAATGTTCTTTGCTGCAACACCTCTGTTAGCCAATCTGCCTTTCCTGTAAGGTTGACCTCCATCTGGAACTCCCTGACCTGCATGTGGAACTCCCCTTCTCCTGTAGTCTGCCACTTTTCCTACTAACCTTCTTTTAAAATGACTCCCCAGAATATATATACCTCTGTCTGCTATTGCCTCAAGCCCATGACATTGTTTTACCACCAAAACTCCTTTAAGTTACCCTCATTGGGTTGTCCGTTTAGTAAACAAAATCTGCAGCATAGTTGCTCTGTGCTTCTGGTATATATTTCTCTGTCTCAGATACTGCAGTATTTTTTCTATTACTAGTGTTACGTTATTTTTTAATTGTACATGGTCTAACCTATTTTAATTTGTAGTGCTTCTGCTGCAGTATGTGCCCTTGCTATTGTAGCTTAGTCTTTGGAGTATTTGTACCTTCTCTTCCAATAAGTTATCACTCTTCAAAATCCCTTAAGAGAGCTCACTCTAAGGTGCTCTGGTGCCTAGCTCCAATATTATGGCAAACTCAGAAGGATAGCAGAAACACTAACCCCATCATTGAATCTGGCCCACACAGTGGTTCATGAACTGAAAACAACCTCTTTATTTTATCTTCATCCACAAGTAAGACACATTAAAAATCACAGACAGCAGCTCCTATTGAACTCAGACTGTCAAAGGATACCACAGATGCTGACTAACTGCTTCATCAGAGGTCTGTGGTGGTCATCCAAGAGGCAGATTTATATACTGTTGTTACCCTTTAGTGTTACAGAACCTTTGAATAAACAAAATAATAAAATAACCCATAGGTGGAAATGGAGGAGGTGAGGGTGTAGCAGCTTTTTAACATGTGACAGAGCAAATGGGTTTTTGAAAAGTTTAAATGAAAACGTTTCTAAAAAACTTTTCTGAATCGGTTTAGACAATATACTGCACATTTAGTATTTTTTACTGTTTTTATTGCAGACCAACTTGATGGAATTACATGCAGCCTATCAGAAGATCTGGAGTGCTTCAAATGGACTGTTTTTAATTATAATGTGTATTTTTTATTATCAAATTATTTGTAGTGATTCAGATGAGGTATGCACATTTTTGGATAACGTGTTTAATGTCACTGGTATAAATTTAACTCTCAACCACCCACAGATCTCTGACAAAGTAACATGTGATTGGTGCAAAATGTTAGGTCAGTTAGTTGGTGTCTGTGATGTGCATTAGTAGTCCAAGTCAGACGGGAGCTATTGCTATGATTTTTAGTATGTTCCACTTGTGGACGAAGATAAAATAATGAGATTACTTTCTGCCCATGAACCACTGTGTGGATCTGATTCATTGATGGTGCCAGTACTGCTCCTATCATTCTGAAGTTATACCTCTTCCCCAGGTCATACGTGTAAACCAGCTTTGGCTCAGCGTGCCTCTCCTGAATACCAGTTTCTAAATAAATACATTTGTGCCCCCATTAAATCCACCCTGGAAAGACTGAACCCTTCTTCAGTTCAGTTTGTAAAACTGCCTTCCCAGTACCAATCACTCTTCCATCTATTTCATCTTCTCCTTCCTCTCCCTTGAGGAAATGTATTTCTCGAATGGCATCTCTCTCACCTCTATGTTCTGGCTTGGCTCCCTTCCAAGCTATTGTACATCACTTTTTCCTTAACAATCCTCTCACTTCTTTCTGCTCAGCTGGAAAAAAAAACCACAACACTCACTTTTCATTTCACCCCAGTCCCAAGACATCTCTAAGGTAAGCCATCCTCTTTTATTAGCTCCCTCAGCTCTTGTCTAACTGACCTTCCCCATTTGGTATACTTCCTCTGCTACTGCTCTGAAATGTTTCTCCTGTAAGCAAGCCATTCATGCCTGCACCTGCTTCTAACCCCTTTTTGTCTACCTCCCTTCCCACCCACCAAGTTTGCCTGCCCAGTCACCTTACCCTCCCCATTTGCCCTTTTTTTGCTCCCTTCCCCCATGTTAAGTTATTGCTGGTTGATGCCTATCATTGTATGTGAACGTTTCCTGCACCTGTTTTGACATGCATTTAAATGCATTCATTTTGTACTGAATTACTGCTTCTATCCTGTTTTTAGCACATGCTTCAGTTGTAGGTACCTGTTTGATTCTGTTTGATTGTACTTATCATCGAGCTTTTGTCAACTTTTATGCAACTCCCCTTCCTCAAGACAAACTTGGAAATGAGATATCAACAGTGCCTGCCTACATATTGTAAATAAATGTAAAGAAACCCAATGACGTTAAAGTAAAAAAGTCAAAGGAAACAACAATAATTAATCATAGGGTCAACATTTTATGCTTTAATGTCAGTTCAGTTCAGTAAAAATACTACCGGAAGCTTAATCTGGTTCATTTTCAGTTAGTCTCGATCTGTATCCCCCCCCCCCAGACAAGGCTGAAAATAGGCAGAATTGCCTAGTCCTCCTTTACCTGACATCAAAAAAAAGAAACCAAATAAGTAAACATAATCTTTTTACAATGGTATTTCTTACTTTTTTTTCAATTTGGTCTTTTTGGGTCCCAACCCTTCTTAATCGTTGGACCCATCCACCCACTGCCTCCATGCCCAAGCTTAACCCCCCCTTGTCAGGGCCGCCAAGGGGTTTCCCACTCCCAGTGGACATCATAGGTAAGCTTCAGATTACCCCCCTGGGTCAGGGCCACAAGAGTGGGACCCCCCCGGTGGACATCAAATGCAGTGGGTGGCAAAGCAGAATGGGCTGTCATGCCAGGGGGCAGAATTTTTGTGCTGCTTTTCATTGCCCAGGGGTGGGGACATGCAATGTTGTCTACTGTCTGCCCTGCCCCCAAACGTACTGGTGCCAGCCACCGAGGTACCCCCAGCCTATGCCAGGGGTCCATCAAGCATCAGACACTCTACCCGTCCCCCCCCAGAGAAGGAGAGCAGTCTCTAGGATGCTTGATACTTCTCCCCCTGCCTGCCCTCCAACTCCTGGATCCATTCCTGAACCAGGTCACTGGCATCGCAAATGGAAATGTAACCGCTGTGCTGGTGGGCTGGCTTAATGGTATTTCTTATTTATTCAATATTTAAGTCCAGTAAAGTTAAAGCACATACAGTACCTTTTCGATACAGACATGTATCAAAACCATCCACATTCATTATACTGTACAATCCTTTGTTAAAAAACAAGTAAGTCCCATGATGCATTTACACTACCAGGATGTGCAAACATTGCAAGTAGTGCAGATGAGTTGCACCTGGGGCAGATACTGGTGTGGAAACATCTGCTGGATCATTGTAAGTCACACCACTGTGGCTTAACGTGATCTCTGTTTTGTTGGAACCATGTGCTGGTGCAGCTGTTTTATGCTAGCATGTAAACACACAGCTCTACCTGCTTGGTGCCCAGTGACGTGCCATTTTTTTTTTCCTTTTAGGAAATTCTGTACAGGGCATTACTGAGGGGGAACAACAGATAACAGTGTAAGCACAGCACTGTCAGTCTGTCATAAGCACTGTCCATTAGTAAAAAAAAAAACTGCTTTTTTTCCATCCAGATGCCCACTATACCATCCCCACCGGTTCCATGTCAATTGAGAAAAGTTAAAATAGTGAGAGCTTTTACAGCAATGGCATTTTGGTGACTGCAATCATGGCACCTGTACATATGGGCAAGCACCGAAACAGTGAAAATTTTGTAAATACATATTTTGTGGGGGTTGCCCCCCACATCCCCCTTACTAAAATAACCAACTCCAAGATCATAGCACCTTGGGGTACGGGCGGGAATGCATTGGTTGCCATTTCGGTGCTTGCCCATATGTACAGGCACTGTAATTGCAGTCACTGAAATGCCATTGCTGAAATTGCTTGTCACTACTTTATCTTCACTCAATTGACGTACTACTCATCCCCACCCCCACAGAAATGTGTTTAAAAATTCAGGAAGCACAGAGGATGAACCTGAATCAATGAACAGCATCTGTAGCGTAAGTGGCAGCCTACAGGGTTGTAGGTGAAGTGGCTAGTGAGTGGTTCAGATAGCAGCATTACAGTCAAGGTAGTGTAAGCTTGCCTTCAGTAACAGGTCTGTATTGATCAGCCCAACAGTAATTAGTTTCCTCTTCCCATAGAACTAAAAGAGGTGTGAAAGAGCCAACACCACTAAGGAGCATTCTGGAAATCATGCACAATTTTAGTCACATTTTCTATATATATAGTTTTCATCTTCTGCATATTCTTTATTACTAAGGAAATGTACTGTATTTTAACTGTAGGACTTTATCTTTTTCTGCTGCTACTGTACATGTGATATCAAAATCAGCTGTTTGTGACATCTTCATCATTTTTATAGCAACCAGTTGTGATTCATAAACGTAGGACGATGGTATCACAAGGCATCAGGAGTGGAGGAAATCCAAGGGAAAATAATCTTATTTTCAATCAGCTGTCCCTCTTAATAAAGAAGGGGGAGGATAATTACAGAAAAAGATGTGAAATTTAAAAATAAATTCAAGTAAATAATGTTTTTCTAAGTCTTTGCAGAGATATTTTAGGCTCTTAAAATATTCTTTCTCCTGGATGACAAATGTCAACTCAAAGTAGATGCAAGCAATTAAACCCCTAGGGAACCCTATAAATAGCTTCTTAAACACCTTGCCTCTTTAAAAGTTGTTTTCTTGCTTACATTAGACATTGTAAATAACTTGGCTAAACAAACAGTAAACACCTGGTTATGCTCTGTAATCTACTACCCAGAGGCTGCTAATGGTTTTAAACTCTAATGCTGAACTTCAGAAAATGGATGATTGGGCCTTTGTCCTCATGACCCTTAAACTTTTGAAAAATTTACTATGAACATACAGTAGCTAGCTCTCAAAATGCCTTATGTTTATTACTTTTTGTTTTTCCTCCATACTTGGTGGGGCAGCCTATCTTTCAATCCATTCCCAAGCCCTGGATCCAAAGCCACCTGCAGTGATCACTACTGGCCCTCAACTATCTACTTCTTATTCTTTTAAATGCTGCTCCAGATTCACTCCAAGGGGTGGAACTGGGTACCAGGGATAAGACCAGATAGTATTTACCAATCAGAGAGGAAGCAAAAACCTAAAGGTCCACTTACTGCAGATGAACAACTAAAGCATAACAGTATCATATCTCTGAGTATCACCATAGTTTCCACCTATTTGGGTTCTTCCAGTGTCTCACCTCACCTCCTCTTCCTCTGAAATAGGTGAACATTTTAGACAGTGGACTAGTAAGATCAGACTCACCCACTATCCTCTGATTGATACATGACAGCAGAGGCAAGCTGTATGATGCCACCAGATCCTATGGCAGCATCCTGCATCACAGCAGTAATATAATTTCACCCTCTGCTACGTCTAGAGCCATGGATTCCTGGCCACATGACTTCCTTCCCTGGGCCATCAGGGGGTAGTCATGTAATGGCAGGATCCACTGACCTTCTCCCAGACAGAAGGAATTTATGGCAGGTATTCAGTTCTGCTTTTGCTGCCCAATGTATAAAAAACCTGGTCTTCAGCATGATAAGCCCTACTGCTTAACATTATGTTATCAGGCAGAAAAGTACCTGGACCCAATTCTTAAAAGGTTACATCTGGTGTAACTTGACTTGCGCCAAAGAAAATGGTGCAAGTAGCAAGTTATGCCAGCAGTTGTGACATACGGTATTCTGCGAAGCAGCCTGTAACATGCCACAGGCTGCTTGCACCAAAGTGGATTTATGCCACCAGTTACACCTTAAACCCCCTGCAACATGGTGCTAGGGGTTTAAGGCAGCAGTTGCATCCTATTCTGGAAGGGCAGCAACAAAGTCCTCCAGGGTGCTATTCTCCAACAACCCCCGTGGGAAAACCATCAACGCAAGTTACACCAGCATATAGCTGGCGTAACTGTACTTACGCCACCAGAGGTTGCCTGCATGTGCAGTACACCCATCCCCCCAATGGTATGCCACCCTCCCCCAACACTGCCCTGACTCCAAAACACAAAAGCCCCGCAGAGCTAAATCTGCCCCCCCAATGCCCCTACCCAGAAACAGCATGGTAATGCCCTGTAGGGCTATCCATGCCCCCCACCCAATACCCAAAAGCCCCATAGTGCTGGAGCATGCTCCAGACCCCCAGTAGATGAAAAATAGCCCCACAGGTTGCCACATGGCCCAACCCCAAGTACATGAAAAAAAGCCCCACAGTGCTGCCGCATGTCCCTGACCCCAAGTACATGAATAATAGCCTCTCAGGGCTGCCGCATGCCCCTGACCCCATTTACCATAAAGTAAACCTGCACCCTGCAAGCTGCAAAAATCTCCCTATCCCCAATCCTCTAAATTGCATTCCATTCAGTAAGTCCCAAGTATCCCTGGTAGTCTAGTGGGCCACCCCTCCCACCCAGCAGCACTTGACCACGTGCTGCCCCCATGACCCAATTTAGGCCAGTGACTGGCACAGCACACCTCTCACCACCATGGCCAGCTGCCGACCGAACACTGCAGGAGCATGTATTGTAGATACATGTGGTATGTACAGTACACGCTCCTGCAATGTTCAGTTGACAGCTGGTCGCAGAGGTGAGAGATGGGCTGTGCCAGTTGCTGGCCTAAAATGGGTTGTGGAGGGGGAGTGAGTAACCAAGTGCTGCCAGATGAAAGGTGTGGGCCACTAGACTACCAGGGGTACTCAGGACTTGGTGAATGGCCCCAGTTTAGGGGCTTGGGGATGGGGATATTACAGCTTGTGGGTGCAGGTTTACTTTAGGGTACATGGGTTGGGGCTGTGGCAGCCCCTGTGGGGGCTTCACGGGCAGGGGGGATCTGGGCATGGGGGGGCACCTGCGCCGTTCGAACACAGGGTTGTGGCTTATGACAAATCCTTCAGGTACACCCTCTGTTTGGCATACCTGTGGGTTTGTCACAAGTCAGAGGACTCAGCTGCCAGGCCCCTGCCCCTCATAGAATCAGGCGCAGAATCCTTTGAGCAACTGCACCCCTTGCATGTCACAACTTGTGACATGCGTAGGGGTGCTTTTAGAATCAAGCCTCCTATTTTAAAATGATTTTAAAACATTTCTGTGTTGTGAAGATTAGGGTGGAGAGACCAAAAAGATGTAATGTTTTGATAATTTGGATTTTTTATGTTTCATTGTGTTTTTTAAATATTTTATTACACTACCATTTGAAAGGACTAAGCCTCGGATGCATTAAGAAAATAAACAGTTCATTCATTCATTTAAAAGTAGAGCTAATTGAACCTCTCAAAATTCAAGACTGCAAAAATGAACTGTCAAGCCAGACAAAGTCTGCTAAAGTCATTGTAAGATGTCAACTACTGTATTTCACCCTGGTTAATGTGTTGAAAACTATTATTTTGTGATTGAGACTGGACTGTAAGGGCAGACTTGATGGGCCAGTGTGGTCCTTTTCAGCAGTCAAATTTCTGTGATTCAGATTTCTGTGACTGGGAGAGTATTTGCTTTCTGCAGGTCACATCAAACACACAAGAGCAGAACGGTTCAGTGGCCTAAATTGAAGGCGATTGGTTCAAAAAATGATGTTTGTTCATCACTAACAATTGTAACGGTTTGCTGTAACAGAAGTGTTGAATACACTGCAATCATCCAACTTTGCCCCATAATGCATTTTCAAAAGGATTATTTAGCTAACAAAGTAAAAAAGAATAACTAAAGACAACAATAATGCAGCAGCCCTCAGAGAGTGGATGTTTCTGGTTTCAATAATGTAAGTCCATTCATCACCGATAAACCTTCTGGCCAAGGGTTCAAGCTAGTCTGACGATAGAAAATGCACTGACACAACAAAGTCAGTACATAGTAGTCAGCCAAAGTTTCCCCACCAAAAAATAGTTTTGTGTAAGGTTTGTGCAGCCCTAATGAGAGTATTGCAGCAGCCACAGTGAGTGAAGACTGCTGTTTACTAAGATTATCGCCATTCATCACTGACAAAGCTTCAGGGCAAGGCTTCAAGTTATTGCTGAGTAAAAGTGTTAGACATAGTGTACTTGATCAACTGGCCAAAATATTAAATGTTTGTACTCGTATAAGGCTGACAATGACGTGTGTGACCAGCAGCCTATCTGTGATAGGCCCATAATGAGTTTTAAAATTGCACACAGTAAAAATCTAAAATAATCTAGCCTTGCTTATGATGTAAAAGACCAGCCAACATGGGGCCATACAGTATTTCAGTCAAAAGAGTTGTCTGCAACAGTTAGGCTTAGAGTTCTATAGGCTGCAAGGGGCAAGCCACCATAAAAATTAGAGTCTGTCACAGATCAGACAGGCATGTGGATGAGACATTGAAAAGGGGATGGATGTTACTGCGCAGCAAGAGGAGAAGAAGAGCCAGGACATGTTAGCCAATAATAATGGCAGTGACAAAGGTGCAACAGACCATATGTGATCGACAAGCAAATGTTCTCTGATGAACTGCCCCAGTACAAAGATGAAATAATCTAGCCTTCCATATGTTGAAAAGTACCTGCCTATATAGTGTAATCTCTCTGTCAAAAACATTGTCTCCATGAGATAGTTTTGGAGTTGTACAGCCTGCATGGGACCAGCCACCACAGTGAGTTAGGGTTTGTCTCAGATCAGACAGGCATGTAATTGAGACACGGAGAAGTGTGTAGACTTTACTGGGCAGCAAAAGAAAGACAGTAGCCAGGCTATATTAGCCATTAAAAACTGATTTTGTCAAATGTGAAGCAGACCTCATGTAATAGACCAGCAAAGATTGCATTTGAAATTGTCTACAGCATACAGGTGGAATCATTTAGTTTGCATATGATGTAAAAGACCAGCCAATGTGGGGTAGTCCATAACATCAAACAGTTGTCTCCAAGAGTTAGACATGGAGTTGTACAGGCTGCACAGGTTAAGCCATCATACAAAATTAGTCTGTCTCAGACAAGACGGACATGGGAGTAAGACAATGAGAAGTGGATAAACTCCACTGAGCAGCAAGAAGTGGAGGAGAGCAGATAAGGCACCACAGCTGAAAAAGGAGGTCAGAACTAAGAGAAAATAAAATATTGGTAGCATGGAGATTCGATATTCCTGTTACTAACTATAAATATTGTGCCAGAAACCCTAACCATCCACCTCATCACCTAATGTGTCTGAGCTGGTACAGGAAACACATCTTTCATAAAACGTGGAGTGGAGGAGATCTTGTTAAAAAGGGTAGGATGATATTTAGAAAAGTGAGCATATCTACATTTGTTTTGTGGATAGGCAGTTCTTATTGTTGACTCTGACTACTCACTTTCAGGTGGGCAACTGAGATACTCAGCAGTTGCCTCTGTCATTGAGAGGCAGATGGTCTTTTTGTGATACCAGTATATTAGATTATCATGTCTTACTGCCCCTGCAACATTGTTGTCCAGATGATCCTGCACCTTTTTGTTTTCTGAAATCTCAGTCACCACTTAGTCAAACATTTATTCCCATAGTGGTCTGTCACTGAGTGATGTATTTTGTTTTTGTTTGTTTAGCAGCAGTTATTCTAGGTTGGCTAAGAACAAGGAAAAGCATCCCTCATGTTCATCATCACCACCATCAGCAGCAGCAATACCCTGAGATCCAAGTGGTCTCTTAACAGTGTCCTCCACCAGGCCTCTCACTAGGCATGCAGTTGAGGATGGTTCCTCTTCTGTTAAACCTCTAGCCTCTTTTTTTCTGGCAATAGGCAAAGATACCAGAAGGATACACCAGTCTTAATAATACTGACCATGCTTACTGCCTTTGACATCAAAGAATGTCACAAAAGTGCCCTTGAAATGAGGATCTAATAGAGGTCCAGGATGGAGTGGAACATATATGTATTTCAGAAATGCATGTTAAACCAAATAAATGTGTTCTTAGTCTTTCTACCAAACTGGAAGACGTGGTATTCTTCTTCTCCTTATGTTGGGACATCATGCAAACAAGTCACAGGTAAATCACAGCAGTAAGAAGCAGTACCTGCCTTATACTTGCTGCTTCAGCATTAATGGCCCATGAGGCCTGCTCAGAGGGCTTTGGCACACAACAAAATGTTTCCATCGATCACCATGGATTAGTGTGATATTCACCGCTTTCTTGCCAGTACCATATTGAACTGCATACCAGTGGATGATCTTCTGTTGTTCTAGCAGCTACTGCATCATGTAATACATGACATCTGAACTTGTGCCCATATCTAATTTTAAGTGAATTAGTGTGGTGGTTTTATTGCTAAGCCTTATAAAATAGCTTCCACACTTAAACAGAATGGCTAATATGACCACCAATGTTTTTGGCCACCTCACCAGGTCACAATTCTTCCCACTGCTACCATCCTGCTCTATAAATGCTAAACATCTCAACTTGTCTGGTTTATAGAGTGTGCAAAGAAAGAAAAATGTGTATTCTCCCATTCTGAAGGACTTTATGATGTCCTTTGCCTTTTCTGGCACTACAAAATGTGTCAGTGACTATGATGTCAATGACTCAGCAAATGTCTGCTTATGGCAATCTAGGAGATTTTCTACATGATACTCATGTTTAAATTTACAGATACAGTAAGGTTCAGTGGTGGCTTTCTGCTACTGTTACCACTGCCATCTAATCCAGGGGAGGAGAAAGACAAGAGAGATGAAGTTAACTAAATAGCCAGTCACTGCCATGTACTCTATGTGCTGACTGCTTGTCCACATACCAGTGGTGATGTCACCCGTCAGTACAATGGATGTTCTTACAAAATGTGACACAGTCTTGTAGACACTGTGATCAAAATCTGGCACTACCACTGTGGAGAAGTACATACTGCTTGGCATTTGGTAGCTTGGCACTGCAACCTGTATTAGTAACAGAAAACCTTTATTATCGTAAAATAAAACTGCAGCAAATCAATGACTATTATTTCCAATTATTGCTTTTGTTACTGTTTGGCCTTGAGCCAGTTGGGTTGAAATGTCTGTCTCATTTTCATAGACAGTTGACTTGTTTCACTTTTGGATTCCACTAACGATTGACTTCTTCATTTGCTGACCCTGAGGGTGGAAGTAAATTGGAATTTGGGACCTCTCTGGCATGTAGGAGTAAACTGTCTATGACTTGTTTTTTTAAATGAAAGATAATGGTGTGCTGTCAATTGAACTATGATGATGCCCTTTCTTTTTCTCTCTACAGTTAACATTCTCCTCTCCCAGCCAGTCATCATCATCATCTTCATTACCATCATCACTGCTTTGGTGGTTAATGGCACTTAGCTGCAGACATGGAGACCTGGGTTTGAATCCCATCGGCTCCCACTTGCATACTGTGTGACCTGGTATCCTGTGAAAAGGGTGACTGAAATTGAGTGACTTGGATATGAGTGACTCAGTTTCAGTGCCCGTTATGTGAGCTACCCAGAAAGAGTAGTGAGGGGAGAATGGAAGAGGTGGGATGATAGAGAATGTATGTGTGAGGTAACATGGCATAAGGCTGCCATGCTGGCTATGTGGGAGTGGTGGTGAGGGTGGCTGGCTACAGTGGGGAGGGTGTAGGGTTCAGGGCTGGAGAGGGGTACAGTATTTTGTGTTTTATGTGCGGAAGTACATTTTTTTTTACAAATTTCTCCCCCTCCCTGACATGTGCCCCCCTTGAGTTGATAATTCATAGTAAGGGGGTGTGGGTGGTAAAGCCCCCAAGCAAGGAGGGTGCAGGGGGCATAGCCCCCTCTCCACATAAATATATTAGTTTTCACCAGTGTTGCCTCGCTGGGAGTGTACATCACCATTTTGTTTTTTTGGCAATGTACACTTGCTGTAACAGCGATCACTATTTGGTGATCCCCATTATGACATGGAACTGTGTGAACCTGAGCAAGTCACTTAACTTCCTTGTGTTCCTAGGCTGCACCTGGAAACAGTCTCTGGCTTAGTGTGCTTTTCCTGGTTAAACAATCTCCCCTTTCACCTTTCCTTTCCCTTATGATGGTGAATTCATGTACTGGTCCCTGTTCTCATGCTGAGACCTAATTGATTTAAACAATTGCCTTGTAATGGTAGATGTTACCATCTGTGTGCCCACTTTACCCCACCTAAAGGTATTTTTATATATAACACACACTACATGTGTCTGTGATTCTTTATACATGCTCAAGAAATTCCTCACCAACAGCATCACTAGTTTGGTCTTGACTAGTGGTTCATTTTAGTGTGGTGGCTTGCTAACATGGCTTTGTCTCCCATATTCACATCTGTTGCTGGTTTAGGCCTACAGTCATCATTAAATTCATTAACCAACTCTTACAGCTGTACTGTATTTTCAGGGGTACTTCCCTTTTCCCTTCTGTCTCAACTGTTTTTCAGGTTGCTTACCTTGCTGTTTGGGGGACCTCTTTCTACTTTCTTTTTAAGGAATCATCTGTTTTTTCAATCTTTTATGTCCTCCAAGTCCCACCAACTCTCTAATACTCATACCTTCTCCTAAACTGCTACTGCTGCTACTACTATTACCATCACTAACTACATACTCAGAATAAGTTTCTCTTTCTCCAGGCTTCCCTAAACCAGTATCTGCTTTCTTCTTCTATTTCACTGTCTGGTACTTTTTTATTTTAGTGATTATTTTTGATGAGTCCCAACCCTTTTTTATGTGAGATACATACAACATGGAATACTTTATGGACTGGGGGGGAGGTACTAACAAGAACAAAAATGGAAAGGGACCTGGGGTAGTCATATCAGATGACCTAAAGGTAAGCAAGAAATGTGAGAAGGCAGTAAGGAGGGCTAGGGTGATACTGGGATGTATATAGAGAGAAGCATCACCAGTAGAAAACAGGAAGTTGTTATCCCTCTGTACATACCCTCGAGGAAAGGAGGGAGAAGGGGGACATGATGGAAACTTTCAAGTATCTTAAGGGAGTCAACAAAGTCCAAGAGAGGAGCATCTTTCAGAAAAAGAGATGTGCAGGAACAAGGAGGAACAATTTGAAGATAGAGAGGGGATGGCACAGGGGCAATGTGAGGAAGTATTTTTTCAAGAAGAGGGTGCTGGACGCATGGAACAGCCTTCCTGAGGAGGTCATGGGGTCAAAAACAGTGGGGGAATTCAAGAATGCATGGGACACAGATAAGGCAATTCTGGTGGAGGGGGGTAGGAAGAAGTAGGCTGTTGGTTAATTAGGATCTGCAGCTTATTCAATAGGTAGAGAAATGGGTAAACTGGGTGGGCTAAGTGGTCCTTATCTCCCATCAAAGTCTATGTTTCTATGTTTATGTTTATATTTGTTTGGTTTCCTTTGAGGGCTGTTGGCTAACCCAACTTTACCTGGTTTGTTTTTGTTGCTTCTAAGCATGCTTCCATCTCTTTCTTCCCTCTACTGCACCATTGCTATTTTACTACAGAAAGGTGCTAGCCCACATCGACTTATTGCCCTTAGAGCCCACTGCCCAGGATCCTTCTCTACTGTAATCCAAGGCTGCATGGGCTTTCACAGCTCAGTCTTAAACACACACACACCCCAAACAAATCCTGAAGCAACATTTGTGTTTTTATTTATTTACTGCAAAGAAAACATGCCCTCTAGTAGCAGGCACTAGCAGGATGCCAGTCCCCACCAACATGTTGCCTAATGCACAGGCTCCCTCTCTACTTTAATGCAAGGGGACATACAAGTAAAATTCATTTTGATTTATTGAACCCATCATGTTTAGATAAGAAATATTTTTGCAGCCCTCTTACCCTCTCAAAGTTAATACTATCCATTTCCAAGTTTCCAGCAAACTTGATTGGAGGAAAAAATAAAAATTTTAAATACGGTATTAACTTCAAAAATGTTACCCTTTATGTATAGAGTATATCATACTTATAATGCAATGAGTTTAGTAACATGTGTTACAATAGAAAATAACATCATACAGTCTAATAAGAACATTAACATATATAGTGTACAGTATATATATCTATATATATATATATATATATATATATATATATATATATATATACTGTCGCCTATGTTTAAAAACTGAATACTGAATTTACAGTATAAGGCATTTGTCCAATGCTGAAATTTTTATTGTGACAAATAACATAATCTGCATAGCAATAACAGTTTTTTTTGAAGTTGATTCATATTTCCTGTGTTGACATTAAACTCTGTTTTTGCTGTAACCTGGTGTCTCATAAACATAAAACTGTATTTTGAAAGAAAAAAAAAACAGGTGTTTTTTTTATTGTAGTCTAACAGAATTTTCAACAGTCTTGTTATGGTAAAGATATGAATAAGTACAGTACCTAAGACATCATTACTTTATGTTAAAACCCAGTTGTCACTTGATGTTCTTAGTAGCATGTGTTCTAGACAAAGTTAAAGTTGTATGAATTACATACCTATCTACTGAGTTAAAATGCATAATATCTTGTTTTATGAGGACTTCTTTGTTGATATAGCCAATGAGCCTGTGGCCATACAGCCTTGAGTGATTTTCTTGTCATTTGACTATGTAGGTTGGAGAGGTCTCCATGGCGATCAGCCAGTAAAATCAGGTGTGTGGGACTGTTTTTATTAAACAGACTTTGTTTTATTCATTTACATATTTTGGTCAGAAAGCACATAGAGCAAGTGCTTTTTTCCAGGTAGGACCTCAAGGACTTCAGAAGCATATGAAAGGGCAAGATGCTTACACAATTAAATTCATAGGAATATAATTATGTAAAAGAAATGCAAGCAGAACAATGAATATATACAGATAATAGTGTAAATACAGTAATATGACATGTGCATATTAATAACGTATTGGAAGAATCCCCAAAAGGAGAGAAGAGGTGCAGGATAAACACTGATCACTAAGGGAAATGCAGTACTGAGGTTTGAGAAGGGTGGAGATCAGAGAGGAACAGTAATCTTGCTCCCGCACCTAGCCCTTAGCTCTCACTGAACCCACAGCCCTTCCCTCCTTACAGTAGTGTGTTTCCTTTAATACACAGTACTTCCCTACTCCCCTTTTAGATGTTGCAAAATAAAATTATGCTAGCAAAATTGCTGTGAAATCTGCAATATTGCCTTGCAAAATATTTTGCGAAATTCTGCTGTTCTGAGAAATATTTTGAGGTGTGTGAACTTGCGAAATTTTAGCAACAAATTGCAAAATTTCACCCACAAGTGACAATTTTAACCATTCCACAGGCAACATTTTGCCAGTTTTGGGTGAAATTTCGTATTTTGCACCGGCGAAATATTTTGCGAAATGGGCGGATTTCACAAAGTGTTTTGCATAACTAAAGTTCTTAATTTCACACAACATTATTCCCCCCTCTCCTCCACTGGGGACTCTTAAACAATACATTATTTCTATGATGATTGCAAAGATAAGCTGTGCAAATGTTTTTACTTTTTTTTTTCATAATTTGGCACTTGTAAACAAAAAAGAAACCAATGAACACCGATCGTGGTGTATGGTACATACATACTGTACCATTTATATCAATAATCAGAGTAAAGATGATTCAGTGCTGAATTTGCATTCAATGAATGAGCTGAAATCTAGCATTTTGGACACTGGTGAAGTAGGTCCAAAGGAACTCACTTTCCTTTCAGCATTTCAGCACTTCAGTGTCAAGATGCAGCACTTTTTACAGGGAACATATACAGAACATGTCCAAGTTGCTTGCAAGCCACATGACCTGTGGCATTCAGTGATGCTGGAGATGCACTGCACACATTTGTATGCCACTTCCATATCTTTCCCTCTCTCTTTCTGGAGAAGAACATGAAGATTAAAAGGATGCATTTTACATAAAAATGAGTGACTTTTGATAAGAAAACTTTACAAATCATTAAAGAATCATGCATTATCATGCATGATAGCTAATTTGTGACATTAAACTGTGGTTTTAGGCAGGCTAGTAAAATTGTGCTTCACGGAAGAGAAGAGTACACACAGTGTGAGCCTTCATTGGCAGTTGCAGGCCCTGTAGCAGGAGCATCAGAGTGATTTTAGAGTCTGAAAAGGTGCAGAATGGAAGTTTGAAGTATTTATTTCACACATTATTTGACTACTGGTGGTGAGGGGCAGCAACATCCATCTCATTGTTATTTGTTTTGCCTGTGAGTGAAAGTTAAATGTCGTAGGCTGCTGCAGGACTCTCAGTTACAGTGAGGAGAACTCAAAAGTGCATCAACTTGATAGGTATGTGTAGGCATCTGCCACCGTGTGATGTAGAAACCATGAGGAAATAAACTGGAGAAGAGAGGGATTCAGGGAATAAGAAAGGAGCAAGAAGAGATTCCATGTGCCAGTTCTACCAAGTTGCAGTTTTGTAAGTGGTGGAGAAAGTGTAAGGACAGGGACTGGCAGTCATAGTGGGGGGAGCAGGGGCTATGCCTGAGAGAAGAACTAAGATTAGAGTTATGATAGTCCATCTAAAGAAACCACAGGTCATTCATCCCCGGAAGTCAACCAGTTCCACACCTACTGCAAGCAGCAGCTTTCACCGGCTAGGAAGAGTGATCATAACTCCATTTGGTTTGAACTGGCCCTTGGTTCTGGAAAACCCAAATCGAGAACTGAAGTACTTGATTTTAGAAGGGTGGACATCTGCACACTTGTGGGAGCTTGTTAGGAAAAAGTTAATCAGAGTGGAGAACACAGATGAGGTGGAAGAGAGATTGAGGTCAATTAACGGGTTTATTCTCAAGGCATCCAAGTTATGCATGAGAACGGTAACCAAAAATAATGAGTTCAAGAGACCATTATGGTTCTTAACAATTAGAGTCGGGGAAGTGGTAATGACCAAGAAATGCATTCTAAAAATATAAAGAAAAACAGGGAGAAGAAGAATGGAGAGAATATTTACTAAAAAACAGGGAGGCAAAAGTAGACCCAGAGTTGTGTGTTGTCAAGGGGGCTAAGACCTGAGGAAAACAGTTCTTCCAGAATATTAGGGAAGCAAAGAAGTAAGGAGGGAAATCATAAGACTAGCTGGGGAGGCAGGGTAATAGAGAAAGATGGGCAAAAGTTCACTGTCCTTAATGATTCATTTTGCACAGTTGTCAATATGGAGGACAGTGGCCCTTGCTGGAGAGTCTCATCAAAGCAGCTGTGAAGGGTGTCCTGAAGATGATGAGACAGACAATATTTAAATGAGAAAGGGTCCAGAAAGGGTTGACAGACCTGAAGATAAATAAGGCCCAGGACCCAGATGGGTTGTATCCAAGGTTACTCAGGGAACTGGCAGCAGATCTCAGTGAACCCTTGGCAGATCTATTCGACAGCTCACTAAGGATGGGGTAGTTCTGATGGATTGGAGGGTGGTGGACAGGGATTCAGTTAATTTATTTTCAGTTGAACTCTAAAACTTCCAGGAGTCAAAATCTGGAAGTCATTGCCATTTTTTGGAAGTCAAAATACTTCCAGGATACCACTTTTGGAAGTCAATATTCTTGGAAGGACACATTTATGGATGTTAATATAATATGTTAGTGGTAAAATACAATTTCTTTTAGAACAATCCATCATTTCTTACTTCCATGCCTGCAGTTTTGGAAGTCATCTAATTTTTGGTTTTACTTCTGGAAGTCAATTACTTACTTCCTCTTTATTTTGGAAGTTTTTGCCTTATTTTTGGAAGTCAAATACTCCCAAAATGGAGTTAACTGAAGTACTGGTGGTGGACATAGTTCTGCTCCATAAGGGAGGGACAAGGAACAAGGAGGGCACTACAGACCTGTTAGTCTTACCTGTATTGTAGAGAACCTGATGAAGCAACTGGCCAAGGAGGACTTTGTGGACAATTTAGAAAGCGATGGTCTTCAGGACAATAAGCAGCATGTATTCATGGCAGGGAGGTCTTGTCAAACTAACCCAATCATTTTCTTTGGATGAGGAGGGAATTTGATAGGGGCCATGCTGTGGATTGTTCTACTTGGACTTCAGCAAGGCTTTTGACTCAGTGCTTCAATGATGCTTGTTGAAGAAGATGGATGATCTGGATGCAGCTATGGTGATTGCAAACTAGGTAGGTAACTGGCAAAAGAAAAGGCAGCAGAGGGTTGTGGTCAATGGGGTCAAATCAGAAGAGAGGGAGGTCATGAGTGAAGTATGCAGGGATCTGTCCTGGGTCTGATCCTACTCATCATGTTCAGCAGTGACATTGGTGAGGAAATCCAGGGCAGTCTGTGTCTCATTGAAGATGCCACTAAGCTCAGTGAGAGGGTGGATAGGGACATGGGAATCAGGAAAATGCAGTGACTTAAAAAGCTAAAGGGGTGGTCTAATGTTTGGTAGTTGAAATTAAATGCTAAAAAGTGTAATGTACTACACCTAGGGAACAAGAACCCCAGGACAGAATACTGGATGGGTGGGATGAGACTTAGCACTATGGCTGAGGAACTGGCTACCTTGGAGGTATCATCAGTGACTCCCTCTAACAATCAAGTCAGTGCAAAAAAGCATTTAGAAAAGCGAGCAGGATGCAGTGATGTATTAGGAGGTATAATAGCAGCAGAAGGGAAATGTTAATACTTCCCCTATATAGATTGTTAGTGAGGCCACACCTCAAGTACTGTGTCCAGTTTTTAACTCCTCACCTTAGGAGAGATAGGGATAGGCTGGAGACCGTGCAGCACAGGGTAACAAAAATGATTTAGGGCCAACAGGGCAGGTCCTACAAGGAGTGCCTCAAGGCACTTAACGTACTCACTGGATATCAGAAGGTAGAGGGGAGATATTCCAATTGTTTAACCAAGTGAGAAACACTAAGCTGAAAGCTTGTTAACAGGTGCAACCTGGGAGCACAGGAAAGTTAAGTGACTTGCTCAGGGTCACGCAGTATGCAAGTGGGGGCTGGGGGATTCAAACCCAGGTCTCCAGATTTGCAGCTCAGAGCCTTAAACCACTGCGCTATACTGCCTGATATGACAAAGACCTTCAAGTTTCTAAAAGGGATTAATAATGTGAACTGTGGGGAACTATTTAGCTTGAATACTAGCTCACAGTCATGTGGACAAGAGTGGAAACTAACAAAGGGAAGGTTCAAGAGTAAAATGAGGAACTATAGAAGCATAGACACATAGAAACATAACATTTAATGGTAGATAAGGACAACTTGGCCCATGCACTCTCCTCATTTTTTCCTACCTACAGTGCCACCTCATATCCTACTTGATCTCTACCTCTTTCTCCCCAAATGCTTTCCATCAAGATTCCCTAATGCCTATCCCATTCATTCATGAACCCCACCACCATTTCTTGCGTCCACCACCTCCACTGGAAGAATGTTCTAGGGATCCACCACCATTTCTGTGAAGAAGTACTTCCTCACATTTCTCTTGAATCTAACCCCGCTCCAGCTTCATTTAATGTCACCTTGTTCTTGAGCATCCTTTCTCCTCTGAAAAATACTCCCCACCTGTACCTTATTTACTTCTATGAGGTATTTAAAGGTCTCTATCATATCCTCCCTCTCCCTCCTGTCGTTCAGAGTATAATTTCTCCTCACAGGACTTCTGATGCAGACCTAGCACCATTTTTAGTTGTCCTCTTCTGGACATCCTGCACTTTATCTATGTCCCTCTGGAGATATGGGGCTCAATTTTCAAAAGGTACAATTTGGCACAAGGTGCCTGTGCCAAAGGTGCATGATGCAAGTGGCACCTTGTGTCAAACGTTGATGCATCTTGATTTTCAAATGCAGGCTGCATCAAAATCAGGATGCCTTGCATTCAAGCTGCCTTGCACCATTCTTGTGGCAAAAGATCCCTTGCACCAGGTCACATGGGGGCTTGTGCCATGGAAAGGCTGCACCATCCCCTTTTTTTGAATTTTGCAAGCCCTACCTTGGACATATGAGGGGGATCCGCTTAGATCAGCAAGGAGGTGCTCTAAGGGCCCTGTGCCAATGCAGGATGATGTTTCAATTAGAGGGGGACCTGCCAGGAGGGGACTGGGTGCAGACAGAGCATTGGGGTGACCTAGGGGGCATGACAGAGATGGAGGAAGTGCAGGGTGGTGATGTGGCACCTGGCTGAGGTGCATTGTGCAATGCAGACAGCTGATTGGATGGCAATATGGGCAGGGTTGGCAGGGAGGGAAGCAGACCAGGCCACAGGTGGACATTGCCTTGGCACCTGACCCAGAGGTGTCATGATCCACAAACATGTATGCAGGAAGCATTGGCTGAAGGGCAAGAGCTGCCAGTGGTGAAGGGGAATATTCTCCAGGCACCACTACAGTCCCATGCCACTCAGCTCCCCCGCATTGTGGCAAGCCACCTCCCACATACATGCTTGTGGATCATGGCATCTCTGGGGCAGGTGCCATGGCAGTGTTCACCTGGGCCAGGTCTGTTTTCCTCCCTAACAGCCCTCCCTGGACTGCCAGCTGATCAACTGCCTGACATTGCACAGTGCAGCCCAGCCATGTGCCACATCACCACACTGCATTTCCGCCATATCCCCTCACCCCCTAGGGCACACCTTGTGCTACTTTTGCCCTTGTTTCCTTCCTATCATGAACAGTCACACACCCCAACCTTTACAATCACCCTACTGTTGCACCAGGCGGGGGGCCCAATCCCTGTGTCCACTTCTGGAAGTGCACCAAATGTTTGGCACAAGCCTGTGGCTGTGGCAACTCCTGGGTCTTTGGTTTTGGGACCACCTTTAATAAAATAGGGCTCAGGGTCCCTGACGTACCCAGAGTTTGCTGCAGCCCTAGAACAACACAATGTATTCTGTATGCCGACCGCACAGTGACACTGGCACAATGACTCTCCATCAGTGACACCCCAACAGGGACGGACATTGTGAAATGGGTGTTTCACACTGACAAACTTTGCAGCGATGGGGACATGTATCTAACTCCATTGTCTGTGCGACGTACAGTTAGATTTATACAGTAGGGGGTGCAGGGGTAAAAGTCCCCCATATGGGGGGATGCAGCAGCCCTCTCCCAAATTGCTCCATCCAACTGTGTCAGTTGGTGTCACAGTGTTGCCGGTCATTGTCGGGTCGCGTTGGATTTGGGGATGTCGCCGTGTGTCTGTTGCTGTGGGAAGAGGGGGTGTTGCAGTCGGGGATGTCCAGGTGTTGTTGTGGAACCACTTGTTCCCTTTTAAAATCAGGCCAGTAGTCTCCTGAACTGGACACAGTGTGTTATGCAGGGTATCACCAGCAGTCTATATAGAGGCAACACCACCTCCCTCCTTCTGCTGGTGATACCACTCACTATGCTCCCCAGCATCCCACTAGCCCCCCAAACTGCCTTGTCACACAGCTTGGCCACCTTTAGGTCTTCAGATATAATTACCCCCAGATGTTTTTCCTGTTTGGTGGTCATCGCTATCTCTTCACCCATTTTATATTCTACCCCTGGGGTTTTTGTACACTAAGTGCATTATTTTGCACTTTTTTGTGCTGAAACCCAGCTGCCATACCCTTGACTGCTCCTCAAAGTCTCTGCTCACCCCCCCGACCCGAGTGTCCACTCTATCACAGATTTTGGTGTCACCCATTTACCAAAACCTCTGTTGCCTCTCCTCTAATCAATTTCTTACCCAGTTTACTACCTTTGGACACACCCCTAAGCAGCCAGATTCCTTATAAGTCTCCTACTGTATGTGGGATGATGTTGAAAGTCTTATTGAAATCTAGGTAGACCATGTCCACCACTCCACCCTGATCTAATTCCCTGGTCATCTAGTCAATGAAATCTATCAGATTACTTTGACATGCCCCTGTCCATGACTCCATGCTGCCTCAGATCAGGTAACCCATTGGAGTCAATATATTCCACAGTCCTTTCCTTCAGCAGTGACTCCATTAACTTCCCATCACCAGTGTCAGGCTGACTGGCCTATAGTAGCCAACCTCCTCCCTGCTACCACCTTTGTGAAGCAGGACTACATCTGCCCTCCTTCAATCCTCTGGAAACCAATCCTGTTTCCAGTGAGTTATTAAACAGGTACCACCCTAAGCTTCCGCAATAGCCTTGGATGCATCCTGTCTGGCCCTATCATTTTGTCCACTTTCAGATTTGTGAATACTTTCAGGACTCTCTCATTCAAGAAAGAGCTAGCGTCCACCTACTCTAAAGCTCCTGTTACTTTTTTGTGACCCCCTTCCCTTCTCCTTCCTCTGTGAATACTGAATGAAAGTATTTGTTCAGGATATCTATCTTTTCCTAGTCCTCCCCTGCAAAGTCCCCCCTTCCCTTCTTAACTTTACAATACCTCCCCTGGTCTTCCTTTTTTTCACTTACATACCTAAAAAGGTCTCATGCTTGTTCATTACCTCCTGGGCTATTCTCTCCTCAGTTTTCACCTTTGCGCTCCTTACTTCTTTCCCTCTGTCTCCTGATACACCTCCCTAGCCTCCTTCCTCTACATCTTTGTATACGTACTGAATGCTACCATTTTAGCCTTCACCTTTTTGGCCATCTCTTTCGAGAACCATTGCAGTCTCTTTTTCCTCTTGCTTTTGCTCTCTTGCTTGGCAAGGAGGTTTGTTGCCTTCACTGTGCCCTATTAAGGTATCATCCACTGTTCCTCCATCCCACCCTGGTCATCTCTGAGGCATTCATCCATCTTTTGAAAATCTAGGAAATTATGCCTCTTGATCTTCAACCATTTTATACTGTAGACATCATTGAAGACTTTTGCAGGAACTGAAGCCCAAATACAACATTCTGTTGTTCTTCATGTTCTCCATGCATGGTCTCCCTAGTAAGTATGAGTCAGTAAGCATGCAGATGTTGACACTTTTGAAGGAGGTAGTGAGGGGTATGTGCATTTCATCAGTTTCTTAAAATTCATTGCTCAGTGGATTGTGTCCACATCAAGCAGCGCCATCACCATTCCGACCCCACCTCCGCCACCTCTAGTCCCTGCAGGAGTTATATTGAAGCAGAGAGATTTACAGAAGAACACCACTAGAGGAACTGCCTCACATAGTGTTTCAGTCATGAAGGAGAAGCACAATGGGGAAACATTTTACAAATTCATTCAATCAGTGCTTGACAACTGGCTATGACTTCATGATCTGAAGGTAGGTATGTTCATAATGGCCAGTGGGAGGAATAGGCTGAGAGACTATGACTGATGGGTATTTTTCCCATGCACCTTGTGTTGCTGGTGGTGAGTTAGCTACTTAGTGTTTGTTGATGGGGAAAGGAGGACTAGGCAATTCTGCCTATTTTCAGCCTCATCCCAGGGAAGAGGGGAAAGATACAGATGCAAAGTGAAAGCAGAGAACCAGCTTTAGCCGTTAGTATTTTTAGTGAATGGAGGAAATTGGCCAGGATGCTGGGGAAATTCCCCATCTCTTTTTGAGAAGTGCCATGGGATCTTTAACATTCACCTGAACACACCAGAACAGGCAGACGGGCTCTCGGTTTAAAATCTCATCTGAAAGACGGCACCTTAGAAGTGCAGCACCCCCCCATGATGCACTACAGTGTCAGTATTGGGATTTATACTGAGTTCCCAGTGTGGGGCTAGAACCTACAATCTTCTGATCTTCCAGCCTCAGAGGTGAGTGTGCTACCTGTGGAGCCACTAACACTGCTATCATGTGCTTGGCAAACATGCACAGCTAAAACAAATACTTGACATTATATAGGATATCACTAGCTATTTCTTATGTTCCCCAAAACATGCTTAACTTCTCCACCAGTACCAGCAGAAGCACAATGTTCTGCAGCATTGTTTAATTGAAGACATGGGAACAAGGTGGAAACCCGTCTTTTATTTGGTGGAACAGAAATCTGTGTTCTAGGCTATGGAATTTGATTATGTGAAAAGTGAGGGTTATCTGTGCAGGGTGCTGTGGTGTGTGTGGTAAAAGCTTCTTCCATGTTTAGGATCTTGTTAGGAAGCCACCAGAGATGTTAGTGTTGAATCAGCAACCCTTACCATGGTACTTTCCTTGTTAACTCTACTT
Source organism: Neoceratodus forsteri (assembly GCA_016271365.2). Classification (NCBI taxonomy): domain Eukaryota; kingdom Metazoa; phylum Chordata; order Ceratodontiformes; family Ceratodontidae; genus Neoceratodus; species Neoceratodus forsteri. The sequence continues at coordinate 138,463,894 of JADMNL010000023.1, forward strand.
GAACAACTCACATGAAGCTATTTGATATCTTCTACAAAAATCCAACAATCCAGGCTATAGGTAGTGGTCAGTGAGGCATCAGTACTGGCAGTGGTGGTGAAACTAACAGCAATGATGATGATGGTGGAGAAGGTGGTGGTGATGCCACTACTTCATTTTAGTAATCTCAACTGTAGCACAAGGAGGATGAATATTTCTTAAGGAAGTGACAGAGATATTTCTGACACAAACTGCAGACATGAGTGAAAGCATTAGATTGGGCACACAATTTAGCATGACAGCCCCACTGGATCTCAGATATAAATATATGTGCATTCCCCCTGTACGCATTGACTGCATCATATAGAAACTAGTGCATACACTTCAAATGGAGCAGCACATGCAATGTAAAGAAATAAAAACAGAACCAATCTCTTCCTGCTCATATTGATCTTCCTGTTCAGTTGACTTCACATGATTCCAGTGCCAGGCATCAACATGGTGACACAGAAGGCAACTTGGATAGTGATGATCAGGAGACTGTTTGTTAATGATGGTTGCCAACTTGCAGAATTTTGGAGGAAGGCACAGACCTCTCACCGGGGAGCATTTTTGGAGGCTTATCTAGCAGCGCCTCTGTTTAGCTGAAGTAATGATCCTATCAAATTCTAGAAAGACAGAAAAATAATTTAACCTGCAATTTTAAAATTGTGTTTTTATTTTCTCAGATGCCTTCCAACACTGGTCACTTCAGAAAGAGGTTTCAGCACAACTGGTGAGCCTGACTTATCACATTGCTCTAGGCTAGATCCTAAGAATACTGATTTCTTAGCATTTCTAAAACTTAGCTTAACATACATAAACTTCAGCTATTGATTAGATTAGTTAAAATTTTTACATGCCATATTTTCTGCTATTACACTCCTATACCTCCTACTGGAAAGTCTCCTAGACTCCCACTGGCAACAGCAGAGTCCAGCTCACCACTCCTAGCAGTGCCAGCAACACAAGGACTTTGACACACATCTCAACATCATATTCTCCTAAAGACAGTACAACTCTTATAATGTTATCTCCAGCAAGCATGATGTGATCAAGTGTGATGTGGAGCTCACACTGCATCATTATTTGTTAAATAAAACCAGTCATGTCACCTAACTCACTGTCAAGTGACAGTGCTCTCAACAACAAAAGAGTCATCAGTGATGGCCATGTTAAGAAGTGCATCTTCCTTGGTCTTGTGACTTCATGTAATCTATTAATTACAGGAATTTTATTTCCAGAAGGTGGCCATCTACATAACTACTACTTTAAACTATTACATAAATCAGTATAAAAAAACAAATATTAGAGGCCAGCCCAGTGGCATAGAGGGCTGAGGCATCACTGCTTACCTCCTGCACACCGGCAACCCATGTGCATGGTACAAGCAGGTCACCAGGGGTCAGTTGGGGAGGGAGAGGATTGAGCCTCTGGAGGACAGCTCTCCTCTCCTGGGGAGGGAGTGGGCCTGGATACTGGTGAATAGCTGTCCCCCAGTGGCAGCTGGGAGTTGGCACACTGGATCCATAGATCCAGGGAGTGGAGACAGAGCAGATGTCCAGTGTGCCACTTATAGAAGCGTGTGCACTTCGGCCATTGGCGTGATTGCACACTGCTGTGCCACACTTGGGGATGGGAGAAATGGAGGATGAAAATCCTGCCAACTGGTGAGATGATGCAGGTCCCCGCTCAGGCTCCACACCTGGCTAGCTGGAACTTCAAAGCCACAAGTTGAGTACTGGTAGATGACTGGGTGATGGGGCTGGGGGGGGCTGGTGGATGGGGACAGTTGGTGGAGGAGATAAAGAAAGTATGAAAAAAAACTTTCAAAAATAAGGCATTTACAACCAAACAAAAACAAGAAAAAAAAACAAACAACAAAACTCTACATCGATGCATGGGAACATTTTGTGAAGGTAACTGCAATGCCCTGAATTTATTGCCTTTTAATTTTGTCTGTTCTTGAATGCATATCTTTTTTGAGGGAGTATTATACATTTTGAAAAAAGATGGGACCAGTGAGAAAGTAGTAACTGTCATGGAAATAAAACAGACCATTGAAGGGTAAGATTTGAGCTCAGCAATGAATACTAACAATTACTATAGCTCAGAACTTATATGCAGCAGTCATATTTATTACAGAATGTGCTAAACCACTGCCAACAGACCAATCCTCAGCAGTGGCATGTAAGCACCACCTGCCACAAGGGATATATAGTAGTTAATATTTATTGCCAACCCCAATGCATTCTATCCCTATTTGTAGTCTGTTTTACCTTATGTCAATTACTGCATGGGGAACCAAACTGGTTTGGGCAAGTTGACAAAGCAAAATCAAATTTTCAGACACTCAGAGGAAACTGAGGACTCGATTCACAAAACTCCTGTAATTTCCACAGCCACAGGAAAAACTTGGTGCAAGTGGGTTGTCACTTGAAGAATCACAGTTTCTCTCACAGCAATGATATTCTTAAAAATGCAGTTTGTTTATGACTGGCTCCACAATTTAGGGCAGCTTGCAGGTGGTGTTGCCATGGAAATAGCCACAGCTGTGGAAGAATGTTACAGCCAGTGGGACCAGCCATAACTTCTTCCACAGATGCTGTGGATGTTGGTAGCAATCTTCACATCTGCAGAGCTTTCAGTCTGCAGCTGGAGTTGCTATGTGGGTCTTAGTCCCAAAAACATTTGTGATTCCAGCCCAGTGCATGCAGGTCATTTTGGGTTTTGCAGTGAGAGGAGGCAGTGTGTCAAACATTAGTCATAAAGAGAGAGAGAAAAAGACCAATGAATTCAACAACAGAAAGACAACAGAATAGTGCAGACAGACCTTCATTGAATCTGGCATGCTTTTTGGTGGGACACAGACAGCATGTGTAGGATATGTGATGGGGTCCCAGCCATCACATCCACCTTTTTGGCTTGAGATGTTATTTTTTTGTAATTATTTTACTTGCCTACTTGGTGTTATAGCAAGCATCATGGGACCCAAGCCATCCCACACACTCCTGCCTGACTGGCCAATTACTTCTTTATTTTTTGTGTTTTCTAACTTATTTTTTTTAAATCTGGTTGACCTTGCCCTCCCACAGCATTGCAATTGCATTTTTTGTTTGCTTTTTATAGAGCTGTTTGGCCCCAACCATCACCTACTCCTGCCATAAAGCCCATATGTCAGTCCCCAGCCCCGTCTTCATCACCCATTATCAAGCTGGTGGGGATCTACATGGTACACGCCACCTGAGTTCCCAAATTGAAAAACACATACAGCAATACATATGATGCAATATACACTTTGACCACTCAAGAAGGATTTTTTTTTACTTGATCTTTCTGCTTTGGCTGCTAACCTTTGTCCTCTGAATTCAAAGAAATAAATCATTAAATTAAATGATATCATCACCAGTGTCTTCAAATACCACCAAGGAAGTACCCTTATAAGGAGACACCTCTTGCAGTTGTTCATCATCATTGCTATCATGTTCCTACCACTGTTCACTGATCTGGTAAGAGAATTTGTTGAGACTGACTTTTAGGATGGAAAAGCACTGTACATTTTCTGAAGTAAGCCTTGTTTGTCCGTCAGAGAATACATTTGTAGCTGTGCTAAATATACGCTCACAGTAAACACTAGTGGGACGGCAACTAACAAGTTTAATAGCAAAGGCAGATAGGCCATGTTTTTCTTTTCCAGCCAATACTCAAAAGGATCATCAGTCAGTAGAGTCATGTGATGCTAGAAGAAGAGTGAGCAGCGTTTTTGAGGTGCTCCATCAGGCCTGAGAATAAATCTCCCTTTTCCGACCTAAAATCTCTACAAGCCTCAAAATCACTTTGTTATTTTGCAGTACTGTCTGGTATTTGCAAAGATGGAAGATCATCACATGGATTTACCTTCCAATGCCACGTTACCTCAGTCAGAAAACTCTGATGGGGATTTGGAACAAGTGGAGGGCCTGGAAGCCAAGAGGTTGCATAGAAGTACCTCCCCGTCTGCACCGTCTCCTGCAGCTGCAGGGACTGTAACTACAGACCAGATGTATGCAGAGCTACAAACTATTAAGACTGTTTTGTTCACATTGATCAAGGAGTTTAAGGAGAGGAAACCCCTGGTAAAAGATTTAGCATAGAGGGTTTCCTACTCAGAGGCACAAATCTCTTCTACTGAAAATAGACTATCCAAAATGGAGCCAGTGCTTGCAACAGTTAAGTGCACCATTAAGAAGCTAGAGGAGAAAGTAGACAGCCTAGATGTTTGCTCCAGGATGAATAATCGTGTCCTTCTGGGGCTCCCTGAAGGTGAAGAGGGCTCATCTCCTATTGAATTTCTTCAGAAGCTCTGTACCCATGTTGCTGGCCCCTCTCCAAATGGCCCAACATATATTATTGAGAGGGTGCATCGCGTGATCCAACCCAAGCCTGCATATGGTGATCCCCCCAGTCCCATCATCTTTAAGGTCCTTAAACTACCTGGATTGGGATAATCTACTCTGCACCACCAGGAAGCTAGAATAGGTAGAATGGGTCAAGAAGAAAATTTGCTTGGTGCCCAATTTAACTTATAAGGTAAGGCAGGACCGAGCAAACTTTCGACCTCTACAAACCAAGCTGTGCGCTGTGAAGATACGGCACAAAATGTTGCAGCTACTGAGTTTGGTAAGCTGCTACTGGAGCTTTTTGGGAAAGGAGGGAAAGCACTGTCTTTTATTTATTTGGTGAAGATGACAGTTTTAATTCACCACAGGCAGCATGATGTGATCATGGAGCTACACTGAAGGAGCTATTATTTTGAAATGCGGCTCTGCTTTTTTCTACCATCTGCAGTATAGATTAAGATTGGTAAACACACTATTTTGGTGGATTTTCCATGTGTTTATGGGTCGAAAGGTTATTTGGTTTTGTGGAACTTCTTTTTTATTAGACCTAGACTTTATAGTTAGAGTTTCCCCAGCACATGAGTAACCTCGGCATTGAGAGACCCTTATCTACAATGAGCTGTTTTGTTGTCTTCTCTCTGTGGATAAGTAAAGTGGATCTCACTTTATTTCTGATTCACTAACTTTTATTTAGGTGACCAAACTATTCTATCTAACGTAGACTGTTCTGGAACCTTCTATGATGCAGACGGCATTTTGCCTGGGGTTTGACTCTCAGTTATGACTATATTTGGAACATGTCCTCATGGAGTGATCCTGGGTGCCTCGGGAGCAATGGTTTAATTTTGAGCATCTTTTTTAGAAATGTGGACATTTTCTTTTTTCAGGATTTTATGGACATCTTTGAGTTCACTTTCAACTTATGTTTATGTGATGCATTGTGATTCTGTTCATTTGTATCCCCAGAGCCTTTCAGTTACAATTGCTTTGAAGGCTATAGTTGGGTGTTAATTTTTACTGCCACTTTATTACATGTGATATAATGAGTGGATGGCCACTGCTCACTTCTGTGTCAAAGAGTTGCTCAGCCTTGGTATGTTTGTATACTAGAAGTAGATAACACTGTTTACTCTGTGCTAACTATGTTTGTTTCAGGTTCGGAGATTTGGGGTTGGAAGGGGGAGAGGGTATAGCAATTTATCTCATTTGACTTATCTTTTTCCTCTTCTTCCATATTTGTTATTTGACCTAATTGCTATTAGACTAGAGTCTCCATATTTTTTTATGCGGCAGTTGTATGTTTCTATTCTTTCTTTTATTAGACATTGGCTTAATTAATGGGAAATCAGTAGCTGCCATTTATATTTCTCTGTTTAATTATTTGGTATCAATTATCACTTTTGGACAGGTCTAATTGAGCCCAGTATATGGGGATATTTTGGGTAATGACATTAAGACTTTGGTTTCTCTCAGAGTCTGATGGAGGCTGTTCTGCCACAGGCACCACCACACATTAAGGAGAAGGCTTTCAGTCTGTGTGGTAAGTGGGTTTGGGGGATGGATAGGGTAACTCAGTTCTTGAGGGGGGGTTCTAGATGGGTTTTTAGGGTTGGGGAGGAAGAATGGTTGTGTAGGTGGAGGTGAAAGGTGTCTGGGTGTAGGGGAACCAGATTATAGGTTGTTTTGGGGTTATATACCATGGCAGACTGCTGGAATATCACATCCTGGAATATAAAAGGGGGGGACAGCAAGAAATACTGTATTCTCAGACATTTAAATCAGTATCACCCTCATATAGTTATGTTGCAGGAAACTCTTTTACCCATTGATAAGCTTAATCATCTAAAGAAACTCTGGGTGGGCCAGGTTTTTGCTGCTTGTTCCTGTGCCAGACACAGAGGAGTTGGAATTTTGATCCACAAATCTGTCCCATTTACTTTAGTTTGGGAGTGGAGAGATGTGGAAGGGAGGTATATTTTGATTCATGGCCTTCTTGCTAATGTAGAAATGGTATTGGGCTCTATTTCTGACCCTAATGACAACTCTCCTTCAGGTGAGCAACCCCTGGCATCAGTATTAGCCTCATTTTCTAACGCCCCCTGCTTTTTAAGTGGGGATTGGAATTTAGTTGTCTTCAATTACTTGGATAGATCCTCTCATAGGAAAGTGGGCTTGTCACCTGCTCAATGAGCATCAAGGGAGTTTATTTCTGATCTGAGTCTGGTGAATCCTTGGAGATATTTTCATCCAGAAGAGCAGGAATATTCATTTTATTCTCTGCCCCACAGAGTTTTCTCCCAACCAGATTATTTTCTTTTTAGTAATTCCATTGTGCAAGGGGTGGAGAGCAAAGGTTTACTTCCTTGGGTTTTGTCTGACCACTCCTCTATATGGGTCAAGATTTTTCTATCCCATTGATCCTCAGGCTCTGGCACTTGGACCCTAAATATCCAATTATTTATGGATAATTTTACTGTAGCGCATATGAAAAATTATGTCCTTCAATCCTGGGCTGAAAATAGTACCTCCATTGAGGCTAAGAACATAATGTGGGGTGCTCTAAAGGTGGTATGGGGGGGGGATTCATTAGACTGGCCTCAGTTAAGAAAAAGAAACGTAATGGTCAGGTCAAGGAGTGGTTGTCCTGAATCAGACACTTAGAATCCCAGCTACCCAGAGCCTCATCAGCTCTCTTATGGTCAGAGCTAATCTCTCTATAAACTAAATACGCAGCCTTTCTCCTTGATAAAGTAACCTGTTCAACCACAATGTGGAAGGCCACTTTTATTGGGCAGGGGAAAAGGCAGGTAGACTGCTCGCATAGCGACCGAAGCAACAAAAAGCAGTCAGGTGGGTAAATGCCTTGGTTGACTCAAGTTTGGGATCTATAGCCTCTGACCCCACAAAAATAGTAGATATTTCAGGAATTTTTACCAATCTCTGTACACTGCACCCCTGGCAAAGCCTATCTATCTAACCTTGTTAGCAGACTTTCTCCATGATGTTTATTTACCCATGCTTTCAGAACATCAAAAGGACACTCTAAAGGGACGGTGACAGAGAGGGTACTCATAGCAGCCATAGATCACATTTCTCCTGATAAGGCCCCAGGCCTGGATGGCTATGTGCCCATTTTTTTATAAAGTACTTAAAATGGAGTTGGCCCTCTTTTTATGTGAGGTGTTTAACCATTATATTAGCAAATCTGTCCTTTTTTGAGGCCTGTATAGTGGTTTTGCCTAAACCGGGGAGGGATCCCACCTTTCTGGACAATTACAGACCTATATGCCTTTAAAACATAGATGTGAAAACTTTAGCAAATATATTAGCGTCCAGACTTAAAAACATATGGGCAGATTTGATTGGACAGGAACAGGTGGGCTTTGTCCAAAGGCGGCAGTCCAGTGACCATTTTTGCAAGATTCTCCATCTCATTTTCATGTCTGAGGAGGAGAGCTCTGGTTGGGTGCTCATCTCACTAGACACGGAGAAGGCATTTGACCAGGTGGGGTGGCATTTTTTATTCAATCTTTTACCCAAATATGGCTTACCCGATGATTTGTCAAATGGATTAAAATACTTTATATCTGCCTCCCAGCAAAAATATTCAGTAATGGAGTGCTCTCCTCAATTTTTTCCCCTGACCAGGGGCACGACTAGGGCTGTCCCCTTTCCCCAGTGCTTTTAAATTTGTACATAGAGCCTTTGACTAGGAAGATCAAAGCTTCCCCTTAGTAAAAGGAATTGGGATTGGACCTTATGATTTTAAGCTGTCAATGACTGCAGATGACATGCTCTTACATCTATCCAACTGGCATCTATTTCTCCCTGCAGTACTGGATCTAATTTCAGAGTATAGTGTCCTATCAAGTTATAAGTTAAATACCATTAAGACCACGGTTCTGTCCCTCTTGCCAGAGTGTACTCGGGCCGAGGTCACTGAGTTAGGATTGAAATGGGCTCCTAAATCCTTTTCATTTTTAGGAATAAAGCTCACCAAAGACCTTTCAGCTTTAAAGAAATTAAATCTAGATGCAGTGGTCTTCCAAACAGAGCAAGACCTATGAAGATGACAACATGTGCCATATACTCCCTTGGGAAGAGCAAACATCTTGAAGATGGCCTCCTTCCTCAGACTATTGTATACCCTTTCAATGCTAAATCTTCCTCTTTCGAGGTAATGGTTTGCAAAACTATACACGACATGGTCCAAGTTTCTGTGGTTGGGGAAACATCTTATATGAGAGTATGACAAGCTCTGTCAGCCTAGGGACTTGGGAAGTTTGCACCTTCCTCACCTGTTCCGTTACTATTTGGCCTTTTGTGGGGTAAAGTATTTTTTATGGCCCCACTCTTGAAATGCAGATTTAAAGATCCCTGAATGGTTGAAAATCGAACAGGCCAGACTAGAGCCTTTCCACATCTCACTGACCTCCTTAATTATTCACCTCTCCTACCCCCTTCCTCAAGGGTTTCCCCCATTGGGTGGTCATTGCAGGCCCACCAGCATTTATGTTAGTACTTTAAATTCTTTGCCAGGAGAGATTTGGGACAGCCACTCTTCAAGAACCTGAATATTCTTATAAGTAGCAAACTGATTGTACCAACTTTTTTGGCAGGATCTGATGATATCCTCTTTGGCGGATTTCATCAGACAGGAAACATTTTTAACTCCTTCAGAATTTGGAGTATTTTTTCATGTCCCGAATTTAAATTTTTTAAAATGTAACTGGTGGGTTACCCCAGGGGTCAGGTTGATGGTATTTTTGTGTTATAAGCGCTTTGCGGTGCCTCCATATGTAACCCCCTACCTTGGGACCTGGGTTCGGGGAAAAAACTGCTGCTCTGTATTTTGGTTAGGTTTGACTTCTAGTCAGGGGCACCCAAGTAACTCCAGACACAGGAAGCAATAACTGTAATGTCCAAACCAGGATTGAGATTCTAAAGTGTGGCTTTTATTCACAACCAACAAAATAACAAAGCACAGATGGACCCCTACTGGGCTACACTCCTGGTAATGCAGATTTATGGAGGTCAGAACACATCCTCATACACTGTAGCCCTCAGGCTTAGAAACACACTGGGCACTCAGCCTGAACTTCTACTCTTCTCTGGGTTTCCCTGGCTTGGCTCCCTTGCCAGCCCTTGGACTACCTTCCTTCCATGGCTTGGCTCTCATGCCAGCCATTGGACTACTTTCCATATAGCATGGATCATATCTCAGTGGCTCCCTAAACCACCTCTGAGCAGTTCTGGCTCCATCAGGGAATCTTCTTCAACTATCCCATGTCTGGGTACTTTCCTCAGGCACTGGCCAAGTACCTGAGAGAAAGTAGCAGGAGTCCCAAAGTGAACCCGTAGAGGTGACTCTGGCCACGCCAGATGGGGGGTCTCCCACCTCTTGCTCTCATCAATCATACCCAGCCATTCCTCTGGACTTTAACACCTCATCTCTGAAAACACTTTACTGTGTAGATTCTCTTTAAATGTATGTCACATTTAATCTACCGTTTCTTCCATCCCACATGTGCTGAACTTGAAACATACTTAATGAGTGGCTGTGTCCATTTCTCTAGACCCCCACAGAGTTAAGCAGTCCAATTCCCACAACTTTCAAAACTGTACTTAGCTTTTTTTTTCCTGACCCCACAGTAACAGTCACTTAACTTCAGCTTGTGAAAACACATTGACCCTTTAGCAGAGCAAACTCACCCCTTGGTTGCAGGTGCCCCACAGGCTTTTTCTCTTCAAAGAAATCTCAACAAACTTCTGGTGCCTCAGCATGAACCTAGATTTAGGCAGCTTCTTCCTCCTCTAGCTAGACCAGGGGATTGCCCCGGGAAGTAGGCAGAATCCTTCCCCCCATCCCCACAGAGATGGGGCCCTGAACCTTTGCAAGCAGTCTCTACCACTTCACTTGGTTCTTCTTGTGTTCCTCTTCAGGTGAGAACACACACCTCTGAGGGCCTGCAGCTGCAGCACACCTCCTCCCTCTTCAACACTCTACTACAGGACTGACTTCAAATTCCCCAACATTCTATCCTAACCTCCAGCCGCAACATTTCAGTGTGGCTTATGCAGCTGCAACAGTTCTAAAATGATGTCATCTCTCAGTCTCAGCTGAGATTGAGAACAGATTGAGGCAGTGTGAAATAGACTTAACTGAAATTTTACAAGCTGCCTTCCCTGCCTGCCACTAGGTCTAACTGGGATTCGTGTAACCCCGGGTAACGGGAGGGGGGGTTATAAAAATATGCCCAAATTAAACATTGTTTGCAATCCTTCCTAGGGAAATCACCATGGTCTGTAGATAGAGTGATATTCTTCCAAAATGTATCCAATCTAGCTGTACAAACTAGACCAAAATCTAAGGTCTATAAAGAGTTTGAAAGGCAGGCCTGGATTCTTTGCTCTCCTATAGCCTTTTATTGGCAACAGGCCACCAATGTAAATTATGACCTTGGCAGGTGGAAATAGGTTTGATCCAATGTTTATTGGTATGTAAAAGAAGACAGATTAAGACTAGTTAATTTTAATATATTACATACATCTCTATTACACTCCTTCCAAACTCTTTCGTATGAGCAAATTGACTAAAATCCAATGCCCTAGGTGTCTACAGGATTAAAGGATCTTTGCAGCATATGATTTGGGCTTGTCTGTGTGTGGAATCATATTGGCATACTGTTGCACAGACAATGTCAAACTTTTTTGGTCATACTAGATATTTCACTTTAGAAGTCTGCGTGATAGGTGACTATACCAATATTGGCTCAGCCAAAGATAAGGCTATATGGCATTATTCAGGGCGTTGACTAAGTTACTAATAATGAGACACTTCCTTTCCAGTAATATTCCTCCGATAAGGGAATAAGGAAGTCTTCTTAGGTTTGAATACAAAAAGATCAATTGCAGTACAGCATCATCGGTTATCGCAGTTTCTATCTATATGGGATCCATTTCTCTCTTTTATTGCTGGGAAGTGAGGTACTTTTTTAAGTGATGGTATCTCATTTCCCTCTTGAATTGTATATTTATTTTTCATTTTGCTTCATCTGTTATATTAGTTATACAACACCTCAACCATTTCTGCTTCCATTAAACTTCTCAGGGACTTCTTTCTCCTATTTGGGGATGGGTGGGGGTGGTTAGGGCTGTTGGAGAGGGTACTCTGCAAGAAAGTGGAAGGGTGGGAGATCTCTTGATCATTGTGGTTTAAGTGACATTGCTTATTGGTGGTAGTTTTCTCTGTTTGGTGGGGAGGTAGGGGGAGGGCTACAAGGACTGCTGGAACCACATGTCTGTAATATGTATGTTATTTTGTTCTCTTTGTATACTTGAAATTTTAATAAAGTATATCAAATTGTAAAAAAAAGTCTAATCTGTAATATTAATGAGTGGCTCTCATAAATAGGCATCCACAATATCAGACAAAGGGGGTGGATCCACAACAGACATATCTGAATTATCAGTTTCCATGAATTTTGGCCAAAAAGAGTGAGAGTCATACGTGTGCTTTTCAGAATGACTTGCCTTTTTCAAGCACAGTAAAACAGGACTTTGTGCAGGACTACCCAATGTTGATGAAGAAGTACATGGTAGCCCTAACGGGAAATTATTGCTGTCACCTCCAATAGATGTTACATCATCAGATGCAGCATCCACATCATGTGATTCACTTGTATTGTCAAACACAGTCCTGTCCTTTTCCTGTGCAACTGCTGAAATCAGCATGTTTTTGTACTCAAGATATGAGTTACCAAGATCTGAAGGAGGCAGCTATTGCAACTTAAACTGAGGGTCAAGATGAGTAGAAAGAAGAACATTTTTGTCTGCCTTGATATTGTGAAGTCTTCTTCAGTTTTGAAATTGCTGTATCTGCTGGTCCCTGAGAGATACACCAGACTTGTCTCCTTTTTGGTCAAAACCTCTGTGCAGCCTCTTGAGTTCCTTGTTCAATAAATTTGTAATGGGAATAACCTGGCTTAGATTAGCATTTGCTTTGATAATTTGTTGAGTTGTTTCCTCAGCGGGAGTCAAGAGCAATGTAATATGCTCCATGAGGTCTCACTGGAATGAATTCAGCACAACACCATCTGCTACATTGTGCTGCATGGTATTTTCATGGACAGCCTTCTTTTGTGTGAGAAGTCTCTCACACATGTAAAATGTTTCCATCATTTTGGAACATCTTGTTTTAGTTGTATTGGGAAGCCATTTTGTTTTCTGGAGGTCAGCCACGATACCACGTAATTCTGCAGCGTGACTAAAATGGCCACAGATTTTCTTTGTGGCTCCCACTAGTGTTGTGATACTGTTGTCACTGGAAAGGAAAGCTTGTAAAACATTTCCATCATTTCAGAACACCTTGTTTCAATTGCTGTGTTGGGAAGCCACTTTTTTTCTGGAGGTTAGCCAAGATACCATGTCCTTAACACAAAAAAACCCCAAAAATATGTTATTCTCACACACAAATACTCCTCTCCTCAAAACCTCCCCCCACTTAGTATTACATGTATGAATGGGGATGCCCTTGTATCTGTCCACACCTTTAAATACCTGGGCATCACCCTCGATTCCTCACTTTCCTTTAATATCCATGCCTCCGCTATAGTTAAATCCCTGAACCAACAATTAGGTCTTGTCTATCATATTCATCCCTTTCTCACCTCTGCCTCTTGCCTTAAAATTGCTTCCTCCTCCCTTCTCCCTGTCCTAACCTATGATGCTCCTCTATTACTATCTACTAATGTCACTGCCCTGTCCCTCATGGCTCAGGCATATCATAGAGTAGGTAGGTTTGCTCTGGGGGTCAGTTCCCATCACCATCACTGTGACTTCCTATCTGCTTTATGCTGGCTACTGTATAAGTCTAAACTGAGGTATATCATCCTGTGTCTCATGCATAAGTTGGTCCATAAATGTACCCCTTCCTGTTTCAGTGAAATTGTCCACTGTAGACAAGCCCCTCAAGCTTTCAGATCTGCCTCATACGCCCTTCACATACGACCAAATCTGTGACTTGCTACTGCCCGTAAGTCCTTTGCATTTGCAGCAGTGTCTGATTGGAACTCCCTTACTCCTTCCATCCTATCTTGCTTCACACTTCCCATGTTTCAATCCAACATGCTTGCCTTTCTCTCTGTTGCTACTGTGAGCTCCTATATCAGGTGATGCCTAACATACTTCTACCTGATGATATTCCTGCCCTGCAATGTGCTCCTACATCAGGTGATGCCCTTCATACTTCTACCCTGCTGTTATTACTACTCTGCTGTTATTCCCACCATGTCTTCCTGTCTGACATCATACTCTTGCTTCACTCCCTGCCTTCCTCCTGATCAACCTTTTGTACCTTTCTGCATGTGATCTCATGGTGTGACTTTTTAACTTAATATTTTAGATTTCTAGCCAGGTAATTGTTATATGTGTTTGCTACCATTACTGTATTTTATTGTGCTTTACTATGATATGTTTTTGCCACTGTAATTATCCCTCTGCGATAATGCACTGTACTTGTAATTCATCTGTCTTTGTATTTGATCTGTAATACACTTCTTATGTTGCTCTTCCAGGTCATCCCTGAAAAAGGGACTGCTGTTGTCTCAGTGGACTTATCCGGTTACCAAAATTCAAATAAATAAATTGTACTAACAGATTTAATGAGGATGTAAAGCACGGAATGTGAGTAAAATCACCACGTTTCAGTGTGCTAATAATATTGGCGCCATTATATGAAACCACAAATTCAGTAGTGAGTCCCATGGACAGAAAATTTTGTCATGCAGCTCTTCCAAAATATTGTCAGTGTTGTGATGCCTACCAAACATTCTAACACCAAAAGCTACCATTCTTTGTCTGCTTCCTGTATGAAGACGTTCACAACATCCATTGTGCTGTGATACACAAACTGTATAATCAGTGGTTTGAGAACTAGTCCACATGTCTGTGGTCAGGTGCACAGAGCCATATTCACTGTCTTGATGAGCCAATTTTATTTTACTTTGCATACATTTGTACATTTTGGGAACAGCCACAGTTGCAAAATATGTACAGCTTGGTATGTTGTAATGTGGAACAAAATATTTTAAAAGGGCTCTAAAACCATATTCTCCACCACAGAAAAATGATTGCAGGTCCTTGACAATATATTCAGCTGTTAACAGATTAATTTTTAACGTGAGTTGATGTGATCTGCTCTAGGCAGTTTTTTTGTTCAATCATCACAGTAATGGTCTGCTCTTTAGCTCATGTGAGGGGGCAAAAATCATGGGATTGCAGTGGTGAAGTTGTAGCTTGTCCAAATGTTTTTGTCAGTGAAGCCAAACATGTTTTTTTTTTCTGCTCTGTCTCTCAGTCTCTTCACCATCACTATTGTCTGTAGGATTATTTTCATCAGATATATTTGTCCCTTGCCCATGACTGCTGCACAGCCAAATGGTTGGATGTGCTCTTTGCAAATGCCTTTTTAGTGATGTTGTCTCAAATTGACCTCTCACTTTCTCCTTGCTAACTTCTCAATGACAAAATGTGCAGACAACAATGAATTCATTTTTGGGACTTGTATGAAAATAGCTTCACACAGGTGAGGTGAAACGTTTTGTCATCATGTCACTAACTGCAGCAATCTTGGTTGTAGTTATTTCTGACCCTGATTCATGCACACTGTGGCTGTCCCTAGAAGAGTTACCATGATTGATTGTTTTTCCACTACTGGCTGTGGCTATTGGTTGTCCTTATTATATGTGTTTTTTTTCTTTTTGGGAAGAGGAACCCAGGTGGCATCCTCTACCTCATCAGTAACACATTCTGATTCATCACCTTTGTAAGAGCGTAACTGTGATACATCATAGGTTTATAGGTATTTTACAAGTCTACGTAGCTGAAACAGCCATTTAATGACTTACTACTAACAGTGGATGTATTTTACTTTTATTCCCCCCATGTAGGAATCCAGCTGGAACTTAAAAGATGCCATACTAGGAGCGCCCACCACCCTCTGGTTAAACCATTTTCCTCTTTTTGAGGTCTTATACAATTCTCCCTTCAGTTGGCAATGATGCCTGCGTGTACTTCTAACTGACATCTCCCTTCTAGAGAGACCAGATGTTTCCAAAATTGCCTCATCCTGAAAAGTCTTACAGACATAGTACAGATTTCTCCTTAGCTTCCAATAAACCATAGAGAACATATCCAGTTTTTTCAACCTATCTTTACAGGAAAGCCCCCTTGCTTTTGACACTTTCCTAGTTAGTGTCCACTGAACTCTGTCTACTGCCATTGAGTTTTCAACATGTTGTGGGGTACTTAAAGGGGTGCCATACAGTAGTAGCCACAGACATTGCCAGCTATTTCCAGATATTTCACAAAATTTCTAAAGAGTTTCTCTCTACTGCCTCTACTGTGGAAATGCAGAAAGCAGGAGATTTCTCTAGAAATATTACAGAAATTTGGGGAAATAACTGGCAATGTCTATAGCTACTATTGTACTCTGATATTGGTCTTACCAATGAGCAATAGAGTGGAACTAAAATCTTACCCTCTCTATCCTTATGTTTCTAAGTATATTACCCAACACTCTGTTTGCCCCACTAACACATTCCTTGTTATGTTCAGAAAAGCTTAGTGTATCTGTTATCCATACCCCAGATCCTTTTCACTATCTGTTATGTCCAATACTATGTCATTTAGTTTATATGTTGCCTTTTGATTATTACCCCCAAAATGCATTACCTTGCACTTCGGATTATTGAAAGCAAGCCTATTATCAGCTGCCCAAGTTTCAATCATCTTGAGTTGTGACCGAAATTTCATTATGATTGTGGACTTGTTCTTGTACATTTACAACCTTTTCTTCATCAGAAACACTGCTTTCTGATGAAGGAGCATAATATGTATGAGTGGCATATCAATGAGTGCCATGTCTAGTGATACCAGATAGAGCCTTTTCCTTAATCATTGACTTTCTATGTCTAAGTGTTTTGGCTACCTATCTTTGTGTTTTACTTTTATGTGATTTTCAATGCCAACAGTGCTGCACTATTTTGATCAGGGGATTCACCAACATTCTTTTCTCTTTCTGGTTGTGTTGTTTCAACTTTTTCTGGTTGTGTTGATTCATTTTCATCAATTGTATTAATGATATCTTCAGCGGTGAATTCCCTTTTTTTCTGAATTTGTTTTTGGAAAATATTTTTATTGTTACGAATACTAATTTTAATCATACTGCTAGTGCTGGCCACATGTTCCATGTCCATAACAGACTCTTATTCTGAATCCATTTCTTTTGGTCTAAATGAATTGCTTTGTTCAGATGCTGAGATAGGCAACATGGAGTCTGAGACATGACATGCCCCTCTCAAAATAGGTGAGGTACTATATGACCTAGTAGTGATTCAAGCACAGAGATAGGCAACACAGAGCCTGATATATGACCCCCCCTCTCAAAATACATGAGGCACTATATGATCTAGTAGTAATTCAGGCACACGGATGGACAACATAGAGTCTGAGACATGACACTCCCCTCTCAAAATATGTGAAGCACTATATGACCTATAGTAGTTTAGGCACAGAGATGGGCAATACAGAGTCTTAGATGTGATAACCCCCACTCAAAATACATGAGGCACTATATGACCTAGTAGTAGTTCAGGCACAGAGATGGGCAACACAGAGTCGACACTACAGCAGTATGATCTAGAAGTAGTTCTGTTACAGAGATGTGCAACACAGAGTCTGAGACATACTGCAATGACCCCCTCTTTCACAATTTGTATGGCACTATGATGTAGTAGTAGTGCAGGTACAGAGATTGGCAGTACCAAGTCTATAGCAATATGACCTTTCAGGGTAGAAAAGAGTTGAGCAAGGCAGAGTCTGAGATGTGGGGGACACCCCTCTTCAAAATCTGTATGGCTCTGTATGCCCATCTTCAAAATTACTGAGGCACTATGACCTTCAGACAGAGCTTTCCTGCTGCCCTGTCTTACTCTGCTCCCCTTCATATTTTTTTTTAATTTTCATTTTCTGCACTCTGCTGTTGTCTGCTGTTGAATTTGTTGGTCTCTCTCTCTTTCTCTCTCTCTCTCTCTGACTAATGAAAACAAGTGTTTTTTTTATTTTTTTTACTGTGAAGTCTGTAATGTCTGCACTGTGCTGCTGTCTACTCTGCACTCTGCTGTTGAGTTAGTTGGTCTCCCTCTCTCTTTACTCTCTTCTAACAAAAGAGTGGTATCAAAAGGTATTAAACCTTCCAGCATCACCTTTTTCTAAAAAAAAAATATTTTAATAAAGTACTCTGCAGTCTTCTGCAAAGTCTACACTTTGCTGTTTGTCATCTGCTGTTGAATTTGTTAGTATCTCAGTCTCCACTCTTCCCCTCTCCCACTTCCTCTCCATGTCCCTCTGTAACAAAATGAAAAATGTTTTCACTGTGTTTTTCTTAAATCTCTCTCTACACACACACGCACACACACACACACACACACATACTCCATTGAATGCAAAGTCCCTAATGCACTTGATACTCAGTCTCCTAAGGATGTTCTGTGGTGGTTGACATAGAGAATTGGCTAAAATATGGGTCAGTCACAGAACACAGACCCTCATTGGTTTGCTTCCTTCAGCGCCCCAGGATTATGAGTGTCTGCCTTTGTTGGCCATGAGATGGTCCAGGGACTTGGGAGTCTTCATCAGAGACTGGGGGGAAAAACTTTTTTTTACTATTTTCTGCACTCTACCCTGCCTTCTTCATGCAGTACTGGTGGTGAGAGTGTTATTCTGGATCGGACTGCATTTCTGACCCGGGCCAACTCTGCAGTTCGGGTCGAGCCATGAAAAGCTGGGTTTTACCAGTCAGAGCCAAGTCAACCTGGTCCAGAGGGGTTCAGAACTTTGTCAGAGCCAGTTCACCTATTCCTAATGAAGACGGGCAGCATTTTCAAACCTGCATGTTCTGTTTTGGACGTGACTGTGTCAGACATTTTTGACACTGGTAGATCTCTTCATAGTTCACCTGCCAGTGTCAGAACTTTGGTCACAGTTAGATCTAATGAGGCTGAACTTGCATAAAATAAATCATTTTTGCTTCATGTTTTTTAGCCAAGCTAATACAAATGGGGGAAGGGCTGCACGGTTGCAAAATGTCATGATCCTTTAAAATAAGTATCCCAAGTTTTGGTGATATTGGGTAGATGTAGACTGAACATTCATCTGCCTCTTCATCTGCCCCCTATTAAAATCCTGCCCTATGTGTAGGTTTCAGATACCGAGATACCTCTGTATTGGAACATGTTTGTTTTAGGCTTTGTAATAGCTGGAACAAGTTGCCCCAGTTGTGCTCAAGTAACACATAACAAATCCTTTTTTTTCACAGTTGGATCTATAGTGTATTTACCAGTTCTAGATTACCCAAACTAGCTTTGGCTTGAGCAGCTTTCCAAAATGTTATTCAGTTTAAACAGACAGTGCTGACTGTTCTCAGCATGGGCAGTACAACATAAAAAAGGTTTATAAGCCACAGAAACAGATTTTCATTCCTTAATGAAACAGGTTCCTCACATTACTAGATGTTTTCAGAGTTTTCCATGTAATGCAAAATCATACCAAATGTATTTACCCAAGATACCTCAAATTACACATAGCATCTTGTTGTCTGTGTGTCCTGCTTTTACTAATATTTTACAGAAATCAAGTGAAATAACAGGAAGGTGAAAACATATGAAAATAGAAAATATGCTAACAGTTGTACAGTGAGCCACTTCGGTGGGATTTGAATATGGGATCTCCTGGTTTAAAAATCTGTACCATTAACCACAGAACTACACTGTCTCTTAGCACTTTCCATTGTAAATTATAATTTTATTTCATCAATTGCAGTTTTGGATGTTCACTTGACTTCAGGTTTAAAATGAGGTGCACTCACTGCCAGAAACAGTAGTCAACTTATAACATTGGTATCATTACAATGTCATCAGCATATAAAAGCAAGAAGTCTAGGTGGAATGGATTGACACATTTTTTATAGGAAGCATTTTGAGTTCCTACTATGACTTAATAGTTACCTATGCTATATATGCATTCTGATATGAGTAATAAACAATAGGTCACAATACAGTGTCTGACAAAAATGTATGTAACATCCCTGTGGTAGTTTGGTAGAAATGGGCTTCCTTTTTGAGCAAGCAAAGGCTGGAATATTATAAGAAAGGGATAAATCCTCAGTATAACTTTAATTAATATATCTGCAGTGTAAACACTGAGTAAAATATGTACTTTTCCAATACTACTGTAAATGCTCTTAACTGTAAGTAGACCCCATGTATATAGGTAGCAGCTTCTTTGTAAACTCAGAATAAAAATAGAAACCTTTTACATACCACTGCTGGTGGATGGCACATAAGGTAATGTAGGTGAAGTCACCTTAAAGATAAGTGATATATAGCATGCCAGTGGTGAATAGTTTAGTAGAAGTAGTAGTGGAATAAGTTTTTCTTCAGACAATGACAATTGAGACGAGGATCATTTTCAGTGGTGTACGGCTTGAAGTTACACAAAGGTTACAGAAAAACTCATTAATAAGTAATATAACTTAAAATGAAGCTCAGCACACTATTACAAAAACTAATATACTGCATATAATAAAACTAATACAGTGCATATAATACATTTGTTTAAATGATAAGCAAATACTTACTTGATTAAAACACCATTGTGTCATCTCACAAAAGGAAGGAAGGAAGGAAGTGGGACTGCACTTCAATGAAAATTTAAAGGCATTGGGCAGAATTTTCAAAATGTTGCACAGACCTTGTGCCAAGCTCTGCACCACAACACTTAGGTTCTGGCTGTGCACCAACTCCTTTGCTACAACTGCCCCCAGTTTTACAATCTCAGGTATAGTTACAACATTTTTCATGATTTACAGCAGCTTGCACCAAATATCTGGTGCAAGCTCCATAAAAAAGGCCCCCAGTATTGCCCCAAGTTAGACCAGAAAATATTGGTCTAACTTACGGCAATTGCCTCATGGGATAGAAACTCCTGTTAGATCACTGCAAGCCCCTTGTGTCATATTGCTGGTGCATCCAAGGCTTGTGGTAATCTAAGCCTTTGAAAATCCTGTCCAATGAGTCATATGCTTTGGGGATGCTGTATGCAAACTTGAGTAAAAACATCATTATTTGGGGAATGAATAGTTATTTTCACTTAGAGTACATGTTATTTTCACTTCAAACATACTTTTTTTTACTTAGAATTCATTTTTTTCACTTAGAATCTGTAGAAGAAAAAAGGAAAAATCAACAAATAGCACAGATGATACCTTTTATTGGACTAACAAAATTATTTCTGTGACTAGCTTTCAAGATAATACTCTTTTCTTCAGGTAAGTGCCTACCAGGTTTCTTAGTATCTAGAAAAAGAACACACAGAGCATTGGACCAGATAGAGAATTTAGAATGGAATGAAAAGCAGTTTTAAACTACAAAAAAAAAAAAAAACATTTAAAACAGTGTGGCATCTATCACATATATAACGGGCTGTAGTGGAATAACACATGCATCTTCACATGAGTGGTAAGACCTTTATTGATTGATTTATTTCTTTATTGACTTATTTGTAATTTGGAAAATACCTTTGAGCACAAGTGCTCTTTCACAAAGGTTCCATGTCAGTAAAGGACACAGAACAAATAGGAACAGCAAACATTCACCAGTTCAATTGAAGCCTGGTCAGGTACAAGTAGCAGAAATAATTGGCAGAGTTATTGGCAAACAGTAACATAACAGTCACAGTGGGCTGCTTGTGCCTTCCCCACTCATAAGTTATGGGTCTTACAGCTCACTAGTAAAGACACATGTGTTTTCCACTGCAACCCATTATATAGTCCCAGCTTTTTCTACCAATAAAGCATTTTACATGAAGATAAATCATTTATATTTTTTAATCATTTATTTTCCCCATAGCACATCAGAAAGGAAACCTTAACCAATGAAGAATAGACTGAACAAGGACTGAAGACTTTACAGTGGCCTGTGCTGTGCTGAAATCAAACAAAAACAATTAAATCTTCCTCAAAAAGAACCAGTTTAAACTCTTTACTATCTTAAAGACATCATACAAATGAGACACTCCACCACAGCCACATTTTGAAGCCTAGCCACCGGACAATAAACTTCAAAATTTTCCATAAAGGTTTTAAAAATTATTCACATGCATTGATATAGTAGATTAGGAATCACTGTTAGATATACACAGTTAATACATCAACAAAGATCAGCAGCATTACCACAATATTCAAAATGAATACTGTGTATTTAACAAATTATTTGAATGCTGCATTATGATTAGCTGACCAATTGTATTTCAGCAAGAGTGGCACACTAGAATGCCATCCCCTGAAGAAGCTCTAATGAGTGACTCGATGAGGCATCTGGTTTATGGAGGCGCCTTTATGGTCCTTGAGAGGTCTAAATCTGAGCACTATGTACAATAAAGGTGGATTTGCTTGGAAACAAGAGTCTGTGGACATCTTTATTGGACTTTTTGCAATTGAGCATGCCTTTCTGTTGAGTCTACAAATTAAACACACACTGCCTGACCCAGAATATGCAACTTTTCATCACTTGTGAGTGTGCATGACTTGTATAACCACTTATAAGTTATTGCCCTGCCCGCTCATTCATGAAGATAAATAGCATATTCTGAGTCAGGCTATTATATATCCCTATGCACAGTATGACATTCATGATTTTACTAATTTTTCATTCAATAATGATATCTAGTGTTTATAATGTCCACTACTATACTGCCATTGATATGTGTACTACAGTCTTTGGACATGATAAAGTAACACATTGCATATCATTCTGAATTCCTGTTAGTTATTAAGTTCATTTATCTAAGCCAATATGATTTGTCAAAACAACGCTAAAATGAAATATTCAATCAGACATAAACATAAGTTGCTTTGTATTTGGGATGTATGCAAAATTATTTTCCATCTGGCTTAGAAAACAGCTCTTAACTGAAATATCAAGGAAGCAAGCCAGAGGTTTGTCACAAAGCCCCAAAAGTCTACACTAAATCAAAAAGCAACCAATATCACTTTGCTTGTTTTGTATCAGTCTGTCCCATTCATGACTGCTCTCTACAGAACACTAATTCATACTGATAACAACTAAAATGGCATTTGAAATATATATTAGCTTTTTTACAACACAAATAACATGAGTAGTGGATGTTAAAAAATGATGTACTAAAACAACACGTATTAGAGTAATATTTTGCTTGCATACATTGTCATATGCATAAGCTTGCTCTAGACTGTGCATGTTTTAATATGTGTGTTTTAGGATTTTAAAATACCATCTGTAGGTAACAGATGTTGTTTTAATATACTTCATTTTGTCAAAACAGCCAATTTTTGATTTAATCTCATAGCAACATATCAACATAACGCCTGCCTTTCTTGTTGCCATTAACTGCAAATGAATGGTAGAATTTAAAGAGTATAATATAAAATACAATATTTATTTATTGAAAACTTCAGAGACTACCCTTGAGCACAAGTGCTCAATTACAAAGGTCCCACATCAGATACATAAGTCACAAAGCCAGTACAATTACAACAAGCATTATGAGAGGAAATACAGTTGAGTCAGTCTCAAAGCACTTAAGACAGAACAATTATATGCAGTTGTGAAAAAAACATACAGATCATTATATAGAAAATCATATGTTATATACAGAGAAACAAATAAAACAATTAACAGTTACAACTATAGGGCTGGCCCAGTGGCATGGAGAGCTGAGGCATCATGTCTGACTTCTTGCCACACTGGTGACCCATCTTCATGGTGCAAGCAGGTCACCAGGGGTCATCTGGGAGGGAGAGGATTGAGCATCTGGAGTACAGCTCTCCTCTCCCAGGGAGAATGGCTTGGCAGTCCCACCAAATGACTGCCCCCAGGTGGAGGCCTGAGGGTAGAATGGGAAGGGGATGCCAATGAAGGGTGGGTGTTGCAGGACTCCACAGTGCATGTATGCCTCTACGTATATGCACTAATGTGTCACACCCCAGAAATTGAGAGGACCAGGGGCAGAAAATGGTGGAAAACACCTCTGGTGGTGAGATGAAGATTGATCCCCCCCTACAGGTTCCACACCAGTGGCTGGGCAAGCCAAGTTCTGTGGCCAGGGTGGCATAAAAAGTAAGATTTGGGAGGAACCAGGTGACAGTGCTGGGGGGTCAATTAAATGAGGGCCACTGGGGGTGAAGGAGAATAAACTACCAATAAAAAAAAACAGTTACAATTGCATTGAACTGCAAGGTAGTGTTGTGTGAAATTGCTGAATTTTGCTCTGTAAAATATTTTGCAACATTTGATCATTTCACAAAATGTTTCACTGATGTGAAATGTGGAATTTCACCTGCAAAGTGCAAAATGTCACCCTTCAAGCACAAACTTTCACCTGTGAAATGGTGAAAATTGCCACTCACTGGAGAAATTTCACTGTTTCGGGCAACATTTTGCAATTTCACATCCCACAAAATATTTTGCAGAATGCTCAAATTCTGTGAATGTTTCACATGGCAAAATTGTTGATTTCATGGGAATTTTGCCTGCAAAATAAAATTTTGCAACATCTCTACTGCAAAGGCAGACTACAAAAATATCTTAAACAGGGATATTCAGCAGTGCATAGGACAACTCATTTAACCAATTATCAGCCCTGACAGCAAATGACTGCTTGTCTACCTGAACATGCCAGAAAGGAGATTTAACAGCATTCCTGGCCATGTTCCTGGTGTTGTATTGGTGGGAGATGGTGCAGAAGCAGTTAATTAAAGCAGAGGGTATTAGGCCCTGGAGCACCTTTTTGGTTAGCAAACATGTCTGCTTTTTTTTTTTTTTTTTGGCTAGGAATAAAAACATCCCTGGCTATAATTATGCACACAAGGACAGAAATGAAAGAATGGGAGGTGGAGTTGCAATTTATTTAAAAAAATAACATCAGTTTTTGACAACTAACTGACAACTCATTAGACAACAATGAAATCATTTGAGGTGAAATGGACATAAAAAATAATAAGAACTTAGTTCTAGGGGTATGCTATAGGCTACCAGATGTGAAACAATATGTACATAATGAAATACTATCCAGCATTAGGGATAAACTGAACCATAAAGATTTTGTGATCATTGGCAATTTTAATACTCCAGGGATAAACTGGAAAGAAAGCACTACCTCTACATCAAAAGAGCAGGCTCTGTTAGAGTTCAGCATAATTAATGTATTATGTCAAATGGTAGCTAAGCCTACAAGGCAGAATAACATATTGGGCTTAGTCCTTACTGATATTCCAGATAAAATTAAAAATCTAGAAATACATGACCCATTAATTAATAGTGAACATAATCAAATAACTTTCTACTTTAGCTTAGAAATCCCTAGAGATATTGGTAGAACTGTGGTTAAGGATTTTAATAAAGCCAACTTTGAGGCAATACTACAAGAATTACATAGATGGTACTAGAGAAATGACATTGCTTCAGCTGACCAGCTTTGGACCAAAATTAGAACTAAGATTACTGATCTCTCCGATAAATATATACCAAACAAAGTTCTATGTAACAAAAAAGGGAACGTTCCAATATGATTTAATAACAAGGTTTAAAAAGCAATTAAAGCCAAAAAAAGGCTTAGAGGATCTTTAAAAAAGACAATAATAGCTATAATAAAGACAAATTTAAGACTGTCCTTATAAGATGTAAAGTGACCATAAACAAAGAAAAACAGAAAATAGAATTTAAGCTGGACCAAATGAAGGATGGAGGGAAAAGTTTTTACCAATACATAAAAAGAAAAGTCCATCCAACACCATCACGCCCTTACATATTGACAATACTGAGGTTATACATCCAATTGATATGGCAAATGCATGTAATAAATATTTATGCTCTGACTTTGAAGCAAATAATAAAACACCCCCAATTCTAAACAATAATACTAAAAATGTGCTGTTATTGGAAATCAGTAGGAAAGATATCGCTAAACTAAATAATATTAAAACTAATACTTCCCCAGGTCTAGATTTACTACACCCAAAACTACTGAAAGTAATCAAATCATGGTTGGTTGAACCATTATACAGATTATTTAAAGGAAAGCTGTCATTTGTAGGGGCTCCCACCCCTGCAAACATCACTCTCTGGTAAAGCTTTTTGCTGAAAAGCAAATTTTTTTATGCCTGGAAAAGTAATTTAATTTAAGAAAGCAAAGTCCACTACCTGGAAGTATGGTGGACTATCGGGCAGTACCATTAACTGTAACGATGCAGCACCACAGCCTGCGCTTCAATGCATTTGACAGCTTTCCTTTAATTTGTTTTTAAACACCAGAGAGGTACCTAAGGAATGGAGACAAGCAGAGGTGGTACCCATTTTCAAGAAAGGTAATCATAGTAGCCTGACTAACTATAGACCAATCAGTCTGACCAGTATTATAGGTAAGCTGATGGAATCAATAATAAAAGACAAAATCAAAAAATAATTAATTGGCAAAAACATTACTGATAACTCTCAACATGGTTTCAGACCCCAGAGGTCATGTCTGGCTACCAGTCTTGTTTTTTATGAGAAAGTAGGTGCACTATTGGAACAAAAGAAATCTGTTCACATCATCTACTTACACTTATGCAAGGCTTTTGACAAAGCCCCCCATACTATACTTATTGAAAAAATTATAGCATTTCATTTACACAACTCTTTTATAAATTGAGCAGTGGCATGGCTTTCAGATAGACAGTAAGTGATTAGAATTAGAGGTTTTAACTCAGACACAGGATATGTAACAAGTGGAGTGCCTCGGGGTTTGGTTCTGGGGCCTTCATTGTTCTCTCTCTTTATTTCTGATCTTAACAAAAGAATAACTAGTTTTGCCATCAAATTAGCTAATGATACCGAAATACTTGCTGATGTTCGTTAGATAGGGGAGTTGAAATTCTGAAAACTGATCTCGCATTATTGGATCTGTGGGCTAATTTAAACAGAATGATGTTTAATCCAGACAAGTGTGTTGTCATGCACTTAGGAAAAGACAGTAAGTGTAATGACTCTGGCAGGAAAGTGCTTAAAGCCAGTGACAAATGAAAATGATTTGGGTGTAGTTGTTACCAACGACCTTAAGTTTGGTACACACTGTACTGAATTTGCAGTGAAAACAAAAAGAACCATTTCTTGCATAAAGAGATCAATTGCCTCTAGACACAAGGGATGTATTATGCCACTTTAGGAGAGTGTATGTACGACCTTGCTAGACTACTGTTCCCCCTTATGGAACCCCACTTTAAGTAAGGATGTGAAAAAACTGGAAGGGGCACAGAGGCACATCACAAGAATGATTAATGGTTGCCAAATCACTAGTTATGAGGATTGACTTAAGGATCTTAATCTGTACCTGTTGGAACTCAGGAGATCAAGAAGAGACCTTCTTATGATGTATAACATTTCTTAAGTTAAAACCTTATTATTAGACCTTGGGCATATATTTACACATAGAGAAATCACACTTAGGAGTCATATGTATCAGTTGACTTTAACCAATCCCAAAAACAATACTAGCAGAAGTTACTTCACACAAAGAATTATTCCAATGTGGAACTCACTCCCCAGAGACGTAGTGGAAGTAAAAACTTGCACAAATGTCAAATCTAAATTAAACAAATTCCTGCTAGTACTGTAAATGGGAGCTAAGCCCGCTTGTGGGAGATGTGCATTTAAGGGACCATAGCCTTCTGTACATCTATACTGTCCTAGTATAGTAATCCTAGTAAAGGTAGCCAGTTAGTGAGTGCATAAAGGGTACAACTATGAGTGTGGTTATATGCACCAAGAACAAAGTGGCACATCTTATTACAGATCTGCTTCACTATGTATAGCACTGTGTCACAGGCAGCTGCATAGACTTGGAGGCCATAGTCTATAAGTGACAGAATGGAGCTGGCCACAATACGGTGTCTAGCATTCTCAGTGAGATTGTTCCAGTTATGGTAATAATAATAATAATAATAATAATTTAATTTGTATAGTGCCTTTCCATTGTCAAGGTGCTGAACGGTTAAAACAGCAATTATCAAATCAATAAAATATCCAATATTCAGAATAAAAAAAACATTAATCAGGGTACACTTTGTGCCAGAAGTGTGTTTTAAGTGCCTTCTTAAAGCCCTCCATGCTTGTGCACTCATGTATCTGACAAGGTAGAGAATTCCACAGGGCAGGGGCTGCGTACATAAATGCACGGGCCCCAGATGACTTAAGACTCATCCTGGGAATCTCTAGCAACCTCTCATCAGCTGAGCGGAGAGGTCATCTGGGGAAGTAAGGAATCAGGAGCTCTTTCAGACAGTCCGGGCCCATTTCGTATAGGGCCTTCAAGGTCAGAAGCCAGACCTTGAAGGTGATCCACCACTGAATGGACAGGCAGTACAGTTTGCACAGCACCGGTGTGATGCGACTCATACGTGGAGTCCCCATCAACAACTGGGCTGCAGCATTCTGCACTCACTGCAAGTGGTGGATATCAACCCCTGGAAGCCCGAGATAAAGGGAGTTGCAGTAGTCAAGGCGTGAGGTCACAAAGGCATGGACCAGTGTTGGAAGGTCACCGAATGGAACAAGGTGCTTAACCATGGTGATGTTCCTCAGATGGTAGAAAGAGAACTTGATAGCTGTTGACACCTGTGAATGCAGGGTGAGCCCATCATCAAGGATCACCCCCCAGATTTTGCACCCATTCAGAGATAAGGAGCTGGATGTCCCCCAGAGAAAATCCGGAGGGTTGACCAGCCCCCATCCCCTCTATCCAGATCCACCACCATTACCTCAATCTTGCCAGAATTCAACTTCAGCCAGCTGGAGCTCATCCAATCTTGGATTTCAGCAAGGCAGTTGTTAAATACTGAGCATACACTATCCTGGTCAGGTGCAAAAGACAGGTAGAATTGGGTATCATCAGCATAGCAGTGAAACTTCAGCCCATACCATCTTACAATGTCTCTGAGGGGCAGCATATACACCACGAACAACATGGGGGACAGCTTTAAGCCCTGAGGAACCCCACTTGGCAGAGAGAATGGCTCAGAGAAAAAAAATCCCCGAAACCTCCCTCTGAGTTCTGCCGGTGAGGCAGGACTTAAACCACCTGAGAACTGTACCAGACAGTCCACAGATGAATATCAGGCACTCTAGAAGTATCCCATGATCCACGGTGTCAAAAGCTGAAGAGAGATAAGTACCAAGATGGAGCAGCGCTTCTGATCTCTCGCCATCAGAAGATCATTGAGCACCCGAACCAGAGCAGTTTTAGTACTATGCCTCTTATGAAAACCGACTGGAGAAGCTCATAGATGTCAAGGATGGTCAAGTGGTTCTCCAGTTGCAGCACCACAACTTTGTCAATCACCTTCCCAACAAAGGGAAGGTTAGTAATTGGTCTGTAATTTGTAAGGCAGCCTGGGTCCAGAGTAGCTTTCTTTTTATTTTTTTTTATTTAGTTTTTGGTTACCGGGTAGGTGCACTAGCCAGAAAGACTATTTTCAGGCACGACCCGGGAAAGTACATAGACAAACTTAAGAGAACAATGATACATAGTGCAAAGTACAGGAACAACATGATACATAGTACAATTACATATC
Organism: Neoceratodus forsteri; assembly: GCA_016271365.2. Taxonomy (NCBI): domain Eukaryota; kingdom Metazoa; phylum Chordata; order Ceratodontiformes; family Ceratodontidae; genus Neoceratodus; species Neoceratodus forsteri. Next base: position 138,492,994 of record JADMNL010000023.1, read on the forward strand.
AGCAGCAGTGTGACAAAGTATTGAGGCTGTTAGGCCAGAAATAAGCATTTAAGCATTTCAGTTAATGTGAGACAGGATACAATCAGGTCAAATAGGAGATTGAGGTAGGAAGACAAAGTGCAGCATTAATATTTACACAAGACAATACATTAAGGTCAGATTTTCTGACCAGGTAACTGTGCAAGTAAGTAAGGAAAATGGGGAGCAGTGGGAGCGATAGCTACCAGGCAAAGATAGATAGAGGGAGGAGCTTTGGAGAGAAGGTGGGGATGGATGATTTAATATCCTGGAAAGAAGAGGAGGAAATGGGGAAAAAGAAAATTTTTTAGGAGAGGTGTCACCACCACCTCCTTCAGGAAGCAAGGAAACTCACCGGACTCTAAGGAACACCAAACTATCCTTGCAAGGACCAGGCCAACGATAGCACAACAACCCATAATCGAGGAAGCTGGGCCCAGATCCAAACTGCAGCACATTGGATGCATACCCTGGGCAATCCGCATAACATCCACAATTTCTAGCTGGTTAAAGGAACTCCAGGCAAACCAAAGGGGAATGACCATACACCGACCACTATCAGCACCAATAGAATGTGCTGGTTGGATCTCCACCCTGATGCCGGCCACCTTATCTGCAATGAACCAAGCCAGCTCCTCACACTCAACTTGTGAAAAGGCTCTTTGGACCTGGAGACAGATTGAGTTGCACAACCTCTCCACAGTTTGAAAGAGCTGAGCCAGTCAATTCTGAGCAGCAGCGATCTCTCCAGACAGGAACTCTGCCTTCTTATGGAAGATTGCTGATTGACAGACTTGATAATGTTCCATCAATCTAAGGCAATTGGCCTCCAGGGTGGATTTCTGCCAGCAACACTCTAACCTTTGTCCAAGTCACCGCAACCGCGGTACACTCAAATGACTCAGCCTCCTCAACTGGCACACTTGTCAGGTCCAGTTCTGTCTTGAAACAGATAGCACCCCACCCCCGCGGTCCATTCTCGAGCAGTGTATCACCGAGTACCCAGCCAGTACAGCAGCACCAATATGGGGCCAACGTTATCATCCAGCCAGGTCTTGGTGGTGCAGGCTAGATCAGTTGTTCCAAAAAGAATTGCAATTATTTCAGTTTTGTTCTTAATTGATCTGGAATTGCATAACACCGCTCAAGTCAGATGGGATTCAGGGGCTGCCCGGACTACCTGCCCATTATTAATGGAACCCTTGGGTATGGAGACCAGACATGGGGAACAATGTTCCGGAATCCATTTCACCCCAGGGCTTCTCCTGGGCCTCACTACCCTGATACGAGCACCCTGCTCATTCACCCTCCACCGTTCGCAACCCCCGACCCAGCCCCACCCACTGCGAGCAATTCCAAATGCTCTGCAACGTTGATATACTATAAGCTGCAGGGGGTGGTAATAAATGGAAAGAGGTCACTAAGTCTGGAGGGTGAATAGCACACAACCAGGGTGGGGGGCAATCCACCAACACATCTGAACTCCCAAATCATTCTACACATGCCCAGGAGCTTAAAAAACTCAAATACAAAATAACCAGAGGAACAAAACAAAATACTCACAGTCAAATTAAAAACCCTTCCACTCTCTCTCTCACAGAGTGGAGAGCAACCTAAATGTAACAAAACTCACACTTTAAACAAGTAAGTACCACCCCAGTAAAATCCCCAATAAATACCCCACAAAATACCAAACTCCCAACACAAACAAAACTCACAAAATACTACCTAAATAAACAGCAACAAGGTAAAATAAAAACAGCAATAGAACATTAACAGCAAGGCAAATAGAGTGGGGTGACCACAGTTCACTGTTCAATGCAGTAACACTGTCCCACTATATGCAATGTTGAGTCTCAAACAATTCAAAGGCTCATGCCCCACTCCATGAAAGTATCTGGAATGAAAAGGGAGAGCTCTTACTACCTCCTTATCTAGAATCTCTGTCCAAGCAATGTAGCCCTCTCACGCCACATTTCCACATACACAGTACCCAGTCTTATCTTAACTATGGCCTTGAGATTTTCAACATGGGGGACAAAGATAAGGTGCTATCCAGAGTTACTCCAAGGTATCTGAAGGTCTTCACCTGTTCAAGGTTTTTCTCTTGCCCATGTCAGATGACAAAATATGGAACTTTCCTCTTCTGTGGAAGACTAGAAGAGCATGATTTTTTATTTGTTTGTAATTATGGACCAGTCTATTGAGGGAGAACCAGCTTTCTAGTGACCTAAAGTTGCTTTGGAGAGTGGCGGTAAGGCTGTCAAGGTCAGGATTTGGGGAATAAATGGCATATAGGAGTACTCTGGCCATCTGCCAGGCATTGGACAGTTGATTTATGAAGAGGCCAAATAGGAGTGGGCCTAAGGGGGACACCAGTAGTTACTCCCTTAGTGTCAGACATTGAGTTATCAATCTTCACATACTGGAAGCGATTGGTGAGATAGCTGTGGAACCAGTAAGCTATATTCCTTGACAAACCCAGGCCAAGGAGTTTGTTAAGTAGGAGCTTTTGGTTGACCAGGTCAAAGGTCTTAGTAAGGTCAATATATATTGCTCTGATGAGGTCACCACTGTCAAGGGTTTCATAAACTTAGTTGGTGCATTCCAACAGCACCGTGTTGGTGATCTAGAGTGTCTGTAAGCCATGCTGCTATACACACTGGACAATGTATTTTTTGAGGTACGTGACAAGTTGATCAGAGACTTTTCTCTTAATGGCCTTGAATGGGGGAGGAGGGAGAATAGAAATTGATCTATAATTGCCAAGGCTGGTATGATCTCCACTTTTGAAAACTGGTGCAACCAGTGCAGATTTTCACTTCTCAGGGAACTGCTAGTTGCACAAGGAAAAGTAAAAAATTCTAGAGATGGGGGTCAGAAAGTTCCTCCACCACAAGGGCAAGAAGCATCACATCCATTGAATCACTAGCCCCACACCTAGTTTTGCCAAGTACCCTACTGATGTAGAAAAAGGAGGATGGGTGAAGCACAAGGTAATGGTGCAGTTCAATGAAAGCAAGATGTCTGACACAGGAAAAAGAATGCACACACCATCCACTCAAGCAGCAAAACCAAACTGTTTTAATTTAAATCATACACAGCTTTATTTCCAGTACCGTAGACAAAGGCAGCAACAGCTTACATTTCCCCTTGCTCTCAGGGCTTCCTCAGAGCTGATTAAACAACATGAAAGGTGCATTTAAATACTCAATACAAGTGCAATCAATTAATGTGGCCACCAGTGGCCATAGTTTACTTATTAACAGTGTGAGAGATACAACCAGGTAAGTGCAATCAGTGAAAAACAGGCTAATATAGCCATCAATTCATATATAATGTACATTATTTGTTTCTAGTTTCTTCAGTAAAGACTTTTTCCAATTTCCACACAACCATATGTGTATTTGACAGCAGCATATATGTGGTCCCTTATTCATGGAACAGATACATTCTGAAGGAAGTCTGTAAAGAAACAAAACATAACAGAGGAAAGAAGAAAATTACTTTCCAAAAGCCAAGGTTAGAGAAGGAAAGGGAATAGAGGGGGAAGGATAAGAGCACTAGGAAAGAAAGGGGGGACGGGGAGAAATCAAAGGAGAGAGAAGGGGAGAAGGGGGGGAAAGGAAGGAAAAGGGGGGAAACAAAAAGGGGGAAGGAAAAAAGGAAGGAAAGAAAAAGAAAGGGAAGGGATGGAAGAAACACAGACCAAGCATAACTTGCTCATTAGTTTACTTTTTTTCTCAAAAAAGGAGCCAGTTCAAATTTATAATTAAGTCCAGGGCATTTTAGTGCTCCCAACCTAACAATCCACTTCTGTTCTGCACAAACAAGTGCATTCTCCAAATCTCCTCCTCTGGCATCCCTGTTTATACATTCTACACCTACTCCTGAAAGCTTATGCTTGACGCCTGGATTTTTATGTACATGGTGTGCCATTGCATAGCTGAAGTTCTTTTTCCTAATTGCCTGTATATGCACATTGATTCTGAACCTCAGTCTACACTTGGTCCTACCTACATAAAAACTCCCACAGGAGCAAGTAAGGAGGTAAACAACCGCTTCAGAGTTACAATCAATCTGATCCCTGATTGTCTCTAATTTGCCAGTGCTTGGATTTACAAATTTCTCTTTTCTTTCCATGTACTGTCAAATCTTACACAGGCCACAGGGTCTTGAACCCCATTTCGTAATAGTCTGCTTTTTAGAATCAGGTTGATAACTACGTACCAATTTGTCCTTGAGGTTAATCCCTCTCCTAAAGGACACTCTGAGTGGTTGTTCAAGGAGTGTTTTTTAATTCAGACACTCCCCTAAGTATGGACAGGTTCCTTTTAACAATGTCTACAACCTCCTTACTGCCTCCCCCATAGGAAGTTACAAACAAAATACCAGGGTCAAACTTTTTTTTTCTTCTGTTTAGGCAAAAGTAATGCTTCCCTGATTTTCTCTTTGACATCATTAGAGAATTCTGATAGTCTCCCTTGTTGGTACCCCCTAGCCAAGAATTTGATAGTGAGTTGTTCAGCTCTCAGATCAAACAGTTCTAAGGTCGAGCAGTTCCTTCTTACCCTCATATATTGTCCCTTGGGCAAATTATGTATCAGGTGGGAAGGGTGGCAGCTCGTGGCATGGAGAAGACTATTGGTGTCTGTGGGCTTTGAATGCAAATCTGTATGTTGTGTACCATCCCTTGACTTTGTAATGGTCAAATCCAGGAAATTAACACTGTCTATCCTCACTGTAGTTTTAAATTTAAGATTACAGTTGCTGTTTTCCAAGAAAGTAATGAATTCTTGTAACTCAATGTCATTCCCCATGCCATATGATGACTATATCATCAATGTAATGTTTGTAAATGTCAATCAGGTCAAAATAAGGGTTTTGACTAGCATCATATACCATCCTTTCTTCCCATCCTCCAAGGTAGAGGTTAGCCAGACTAGATGCCAAAGTGGCACCCATGGCTGTCCCCTTAATCTGTTTGTACTCAGCCCTCAAACATGAAAATGTTGTTTAGAACTCTTCCTGTTCATGCTGTAGCCATGATGATAGTGGTCTGTGGGAAGTTGGTGTTTTTCAAAAGAGAATGTTCTATAGCCCTTAAACCCTCATTTTGAGGAATATTTGTAAAGAGCAAGTCCACATCTAAAGTGACCAGCTTCCATTCCTTTTCTACCTGTATCTCTTCCAAAATTCTGAACATGTGACCAGTGTTCTTAACATGACTTCACAATTTCTCCACTAAAGGATTAATATAGCTGTCCACAAATCTAGAGATGGGCTCAGTAATCCAGCCCATCCCTGACTATTGAATGGCCAGGTGGAGAAAACCTATCTTTATTGATTTTGAGAAGGGTATACATGGCAGGTTTTTTTTGGTTCTTGGACAAACATACTGCATAGAACAATTCATCTGTAGTTAGGACTGTATTTTCATGTAATTCCAACAGAACACTCTCAATGTGTTTTTTAATATTACTGGTGGGATCAAAAGTAAGCAGTTGGTAAAATGCAGTGTTTGATACTTGTCTATTAACTTCTGCAATGTATTTCTCAGTATCCTAGATCACAATACTGCCCCATTTGTCCACAGGCTTTATTGTGATACTGCAGTCTGATACCAAACTGGCTAAAGCTTCCCTTTCCATTTTAGTAAGATTGCATCCAGACATCCTAGGTTCACTACTATGTAGTTCATCCAAATCTTGTAAGCAGCATTGGAGAAAAGTATTAACTGCAGGTTACAAAGTGGAACAAAAAGTAGAGGGTGGTTTAAACTTGGTGTTATTTAAATCATTAAGTTCATGAGCATTATTATTAACCTCATCCTGACTAGAAACAGAGCTATCTATGGCATTATATTTATGAAAGAACACTTTTAAGTTCAGTTTACGAGCAAACTTCCGTAAGATCAAATAAATATCAAAACAGTATGCGGGTGGGTGCTGCCACCTGCTGATGATTGGGGGGGTGCCAGGTGGTCTGGGGTCCACTGTGGGAGGGTGGGAGGGGGTACCTCTGGACCACCAGGTGACTTTCTGCAGCTATGACAGCCAATGATCGGGCAGCGAGGGTACCGCTAGACCACCAGGGTTTGATATTAAATTACAGATGCCCGTGATCGGACACCTGCGATCGGGCGGACAGGACAGGGATGCTACAGTAGCCCACCAAGGAGCCAACCCCTGCCAACTGCATCATGGCAGGGCACCAGTTGCATTTTGCTGGCGCGCCCAGTGCAACGCATGCAAATGAGGCCATAATGACATGCAAATGGCCCCATTTGTGCCTTGCATAGATTATGGCCTAATTTGCATGCCCCCAGCTGAATATTGAGGGTGATGTGCCTAGCGCAACTGCACTTGCACTGGCGCATCCCCATGCCCCCTCTCTGTGGCTTGTGCTAGTGCAGTGCCACTGTGCCATGCGCAGTCTGTGCAGCAAACCTGCCATATTCAATGGTGCTGAGCCATGGCGCGTCACCGTTGAATATCGCCTGGTCCTGACACCAGCGCAGCCCAGTTGCACTGTGCCCAGGCTTGCGCCACTGCCCGGCGCAGTCTGAATATCCGGCCCTAAATCTTTACAGTTGTTGCCCCCACTACAGTGCATAAATATGTTATTAAAACCATATACAAGACACTCATGTTGCTCACGAGATAAAATCAAGATTGTTGGCTAACTTGTCTCATTTATATAAGGCAGCATTGTCTAGTGTTTAGTACTCTGAACAATGAACCAGGAAACCAAGTTCAAATCCTGCCACAGACAGCTTTCCTCCATCCCGATCCACTGTATCTACCTCCTTTCTCTCCTCCCCTCTTCTTCCCTCTACCTGTTTACTTTGCTCTTTTGACATCCACACTTTCTCCATTCCACAATACCAGTTTTCTGCTGTCCAAAGTGCCTTCTCTATACATCTTCTTTCCATCTTAAATATTCTCCTTGCACCCATTCACCTCAACTCATCTATCTTCTCTCTTAAATCCCTGCTATATGACTTCTTTACCTCCTACTCTCATCTACTTCTAGCTACCCTTCTGCTTGTTTCTGTGAGTCCAGTAGTTTGTAGATCATTTGTATTTAACTTTCCTTTATTTTTTTATTATGCATTTCTGTTCCATTTTGTTTTATTTGATACTTTAGTACCATTGTGCTTCCCTTAATTATTTGTAACTATGTATGACCTTTCTCTCCTTACTACTACCCCTCACTGGGGGTGCACCTGGAAATAAGCCCCAACTCAATGTGCCTTTCCAAATCACCAGTTTCTAAATGTATTTATTTACGTCAAAATATTTACCAGAAAAGACATACTGAGCTGGTAACAGCTTATTTCCAGATGTGTCCTGGGGGAAGGGGTGGTAGGGAGTGCAGTATACAAGAATGTTAAAGCAAAGATAACAATTATGACGGAATGTCAGTGAAAGAAAATAAAATACTATACAATAAAATAATAAAATAAAAAATAGTCAAAAATAGAAGTAAAATACATAACGGTTGTGCAGTCACAATACACAGACAGTGCTAACGCAAAATAATGATGTAAACAATGTATTACGGTACAAGTGCAAATATAGTACTGGGAGCAAATCCAGAAACGAACAGTGTAATACCATGCAGCCTGTGAAGGTGCTGAAATTATCAGTGCCAGTGCATTAAGTCCACTACTCAATTCATCACTGTCCTGGCTTCCTCAACCCCTTCTATGTATGAACAATTATTAGTTAAGATATTTTCCCACTCTTCCCTTCCAATCTTCATTGCAGGTGTTTATTGCTGCCCTGGACTACCCCCACCTCCATTGCAGACTTACTGGCATCCCTTTCATCACATGCTACCTCAGGTGAATTGCTGATCCTGGGGGATTTTAACATGAACTGGCTCAACATCATCCACTCCCCAGCCCACTCTGTAATTACTGTGCTAAATCACTTGCAACTCATTACTGAACCAACACAACTCAAAACAAAAACTCTTAACCACTCACTCATCGACTGGGTCCTAGCGTCACACTCACACCGCATTATTAATACAGGTGTCCTACCTGACACTCTTAGTGACCACCACATCACATATTGTGTATGACAAATTTGGCTCCCTCGAGCCCCACCCAAATTCCTGCAAAACCACTCCTTCAAATCATTAAACCTCACTCCCTTGTTCAATGACCAGTCCAACACAGATTGGGCCCTTATAGACTCTGCTACCTCACTCGACTTGGCTCTTGACTATTTAAAAACATCATTCCTCAGAATTTGGAATCAACGAGACCCTCTCTGGTGCACAAGAGTCCATGGCACCCACCTCCCCCTGATCACATTGGACCTTCTGGATTGTTTAAGGACCCAGGGTCAAGCTTGGAAAGACCAGAAATGTTCACCCTCTGCAGCGACCTAACATAGTTACCGTCATCTCTGAAACATCTGCACAAGATTAGTTAGGCAAGCTAAAGCACAGTAGTTTTCAAACACCTTCCAAGAAAACATTAATAACCCTTCTAAATTCTGGAAGATGGTCACCACACTAATTCCCCCAAGATAGCCCCCTTGCTCCCATCCTTAGAGTAGCCAACACTACCCTGTCTGACCCCCCCCGAAGCCAAGGAATTTAACACATTAGTTAAGTCCTGCGCCTCCTCCCTCCTCTCCTCTTAACCACCGTCACCTCCTCCTTTCCTTCCCCTGCCCCACCCCCCTTTTTGATTCTCTCCTATCTACCCTTCTGCAGCATTCAAGGCACTACTCACTCTAAACCCATCTAAAGGCAACAGGCCTGATGGCCTTGATGCAAAATGACTTTCTGTCTGCTTCTGCCACCACTTACCCTATTTCTGCTCTATTAAATTCTCTCATTTAAACTTTCCTTTGTCCCAGATGCCTGGAAGCATGTCACAGTCATCCATCTCCATAAAGGTGGTGACCCCACCTCACCAAGCAACTATCGCCCAATCTCCTTCCTTCCTATCCTTGCCAAACTACAGTACAAGAACATCTGGTACTCATCTAACTCATTCCTCACCTCGACTCCTCCTCCTTCTTCACCCCTTTCCAGTCTGGCTTCTAAAAGAGCCACTCCACCTACACCTGCTTACTCCAGCTCACTGACTCCATCCTCTCAGGTATGGACCAGGGGCTTATAACATCTGCTATCTTTGTTGACCTAGCCAAAGTATTCAACACTGCCTCCCACTCCCTCCTTCTGGACAAACTCTCATCCGCTGGGATGTCCAGTACTGCCACAAACTGGTTCAAATCCTACCCAATGGGCAGATCACAATCTGTAAGAATTAGGGACTCTCTTTCCTCACCCCTTCCCATCCACACAGGAGTCACACAAGGCTCAGTCCTTGGCCCGATTCTCTTTTCTATTGTCCTAAGTGATCTCCCCTCAGTCTGCACATCTGATTCCATTCACATATATGTGGATAACACCATCCTGTATGTATCTGGTCCTTCCACCCCTAAGGTGATGTCCATTTTGCAGCAGGATTTCAACTATGTCCAGCAGTGTTTATGCACCAACCAGCTGTTTCTAAATGCCAAGAAGACAGTCCCCATGACCTTTGGCACTAGTCAGAGACTCTCTAGACTCCTCTCTGCCCACTTCTTCATTACTCTAGATGGGTCTAGCTGGAAGACTCTACCTTCTTTAGGTACCTTGGGATCTGGCTTGACAAACACCTTGACTTCTCTGGTCATGTAGATGCTATTCACAAGAAATTGCTACCCAAACTCAGTGCCTTGTACCGCAACCTTGAATGCATCCCCTTGTCAGCCCATAGAGAAATTCTTCTGAAAATGATCCTTCCAACTTTTGACTATGGTGACATAGTCTACAGTGCTCCCCCTTAAAAGACCCTTCCCAGACTGGACACTGTCTTCCACTCCTTCTGTCACTTTGCCCTAAACTGCCCTACCCACACTTACCACTATACTTTATATCAATCTCTTGCTGTCCCCTTCCTCACCAACCATTGCTTGCTTCACTGAACAATCTTCACTGGCAAGTTCTGGTTCGGTGTACTACCTTCCTACCTACTGTCCCTTCTTTCTCCCTCCCACCTCTCCTTCTGCTTCCTTAGGACTAGAGTCAAGTGCTCTTTTATAGTCCCCTACAGGTCCACTTCAGCCGATCAGGGTTCCTTTTCCCACCGCTTCCCCAAACTCTGGAACTCACTCCCTAAAATATTTATAATGCTCCCTCATCTTATGCCGTATGCTCCCTTATCCACTTCCTCAACTCCCCTATATACAAATGTCCCTAACCACCCAGACACCCAGTGCGATGATAAACCTAATACCCTACCTCCACAAGCTACTAGGTGGTATAGTCCTGTTCAGCACTTATCGTGCTTGTCTGTGTACTGAGTGTTTAATGTCTATGATGTCATTCCAATCATTGTATTACTGCTATATGTTCTTAGGTTTTCTTCTGTTTAACAAACACTGTTGTACTATTCCTTGTACCAATGGTATATGTTTATTGTACTTATTGCTTGCTGTAATACCCTTGTTGTTGCACTATAGTCTCTGTACCCCTCCCCCAAAACACATCTGGAAATGAGAAATTTGTTCAGTATGGCTTCCTGGTGAAACTTTTAAATAAATAAATGTAGGTAGGTACAGGAGCTAAACATTACCAAAATGCTTGTATATATGTCTGCTCAGTTCTGCATTTCAGTATGTTCCAGTGCTACCCTAGCCACCCCAGCCGATGTGTGAGTGTCTTCACATGGCCCCTCGCAATGCCAATGCAAGCTGTACTGGAGAGGGGCTATGGGTCTAGGGGTGGTAGCATGATTAGTAACATTAGCTGTGATGGTTCTGGTGATACTCAGAACACTGATGTCACTTCCTCCTGCTGCCATGCCTACCTGTGAAACAGAAACTGCTGGTGATGATATGTTTTATAATATTTACAAATTGTAGGATGGGGAGCTTGCAGCAGGTAGGGCACTGGGCTGTGTGGGTTATCATTTCACAGGCAATCAAGCAATGCATCACTTCTTCATACTTGCTCTTGTGGCAGGGGTTTGTGAATGGGAGTCTCCCTTTTGGCAACAGATACTGCCAGGATGCAGTGAACAAAGAAATCTTTACAAAAATCATTTACATTCCTCAGTGTGATCAATGGGTTTACAAGTTGTGCAATGTGCTGTGCAAAGGGATCATAGGAGGGCAGAGGAGGAGGATGCTGGGAGAAAAGGGGGAGGATGCTGGGAGTGTCCCATGTGTGCTGGGTCAAGTTGTGCAGCCTGTTTACATGGCTGCTTATACCACTCACCCCTGAACGTGTCCCCAACAATGTCTTGGCATAGTGCTAGGAACAATGAATGGCTTACCTTGATCTGGTATGTGTCCACATGGCCACATTCACACCACAGTAACCCATGTGCTCAGGTTCTGTGGTGCAATTTGGCCATGTAAACAAGCCTAAAGTGAATCAATGAAGAGCAGCAGTGCAAGGCAATGCAGACCAAGGGCTTGGGGGGAAGTAAACCTTTCACAGCAAGTGAAAGGGTGTGGGGGGGCACACCAACAATGGGGGGGAAAACAAGGGTCATTGCCAGGTACAGTTTCAAGAAGGGGTGATAAAGTTATACAACAGGGACTTGAAAGAGGAGAAGGATGAGGCTGAGCTGAGAGGTAGGGGGATGTGAAGACCAAAGCTTAGGAAAATGGTATGAGAAGTCAGCTTATCACGCTGAAGTTTTCCTGGAGGGACCGGAGAGGGAGTGAGAAGCAATGTTACAGAGAGGGTAGGAGATGGGAGTGGGGGAAGATAGGAAGGTGAAAAGGTAGGGAAGGAGAGAGTCAAGTCAGAATTTAGAGGTGAAGGAGGCACAGTGATTGAGGTGTCTGGCATCAAGGGAAGGGAGGGAGGGAGAGGGAGGCGTACAAAGAGTAAGGGTGAATACAAGAGTAAATAACATAAATGAGTAATACACTAACTCATAATGCAATCTTAAGCACACCACTGGACCTCTCTGTGCACCACTCCTCTCAGGTATAAACTTAAGTAGAAGCAGATCTCCAAAGGAAATGAAATATTGCATCGGAACTGTGGCAGTCTGCAACGATGAATGTGTTATAATCACTAACGTATTTTCTGTTTCATATTGCTACAACATGCTAGTCAAAGGTATATAGATACACATAATTATTAAAACAGTAATAGCTATATTGTTCATTTAATACTGACGATTTATTGTATATGAGAATAAATTGGGTTCTGAAGAACAGTTCATTAGACTAACTGATCTGCATCCTGAACACAAATGTGTCCACATTTTAAGCAATACTATAGTTATTGGATGCATCTAGTTTATTTTACGCCACTGAATTTTCACATTGCTTGCTTGCTTTATAGAGGTATCATAGTACAACTATAGGTAGTGTTGAATAAGCATTTCTTTGTTTTGTCTTATTTGTTTATGCAGCCCCAACCCCCTGGTCAGTCACTCCTTCGGGCCATCTAGGACCACCCTATCTTGACAGCCACCTCCATCACCATCCCACTGTCCCTTACTGCACCCCAGGTTTTCCTGACATATCCCTTCATGGGCCTCCTCCCCATATAGAACACCAGGGACGGGAGTGCTTGCCTGTTGGCACACAGAATTGGCCTCGGGTACATGGGGGGACCAGCACAGGCACTCCTGAACTATGTGGTGGGCAGGGGGATTGGTGGCTATTATCTAGATGGGTGGGCACTTTCCAGTTTTCTGCCTTGCCCACCCCCCTCCTGAGATGGCCACACACCAGCAGCATCATGAAGAAATGCCTCACGGCACGTGGCCACCCACGCCATAAGGTGCATCACCACATCCGGCCACCAGAAGCCATGCAAGATTGATGCAGGCTCTAACCTAACCCCCCCCCTCCCAGGAGGAAAGTGCCCAGCAGATACCCACAACCCTCCCTGCTGGCCTCCACTCCTGTCGTCCCAGGCTCAGGCATAAACCCAGGCCACTAGCATGCCGGTCGATCCCCTATCACCTGGCACCATGGAGCCAGATGAGTAAGCACTTCAGTATTAAATAAACTAGCAAACAGAACTGAATAAACTCCACATGCCTCACTGTGATAGGGAAACTCACGGAGACCAAGAGCAGCGAAAACAAAATGAGCATTAGTGAGATATACTGCAAAGGGATCACTGAAACATGCTTGTAGTGATCAAAAACTTACGTTTTAAAAGTTAAAAAAGTCCAGAGACCCCCACACAGTTGCACCAACATTGTAAACCCCTAGTCAAATGCTTTATCAAGGTACTGTAGGTGACAGGTAATATATTGTGTATCATCCATAGTTATTCAAAACCAAGTCCGTAACCTAAACAGATAATGATATAGAAGAGAACATAAATATATTCATACTACAGTATTTTTAAAATGACTAAGAAAAACTCATGGCATTCTTATCCAGCATAAAGAGTTCATTTTATAGCATCCATCAGTCCCACTTGTCCATGATGGGACTCTGACCTCTTTAAACATCAGTTTTTAAACATGCTTTTCCTATTTCAGAGTGGACAAGTGGGACTTTTTGAAAATATAAAATGAGTCCCATATGCCAGATAAGGATGCAATGAGCTTTTCTTAGTCATTTTTAAAATACTGTAGTACATATGTATTTACAGTATGTCCTGTATCACTATCTATTTAGGTTAGGGACTTGATTTTAAAAAACTGTGGGTGATACACAGTATATTACCTGCCACGTCTCTATTACAGCTATATATTAGATAATTGTTATTGCATTTTAGGTACTGTATGTATTATTTCCACTGTACATCCATGTGTTACTATTACTTTAAATCAATATGCATAAATACTTTTTTTATTTATTTTTTATTTATTTTATTTTTATTTATCAAACTCTAGGATTATAAAGACCCACTAGGTGTCAGGTACATCTTGATAAAGCACTTGATTTGGGATGTGAAACGTTGGTGTAAATGTGTGGGGTTCTCAGGACTTTTTAACATTTAATAAAGTAATGTTTTTGATCACTACAAGCATGTTTCAGTTATCATTTTGCAGTACATCTCACTTCAGTGTCAAACACAAATTAACAGCATTTTTGGCAAATCATTATGCAAGATTTGAGAACCTGCTAAGTTTCCTAAATTTCCTTCTGCTTTTGGATCTTGATACTTTGAAATTAGAAAGCTTTCATAGTTTTGCAATCAGAAAATGAAAAATGTGATCACAAATACTTCAAGTTGGCTGCACCCAGTAAAAACATAGCTACAACTGCAAAAGCATGAACTACAAAATGTAATCATACATCCATAAACAGTCATAAACATAGCTGAAGGAATTTGATCTGTGATAAGGCAACACATTTTTGTCCCTTTTCTTGTGCATGAAAAACTGACAAATGAGTAGCGATTGAAGCAAGAGGAGTTCAGGTTCTTCAAACAGGGAGACTGTCATAGTGCTTTTCCTGGTTATGGCTCTAGATACTTTAAAATTAAAATGTTTTTGTTGCCTTGTAATCAGAAAGTGCAAAATGTGATTACAAATTACGAACTTGTCTACAGCTCAAAAAAACTGAGTCAGAACTGCAAAAGCAGAAATTGACACAACTGTGAACAGTAAAAGAGGCACCCACAAGTACTTGAACTGTGATAACATTTTTAAATATATTTTTTTAACCACAAAAAAAAACAGACAAATTTGTATCAAGTTAAAATGTAAACAGTGTGCCAAGCTGACGCCAAATCCAATCCTACCAAGGGATGCTAATACTTCTTGTGTTGCAATGAGAGTGACCCTCTCTGCTTCCAGTTCAGAACAAAACATAAAAGAATGCCTTGTCAGTCACTGTTATCTGTCTTAATTTTTCTTGTGGCTGCTTGTTTTATTGAGTTAAAATGTGAAACACAGAAACATAGAATCTGATGGCAGATGAGGACCAACTAGCCCATCTAGTCTGCCCTGTGTCCCAACCTAGCAAGTATGCCATAGATCCTACTTAACCTCCAGCTTCATCTTCTTTTCTGAACTGCTATGGCAGCCCTGTGTCTATCCCATGCAGTTTTGAAACTTCCCACCATGTCTGCAGCCACGACCTCCACCAGCAGGCTGTTCCATGCCTCCACCACCCTCTCAGTATAGAAGTACTTTCTCACATTGCCCCTCAATCTACCCCCCTTCCAGTTTCATGTCATGCCCTCTTGTCATTCTAGAGCATTTTCTCTTATGGAAGATACTGCCTTTGTGTACCTTATTTATTCTGTTTAGATACTTGAAGATCTTCATCATGTCCCTCTCTCCCTCCTCTCCTCCAAGGTTTACATATTGAGTTCTCCCAGTCTCTCCTTGTGTGACCTTTGGTGCAGGCCCTGCACCATTTTTGTTGCCCTTCTTTGAACTGACTCCACCCTGTCTATGTTTTTTGGGTGATGCGGCCTCCAGAACCAGACACAGTACTCCAAGTGAGGTCTTACCAATGTCCTGTACAGTGGCATTATGAACTCCTTTCTTCTGCCTGTGATACCTCTCCCTATACACCACAGCACTCCACTGGCCCTCCCCACTGCTTTGGCACATTGGTTGGCCATCTTTAGGTCAACAGATATGATCACCCCAAGATCTCTTTCCTGCTTTGTGGCCTCTAATACCACCCCCTCCCATTATGTATTCCTCCCCTTGGTTCCTGCACCCCAAGTGAATGATTTTGCACTTTTTAACATTGAATCCAAGCTGCCACACTCTGGACTATTACTCCAGCTTAGGTAGGTCTCTCCTTATTGTTTCCACCTCTCCTGGACTGTCTACCCTATTGCAGTTCTTGATGTCATCTGCAAAATGGCACAGCTTCCCCTCCAGCCCATCTGCAATGTTGCTGATGTAGATATTAAACAGCACTGGCTCTAGAACCAACCCCTGTGGCATCCCACTGATCACCCTCCCTACTTCGGATTTAGTCCCATTAAGCACCACCCTCTGCCTTCTATTCCTTAGCCAATTTCCTACCCAGTTTGCCACCTTGTGACTCAGTCCCGGGCTGCACAGCTTTTTCACCAGCCTCCTGTGTGGAACAGTTTTGAATGCCTTGCTGAAGTCAAGGTAGGTTACATTCACTGCTCCCCCCGATCCACCTCCCTGGTGACCCAGATAAAGAAATCTATGAAATTAGTTTGGCATGACTTTCCTGATGTGAATCCATGTTGCCTCAGATCTTGTGCCCCAATTGCTTCAAGGTACTCCACTATCCTTTCCTTTAACAGAGATTCCATGATTTTACTCACTACTGAGGTTAGACTGACAGGTCTATAGTTTCCAGCCTCCTCCCTTCTCCCACTTTTGTAGAGAGGTACTACATCCGCTCTTCTCCAGTCCTCTGGAACCACTCTAGTTCCAGTGACTCATTGAATAGGGCTGTTAGAAGTGCTGCCAATACCTCCCCTAGCTCCTTTAATATTGTAGAGTGTATCCCATCTGATCCCATTGCCTTATCCACCTTCAGTTTTGTAAGTTCTTTTAGGACTCTGTCCTCCTCCTTAAATGGGCTATTATCCATCTCTCTTTCCATACTGATTCTTAGCTTAGGTCCCTTCCCTGTCCCTTCCTTTGTGAAAATTGAACAGAAATAATTGTTCAGGATTGATGCTTTATCCTGGCCCCTTCCACTGCCCCCCCCCCTGCCCTTCAGCCTTACTACCCCCCCTCGGTCTTTTTCCTTTCACTTATATATCTATAGAATGTCTTGTTCCCTTTCTTGACTCCTTTTACTTTATTTTCCTTTGTCTTTGCCTTAGCGGTCCTAACTGAACTCCCTGCCTCCGTCTGTTTTACTAAATATTCTGCACTGTCCCCCTCCTTTTGTGTCCCCTCATATTTCCTGAAGACCATTTTTATGCCTTTATGTTCCCAGCTACTTCCTGCATGAACCATAATGGTTTTCTTTTCCTTTTGCCCTTGTCTATCTGTCTAATACTTTTAGATTTCAGAAACTTTCAGATTCTTCAGGTAGTAACACACTTAGTATTTTTATTGCTTTTGGATCTAGATACTTGGAAATTAAACAGTTGCAATTGTCTTGTTATCTGGAAATGTGAAATGTGATCAGATAACTGAACTTGTCTGTGATCAGTTAAAAACACAGTCACGGGTATTTTTAATGTGGTAACAGTTTTTAAGACCCTAGTCTTGTGACAGAGTAACTTTCAGTGGACACTGGGTACTACTTGGCATGTGGCAGGGTAAGTGAATGTTCCTATCTGATGCTAGGGCCTACAGCAGCATGAGATAGGGTGCTGCCCCTGGATTTTAAGGTTTGTTGTGCATGTGACAGTTTGAAGGAGGGGGTCCCACTGATTATAAGGGACTACATAGAATGGGATGGGTTGAGTACTGGGGTACTGGTGAACACCAGGAAGTGTTAGTCAAAAAAGTATTGATTATGCTTGCTAAACACCATGAGTATCAATACAAATGAATATGCATTTGTTATTTAAAATCCATGTCAAGCAAGATGGAAATTAATTGAAAAAAAAGACAAGGCATCTGTTAGGGTTGAACTTGAAGCAAAAAAACACCCACAAAAGTAGGCAAATGAGGCAAGATAAAAAGTCTGCTTACTTTGGTAAATGTTTAAGAGGGGTTGGGATAGGGTGGGCAGCTGCAAGTTGAGGGGCTAGCTGCACAATCAAGCAGACTCGATGGACTGTAAGGCCTGCTTCTGCTGGTGTTTTCGTATGTTCATATGTTTATATGTTTGGTGTGCCATTCTAATGGTTTTGAATTATTGTCTAAAGAAACATTGGTGTTTCCCTAACTTTGCACACTGTCTCAAAACACCAGTGCCTGAGTGAACGTTTATACCTTGAGAGACAGACACACCAATTGTTTGACAGAATGGTACTGGAGTTAGGTTCTGTTAGCAATTATTTAAAACCCAAGGAGCATGACACATTCACAGGAGTCAGGAGACGTTTCATCATAATGTTTCAGTTCTCTACCTTTTTGGCTTTCTATTTCAACCCTGAATGATGCCTAAACATTTTTTTGTTTTTTTCTTTGCAATGACTAATTTGAAACAATTATGCTAGGATTGGTCAGCTCAGCGGCACAAGCATATACTGAATCACACTACATATGTGAGATCCAGATATAGTCCACCATTTATTTCTGTCAGTTTGGGATGCTGGAGACCAGTGGTGGATGAAGTCCAAAAACTTTTCTTCATGGAGAAATGAGAGAATTTTACTGACTTCATGAAGTTCTCCTTTAAGGTGAAATTTTACTTTGCCATAAAGGAGAAATTGCTACTGACAAGCCTTTGTGTGAAGCGAATAAATAAAACAAAATGAAGTAAAAAACTATTATGGTTCTCAAAAGAGGTGGTAAGAAAGGTTAGGGAGAAAAAGATAGCATTCAGGAAGTATAAGGAATCACAGAAGGAGCAGCACAGATAATTGTATCAGTTAAAGCAGAGGGAAGCAGGGAAGGCAGTCAGGATAGCAAAGGCCCAAACTGAGGAAAAGATAGCCAGCTCAGTTAAGAACAGGGATAAAACTTTTCATAAATATATTAGGGAGTGAAGAAAGACCAAGGGAGGGATTGTGAGGCTTAATAAAGGAGAGGGAAGGTGGGCAGAGAGTGACAGTGAAAAGGCAGAGATACTGAACAAATACTTTTGCTCAGTATTCACAAAAGAAGAAGAGGGGAAGGTACCTAAACCAAACAATTGAAGCACTCTGGGCAGGGGGGTCGATACCAGTCCATTCACAGAAGAAAGGGTCCTGAAAGAACTCTTAAAACTCAAGGTGGACAAAGCAATGGGACCTGATGGGATTCACCCCAGAATTCTAAAAGAACTAAGGGGAGACCTAGTGACACCATTGATTACCATTTTTAACAAATCATGGGAGGATGGTGTGACATATGAGGACTGGAGGAAGGCAGATGTGATCCCCTTCACAAGAGTGGAAACAATGTAGAGGCAGGAAACTACAGACCTGTTAGTTTGACCTCAGCGGTAGGGAAAATGATGGAATCACTTCTAAAAGAAAGAACTGTCGAGTATCTAGAGGCCAAAAGAGCACAGGACCCAAGACAGCATAGATTCACAGCAGGAAGGTCATGTCAGACAAATCTAATAGATTTATTTAACTGGGTGACCAAAGTAGTAGACCAGGGAGGGACTGTAGATATGGTCTACTTAGACTTTAGCAAGGCATTTGACATGGTACCACTGAAAAGATTAATAAACAAGTTAGCCAGCCTGGGAGTGGATCCCAGGGTGGTAGCCTGGTTAACAAACTGGCTGAACAACAGGACGCAAAGGGTAATAGTAAATGGAGCACACTCTGGAGGAAGGGGAGTTACTAGTGGGGTTCCAAAGGGTTCAGTACTGGGACTGGTACTCTTTAATGTCTTCATAGGTGACATTGCGGAGGGGCTGGAAGGAAAAGTATGCCTCTTTGTAGATGACACATAGACCTGCAACAGGATCGATACACAAGGGGGGTGGAAAGGATAAGAAGGGACTTGGCAAGGTTGGAGCAATGGTCAAGAGTTTGGCAGCTTAGTTTTAATGTAAAGTAGTGCACCTGGGAAACAAAAACCCAGGGGAAGAGTACATAATGTATGGGGGAGGTACTAACAACAACAAAAATGGAAAGGGACCTGGGTGTACTCGTATCAGACAACCTTAAGGTAGGCAAGCAATGTGAGAAGACAGTAAGGAGGGCTGAAGGGATGCTGGGATGCATAGGGAGAGGCATCACCAGTAAAAAGCAGGAAGTTGTTACCCCTCTGTCTAGACAGTTGGTGAGACCCCATCTGGAATACTGCATGAAGTTCTGGAGGCCCCATCGCAGCAATAACATAGACAGGATGGAGGCAGTCCAGAGGAGGGCAACCAAAATAATGCAGGGTCTGCACCAGAAGCCATACTAAGAGAGACTAAAAGAGCTTAATATATCTACCCTCAAGGATGGGGGGACATGATAGAAACTTTCAAGTACCTCAAGGGAATCAACAAAGTCCAAGAGGGCAGCATATTTCAGAAAAAGAGATGCACAAGAACAAGGGGCACAATTTGAACATAGAGGGGGGACAGCTCAGGGGCAATGTGAGGAAGTATTTTTTCATGGAGAGGGTGGTGGATGCATGGAACAGCCTTCCTGAGGAGGTCATGGGGTCAAAAACAATGGGGGAATTCAAGAATGCATGGGACCGACATACAGTAAGGCAATTATAGTGGGGGGGGTAGGAGGAGGTGAGGAGGAAGTAGGCTGCTGCTTAACTAGGGTCTGTAGATTATCCAATAGGTAGGGAAATGGGCAGACTAGGTGGTCCAAGCGGTCCTTATCTGCCATTAAATTCTATGTTTCTATATTTCTATGTCTAGGTAAATGCAGACTTTGCCTGCAAATTGTGGCTCTAAGGTGAAGTTTGCAAGAATTCATAGGCTTAGAGGTCACATGAAGCAGCAATGAGCTGTATTGATAGGCATAGGCTGAATTCAGTGCAGTGTAAGGAAGAGAGTGTTGATATTAAGTGTGATTTGTATCTTTGTGCCTAAAAAGCTTTGGAAAGCATTTATAACATACCATTTTTCCCCAAAAAAATCACTCCATTCAGTGTCTACTGTGCTTTTTCCCTTTAGGTCTCCAATTATTTCTGGTATTTGTTGTGATTTAGTTAGTTTAAAGTTGCAGTTTCATTTTTTTGTATTCTGCGTAGTGAGGCAGTGCTGTGGGGGGAGGAGAGCTTAGCTGCAGCAACTTCCAGCAAGAAAAAAGCAGGCTAGTCAGCCTTTCAGTCTTAGCAGGCAGCACTGTTGTAGACATTGTTTTGTGTGAACTTTTTTCCTCATTTCTGTGATTTGTTATTTTAGTTCTGTAGAACAGTTAAGCGTATTTCACTGAATTATTTTTGTCACTGTAGTTTGAGTATCTTGATTTCATTTTTGTTTATTGACAGAAGTCAGCTTTTTTGGAGTACATAGTAATGTTGTGATAATTACCTGATTTGTTGCATCTTGCTTGTGACCCCTTAGTACCCCAAATCCCTGCCATGCATTGTTTGTGTATAAAAAAAAGAAAAAAAATGGTGGCAGTGTGGTTGCTGCTGATGATGCTGGTTCATGGGGAGCTTGAACTCCAACAGAGGACGCTGCCACTTCCACAGTGTATGCCCACCACCCCAGCATGACACTGGAACTTCCCTTATGACCTCCATTAACCACTGCCTGCACAGATGGGCCATCACTTCCACCACCCCTACTCACTGCTTCCCTTTGCTTTTTCTCCCACTCATCCCAGTGATTTGTCATGAGATGAGTCCTCTGGCTCCAGTACCCATGTGAGTCCCCTACTTGCCCTTGCAGACACACACTGTATGTTGCAAGTGACCACACTGTACTCACTAGGGTCACAGGTAAAAAAAGACCACACAACTGGCAAATACCACACAAGAGAGGACTTGGTGTATGTATGACTACTACAAGACTAAGTCCCTAAGAAATACCAACTGAAAATAGACATATGAAAACCAAAAATTAAAACATGAAAATTTCCATAGGATAATATTGCAACTTTAACAAGCCATAGAGCTGTCAATCTTTGGAGTTAAGGGACTATCTATATGTCAAAAAGGTTTCAATGAATACCACAAGACTAGGGGCCAGATATTCAAACCCTTGTGCCTAGCGCAAAGCTGTAGCGCTGAAATAGCACTGGCTTTGCGCAATGCTGTAATATTCAAAAGCCTTATTTACACTGATGTTGTGTGGTAACGCCAATGCAAATAGTTAATGGTATGCAGGGGTGTGGATAGGGGAGCACCCATGAGTGCCAGCAGCATGGCATATTCAAACGTATAGCACCATGCTGCAGGCAATACAGTGACCTGTAGCGCGGCGCTAGATACCACCCAAAAAAAAGCTGGCAGTAATGCGGCGATGTCCACCCACATTGTGGATCCCCGTAGCCACAGTAATTCAGTAATCCCCCTGGTAGTCTAGTGGTCCCCAACCCTGAATCCCGACCCCATTCACTGCAAACAAAGAGTATTTTCCCTAGTACTCTAGTGGTCCCCCCATCCCCCAGCATGAATCCCGACCCCGTTCATCGTAACAAAAGAGTGTTTTCCCTGGTAGTCTAGTGGTCCCTCCATCCCCCAGCATGAATCCAGACCCCATTCACTGTACAACAAGAGTAATTTCCCCTGGTAGTCTAGTGGTCCCTCCACCCCTCCAACATGAATCCTGACCCCATTCACTGCAAACAAAGAGTATTTTCCCTAGTAGTCTAGTGGTCCCCCCATCCCCCAGCATGAATCCCGACCCCGTTCATCGTAACAAAAGAGTATTTTCCCTGGTAGTCTAGTGGTCCCTCCACCCCCCCAACATGAATCCCAACCCCATTCACCATAAATGAAGAGTATTTTCTCTAGTAGTCTAGTGGTCCCCCCATCCCCCAGCATGAATCCTGACCCCATTCACTGTACAACAAGAGTCTTTTCCCTGGTAGTCCAGTGGTCCTCCCACCCAGCAGTGTCTCCCCTTGCTTAGCCTGAGAACAGTCCATGAACAGAGTTGGCGACCAGCTCAGCCCTCTGCTCACCACCACGGCTGGCTGCCAACTGAGGTACAAATGAACGCTCTTTCATACCTTAGTTGGTGGCCGGCCATGGTGGTAAGAGGAGGGCTAAGCTGGTGGCTGCCTCTGTTCGTGGACTGTTCTCAGGCTGAGTGGGGGCATCACTGCCAAGTGTGGGGACCACTAGACTAACAAGGAATATACTTTTTTTTTTGCAGTGAACAGGGTCGGGAGTCATGCTGGGGGGTGGGGACCACTAGACTACCAGGGAATTGACTGTTTATTTTAATGTGAATGGAGTTGGGATTCATGCTGGGGGGGGGGACCACTAGACTACCAGGGAATTGACTGTTTATTTTAATGTGAATGGAGTCGTGATTCATGCTGGGGGGACCACTAGACTACCAGGATCACTTGTGTGTATGCCTTGGCTGACTGTCTGTGCTTTTCAGGGAGGCTCCTGATATAGCCTCCACATGTTCCTCTGTCTCACTCATAAAACATGTGTTTATGTGACAGAACAGCATACCTCTCAACTGTCCCTGATATTCAGGGACATCCCTGATTTCACCTCCAAAGCTTACTCTGTCCTTCCTACATGTTGTGTTCCCATGACTAAGCAGTGGGGATTGCAAGAATAACTTTATGGCAACCAATACAGTTGCAGACTTCTTATTCTTCAGGATGTATATTATGCACCAGGTCCCTTATTCTTCCAGCTTCCTGAGTGGATCTCATCAATTTTGAAACTGTGTCCCTGGATTTGGGCCTTCGTCCCTGATTTTTTATACACCTTTTCCCTGATTCAGGAGGCAAGGGGTTGTGAGGTATGTATGCAGCGACTGTGGTTGACAGCACACAGTTCCTGCTGCTTCCGGCCTGTCATTCTATTTCAACCAACAGGGAATGCTGTGGACATGCCTTGGCCTGCAGCATCCAGCAGTGGCGGAGCTAGAGGAGGACTGGGGGGCAGTCGGCCCTCCTGGCTACCCTAGAGTGAGTAGTGGTGCCCCATCACCATCTTTGTTCAATGTTTAGTGCCCATTGCGGAGCCCATAATTGACTGAATGGCCCTCCCGGCTCCCAAATGCTCCCAAACCTGGCTCCGCCACTGGTGTCCAGCCTGTACTTCCATTCTGACCAAAAGGGGGAGCTTTGTGCTCCATGCAGTAACACCGGGCAAACTGCATGGTAATGTATGTTAAGCAGCATTTAATGAGATGCAAATGTACCTGTTTGCCCACGGATTACCTAAGTGGATTCATTTGCATGGGAGCTTTGAATATAGCTCCTGTTTTCCGCAGGCTAACCAGTTTGCACCGGGCTAATGTGTTAGCACTGTGCAATCAGGTTAGCCCCGGGCAAACCTCACATCAGCACAGCACAGTTCTGAAGTGTGTGGCTTACACTGTTGTTTGCAGTAGATGTCAGAAATCTCTGTGCAATCACACACAATGTTCTCCACCTGCAACACTGGCTTTCTCCAGGGTCTGATGGGCTGCAGTAGCAGTGTGCACTTCCTTGTTGCTATATTCAGTGCTGTTTTATTTCCAGGCTATTTTTGCCCTGCACTCCTGGCCCTGTTTGCCCAGCTTCCTTTGATTGCTATATTCAACTGGTTTTGCACCGGGCTATTCCTTTTGAATATAGCTTGCTTTTTGCTCTGGGCTAAGTATGCCTGCCGGGCAGTGCTAATTTAGCCCTGGGACAAAGTTTTGAATATCTGTCCCTAAGTCTCTAAGAAATACAAATGGAAAATAGATAAAAAAACATACAAATTGAAAAAAGAAAATTCCCTTAGGATAACATTGTAAATTTAGCAAGCCATAACTCCATCAGTCATTGGAGTTAAGGGGCAATCTATATATAAAACAAGCATTTGTCAATGCCGAATGTTGTCTTGCTGGCATTGGCATTGGTAGTGCAGGAGTTAGAGAGATGCATAATAGGCATGGCAGTAAAGTATGGAACTGATGCCAACCCACCCCCACCCTGCAGAGACTGGCAGGCATTAGGGTGTCCCTTTGGGTGTTGGGTAGTGCAGTGCGGGAAAACATTTTGGGCAGGATGTGAAAAATGACAGCTGTACAGTTCATAAGGAGGTGTAAAAAAATGCCAGTGTTGAAAATGTGGCATGTAAATATAGCAAATTTGCGAGGTTGCAAGGATGCATGGGAAATATGCAATGCACGCTTGCAACACTGCCATTTTATGGGCGTTCGGCACCAAATTTTCAATGTAAGCATTTTAGCACCTCTGCTCATGTACAGTGTCACTGTTACTTCCTTAAAGTGTCCCAAGAAGTGATTTCGCACAGCGACCACGCTATTCTGCGCCGGAAGTGCAAAAACACATTTTGGGCAGGATATGTGAAATGACAGCTGTACTGTTCATCAAGAAGTGTGGAAAAATGGCAATGGTGAAAATCCAGAGTGAAAATATCACAAATGCACAACGGTACGGGTGTGCGTGCAGTCTGCCAACGCAACCTCGTAACACAGTCATTTTATGGAGTATCATCACCAAATTTTCAACATAAGCATTTTAGGACCTCTGCTCATGAACTGTGTCACTGTCATTTTCATAATCTGGCCCAAACACTGATTTCCACAGCGACTGTGCTATTATGAGCTGGAAGTGCGGAAACACATTTCCGGCAGGATGTGGAAAATGACAGCTGTACTGTTCACAAGTAGGTGTACAAAAATGGCAATGCTGAAAATCTGGCATTAAAATATTGTGAATTCATGAAGTTATGAGCCTGCGTAGCAACTGCGCAATGCATGCTTGAAAAACAGGCATTTGTTGGATTTTTTCCAACAAATTTGGAACATAGGCTTTTTGAGAGGCCACCTCATGTATACTGGCACTGTCATTTCTGACTGCGAAATCACCTTTCGAGGCCGATTAACACCATGACAGTGATAGAATTCATGAGGAGGGGCCCCAAAAACCCCATGTTGGACAATTTGGTGCCAAAATTCCAACAAATGCCCGAGATATGCAGCAAAGTTGTAAAAACCCTATTCATTCCATTATACAGCTTACCGGCATTTCCTCAGTTCGTGGTCAGCTTTGAAGAGTGCAGACATGTTCCCGGTCCACCGAAGATCGTCAAGGCCAGACTCCGGAGATAAGTATGGGGTGAGGGGTGTGTGAGGAGGCAGGGTGCACAGTGGGTGGGTGTGGATGGGGGGCAGGAGACTACGAGGGACTATTTTTATGTTACAGGGGAGAAAAAAACTAACATCTTGGGACAGTTTTTTTTTTCAGGGGACTTGGCATGCTGGGATGGGATCCAAGCATGCCACCTAACTGTTTTGGGGATGGGGGGTTGCTGCAGCCGACAGAGGATTGGGCACCCTCGTCAGCAGACAATGGGGGATTAATTTATGCTGATGGGGATTGGGCACCCCGTCGGCACACAATGACAGCCGGGGGGGGAGGCAAGAGCCGAGGGAGATTGGGCACCCCCTTGGCATATAAGAAATGTGGAGGGGCTGATTTATGCTGATGTGGAGTGGGGCCCTCCTGTCAGCACACAAATGAAA
This sequence comes from Neoceratodus forsteri, assembly GCA_016271365.2. Taxonomy (NCBI): domain Eukaryota; kingdom Metazoa; phylum Chordata; order Ceratodontiformes; family Ceratodontidae; genus Neoceratodus; species Neoceratodus forsteri. Next base: position 138,519,132 of record JADMNL010000023.1, read on the forward strand.
GCGGAGGGAGGCAAGAACCAAGGGGATTGGGCAACTTTGGCATATAGGAAATGGGGTCTGTTGTATGTCGATGGGGAGTGGGCTCCCCATTGGCAAATGTGTGCTGCTACAGTAAGCCGGCTGGAGGATTTGGCACTCTCCGGCCGTTACATGCCGCCACATATGCTGCTAATGTGGCGAGCATGCAGGAAGGGTCCGCTACATCTGATGAGCTTTGCTCGGATTGCAGCAGACATTTCCTTAGATGTGCTCACCACATTAGCATGCATGGTGTGGCTGCCGGCATACAGGCTGATTGGGGAATGAGGGACGCACCTACTGATGCATGCCCTGCATTCGCCCAACAGTGGCCGTGCCTCCAAAGCTGCACTACTGCAAGTTGTTGACTTGTGTGCAAGTGCAGCAAGCCAACATAAAAAAGGTTTCACAAAATACTACAAGGCTAAGACCCTAAGACTTACCAACTGAATACAGACATATAAAAAATGTAAAATAAAGAAATTAAAATTCCTTTAGGATAACATTGTGACTTTAACAAGCTGTAACTCCATCTGTCTTTGGAGTTAAGGGACAATCTATATATCAAAAAAGGTTTCAGTGAGTACTACAAGACTAAGTACCTAAGAAATACAAAGTGAAAATAGACATAAAAAATAAACATTAAAAAGTGAAAATTCTCACAGAATAACATTGCAACTTTAACAAACTGTAATTCTGTCAGTCATTAGAGTTATAGGACAATCTATACATATCAAAAACAGGTCTCAATGAGTACTACAAGACTAACATGCATTACTACCCCAGACAAATTCATAGGGTATGCACTAGAACCCCAAAATTACCTCCAAAATTCACCATGGTGCCAAATCCATGATTTATGTCCAATAATCATTCAGAATGCATCAAATGTGTATCTATACATTGACTGTAACTATACAACGTTTTAGACAAATTCAGCAAAAATTGACTAAGTTATGCCTAAATACCAAAAGGAATAGCTGGTAAGTGGGGTGGTGGCATTCATGTTGCCAAATTATTCTTTGCCACATCTGTGGCATCCATGCTGGTGGGTGCTGTGGGAGGCAGCAACTAGAGGATCAGTCCAAGAGGTAGCAAAACCTTTGGCTCAGGAACAGTGGTCAAGGAGGAGGTTGTTGGTGTCCCCTTGATTGCAGATGGTGCTGGCACTGAGCCTGATCTGGATTATAGGTTCCCAATATGGATATATGAACCAGTGGTTAAACAGCTGGTAGCTCCTTTCTGTGCATTACAGCACACTGAGCACAGGTATCTAGGGTAGAATTTGACTGACTCGGAGGGGGGGAAATTGTACAAAGTCCAACTGCAGTGGTAGCAACACTCAGGGTATTTACCAGCATGTCACACTGGCAGTGAAGAGTGTAACTGGATCATAGACACAGGTCAGAAAATGTTAAAATTGTTCCTAACTGAAACTGAAGGGTGGATCCAGCCCATGGTGATGGCATCACAGGAGTGGGGTGGCACAAGGATTCAGACTGAAGAGTGGGGGGGGGCAGGGGACTGCTGACTTTCAGACCTTTGTGTATCAATAGCGTCATTTTGACCCAGCTTTGCCTTGGTGCACCCTAAGGAGAAGTTTCAGGTAAAATGGCCAGGTGAAGTTACCAATGTTGAATTTCCTATCAAATAGAGAAACTTCATGAAATTATCCATGAAGCTGAATCTGGGAACTTTGTTTTAACTTCACTGGCACATTAGAACTTCACAACATTTCTAGTGGGGACCTAGACCCAATGTAAAGGTCTTGTGCTCTGACTCTGGAAAGAGGGAGCAGACTTTTTTGCTCTTGCTGTGCCTCCCATGGTGGATGATGGAACAGCATAGATGTCACAAGTGTCCATGTGACATCACCCTCTCCCACCTGCAAAACTGATGTCACAGATGGTTTCCAAGTTGGGAGATAAAAATGAGAAAATATGCCTCCTCCCTACATGCATGATGGTGGCTGTTGACAATCTACTTAAAGGTCTTTGAAACCCCCTGCCTATAACAGACCAAAAACACATAAATCCATTCCACGACTAGGCCAAGAACCATGGCCAATGCCAATAGTGCTGCAGTACTAATGCGGTGGTGGGGGATGCTAAGCTGTTTGGCTTATGGAAGTTTGGGTGTAACTGCAATGGTGTCTCCAGGGTGTCACCGGTGGCACTGTTAGAGGGGAAGCCTGGAGCAGTAGAAGTATCCAAAAGGTCAGAGAGGAGGAGCAGAAACCAGAAGGATAAACAGAAAAAAAATTCTTACAAAGAAATGTTCAGTTTAGTTCTACACTACATTTTTAAGAGAAGGAAAATATTTGCCAATTGAAAACCGTTGATATAATAAATTCCTCCTGATTCTTATGTCTTTAGGCATTACACAATGCTTGCTAACATTTCTGTGCCAGCTTAAATATTTCCAAGATGCAGAGAAGATTTCTATTTAAATTAATTTTATTTGTGACAGGACATAGAGTACAATGATTTCCCTGGAACCAATACATTTGTATAGCTGTGTGGAAAATGTCATGTCATTTTGAACTTAATTATACGTCTAACCCCACTGTAAGGTTTAATTTCACCAGCATAAAACCCAAGCAATTTATTTTTTCAAGGACAAATCTGTGGTCAAGGTGCTTTCACCATATCTTTTCATGGAGAAGTGTTTAGTCAAATTCAAGAACAATACAGCTCTGGGGCTAATTGGAGGAAGGCACATGTGCAAGAAAATATACTGTAGTTATGTCAAAGAATGATATCCTTACCTGAAAGGACTTAAAAGAATGTGTTGACACATTTGTACCAGTATGAAAGAAAAAATTAAATGCTGACATGGGAAATAGACATTTCAGATAAAGATAATCATGTTACAAATATTTTTTTACAGGTAACATTTGGGGGAATATTGCATTCTGTAAAGTTCCTGGGCTTAAATTGCTAACCTGAAAATGTAAATTGAGCTCATGAGATTTTGAACACTAACTGCTGTACAAGAGGATATATATATAAAATCAGACCTTTTCTTTTTCCAGCACTTACTCATCGCCTTAGCTTCTAGAACTGAGTAAAATGATTCAGCACCTATATAAAAAAAAAACATGCTGCATTCTATGAAAACAGCATTGGAAAGTGACAGTAGCACAGCAGCACTGTGCCACAAATTATGTACATTCCCTTGTTGACAGGTCTATAAAGCTTTTATACTGCTGAATCAGCAACTCCAATGCAGACACATGTCCAATCAAAAAAGGAATATTGGATCAGTAAATGGAATCTACTTGGAGAGAAAAATTGCTACATTTTCTATCACCAGACAATTCTGTACTACTGTTGCTATTTTTCAGACCCTTTGCTTGTATTAATAATAAATCCTGTTGATACCCTTGATGTTCTTCCAAAATTTTGTTCACTATATATCGAAGAAAAATGACAGCCACTGTATGTTTATTTCAGATAAATGACTTAGTGTGACTGGAGTTCTAAAATTCAAGAGCTGCAGCTTTTCTTTAGCATGATAAGTTGTCAGTTTTGGCTAACTTTAAATGAAAAATATCGCCAAGCAGGTTTACTTCAGCTGGCATTTGACTGGCACTTTGGTGTGATTTTTGTGTGGTATACTTGGCTGTATATATTAAATTGATAACCAAACTGGAAGAAAGAATCAATCTAATGTTTGTTTCAAGTATGTAGCATAGGCTGATTTTGTCAGCAGTGATGTTAGTATATTTTTCCACTTGATGGTTAAAACATATAAAACATAAATGTGGAACTATTTTTGCCCATATAGTTGCATCCATGACTGCATCCAGTTATCACTTTTAATCAGATGTTTAGAAGGCTTAATGTGTTGGCCTTTTGAAATGGAAGCACATTTCCAAAATATAATCATAAGTTAATCATAATTTTATAATGTATATAATTAAGTCATACATACATACATATGTTCATTTTTCTTCGGTAGAGTACATTTATATTTCTTGATACTGGGTAAATGTAGAAGGTTACTGTGCCCGTTTATCAAGAAATGGTGAAGCCACACCGAGAATACTGTGGGCAGTTCTGGTCAGCCCAGTATAAGGCAGGCACTCAGAAAGTACAGTGTGTGCAGTGAAAAACAACATGATTAATGGTCAGGCGAACAAGATCTGTGAAGAAAGATTAATGAGTCTGAGTCTATATAAACTGGAAATGAGGAGACTAAGGGGAAACCTCATAGCTGTGTAGAAAGCCATTATCAATTAATCAATCAATCAAAATATTTATTTAACCAGGTGGACACCATTGAGCAATGCTTATTTGCAAGGTTGACCTGGGAGGAAAAAGTACAACAATACGTATAATACACACAATTTCAATAAATATAATCCACACAATATCAGTGCACAGCATGTGCAGTAAAGGCATGAGCAATAGTAGAGCTAGGAAGTACAGATTCACACAACAGATACACACAGTTTCAATAAATATAATACACCCAATGTCAGTGCCCAGCATTTGCAGTAAAGGCATGAGCAATAGTAGGGCTAGGTAGTACAGATTCAGATAACAACAATAATGTACAGTCAAGCAAGGTGTGCAAACAAGTAATGTTGCAGATGAGATCCGCCAATGTAATCCATAGGTCAGGGACATGAAGCTAGGGTGAGTCGTCAGTCTCCACAAGGGCATCTCTGAGAATACACTAAGGGGCAAGGGAGGAATGGGGGGACAGGGAGAGGGATGGGAAGAGGAGGAAGGACAGTAGTTATGATAGATGTGTGTATTATAAATGAAGACGTGCAACTATGTCTTCAGGTGAGTTCAAAACATCAGACATACTGACTAGATGGCATTAAAAAATTAAAATTAAAGGGAATGCATTTTCAAACTGAGAAGTAAAGTGGATTGTTTAATCTGCCAAATATGGTAGTTAACAGTGAGAATCTGAAAACATTCAAGTGAAGGTTAGAAAAATGGTTGCATGAATGGCTATTACTGTTAGATAAATGGTGTACTTGCTAGACAGGCAATTCTCTTTAAAACTGTAACAGTTAGTTTGGGGGAACTAGCTCAGGAGATTAATCTTGGGGTTGAGTAGATTCACAAAGCCCTGTGAATCAGGTGTGTAATTGATGGGTGGAGCTGGCAGAGGCTTAGTGCCTTCTTAAAAGTGCAGTATGAGAGGCATCCCTCCTAACTTGTCCAATTCACGTCCGTGCCCCAATGAGTGAGTGGAATAGTGAAGGAGTGGAACAGATGTAAGACTGGTATCAATCTTAGGCATCAGCAGGTATCAGCAGGAGGAAGCAGGCAAGCAGGGGACTCTGATGGTTGACTAATGTAATGTACCTGTTCAGTACTGTGTAATATTCACTGCTGGAAAGCAGGGCCAGCCCTAACCATTCTGAGCCCCTGTGCAGCTCCCTGCCAGGCCCCACCACTCCATTCTCTGTGCCCCCCCCCCCGATCCATCATTACACCTAACTAACCCTCTGTCCTGCATCAATATAGCAGCACCAGGTCTACCAGTTTAACCAGCATCTTTTAATGTGTGCCATTTTTGACTGCATTGAATTATTTGACTTCACCATTGGAGATGAATCTGACTGAGCCTGGAGCAAGAACTTAAGTAAGTACGGTACGAATACCATATTCATTTCTGTAAGGACAGGGACATAATCACTGGACACTCACACCTCTGATAATCTGATTTGCAAACAAGTTAAACAACTTAACTTTTCTGGAGGTGTGGGTGTGAGTGAGAGAGAACAGAGATGATTATCATGGGACACCAGTAAAGTTGCCACCTGTCAGGTTTTTTACCTGGTGATCAGGTTTTCAGGGTCATTATCAGGAAATCCAGTTTTGCTCTGTGTTGGTCAGGTTTTTAAACCATTTTGAGTAATCACATACTTTTGAAACAGATTTTGTCACATCATTCATTGTTTCAGCTACATGTCCTACAAACAAGTTATCTTGTCAATATAACCCTTTGTTTGTGAAAGCAGTCAACCTGGGAGGTGTAAAGTTTGGCCATTAACACCATTAGCACTTACTTAACCTAATCTTTCCCACTGTATCTTAAAGCAGCATAGCAGCAAAGCTGCCCCCACCTTTTAAAACAGTAACAGAGCCATTTGTCTTCCACTTTCATTTGCTGGTAAACATTTTCATCTGTAACAACATTTAGGCATTTTTTAATTATTTTTTTCCTCAAGAGAAAAGTATGTGCCCCTAATGTGCAGTGGCACAGCTTGTACCTAGCTAAGACCGGCCCTGCTGGTACAGGCAGAAGGTCAAAGGCAGGCCAAAACTGGGATTAGGAGCAACACCCTATCTAGGGTATGAGTTTAAAGGGATTAAACAAGGTACAGGGGAATACTAATAGCAACCTATCTAGAGTCACATAGCAAAGGGTTAGGGGAAGGTGAAAGTGCTTCTATTATAGTAGGAAAAATCAGAGGAGGGTAAGGGGAATAAAGAAGGAGGAAAAATCTCCAGACAGAGGGAGTTACTTGTTGAGAGGGTAAAGATACAAGTGGGCATAGCAAAAAAAATAAATAAATAAGGAAAACTAGAAACACCCTATTGGGGTAAGAGAAAAAAAAACTATTTCCAGGTAACACAGAGAGAAAAGGAATTAGGATTGCTGGGAGAGGTGCACTTGCAGTAGCTGTGGGACAACAGTTTTCAGAGAGACCTTCTGGAGACTGCAGTGCTGTCCCATCTGCACACACCTCTCTGGGTTGTGAGAGAAGGGTATTAGATTCCAGGCTGAGTTTGCTAGGATTTGGAAACCTCTTCCCCCACCCAGGGGCCTCCAAGTCTTCCACTGTTAACTCAGAGAATGCCTGGGAGGAGGAACAACTGGAGTATGGTGGGCTTTGGAAGGGTGGGGGTGGTTCATCAGGGGCATATTCCTCAACCAGTACCACTACACAACTCCTATGCCACTCTGGTGGGGCATTACTGCTGAAAGGAGGCATCCATGGTAGTGACCACGTAGGATGTGGGGGGTCCTCTGTAGTGAAGACAAGGACGGTGGTAGAGAACCCCAGAGGAGGAGGAGGAGGGGGAAGCAACATCTGGTTGGGGACCCAATTGTGATGGGGATACATTTGGGAATAGAAAGGGCGGTGGAGAGGGAGGTAAGGTGTCTACATGGCACTGCAGCCTGGAGAGATAGGAAGTGGATCCTGAGGATCGCTAAGGTAGCAAGAAGGAGAACTGGATGTCATTGTCTACCTAGGGACTGATGATCAGGCTAGGGATGGGGCTGGGATGGTGCAGGGTGAGTTCAGGGAGCTGGGAAGGGGGTCTTAAACAGGTAGCATACTCAGTGGCATTTGAAGAGTGCTGCCTGTTTATGACAGGGAGCAGGAATGGGGTTGCCAAACCAGAAGCTTCAACTCATAGTTGAAGGAATGGTGCAGAGAGGATAATTTTGGCTACATTGGTGACTGGGGATCTACCTAGAGGAATAAGGGCATATACAGGGACCATGGTCTGCATCCATCTGGAAGGGGTAGCACAGCCCTCATTGGATAGTTTTATGTTACTGTGATGAACATTTAAACTAGCTGAGGGGGTGGCAGAAGGAATCAGGGAGGCAGAAACTGTCCCCCCAGACTGAAGTAGAGAGTAGGGAGAACCCAAGGAGAGAGGGAACCCCTAGGGTGCAAATTAATATAGGAAACAGGTTGGGAAAAATGAGGCGGGATAAGAATGGGAGCATTAATAAGAGAGCGGGGAAGGAGGAAGGGCAAAAAGTAAAAAAGAGGGATAACAAGCAGAGTGCTAACAAAATCTGGAAGGCCATGTGTGTGAATGCTAGATGTCTAGTAATAGGATTCCAGGCCTAGAGACCATCATAGCAGAGGCTGACATGGATATTGTGGCCATTACTGAACCACAATGCACAAAAAAACATGACTGGGATGTGGCCATACCCAGCAATACTCTGTTCAGGAAGGACAGAGTGGGAAGGAAACTATGGAGTGTGGTGCATTATGTGAGGGAAGGCATCAAAGCTACAGAGATAAAAGGAATGCAGTGGAGGCAGAGGTACTGTGGGTCACCCTGGAGAGGGGGAACAGAGCCACTTTTCACACTGGCATGATCCACAGACCTCCAACACAGGGGAAAGAGTTAGATAAAGAAATGGTAGAAGCCATTGGCAATATGGCAGAAAAGGGGGAGGTGCTGCTGGTGGGGGACTTCAGTCTGACGGATGTAGATTGGATCCTTTTGGCTAGGGATTCAGCTAGAAGCAGGGACATCCTGGACTCCCTGCAGGGGACATTCCTCAGACAACTAGTCAGAGAACCCACTCATGATGGAGCAATACTGAATCTGGTACTTATTAACAGGGATAGTGTTGCAGATATCATGGTTGGAGGTCACCTTGGGACCAGTGATCACCATACAGCATAGTTCAATATAAGGACAGTTGCAGAATCAAACCACGCAAGGGCGAGAGTCCTGGACTTCAGTAGGGCAGATTTTATAAAGATGGGTGAATACCTCAGGGGTGACATGGCAGGGGGGATGACCTGGGTGGGTGGACAAACAGTGGGAAAAGCTAAAAGTGGGCATAGTGAAAGCAACAAATCTCTGTGTCAAGCAAGTGAGCAAAGCAAGAGGAAAGAGAGACCACTATTGTTTTCGAAAGAGGTGGCTGAAAAGGTGAAGGCTAAAAGGGTGGCTTTCAGAAGGTATAAGGAGACACAGAGGGAGAAGAATAGGGTGGTATATTAAGGAAAGACAGGGAAGCAGGGAAAGTAGTAAGGAGGTCAAAGGCACAAACTGAAGAGAATAGCCCAGATGGTAACAAAAGGGGACAAGACATTTTTTAGATATGTAACTGAAAACAGGAAGACAGCAGGAGGGATTGTAAGGTTATAAAGGGAAGGGGGGACTGTGCAGAGGGGGACCAGGATAAGGTGGTATACTGTTAACAAGGCACAGGAACAAGGGTGCAGGAAGAATGACACTGTAAAGTGGGTGCACCTCGATTGGATATCTTGGACTTGTGGCCGAGGTACGGTGAGGCCGGCTCTCTGACTCCCGCTCCCCACTGTGCCCAGCCTCAGAGTTTACTATAGTAATGTTGGGGAGTGGGGGGGCCTGGGGGGGGCAGAACCCCCTGCATAACCCAACACTACTTTCCCTTACACCCTTTGTGTCTGCGGCATGGTTCCAGGGTGCTGCCATTACTTGCTGCCTTTTGACTGTGCCTGGACTTAACGCACTGCAGTTCATTTAGCCCACACGTGTATGAACCGGAAAAGGCAGAGATCCTGAAGAAATACTTTTGTTCATTATTCACAGAGGAAGGAAACAGGGAGGGGCCACAAAGAAGTAATGGGAACTTTGGAGGGAGGGAGGGAGGGAGATGGGCATTAATTTCTTTTTTGGAGGAGAGAGGCCGGAAGGTGCTTGCTAATCTGAAAGTGGAAGAAGCAGTAGGGCCATACATAGTACATCCATAGGTATTGAGGATGCTCAGGGAGGTACTGGCTGCACCTCTTACAGTCCTGTTTAACAGTTTACTGGAAATATGAGTGGTTCTGGAGGACTGGAGGAGGGCAGATGTTGTCCCAATTCAAAAAAGTAGTAGTAGGGAGGAGGCTGGGAATTATAGGCCAGTCACCCTAACATGGGTGGTGGTGGCAGAAATTTTGATGGAATCACTAATGAAGGAAAGGATTGTGGAGTAGCTTGAATCCAACAGGTTACAAGACAAGTGTCAGTATGGATTCGTGGAGGAGGTCATGTCAAACAAATCTGATAGATTTCTTTGACTGGGTGACTGGGAGGGGACAATAGCCCTCTAGTGTGTTGTTTTACATTCCTTATTATCCTTTGGTAGAAATTTAGTGCCTGTAATTGTACCTCTCTAACTGTATGCAACTGGTTGACCTAGAGTAGCAAAGGCGAAAGTCGAGGTTGAAATTGTATTTATTTTAAACTGTTCTTTTATACAACTGTTCCTTTTCCACCTATCCACCTCCCTCTGCTTCACTATCTCCTACCTTCTGCTGTAAAGTAGCTCCTCATTATCCCCTGATCTGTCCAAGTCTGCAGCCAAAACTCCCCTGTTCATGTCCACTTGTACTCAAAGCTACTAGTACATTTAAACTTTGGTGCCTAAACTTGCTGCAAATCAGCCCCAGCTTATCCTGTTTTTTTTTTTTAAGCCTTCTTTATTAGATTATTACAGGTTTCATACATACACACATTAATCATGGGCGGGCCCAGGATCCACAAATCCAAAACTGGTTGTGTGACATATGTACAATAACAACTATGTACAGTGGCGTGAAAAAGTATTTGCCCCCTTCCTGATTTTCTCTATTATTGCATATTTGTCACACTGGATGTTTTCAGGTCTTTAGACAAAATATAATATTAGATAAAGGGAACCTGAGTGAACAAATAACACTTTTTTTTTTTACTTATTTCATTTATTTAATGAAAAAGTTAACCAACACCAACTGGCACTGTGTGAAAAGTAATTGCCCCTAGTTAAATCAACCCAATTAAAGGGATAATTAGAGTCAGCTGATTGAACACAGCCAGGCTTGATTACAGCCAGCCCTGCTCAATATAAACCTCACTTATTTTGGCCCCTACCATCAGAGTCACGCTGCAAAGCACAAAGATTCAACAAGCACATTATGCCATGATCAAAGGAAGTTCCTGAAAAGATCAGAAAAAAATTTGTTGCCCTGTATCAGTCTGTAAAGGGTTACAAAGATATTTCTAAGGCTCTGGGACTCCATCGAACCACAGTGAGAGCCATAATCTCCAAATGGAGAACACTTGGAACAGTAGTGAACCTTCCCAGGAGTGGGCGGCCTGCCAAAATTACTCCAAGGGCACAGTGTAAAATCATCCAAGAAGTCTCAAAGGATCCTAAAACAACATCCAAAGAACTGCAGGCTACTCTTGCCTCAGCTAAGGTCAGTGTTCATGACTCCACAATCAGAAAGAGACTGGGCAAAAATGGGCTTCATGTGAGAGTAAAGTGGAAACCACTGCTAACTAAGAAGAACATAAATGCTCGTCTCTCATTTGCCAAGAAGCACCTGGATGATCCATGCCTTTTGGGAAAATGTTCTATGGACAGATGAGTCCAAAGTGGAACTTTTTGGACAACATGGATCCCATAATGTCTCACAGAAAGCAAACACAGCATTCCACAGTAAGAACGCCATACCAACAGTCAAACATGGTGGTGGTAGTGTGATGGTGGGGATGCTTTGCTGCCTAAGGACCTGGATGACTTGCCATAATTAAAGGAACCATGAATTCTGCTCTGTACCAGAAAATTTTAAGGAGAATGTCCAGTCATCCTTCCGTCAGCTGAAGCTGAAGCGTAGTTGGGTCATGCAGCAAGACAATGATCCAAAACACAAAAAGCAAGTCCACATCAGAATGGCTAAAAAGAAGTAAAATTAAAGTTTTGGAGTGGTCTAGTCAAAGTCCAGACTGAAACCTAATAGAGATGCTGTGGCAGGACCTGAAACGAGCAGTTCATGCTCGAAAACCTACCAAATGTTACTGAATTAAAGCAGTTCTGCGAGGAAGAGTGGTTAAAATGCCTCCACAGCGATGTGAAAGACTGATATTGAATTATAGGAAGTGTTTGGTTGCAGTCATTGCAGCTAAATGTGGCATAACCAGTTATTAAGTGTAAGGGGGCAATTACTTTTTCACACAGTGCCAGTTGGTGTTGGTTAACTTTTTTTCATTAAATAAGTGAAATTAAAAAAAAAAAACAAGTGTTATTTGTTCACTCAGGTTCCCTTTATCTAATATTACATTTTCTCTAAAGACCTGAAAACATCCAGTGTGACAAATATGCAATAATAGAGAAAATCAGGAAGGGGGCAAATACTTTTTCACGCCACTGTACATACACAGCCATGGGAATGGCCCTCCATTACATGAAACCAAATCTAGTCATAACTATATCTTGAATAAACATTATCACTGAAAACACTTAACACTCATAGGTGATGCCTCTACATTATTAGTCACATTGTCCACTAACTTTATTAAATTAAAGCCACCTACATTAAATGCAGGATACCCTGGAGGTAGTCCCCCACTGTGCCCCTGGAAAGAGAGAGACTCCCCACCCATTCCTAAACCCCGGCAGACCAAGGCCTTTATTCTACTATCAATTCCTGATGTGTGTTTAAGCCTAAAACAGTCACTAATAATTTCACCTTTTGACACTAAAAGAATCCATATAATACTGCATAATTCTGCACTATCGAAATCTATTGCTATTCACAACCCAACAGACAGAACTGCGTTTGGCCATTGCCTATCTGCAGTAGATAGATAGCCTCTAGGGTCGACCATCTTTTGTCATACAGCCCTTTCTTACCCTCCAAACACATGAACCTCTTTATTCTTCCCAAAGCCCATATAAGGTGTCTCACCCAATGCACATAGGCATATCTTTGTTCATCCTTCCAATGTTTCAAAATAAAATACTTGACCATTGCTGCCATCAAGGATATGTGATATTTGGGTGTGACTTCTGATATTTGCAACATATCTCTTAATATGCAAATGTTGGGCAATATTAAGTCAGAATAGTCCAACATAGGGTCCATGTGTTGTTTAATTTCAACCCAAAGTGAGCTTATTTTACTGCAGTCCCACATGACATGTAGGATGTCTCCTGACTCGGTTCTGCATCTAAAACACAGGTCTGTCTGTCTCAGCTGCCTATCACATAGTTTCTTAGGAGTATAATACATATGCGAGGCAATAAAGAACTGCATAATTCTGTATTTGGGTATAGGTATATATTTAATAACACCTCCAGATATCCTCCCAAACAGGCTGTTGGGGGGGGGGCCAATATTCTATCCCAACATAGAACCCTTGTTGGTGAGTTCAGACTGAAATAGTCAAATAGCACCTTATACACTTTTGACAGAGGGTTAAATGAGGGATCTACCACATTCAAATTTTCCCAAGTGAAGGAATTTATTGGAGGATCTCCTAACCCTTTCTGCACCCCTTCCAACATTTTAACAAGCTGTAATCTTCTAAAGAAGTGAATTGCATCACACCTCACCGGGAGAGACATCCTGTTATCTTTTATAACATCCCTTACTATCAGTCCCTCCAGCTGCTTAATCCAGCGTTTTGTGATGACCTGACCCCCAATCAGTAAATTGGGATTACCCAGCACAGGCTGGTCCTGGGTCTTCAGTTGATCCCTTCTCTGAGAAGGAGTAAGGTACAGCCACCAGGCCATTACTGTCTTGACAATTGGAGTCATGGATGCTTTTATAAGATATCTTCCTAAATTAGTAAAAAGCAATGCCTCCGGAGATAAGTTCAATTCTTTTATAAAATGGGCAAAAAAAAACAAAGCCACTGATTGGCTGTTTCACCCTCGTAGCTGTGTCCATAATCCCTGCTATTGTACCCAACCGGCACTAACGCTTGTCAGTCTGCCCTTGACAGCAAGGATCTCATTGAGCTGTGCCAAGCTTAAACAAAAAACAGCTCAAGAAGCAGCTGAGCGAGCAACAGCTGCTTAAAATCAATAGTCCGGGTGAAAAGAAACACAGACAGCAACAATACACTACACAACCTCTACTGACTCCCCACAGACACACAAAAGACTTAATTTCCTCCACAACATGACACCTCGTACTACTAAACCCTGGCTTTTTCTCCTCAACTTCCGCTTGAGTCAAAGCGAGCGTGTCCCTTACAGACCGCCATACCACACGTTCCTTCTTCGGCGTTTAAATATGAGTGCTAACACTGCATGTGCTCTCTGGTAGCTTCACAGATTCTGTTTTTTTTTTTCACGTTTACTTACAACAGTATGGTGCTGGTAGGAGTAACCTGTACATTACAAACCACAAGCAGCTGATACGGAAGCACGTCACAGTTTGAAAGAATGGGTGCAAGAGCTGTACATCTGCACGGACAAAAACTGTTACCGAGAGCTAATAACAGGTTGAAAAGAATTTACTTTTGTTCTTGCGGCCAGGGAGGCAGCATGAATTAAAAATCATTTACTTCTGTTCTTGGCCATGTGGGGGGGCAGCATGAATTTACTAAGTACTGTGGGTCCATTGGATTACATTACATGGAGGGACTACTTTATCACTCTTACTAAAAAAAAAACATTTCTTACATTTTTTCAATTTCAACAGCTTTTTTCTTTTCTTTTGAATTTCAGCCTGTGGTTGTGAGCCCATTTTATAAGCACAATAACACACTCTGAGGTGTGGTTTATCGCCTGATAAGGCAAGCAAGCGCCTCGTGCCTTAGTACACCCCTGGGCATGCTCTTATCGGGCAATAAACCACACCTCGTCGTGTGTTATTGCTTGCTTATTAACTACATCTCTATCTGGAGCCATACTGGAGTATTCATCTCACCCTCCTCATTTCTTCCCCAACGAATCATGAGACCCAGTTGACCAGCCACATAATATAAGTGAAGATCAGGCAGTTTAATCCCACCCAATTTATATGGCAAGCACAAAATACTATGTTTTTCCGGGGGGGCATGGAATTCCACAAAAATGCAGAAAGTAACTTTCTAATTTTAGTGAACCAGAATTTGGGGATACTGTATAGGGCTAAATAGATTGGATATAGTATCCTCAGCAAAAGATTCATCTTGATTAATCCCAATCTCGCTACAAAGTTTAAAGATAGTTTTTTCCATCGAAGTATATCCCCTTTAATGGCTGCCAATACCTTATCCATATTCATTGCTGCCCCGTCCTCCAGATGCGCAGTGACCCATATACCCAAATATTTAATCTTATCCTCCGCCCAATTTATTTGCAGTAGAGCAAAGTCAGATCTACATACATGCTGAGTCAAAGGGAGAATCTGTGTTTTGTTCAAATTTAGTTTATAGTTCGAAACTCTGGAAAATTGCTCTATAATTTCCACTGATCTTTGAAACTTTCTGCTGGGTCTTGTAAATGCAGCAATATATTGTCTGCAAAAACCGAAAATGTAAACTCCCTGCCCGCAATTGTGATCCCCTTTACACTGGCACTATCCCCTGTTTCTGACCAATTCTTTTTTCTTTTTTTTTTAAATCTCCCCAGTTTATGTCTGCTTGACATGTGCTTAAAAAACTTCTAGGTCATTTAAACTCTGGTGCCCAAATTTTCTGTAAAGCAACCCCAGCATATCCCCTATTTGTGTCTTATTTCTTTGCCAAATCTCCCCTGTTCCTGTCCATTTCTGCTTATTGCTACCTGAACTTTTTAAATTTTGGCACCTAAACTAATTTTTTTTCTTTTTTTCTCTCTCTCTCTTGATGCCAGCCCAGTGGCTCCCCACTGTGAGAAGAGGCTCCCCACCCCCAAACATCTAATTCCTTTGTCCCTCTCCCCACCCTACAATTACTACCCTAAGTGCTAAGCTCTCCCTGCCCCCGATTCTCTAATCTGCATTCCTTTTGTCCCGAACCATTTTTAATGCCTGTGTTCCCTCTTCTCTTCCTCTAGGACAAGCCCTTGACTGGGCTCCTGTGCTGTACGTGGCCAGGCTGGAACAGAAGCCAGCCAGCTGCCCCTCGAATAATCCTCTGACCACCAGCACAGTTCAGGTACAGCTTTCACTACGGGATTGAATCCACAGACAGCTATTGGATAGGCCGCCACAGTGTTTGGCGGCAATTGGCTGCAGTGGGAATAGGGCACCTCCTGATTGGTTCTGTCCTTCCACTCAGTAAACAGCCCTGGCTCTCCTTGATTGCTTGGTCAGCAGCCAGGAAACCGCTGTGCTTCTTCGCTCTGGTGCTTTTGCCCCAACCTTACTACGGCTACCAGAAGGAATGAAAGGGATTTTTCATCCCCCCACCCTCCCCCTCCTCCAGCTTTAATTAAATACACCCTAACCCCATCTCTTTTACCTTAAGTTACCACCAATGGCCCAGATCTTCGTTCTCCACTCTCAGAGGTTTCCTGTTTCTTAAAGGTGTACCAGCAACCTTCATACAGTTTCTTTCTGTGACATTAACAAGCCACACTGCAGCACTAATTTTCCTGCTACAGTCATTTGAGGACTCAACCTGCATTTTATTTGAACGAGGCTCACCCAGGACTATCCATGCAGGCTACCCTTGCCCTTTTTTGCTGCCCACTTGGCATGCAGTTCTCCATTACTAATCCAACCTACCCTGCCCTGGCAAGCAAGTTAGCTGTTCCTATAATGCACAAGCATCAAACCTGCCTAAACCTTTTATCCTTTTATACACACTTACGCTTGGATCCTATTTATCATAGTAGGGCCTGCACATATGACTATTAGTTTAGGGACCCAATGTTGCTAACTCTCCAAAGTCTCAATTCAACCTTCTTCTATGAGGCCAAGGTACTTGTCCTAGCCATGCTGAGATCTTCTGGACTCCTTCATCATTACAACACCACCCCTCCTGCCCAAAGAATCAAAAGAGGACAGACTCGGGTACTGAGGCTAATTCTGAGAGCCATTATAAAACCATTACTATTTCTACTGTTCTACCCGGGTAATGTTTTTTTTTTTAAAACATCTTTATTGACCATTTTTTATTTTCCACAAAATATGACAGACATACACAAAGGCCCAATTGTTCCTGGGCCCCCCACACCAAAACTGAGTGAGGTAACTATGTACAACATTTAACTATATACATACCCAGCTGCCTTGCACCACCCTTGATCACCCTCTACATATCCATATTCAATAACAATATACAGTAGAATCTCTGCCTAGGGAAGTACATTTGGATGTCATAGTCTAAGACTTAGGTTAATTCTATATAAGTACAAACCCTACATCCTGAACAGTAGCCCTTAGGTGGTGCTCAGTAGCTGGGTCCCTAGGAAGAGAAGAGAGTCCACGCCCCCAACCACACCCAGCCACTTCTACGGATTCCTATAGCCAGACCGGATGTTGTCCGGTCGGTGCATATATTAGGAGTAATCAATAGGACACATTTTAGTTCTAACCTCTACTCCCCAACTAAAGATCTTTGCCTACATATCCTCAGACAGACAGACCTGAACTTGGGGAGATTTAGACTGCAACATGTAGACCGTCTCCAGGGTTCTCCATCTCTTATCATAAATTCCTTTTCGGCTGTCCCGAAGCATTTGTCTTTTAAACCTACTCAACGTTTTCAGCAAGTCTCCCACCCATTGGTCATATGGATAAATCAGATAGTTTTTCCAATGCTTCAAGACAAATGCTTTAACTAAGGAGGACATTAGAGAGATATGTCCTTTGATGAGTGTGCTCGGGATATCTGTCATGTCCCCCAAGACACAAATCTTTGGATCGACAAAGTCTCTGTAATTCACTACAGGGTCCATGTTGCATCTGATTTGCTCCCAGACAGGGTAGATTTTGGAACATTGCCACATGATATGGAATAGATCCCCTGAGTTTTCCCCACACCTGAAACATAGGTCTGTCTGTCTGAGGCCCCTAGCACATAGCTTAGCAGGGGTATAGTATATATTAGAGGCTACAAAAAATTGCATGATCCTATACTTAGGGATCAGAATGTACCTACTACTGTTCCAAATCTCTTTCCAATCAGGCCCCTGGTGGAAAGTATCCTTTTTATTTTCCCAATATGGAACTTTTATGAACTCCTTTCCCCTAAAAATCTAATAGTAGCTTGTAAAACCTAGACAAGGGTCTCTTAAGGTCGTTGACATCTTTAATGTGGTTCCACGTAAAAGGGGAGTCCAGGTCTCTCGCTCTCCCTCTCTCCATTCTATATATCATATTAGTGACCTGAAGTTTCTTAAAGAAGTTGATATTGATACAGTGTTTGGGAAATACTACCTTGTCTTCTCTTAAAAAATCTGACCATTTCAGGTTTAGCAATTGAGTAGCCCACCGCTTCCTTATTATCTGCCCCCAATGAGCATATTTGGATTACCCAAAACAGGTTGCTCCCTGGAGCCCTTCTGGGCTTTCTTTTGGTTTGGGGACAGAAAGGTCCACCAAGCTACTAATGACTTGGCAATTGGGGTTTGCTTTCCACCCTCTGGTAAGTTATCAGGATTAAAAAACAATACTGCTTCCGGGGAGATGTCTAAGTATCTAAGGATCTGTTTCTCGACCTGTAACCAAGTTGGAATATATCCCCCCCCCCTCCACAGATCTGGTCCATTGTCCCATTATCCCCAATTGTCCAGCCACATAGTACAGATGTGAGTCTGGAACTTTAAGCCCTCCCATATTATAGGGCAGTTGTAATATATTATATTTTCTCCTAGGGGGTTTAGCACTCCATAAGACATTGGAGACAAGCCTTTGTATTTTAATAAACCAGGGTTTTGAAATGTTGTAAGGAGATAGATGTATTGGGTACAGAAGCCTGGGTAGCAGATTCATTTTAATCAACCCTAGCCTCGCTGCCCAGTTCAATGGAAGCTTATTCCATCTAGCTATATCCTTTTTGACTACCTAGATTATCTCACCCAGGTTTGCCTCTAGACCCTCGTCCTCATTAGTCGTGATCCAAATGCCCAAATATTTGAGCTTTTTGATGACCATTTCAGTTGCAGATGATCAAAGTCTGACTTGTTAGTGAATACAGTAAGGGGAAGGACCTGAGTCTTGTTCAGGTTTAGCTTATAATTCGATACCCTGGAAAATCTCTCAATTATCTCCAAGACTCTGATGAAGCTCTTTGCTGGTTCCTGAAGGTGCAGCAGAATGTTGTCTGCAAAGACAGAGACCTTCATTTCCATCTCTCCAACGACAATCCCCTGTATCTCCGAGTCCATCTGAATCGCCCTTAAAAGGGGTTCCAAATAAATGTTAAATAGAATTGGTGATAGGGGGCATCCCTGTCTAGTTCCATTATCCAGACAAATTTCTTTCGACAAATAACCATTATATAGTACCCTAGCCGTAGGGGCCGCATATAGATTTTTTATGCCTCTGAGAAGACCCTCCGGGAATCCCATAGCTCTCATAGTTGTAAACAGGAAGTTATGAGAAACCCGATCAAAGGCCATTTCGGCATCTAGTGCAATTAATGCCATGGGTATGTTCGAATTCGAGGCCTTATGTATAATATGATGGAGTTTCCTTGGTGGTGTGTGCCCCTCTACCTGACATAAATCCTACTTGTTCTTGATTTATAAGCCTAGGGGCAATTTTAGAAATTCTATTAGCCAAGATCTTTGTTAGTAGCTTCAGGTCCTGATTTATCAGGGCAATGGGTCTATAACTTCCAGGGGATTCTTTGGGCTTATCCGGTTTAGGGATAAGTGTAATATACGCCTGATATAACGGCGGGTGAGGAACCTCGTCTTGCATAATGTTTGAGAATATTTCCTTCAACAGAGGCAATATAGATGTAGCATGAGTTTTATAAAATTGTGCCATTAGACCATCAGGTCCCGGTGTCTTGCCTTTTGGGAGTGAGTTGATTACCTCTAAGATTTCAAAGTCCAAAATAGGGGCATCTAACCACTGAGCTTGTTCTGGATCCAATTTCGGAAGAGGTATACCTTTCAAAAATTCTTTGATATTTACCTCTCTGGCCGAAACACCCCTCTGATAAGTTTCCGCAAAATAGGTCGTGAAGGCATCAGCCATTTTCTGGGGCTCTGTTATGATATCCCCTTGATAACTAATCATTGGGATTACATGAGCTGCCTCCTATTCCTTTATTCTGTCTGCTAAAAGCCTTCCCGGGGTATCCCCTTGCATGAGATAATTGGCCTGAATTTTTTCTGCCCACTGATCCCACTTACTAAAGAGGATGCCTGCCATTTTCTTTCTTAATTCCTTGAGCTCTAGGTCCACCCCCTCAGAGGTACCTTCCAAGGGAGCCAACGAGTCGATAGCATCTGAAGTAAACCCTTCCCTCACCCTTCTCATACTGTTCCTTCCCGCTATAAATTTCTGAGCCAGACCTGAATATAAAACTTTACAAGTAGGCCATTTTAACCTCATGTCTGATAATGTAGGAAGTTGGGTCTGAATTATCTCCCTTAGAGCTTGCTCTAATCTCGGTAGTATATTTTCATCTACTAGTAAAGACTCATCAAGTCTCCATATGTATGGTTTCCTTGGGGGGGCTTCCATCGATCAGATCAATTGGACTGGGGAGTGGTCCGATAATATTCTAGTATGGGTAATCAGCTCCCTCACTCCCTGAATTGCTTCTTGATTAACCAAAAAAAAATCGATTCTTGAATGAGTTTTGTGTGCCCCTGAATAGAAGGTCATAGCATGGGCTCCTTTGTTACATACCTTAATTGGGTCTACCAGTGCCGCCACCTCCTGGAGTTTGGCCATAGCTACCTGTGCTATAGATGGGGGCTGCATTGAAGGGGGCTTTTTATCAACTCTATTGTCGGGGCAAAGGTTCCAATCTCCTGCTAGGATTAAAGGGTGTGGGGTTAATAGGACTATATCCCCTTTTACCGAGGCAAAAAAGTTTGGGTTAGGTGGAGTGGGAGCATATATAGAGCCAATTGTTACTAATTCACCCATAATGGTACCCATGACGTAGATCCCTCAGTAATCATCCCTAGCCTTGACCTGCAGGACCACAAACGGACAGTCTGTTCCGATGAGGACCGCTACCCCTCCTGAGGCTTTAGCATTTCCATCTCCAAAAACCTGCCCTACCCACAGTCTCTTTAAGAGACTCAGCTCCTCTTTTAATAGATGGGTCTCCTGCAAAGCCACAATTTGCGCTCCCAGTTGGTGAATATGTTTTAGTATCACCATTCTCTTCCTTCTCCCTCTAAGGCCTTTAACATTCCAAGTGATAATTTTAACATTAATCATGCAATTTCAATAATACCCCTCCTGTCCTCTCCATCCGAGGCTGCCGTGAGATATGCATGGGTCGTGGACTCCCTTCCCCTCCTCTCCCAATAATCCCTCCCCATCCCCGATCCTTCGATCGATCTCCCGACCAAATAGATACGTAGATGAACCATCTATTACTGAGCGGACTCCCAGACCCTCCCCATCCTTGTCGCCCCTCCGAGCTACTTAATTCCCGAAGGACACTCCTCTCCCCGCATCCCCTTTAACCTATTCCCATAGGAATATTTCAAGTGATATCCTCTCGTATTCTACACATGGGAAAGAGAATTTAGTACCTAAGTATGATAAATCCTAATAACCCCCCCCGGCGGAGAGAGAGGAACAGCAAACCTAACAAATACAAAACAAATAAAAAACCCTCTTTAACTCAGAGATAGGGGTCGAGATCATGTTGTGGGCCTACAGTTACATCTGGGATACCTGACCCCTAACACATCCTTTGTTTAGCAAGTCCACAGTTCCAAGTGAGATTAAATTGTCCCACCTATTTATCCTAGCCCATATTAAAGTACTAAAGAAATCTCATAGCATAACAGCCCCCCCCCCCAATCCTGGAGGATCTGCTACAAAAGGGGCGTCAAAAATAAAAAAAACCTTTTTTGTCTTCTTCTTAGTCTTCCTTTTCTTCTTCTTCTTCTCTTCTGCCTTCCTTGTCTCAACCTCTCTCTCTAACATAAATTTCTCCGGTTCATTTCTCTTCTATTGTCCAGTTGGATTCAACATATTCAGATCCCCAAAGATGCCGCACCAGGTCAAATCCCTCCTTGATAGGCCGTGTTTAGCTTGCAGATTTAAACAGGTCTGGAAGTTCCCGTCATAGTCCTTCTGCTGCTTCCTTCGCCGTTATGTACTTCTGATCCCCGGATTGTAGCTTCACCACTAAAGTGGCAGGGTGTCACATCCTAAACTTCACTCCAGCCAGATAAAGCTTTTTCTTTATTTCTCCATACTCCTTCTGCTTCTCTCAAATCCCCGGAGTCTGATCTTGAAATACCAATAGGGGTTCCCCATTCCATTGTAGGTTTTTTAGTGCTCTGGCTTTATTTAAGACATGAGACTTCTCCTTAAAATTTAAGAAGCGCATGATAATGACTCTTGGTCTGGCTCCCGGCGGGGGTATCTCCCTAAGGGACTGATGGGCTTTTTCCAAATTATATGAGTCCCCATATGGAGTTTGGCCTAAAAGATTCATTAGGAGGTCCTGAACAAATGCAATGCAGTCTGGGAGACCCACCAGGATCAAATTATTCCTCCGGCTACGTGATTCCTGATCCTCTACTCGATCCTCCAACCTTCTTACTTGCTTTCGAAGGGTCACCAGCTCCTGGTCGTGCGATAGGGATTTCCATTCCTGAGAGGCCATACGCGCCTCCACATCTCCAACTCTTTGGGCCAGGGCATTTAATGTTGGTTTTATTGAGGAAAAATTTGCGACAAGCCCCTTAAGGAGATTTTTAATTTCCAGAATATCGTCAGGGGATGCTTGACCCCCTCCCGCCCCTTCCTCGTCAAGCCTCTGGTCCTCTGGCACAGGCGTCGGGGGTTTTGGCCGCTTCATTGCCAGCGCTCGCGGGTCCGGGTTCTCGGGAGTTTCAAACTCCATCACGGTGTTTTTGTTGGCCCCCCGATCATTCACGCTTCTGCAGCGAGCAGGATCTCCACCTCGAAGTCAGGCGATTCTTAGAGGAGGGCAGAAGATTCCGAAGAGGTAAGCTCTTATCGACCGCTACTCTAGGGGTCAAAATGACTTTTAATTTTAATTTAAATCAGTTAGGGCCCGGGAGCTCCGCTCAGCACATCCGTCCCTGACTAGCTCATCACGTGATCCCTGCCCAGGTAATGTTGCGTTAAACCCTGGACCACCAGCTCCTATCCAGTTGCTGTCACAACTACCCTTACTTAAGGGTCTGAGCCTGCTACACATTAATATCTGTAGCCTGCTAAAAAAATGTATCTTATTCAGTCCTGGATAACCCATACAAAACCTGACTTCTTGGTGGTCTCTGAGACATGGCTCAAACCTTTCACCCAAGATTTCAAGATCAATATCCCCTCACATAGTGTGTTTAGAGTTGACAGGCATTCCGGGAGGGTGGTAGCTATATATGTACATAACATATTCTCTGCTACCACTCGAGACTCCACTTCAGTGCCAAAGGAATTTGAATGCCTTACCATTAAACTACAACTGCCATCCACCATCCCTCCATCCCAATAGTCAGCTGCTACAGACCTCCCTCTGCAGGCCTCAAACTACTAAACCACCTATCTGACCTTCTGGACTTAATCTCAATGGAGGTTATCATCACGGGTGACTTCAACCTTAATTGGTTCACCGAATGCTTCAAACCCCTAAAGGCACTCAGCGACTCCCTTGGGTTTACACAACTAATTGTGGAAGCCACCAGCCCTAACACAATGACTCCTTAAGACAGTAGTTTATTTGATCTCATCCTGGTAAACAAACCCCACCTCTTCACCCATGCGGGCGTGCTATTAAATGACCTAAGCGATCATTGCCCAGTTGCCTACATGAGGCTTGCCCCAAACCCTCGTCTACTTCTAGATTTACCCTCAAAATAAATTGCCAAAATCTAGACCACCATGCTTTTCTCTCTGACCTGCAGCATGCATGCTGGCAAGATTTCTACCTAGTCTCAACAGTGGCTGATGCCTATGAAGCCTTCCACAGTATTGTCCTCAACACCATAGACAGGCATGCACCCCTGCCCAAAGTGCACACCAAGAAAAAATCATGTCCTTGATTTTTGCCTGATCTGAAGACTGCCCTACTTCATAGGGACAAGCTTTGGAAAAAGCCCTCAGAATCAAACTCCCTGCTGACTGGACTGCCTTCCGGGCAGCCAGAAACCAGTGTATTAAACTCATTAGAACAGCAAAAGTGAACTACTTTAGAAAATCACTAGATGCAACTTCAAACCACCCCGCAAAGATCTGGCAGACTCTAAAAGACATTGAGGGACGTAAAATCACCAATTCACTCCCTGCTAAAATTAATTCGGGTGGCACGATCTTCACTGACATACAGAAAATACTTTTTTTTTATAAACTTTATTTTTCTATCACACAGAGTAATAAATGCATTTGATTACATCTAGGCAATATCTCAATTAACATTACATTGTCATTATTTCTTGTAGTCCTTAAACTATGATCTCATCCACTATTTTATTTTATTAATTGTAGTGAGAAAAACATATTTCCTGTTCTTTCCTGTTTGTGTCAATCTTAAAATAAAGGAACCCAATCCTGTTGTAGTGCCCATTCCATTTTCTCCCACATTTCAGAATATTTATCCATTTGGTCTCTTACTTTATACTGAGTGTTTTCTAGTTTCATACATTCTAGCATATACGATATCCAGGAGGTTACTGTTGGGGTGTCCTTTGTCATCCAACGCATTATAATAGTACGAAGTGCTACTACTATCCCTAATCGACAAAGATTCAAATGTGGTCTAACTACATTCCCCCACCCAGCTGGGAGACCCAGGAGAATTTCAGTAGGGTTTAGAGCCAGATGGTAACCCACAATTTGGAACAGAAGAGCAAGTATGCCCCTCCAAAATATTTGGTTCTTAGTACATTGCCAAATTAAATGAAAATATGACCCAATGTGAATGTTACATTTTGGGCAAATATCTGAAGTACTTGGGTCTATTCTTTTTCCCAGTACTGGGGTGAAATATACTTGGGCAAATACACTGTATTGGATTGCCTGATCTTAATGTTAATTGAACATTTCAGAAGGTTTCTGTGAATTCTTATCCAATCTCCACCCGTCAGACCCTCTGGGGCTATATCCTGTTCCCATTTTGTCAATAATTTAGCCACTGGATTTTGGACAGCACTCATCAGCAACCTATAACAACACCTTAAAGGCTTGAAGGTCTCATCTTCCCTCTGACCCACAAAAAGGGGAACGAGAGACTCTCCCTGCCTGTATCCATCTCGTCTTGATTTCCGCTAGTATTCTGACCCAGAAGAAAAAGTGGGAAGCTCAGAGAGCATACCTATTAACTAATGTCTTAAAAGGAATCCCTGCCCCCTCTTCCCATAGTTGCCCCACTCTGGGTAACCCTTACCATTTAAGTGTGTGGAGGTCTTGGGCTGAAGAGGTCCCCAGGTTTCAATACCATTCCCAAATCCAGGTCAGGGGAAAAGGAATGAGGGTGCTGGAGAATGTGATTGGCCTCTCTCCAAGCCCAGAAAGTGTTATTTGAGCTGGGGTTAGAAAGTTTATCAAGCCTGCCATCATATAAATGTCCTACCAAGTGACCATAATATAATAGTTCATGTGTACCACTCTCCATTTGTACCCACCTCAGTCGTGTGTGTTTTTCAATTGTTAGGTCCTGAATGTGTGCCAATTGTGCCGCTATGTAATAATGCTTTACACTTGGAAGGCCAAGGCCTCCTTTACCCACCGGCAGCCAAAGGATCTCTTTTTTTATCCTAGCACATTTCCCTTGCCATAGTAGCTGGGTTACGGACCATTCTAAAGCTTTAATATACTTATTTGGCATACCTATGGGAATGGTTTGGAATACATACAAAAACTGTGGAAGTATACTCATTTTCACTAAATTAAGTCTTCCTATTAGTGTTAATGGAAAGGCCCTCCAGTTGATACATTGTTCTTTTATTTTTTGGATTACTGGGAGAAGGTTAGCCCTAGCCAATGCAGAAGTTTTAGCAGTAAGGATGACACCCAAATATTTTTTTGCTGCAGAGGGAGGTACTTCTACTGAGCCCATATATAGAGAGGTCTTGATGTTCCCCATAGGTAGCCACTCGCACTTTGACCAGTTAATTTTATGACCTGACATAGGTCCATAAATTGAAAATATATTTAATAATGTTGGGATTGCCCTATCTGGGTTTTTTAGGAAGAGGAGTACATCATCTGCGAATAGGGATATCACATGATGATCACCGCCCCACCATAGACCTTCAATTAAGGTCTCTTGTCGAATTGCTGCCACTAATGCTTCAATTGTAAGGACGTATAACAAAGGGGAGAGGGGGCATCCCTGCCTCATTCCCCTTGTAAGAGTAAAGGGGGATGATAGTACACAATTTGTTAAAATTTGAGCCTTCGGATTTCTATAAAAGGACCTAATCCACCCCAAAATTCCCTCCCCCAGACCAAATTTAGGTAGAACTGCCATCATAAAGGGCCATTCAACATGGTCAAAGGCTTTTTCTGCATCAAGTGCAAGTGAGCCTCTTCTTCTCTTCCCCCGCCAAAGGTGCATGATATTTAATGTTCTCCTCAGGTTACGTTTTGCTTGCCTGCCCTTCACAAAACCTCCTTGATCCAGGTGGATCAACATGGAAAGGGAATTTTCAAGTCTTGAAGCAATTATTTTAGAAATTATTTTATAGTCGGGGTTGAGTAAGGAGATATGGCAATAGGAACCACATTTAGTGGGGTCTTTCCCTGGTTTGGGTAGGACTGTGATTGTAGCAAGGAGAAGCGAGGGGGGAAGTGCACCCAATTCCAGGGTCCCCTCTATCATTTTACACATCAGTGGTCCTAGAGAGTCCCACATAATTTTATAGAATTCTACCGGAATTCCATCTGGACCAAGGGCCCTACCCCTACCCGACCCCCATATTGCCTTCTTAATCTCAAAAGGTGTTACCAGTGAATCCAAATTAACTTGGTCCTGTGATGAAAGGGAAGGCAACTTAAAAGTATTTAGGAAAGAGTTCATATCCACCTCTACTGGTAATTCAGTGGTATATAAAGAGGAGTAAAATGCTTTAAATGCATTGTTTATTTCTTGTTGGTTATATGTAATGGTCCCTGCAGTGTTTTCTATTGAGAGGATAGATCGTTCTGCTTTCTTTCCCTTAATCAGACTAGCCAACCATTTCCCTCCCCAATCTCTCTCAAAATAATTAAAAGATTTTGTTATAATTAAATTACTTTCCATTCTCCTAGATGATATTTGAGATAGTTGTCCTTTTAGGAGTTTTAGTTCCTTAGTTATCTGGAGTGAGTGGTTTCTCATATTAAGTTTCTCCAGATCTGCTATCTCCCTCTCCAAATCCGCCTCTTCTTTTAACATAGACTTTTTTTTAAAGGCCGCATATGAGATAGTTTCACCCCGGATAAACACTTTAAGACACTCCCAAACATTGTTCACACTTGTATCTTCTGGTGGGTTTAGTTTTATAAATTCTGCCTTGTTTTAAATTTGGGCTAGATAGTGGGTGTCCAACAACAAAGCAGGATCCATTCTCCACCGGAGCTCCGCTGGTTGGGTTTCCATCCGGGCAAGGGTCACCACAAGTGGTGCGTGATCTGATATGGTCATAGGGCCATAGGAAGCCCCGGTGATATCTCCTAATATCTCAGAGTGAACAAACATGTAGTCTAATCTTGTGTATATCTCATGTGTGTGCGAGTAAAAGGAATATTCCCTCAGCCCCCATGGCGGTGTCACCAAGTCTCCCACAAATTCCCGCTCCACAGAAGAGCTCCAAGAGCCACTGAACTCTGGAGGGGGGACCCCTCTTCCCCTTCAAGTGATCAAGATCTGGATCTAGGTAAGTATTAAAGTCTCCCGCCAAAATAGTACTATCGGGATATGGGCCAAAGGTCACCCCCAGTCTGGTAAAATAATCTGGTGAATCAAAGTTCGGGCCATATATGGACCCCCATTGTCATCCTCCTACCTCCTACTTCCACCATGGCCAAAATATATCTGCCCTGGGGGTCAGTAAGTACAGAATGTACCTTATGTGGAAGGCCTGAATGTAACCATATGGCCATTCCCCTCGCCTTAGATGTAAAGGGGGATACTAACAGCCTACCCCACCACGACTCTTCCAAGTGGAGGGATTCTTGTTTATCCAAGTGAGTTTCTTGCAGAAAGATAATGTCTCCCCTTACTTTCTTAATATATGACCAAACTTTTTTCCTTTTAACGACAGTTTTTAAACCATTCACATTGCATGACAAATAATTTAAATAATCCATATGTTTCTCTTAAATATTATTGAACCCTACTCCTCTTTGAAAAATAATTATTTGACAATATACTCTGTGCAATATTAACTTTAAAACACAACAGTTTCCCTGCCTCCACCCCCGAAACCTAGTTTTCTTCCTATTACATTTATCAACCCCCTTCAATGGGAGGGATACTTTCCCCGAAAAAACTACCTCCTTCTAACCCCTTCCCTCCATACTCTTCTCCCTTTCGATCATCTTCACTACCTTCAGTAGGTGAGATATCCAATCCACTGTAAACTTATTTAAACCAGTTGACAGTTGGGAGGTGAGATCTTCTCCTCCCTCCCCCTCCATCCCTTCATTTAATATTATTATTAAGATACAGGAAATTAGGGATCCCGTATAGATCCCCTTAGGACATGTAGTAAGGGAATGGGGATGAACCAACTATGAAAGAAAAAGTCCAGTCTATCCCCACCCCTATCAACCAACAAATTCCAAACCCCTGTTGTCCCCTATGAGGACCCCCAGCTGATTGGTACAGGAGGGGCTTTCTCCTTCCAATGCAAAAACAGCTTTGTCCCTTCAGTGCTCTGCCGACCTCATGAAAACAAACGAGGAGGTCCCAGGCAATTATCTACAACAAAGCCTTTCACTATTAGCTCCCCAGCCAAATGTGATGCGGGGATTCAAGCCCAGATTCTAAAGGTCTATAATTCCCCAATCTTGCCTCAGACCAAGTCCAGATGTGTATCTCAAGTAAAATAAAAAATAAATGGAAATAAAAGAAATAAAAGAGAATAAAGAAAAACTTGTGCATCATATTCTGCAAATAATAATTCAATTCTGTGTTAAGTTGTTGCCCTAGTGTTATCTCTCTTGGACAATGGACTGTAGTGACTTGGTAGACAAGTTTTTACAATTAAGTAGCCAACGTTATTTCCGTTCACCAGATCAAACCGCATGAGTCTGTGGCTCCTTCCAAATAGTGCCCATACTTTCTGTAGTCCAGACAGAAGGAAAACAAGCACATCAGAAAAACCGCCCATTAGGGCCTAAACAAGGATAATACTCCCCTTGTATTCAAAATGCCTGCAGACCCATTTCCCAGTCTCGTTAAATCCACTTTACTAAGAGAGAATCCACAAGATAAATCGCCATAGCAGCCAGGGCCTGGACTATCAGCCTCTGGGTCCAGCCATGATAGGCCACGCTTGGTGTTGTGGAGCCCAGAAAACAACATGCTGACTACCCAAACCCTTAGCCCCACATATTGTGAAACTTTGCTCTCATTATGATAACGAAAGGTAAAATCTCCCTTGTAGATTTCAATTACCCTGTTTGTCTCTCTGGTTTCTTTCTGCTTCCAGATCCCTCACAAATGACATAGCCGTCTTGGGAGAAGTGAAAGAGTGTTGATTGAATCCCGGAGGTCTGATTATCAACCGAGCTGGATAAATTAATGAAAACAGGCATTCTAGGGAGTGTAATTTCCTCTTCACCTCTGCATAAGCCTGCCTCTGTAGTTGAAGTTGGTGGGAGTAATCCGGGAAGATACTAACTTGGGACTGTTGCACTTTCAAAGGACCCTTCTTTCTAGTGTATTCAAATACCATTTGCCTATTTTGGTACGGCAAAAATTTTACAATTACGTGCCGGGGTCTCTGTTCAGGTGGTGGCTTAGCTCCCGGAGATCGATGTGCACATTGAATCTCCAGCTGTGACTCCTGTGGGATCTGTAAAGAGTGTCGTAGCCGAGACTGAATGTAGGCCCCTCAATCATGCCCCTCCACTGACTCAGGTAGGCCTATAATTCTAACATTGCAGCACCTCTCTCTATTCTCATGATCATCGATGGACTGTTTTAATTTTTCTATTTCTTTTAGAGCTTTTTGTAAATCTATTTGCATAGTGTTACTGGAGTCTTGTTGTGAACTCACTCTCTCTTCTAATTGCCCCAGACGAGTTTTGTGTATTTCCACTGTGTACGAGATGGTGTTAACCGTCTGTTGGAGATGTTGTAACTGAGATGAAATGTTTTCGAAACCCGTTTCCACTCTGGTTCCTAAGTCATGTCTTAGATCTTGAATCAGACGTTCAATTGCCTGGTCATTGTTAGTCATCTCAAGGTTGATTTCTTCACCCCGTTGTGGTTCTGAAGGCAATGGAGAGGTTTCAGGCAAGACCCGAGGTTTCTCAGATGCTGTAGAAGGCCACAGACCTATTTCGTGTAGTCAGTTTCTTGCTTTACTGAAATATATTTTTGCCTGTTTTTTTGCTGATTTTGTGGTTGTAGACATCAGGGCATAGTAAAACCTTGTCTTTACCATTAAATTGCACAAGTTAAAAGGCAAGACGGAGAGGATATTCGGTGGATTTACTCAGAGCTCTGGATTTAAGCATCCATGTTGCTTTGTAGCTAGGCCACACCCCCATACAGAAAATACTTAACTCCTTGATGTTCACTTTGCTACAGTCGGGTTGGTCTTTGACTCATCCCCTGCCAGCAACTTACATGACCAGCTTGGAGGACAGACTTTGTCTGATCATGCCACCAGCCCCTTCTACATTGATCATACCTTCTCCTTCACACCAGTCTCTCTGAAGAAAGTGGAAGACCTTATACTGAAATTAGACACTAAAAAAGTGCTGGCACAGACCTCATTGACTCCCTCTTTCCAAAGCCTGGATACCAAGTCTTTGCAGTACCCATAATTCACCTTTTTAATATGTCCCTAGCCCAGGGTGCTCACCCTACTGTCTGAAAAATGGCCCATGTCATACCTCTCTTCAAATCTAGTGACCACATGAATGTAAACAATTATAGGCCAATTTCTCTACTCCCAACCCCCTTCAAATTCCTTGAAAAAATGGCCAAAGTACAGTTAAGGAAATACCTCAAATCTTCTAATCTACTTTTTCCATTACAGTCTGGCTTTAGACCAGCACACAGTACTGTTACAGCACTAGCCAAGTCTTCAATGACTGGCTGACAGCCCTGAACAACAAAAAAACTTGTGTGTACCTTGTTCCTAGACCTGAGCAAGGCTTTCAACACTGTAGATAATGTCTTACTACTGGACATCTTCAGGAACTTTGGTCTGGACACTACTGCCCTGAAATGGTTTGATAGTTACCTCACTGGTTGTTTCCAACAAATAAAAGCAGACAGTGACCTCTCCCTGTTGAACACCCTCCCACGAGGTGTCCCACAGGGGTCTATCCTAGGCCCTCTTCTATTTGCAATTTATATTAATAATATCAATGCTGGCATAAACTCAGCCAACATTCATCTATTTGCTGATGACACCATCATATATCTAGACAGACCTACCTCTGACCTAGCATGTGGGGATCTGCAAAGAGACTTTGATAAACTTCAGACAAACCTTTTACACCTCAAATTGTTACTGAACACTAAGAAAACAAAGGCTATGTTTTTCACTCATGCAACCAGACCTGCGCAAACACCTAGCCTTGTCTCCTTACCCCAAATCACTACCTTAGTAGGCGAGCAGATAGACTACGTAGCCAAATTTAAATACTTGGGTGTGTAGGTTAACATAAGCTTACCTTCACAGAACATATAGAGGAAC
This sequence comes from Neoceratodus forsteri, assembly GCA_016271365.2. Taxonomy (NCBI): domain Eukaryota; kingdom Metazoa; phylum Chordata; order Ceratodontiformes; family Ceratodontidae; genus Neoceratodus; species Neoceratodus forsteri. Next base: position 138,550,581 of record JADMNL010000023.1, read on the forward strand.
TCACCAAGAAGTTCAAACAGAGACTTGGACTCTTATGAACATAAGAAATTGCCTGCAGATACAAGCCATTCTGTCTATCTCGTCTGCTTGAGTGTGCAGCACTTCAGTCCATTAGACTGCAGCTGTGCCACCTCCCTCATATGCCCTCCCCTCATCTCGCTTCCCCTCCCGGTTTGTACCCTCCCCTTGAATCTGTCCCATCCCCCCTTGAAGCCCCCAACACTCTGCAGCAATATAACTTCCTCTGGCAGAGCATTCCACCCTGCAACCACCCTTTCTGTGAAATAATTCCTCCTCCATTCCCTCTTGAACCTGCCCCCTTCCAACTTCATAGTGTGTCCCCTGGTTTCCTTTCCGCCCTTCAGACTAAACATACACCTGGTGTCTACTCCATTCAAACCCTTCAGGTGTTTGAATGCCTCAATCATATCTCCTCTCTCCCTTCTTTCTTCCAGGGTATACATATTGAGTTCTGTCAATCTCTCCTCATATGGTCTGTCCCCTAACCCCAGGATCATTTTTGTTGCCCTGTGCTGTACCCCCTCTAGTAGTTTGATGTCCCTTTTCAAGTAGGGGTGCCAGATTTGCACACAGTACTCTAGGTGCAGTCTCACCAGGGAGCTGCACAGTGGCAAGATGACATCCCAACTCCTGGAAGTAATCCCCCTTGCTATGCAACCTAGCAGCCTGTTTGCCTTTGCTGCTGACTTCCTGCACTGAGCAGAGTGGTTCATCTCCCTGGTTACCAGCACTCCCAGATCTTTCTCCTCCATTGATTTTGTTAATGGGACACCCTCCAGCCAGTGATTGTGTCCTGGGTTCTTGCCCCCTTAATGCATCACTTTGCACTTCCTGGCATTGAAACCAAAGCTGCCAAGTGTGAGACCATTCCTCCAGTTTTGCCAAATCCTCCTGAAGTACTTTTGCTCCCTTCTCCCCATCAACCTTGGCACAAATCTTTGTATCATCCATGAAGAGACTGATCTTGCTCTTAATCCCTACTGCAGTGTTGACTATGAAAATGTCAAACAGAACCGGTCCCAGCACAGAGCCCTGTGGTACACCACTTGTTACTGCCCTGGGTTCAGATGCCTGCCCCCTGACTACTGTCTTCTGCTGTCTACCCTGCAGCCACTTTTTGACCCATATGACCACTTTGTCCCTGCACCCAGACTCTTCAACTTGCTGGTCAGCCTACTGTGTGAAACTGAGTCAAAGACCTTGCTGAAATCCAGGTAGAGGACATCCACCGCATGTCCCCTGTCCAGTGCCCTCATAACCCAATCATAAAAATCAACCAAATTCATCTGGCAGGATCTGCCTGAGACAAATCTGTGCTGCCTGCTGTACTGGAGGTTGTTATCCTCAAGAAATTGTATCAACCTTTCCTTGAGGATTGTTTCTATCAGCTTTCCTACAATTGCAGTAATGCTTACCGGTCTGTAGTTCCACGGTTCATCCTTGGGCTCACTCTTATGGAGAGGTATCACATGTGCTTCCCTCCAGTCCATGGACATGCACCCTGAGTTAAGAGAGGTACTGAACAGGTCAGCCAGTGGCCATGCCAATACCTCTGCCAACTCTCTCAGCACCCTGGGGTGGACTCCATCCTGGCCAGGTGCCTTGTCCACCTTCAGGGAGTTAAGGCCCTCCCTCACCCTTTCCACAGTGATTTCCCCATCTGTGGTTGCTTCTCTCCCATCCTCTTCCACCTCACCCTTCCTCTCAGGTACGGGCCCATTCCTCTCCTTGGTGAAGACTGAACAGAAGTATTCATTAAGTACTTCTGCCTGCTCAGACCCCTTTTCTACCCACCCACTTCCCCTCCTGATCCTAACAATTTGATCCTTGCTCTTCCTCTTCTCTGATATATCTGAAGAAATCCTTTTCCCCTCCTTTGATCCCCTGGGCTAACCTCCATTTCCTAGCTGCCTTTGCTGCCCTTACCACTGTGCTCACTTCTCTGGATTTCTTCACATATTCTTCTTTGTCTTCTGCCCTGTTGGATTGCTTGTAGATCCAAAATGCATTCCTCTTTTCCTCTCACCTTCTCCACTACCTCTCTACTCATCCAACTAGGTTTCTTGGTCCTGGCTTTCTTGCTCTAGTTCTTGACACAAGTTTTAGTGGCTTCAACCAGTCCTGTCTTGATGACCACCCATTTTTGTTCCATGTCCATTTCTGGGCGGATGCTTGCCATATGACTTTTCAGTATGTTTCCCATCCTGCCAAAGTCCACCCTTTTGAAATCCAGGACCCTAGTTTTTGTAGTGGCTACTTTCCTACCCAGGTTGATTGAAAACCACACTGTGTGGTGGGCATTGCTTGCCAGAGGTTCCTCCACCTTCACATCCCTGACCTGTTCCCCATCTTCCAGTACTAGGTCTAGTATATTCCCTTACCTCAATGGCTGCATTACCCTCTGGGTAAGGAAGCCATCCTGAAATGCCTTCAGGAGGATCTGCTCCCTGGTGCCGTTGGTTGCTGGGATGCTCCAATCCACCCCTGGTAGATTAAAGTCCCCCACCACCACTGTGCTCCCTTTGCCACTATGCCTCCTTATCTGCTTCCCCAGTTCCCTGTCAATGTCCTTCTTCTGGGCTGGAGATCTATAAACAACCTCCAGACAGATCTTGTTCCCTTTCTCTCTGTGTACTTGCAGCCAGATTACTTCCGACCTGCCCTCCTCCACTTCCTCCTTATTACATCTGATCCCTTCCCTTATGTAAATGGCCCCCCCAACCTTCCTTTTATCTCTTTCACTCCAGAAAAGTTTGTACCCTAGAATGGTTAGGTCCCAGTCATGGTGCTTGGTTGCCCACATCTCAGTAATGGCAGCTATGTCCACCTCTCCCTCTGCCATCAATGCCTGCAACTCTATCAACTTGTTCCCCAGGTTCCTAGCATTTAGTGAAACCATTCTCCATGCTGCACCTATCCTTCCTGCTTCCTTACTCTTCCCTTCAACCCCTATTTCACCTAAGGTCGTATCTATCCTTGTGATGGGGGGAGGCCCATGGGACCCCTCTCCTAGTGATTTCCAGCTCCAGTGCCTCCCCCCCACCTAATTTAAATGATACCTCTCATTGATGAAATCCCCCAGCTTCTGCTTCAACACCTGTGAACCTGCCCTGCTGAGGTGTAACCTATCCCCTGCATAAAGATCTGTGTTATCCCATGTGCTACCCAGTCCCCCATCAATCCATACCCCTTGGCCCCACACCATTCTCTCGGCCACTTGTTGAAGTCGCTGATTCTTCTTTTCCTGTCTGTACTCGCCCTTGGCACTGGCAGAACTTCTAAGAAGGCTACCATTGTTCCCTCTTTGCTGTATAGTTTTTCCACTTCCCTAAAGCTGTCTTGTACCTTCCCTATCCTTCTCCCTTCCAGATCATTCATTCCCATGTGCACCACAAAGTGAAGTCCCCCTCACCCTTCCCCACATATCTGAGCATATGCTGCCCCACTCTACACACTGTCATGCCTGGAATGCACTCTACCCAGGTGCTACTTTTTCTGGCACCCCTCCCCCCACCTTATACCCTTAAGTATAGAACACCCTAGAATTATGCCTCTCTGATGCTTTTCCTTCTCACCCTCTTGTTGACCTCCACTCCCCCACTCCCCAACTTATGAGGCCCTCTCATTCCCCCTGTCTCGGTCCCCCCCTTTGCCTCCCCTAACCTTTGCCCTCTCCTCTCCCCACTCACAACTATGACCGGGCTACTGACCTCCACCTCCAAACTATTTTCCATCTGTGGAACCTCCCCTTTGCACTGACTTGTTGCTCTGTCCATCCTGCTGCCACCTCCTCTACTATTACTTCCCCATGTGTTCCCTGAAATGTGGCCCCTCCCACTTGGACTCCCCGCCTCTCAATTTCCTTAGCCTTCCCTGGGCTGAATGCCACTTCCCCCTTCCTCCTGTCTCCTTGCTCCTTCTTTCCCTCTGGAGAAACTGCATCACCACCACCTTGCTGCCCCCCCTTGCCAATGTATCTTCTTGGTGTACTGCCTACTGCATCACCATCACTTTGCTGCCCCCCATTGCCAATGTGTCTTCTTGGTGTACTGCCTACTGCCTTCCCACTGTATACCTTTCCCCTGTAGTGTCCTCTGCTTGCTCCTTCACTGTAGCTCCCCTCCTCTCTGCTATCTGGTCTTCTGGACTAGGCAATACTGAGACTCTGTTTGCAGTGCTAATCTCCTTTCCTTGAATGAGTCCAGTCCCCCTTCCCACAGGCTGCTATCTTTGCTCTAATCCAGTCTTAGTCATTCTTCTGTGCCTGACCCTCCTCCAGTCATCTCTTCCTTTCCTTGGCCGCACTCGCTTGTGTGGCGCTCTTGCTATCCCACCAAGTTCCTCCTTATTTTTGTCTGTTTTGAGCTCTTTTGGATACATCATTAGTTTCCCCTCCTGACCATGTTCCCCCCCAATTCTGTCTCCTTCATGCCTCCAGTTCCCTCCTAAACAATCCTATTTGCTGACTGAGCTGGCCTACCTTCCAACACACCCTACAGCCCCCTGCCCTCCAAGCCACTCCCAGGAATATGGCTGCTACACATCCTTGGCAACATACAACCCTTCCCATCTCCCACCGTATTTGACTTCCCCTGCACATCCTCTCCTCCCTTATCCTGGTCCTACGCCACTCGATGGAACCCTTCCCCCACATTGGACTCCCCACATCTGTACAGGATTTATGCCACCCTCTCATTTAAGCTCTTCCCTGTCTACCAGTATGGCCCACTGCCTGCTGTCTTGCCTGCTGATGCCCTGCAGATGCTATTCAAGATGCTACACTCCTGCTTAGAGGCACTCAAGCTTCAGGGTCTCTTGGTCCCCTTTGAAATATAAATTGATCACAGTCCCACTATTAGCTGATCCGAGTCACGTGACCACCCCCTCCTGTGTATTTCTCAACCTCTCCTTCACTCAGTTAAATGCCCCCCTCTTCCCAGCTAAAACAATATCATTTGTTTTGTAATTACACTGTTTAAATCACACAGCACACATTGCAATCATATTAAATGCTGCCTGAATCCTAAAAGAAAAGAAATAGCACAGCGAAAATATTTATCTTCTAGCTCCAGCTGCCTCAGCTTGCCTCCCTCTGCAGAGTTTCACCTCCAACTGAAAGCAAACAAGGTAAATTGCTCTGTAACAATCACACAATCCCGGACCTGCTATTGGCTGGTCCGAGACACGTGACCACCCCTCCCCTTCCTGTGTATTTCCCAACCTCCCCCTCACTCAGTTAAATGCCCCCTCCTCCCAGCCAAGACAAAATCATTTGTTTTGTAGTTACACTGTTTAAATCACACAGCACACATTGCAATCTCATTAAATGCTACCTGAATCCTAAAAGAAAAGAAACAGCAGCACATAGAAAATACTTATCTTCTAGCACCAGCTGCCTCAGCCTGACTTCCTCTGCAGAGTTTCACCTCCAACTGAATCAGGTACTTACTCCCCAAGGAAGTGCGAACCAGGCTAGTGTAAGCCTCTTTTCTTCCACTCTTAGACTATGCACACATTCAGTATGCACAAAGCACTTGCACTGCCCTTTCCATACTAGACATCCTATACCACCACACACTACACTTTATAACTGGGGCTCCCTATTCAACCCACCACTGTATCCTCTACTCCCTTCTAGGATGGACGTCACTCTAGTTCAGGTGGCAAAAAAAAATGCAGCCATTTGGACATTCAAAGCCATTACCCATAGGCTTCCTCAGTATATCTCAGACTGTTTGACCATCTGTGTGCCAGGCAAGTATGGACTGAGAAACCTGTCCTATATTACTCTCACCATTCCGAAATTCAATACTAGGGTTAGTAGCTCATTCATAGGTTATGCTTTGCCATTACTATGGAATAAACTGCAAAAAGTCCTAAAACTGGCCACCCACATTAAACTATCAACCTTTAAGACCATATTTACTCATTCTTTTAAGGAGTCCTGCAGGTGTAATCAATGAGGAATAAACCCTGCCTGTCCTACTCTCAACTCTTCCAACTGCATCACCATTTTCCACCCCTTCTGGCTCCTTCCCTTCCTCTGCTTCACCTTACCTCTTCAGTCTCTAGGCTAGACTCCTACCTAGTGACTCCACCAAGCCACCACAGAGAATAGTCTAATTATTGCTGCCATCTACCATTCTATCCTTTTGTGCTCCCCACTCTAATTCCGAGATAGGTCGACCTGTAGCGGCTCGGCTCCTTAAATCTTTAACCTGCTTGGCTTCCTGCAAAATGTTCATTGTATCAAAGATTGTTATTAAACCTTCTCTCCCTCATGCTACTTAAATACTGTATGCAGATTCGCTGACTTGCTAAACTGTCTACCATGTTATTTTAAATATGCAACAACGGCTGGACTAATCCTCCTAATATGATTGTACTGGCTACCATGTTTTCTTGTTTTTTTGTTGTTGTTTTTTTGTATATGCAACAACGGTTGATCTAACTCAGCCATACTAACTCCACTCCTTGTTTTTCACCTAGCCATGATTCATCCATATCTAGGCATATTGGTGACTATGTACTGCATCTACTGCTCGTACTTTCTGTGAATTGTACATATTGTGTTCTTTGTACTGTGTCTACTGCTTGAACTTGCTGAATATTGTAATTATCATGCTTTATGTATAACACATTGAATGTATAAAAATAATGTTGACTGTCTTGTACTGGCCCAGGTCCACCTTGGAAATGAATTCTTCTCAATGGTGTTTCACCTGGCTAAATAAAGATTTTGAATTGAATTGAATTGAATTAGATCAAGGTGGAGTGGTGGACATGGCTGCCATACTTTTCAGTAAGGCTTTCAACACCGTATCATAGAGAAGACTAGTTAGCAAGCTGGATAGCTTAGGAGTGGATCAAGAGGTGGTAAACTGGGTAAGAAATTAGTTAGAAAATAAGCAATAGAGGGTGGTGATAAAAATAATTCACACAGAGGAAGGGAAGAGTCACCAGTGGCGTGTCTTAGGGATCAGTGCTGGAACCAGTCCTCTTTAATGTCTTTATAAGTGACATTGCAGAGGGTGTGGAAGGGAAGGTTTGCCTCTTTGTGGATGACACTAAAATCTGCAATAGGTTGTAATAGTAAAATCTTCATTTTTTCCCCCTTCTATTTGTTCTCCCCAGCCTGCCATCCCCGACACCTCAGGAAAGCCTAGCAGACGTCCCTCTGCCTCTAATCCTACCTGAACGGCCTCCAGAACCCCATGGAGCCATGGCTTAACCCCTGAGTGGTGACGAGGTGGGGTCCAGAGCACCCCAATACTTACATTTCATCAGTCTGGAGCTGTCAGGTGGGCAAGGGCACATTGAGGGCACGTCTCCAGCTGTCCGTCTCCCCAGCAATGACAGACTATTTTCCAATTTTCTTGTGGGCATCGCTCTAGTCCTGCCATCAATGTGTGGCTGCTTACATCTGTGACGCCCTTCCCTAGCTGCCTACTGGTGTCAGTGTGACCCAGACCTTGACCCGAGGGCCAATCAAGCACCAAGGCACCCAGCATGTTGCTGCACCCCTGGCCTCCATCAGGGGTTGATAAATGGTGAGCTGCTTCCCAACCCCCCCCAGAGCAGGCTAGCTATCAAGGGATGCTTCAGCCTGCTCCGCCTGGCCAGCCCTCTGGCGACCCGAGCGCGCTCCTGAACCTGGGTTGCCAGCATTGCAGATGGAAATCCAACCACTGTGTTGATTTGGTGGCTAAAAATCTTTATTTCTATACAGGAATAAGATAGTACAATCACACCATTAGGTCTGAAGGCCTATAGGTAGTCCTGCTTACAATTTAGTTACATTAACATTATAAAAAGAAACAAATTACACTTAGGACACTTATTTAGTAAGTAAGCATAACAGACATTTATAGAAATACAAAAATCACACATACTCCCCTAATGCAAAGCAGCAAAGGAGCTGGCTTAGGGGATCAGAGAGGGGTGAAAAGGGGTTCGTTAAGTACATAAGGGAGAAGAGGAGTTGTAGGGATGACATTATTAGAATCAAGAGAGAGGGGGATGGGTGGAACAAAGGGACAATCAGGCAGAGGCACTCAATGAGTATTTCTGTTCGGTGTTCATGAAAGAAAGAGATGGCTCAATACTGAAGGGGAGGGGGAAGGGTGGAAGAGGGGCATAGATAACAGGTGGGGTCATCTAAGAGGACAGAGTTCTGAAGGGCCTTAAAGCCTTGCGGGTGGACAACGCACCAGCACCAAATGGTGTACACCCAAAGGGTCCTGAAGGAACTGACAGAGGTGTTGGCAGGCCCTCTGACAGATATGTTCGACACCTCCTTGGAGATGGGGAATGTTCCCAGGGACTGGAGGATGGCTCATGTGGGGTAGCACACCAGCACAACAACAACTTGATGGCGAACACCACCACAGCGACAAATCTCACCAGGATGAGATTCGTCACTGTCGTGGTCCGCTGTCTGCCGACACCGTGACTCCCGGTGTTTTGCTCCCACCCCGAACCAACTCCGACTTGAAGTTTATTATCTAGAGAAGGGGGGAATTCGGGGGGAAGCTCCCCCACAGAAAAGCACTTTGTTCCGATGGGAACAATGCCGACTGTTGGCATTGTTCCCATTGTAATGCAGAATGTCAACAACATTGCTGCCAGTATTCTGCCATGGAATCCTCACATGGTGCCCTTTCACAGGGGTAGACCCAAGGACCCATTGGGCAACTACAGACCAGTGAGCTTGACTTCCATAGTGGGGAAGTTGATGGAGACATTCTGAAGGAGAGATTGATAACCTTTCCTCAATAGCAATGGTCTGCAGGATGAGAGACAGCATGGATTTGTCATGGGAAGATCTTTCCAAACTAACCTGATTGACTTCTTCAACTAGATCACTATGGCAGTTGACAAAAGCCATGCTGTGGATGTCCTCTGTCTGGACCTCATTAAGGTTTTTGACTCAGTGCCACACAGGAGATTAATGAGCAAGCTGAGGGACATGGAGGTAGGAGAAAAACTGGTGGGGTGGGTGGAAAACTGGCTGCAGGGTAGACAACAGAGGATAGTTATAAGGGGGGGGAGACATCCAAGCCAAGGTCAATAATGATTGGGGGCCTGCAGAGTTCAGTGCTGGACCCTGTTTTGTTCAATATCTTTACTGGAGACATTGCAGAGGGGGTCAAGAGTAAGATCAGCCTGTTCATGGACAACACTACGATTTGTGCAAAAGTGGACAATGAGGAAGGGAGGAAGGGAGACAGGCACTCAGAGAGGATCTGGCTAAACTCAAAAACTGATCTAGGGAGTGGCAGTTGGGGTTTAATGCTAAGAAGTGCAAAGTCATGCACCTCAGAGCCAGAACTCCAAGGAACAGCTACTGGCTGAGGGGAATGCAGGTAACAGCTTCAGAGGAGGAAAGGGTCTTGGGAGTAATAGTTACAAGGGACATGAAGATATCAGCACAGTGCAGAAGGGTGGCAGCAAGGGCAAATAGTATTTATTAATTTTTTATTTTAGTCTTTGGTAACTGGGTAAGACGCACTAGACACAAGTGCCTGTTTTCAGGGGTGACCTGGGAGTACTGGGTGGTTAAGTGATTTGCTCAGAGTCACACAGTATACAAGGGGAGGTTGTGAGAATGAAACTCAGGTCTGGTCTGCTGGATGTATCAAGCTTGTTCACACCTCATTCCTCTAACCTCTAGGCTATACTGCTAGCCCATGCTTGGGATGCTGGGGTGCACTGCCAGCCCATGCTGGGGATGCGGGGGTGCATTGCCAGAGGGATCACCTCTAGAAAGGGAGAGGTCATCCTGCCATTGTATAGAACACTGGTGAGGCCTCACTTGGAGTACTGTGCACAGTACTGGTGCCCATGCCTCAAAAAGGATAGGAAATTACTGGAGGAGGAGCAGCATAGGGCTACAAAAATGATCATGAGACTAGGGGAGTTGCTGCACGAGGAAAGGTTGAAGGAGCTCAACATGTACTCACTGGAAGAAATAAGGGAAAGAGGGGACATGGCAGAGACCTTTAAGTACTTGAAAGGCATAAACAAAGTCAGGGAGGGAGGAGTATTCTGGTTAAAGGGGGGAAGGGTCACTAGGGGCGCAGTGTGAAGTTGGAAGAGGGAAGGTTTAGGAGGGAGATGAGGAGGCACTACTTCACAGAGAGAGTGGTGGCAGGTTGGAACGCACTGCCAGAGGAGTTACTCACTCAAAGGACAGTGGATAGCTTTAAGTAGGGCTGGGATCGAGTCAAGGGCAGGGTTGGTATAGACAAGAGCACAGAGGGGGAAAGTACTGAGAAAGAGGAGGAAGTGAGGGATTTTGGTTGGGGCGGGACAGATGTAGTAATATGAAACTAAGAGCTGCACAACTGGGCAGACTTGATAGACCTGTGGGACTTTTTCTGCTTGCAATTTCATATGCTTGTATGGGATGTACAGTATATGCAAATCACCAAGAAATGTTAGGCTGACCAGCTTTAAGCAAGAATAAATAGTGCCAAAGGGCCTCTCACAAAATCTACAAAAGGTGCAAGCAGAAGACAGAGGCACGTGTTTCGTCCTACCCAGGACTCATCAATGTGCCTCATCTTTATGACACCCCAGGGGAAATGAACCAGCCCCTATGTTGGTCTTATGGGTTTGGGTCATGGTTAGCCCAAACACACATTTATACTTGCATTCAAGGACATTACTAGATCTATTTAAAAAATATCTAACTAACTTGCCTTAACTATATTGCCTTGCAGTTATAAAAAAGGCAAATTTCACTTAAGATACTTATTTAGTAAACAAACATAACAAATAATATTATTTATTATTCAAAGACATTTCTAAACCTATCTAAGATACTGTCTGTATGATATGCCCTGACTATCATGCATGACAGGCACAGAACAATGAATTAGGGTAGACACTCGGGGGGGGGGGGGGTGTGGAAAGGATAAGCAGTGACCTGAGAAAAGTAAGGAGTGGTCAAAGGTATGGCAGCTGAGTTTCAATGTGAAAAAAGTGCAAAATAATGCACTTATTGCACAGAAACCTGGAGTCACAGTACAGTATGTGTGGTGTAATATTCATGACCACCAAGCAGGAAAGAGACCTGCGGGTAATCATGTCTGATGACTGAAAGATGTCCAACAGTGTGACAAGGCAGGGCTAGTGGAATGCTGGGGTGTGCAGTGAGGGATGTCACAAGCAGAAAGAGGAAAGTGGTGTTGCCTCTGTATAGATCACTGGTAAGAACCCACCTAGAGTACTGCGTCCAGCTCTGGAGACCACATCTCTGGAAGGACATAGACTGAGTGGAGGTAGTGCAGAGGAAGGCAACTAAAATGGTGCAGGGTCTGCACCAAAAGCCCGATGAGGAGAGACTAAAGGACCTCAATATGTACACTCCAGAAGGGGGTTGGGGGGATATTATAGAGACCTTTAGATACCTCAAAGGGGAAAATAACGTACAGAAAGGAAGTATCTTTCAGAAAAAAAGGTGCTCAAAAAGAAGAGGGACATGCGTTGAAGCTGGGGGAGGTGGAATATTTAGGCGAGATATGAAGAAGTACTTCTTTATACAAAGAGTGGTGAATTCCTGGAACAGCCTTCCAGTGGAGGTGGTGGGGGGGTAACAACAGCGGTGGGGTTCAAGAATGCCTGAGATAGGCATAAAGGAATCTTAGTGGAAAGGAAGGGTGGGAGAGAGAAAGAGCCAGAGACCATGTAGGGCCTGCGGTAATATTATAGGTAGGGTAAAATAGGCAGACTGGATGGGCTAAGCAGTTCTTTTCTGCTGTCAAATTCGCTGTTTCTATATCTCTTTTCTACTGCACATATGTTCGTGAGTAATGTTTATACCTTCTTTATCAAATATATAGGGATACCATTGAAAATGAGCTGGTTTCATCTGGTTTCTCTTCTTTCTGATTTATTCATACTGAAATTAACAAAATGTGACTGACTGCTACCATAGTTAGGGTTGAGTACCCCATTTAAGGTTAAATGGTGAAATTTTGCACCTTAATAATTTTGCCACTGTTCAACAGATTTGCCTGGAATTTGGCAGACATGGGGCATAACCATAGATATTGGGACATGCCAACGTTTGTACTGGTCGGGTATACAGCTGAGGAGTTATTAAGTGACATCTCAGAGCACAGTTATGGTTTTGTGCGCATTCTTTGCTCGTGCCTCCAGGTCGCACGGTTTGCGCGACTGGTCCAAAAACGTCAGGGAACGTGTGGCCGGGGTATCCGATGTGCCTTTTGAAGATTTTGAGAAAAAATATTAGACGGTTCAAAAGTTATTAAAAAAATAAATTTCCCATTATAGTAAATGGGAAAAGTTAGCAAAAAATTCGACAGTGTCACAAATGCAGTTTTTAATGTTGCAAATGGCCCCTGCAGTGTCATGAATCAGCCATTTTTTTTTCAGTTACTGATCACAGAAATGCATGGCATTTAAAATTGGGACTATCTAGGGACACAATTCTTTTTGTGTTTACCTAGTTGAGCCCTAAGGATGCTTGGCATGTCTTTATTTTGGGGTTAAACACCCCAGAAATATGTTTTTGAAATTTTTGGGAAAAGTAGTGTCACAAAGTAGTGTCGCACCTGCGACACTTTCGTAATTTTATTTGTGAAAGTGTCGCAAATCATGACACTGCTTAGCAACACTATGGCCAAAATGACAGGAATTGTTTGCTACCCTGCTGCAAAGGAACGGTTTGGTCTTTTCGGCTGAAATTTGGAGAGAAGAAAGCGAACATCTCACAGATGTGCCTTTTTGTGGTTACGTGAAAAAATATTGCAGGGATGCAAAGTTACGGTACTCTGAATTTCACGCTTTTCCCCACAGACTAACATTGCAGCGTCCACCGCACCTTTCGGGGCCCGTATCTCGGAAACGGTGCGAGATACAGACTTTTCATTGGAAAAATGTTAGTGCAAACCTAGCCAAAAAAGTAATGACTCATATGAAATTATATTTTTTCTCTACGTCATACGGTTCCTGAGATATAAGCAATTTAGTATTCCAACAGCTCATTTTCTGGTCCCAGGCCCATAATTATGCATATGTTCTTTGTAGTCATTGTGTGTCTCTGTGCAGCTGTTGCAGAAAACCAGGCTGTGTGCTCCGGTTACTGTTACATGTAGCGTTTCCACTTGCGTTTCCATACCCGTTTGCATTAGCATTCCCGTGTACGCCACCGTGTGCGTTATCCTTTGCGTTTCTGTTTGCACTTGCGTTTGTGTTACTCTTACCATTAGCATCTACAGTACTGTTTCTGTTTGTGTTTCACTTTGTGTCACCGTGCACATTACCATTTGTGTTTGCGGCCTCCCGTCTATTTGCATTTGCGTTTCTCTTTCATTTTGCTTAATCGTTGTTGTTACCATTATCATTTGTGTTTCCAATTGCGTTCCCGTGCCCATGTGCATTATGGTTTGCATTTCCATACGCACTTGCATTTGTGTTTCTGTTTCCTTTGGCATTATTGTTGCTGTTACCATTACCATTTGCATTTACAATTGCAGTAGCATGACCTTGTGCATAACGATTTGCGTTTCTGTACACGCTTGTGTTCGCGTTTCCGTCTCTGTTCCCTTTTGCGTTATTGTTGCTGTAACACTTAACATTTGCATTTAAAATAGCAGTACCATGACCGTGTGTGTTACCAGTTGCCTTTCCGTATGCGCTTGCATCTCCGTTTGCGTCACTGTTCGCTTTGGCATCGCTTTTTGTTTGCGTTTCTCTTAGTGCTTGCTTTACCATTTACATTTGCGTCATCATGGGTGTAACCATTAGTGCTTGCATTTGCACAGCAGTTACCATTACTGTGTCACAAGACAGCACGTGGTTCGGGTCCTGCGCTCCCACCACCGCATTCCATTTACTATTTAAAGTCCTCATTCTGAGAAAGAAGGGAAATTCATGGCAAAAAACTCTGTTTAATGCAACAGTTAGGATTGTTCCACAGTGACAAAAGTGAGGAAATTCAGTGTTAGGGTTGAAAGCCCCCATTGCACACCCCCAGCCTGCCCCCCCAACAGGCATTGGGGTGTAATTGGGGTCATCAGTCCTAACTCTTACCCCACTCTCCTATATCGCAGCTTGTTTACACATGTGATGGGATGAGAGTTAGGGCCAATGACCCCAATGTACATCCCAATGCCGGTTGGAGGGGTGGGCTGGGGGGTGCAAGGGGGGCTTTCAACCCTAACATCGACTTTCCTTGCTTTTGTCACTGTGGAACAACCCTAACCGATGCATTAAACTGAGTTTTTTTGCCATAAATATATATATAGATAAATAGGGGATATGACATGGCCTAACTGAAGATATTATATTTATCTTCACGAGAGGCTAATGATATCATGATATCTCACGAGTGGCAAAGCCACGAGTGAGATATCTTGATGTCATTGGTCTTGAGTGACAGTAAATATGATATCTTCAGTCAGGCCATGTTATGTTCTGTTTATCAACATATGTTTTGGGCCCCGGTTAACACAATCCCCACATGTTCCCTCAATGCAATCCCCAGATATAGGTGATGGCTGTCCTAACACAAGTCTGCATATCTGTTGCAATAGAATAGATGCCATATGTTATTTTTTTTTTAAATATGTGGTTGATCCTGCCACTTTAAACTTAATGAAGAAAAAAAAACAGTTGGCAATACAAGCATCCATACCCCTACCTAACAAAAAGAGATCAGATATGTTATTTAAAAAAAGAATGTCTGCTTGATCTATTGACGTTTCAGTTATTTAATAAAATATATCTGATTGATCCTGTGTGTATCTTTAAAGAACCGTGTATTTAAAAAATCATATGTGGTTGATCTGCCACTTCCTTTATCTTAACAGTTCTTTCACTTCCCCCAAAATGTAGCGTGACCGAGTGTATCACTATGGCTATGGCAACACATGCTCACGCTTCTATCTAGTGTTCTGAAGCTGCCAACTCGCTCACCCTCTTCTTAGTACAGTTGGCAGCTTCTTTGAAGAAAATATTGGTAGAACTTAACTAACTCTTGGAAGACAGGCTCACTTATTCTAAAGCTCTAACAGAATGTTCTGTTTCAACTTTATAGCGCTCGGCCATGCCAGATTTCAGGGAGGGATACACTCGGTCATGTTACATTTTGGGAGAAGCGAAAGGACTATTAAGATAAAAGAAACTGGCAGTTTCAACCAAATATGATTTTCTAAGTAAGTATTTGTTTAATGACAGTGGTAGGAGCAAACGCATGTGAAAGACGTGTGTTTGTTTGTGTGTGTGCATGGGGGGAGGGCATCGTAGAGAGAATCAGCCAAACGACGGAAAGTGAAAAACTTTCACTTTCATTAGGATTACAAATAGGAAAATAGAGATATCTCCATGATGTATAGAAACATGGAGATATCACTATGACGTATAGGAACATGGAGATATCAGTGATATCTCCACAGTCTCTTGAAGATACCACTTTTATCCACGAGTTTATCCCAAAACACATGTTGTATAATATATATATATATATATATATATATATATATATAGTCATGTGATGTGTTTTACCAATCAGCAGACAATTTTTAAATGCCCATTTTATATATATATATATGCTTACTGTAAGGTGTCTTGATGTCTGATATACACCAACCACCCAGGCCATATATATCAGAGAATGACCACACACCCTACAGTGGGTTATCTATCTTATAAATGGTAAAATTGTTTTGAGGGTGAAAGTGCAGGTGAGCAGTCACGCTTCTGATATATGCATGGCCATGTGATGCGTTTCAACCAATCAACAGACATAATTTTTCCTATCCATTTTATATATATATAGCTAGATATATATATATATATATAAAGATATATATATGTAATAGATAAACCACTCTGGGGTGTGCGGTAACGCTCTGATATACGCTTGCCTTGGTGTGCGTCAATCGCCCAAGGCGTGCATATATCAGAGCACGACCACACACCTCAGAGTTGTTTATCTATCTTATAAAATTTCAGAATTGTTCTGTAGGGGGTTAAAAGTGCAGGTGTTCGGTCGCAGTCTAATATACGCATGGTCACCTGATGGTCTTTCACCAATTGATTAGCTTCTTTTTTCAAACCCATTTTATATATATATATATAAATATATGTGTGTGTGTATATAGATATATATATATACTGTATATATATATATATATATATATATATAGTGGAGCGGTTGTGCCCCTATATTTAGGGTTATGAAGGCACTTCTATGTTAAACTTGAAATTTTGCACATTAATAACTTTGGACCCATTCCACAGATTTGCATGAAATTTGGCATGCATGGTGGGAATGGTAGATCTCTTGATTTGCCAGATTTACTTTTGGTCAGACTTACTGTTTTAGCGCACCAAAATGCTGAAAAATGCACATTTTGCCAGTTATGTGGGCAGTTTTTCAGATTTGTCTGTGGTGCTGCATGGCCATTATGTGGTGTGCCACTCTGTGACCTGGCTTGTCTGAAAGAGCTTGGGTCAAGGAACATGCTGCTTTTCATTTGGTGAAAAAATATTAATCCATTCAAAAGTTATTAAACTTTTAAGTCCTGGAGTAATTGCTAGCAAAGATATGTATGCTTCCAAACATAACCTAGATATGCTAATGCATAATGAGACCAAATTTGGGTGTCAGTTTTTAATTTAAATAGACTATATACTACAAATGGCAAGCATTATGGAGGTAAATCTTTTAAGCTTGAAACATCTACAGTATGAAATCTATGAAATAAGTCAATGGTAAAATTTATATGGTTATTTTGCCAAAGAAGAATGGGGTTTTGGCCATCTGGTCCCACCTCACGATCGAAAAATTTGCAGGCTCATGATCAAAGAATCTTTGATCTTGAGGAATACTTTTATCGTAATGGCTGCCATCTTGTTTTCATTTTGCGACTGGAAAAAAACAAATATCTCAGCTTGGGGTGACTTCTGAAATAAAATTATGATGAGTTTTGCTCAGTGGTCTTCCCAGTATTGAGCCATGCCTGTGGTTTCTTGTAATTCTTTAAAAAAATAGAGTTTCAAAGTTTTAAATTCTTTGATCATGGCTCGCTAACAATCTTTGATCGCAAGCCTGCAAATTCTCTGATCGAGTGATTCTTTGATCTTGATCTTTGATCATGAGGGAGGGACTAGATGGCCAGATTTAAAAATCAAATATCTTAGCCCAGGGGTGACTTATGAAGTCAAACTAGGATAGGATTTACTCAGGGGGCTTCATTCTGTCGAGTCATGCCTGTGGTTTCATGTATTTCTCTGAAATAATTGAGTTTCAACATGTTTTATTCTTTGATCATGAGCTTGCAAATTCTTTGGTTATGAGCCTGCAAATTCTTTGATCATGAGATTCTTTGACGGCAATCTTTAATCGCGAGGGAGGGACTAGATGGACAGATTTGCAGGGACCAAATAGCCCATTTTTCACAACTTTTAAAATTATATATCTCGGAAATGGTTTGGTCTTTTAACTTGAAATTTAGAGGGTGTTGAGGGGATGTCCTGTAGATGTGAATTATGATGTTTAGGTGTCAGAAAATTAATTTGTTGCAGTGATATTGTGTGGTGCAATTTGCATTTTGCAGAGTGCATTCTGCATTGTGGTAGTGGCTTGAAATTTAAAGGGTAGCTAGCCTTACTGCCATGGACATACTTTTCAGTGGTTAGGTCTGTAAAATGTAAATAGATGTGGAATTATGCCACTCTGATGAATGAAAATCTCAAACTTCAAAATGTAATATCTCGGAAACGGTTTGGTCTTTTAACTTAAAATTTGGAGGGTGTTGAGGGGATGTGCTGTACATGTGAACTGTGGTATTTAGGTATTTGAAAATTAATGTGCTGTGGAGATATTGCATGACACACTTTACATTTTGTGTATAGCATTTTGCATTGTGGTACTGGTTTCACATTTATAGGGTAGTTAGCTTTACTGCCATGGAAGTAATTTTCAGTAGTTAGGTGTCTGAAATGTAAACAGGTACAGAATTATGGCACTCTGATGAATTAAACTTTGTTTTCTTTCAAGCTGGTGGGGGCATGGGGCCCTTCACCAATATGCATTCCCACCAATAGATATGATATTCAGTACTCGTACTGCTATGTTAGGCAGAAATTTGCAAGTTGGTAGGAGCGCAACTTTGTACTTTTCCATGCTTTCTCAAAAAGTTAGGAAATTCTATGCAAAAAATGCGTTAATGCATCATTTAGGGTTAAAAAACAAAAAGTCAGGAAATGAGACCTTTAGGGTTGCCCCCCTCCCCCTTCGTGCCCCCCCATCCTCCCGAGATTGACAGATGCCGGGGTGTGTCATTGGGGTTGTGAGGCCTAAATGTCACCCCATTCTTCTTTACTGTGGCTTGTGAGTATGATTACACATGGAATGGGGTGACATTTAGGCCTCACAACCCCAATGACACACCCCAGCATCTGTCAATCTCGGGATGATGAAGG
This sequence comes from Neoceratodus forsteri, assembly GCA_016271365.2. Taxonomy (NCBI): domain Eukaryota; kingdom Metazoa; phylum Chordata; order Ceratodontiformes; family Ceratodontidae; genus Neoceratodus; species Neoceratodus forsteri. The sequence continues at coordinate 138,569,061 of JADMNL010000023.1, forward strand.
GTACACGAGGGGGGGAGAGGGCAACCCTAAAGGTCTTATTTCCTGACTTTTTGTGTTTTAACCCTAAATTATGCATTAACACAGTTTATCGTATGCAATATATGTGTGTGTATGTGTGTGTGTGTATATATATGTGTATATATATATATATATAAATATATAAATATATATATATATATATATAATGTTTTTGACAGGAGAAACTTTTAGGACTGTAAGGCTCTGTTTTACAAAGTTGTCCTGTTTAAGCAAGTAGTTTCATGAATAAGTTGAATACAGAAATTAATATTTGTTCCACATGGACAGAATAGACATTTCAAACATTTTTAGTGCATATTAACCCTAAGTTTTAACAAGAGTATACACATAATGGTTAAACAAGCATACAGAAAATGAATATAGTACAAATTTAGAAACAGGAAAAGGTTTTGTAAAAGACAAAAGGTATACAAATCATCCCTCCTAACCCCCCCACCAGAAAATAGTCCTATTTGCTATCCTAAAGAGATACACATATCTTTCCACACTGTATTAATTGCAGCTTTGAACTGTCCCAAATAGTTTGCATTTCGAACCTCAGAATCTAATTTATTCCAGATTTTTGAAAGGTAATACCTTCTTTGCATCTTACTATTCACAAAATTTATCATTAGGTACCTATGTTTCAGGTCCCTTAAGTTGTGCTTGTTGTTTGACTTCTGTGCATTTTTGGCTTTATTCAGATTTACATATATATATATATATATATATATATATATATATATATATATATATATATGTATATATATTTATATATATACACACACATATATATATATATATATATTTGCCTATGTGGCACCCACCCTGTGGAAATCTCTACCTCATTAGGTTCGGGAGTACTTGACTGTGCAGAGCTTCAAAGCAGCATGGAAATTCCACCTATTCAGGCTTGCCTTTCCATATTCAGATGTATATTTTCCACTGCAACAATTGAATCTGATGATCTACAGTTTTATATTATTTTTATGGTGTTTTTATTTTAAAGCGCTTTGATATCCATGAATTGCACTATATTAGTTATTACTAGTATTATATATTAGAACATGTTACACAAGAGCAGAAAATACCTGTTATTCAAAATATTTAAAAACAAGTTATAAAACTTTGCTGTCAAGTGTTTTTAGTTCACATTTTGAAGATTCTGTTCAGGTCTGAGTGGTTGTTGTCACAGAGATATGAAAATGAGGTTCAGAGTTCTGTGTTCAGAGTTGTAACATAACATATGTTCCTGAGTAATGTTTATACCTTCTTTATCGTGTATATAGGGATATCATTGAAAATGAGCTTCAGCTCAACTGGTTTCTCATCATTCTGATTTATTTGAACTGAAATTAACAAAATATGAATGACTGACTGAAAGCAAAAACATGAGCAATATGTAAACTACTGAATACATAAAAAAACTTGGTACTTTATATTCAGAGCTCTTCGTTTTGATATAAGTTAAGGCAAAAAGAGAATTATTTTTTAAGATGAATCAATTAGAGGTAAAAATCTTTTGATGATTTTCAAATGTAGAATCCTTAGAAATGGTGACCCTAAAGAACAGCATAACAGAGAGAATAATACATGGTGGGGAGTACATAACAGGAATTTTATGCACACCCAAGGTGTGGGATGCCACATAATCTTTGAGGGTGAAGCCCAAGGGGTTTATCAAAGTATCGCACAACAAGGGTGTGCATTAAATTCGAGTTGTGTACTCCCCATCTGTTGTTTTATGTAATTGCTGGGAGATGTATTTTCTCCAACCAGATTTCTTGAAATAAATGCTGTTTTTCAGGAAAATCTTATGTCTGCTTTTTATATAGGGGAAGGGAAAGGGAAATTATTTTACCAGTAAAGGCACACTAAACTGAACCTTGTTTCCAGGTGTGTCCTGGGAGCACAAGAAAGTTATGGGACTTGCTCAGGGTCACACAGTAACATAGAAGCATAGACTTTGATGGCAGATAAGGACCACTTGGCCAACCCAGTCTGCCCATTTCCCTACCTACTGGATAAGCTGCAGATTCTAGTTAAAACCAACAGCCTACTTCCTGCAACCCCCCACTACAATTGCCTTATGTCTGTCCCATGCATGTTTGAATTTCCCCACTGTTTTAAACCCAACAACCTCCCCAGGAAGGCGATTCCATGCATCCAACACTCTCGCCACGATAAAAAAATTCCTCACATTACCCCTGAGCCGTCCCCCCTCTATCTTTAAATTGTGCCCCCTTGTTCTTACACATCTCTTTTTCTGAAAGACACTACCCTCCTGGACTTTGTTGTTTCCCTTGAGGTACTTGAACATTTCTATCTTGTCCCTCCTGTCCCTCCTTTCATCAAGGGTATACATATTAAGCTCTCTCAGTCTCTCTTCATATGATTTCTGATGCAGACCCTGCACCATTTTAGTTGCCCTCCTCTGGACTGCTTCCATCCTGTCTATGTCCTTGCGTAGATGAGGTCTCCAAAACTGCACACAGTACTCCAGATGGGGTCTCACCAACTGTTTGTACAGAGGGATAATCACTTCCCTTTTTCTACTTGTGAGGCCCCTTCCTATGCATCCCAGTATCCCCCTGGCTCTCCTTACTGACTTCTCACATTGCTTACCAACCTTTAGATCATCTGATATGACCACCCCCAAGTCCTGTTCCATTTTTGTTGTTGTTTGTACCTCCCCTGCTATTGTGTACTCTTCTTCTGAGTTTTGTTTCCCAGGTGCATTATCTTGCACTTCTTTGCATTGAATCTAAGTTGGCATATGTCTGACCATTCCTCCAACCTTGCCAAGTCCCTTCTCATCCTTTCTACCTGCCCCCCTTGTGTATCAGCTCTGTTACAGATCTTTGTGTCATCTGCAAAGGGGCATACCTTTCCCTCCAGACCCTCTGCAATGTCACCTATAAAGATGTTAAAGAGGACTGGACCCAGTACTGAGCCCTGAGGTACTCCACTAGTAACCCCCCTTTCTTCTGAATGTGTTCCACCACTATTACCTTCTGTGTCCTGTTGTGCAGCCAGTTTGCTACCCAGGCTACCACCCTGGGACCCACTCCCAGACTGGCTAACTTGATTATTAATCTTTTGGGCGGGACAGTGTCAAATGCCTTGCTAAAGTCTAGGTAGGCCATATCCACAGCCCCTCCCTGGTCTATTACTTTGGTCACCCAGTCAAAGAAATCTTTTAGATTCATCTGACATGACCTTTCTGCTGTAAATCCATGCTGCTTTGGGTCCTGTGCCCCACTGGCCTCTAGGTACTCAACAATTCTTTCAGAAGTGATTCCATCATTTTCCCTACCACTGAGGTCAAACTTTCAGGTCTGTAGTTTCCTGCTTCTGCTTTGCTCCCACTTTTGTGAAGCGGAATCACATCTGCCCTCCTCCAGTCCTCAGGTACCACCCCATTCTCCCATGAGTTGTTAAAAAGTGTGGTCAGTGGTGTCACTAGTTCTTTTAGGATTCGGGGGTGAATCCCATCAGGCCCCATTGCTTTGTCCACCTTCAGTTTTAGGAGTTCTTTCAGGACTCTTTGTTCTGTAAATGGACTGGTGTCAACCCCACTACCCAGAGTGCTTCTATTGTCTGGTTTAAAATATGCAAAGGTGTGTGTGTGTGTTTATATATATATATATATATATATATATATATAATATATAGATAGATATATATATATATATATTTATTATATATATTAGAACGTGTTACATGAGAAAAAATACTTAGTTGTTAATTTGGGATGTTTAAGGTACTGTATTTGAAAACAAATTTAAAAAATTGCTGTCGGGTGTTTTTAGTTCAGATTTTGAAGATTTGTTCAGGTTTGGATGCTCATTGTCACAGCAATATGCAAATGAGGTTCAGAGTTCCATGTTCAGAGTTGTAACTCTGTAGCTCATTTACATAACGCCATGTCAACAGCTAACTGGACCTGAAAAAAATATTGAGAAGTGTGAAGTAAACAGACTTTGGAGCTGCATTTTTTGAGTTTTTTTTTATGTTTTATCCTCTCTGAGTCTAGGAAATGCAGCCGATTGACTGCTGGTATTATGAGACCAGTGGGGCTGACTGAGTGCGAGCCGGGCAGAGCAGAGCAGAAGCTGGGTCTGGGTAAATGTCAGACCCTAAACTGCCTGATACTGCTCCGAAAGGTTAATGAGGGTCAGATTTTTATTTTATTGCCTTTTTCTTTCTATGAGCATTTTTTAGTCAATGTGATGTTTTGGAGTACTGGTTCTGTAATTGCCATTTGACAGCAATTGTGAGAGCACAGTGAATGCGATCAGCGCTGAAACGAAGAGGCACGAGAAAAGCTGAGCGCCAAGTTCACCGTTATAACCCATGGGTTATAACAGCAAATTATAACCAGCTTCTCCTATGAGAGAAAACATTCCCCAGTTATTATATAAAGAATAATGGTAGGTGGTTATGATGAGGATTTTACACCCCCAAGGGGTGGGATGCCTCATAAACCCCAAGAGCAAAGCTCAAGGGGTTTATTAAGACATCCCACCCTCAGGCCTCCCGTCTGCTGGCATATTGGCTCTGTCAATAACACAAATTGTCCACTATTACAATAATAAAAGACCCCATCACAGGAATTAATCACACTAAGTTTAAAAACATATCTCAAGCCTTTTGTCAATACTTTAGAGCCCTCTACACTTCGGCTCACGAGACAGACCCCACACTCACAAACACCTTTTTATCAGCCCTAAAGTTACCTTCCCTCAGTCCCTATCAACAAAGTAGCCTGGTAAGGCCAATTTCGTCGGAGGAGCCGATGCTGGCCATTTCCAGGTCCAAAACTCAAAAAGCCCCCTGTCCGAACGGATACAGGGCTGAGTTTTATAAAGGCTCAACTCAGCTAATTAATAGACTCCTCCTGGGTGCTTTTAATGAAATCCTCTCTGGGGAGGCTCCTCCTCCTCCCTGTTGGGCATATGCAACAATTTCAGTTATCCTCAAGCCAGACAAGGACCCTTTACAATGTGGCTCATGTAGACCAATCTCGGTCCTTAATACGGACTATAAGTATTTTATGTCCATTTTGGCCCGGAGGCTGGATGCCATTCTACTGGTCCTGATAGGCATTCGATCAAACCAGTTTTGTAAGCTGTAGATCAACCTCGGACAACACCCGTAGAGCCCTACACCTGGTCCACGAAATGCAATCCCAGGAAGATCGATCGGTCCTTCTCAGCCTAGATGCTGAGAAGGCCTTCGATTGGGTATTGTGGCCATTTCTTTTTGCCACAATGGTGGTGATGCGTTTCCCATCCCCCTTTGTAGCCATACTACGAAAAATGTACTCTTCCCCACAGGCATGTGTTAAAATTTCTGGCCACCACTCTGAATATTTCCACCTTTCTAAAGGCACACGTCAGGGTTGCCCCTTATCTCCTGTTCTCTTTGCCATTTTTATAGAGCCTTTGGCCCAGGCAATCAGAGCATCACCGGGGATTTCGGGAGTGAGTATAGAAGGGACAGAACACCATGTAGCTCTCTATGCGGATGATGTCCTACTATTCCTCACTAACCCCGTACAGTCCATCCCCTCAGTCATTCAGCTCTTGGAGGAATTTGGATCACACTCGGGCTATAGGCTGAACACTAGTAAGACTGATGCCCGTACCTTTCACTTTGTCCCCCCTGAGTCACTAAAGAAAAGCTATCCTTTTTGTTGGGGACTCTCTAAGCTGAAATACTTATGAATATACTTGTCCCAAAAAGCTTATGATGCCCTGAATAATAATTATCGCCCCTTCACGTCTCAGATGAAGCAAGATCTCGACCAGGTGCTCCCTTGCTTCTGGTGTCCAGAGGCTCCATCTCGCTGATAATTTTTAAGAGCAGCAAGGAGACAGCACAGATTTAGCCACTCGCTGGAAACTAGTTGGCCCCCTCTGGTTCAGAGAAAATCTTCGGTCGAGGCCCATTGCTTAATGGGGGGCACTAATGATCTGATCAAAGAGGGCACTGTATAGCTCATGAACTGTGCTCGGGTCTTTACAGCCTATTAGTGGAGGACAGGTCCGAAATTTGCACGGCTCATAAGGTGCGATAGGAGCGTGGCTACCCCAAAGAACAGCTCCACAGTGGCAACAGAGGTAGGAAAGGTATTTTCAAGCAGCAGAGTAAGACTTCAATCCTGCATCTTGGTGGCTGATGTAAGATTTGCTGTCAGACTGGGGCAGAGCGAGAGATTTTGGCTACCATCTTCTTCGGGTCCAAGCCACGCCCCCAGAATTATAGTTTTTCCTTGGAATCAGGGGTGTGGTGAGACGTAACAGAACTTTACTTTATTTTTCATGTAACATTCCAGGGATTGAAATTGAAACCTGAAACTGCTCACTTTGCTAATGTGTACATGTTTCTCTCTCTGGCTACACACACGAACGCATGCACGCACACACACACAAGTCAGATTACATATGTTGTAGTAGACTGCTGATAGAGTGGAAAATGGAACATTTAAGTACATTAATGGTCACCTGACTACTAGGGTAGTACATAAGTGACCAGTTCACTTTAATATAGGGTAGATCAAACAATGGAATAAACTGGTTGGCATTAATTTTTAAATAATGGTTGCCTATAAAACTGGAATTCAGTTTACCCCTTCAAAGTGCAATGTCTTGCAAATTTGAACATTTACCATTTAGACAATTTATTGGGGAAGATTCTCATATTCTCTGTTTAAAGGGAAAAAAAAGACAGATACCCTGGTAAAATCATGGAAATGGTCCTGCTCTCAGCCAAGCCCAGTTGCTGTCTCTAGGTATCTGAGGCCAGCCATAGAATTATATTTTTTCATTGGAGTCAGGGGTGGGGGAGACCTAACAGAACTTTGTTTTGTCTTCCATGTAAGCCTTAAAATGCACCACAGAGCTTCTAAACCCCCAGAGCTTCTGGGGGCTGTTCTTAACACTGACAATGGGAGTGCCCAATCCCCCAGTGTCTCCACCTGAAATAAAGAAAACCCTCACTTGTAGTTTAATTCTTTTTAAATAAACACTGTAAAAAGGAAAATGTCCATCAAAGTCTGTTGCTGCCATGCTGTAATTGACCACCTCCCCACGCTTAGCACATATTAGTCTTCCAGCACTGTGATCTGCACCTTAGATCCAGTGCAACATCAATACCAGTGGCGAACATCCGGCATTGACAAATGCTTGTTTAAAATCTACCCTTCTGAAGTCAGGAATTCTCGTCCCTCTGTGTTTGCCTCTTCTGCTGCCCTTATGTTAAACCACACTGTATGGTGATTGTTTGTCCCAAGTGACATCCCACCTTGGCATCTGGAATACTATCCCTGTTTGTGAGAACCAGGTCCAGTATTGCCCCATCATGAGTGGGTTCTTTTAGGAGCTGCCCCTTTTGGGAGTCTAAGATGTCCCTGCTTCTATCCGAGACCACGGCTGGGAATCTTCAATCTACATCTGGCAGACTGAAACCACCCATCAGCAGCACTTCCCCATTTTCTGTCATTGTGAGGATGGCTTCCTCTATTGCCTTATCCAGTTCCACCCCCTGTGTTGAAGTTCTGTATATCACCCTAGTGAAAATGGTGGCTGCATCTTCTTTCTCCAGGTTGACCCACAGTACCCACAGTGCCTTCTTTCCCTCCTGGTTCCCTTGCATTTCCATTGCCTTGATACCCTCCTTTACATACAGCGCAACCCCTACTCTCATCCTCCCCTCCCTAACCTTCCTGAACTGAGCATAGCCTGGTATGGCCATGTGCCCGTCATGGCTCCCTCTGCACCATGATTTAATAATGGCCACAATGTCCAGGTCCATCTCTGCCATGATGGCTTCTAAGTCTGAAATTTTATTTCCAAGACTCCTTGCATTTGCATGCATGGCCCTCCATACCTTGCTTGCACTCTACCTGTAACCCCTCTTCCTCCCCTTGTGCCCCAATTAATTTTTCCATCTCTTTTTGCAACTTCTGTTCCTGCTTCCCTTGTCCTCTAATAATAGTAATAATAATAAACTTTATTTAATAGAACACCTTTCAAATATCAAGGTGCTTCACAAATGCATAAAATTCTGAAAATTCCCTAAATACCAATAAAATCACAAGAATTCAGGATAGGTTTTGCCCCATAAAAAAAGTCTTCAGTGCCTGCTTAAAGCTCCCCACTGTCCTGCACTCCTGTAGATGATGTGACAGAGAATTCCAGAGGTAGGGGCAACAACCCAGCCTTGGGCCCCAGATGAATGTGACCCTTGGAATCTCTAGCAAACCCACGTCAGCTGAGCGGACCTGTTGCATAAGGGTGTAAGGAACCAGGAGCTCTTTCAAGTAGCCAGGACCAAGTCCGTGGAGGGCTTTATAGGTTAATAAACCTACCTTAAAGGTGATCCTCCACTGAACCGGTAGCCAGTGCAGATCGCGCAGCACTGGGGTAATGTGAGATCTCCTAGATACCCTAGTCAATAAATGTGCAGCAGCGTTCTGCACTAGCTGCAAGCGGCAGATATCAACCCCAGGAAGTCCTAAGTAAAGGGAGTTACAGTAGTCAAGGTGCGAGGTCACAAAGGCATGGACCAGAACAGGCAGGTCACTGGATGGAACAAGATGCTTGATCCTAGCAATGTTCCTAAGATGGTAAAAGGCTAACTTGATGACTGCTGACACCTGATGATGAAGGGTCAGCCCATCATCAAGTATCACTCCCAGGTCTCGCACCCACTCAGAGGTAAGGATCTGAGTGCCCCCCAGGACTAAACCAGAGGGCAGATCAGTCCTCAACCCCTCTGTCCTGTGACCCGGGTCCACCACCAAAACCTCAGTCTTTCCTGCATTCAACTTTAGCCAACTTAACTCTACTTCTATGCTGTTCCCAAATACCTGCTTTTTGGGGGATTTTCCTCCCCTTGGGTCCTCCCATCCTAATGCTTCAGTCTGTGGGGTGGAGGGCAGTTCATGCATCCCTTTGTCTTTCCACCATCACCCTCAGCTAGTTTCAATGTTCATCAAAGTAACATTTAAGCCATCTACTGAGGACTGCAGTTCTCCTCCCACATGGATACAGACCATCAGTTCTGTGTAGGTCCTTGTCCCCACAGGTTGGTCTCCAGTCCCCTATGTCCCTAAGCCCCTCTTCTCTGCACCACTCCTTCAACCATGAGTTGAAGCTCCTGGTTCAGGGCACTCTATCCTCACCTTGGTCGTAGACAGGTAGCAACTTGGCAAAGGCAACATGTGTGCTATTTTCCTTAAGCCCCTGCTCAGTTCCCTGAATTTTCCCTGAATAATCCCAGACCCATCCCTTGCCAGGTCAGTAGTCCCCAGGTGGACAATGGCAAGCAACTCTCACCGATTCTGGTGCCTTTGCAGTCCTTGGAATCCAATGCTCATACCTCTGAGCTGTGGCTCCTTGTAGGCACCTTACCTTCCTTTCGCCCCTTCATGTTCCCAAATTTACTCACTAATAACTGATTCCCTTACGAGAAGCTGTTTCCTTCTCTGCTTGGGTCCTCCACCTCCCACCTTGGGTGTCTTCTGCAGAGGAGCCCCACATCTTCTACTGCCACTACTTTGGGTGCCTCCTCCTGATAGTCCCATCCTGCCAGAACAGCAAAGAAATTCTGTAGTAGCAGACTGAGAAATGTGCCCCTGACCTACCATCCCCACCCTCCCAGTGCCCACCATGGTCCAGCCAGCCCTTCTTTTTCTAGTCAACCTCTGGAATCAATGGTGATAGACTCAGTGGCCCTGGGTGGGGGAAGAGTTCCTCTGGCTCAGCCCAGAGATCAGCAACCTCCTTCTTCAACCCAAAAAGGTGCGCGCAGATGGGGCAGCACCTCAGTCTCCAGACTGTCTCCTGGAAAACTGCAGCTGTGCATCCGTTGCACCACTCCCATATTTGACTATATGTATTGATACCTACTGATATCCACTGTACCTTGCCCCTATTGCCCTTTCCTTATCTGGTTCTTTCCCACCTATACCTGGCTTCTAATGGTATTTATCATGCTACCTTATATATGGTGTTACTTGCGTCCCCCCTTTTTCCATAGAATTATAAACATTCAATTTGACAGCAGATAAGGACCTTTTGGACCATCCAGTCTGCCCATTTCTCCCTATTCACACTATTACCTCAGGCCATGCTCAATCTACAGCTCTTTCTCCCTCCTCACCTTCCTTTCCACTATAATTTCCTTGTGCTCATCCTATGCATTCTTGAACCCCACCACTGTTTTCACCCCCACCACCTTTGCTGGAAGACTGCTCCAGGAATCTACCACTCTTTCTATGAAGAAGTACTTCCTCACATCTCTCCCGAATGTACACCCCTCCAGCTTCATAGCATGTCTCCTTGTTCTTGAGCACCTTTTCTTCTGAAAAATGCTTCCCTCCTGTACCTTATTTGCCCACCTGAGGTATTTAAAGGTCTCTATCATATCCCCCTTCTCCTTCCTCTGTTTCAGGGTGTACATATTGAGGTTCTTTAGTCTCTCCTCATATGGCTTTTGATGCAGATCATGCCCCATTCTAGTTGCCCTCCTCTGGATCACCTCCACTCTGTCTATGTATTTCTGAGGATGTGGTTTTCAGAACTGGACACAGTACTCTAGGTGGGGTTTTGCTGTGATCAATACAAAGGCAACACCACCTCCCTCTTTCCACTGGTGATACTCCTCCCTATGTTTCCCAGCATCCCACTTGCCCTCCCTACTGCTTTGTCATGTTGCCTGACCACCTTTGGGTCATCAGATATGATTACCCCAGGACTCTTTCCTGCTTGGCGGTCGTCAATACAACTTCACTCATGTTGTACTCCACTCCTGGGTTTCTGTGCCCTAGTTACATTATTTTGCACTTTTTCACATTGAAACCTAGCTGCCATACCCTTGAAAGAGGAACAAAAGATCATCTATGACAGGCTAGCATAGTTTGGTGTTCACCAAAACGAGCAGCCAGTTCATAAAACAAAACAGAATTTGGTCAAAAAAGCATTGCCACTCGGGTCTCTCTTGGAAAGATAAATTCAAACCAGTAAACTCCAAAGAGATTTATTTCAGTAACAGTAGCAAGACCAACAACAGCAGTGGGCTACCACTGACCACCCAGCACTTCGACTCCTCTTGAGTCTTCCTCAGGATTGTGGTTATAGTGGAGAACAGGTCATTTAAATATGTATTGTATTTAATTGACATGTTCTCCACTAAGACCACACCCCTGAGTAAGACTAGTGAGGAGTCGAGGCGCTGGGTGGTTAGTGGGAGCCCATTGCTGTTGTTAGTCTGTCTACTGTTACTGCCATACCCTTAACCTGTCCTCTAGTTTTCTTGGATCACTGCTTATCCTTTCCACCCCTCCAACCCTCCCCCCCACAGTGTCCATCCTATTGCAGATTTTGGTGTCAGCCATAAAGAGGCAGACCTTCCCTTCCAGCCATTCTGCAATGTCACTTATAAAGGCACTAAAGAGAACAGTCCCACCACTGATCTCTGAAGCACCCTGCTGGTCACCCTTCCTTCCTCAGTGTGAACTTCATTTACCATCACCCTCTGTCACCTATCCCCAACCAATTTCTTAACCAGTTTACCACCTTTGGACCCACTCCTAAGCTACCCAGCTTGCTTACTTGTCTCCTATGTGGAATGGTGTTGAAAGCCTTACCGAAATCTAGGTAGACCACATCCACTGCTCTGCCCTAATCTAATTCTTTTGTCACCTAGTCAAAGAAATCTATCAGAATCATTTGACATGACCTCCCCCCTGTGAAACCATGCAGCCTTGGGTCTTGTAACCCACTGGATTCAAGATATTCCACAATCCTCTCCTTTAGCAGTGATTCCATTAACTTTCCAACCACTGATGTCAGGCTGACTGGCCTACAATAGCCAGTCTCCTTCCTGCTACCACTTTTGTATAGTGGGACTACATCTGCCCTCTGCCAGTCCTCCAGAATCACTCGTGTTTCTCATGAGCTGTTAAGTAGAACTGTCAGAGGTGCAGACAGTATTTACTAAACCTCCCTCAATTCCCTTGGATTCATCATATCTGGCCCCACTACTTTAGCTCCCTTCATATTAGCAAGTTCAATCAGGATTCTTGCCTCCAAAAAAGGACTAGCATCCACCTCCCTTCCTCCAAAACGTCTGTTACCTTTTCGTGGCCCCTTCCTTCTCCTTCGTCTTTTAACACTGAACAAATGTGTATGCTCAGGATGTCTGCCTTTTCCTAGTCTCCCTCTTTACAGTCCCCCCCCCCCCCACATTGCCTTCATAACCTTACAATCCCACCTCTGGTCTTTCTCTTTACACTTACATACCTAAATATTTTCTTGTCCCTTTCATTTCCCCTGGCTTTTCTCTCTTCAGTTTACACCTTTGTGCTCATTAGTGGTTTATCTGCTTCCATTTGTTTCTCCTGATAACCTCCCTATCCTCCTCCCTCTGCATCTCCTTATACCTTCTCAGTGCTAAGCTTTCAGCCTTTACTTTTTCAGCCCCAACACAGAAATATAGAAACATAGAAAAATAGAATTTGATGGCAGATAAGAACCGCTTGACCCATCCAGTCTGCCCATTTCTCTACCTAATGGATAAGATACAGATCCTAGTTAACCAACAGCCTACTTCCTCCTACCCCAACTAGAACTGCCTTATGTCTGTTCCATGCATTCTTGAATTCTCCAACTGTTTTTGACTCCAACACCTCTTTAGGAAGGCTGTTCCATGGATTCACTACCCTCTCCATGAAAAAAAATACTTCCTCATATTGCCTCTGAGCTGTCCCCCTTCTATCTTCAAATTGTGCCCCCTTGTTCTTGCACATCTCTTTTTCTGAAAGATTCTATCCTCTTGGACTTTGTTGATTCCCTTGAGGTACTTGAAAGTTTCTATCATGTTCCCCTTCTCCCTCCTCTCCTTGAAAATATACGTATTAAGCTCCTTTAATGTCTCTTCATACGTCTTCTGGTGCAGACCCTGCACCATTTTAGTTACCCTCCTCTGGACAGCCTCCATCCTGTCTATGTACTTGTGGAAATGCTGTCTCCAGAACAGCATGTAGTACTCCAGATGGGGTCTCACCAACTGTCTGTACAGAGGGATAACAACTTTCTGTTTTCTACTGGTGTTGCCTCTCCCCTATACATCCCATTATCCCGCCAGCCCTCCTTACTGCCTTCTCACATTGCTTGCCCACCTTTAGGTCATCTGATATGACTACCCCACTGGCCTGTAGGAAATCAATAATTCTTTCCTTCAGAAGTGATTCCATAATTTTCCATATCACTGAGGTCAAACTAACAGGTCTGTTGTTTCCTGCCTCTGTATTGCTCCCACTTTTTTGAAGAGGAATCACATCCATCCTCTTCCAGTCCTCAGGTACCACACCATCCTCCCGTGATTTATTAAAAAGGGAAGTCAGTGGTGTCACTAGTTCTACCCTTAGTTCTTTTAGAATTCTTGGGTGAATCCCGTTAGACCCCATCGCTTTGTCCACCTTCAGTTTTAAGAGTTCTTTCAGTACTCTTTCTTCTGTGAATGGACTGGTATCAACCTCCCTATCCAGAGTGCTTCTATTCTTTGATTTAGGTAAATCCCACTCCTCTTCTTTTGTGTATACTGAGCAGAAGTATTCATTCAGTATCCCTGCTTTTTCACTGTCTCCCTCTGCCCATCCTCCCTTCCCTTTATTAAGCCTCACTATCCCTCCCTTGGTCTTTCTTCGCTCCCTAATGTACCTATAAAAAATTTCCTTCTTAACTGAGTTGGCTATCTTTTTCTCAGTTTGTGCCTTTGCTATTCTTACTGCCTTCCCCACTTCCTTGTGCTTTAACTGGTACAGTTCTCTGTCCTGCTCCTTCTGTGTTTCCTTATACTTCCTGAATGCTACCTTTTTCTCCTTAACCTTCCCCGCCACCTCTTTTGAGAACCATAGTGTTTTTTTCCTCCATTTTGTTTTGTTGGTTTGCTTCACACAAAGGCTTGTTGCCTCTGTGATGGCTGTTTTAATTTTTCCCCATTGTTCCTCCACCCTTCCTTCTTGCCCATTAGCTAGTGCTGTTCTGAGACATCGCCCATTTTACCCAAAGTCAGCACTCCCAAAGCCCAATACTCTTGCTTTTGTGTGGCTTGACTCTATGGCAGTGTGTATCATGAACCACACTGTTTGGTGGTTGCTTGTTCCCAGATGGCTACCCACTTCTAAATCCAAGATCCTTTCTCCATCCCCGTTTGACAGTACCAAGTCTAAGATTGTTCCCTCCTGAGTGGGTTCCACTACTAGCTGTCTGAGGCAAGCCCCCTGTAGGGCATCAAGAATAACCCCACTCTTGGATGTGGCTGCAGCAAAGGTGCTCCAGTTAACATTTGGCATATTCATGTCCCCCATCAACAATATCTCCCCTTTTTCTGCCATTTGAAGGATATCTTTTATAATTTCCTTGTCTACTGCCTCCCCTTGAGATGGGAGTCTGTGTACAACCCCCGTGTGGATTGTGGTGCCATTTCCTGTCTCCAGGGTGTCCCACAGTGCCTCCTCTACTACCTGTTTATCCTTTAGTTCTGTTGCTTTGATCCCTTCCCTTACATAGAGAGCTGCTCCTCCTCCTCCTCTTTTACCCTCCCTGTCCCTCCTGTAGCTTGTTTACCCTGGTATGTTGACATCCCAGTCATGGTTCTTTGTGTACCATGTTTCTGTGACTGCCTTGATATCCAGGTGTCCCTCTTCCATCAAGCCCACTAGTTCAGGGAGCTTGTTACACAGACTATGGGCATTGATACTCATCACCCTCCATTTTTTGATGGCCTTACCCCTTTTAGCCCCATCCCTGTCCTAACTGTCTTTGCCTTTTTTTGCATTTACCCTCTCCTGCTCTCTAATGACTTCTCTGCCTTGGTGTTTACCTCACTAAAACTACCGTATTTTGTGGGGGATGCTGGGATTTCTCTGCTCCTTTTAGTGCCTCCCCCCTTAGCTAGTTTAAATGCTTGCCAATGAAGCATTTAAACCTATCACCTAGGATCCTGCTTCCCCTCCTGGACAGATGCAGACCATCATGCCAAAATAGGCCTGCATCCCTCCAGGTGGACCCCCAGTCCCAAATGAAGCCAAAACCCTGAGCACTGCACCAGTTTTTCAACCATTCATTGAATCCTATGGTGCAGAGTCCCCTAGTATCACCCTTGCCATAGACAGGCTGCACCTTCGAGAAGGTTACCATACGTGCTACTTGTCTAAGGCCACTCCCCTACTCTACAAACTCTTCTTGCACTGCTTTGATCCCATTCCCAGCCAGATCATTTGTCCCTAGGTGGACAATGACATCCAGCTACCTCCCTTGTGCAGCTTCTCCCATGGTCCTGAGGATTTGCTCCCTGTTCCTCCAAGCAGTGGCGCCAGGCAGGCACCTTTTTTTTTTTTTTAGTTTTTGTTGACCGGGTAAGTGCACTAGGCAATTCCTGCCTATTTTCAGGCATGACCCAGGGGAAGGGGATACAGATGAATGTCAACAGACTTTGAACCAGATTAAGCTGTTGGTGGTATTTTTAGTGAATGAGGGGAAATTTTGCCAGGACACCGGGGAAATTCCCCTACTCTGCCTGCAGGGGGCTTGACTTCCTGGGAGCAGAATGGAGGAGCCCAGTTTGGAGCCGGACAGAAGAGGAGGAGGAAGTACTGATGTAGCAGGGGAGATGGAAGAATCAGTGGAAGGAGACCGGGTGGAATTTTTCGAGGCTCCTCAGGCAACTGAGTTTTTTTCGGCTGTTGCAGTGCCAGAGAAACAGGATTTGCAAGAACCGAGCCTTCAGTTCTTAAGCTTTTACTACAGAAACCGAGAAAGGAGGAGAGTTTTTGCAGGATAACACTGACATGGGATTATTGGCTGGCAGGAGGGAAATGCTGTTTTCCAGTGCCAAGAGCCAAAACCTTGTAGTTCCTTGGAGGTTACTACTGACAACGTGTCTTCAGTTGTCATGGATACTAGAGTCAACACTGCAGTACGGGCTATGGAGTCAGTTCATTCAGTGATTTGCACACCGCAGAAACCACTTTCCAAAGATGCTGGGTTTGTTTTCAAGCCTCTCCCCTCTGCTGCTTTTACGCAGTCGCAACAGCCTGAGGTAAGCTGTATCTATCAAACAAACCCTTTGGATCAGGTTGGGGTGTCGGAATTTACTTTTGCCAAGAAATTAACTGCTCATATTGATTCTGTGGGGATTGAGGGAAAGGAAAAACAGGCGGCTGTTTTTTCAGCTAAAAGACATTTAGTGACCCCAACAGATAAACGAGTAGTTACTGGGACACTTACTAAGGACTCTGAGCCTTCTTGTCAGCAGGACAGTATTGTTAATAACCCATTGTCGGAAGAAAATTGGACCCCTCAAACAGCACTGTGGGAAGCTGGTTGGTCCTTTAATAATTATTCATGGCATCCTTCTCCTGACTGGGACCATAAATTAAACTTTTCTCAAAATGAGCCTTCATGGCGGCCTGTTTCTGTTTTACCCATGACACAAGCTAATTTGGTACCAGGTGATGAAAAGCAAGAACCCCCCCCCAGGAACAAGTTCCATCATCAGAGGTTTTAATTGATTTACATACTGAACATCCTCATACTGATAAAAAAAACTGTGGACTCTAGTAAACCTTTGTTGTCGGACTTATTTTCTAAAATAAAGAAGGAAGCAGCCCCTAGATGTAATGCTGTTAGATTAAGATATAAGGGTGGTCTGGAAGCTAGGCCAGACAGGCATTATGTGGGGAAATATTTGTTGAAAGACTCTTTGCATTTTACCCCATGTGAAGTGTTTGCTTTTATCAATGTATCTGGTGAGGATAATTTTGATATAAGCTTTTGCTCAGCTTATGCATTGGATTTATTCTGGGAACGTTACAACCAGGTCAAATTCTCACCCTTATGGACCCCATTTTTGGTAATCCCCCTGACTAAACCATTGGTTAAATTTGTAACAATTATGTTTCGGAATGAAGGTGTGCATATTGATGACATTGTGTATTGGTTGTCCCAGAAATGTGATGTCTTGAGTTCTCCAGAGGCCATTTTAGATGACCAACAGTTTTGGACCGGGGGTGGAAATTTAAAGTTAAACTTCGGCAGTCAGATTCAGGGATTTTGCATATTCCAAACACTTTTTTGTTGGGCCGGGATCGGGGGGTCTGTTTTTATGCAGGCCAACCTAGGGCATGTTACAAATGTGGTGCTAGAACACACTTATCTAGCTCATGTGATAAACCCCATTGTGACAACTGTGGAGAGATTGGTCACATTGCATTCCAATGTATGAACCATACTAAGTGTGATCTCTGTGATGACACAGGTCATGTCTTCACTGAATGTGTGTGGGCGGCTAGGAATAAGACTACTATTAGTAGTCCTGATCTTCTTATTCAAAAAGCTGAGGATTTGGTTTCTGAAGCAGGGGCGGGACATCAGGCCTCTGGTGGTGCCACTGCAGTCCCTAACCCACAACCTTTAATTGTGGACTCTGTAGTTTCATTACCTGATACCTTGAAAGATACCTTGCCTATGTAAGTCCCAGCATGTTATGCTGACAATCAGGAAGCTCGGCCCAAAGAGGCAGTTCCAACAGTGCCTCTATAAGTAAGACGGTCCTCCAGGAATTTAAAACCTCCTTTGGTAGGCCGTTCTACTACAGATGTGGAAATCAGTAACCCTTTTGAGGTTCTTTCTTCTCAGTGGGGAGACTCCATCATGGAGTGTCAGGACTTGGACTACAACCAGCTAGGGACAGTCCCCTCCCATTTATGGTTCAAGATGGGTACAAAGGTAAAAAAAGAAAAGGAGGAAAAAAGATAGTTGAATGACTCATATTTATATCTGGAATCATTTAAATTGGGGTCTCTAAATGTACATAGTTTGTTAAACTTTAAAAAACGTCATGTTGTGTTTAATTATATGCATGAAAATCGTTTGGACATTTGTTTATTACAAGAAACTTGGATTTACACCATTGACCAGGTCAGGAATTTCCAGAAGGAAAGGTATTGGGGCCCTTCTTACTGGTCCTTTGGACAACATTCAGCTGATGGCTTGGGGTTTCTTTTTGGTACTTGTGATTTTTTCTTTGATAAAATTAATGGACTTGATCCCGGGGAGGTTGATGATTTTGGATGGGGTTTGGAAGTCTTTGACGTGTAGATTTATAAATGTTTATTGTTCGCAAGTAGAAGCTGAAAAGGTGGCACTAATGCAAATGATTAAACCTTTTTTGATTACTTCATTTGCAGTTTTTCTCTGTGGAGATTTTAATTGTGAATTGGACCCCAGTAAGAAATTGACAACTGCATTAAAAATAGGGAAAATATATTGTGATACTATGGCTCTTCGGGCATTGGTGCAATCATCTGGGCTGGTTACGGCCAGTATTAAACAGAAGGGAGGCCCTCGGTTTACTTATCAAAAAAATAAATACTCTTCTATAATTGATTATATTTTTTTATCTTCCAAATTATCTTTTTCTTTTCAGACTATACCTGTGGCCTTTTTGGACCATCTGTTACTTCATTGTAACATTTCTGGTGATTCACTTCCCCATTGGAGGAAATCCAGGTGGAAGTTAAGTGCTCCCTTATTAAGCTCCTGTGAGATTCAGCATAAATTAGGTTCTTTACTGATGGCAAGGTTGTCAGTTACCTTTTTATATGATGACATCAGTCAATGGTGGTGGGATACGAAAGCTGATTTATGCAAATTCTTTCAAAATCAAGGAAAAATAGCATCAAATTCTTATTTTCTTCGCTATTTAGCTTTACGGCAACAATTGTATTATTTGTTTTCTAAGGCTAATACTTCAAAGTTCGATTATTCATCCCAAATACACATACTTAAAAAGGAAATGTTATCGGTACAATATGACAGGGCAAAAACTGCTACAGTTATTCAACAATATGGGCTAAAAAAGCAACCTCAAGGTGACCCTTTTGAGGCCTTTAAGAAGTATAGAACTAATACTTCTTTAAATGCCTTAGTCAATCAAGAAGGGAATATAGTGACGGATAATGAGCGTATAGAGACATTATAAAGACTTCTTTCTAGCACATGCACCTGCAGTACCTCCCAGCGTAGCAGAAATGGAACATTCCTTTCTTCTATTCAAATTCCTGAGTCAACCTTCCAAAAATGTTCTGGTACAACCTATAACACGTTTAGAAATAGAGGATGTAATAAAATCTCAAAAGTAGGCATTTCTCCAGGACAAGATGAACTTGGTGGAGCTTTACAAGACTTTTCCTTTGGAATTCAGTCAGTGTCTAGAATTAGTTTTTAATTTTTCTTTCTTGTAAGGTTTTTCCAGGGTGGTTCCCAGCTGGATTGGTAATATTCTTGTACAAATCGGGGAAGCAAACCCATTTGGAGAATTGGAGACCGATTACACTTTTAAACACTGATTATAAGCTTTTCACAGGAATTTTAAATAACCGACTAAAAATTTGCTGTCACGGTGCTTTCCCTTACCAATTTTGGGACTACCTGGCAGAAAAATCCAGCAGGCCCACATGATACTCGTGATCTCATTGAATACACAGTTTCTCAAGGAAACAGGGCTGTATTGTCTCAGTGGACCAGAAAAAGGCTTTGATAGGGTGTATCACCGTGCCATTTTATCCTTGCGGCACTATGGGTACCCTAAGGTAATGATTCATTGGATCACAGCACTTTATGAAGGGGCACTGGCCCACCCAATTGTGAATGGCACATGTGGTGTGGGGTTCCACATGCCTAGTGGGGCTCATCAAGGATGCCCTTTGAGCCCTCTTTTATATTCTTTTACTATAGATTCTTTAATAAGATCAGTGACTACCATTCCCAAATGGGAGGGGATGTTAGGCCCATCTGGCTTGTCTGAGCATTTTATTCAGGCCTATGCTGATGATTTATGTATATTTTTTTCCAAAATTGAATCTATCACTATTTTTCTGGAATTAATGGTTTCTTTTTCTAGGGTATCTAACTCTAAAATTCAAGAACAAAAAAGTCAGGGCTTAGTTATAGGATGAGGGGATGTTGTAGAGGAAAGTATTGGAGGAATTTCAATTTCATCGGGGCCTATAAAAATGTTGGGCTTATTTTACGGGTTGCAGAATTTATCAGAACTAAAATGGAACACTGCAATACATAAAATTGAGGGGAAAATTGACTTATGGAGAAAATGGAAATTGTCAAAAATTAAGAGAGTTCAGATATTGAAGCAATTTGTTATTCCTTGCTTTTTGTATCGACTATGGTTTTCCTTTACCTATGTCCTTAGAAACCAGACTTTATAATATATTTTTCAATTATTATGGGTGTCGGTTAAATCCGATTAAGCGACGAGTATACTTATTTAGAAAAAGGAAAGGTGGACTTGGGATGGTGGACCGGTAGTTTTCTTTCATACTTTATTCATCACATAATATTCAACCAGGGCTTCTTCCTCAAATAACCCTTATGGGTCTTTGTTTAAACACATTTTGGCTAACTACTTTTAGCCTGTAAAATTTACCCCAAAACCGATCAAATCATTAAAAGTGCCAAACTATTTTTGTCAGTGGCAAAGTTGTTTACCTGGGGTATTCCAGTTCAATTGTCAAGGATAAGACTGGGCGCAATTGTATAAAAAGTAATGACATTGCTTTATCCGTCTGAACCTGCCTTTAAAAATTGCCCTATGACTCATGTCAAAATTGCTATTCAAAGATTGAATACTCCTAGATTGCCTGAATGTATGTGGGAAATGATTTGGCCTTCCTTGTATGGTCATTTGAACGTAAGGGGCAATGCTAAACATAAAGTTGTAACTGAAAGACACTGTCCTTATCTGGAGTGTATTGCTCAAGAAGAAACAATGGAACATTTTTTATGTTCTTGCTCTTATGCCACGTCTTTATGGAAATTCCTGTCTGCTAAATGGAATATGTCTTGGCTGTTATATATAGATTATAATACCTTGATTTTAGGCATTAATTTCCAGTTGAATAGACGTTATGATAGGGAAACATGGCACCTTTTTTGTTGTTGTTTAATTTATTATTTATGGCAAGCCCGATGTCAGTGGGTCTTGTACCAAAGAGGATGTCCTATGAAACTGTTAGCATATTAATTACAGGGGCTATGGAAAGGATTTATGTTCAAGATTGTGAACACTCCACTTCTTGTCAGGTTACCAGTTGGTGGAAAGGATTCCCAATGTTTATCAAATATAAATAGTATGCCTTTCTTGATCTGATATACATAATTATTTTATTTATTTTTTATTTTATTTATTTATTTTTTGTGTGTGTGATTTAACACAATGTGATATTTAATTTGATTTCTTCGTAATTAATGATTGCTTTATGTTTTGTGTGCTTTAACACTGTTGGTTTTCATTTGTCCTTGATGTTTGTACAAATAAAAAATTCCCCTACTCTTTTCGATAAGTGCCATGTGATCTTTAACATCCACCTGAACTACCACCAATCCAGGCAGATGGGACCTCGGTTTAACATCTCATCCGAAAGACGGCACCTCAGAAGTGCAGCACCCCTCTCAAGCTGCACTACAGTGTCAGTACTGGGATATTAACCCAAGTGCCAGATGTGGAAACTGAACCCACAGCCCTCTGATCTCCCGGCCTCAGAGGTGAGTGTGCTACCTACTGAGCCACTGACACTGTGTCCCTCCCTCTCCCATTCATCCCCCAGTTCTACCCCTCCTAACGATTGAGTCTCCCACCAGGAGTTGTTCCTTTCCCTGTGGGGTCCCATGCCACTCTCCTATGGGTCTCCTTTATGGAGGTTCCCAGCATCCTCCTTGGTCTCCACTGCAGGTGCCTCCATAGAGGAACCACTCTCTCCTAGAGCACTGAATGAATTGTGAAGAACTACAACTGTAGGGATGCTCCTTTGTTCCACCACCCTCAGCCCACCTTGGTCCAACCACTCCTCTTTCTTGCAACCTCTGAGGTGGTGGTGGTGGCCCTGGTGGTCCCTGGGTGGGGGAAGAGGTTTCACGAATCCTAGCCAGGTCAGCCTGGAAATGGGCAACCTCCTCCCTCAGGCCAGAGAGGTGTCTGCAAATAGGGCAGCATCGCAGCCTCCAGAATGTCTTCCGGAAGACTGCTGTCCCCCAGCCATTACACTGCAACACTCCCATCATGTCTTATTTTGTGGCCCCTCTCCTGTTGCTTTGTATGCTTAGTCTCTCCTCCCTCTGTTTATTTTTCCACCTACTTTCCTACTGCCGATGTGCCCTTACAGCTCTTGCCCTTCCTTTTCTGGGACAGGAACTTCCTTTATTCTTCGGTAGTCTCCTTTTTCCTTGCTCAGAATCAGACCACCAGCAGCTAGGGGTGAAGGAGAGCTACTTTTTTCCTTCAAGGATGATGAAACCTATATGTTTCAGTGATCCTTCCCTTCCTACTGCCAAACAGGAAGTTCCTGTTGTCAGTCAAACCCAGTGCCTATAAAAGTAGAACTAGCTAAATGTGGGAGGGTGGAGGGGAGGGGAAGGAAGGAGGGCAAGTAGTAAGAAGAGTTCTAGTCTTTTAGTCTGCTGCTCCTTGCTCTGAAAGCAAGATTCTTTTCTACCAAAAGCTAGCAGTAGGGAACTGTAATTGTAGAGACCTGGTTTTCTACTCCTCAGCCACACCCTCAATTAACTTCTCTCCTCACTGATACAGTCCCCTTTCCCCAACACAGAAAAACACACTGACTTTTTTTGTTTGTTTTGTTTTTACCCTAAATGAGACCCCATGTCTAATAAAGTGTCTGTCTGCTTAATCACAGCAGGCACTGACTCCTGCTGAGGTAGAAGTGTTCTATTAGTAAGAAACATTCCAATCTTTTAGTCTGCTGCTCCTCCTTGCTCTGAAAGCAAGATTCTTTTCTGCCAAAAGCTAGCAGTAGGGAATTGTAATTGGAGACACCTGGTTTTCTACTCCTAAGCCACTCCCCCAATTAATTTCTCTCCTCACTGGCACAGTACCCGTTCCTCAACACAGAAAAACACACTGACTTTTTTTGTTTGTTTTGTTTTACCCTAAATTAGACCCCCCACTTCTAATAAAGTATCTGTTTGCTTAATCACAACAGGCACTGACTCCTGCTGCTGAGATAGAAGCATTCTATTAGTAAGAAAAGTTCTAATCTTTTAGTCTGTTGCTCCTTGCTCTGAAAGCAAGATTCTTTTCTGCCAAAAGCTAGCAGTCTATTTTGAGAACCATACAGGCCTCTTTTTCTTCTTGCTTTTTCTTACTTGTTTGATGCAATGGGTGATGCAGAGGTGTTTCCTTTACTATGCTCCCTTTTATCATCACCCATTGTTCCTCCACTGCACCTAGACCATCCCCCCACCAGGTCATCCCTGAGGCATTCTCCCATCTTTATAAAATCTGCTTTCCTAAAGCCCAGGACCCTTACCATTGTGTGGTTCAATTACAAAGCAGTCCTTATATTGAACCACACCATATAGTGATCACTGGTCACTGAGTGGTCTCCCACCATGAGGCCTGCAACACTATCCCTGTTAATGAGTACCTGGTCCAGTATTGCCCCATTGTACGAACATACAAAACTGTCAGCAGATACAGGCCTTACGGTCTATCTAGTCTGCTTGAGTGTGCAGCACTTCAGTCATTTGGACTGCAGTTGCCCCCTTCCCCTTCTCTATTATCTCCTTCTTCCTTCACACATACACCCCATCCACCCTCAGTTTGGACCCACATTTTGATCCTATCCCACCCCATCCCCTCTTGAAGCTTCTCATCAATCTCAATGATACCACCTCCTCTGACAATGTGTTCCAACCTGTAACCATCCTTTCCATGAAATAGTGCCTCCTCATTTCCCTCATGAATCTTCCTCTGTCTTCCGATTTCAAACTGTGTTTCCTGATTTCCCTCCCACCTTTTAATCTGAACATACTCTCTGTGTTTACTCTGTTTATGCCCTTCAGGTATTTGAAGGTCTCAGTCATATCCCCTTTTTCCATTCTATCTTCCAGGGAATACATATTGAGCTCCCTCAGTGTCTCCTCATATGGTTTATCTCCCAAGCCCAGGATCATTTTCATTGTCCTATGCTGCACCCCCTCCAGTAGCTTGATGTCCTTTCTCAAGAAGGGGCACTAGTACTCCATGTAGTACTCCAAGTATGGCCTCACCATGGACCTGTACAGGGCAGGATGACTTCCCCTCTCCTAGAGGTGATTCCCCTTGTGATGCACCTCAGCATTCTATTGGCCTTTGCTACTGCTGTCCTGCACTAAGCTGAGTGGTTCATTTCCTCTGTTAATAGTACTCCCAGATCCTTCTCCTCTGTTGACATGGATAACTGCACTCCCCCAACCAGTAGCTATTCCCAGGATTTCTGGCCCCGAAGTTCATGACCTTACACTTCTTGGCATTGAACCCTAGTTGCCATGTGTTTGACCAGCCCTCAAGTCTTGCTAAATCCTCATGGAGTACTCTACTGCCTTCTCCTCCATCCACTTTCACACATATCTTAGTGTCATCTGTGAAGAGGCTGATCTTACTTTTTATCCTGTCCGATATGTCAGCAATGGAAATTTTAAACAGCACTGGTTCCAGCACTGAGCCCTGTGGGACACCACTTATAACAGCTCTGGGCTCTGATAGTACACCCCCCCATGAATACCTTTCTGCTGCCTATCCTGTAGCCAGATCTTGACCCACCTAACCAGTTTTCTCCCCTCTCTCGGGTTACCCAACTTGCTGATCAGCCTTCCATTATACATTGAGTCAAAGGCCTTGTTGAAGCCCAGGCAAAGGACATCCACTGCATCACTCTTGTCCAGTGTCCACATCACCCAATCAAAAAAGGCAGCCAGGTTTATCTGGCAGGATCTGCCTGAGACAGACCTATGCTGCTTGCCATCCTTGAGACCATTATCCTCCAGAAACTTCACCAGCTTGTCCTTATGAATAGTCTCCAGTAGCTTTCCTACAATGGCTGTAAGGCTCACTGGTCTGTAGTTCCCTGGTTCATCCCTGGGCCCACACTTATGGAGGGGCACCACATGCGCCATCTTCCAGTCCCTGAGTATACACCCAGTATCCAGGGGTTGTCGAATAAGACTGCCAGAGGCCATGCCAGGACTTCTGCCAACTCTCTCAGGACTCTAGAGTGAACTTTATCTGGCCAAGGCATCTTGTCCACTCTCAGGGACTTCAAGCCCTCCATCATCCTCCCCACTGGGATCTCCCTCTCTATAACATCCTCCCTCCCTACTCCCACCCCACCCTTCCCCTTAGGCATGGGTCCTTCTGTCTCCTTGGCAAATACTGAACTGAAGTATTTGTTGAGTGCTTCTGCCTGTTCTGCCCTCTTTTCCACCCATCCACTACCATTCTTGATCCTAACAATCTGATACTTACTCCTTCTCTTCTCCTGTATATACCTGACAAAATACTTTACCCCTTCTCTGACCCCCTGTTCTAGCCTTACTTCTCTCAACACCTTGGCTGCTCTTACTATTCTACTCACCTCCCTGAATTTACTCATGTACTCCTCTCTTGTCCTCCTTATGACTGGATCTTTTATAGCTTCTAAAGGCAGCCCTCTTATCCCTCACCCTCTCCACAACCTCCCTGTTCATCTAGCTCAGCTTCTTGATCCTGGTTTTCTTGCTCTGGCTCTTTACACATGAACTAGTGGCTTCCCCAGGCCCAGCTTGACGATGGCCCATTTTTGCTCAGCATCCATGTGTGGGTGGATGTTAACAATGTGCCCTTCCAGTATACTTCCCATCCTGCCAAAGTCTGCCCTTTTGAAGTCCAGGGCCTTAGTCTTTGTTGTGGCTACCTCTTTCCTAGATTGAGGGAGAACCACACTGTGTCATGGTTGCTTCCCACCAGGGGGTCCTCAACCCCAATGTCATGAGTAGGTTCATTGACTAGTTGACTGAAGAACACCCCTGCAGAGATTCCAGGATGTCCCTGCTTCAAACTGAAGCCACTGCTAGGAGGCTCCAATCTACATCTGGCAGGCTGAAGTCCTCACCAGTGGCACCCTCCTTTCCTGTTATCCTGCCAGTGTCTTCCACTAGTACCTTATCCAATTCCTCCCTCTGTGCTGGAGGTCTCTAGATCATTCCAGTGCAAATTGTGGCTCCATTTCCTGTTTCTAAGGTGACCCACAGTACCTGTGCCTCCCCCTGCATTCCCTTTATCTCCATTGCTTTTATGCTTTCCCTCACATAATGCACCCCCCTTCCTTCCCATCCAGTCCTTCCTGAACAGAGAATAGCCTGGTATGGCCATGTCCTAGTCATGGCTTTTAGAGCACCATGACTCGGTAATGGCTACAGTATCCAGGTCAGCCTCTATCATGATGGCCAGAATCTTATTTCCTGACTTCTGGCATTTGCACACATGGCTTTCCAGATTTTGTTTCCATTATGCTTGTTGATCCCTTTTTCCCTTTTTGCCTCCCCTTCCTCCATCCTTTTCTCTCTCTTTTTAATGCTCTCATTCCTTCCCCCTTGATCTCTACCACCCTGCTTCCTTTATTAATTTGCTCCCTGAAACGATTCCTCTCCCCTCAGAATCTCCTTATTCTCTACTTCAACCTGTGGGAGCAGTTTCTGACTCCCCAATTCCTTCTTCCACTCCCTTGGCTAGTTTAAATGTTCATCAAAGTAACATTTAAACCATCCACTTGTTTAATGTAAAAAATCTGTTTATTGTCCATTTCCCTGCTTTCTCTTTCCCTTACATAGCTATATCACTCTATGCACCCCTTTGTCTCTTCACTTCTTTCTTTTTTAATAATGCTCCCCTTTATGCCCTTCTCAAACAGTTTCTGCACCTTACCATAGATAGGGTGTCTCTTCCATTCCCACCTGTAGTAACTGCCTGTCTGTTACTTTTCCTGCAGATGCTTCCTATCCCACTACCTGCAAATCCCTCAACAGGTAACAGAAATAAAAGTAAGCTAACAGGTACTCTACCCTACCTTGTCAGTCCAGCAGAGATGTCTACATGCCAGCCATCACCTGCTGATGCCTAAGATGCCAGTAACCTCCACTACTGCACTGTTCTACTCACACACTGAGACACAATCACATAAGTGTAAACATAAATAGAAGAGGGATTTAACCAGCATTAGGGGTGGGCATCCAAGGATCAGAAACATTTGTTTTAGCTGGCACTGGGGATTGGACACCTCAGTGTCTGGTTTACATTAAATAAGCCATGGATGCAGCTAATAGTACTCAAAGGGTTGTTTACTAAACACACACACACACATATACATACAGCTCCTGTCAGCAGGTGCTTGGCTGCACGCTGATGCATAGCCCCGCCCCTGCAGAATGAACTCTGTTAAAACTGATATGGACACTGTTTGTAGCATCAGGATAGCCTTGCCCCTCGAACATGCACACATTTTCATTAAACAATTGCATTAAGAAATGAAATGGTAAAAAATCAGTTATCCTTGGAATGTTCAGTTTTTAAACTGAGCATGTGCTTGTTTATTTTCTTATATTCCTCAAAACAGTGCAAGGTAGGGACTTAAAAAGCACAAAAACTCTCTTCTTGGGGAAAACTCTACCCAGTCTGTTGGCTTCAGGTTTGAAATCCTCCTCAATTTTAGTTAGAGGTAAGCAAAAAAAAAAGGACTTAATTTTGGATAATTTCACATTTTATACCTGTATAACTTTTTCCCCAGTAAACATAGTTACATGAAATTTTCAGGATGTAGAGATGCCCCTGAAAGTCATGTGGCTGCAATGCCTCTGAACATCATGTGGAGGGGGAAAAACTGGCACAAATGGGTTATCACTTGTGGAGTCGCAGTTTTTCCCACAGCCTCTGTATTTTAAAAAGTAGAGCTGGATTACGGCTAGCTCCATGATTTACAGAACTTGTGGCCATTTATTTTGGCACAGCTGTGCTGAACTGTTGTACCCTGTAGGACCAGGCATAACATCCCCTGTAGCTATACCCACTGAAAATAAGAATCCCTACAGGGGTGGAGATGTTATCTTGTAGCAGTGGCTGCAACATGAGACTTATTCCCTGATGGGATGAAAATCAAGCCCTTTGACACCAACTCTGCCTGCCAAATTTCACATCACTGTGTTGAATGGAGCAGAGTTAATAAGGTACAATATTTGGAGAAGAACATCACACTGCTTGCTCAACCCTGAGGTATAGGCACTACCATGTTTGTATAATATTTGTGCAGTAGTACAAAGATAGTTAGGGCTGAGTGGAGTGCTCAGTGTTAAATCCCAGTCTTTGCACCTTTATCACTTTGGTGGTGTTCCACAAAATTGCACAAAATGTCGCATGCACAGTCTGGGAAGTAAGTTCTTGAGTGACAGCAAGTTTTGGGATGGGCACTTATCTGGATTCAGATAGCCAGAAACATAAAAAAATGCATAAAAACACCAATTTGACTGTTTTTGTGTCCTCACCTACAGTCAAGACAGTATGGAATTTTGTGTCAAAAATTTCAGGGTTGAAGGAGTGTGTGCCAAGGAAACACCTTTGAAAGGTTTTGTAAAAAAATATTAATTGCTTCCAGCACTATGAGGTTTTGAAATTAGGTTTCTGAGCATGCTAAATAGGGTTTTCAGGACATCCCTCTGATATGACACATAAATTTATATTTTGAGAGCCATTTTCACATCATGATTAATTGTGTTTTGGGGTGCAAGAAACAATTTGGGGTTGTGATGGCTGCCATCTTGTTTTTTGTTTTTTTTTTAATAAAAGTTGAAAAATATATAAAAGTGATGTCTTTTCAAAAAATATATATCTAAACCTGGGTAAACATGACAGTTCAACTAGATTCTGCTGTTTCTTTTTTTGAAAAATGGAACACAAATACTTTTTCTGGTCATCCCAAAATTGTGGGTGCCCAGTTTAGTGCAAGTTCTGTTTTTCAGGTTATGAGCTGTGAGTTCCTTCTTCACACTTAAAGTGTTGCAACGAAATAATTTTGCTTTCTAAAGTTCTGTTAATCATATCAACCTTGAAACACTATCTCATTATTACAGTGTATGTAAAATGTGTTCCTTTTGCATTTATTTCCTCATTGGTTTTGTTTTTGTGTTTACTTTCTCATTGGTTTTGTTTTTGTGTTCATCAGTCTCACATTCTTTTTATGCTAGAAGAGATGTAATCTCATAAAGAAAGTAAAATATTTGACTGTGACATACATCCCTTTCTGTGCAGATGCGTCAAAGTAATGCATTTTCTTTTTAGGTGTAGTTGATGAATTAATATTAATATTATTTCAAACTGTCTCCTAAGAGGATGTATCAGTTATTCAAAGTACCCAGAGTTATGTTATGTAGGTTCTGTGAGTAGAGTGCCACATGGGAAAGAAAAGAAAACAATGGCAGACTTTCAGTTATGCTGGTGTGACATCAAACAAGAAAATGTTCTAACTAGTTTGGGTGCTATAATATTCTCATGCAAAAGCAATAGTTTTGCTCAGTTGAACTCTAGCATAGAGCAGCCTAGTGCCTAAAGAGAGTTTGTCTCCCAAGTATACAGGGCTGTGGAGGTAAAATGAGTAATGGTGCAAGTACCATTTTTGTTATATAACTGCAAATCCGATGTCTGCACCGAGAAAGGTAATATTCTGTCACATATAGGAGTACTTTCTCAAGTTTTCCATCACTATCCAGTGCTCAGTGTCAGTTCTGTGCTGCTGCCTGATTTACTGGCAAGCTGTAAAGTCTTGCCACAAGAAAAAAAAATAATAACAGACTTATCTTTTCTCATCTAGTTATGTGATACCTGAGAATTTCTAGTTCTAATGATGTCTTGCTGTCTTTGTTAACATGAAGGACAATATTCCTGCAATGGGCATACTTTGACCATTTATTTTTTAATCTGTTTCAGCAGGTTTAGGTCATCATTCTTTAACTTGTGGTTCACTTTAATAATTGCTCATACAGTATATGTTTTTGTGCAAATTCATTCAGGTTGGGTGGTATGGGCCACAAACCTCTGGAGTTGCAAAACAACATTTCACCTCCAGCATCTATTGCAAATGCTGCAGAGGGGCTGCAGTGGTTCAAGGCTTCTTTATCTCAAGTACCATGTTGTACAAGTGTTAACTTGAAATAAACTACATGCAGCACTTTAATTGAAGCAAGCTCTGGGATTCTGCAAAAGCCGACCAACACATCAGTGTGCTATAATGCATTTTGAAATTAAAAGAAGTCTTCCCTCCCCTACACTGTTCTGCTGGCGTTTCCCTAACATGTGGGTGAGAAACCCAGGATCAAGTCTCAATTGTGTCCCCCCACTTTGGGCCAGTGAGGTCCAGGGTGTGATGTATTGTAGATGCATTTCACTTAGACCCAGGGAGGAGGGAGTTTAGTAACTGGCTGCACAAATGTGTCCTATGGTAGGAATTGATGTAGCATGGAAGAATGTCATGGATGACCATGCAAAGTTGGTGAACTGCACCCTTAGGACAGTGCCACATGTGTCTGGTGGCAGTGTATGAGGGTTCCACTCATACATGTAATGCTGTTCAATTAAAGGAAAATCATACTGGAACAGTCATAACATACTGTGTTTGGCAGACAAAACAAGACTGTTAAAAGCATGTCACTGTTGTTTGATTAAAAAAAAAACAGAAAATCTCAACTTTCGATTCTTACCATAATGTGTATGTATCATAAAACACACAAAAATGAATATATCAAACATTGCTTTCAGTCAGAACACATGTGTATACATGTGTGTACACTTGGTATGACCCACAGTGATAATGGCACCAAAAGTCAGCACTAGTTTTAACACAGCATATAGAAGATGAGCCTCATTTATAAATAAAATTAAACACAAAGTTTGACAACTGTTTTTTTTTACTTTACACAGCAGAATTACTGTATCTATTCTGAAAATAAAAAAAGCTAGCAACACACACAAATTGTTATATCTGACATTGAAGAAAGAGGGCTGGATATTCAAAAGGGTTGCGCCATGCGCGATAGGGTTGTGCCTGCGCAAGTCCGAAATTACGCCATCCTGTGATATTCAGCAGGAGGCAGTTGTGCCCCCCAAGTCATGCTGAGCAACAGCGCAATACTAATGTAGGCATGCTCAACCGGAGGGGGAGGAACGATGCATAAACTGCACAGCCCTATATTCAGCCGGGCTGTGCAGAGTTGTACAGGTGCAACCCCCAACCTGTACCTGCACAACTTTGAGCCAAAAAAAAAGGATTAAGTCGAGGGCCACCCACAGGTGAGCTGCCACATTGCAGGGCGCAACACAGCAGCTGCCACCTGTGGGTGGCCCCACTTCTTCCTGTGCCCCCTACGCCCGATCGTGGGCATAATAGTAACCTCCCTTAGCCCGATCGCGGGCAGAACACCCCACTAGCCCGATCATGGGCAGATCTCCACTCCCGACTGGCCCGGTTGCGGGCATAACACAAATGAACAACCCCGACTGGATCACGGGCATGGGTCAAACCCCCTGCCCCAAAGTCCAGATTTCCTGGTGATCTGGTGGCCCACCACCCGCTTCCCCCGTCGGCCGGTGGCGGCAGCACCCACCCGCATGCCGCCCTGCGCCCGCCCGACGACAGCTCGATAGGGCTGCACGTCCAGTGGCTCTTGTTCTGAACCAATGGAAGGTGCAGCCTATCAGCTCAGTAATCAGCGAGGCGGGTGGAGTGCTGCCGCCCGCTGGCTGGCGGGGAAGCGGGGTGGGAGGGCTCCATGGGTGGGTGGGGTGAGGCCACTAGATCACCAGGAAGTGGGCTTGGGGGTTTGACCTTATGCCCGTGATTGAGCCAGCGGTCCACTGGACCACCAGGATATTGGTCTTTGGGGGGTTTGAACTCCACTCTGTCCTTGATCGAGACCAGTCGGGAGGTTGTTCATTTATGTTATGCCTTGATTGGGCCAGTTAGAGGTTGCTCATTTGTGTTATACCCCAATCGGGCCAGTCAGAGGATTTACTTCATGCCTGATCGGGCTGCAGGGGCGTCGGTCCCCGGCCGGCTGCTGCCTGGCAGGCGCCAGGTGCAAGTTGTGGGGGATCGGCACTCCTGCATGCTAATGGCATGCAAATGGGGCCGTAATTAGATGCACATGGCCCCCCCATGCGCCTTGCATGAATTATGGCTCCATTTGCATGTCACCTTTTGAATATCAGAAATTTGCACATGGCGCAATGGAACTTGCACCACCACATCTGAATGCTCCACTCTGACCACTTGCGGAGGTGCAAGTTCCACTGCGCCATGCACAGTGGCTGTGGCTGGGGGTGATATTCAAAGGAGTTGCTCAATAGCGCAACTCCATTGAATATTGCCTCGGCCGCACCCCTGCGCAACTGTTATGAGCAGCGCAAGGGCTTGCGCCACAGAATGGTGCAGTTTGAATATCCAGCCCACAGTGTGTGAGGCAGCTTTGAATTTGTTCACTGTGCTGCACTTGAATAAAGAGCAGCAGCACACATAGAGAATGCACAAATGAAGTGATCATCATCAGGAGAGCGCACTTCCCATCCTGCAGAATTGAGCAGTGTCAGAACACTGAGGACTGGCTTCATAGCCAGTAATTACAACAAGTAATTAATCAGAAAAGAAATTACAAGAAGAAACAAAAAGGTATGTGTATACTGTTTATTTAACATGGAAACACATAATTACTGAAATCATAGTCACAGTAGCTTACATGTCCCAATTGTTATGTAGTTTATGCTATGGGTACAAGTTGTGCTGAGTATTAAAATCTATTTTTACCAATTGCTGCTCCCCCAGCTGCCAGGTTTTAAATATTTACCATTCCCTCCTCCCCACCATTCGCATTCCAAACAATTGCTTATCCCTCCCAGTTCAAAACAATTGTTGTTTCCCATCATTTCCAATTCTAAATAGTTGGCTGTCCCAACCCACAAAATTCCCCATTTCAAACTGTTGCCTCTCCACTCTTCCCAGATTTAAAACAATTGCTATTCCCTCCCATTTCCAAACAATTGCAGCTCCCTCTCCCACCCTCCATTGTATTCCATGGGTCAGGTATAAGTGCCCACTGTATGTGTGGATAGTTCCTGGATAATTTCAAGTTAAAGCTGCAAAGTGGTGCACCCACCTCCCCAGTACGTGCTGCCATGCGTCTATGTGCCCTGGTACAAATACTGGTAGTAAAACTCTTTTGTACACACCGAAGAATATTTTAGAAAACATATTTATTGACATCCAATAAAAAAGAGTGAGTGCAATCCATACACTCAGGTAAAATCCATGATCCAGTAAAACAAAGCAGCTAAGCAGCATGTATCTCACATCAAGCAGCTTATGAAGCTGAAGGTATGCTGAAGGTGCAGTGTACTGGAACTTATGCCCTCCCGGTACTGAGCTTCCTCAGGAGGAGCCAAACATCAGTTCCAGTACCTGCATCTGTGGCCTAGTTTCAAGTTCATGAATGGCTTCATTTATTTAAATATATTTTACTGAGTAAGCAAACAGAACCCCTGGAGGCTCCTTTCCAGTTGCAACCTGTGGGTAGGGGAGGTTTGAGAGGGTTATAGGAGTAAAACATTTGGCCTCTAGGGCCTCGAGTATCCTAATTACAGAGACAAAAAAATTAGATAAATAGTACAGTACAATTTGCTACATGAGACTTTGTAAGAAAAACAGCTGCAGTCAGTTGCATACAATGTACAAATTTGTCAGGCACATTTCAAGTCAGTACAGTAGAGCCTCTCTTATCTATGGAGACTGTTACTAGACAAAGCTTACAATAGCCTATGGGCCAAGTAGGCCTAGGTAGCACAAGGGAGGGAGGTCCCTGTGGTCCTACTAAGTAGTGTCAGACCTCTGACAGAATTAGAGGATGGGTTACTGGGGCAGCTGGGGCAAGGGGTCTGAGAGGCATAAAGAGCTTTAATTTGCCTCTTGCGTGAGAGAAAGATAGTGGCTTTTGTAACTGTGGTAGGCAAGTTATTCCACATGGCAGGTAAAATGGAAGTGATTGAGGCTTACCCTAGGTTTCTCCTGTACTATGGTATCTGAAAATAGTTACTGTCCTCAGACTTGTGTGAGTATGCATGATTTATGACCACTGTGGAGAGACCCTGGAGGTAGCAGGAGAGTTTCCATGCCCAGTACCTAGCTTCCACTACAGCGATGTGCAAAGATTGTCTCTTCAGGGAAGAAGCAATCCAAGTTCCTTATACATTATACAATGAAGTGTTTTGGGGGGACAAACCAGGACAGATATGCATACGGCAAGAAAAAAGGGCAGACTAGATGGACCAAAAAGTCCCCTTCTGCTGTCACTTTTCTTATGTTCTTATGTTCTTAAAGTGCTGAATAGTGTTGCCAGTTTGGCTAAGAAGATGTTGTTGGTGCCTGCATAGACAGTGTCTCCATAGTGCAGCAGGGGGAATGTAGAGCACTCCCTCCCCAGTTCCAAACAATATGTGAGATATATGCCGTGTTCATGGATCACTGATTATATCAGACTGTATGTAGTGCACTCACTTTTTTTACACAATGTCAGTATACAGTATGTTTTCTAAAATATTCAGTGTGTACAAAAGAGTGTTTCTACTGGTATATATATATCAATGCACATACTGGTAGAAGCACAGTAGCACATGTTCAGGGAGGCATGTGCACCAGTTTGCAGCTTTAACTTATGTATTTTTCTGAAAGCACAACCAGTTTCATGGGTGAAGTGCTTTGTTTTGAAGTTTTCCTGCCATAGTTTCAAGCTGCAATATTCAACAAGCTTTGAAAAAATAGATGTCAGCAAGAAAGAGTCCTATTGTAACCTGTCAGGGAAACAAACAGGTACAGTATTACACAACACCTCATGGGGCATTTGGATGCTGATGCTAAAGGTAAAATCCTTCAATCTGTGCTGAGAACTCAAAAAAACACAAACACATTTCATCAGCAATTCACTCCCTAGTGCGTTGCACTCTGAAGTTTGCTGGCTTGCTACCCAACAGGGAAATCCACAGGGAGTCCAAATAATCTAAAGTTTTTCTATTTTATGATTCTGTTTTAACTGGGAAGTGATCTTTCAGGAAGATGGTAAAATGCTTTACTTATTTGATCAGATAATTACAGAAACAGTGCTAGTGCTGTAGTGCTGTCATTCCAGATGGTAGTAGAGAATGATAATAGGATCCTGTTAGGGAATAATGCGCTGTGTCAAACCGTAGGTGACATAATGTTTAACACCTGAGCTTTCAATGCCATCAGGGAGAGTTATAGGCATACCATAGATTATCAGAGCCCTAGCTGCATACCCGACACATGAAAAATGTTAGATCCAGTTGTTGTCCTCATGTTCTGGGAGGAGAAGATTCTGGAATATTGTATATACTGTATTTGTGAAATGAAATGCATCTGATCCACAAATAGTAGACTGAATTAACCCACTCTGATATTTGTTAAAATAGTAATGAACTGCTGCTCTACTCTTACTACTTTTATTATTGAGGCAGTTTACTGGAATTGTGTTGTTTTACAACAGCCAGAATACTGTTTTCACACTGTCATCATATGTAAGGAAGGGAAGAAAAGTAAAGAACACTGGCTTTATATAGTGCTTTTGGTACACATGGTACCTTAAACAGCTTTACAATGCATGCATAGTTTGCAAGTCATTAGCTGCCCCAATGTACATACAATAGCTGAAGGAAAGGTATGTGTGTGGCAGGGGCAGATAAAGATAACTAAGATCGAGTTACGTGACTTGCTTATGCTTGCACAGTCAGGAAATGGGGGTAGCAGGATTCAAACCTTAGTCATTAGAATCACCACTCTATGCTCTAGGCAATACTACCTCCTTGTAAACTGCACATTCTCACTTAATCCAGCCTAGAGAGTTGGTTAGCCCTACACATCAGCATCCAAGAACATTTCTGGATCTGTAATATCTCCAGTGGTAAATGTTACTTTGCAAATCTCTTCCTAATATTGTTATCTTGAAGATGAGACAAATAGTTTGAATAAGAAAATGACTAGAAATGAATGCAAAGTTTACTTTACAAACTTCACATTTAGTACAAAGTTTACATTTCAGGACATTGTGATCTTATAATAAACAGAACTTTAGTTTTAAATAATAACTATATTACTAACCCATCTTACTTTTATGATAGCATGTTATTTCAGTTGATGTTCTATATCCGTTAGACATTGATTTCTTCCACCCACCTCGATGATTCCTACTGAATAATTTGTCAGTATTTTGTCCGCTATGATGTTTGACCTAAGTCATTTTAAGAAGCAACAGCTATCAGTGCAATATAGACCCTGATTTCTATTTGGTTTGGTAGTGTTTTTTGTTTGTTTGTTTTTCCGTCCTCCTTAATTATATATTCTGCCGAGCATTACATGAGCTGGCTGGAGTGGGAACTTAAAATAATATGAAGCACATTCAAGCTTTGTTTCCATGCTGAGGAGATGAAAAGGTTCTAGGGTCATTAAATAGAGAATAACTGTAATGCTCAGGCATATGTGTGTTATGTAGCCATAACACACTGAGGGTATGTAAAAAAATCATAATCACACAGATTTCCAGAGTGTTATTTTTATAATAATTGGTGCAAGAAGTTAAAAATAAACTGCTGATACTGGAAGTAAATGAATAACATCTTTACTGAATAAATAAACCTTGGTCTCTAAAATTGACTCACATGACATATTTCATTTAAAGCTGATTCTCTGAAATATTTTAAACCCAATGTTTCCAATAAAAGGACTGTGTGAAACAAAATAAGTCTTCTGGTTGTCTGTCAGAGTAAGACAGCGCAATCAAGTGCCCTGTGCAGGACTGCTGAGACCTTGCTTATGCACAGTGACAAATTAAATGGCTAACATTTCCTTTTAAATGAACATAGTTAAATAGAAACATAGAATCTGATGGCAGATAAGGACCGCTTGGCCCACCTAGTCTGACCATTTCCCTACCTAACGCATAAGCTGCAGATCATAGTTAACCTACAGCCTGCTTCCTCCTACCCCCCCACTAGAATTGCTTCATGTCTGTCCCATGCATTCTTGAATTCCCCCACTGTTTTTGACTCTATGACCTCCTCAGAAAGGCTGTTCCATGCATATACAACCCTTTCTGTGAAGAAATACTTCCTCACATTATCTCTGAGCCATCACCCCCTCTATCTTCAAATTGTGCCTCCTTGTTCTTGCACATCTCTTTTTCTGAAAGATACTACCATCTTGGACGTTGTTGATTCCCTTGAGGTATTTGAAAGTTTCTATCATGTCCCCCCTCTCCCTCCTTTCCTCGAGGCTATACATCTTAAGCTCTTTTAGTCTTTCTTCATATGTCTTCTGGTGCAGACCCTGCTCCATTTTGGTTGCCCTCCTCTGGACAGCCTCTACCCTGTCTACGTCTTTGCGGAGATGGGGTTTCCAGAACTGTACACAGTACTCCAGATGTGGTCTTACCAACTGTCTGTACAGAGGGCCAACAACTTTCTGTTTTCTACTGGTGATGCCTCTCTATGCATCCCAGTATCCCTCCAACCCTCCTTACTGCCTTCTTACATTGCTGCCCACCTGTAGGTCATCTGATGTGACTCATGGGTCCTTTCCATTTTATTGTTGTCAGTATCTCACCCCCCCCCATTGTGTACCCTTCCCCTGGGTTTTTGTTTCCCAGGTGCATTACTTTGCACTTCTTTGCATTGAATCTAAGCTGCCATACATTTGACCATTCCTCCAACCTTGCCAAGTACCTTTTTTATCCTTTCCAACCCATCTTCTCTATCAACCCTGTTGCAGATCTTTGTGTCATCTGCAAAGAGACCTACTTCCCCTTCCAGTCCCTCTGCAATGTCACTTATAAAGACATTAAAAAGTACTGTCCCTGGTACTGAACCCTGCAGTACCCCACTAGTAACCCCCCTTTCTTCACTGTGGACTCCATTTACTGTTACCTGCTGTGTCCTGTTCTCCAGCCAGTGTTTTACCCAGGTTACTACCCTGGGACCCACTCCCAGGATTGCTAATTTGTTTATTAACCTTTTGTGTGGGACTGTGTCAAATGGCTTGCTAAAGTCTAGGTAGGCCATGTCCACAGCTCCTCCCTGATCTACTACTGTAGTTTGGTCACTCAGTCAAAGAAATCAATTAGATTTGTCTGACATGACCTTCCTGCTGTGAATCCATGTTGCCTTGGGTCGTGTGCCCCACTGGCCTCTAGGTACTCAACAATTCTTTCCTTCAGAAGTGATTCCATCATTTTCCCTACCACGGAGGTCAAACTGACAGGTCTATAGTTTCCTGCCTCTGTCTTGCTACCACTTTTGTGAAGGAGAATCACATCTGCCCTCCTCCAGTCCTCAGGTACCACACCATCCTTCCATGATTTATTAAAAAGGGTAGTCAATGGTGTTACTAGTTCTTCCATTATTTATTTTAGAATTCTGGGGTGAATCCCTTAAGGCCCCATTGCTTTATCCACCTTCAGTTTTAAGAGTTCTTTCAGAACAGTTTCTTCTATGAAAGGACTAATATCAACCCCCCCTATGCAGAGTGCTTCTATTGACTGGATTATGTATCTCCCCCTGCTTTTCCATTGTGAACACTGAGCAGACGTATTCGTTCAGTATCCCTGCTTTTTCACTGTCACTCTCTGCTCAACCAACTTCCTCTTTTTTCAGCCTCAGTATCCCTGCCTTAGTCTTTCTTTACTCCCTAATGTACCTATAAAAGGTTTTATCCCCCTTCTTAACCAAGTTGGCTATCTTTTCCTCGGTTTGGGCCTTTGCTATTCTGACTGCCTTCCCCACTTCCTTCTGCTTTAACTGGTACAGTTCTCTGTCCTGCTTCTTCTGTGTTTCCTTATACTTCCTGAATGCTATCTTTTTCTCCCTTACCATCCCCACCACTTCTTTTGAGAGCCATAATGTTTTTTCTTTCATTTTGATTTGTTTATTTGCTTCACACAAAGGCTTGTTGCCTCTGTGATGGTTTTGATGTTTTCCCATTGTTGTTCCACCCCACCTTCTTGCCTGTTTGTTAGTGCTTTTCTGAGGCACTCTCCCGTTTTGACAAAATCAGCCCTCCTGAAGTCCAGTACCTTCACTTTTGTATGGCTTGATTCTATAGCTAAGTTCATCATGAACCACACTGTTTGGTGGTCGCTTGTTCCCAGATGGCTACCCACTTCAAGATCGGAGATCCACTCTCCGTCTCCATTTGAGAGTACCAGGTCTAAGATTGCTCCCTCCCAAGTGGGTTCCAAAACTAGTTGTCAGAGGCATGCCCCCGTAGGGCATTGAGAATGGCCCTGCTCTTGGATGTGGCTGCAGCAAAGGTGCTCCAGTTAACATCTGGCATATTCAGGTCCCCCATCAGCAATATCTCCCATTTCTCTACCACCCCAAGGATGCCTTCTATCATTTCCTTGTCCATTTTCTCCCCCTGAGATGGGGATCTGTATACAACCCCTGTGCGGATTGTGGAGCCATTTCCAGTCTCCAGGGTGACCCACAGTGCCTCCTCTCC
The DNA here is from genome assembly GCA_016271365.2 of Neoceratodus forsteri. NCBI lineage: Eukaryota > Metazoa > Chordata > Ceratodontiformes > Ceratodontidae > Neoceratodus > Neoceratodus forsteri. Next base: position 138,608,572 of record JADMNL010000023.1, read on the forward strand.
TCCCGGTTTACCCTTTAGTTCTGTTGCTTTGATCCCTTCCTTCACATATAGAGCTACTTCTCCTCCTCTTCTTCCCTCTCTGTGCCTCCTACAGAGTGTGTACCCTGGTATGTTGACCATGTGTACCATGGTACACAGTCATGGTTCACTGTGTACCATGTTTCTGTGACTACCATGATATCCAGGCATCCCTCTTCCATCAAGACCATTTCGGGGAGCGTTTTACCTCATTACCCTCCATTTTTTTATGGCTTTATTTCTTTTTGCCCCATCTCTGTCCTTACTGCATTTGTCTTTTTCTCCATTTACCCCCGACCTTCTCCCTATTGACTGCTCTGTCTTGGGGTTTACCTCACTGACTACCCTGATTTTTTCGGGACGGCTAGGATTTCCCTTCTCCTTTTCAGTGCCTCCCCCCTTGGCTAGTTTAAATGCTTACCAATGAAGCATTTAAACCTATCACCTAGGATCCTGGTTCCCCTCCTGGATAGATGCAGACCATCATGCCTGTACAGGCCTGCATCCTTCCAGTTGGAGCCCCAGTCCCCAATGAAACCAAATCCCTGAGCTCTGCACCAGTTTTTCAACCAGTCATTGAATCCCATGGTGTGGAGTACCCTAACCACATCCATGCCATAGACAGGTAGCACTTCTGAGAAAGTTACTGTGTATGCTACTTGTCTAAGGCCCCTCCCCAACTCCAGAAACTCCTGTTGCATCAAACACTCTGCTGCAAGTTCTCTGTAGCACATGCATCCTTTCTAGAATTGTTCCCTTCATATGCATGGGTTTTGTGGGGGGGGGGGCAAAATTACAGAGGTGCAGCAATGCTAAAATTCACTCAGATTATGATTTTTTTTGCTCACCTGTAACTATTTATTTTAAACCAGAAACTTACAGGTTTGATCGAGCCTGGCCCAAGGTACTCACTTTCTCAAGTTTCACATTTTTAACTGGTGTAGTTTTTAAAATGTAAGTTAAAAACTATCCTGTTTTCTGAGCATACTGAGTTAAAATAATGAACATTCTATGGGTAGCTGGGTTTTTTGCATTAGTGAAATGATCAATAGTAATTTACCTTAAACTTCTTTTCATCAGATGGCTGACACAAGTAGTTTGAAGGAAATCAGAAGTGATTTGCGTCACACTGCTTTCCTCAGACACAGCTGAGTAAAGCAGTGTAAAATAAATCACTTCAGTTACACAGCTAGCACCACCCACAACAATCTATAGAATGTTCTCCCTCCCTCACAACCTCTTATGCAAAATGACCATTGGTTGCCTGATCCCACCAGCCAGTACCACCACTCCATCCTGACCCCTTCTTTTAAAAATGGCAAGCAGTTCCCAATCCTACTGGCTAGTACCCCCCCTCTAGACCATGTCTTTCTTTATAGAATGGTTGGTGGGTGCCCAGTCCTGCCAGCTGGTAGCCAACCACCCTCCCCAAAACCCATGTACATGAAGGGGCCAATTCTAGAAAGGATGCATGTGCTACAGAGAACTTGCAGCAGAGTGTTTGATGCAACTTGCAATTTGCATCAAACATTGTGGCTAGCGTGCTTCCAAAGGTGCTTGCTACAAAAGCCCTACCACAAGTCCAGGACATTGGAAGCAGGGAGGTAGACCACCTACTCCCTGGTCTAACGTTGCATCCAGGAGTGTGGCACTTGTGTCAACCCTTAGGTGCAAGCAGCTGTAAAGTTGGGGGAAAAATGTCACAAATGTGCTACCCCTTTGAAAATCAGACAACTCTGTGTGTGAGGGGCTTTGGTGCATCTGTGATTACCTTTTACATCAGATGCAGGGCTTTGTTGTCCCCCTTCAGGAATCTGGCCCAAAAATATTCAGGATCCAGAGACTCTGCTGCAGACTCCACACGTACCACATTTCAGGCAAATTAGTTAATAAGGTGCCAAGTTATTAAAGTGCAGATATCAGGGTTTAACATAGAAGTGCTTACTCAGCCTTAAGGGAAAGGGGAAATTGTTTAACCTGGAAAGGTGCACTAATCCAGAACTTGTTTTCAGGTACAACCTGGGAGCACAAGGAAGTTAAGTGAATTCCTCAAGGTCACACAATATGCAAGTGGGGGCTGATGAGATTCAAACCCAGGTATACAGGTTTGTAGCTCAGTGCCCTTAACCAATACTCTATACTGTCTCCTATACACCTAAATATAGAGTACACAGTAATATACAGTCCTAACCTTAATATACAGTACATGCACTACCACACCTGTATAATTTAGATAGATAGGTAGATAGGTAGATAGAAGATATCTAGATAGATAGATAGATAGATAGATAGATAGATAGATAGATAGATAGATAGATAGATAGACAGACACAGACAGACTTGTGCTCCCAGACTGGATTGGCATTTTCCCTGTGTTTTCCTATAGATTATATTACTTCCAATAAAAGATAAATTGCTGTATTTTGCTGTATGACCAGCGGGACAAGTTTCCCTGTAGACTGCTCCATTTCCATGTAAAATGCAGGAATCTCTGTAGATCTGGGAGCCCTGCATAACATTGTTTTTCAAAAAAAAAAAACTCCAGAATTGAGCTAAACAGCTTCGAGAAAGGATCTGATTTTTTTTTTGTTAATTTGTTTGTTTAAAAAAAATCTGATGACTTTGACTTTGGGATGCTGACATGGAATGCCTGGTCCCATATACAGTTGCAGGGTAGTAGCTTGTTGATCTCTGTAAGGATTTGTAATTTTTTTTCATTAGCACAAAGGCAGACTGCTTCGATAACATGCTGGCTGGAAGATGGTGTAATGTTTTAGGTGAACTGACCTGGGGGGAGGTAAGTGAGTGACATCCTTATCAGCTTAGTGAGTGAACAGTTGAGTGATCAGGTGTTAACAAGACAATTAGCAATCAGCTGCAGACAATTTAAGTGATATGAAAGGGGAAGTGCAGTTCCTATAATAACTGTCCATTGTACAAGGGTTACATAGTACATTATATCTGTACTGTTTTGCATTTTGGACACTGCATTTGGCCTTTGGCAAGGGAGCAGTATCCATTATAAGTAGGTGTCCATTATAATGGTGTCTGCTATAAGTGTACTGGACTGTACTCACCTGGGGCATTATTTAAGATACAGTAACAGCAATCTGGAAAAAAAATGTAAGCTCGAATTGCTGCAACCTGTGTAACAATTGCAGAAAATGCATCAGATCATTAGATAAAGCATACCAATTTTCAAAAGGATTGGAGGCCACATTCAATTAGGTTATTCGTGTTTGTCTTTGTACAGTTAGAAATGTTTATTTTTTACTGAAAGCAACTCAGATTCACTTGTTTTGAGTGGTAATTTGTTATATCTCCAGTTGAGCAGTCCGATTTTCTTTTGATGCAAATGTTTTAATGAGGCATGTAACAAAAACTTACGTAAAATAGTAACTTTAACCCTTGCTGTGCCACAGACTGTTATATCAGTCCATAATTCCAGTCTGTTTTAACTGTGTCAGCAGCCCAAGGATTGATATAGACATAGCCATAAAACATGCAGAAGAACTTCCATTGTATGGCAATATTACTTCACAGTGGCAAGATATATTTTCTTTATACATATTAAGCACAGGAAATCCTTAGTGAGTTTCTTGATAAATGACAGCCCTGAAATTAAAAATTTGACAACATTAATACCCTAGCCAAGATTATTGGCATGTTGTCCATGTGTGCCTTGTGCCACTCTTTATTGAATAGGAATTTAAAAATAATGTACTGGTAGCACAGTAATCCCCTACATGGAAACTGTAGCCAGCTTTGTTCTCTCAGCTCAGTCCAAAATAAACATAAATTCCATCATACCGTCATTTATTATTGGTTGGTTGAGTCTTGGGTAATGAAGAGTAGTGTGATTACTGGAGATGTATTTCACATATTTCTAGTAGCAATAGTAGTCTTTATTTATATATTGTACCCTTCCTGGAGGCTATGGGTGCAATGACAGCATAACATAGTACAAACAAATTAAATAAAACAATCCCAAGAAGTAATGAAAGCATACACCTAGAATTAACTAACATGAATATCAGTTAAAACACTGCACTAATTAAATTCATAAATAGTTATTTACAAATATTAGCTAGGGCATAATCATATGGGCTAGAAATTACTCCCCAGACACCTGAATAAACAGAAAAGTTTTAAGACCCTGGTTGAAGGGCTCCACAGAGGAAGCCTCCACCTTGACTACTGTAAGTCCCCATACCTAAGGCTTCCAGAGGTTGATATCCATCGCTCACAGCTGGTGCAGAACACTGCAGCCAGGTTACTGGTATGGGTTTCCTGGACCGGTCATATTACTCCTGTACTGCACGAACTGCACTGGCTGCCTGCTGAGTGGAAGATCACCTTTTAAGGTCAGTTTACTGACCTTTAAGGCCCTTCATAGTCAAGTTCCTGGCTATCTGCAAGAGCACCTGGTTCCTTACTGCCCACTCCGGCCTCTCTGCTCAGCTGATGAGGGATTGCTAGAGGTTCCCAGGGTTCGAATGAGGACATCTGGTGTGAGAACTTTTAGTTACACAGCCCCAAACCTGTGGAATTCTCTACCTCATTGGATCAGAGAGTGCCTGACCTTGGAGAGCTTTAAGATGGCATTAAAAAACATATTTATTTAACCTTGCTTTTGGTGATTAGTATATTCTGACTCACTGTTGTATTTTATTGTCTTATTTATGTTTTTAATTCTGTACAGCACTTTGATACATGCTGAATTGCACTTTACCAATACAGTTTATTATTATTATTATTATTATTACAGTATTATTATTATTATCAAGTTCTAGGCAGGGAGTTCCAGAGGACTGGGCCCACAACTTCAAATGCTTGGTCCCCAGAGGTTTTTAATCTTGCCCTTGGAACTACTAAGAAGCCCTCCTCAGTGAAGTGGAGAGAGTGTAAAGGTATGTGAGGGTGCAAGAGCTCAGATAGGTAGCCTGGACCCATAACATGCAGAGTCTTAAGTTAGAAGCCCAACTTTGAAGGAGATTCACCACTTAACCAGTAGCCAGTGCAAGTCACTCAGCACCAGGGGACCATGATACATCCCCAGAAAGCCAGTCAGCAACCTAGAAGCTGTGTTCTGCACCAGCTGCAGGCATCACAGCATACCTCCATTGAGCCCATGGTACAGAGCATTGTAGTAGTCAAGCCTTACATTCATAAATGCATGCGCCAGTGTGGCCAGATGGCCAGGGGGATAAGTGATTTAATCTGGCTGATGTTCCACAGGTGGTAAAAGCCAATCTGGACTGCTGCTGACACCAGAGCCTCAAATGTCAGCCCTTTATTAAGACTGACTCCTAGATTTTTCACCTTCATGGTAGACAAGAAGCCCATTTTCCTCTTGGTTGCTGCCACTCCCCCTCCACATCCCGGCTCAACCACCAGTACTTAAGTCTTGTCTAGGTTAAGTCTAATCCAGCTCAATGACATCCAGTCTTGGATCTCTGCCAAGCACCTGTTAAGCACATCAACGCCACCTGGTGTCCCGGGTACAAAAGACATGTAGAGCTGGGTAATATCTGCATGGAAGTAAGACCTCAGCCCATACTGCCTAATGATCTTACCCAGAGGTAACATACACACTGTAAACAGCATGGGAAAAAGAATCAAGCCCTGGATATGCCACAAAACAGAATCTTCCAGAGCAAAGAAAACCTTTCCAACACTACCCTCTGTGTCCTGTCACTGAGATAGTATTCAAACCAGCAAATAACTTTGCCAGTGAGTCCCGCATACTCCATGAACTGGTCCAATAGCAACCCAAGGTCCATGGCAACAAAATCTGAAAAGAGATCAAGAAGAACTTGAATTGACCATTCTCCTCTATTTCTCACCCTGTGCAGCTCATTGTGCACCCTAACTAGTGAAGTCTTCTGTGCTATGCCTGGATCTGAACCCAGACTGTAGAGGTTCATAGACAATGAAGGCAGTGAGGTATGCTTCAAACTATAGCACAATTACTTTCTCAATAACCTTGCCCAAAACGTATAGGTTAGAGATAGGTCAGTAACTTGCCAAGATGTCCATGTCCAAAGATGGCTTCTTCAGAAGTGATTTCACCAATGTACTTTACTTTTCAGCAACATTGGGGACACATTCTCTGACAAGAAACACCGGGTAATCTCATCCCAATTCTGCAGCATTCTGTAGCAGAGATACTGCAGGGAACAAGGCAATTTCAAGGGGAGTTTATCCCATTTGTCATGCAGGAAACTATGACACTGTGCTTCATCCTAGTAGGCTTCACTGTACCAGGCCCAGCTGCCCTACACAACTCATACTATAAGTAAGAAGTAGGCCTGGGTCCAGATCATAGAAGGTTGACCACAGCTCAAAAATCACCATACTCACCTCTTCCATTGTCACTGGATGAAACTCTCCCCAGGACCACTGAAATCATTCTAGACTTGTAGACTCAACTCTGCTGGGCTGTAACAGCTCACTTGGAGGGATCCCGGTTTTAATAGAGGCTACCCTGTTTGAGAAGAACTGAGTGAGCCCCTCATATTTCATGGGAATAAATGCTGTTATGGGGTAGTCTGTCCACAGTCCAAAAAAGCTGAGCCAGTTGGTTCCTCCCAGTAGCAATCTCCCCAGACAGAAAATCTGACTTTTTCTGAGTGATTGCCCTTTGATACTCATTGAAAAAACCCTTAAACTGGTACTAGCTGATATTTTGGTTTTATCTTTTTGTCATCCTGCAATCAGTAACAAAAGCCTTTCCAAGCCCAGAACATCAGCAATGGGGGCTGGCAGTGAGGATTCAGTGCATCTGGCAGATGCTGTCCTCTGGGGGAGCAATTGGCCCCCCTGCTCTGTCATCAATTCCAGATGGTGGCATGCAGTGGTGCCATTGATGCCATGGGTGACCCTGTACTGTTTACCACCCTCTCAGTCCACAGCCTGTTGAAGGATGGACAGAACAAAATAGCAGATATGTGATACCAGCAGACCAAATAATGGCCACCTTCACTCCTCACATGAACATAGCATCCAGTGAACAACCAGGAACCCCTTCAGCTGCCAGGCTTCAAGTTATGCAGTGCTTCTCCTCTAGGCCTGAGAAGGACCATGGCAGGGACAAATCAGCACCAGAGAAGAAGGTAGGTGCAGGAGACACTGCACCACAAAACTAGTAGAGGCCCTAGCAGAAACAAGCTGGCCCCAAGGAGCCAATGATAAAATTGGAGGTCTGGATGGTTCCTTGTGGCAGTGAGAAGTGAGCCTGGTGGGTAGATAGAGCAGTTGTATTTACACAAAGGAGAAGGTTGGCAGTGGGCAAGATCTATAAGGTAAAAATAAGGTTAAAAATTCCTTTACTTTAAAAAAGTATTTCCTGGGACTGGAAAAATAAAGCATTAATGACTTTATTCAGTAAGAAGGGATAGAAACACAGATACATAGAATTTTGCAGAAGAAGGTTTTGTGATCTATCAAGTTTGCCCAGTGTGGAGGCACATGTACCCTAGGGGCTTGTATCCCCAACCTCCTTCCCAACCATACTTACCTGTCCTTAAACCTATACACCCCCTCTTCAAGCTTCCCATATTTTTCCATCATAGATTGAGGGAGTGTTCCCAACCAATTGGAGCACTCCTTTTCCCTGCTCATGACACACTCTTATTCTGTGAAGAATGTCTCAAGCACAGATGCTCTGGAAACGGGCACATTCCAGGACTGTTTTAAAAAAATAACCTCAATTTATATATTGATATATGCCCCATTGCCACTCGTTGCATGATAAAAGTAGTTTCAAAACCTCCTTCAGCAGCTTGTTTCACCCTTTCACTCTCTCAGTGAAATAATACCATCTGGCATCCTTACTGAATTAGGCCCCTCTCCCCTGCCAATTTGCAGTTAGAGCTGGATGAAATTACCTTGTGCATTTTTGTGTTTATTTCAATGACAATCACAAATTCTGTGATAATTGCCAATTATTGTGGGAAAAAATGTGTGAAAAATTTATTTTTTGTGCACAAATCTGTTATTATGTGAAAATGTTGTTTTTGTGCATTTGTTCCCCACACAAACAGCATTTCATATAAAACAGAGATAGTGAGGCAATTTTGTCTTGATTTTGCCATTTGTGCAAAAATGGGAAAATCCAATTATGTTTTACAGGAACACAAAGTGGCGAGTTTTGCCTCATCAAAATAAAATTTCCCCCAGACCTACCTGCAATATAGTACACAAATCATTTTAAAATTCTTAAAAAAAAATGTTGCATGGTAGCTTCAGAACTGAGTAAAGTAAGCTAAACCACTGCTTTACTATTCTCCCCAGAGGAAGTGAACCACCTACAACCACCAGGCCACCAGATAGGAGCACCTCAACTTATCTTCTTACGTTCCACTTGGAGCATTCATTTCTAGCTCCTGTACCCAGTGGAAGTATTCTGGGCCTCAACTCATATTGGAGTGTGGGGCAAGACAACATGGAACCAAAACTCTCTAGGCTTGCATCCACAGCCATTGCCACACCAGTCATCACCATCTTTAACATTTCCTTTTCCATAGTCTGCCAAGTAGTGATTTAGGAGAGTGCTATGGTCACACCCTTGCATAAAAGCAGAGATAAATGGGATGTCAACAATTACTGGTACACTATCTCCATCCTTCCTGCTTCTACATTTATTTATTTATTTATTTAAGAGATTTACCAGGAAAGGCATACTGAGCAGGGTATCGCTCAATTCCAGATACACCCTGGAGGTAGGGGGTTACAAGGATGTAGTACATAATACATAAAGCACAATAGAACATACATAAATTGTAGGTATCCAGCAAAGGCCCAAATGGGATGGGTGAAGTAGCTGAGATACATATGGAGTTGTACAAAGTGTAGAGTAGTTACAGGCAGTATTTACAGGCAGAGAGTACAGTAGCAGTATTTACAGGCAGTGATGCAGTAGCAAATAACAGCAATTACATAGTGAGATTAGATTTACCTACTAGATGGATTAGGTGAGAATATCAGACAGTAGCAGAGGAGGGTCAATACAAATGACGTATGGTACTAATTTATTCATGACCAACTCTCAGAACAATTGTTCCATGACCTGCTCTTAACTCTTGTCTGGTTAGACTTCCCAACAATGCATTTCACTGTCATTGTAAAGGAGACAAATGATGTCTATAAGAAAGGACCCATCACTGGAGTAGTTAACTGAACAGTGACCTGACCAAAGCATCTGATCCTTTAGATCACCAGCTCCTCTTCAGGAAACTGGAGGGCTGGGGTTACACCGACTTAGGAAATTGTAGCTATTTAATAACAAACAAAGGCATGCAGAAGGTTGTTTTTGGTGCCAACCTCTCTGAACTTAAGCCCTTAAAGTAGGGCATGCCTCACAATAATATCCAAGGATCCTTCAGGTGCTGTACATCAGGGAGAAAAGGGGTTGTAAGGACCTAATAGTAAGGATTAAGAAGGAGGGGGAATGGGTGGAAAAGGGGGATGAAAAGGCATAAGCACTTAATGACTACTTCTGCTTGTTTCTTACTAAAGAGAAAGGGGGAAATACCTAAGATTGAGGGAGGATAGGATCGGAGGCAGAGGGGGAGGGGGTGATGGATGGGGAAATCACAGAAAGTAGAGTGCTAGAGGGATTAAGGGCACTGAGGGTGGACAAGGCACTGGGACCAGATGGCATACACCCCAGGGTACTGAAGGAGTTGGCAGAGGTTCTGGCAGGTCCATTGGCAGACCTATTTAATGACTCTCTGGACTCAGGGTGTGTACCACAGGACTGAAGGATGGCTGTCATGGTTCCACTCCATAAGAATGGTCCCAAAGATGAACCAGGGAACTATAGACCAGTGAGTCTCATGTCCATAGTGGAGACGCTGATGGAAACAATCCTGAAGGAGAGGCTGGCGACCCTGCTGGAGGTCAGTGTGGTGCAGGACAGTTGGCAGCATGGCTTTGTCAAGGACAGATCCTGCCGACCAACCTAGTGGACTGCTATGACTGGGTGACTAGGAAAATTTACAAAGGGCATGCAGTGGATGTCCTGTACCTGGACTTCAGTAAGGCATTTGAGTCTGTGCCACATGGCAGACTGGCATGTAAGCTAAGGGGCACAGGGAATGGGGCACAATTGGTGGGATGGGTGGAGAACTGGCTGCAGGGATGGCAGCAGAGTGGTGGTGGGAAGTGAATTATCATCCCCAAGGGCAGTGACAAGTGGGATCCCACAGGGGTTAGTGCTGGGGCTGGTGTTATTTGGGGTATTTATTGCAGACATCTTGCTAGGTGTAAATAGCAAGATCAGTCTATTTGTGGATGACACCAAGATCGGAGCAGTGGTGGATGACTAAGGGGGGTGGCAGGGATTGCAGGAAGATCTAACAAGGCTGGAGACATGGTCTGACACCTGGCAATTTGGCTTCAATGCCAAAAAATGCAAGGTGCTGCATTTTAGAGGAAAGATTCCAAAGAGGAGCTACCATCTGGGAGGGGTGCAGCTAGCTGTGACTGGGGAGGAGGAGAAAGATCTGGGGGTGCTCATTACAGGGGCAATGAACAACTCAGCATAGTGTAGGAAAGCAGAAATAGTGGCCAACAAGATGCTGGGTTGTATTGCAAGGGATATAACCTCTAGGAGGAGGGAGGTGATTCTGCCATTATACATATTGCTGATAAGACCCCACCTGGAGTACTGCATACAGTTTGGGTACCCTTACCTAAAGAGGGATATTAGATTGCTGGAAGGGGTACAATGCAGAGCAACAAAGATGATCATGGGTTTGAGGGAGTTACCATATGAGGTTAGACTGAAGGAGTTGAACATGTACTCTCTGGAGGAGAGGAGGGACAGGGGGATATGATTGAGACCTTTAAGTACATGAGAGGAATAAACAGGACAGGCATGGAGGGACTGTTCAAGGGGAAGATGGGGAGAGACACTCGGGGTCATGACATGAGATTGGAGGGTGGAAGGTTTAGGAGGAGATGAGGTATTTCTTTACTGAAAGGGTGGTAGCAGAGTGGAACTCACTACTGGCAGAGGTGACGGCCTGTAAAACAGTAGGATACTTCAAGGGGGGCTGGGATAGGGTAGAAGGGTGGGTCATGGGAGGGGAGAGGGTGTGAGGGGCAGCTGCAGAGTAGGAGTGCTAGCTGCAAAGTCAAGCAGACTCAATAGACCAAATGGCCTTCTTCTGATGGCAGTTTCATATGTTCATATGTTCATATGTTCGTATGACCCCAGTTTTTCTCAGTGTTCATTATTAACCTAGTCAGCCAATGTGCCCAAAGCAAGATACACACATGTATGCTGATAACACAGTTATCTGATATGTGTGTGCAGAATCAACTTCAGACTGACTTTGCAGCATTGGAAGCCTGACCAGTTGAGTACAACCTCATTCACAATTCAAAAATGACCAAGGTCATGATCTTACTTAAGCACCCACAAGCTCAAAAACTGGATACCTCACTCTCCATCTATACCAAGAACAACTTGGTCCTTGTCCAAATACTTGGGGAGCATGGCTGAGGATCTAGCCATGCTCCCCACACTTGGGGAACATGGCTGGATCCTCAGCTCATGTAACAGAAGCATTCAGATCACATCACTAATTCATTTGGGTTCAGGCTAGGAGCCTCTACAGAGCCAGTAACTATCTCAACTCTCACAGATGAATGACTGTGAGAGAATTCTTACTCCCTCTGCTGAGCAGTGGAGATGTCTACTGCTTAGTTCCTAAAACCCCACTGCAAAGGTAGGATGTTCTGTTCCACAGGGTGTGCAGGTTCACCTTTGAGAGTGACTAAAGGATCCACCAATGACTGTTGTACAGTCAGCTCAGCTGGTTGAGCCCCATCAACCTTAGGAATATAAACTTCCCAGTGCCTTTATACCTGGTGTATTCTAATGTATTGCACTATATGTCCATTTTGCACTCTGCTCCAACAAGGAACCACCACAAAAACAAAATGATGTATTATCCTTGGTCCATCCCACTATCTGATATGACTTTGAAATAAATAAATATTCACACACACCCAAGTATTAAATTTGATACAGATCAAAAATATGTATTATGGAAATAAAAAAGATATGAGGCAGGGTTGTGGGCCTTGAAATGTTTCATTTGCCCCACAGTAACATTTGTCACATGGTGCTGACTGGAAATATAGCAGTCTTTGAAACTACTATAACAAACTCTAGCCAGAGCCGATGGGGCTGTGAAGAGCTACCAAATGACCAAAGTTGTTTTCTTGTTGGTTCCAAATAGTGATGTTTAGTCACAGTCATCAAAAACTGGCATGCTGCTAATTCAGTCCTCCTAAATTTATTTAGTCAGAGTACATGGTACTGTGTGTGTGTATGTGACCTCGGGGCACCAGAAGATTGTAAAAGGTGGGGGTGCCAAAGATAAAATGGGTACTTGTTGCATTATAAAGGGTACTTTTTCCAAAGCAGGTTTTTATATACAGTAAATGCAAATTTATGACGATGATAGTAATTTTACAAATACCTTTATACCATATCAAAATATTTAATATGTAATATTAAGGGTTCAGCTCATGTTCCAACTTGTTTTTCAAAGTTAAAAAAGTGAGCCACAAAGATACATTATCCTATTAGACAGCAATAAAACACCATCCAATTGTACAGAAAACAGCAGTGCAATTTTAAAAAAGAGAGATAAAATTGTACCATATTGACAATGTTACCTGTAAAATAAACAAACAATGGTTTACAAATCGCATATGACATCATAAGCAAGATAGTTTTGCTTAGTCTTTTACTGTAATCATGTATTGCAATATCCATCAGTTAAAAATGGTCTATGGAGCTACAGAAAATGTTCAAGATGGAGTTCCTTACCATTTAGATATAACACCTTGCATTCCCTATAAGTTTAGTTAAAGGAGAACTGCACTGAATCTGTGAGTAGCTTTTTTTCATATAGTTGGTCCCCTTCTGTTTCGGCGCCATTTTTGCTGGCTTTCTAATTAACCCATTGGATATTTATGGGTTACACACTGCTGCAAAGTGCCATCTTAGAATTGTATGATGTTGATTATGTCTCCATGAACCTAAGAATTCTAAATTAGAACACAGATGCATTGTACCAACAATGTAAGTTCTTGACAAGATCCTACTGTTCGAAAATGGTCAATGCCAGCAGTGTGTGAATTGGAAACACTCACTGAATTTACTAAAAGGCCAGTTAAGATTAAGCAGTAACAAAATGAGAACTGGTATTTTAAAAAATAACATCTACTTCTACAAAGATTTATGTTTGCCGATTCAAGGCAGTTCTCCTTTGAGATATTAACAGCCCAGTCTAAATTGTTCACTATTTATGGGACTGGCAATATAGCCTAGAGGTTAGCATAATGCACTGTAAATGAGCTTTGTACATCCAGCATTCAGACATGGGTTTGATTCCCACAACCTCCATTTCCATACTGTGTGGCTCTGATTAAGTCACTTAATCTCCCCAGTGTTCCTGGGTTGTCCCTAGAAACAAGCACCTATGCCCAGTTGGTCTTACCTGGTTACCAAAGGAAAAATATACATATTTATTAAATTACATTTATAAACTGTAAACATTCACTAAACTCCAGTACATAGATTCCAGATCCATGCAATAACCAAGGAATACACCTGCCAAGTCTGGGGCTGTCAATATAGCCTTAGAGGTTAGCGTAAAGAGCTTGATACATCTAGCACACAGGCATTAGTTTGATTCCCACAACCTCCACTTGCATACTGTATAACTTTGAATAAGACACTTAACTTCCTCAGTGATCCCAGGTAGCCCCAGAAAACAGACACCTGTGCCTAGTGGGCCATACCCAGTTACCAAAGAATAATAAAAAAAAGTCTTTAAATGCTTATATTCTTTTATCTTTAAAAGGACACTGTTTAAATATTAGAGGTTGGTGTATGTTGCTTACGGCCTCAAATAAGGAACAGACATAAATACTACTGCTTTAAGCAACAAACCCAAAAAAGAACCCCCCCTTGAGAAACGCAGGACTTTTAGAAGGGAATCCATTACAAATGAGCTTGTCTCAGTGGTTACATTCTCTAAAACTGAAGTCTGTAATTATAGACAGTGACAATCCCCTCCCCCATAGTGCAAAAAAGATAAGATAATGCCATTGAAGTGTAAAGTCTCATCTTCCCCACCCCAGATGTGAACCAGAATCAATAGGACTGTGAAGAACTTCCAAATGACCAAAGTTATTTTCTTGTTGGTGCCATATAGTTCTGTTTAGTCACGTGCGTGTGGGTGTGTGTGTGTGTGTGTGTGCACGTGCTTGCGTGCAACCTGTCCTGCCCATAGGAATAGGACAGCTAATGGTTGCAGTTGCAGTCTGTAATCTGACACTGTAATCTGACTTTCACTTTCAGGAAATGACACAACATATAATGAGTTAACCTCTAAGTTGCCGAAAGAAATAGAATAAATCTATTAGACTGAGCTGGACAGATGATAGAAACAGCAGTATAAATAGTTTGTTTTGTTAATATCCTGAGAAGTTCTGAGGTACAATACAGTAACATCCCCCCTCCCTTCAGATGCCTTTAACATAGAGCAACAAATAGCAAAAATCAGAGGGATAGTGCACTATTTTGCAGCTGTGGATGAATACTTCCAAATGTCCAAAAAGGGAGTTCCGTGATCAGCTGTTTCAGAGCTGCATTCTGATTGAAGACAGAAGGGCAGTGGGTTCTGCCCACAGCCCTGAAAATGAGTGCCCTATAGTAAGAAACAGGTACTACAGTATGCTATTGCTCTGTTGCTCTTTTAAATACTGTGTATGCAATTCCCACTTCTGTCTCTAAGTAACAGCGTACACGTGGAAAGGACTCCTGCTGTGCTGGGGCATAGGACTTTTCAGCTTGTTATGCACATTCTAATTGCCTTACACCATACACATATGGCAATGCTGTATTTACTACACTTCCTTGATGACTGAAGTCCCTTGGTGCCACCACATGTGTCACAGTTAACCTAGGGAATGTGCTTATTACATCATCCCTGCACATTATGGTGTGTGCTGCTGCTCATTTCACATACATCCCAAAATACATTTTGCCATAAAGTGCATTACTGCTGTGTGAAATGTGGAATTCTGCCGGTGGAATTATTTATTTATTTATTTCAGGTTCAGATTAATACCTTTGAGCCGAAAGACTCTTTTACAAAGGCTCCAAGTCAATAACAAGACAAGTTGTACAAGAACATTTGGTATCAGGTTACCAAAAAAAAAAAATACAAGGCATTAATGTATAACACGTATATAAAAATAGTTTCAGAAGTGCAATAGTTTATAGTCAGCATTTGTATAAAGGAACACACTTGAGGACTTTGGCTGGGATTCCCCGGTCTAAGTTTTCATAGTACACATGAGTTACTACGTGCTGGATAGGATGTGGCAGCCTTGAGAGACTTTGTCAGGAGGGTAGAATGGGGAGGCAGCAGCCAGAGTAGGCTTTGTCAAGGTTGGAAGAGGTAGGGAATATTCAGGGGGTTGGGAGGGGCAGGGAAAATGCCAAGAAACATTTTTTTGTGGTTGGCACTAACATTGTGCAGATTGGGCTAGTAGACAATGAAGGTCATGCTTGAAAGGGATGATTTTATCACTGTCAATGAGTGTTGTAGGGAAATCATTTACCCATTGTGGCTCTCGAAATGATAGGGCCCATTGAGCAAAGGTGGTACATTTAAAAGGGGCATATACTGTAACTCACCCTTGGTAGATCTACATGTGGTCTTGGAGGTTTATAAGCACTGAAAAATGCTTGCTATAGAAAGGGGTGTTTGACTGAGTGAGGATTTTTTCTCTATCAGGCAGGCTTGATATCTGATCCTGTGATGCAATGGAAGCCACCCAGTCTCAGCATAAAGGTTACAGGTGTGTGTCATCCGATCAGTACCCAGTACAAGTCTGCATGCCTTGTTAAGTATTTATTTAATCCTTTTCAGAGCTGTGTCTGTGGCAGCGTTATAGATAACAAGCCCATAATCTATAGTGGAGAGAATAGAGCTCCTTGTTACAAGGCTTAGAGCCTCAGGGGTCATCGACTGCCTGTGCCAGTAGAGTATCTCAAGTTTGCTGTTTGCTGTATTAATAAAATGATCACTGTGGGAGGTGAAGGTCAGAGTGTCATCGATATGAATACCCAGGTATTTGAAGGTGGAAACTTGCTCTATCATCTCTCCTTTGTGCTTAAGGATTATCAGAGGGCCAATTCTTTTCTTGTTGTGGGGCATAGAATATTGTATGACTTTAGTTTTTTTGTAATTTAGGAGAAGTTTATTTTGCGTAAACCACGATTCTATTTTGCAGAAGCTATCCTGGAGTGCTTCTGTTATTTCTGATGTCTGATGGCCTGTTGTGGATATTACAGCATCATCCACGTACATCAGCATGTTGGCCAGGCATGTGGAAGGTAGAGTGTTGACGAATAAACTGAAGAGCAGTGGTCCGAGAAGAGACCCTTGGGGGACCCCTAAAGTAATGTTCCTGGGGTTAGGTGTAACTCCTCTTATTTTCACGCACTGTGACCTGCTAGTTAGGTAACAACCAAACCATGTAACTGAGTCAAGGAACAGACCATGGGTGAGAAGGTTGCTAAGTAGGATCTGATGGTTCACAGTGTTGAAAGCTTTGATGAGGTCTATGAAGATAGACCCCACCAACTTTCCACTATCCAGAGTGTCATACAGTTGCGAGGTATAGTCAACAAGTCCAGTGATAGTACTACGATTCTTCCTAAATCCATGTTGCTGTGCACATAAGATGTTATACTTGTCTAGGTGCTCAATGAGCTGATCTGACACAATTCTTTTGAGGGTCTTTGAGAGAGGGGAGTAGTACTGATGTTGGTCTATAGTTACGTAGGCTAGCTTTGTCCTCACTTTTAAACATGTGGGTGACATGTGCTATCTTCAAATTATCAAGAAAACTTCCTGTTCTTAGAGAGATATTGAATAACTTAATGAGTGGACAGGCTATTTCGTTCAGTGTAAGAGTGATAAGTTTCATATCTAGTGAGTCACTTCCGGTTCTTGTTTTTCCTAGGACTATTCTAATGTTTTTAATGGTTTGTGTTCTGGAAATTTGTTTGAAATAGAATAATGTTTTTCCTGTGTTTCCAGTTGTGGGGGGGGGGTTGTCAGAGGCTGGCCTGCTTGTGGGTTGGTCTGTTAAGTATTCCATAAGTAGTACTGTGCTAAGGTCCATAAATGCATTATTGAATGCATTAGCCAGGTCACAAGGCACCTGAATAGTGCCATACTCTGTGACAATTAGATCGGGGGGAGCTTTGGAGTCTTGCCAGTTAGAATTTTTATATTGTTCCAGAACTCTTTACCATTGCCCCAGGTCCTACCCAGTAAGTCTGTATAATATTTAGCTTTTGCATTCCTGATCAGTCTTGTGTACTTGTTCCTAGCTGCTGTATAAGCTGTAAAGTCAGCTACTTTGCCGGTTGCCTGACATGGAATGAACATTCGGCTGGTGGAATTTCCACTGGAATTTCACTGGTTCTTCTGTGGAATTCCAGCTGCTATGATCTGTGGAATAATTCTTCCATGGAACAGCATTTTTGGCACAGAAAATCATTCCACAACCATTTCCATGGAAAATATTGAGATCTGCAGAAAATGTTGCAGTAAACTCATTCCATATTTCTCTACTGCAGAATTCTGCCATTCTGTTTCTGACAAAATTCGATGGAATTTCAAAAATTCCACACAATTCCATTCCACCAGAATTTGAAAATTCTTCACAGCACTAAAGTGCATGAAATATCACAAACACATCAGGATGCTTGAAAACATGCTGCAAACATCCTGGCACATTTCCCTAGGCACAGAGCACATCATAAATATGGATGCACATGTTGCACCCACATCTTTGGATGTACCAGCCACTAGTGAGGCACATGAGGCACATGAAGAAGCCCAGTGCCCTCAACCCATTAGGTGCATACAGCGCAGAACAAACTATGAGTGTATTATTGTTAGGATTTTTGGATGGATCTGATATGATAGCAACCCTCTTCCCATATTTGTCATTTTTTTGTAACATTTCACTGATCCCCATTAAAATCTAAAGCTCCTAAACAACAATATTATAAACCAAGTGAAAAAAAAAACAGAAACTTGGCAACATTTATTATTGTCCATACCCAAAAGGTGTTTCTAGGCCTGACTTGAGGATATTAAGGAAGGAGTTCGACCAACACATCTAGCATCAATAAATTCACAGTCAGAATTAGCATATCCCCAATCAATCTCATGACAAAAATGAGATCTGCAAATTACATTGTTTAAAAGTTACAAGCAATTTTGTAACCCTGATTACACTGTCTGTTCAAAAAAACAAGCTTCAGTAAAGAGCTACTGGTGATATCACATCCAGAAATCCCAGCCTAGTCCTCCCTGCCAGCAACCTTATAGGACTTATTTTTCCCAACCTACATAAAATTGCAGTTATAGTAAACATCTGAAAACAGAAAGCTGTCATTGGATTGTTATGGGTGTTTCCAGAATGTTCAGATGTGAAGTACATAGGAATCGGCAGGGGAGGTTCTTTTGGAATGCAAACACAAACATGGCTTTAGAATGCATTGTATGCAATTTCAGAATACTGCAAAGATGAGATTTTAGAATGCCAGCAGGTTGCAATTTTGGAATGCAGCAAGGACACAATCTCATAAAGTAGCTGGGACACAACATTTTGGAATGGGGCAGTGATGATAAAATTTGGAATGTGTCAGTGTCACACATTTTTAGAATGTGGCAGAAATACACAGCATCAGAATGTAGGAGACACAAAGTTGTGGGACATGGCAGGGAAGTGCAATTTTATAATCAGTTAAGGATGTGTAATGTTGGCATGTGGTACTGATGCACAATTTCAGAATTTGGCAGTGATGCTTGATTTCAGATCTTGGTGGCAAAATGTAATTTTAAAATGTTGCATGGACACACAGTTTCAAAATGTGGTGGGGATGGCGGGTGTTGCTTAGCAGCAGAGCAGACATTTTTCTACAGAGCTCCCAAGGTAGTGAGTCTTGACAAAATAATAAAAACAGTTAAAATACATTGGATCAAGACAAAGCAGGTCTCTTGGCTGCTAGAAATGATCGCTTACCAAGGATGGGTAAACAGAAATCCTTGGCTCCAAGCCAATGAGTTCTTTGCACTGAAGACAACTAAAACATGAGATGCCAGGCCTCTAGCACTGGAAGGAGCCACAGGAGATAGTGGTACCAACTCTGGTGAGGTGTTTCTTGTTACTGTCAATTACACCCTTGCACAGGTGGTCCGAACTGTCCAAAACATGAACAAAAAACTAGACGTACTCTCACCTACAGTATCTGCTCTTGAGACCTGAATAGACAGTGCTGAGTGGATGATTCAGTGGGTGGATGGCTCAATATTAAAAATAGTCGATACTACAATGAAATTAATGAAAGAAAACTATCAACATGGGTTTTGAACAGCAAGATCAACTGTACAACATTGTTATGTTTTAAAACATCTAATTTGGAAGTACGTGACAGTTAAGAACAGCAAACTATATTGCTGTTTTGTGGATTTGACATTTGCGTTTGATGAAGTCAGTAGAAATCTACTGTGGGAAAAATTAAAATTGCTGGATTTGGACAGTTCATTACTAAATACAATAATTAGGCTTCATACAAATACTTGGATGCAAGTTCAATATAATCAAAGGGGTGAACTGACTTCTACAATTAAAACAAATTTGGGAGTCAGACAGGGGTGCATTTTGGCACAAACTTTGTTTAATTTATGCATCAATACAATATTACAAAATTTAGAAGATGATGATTTTCATTCATCAAAAATAGGGATACATAGGGTGTCACTCCTGGCTTTTGCTGACGACATTGTTCTGCTCTCAACTTCTCTGCTGGGATTACAAAGAAAATTAAATAAATTCTTTGATTTATGTACCACTGATGGTTTGTTAATTAATGGCACCAAAGCTAATGTAGTAATTTTTGGAAACAAAACCAACAAATTACCCAGAGTCTACACTGGGAAAGCTAAAATAGATATTGTTAAGTCATATGACTATCTTGGACTGCACTTCTCACAGACTACAACCTGGAAGGAACATTATGACTTTGTTAGATCTAAAACTAAGATTACATCTCGTGCTTTCAGGCAATTCAATTCAAAGATGGGAAGAGCTTCTGTTCTGGGAATCTTGAAGGTGAAAAATGCAAAAATCAATACCTACATAACTTATGCCTCAGAAATATGGGGACATATTAAACTGGATGACATTGAATGTGTAATTAATAAATTGTATCGGTACATTCTAATGGTACCCTAAGCTGTTCCTAAAGAAATTTTATGTCTAGAATTAGGACAACTTTCCTTGGAGGTGATAATTTTGGAAAGATGTATTTTATTTTTATTAAAGACATTTCTGTTATCAGAACAAAGAATTCCAAGATGGTGTTTCGAGGAAGAAATATACTATGCTTTCATGAATTGAGACAAAGGAGAGGGAATGTTGATACTCCATTTTGTCCTTGTGTAAATTCTTCAGAAGATGACTTGAAGCATGTATCATTGCTCTGCCCCTTCTATAGTTCACACAGGAAAAAATGGTTAGGGGAAATCCTGGCAGGTACTGACCTCCCTTCTGACCAGTTGGTATCTTTCTTCTTCAACAGTACAAATATGGATGTTTTGCAGAGATTAGTGACGTTTCTATCTGTTCTTCATTTATGAATATTTGCACATATGCTGTATAGTTAATTAAGTTATTGTCTAATGTATTTTTATGTATATTATATGTATAAAGAATACTGGTATCAGTATTCATGTGTATTTAGAGTTTTGTAAAAACTTATGCTGAACAATAAACAATGATGATGATGATGATGAAAGAGAACTCGCACCTTAGACAGTGGCTGGCAATAGTGGAAAACCAAATAAGAGAATGGAATATTCGTATGATCGGGCTGCCAGAACAGGTGGAAGGAGAGGCACCCTTTGATTTTTTAGCCACTATGCTGCCTCACATGCTTGGACTTTCAGAGGAGGACCATGCCCTTGCAATGGAAAAAGTATACCAGATTACCCCTAGATGAGCTACGGCAAGTGGTGGTGGTCTGCGGACTGTCTTGATAGTCTTCAGTGGGATAGAGGTCTGAGATCATATCCTTACCTTTGCCAGAGGGAAGAGACAGCTGCAGTATGGGAATGCCCATTCTTATTTCCTGACCTGTCATATGCCATGAGGCAGCATCGGAAGGCATTTGATCATGTTAGGAGCTCCTCACACACCCTAAAAATACAACACCAGCTTCTGATGCCCGTAAAGTTAAAAATCCACTGGAATGGCTACACTTACCTATTCAATGAGCCCTACAAAGCCATCAAACTTGTTTGAAGAATGGAAATTGAAAAGGTTGGAGAAAAAAATGGCAACTCGGACAAGGAAGGAGATCTGTAAAGAGGAGCGATTTCCCCACGTGGCACCTCCATTTTGGATATGGTGGAAGCTGAAGGACTGTTTTTTTCTTGCCCTCCAGTAAGCACACTCAGTGCCTGTTTTGCAGAAAGCTGACATTTGACATTTGGTTGATGGTTCAGATATCTGAGCCCCGGTTTGCTGATCCAGCTACACTGCCATTTCCTTACAGCTTGTCAAAATCCTTGACTTAGCTCTGTGAAGACTTCAGGAATACAATCCCCCCAGGTGTTTATTTTCTGCACCCAGGTTGCTGACACTTTATTAGTGGGCAATATAATTTTAGTTATCTTTCCTGGTTGGGTAGTTGGCTTACATTTATGGGAGCAAACATTTTCCCTATCTGCAACAAGTTATCTGTGTTTTAAACACTACAGACCACTGTTCCAGTTCTAAACCATATAAGGATTTTAACAATGCGTTTCCAGCCGGGGGGGGGGGGATCTGTTTTTCAGCAATCTGTTTTCAGCAAAATGTTTTAGCAATGTGTTTCAGCTTCTAATGTTATTTTCTCTACATCTTCGAAGTTTCCCATTCTATGTTACTTTTTATAAAGCTACATTAAATCTGTAATGCTGTTCAGAGCCCGACCTTGCCACTTACTTTTAAAAGTGGAGGAGGAGGAGCGAATTAAAAAGGTGGAAGTTTAATGTAAAATATTTTTAGAGGCTCCATATTGGGTTACAAGTTCTACAGACACATTAGTGTCTATATATGTGGATTACTTGGGTCCCAATGTTTAAATTAGGAGACCTGATAAAAAGGCAGTGGTTTGCTAACAAATGTTATTTATGTATCCCTATCAAGTTCCATGCTGCATCAAGCCAAAAAAAGCATTAAACATTTGCTATTATGTATAATAGTATTTTCCCTATGGGTAACTCTTAGATGAGTGTGTTTTAAACAACCTTTGATAAGTGAATGTACCTTAAAACCACTGTGTACCCTATCATAGACTCTTTTTGCTGTATGTTTTGCTTGTAAAATGTATAAATACAAGTTAAAAAAAATGTGATGGGGACACATGATTTCAGAATGTAGGGTGACATGCAGTTTTGGAATGTGCCAGGTATGCACATTTTTTGAATGTGATGGGTTCCATAACTGTGGAGTATGACAAGGGAATACATTTTCAGAATGTGACTGGAATGCACAATTTTGGAATGTGGTGAGGACATGCTATTTCAGAATGTGGCAGGGTTGCTCAGTTTTGGAATGTGGGTGGGATGCAAATTTTGGAATATGAGAGATGCACATTTGTAGAATGTGACATAGATGGGTAATTTTGGAATGTGGCAGTAACACACAATTTTGGAATGTGGGGGGGAGGTACAATTTCAGAATGTTACTGGGTCACACAGTTGTAGAATGTGGTACAAGGGCCACTTCAAACCAAATAGAGTTATGGTGACCAGATCCTAGTGGCTCCTGTACTTACAAACATCTTACCACCTCTAAGATGGTGAGCACCATATTGAGAACAGCAGTCTGCCTGGCGGGTTCATTAACCAGCTGCACCAGCAGACAGTCCTGGAATGTATCCAGCAGGGTGTGACATCTGGTGCTCTTGGCAGCTGGAATGTCCCAATCAATATCCAGCAGGTTCTGATCACCCACAACCACTGCCTCCAGCTTTGTCACTTCCTAGTTCTTCTTAAAACTCCTAATCCCTCTTTTCCCCTCATCCTGGTGATCTATAGATCACCTCAAGTGTAGTTTCTTGCCTGAGGCTGCTGTGAACTGCACCCGCATCGACTCTGTCTCCCCATTACTTCCCCTGATATAGCCATCTTCCACAACTTCAGTGCCTTCCCTGACATATAGGGTTATGCCCCCACTTACCATTTCCTCTATTCTTCCTAAACATTGTATAACCAGTGAATGTCAGGTCCCAGTAATTATTTTGAGGCCCAGGTTTCTGTGATGGCTACAAGGTCCATCTCAGTGTCTGCCATTTGTCCCAGAGCTCACTGATTTTATTTCCTAGATTCCTGGAATTAAGGCAGACCTCCTTCCATCTGAATCCTGATCCCCTTTTGCTTTTTGCTTGTTTTTCTCATGTATTCTTACCTAGTCTCCTTAACTTCTTGTTTTTAATGTTGACTGCAGGCTTTGAGAGCCCTCCTTTCTTGGTTCCTTCTCCTAAGACAGTTTGAATTGCAACCTTATTTTTTTCCCACTGTGCTGCTACAAGTCCCCATATTAGGGGGTACTAGGTATGTTCCTTTTCCTCTCTCCTATTACCATGGTTCCACCAACTTCAGTATCCCCTGCAGTCAGTGTAACTGTCTAATGACGGTGTCAAACATCTACCCCAGAGCAATGACTCCCTCTCTTGTCAAGTGAAGACTGTCCCAAAGCCCTCCAGTCTCTCACAAAGAGGTACCCCATCACCTGTCACCATCCCTTTCAACACCAATTAAACTCCTTGATCTCAAACCCTCATTATTCTATCTTCCCCCCTCCTTACTCAACACAGGGAGGACCTCAGAAAAGACTAGGGAGTCTGAGTGGGCCTTCAATCTGTCACACAGTCTGTGAAAGTTCTGCTTTAACTTCTCCATAGGCTGGTTCACCAGATCACTGGTATATAAGCATACCAGCACACCCAGCCCCCCCCCATCCTCCTTAGCCTGTCTATAGCCCAGATGGCTGATATACCAGGAAGGAACCTGATCATTGGCTGTCTTGATGGTGTGGAGCTGATCAACCTACTTGTGGCAATCCCTGCCTCTTTTCCCCACCCCTCCCCCTCCCCATTCTCTATCCTCTGGAGCAGTGGACCTCTGGGAAAGTACTGATGTGGGGCATGGGCCCACCAGCTGAGCTGGTGACACAACTGAGATATCTCTTCTCTTGCTGCTACCAGCTGAGCATGTAGCTCCATAAAATATCTGCAGATGGAGCAGTGACCCCTTCTCCTGAGCATAACCTTGGAGAAGAGCACTCCACACTCACAACTGACTAGCTTCCCACTGTACCTCATCTCCATTCTGAATCTGTGATAACCTAGACCACTGATAACAACCTGTATTTCCTTAACTGCTATTCAAACAATTTAAAGTACATGCAGTATGACAAGGACATTAATGTAAAGAAATACGGTAACCATTGTCTTGTCGGGGAACCCAAAATATTTTGTAAAACATAAATATAATATGGCATAGCCATCATTTTTAAGGTATCGCTCCTTCCCCACAGTGAAAGGGAAAGGTTCTGCCAATTACTCAGTAAATTTGAGATTTTAATTTTTGCATTATTAAAATTAAGTTCAACACTTCTATTCATGTCTGGGGATAAATAAATACCCAAGTATTAATTGAATTTTGTATGGAAAAGTCACTAGTTAATTTACTGTATTCCTGATTTTTATGTTTGGATAATTTTAATATCACTGATTTGTTCCTATTTAATTTATAACCTGAAATGAGAGAATAATCATTAATAACTTGTAAGAATGCTTCCAGAGAAGCATTCAAATTTTTATTATTATCAAAATATCATCCTCAAATACACTAAGTTTTAAATATTCCTGGTCTAATTTAATCCATTCTATTATAGGATTATTTCTAATTACATGTAAGCAAGGTTCCAATTCCAATATAAAAATGTTTGGAGATAAGGGACAACCTTGTCTAACACCATTAAGCATATGGAAATCTTTTGTTAAATGTCTATTAACTTGAAATTTAGCAGTTGTAGATCTGTACAATTGTTTTATTAAGAGTATTATTTCTTTAGGGAACTTAAGGGCTTCTAAAGCATAGAAAATATAATTTTGGTTTATTAGATCAAATGCTTTACTGGCATCGACATCAATAGCATAATAAGTATCTTTTTTATAGAAAGGAATTGTATTTATTAATTGAATAACTGCTTGAATTTTTTTTATTTGCTTGAGAAATGGTTCTCCCTTTACAAAGCCATATTGGTTTTTATGAATAATGGAAGATGCATATGGTTGAATTAAATTATTTATTAATTTTGCTATAAGCTTGTAATCGGAGTTTAAGATGGAAATGGGTCTATTACTACCCAGGGAGTCTGAAGCTTTATTTTCTTTTAATATTAATATCACTTTAGCTAGATTCATTGACTCCGGTAATGTATTTTTAGAATCTAATAGCTCTTCAGCCATCCTACTAATCCAAAGCACTAATTCTTCTCCGAAGGCCTGATAAAACTCATTAGACAGTCCATCTAAGCCAGGAGATTTATTTCTTGGTAATGATTTTATAGTTTGAACAATATCTGCTAATAATAATAATAATAATACATTTATTTATATGGTGCCTTATCAATTGCCAAGGCACCTAACAGTGTAAAACAATTACATCAATATAAAACAATTACATCATTCACAAAATACTTAGATAAAACATTAATTCAATTAAAATATATCATCAAAGCAATAGATCAAATGAAAGCAGAATATTCAATTAGGTAAGAAAGTTTGGTGCAACAAAAAAGGTTTTAAGCCCCGTTTAAATCCCTCCACAGCCGTTCACTCATGTAACTGATGGGGTAGAGAATTCCAGAGGGTGGGAGCTCTGCATATGCAAAAGCTTGTGCACCAGATGATTTCAGATTCACCCTTGGAATCTCTAACAGCCCCTCATCAGCCGAGCGGAGTGATCTACTGGGCAGTAGGGAACTAGGAGCTCTTTCAGATAGTCTGGGCCCTGTCTGTGTAAGGCTTTAAAGGTCAATAAACTGACCTTAAATGCGATCCACCACTGTACAGCAGCCAGTGCAGATTGCGCAGCACTGGTGTAATATGACACGATCAAGTATATCCCATCAGAAGTCGGGCTGCAGCATTCTGTACCAGCTGCAGGCCACATAATTCAACCCCAGAAAGCCCCAAGTAAGGGGAGTTGCAGTAATCTAAGCATGAGGACACAAAGGCGTGGACCAGAGTAGTAAGGTCACCTGACGGAACAAGGTGCCTAATCCTGGCGATATTCCTAAGATGGTAAAAGGATGTTTTGACTACAGCAGACACCAGAGAGTGCAGGGCCAATCCAGCATCAAAAACTACCCCCAGGCTATGCACCCATTCAGAGGCTGGGAGTGCAACACCACCGAGAAAAATTCCAGAAGGCACACCGATACCCAGCCCCCCCATCTGACATACCTGGGTCCAGAAGCAATACCTCAGCTTTCTCCATGTTAAACTTCAGCCAGCTATTATCCATCCACTCCTGGATTTCTTGCAGACAGTTTTTAAAAACCGAGACAGCTCCATCCTGATTGGGTTCAAAAGAAAGATAGAACTGGGTATCATCTGCATAACAGTGAAACCTCAGCTCATATCTTCTTACAATGTCTCCGAGGGATAGCATATACACTGCAAACAACATGGGTGACAGTATAGAGCCCTGAGGAACCCCACATGACAGAGTAGTAGGGCCTGAGGAATAAATCTCAGACACAACTCTCTGTGTTCTTCCAGTAAGAAAAGATGTAAAGCATGTGAGGACTGTTCCCGACAGTCCACAGATGTGTCTCAGATGCCCCAACAACACCACATGGTCCATGGTGTCAAAAGCTAAAGAGAGCTCTAGAAGGACCAAGATAGAGCAGTTCTTCCGATCTCTCGCCATCAGGAGATCATTGAGCACTCAAACCAGCACTGTTTCGGTACTGTGTTTTTTACAAAAACCAGACTGGAGGGGTTCATAGATGTCATGGATGGTCAAAGGGTTTTCTAATTGAGCCACCACCACTTTGTCAATCACCTTCCCTCTAAAGGGAAGGTTAGAGATAGGTCTGTAGTTTGTGAGACAATCAGGGTCCAAGGTAGCTTTCTTCAAGAGTGGTGTCACAACCGTCTCTTTCAAGGGGCCAGGGAACTCACCCAATTCCAGGGAGCACCTGACTATCTGCACTAGGACTGGACCAATAGCATCAATACAACCCAGAATTAGGGAAGTTGATCCAGGGTCCAAACTACAGCATGTGGGGCACATGTTTTGGATAATCCGCATGACATCGATGAACTCCAATCGACTGAAGGTACTCCAGGAGGGTCGAGGTATAGTGACCTCATACTGATCAAAAGCCTCTCCCCTAGAGTGTGCTGGCTGAAGTACTGACCTGATGAGATTAATGAGACTGGAGAAAAAAAAACCTGAATCATAGGGAGATTAACTTTATAAAAAATGCTAATACTAATTTTGAGTTGGGAATAAAGTTGTTTTGATAAATTGTTTTATAGTGATTACATATTATTTCTGCTATATCTTCATCAGATAATTTTATATTACCTAAGGGATCCTTCATGGATGTTTTTGTTTTTCCTTCCTTAGTAAGTTAGAGAGTACGTTCTCTGATTTATCAGTATTATAGTACCTGGTCTTCTTTATGGCATAATATAACTTTTTATTTTCTTGCTGTATTAAATCAAGTTTTTTTGCTTCATATAAATACCAGTCCTTTTTATATCTTTGATAATCCAAAATAATAAGTTCATCCAACTCTTTAAGTTTTTTATCCACCTCCCTTTCATTTTTTTCCCAAGTTGATTTAATTTAATTTGATAAGATGTTTTTATTGTCCTTAGATATGCCTTAAAAGCATCCCATAACTTAAGAATTGTTGTTTGACCTGTATAATTATAGAATCAGTATTAATTTACTGAATTTTTAATTAGATCCCCAAATTCCATATCTTTCGAGAGGTCTTTATTAAATTATCAATTTGGGGCCAGATATTTAAAACTTTGCCCTGGGGCTAAATTAACACTGCCCAGTGGGCAAACTTAGCCCGGAGCACAAAGCAAACTATATTCAAAAGGAATAGCCCAGGGCAAACAGCTTCTGAATATAGCATGGGAATGGGCTGGGAGTGCAGGGAAAACTTAGCCCTGGAATAAGACAGCTCTGAATATAGCAACCAGGAAGTGCAAACCACAACAGCAATACAGTGCACAGTGATGTGAAGGTAGGTAGAGGTGAACTATGTGGCCAACGTGTGTGCCAGCAAATGTGTGGACCCAGTACAGCTGCAGGCAGCAGCGCATGTGAAAGTACAGTGTTCAAAACTGTATAATATTCCCTGAACTGTCTGCACAGTGCAAACATGTTTGCTAGGTGCTCAATTTGCCATATTCAAAAGTGACATGCAAATGAGCCTATTTAGGTAGTCTCTGGGGAAACATCCAGATTAGCATCTCATTATACCCTGATTTGCATGCAGTTTGCACCGGGCTAACGGTTTAGCCCAGTGCTAAACCAGCACAAACGTGTTAGCACTGCGCAAACAGTTCAGGGAATATTATACAGTTTTGAACACTGTACTTTCACATGTGCTGCTCCCTGCAGCTGTACTGGGACAACACAGCATAGGCACAGATGGTGGTGGTGCTGCATGCAGCTGTCACACTGTAAGTCATGCTACAGTACACAGCAGACACAACAGTAGCAAGGGGGCCAGTAATGTGTGGACACAGAACTGCCTATGGTGTGTAGGGCAGTGCTGATGACTGCACTATACACAGTGACAGGCCCAACATGCAGGCATTTACTGACAGTGGACTTTACTGTTATGCTGGTGTGTGATCCACAGGTGCTGCGCCTCTGGCATGGGATGCTCACAGTGACATACATGTCCGACTTTGTGTGCTGTGGCAGTTGTACAGCTGTGCGGTATGTGGCCAGGGGGGCACATATTATCAGAAAGGCACACTGGTGTTGGGGTATTCCCAATACTGGCCCATGTGCACTGCATGATGTGTTCCAGCCTTGTGATCACACCTGGTCTGTGGCATAGCCTGGCCACCTATACACTCTCCCCTCAACATCCTCCATGCCCACAGTGCTGCATGTGTATGCTGGCATCTGTTGGTGTCCACAGAAGAGTGGTCTGCAGGTGTCTGCTGTATGGCCACACTGTCATGCTGTCCACTGGCAGCAGGGTCTCCACTTACTGCCTGGCATGGCTGGGACCAGTGGCAGATGATGGCATCATTGTGATGCCATCAGTCAGCAGCATGTTTCCTCTTTGTCTGGCTT
This sequence comes from Neoceratodus forsteri, assembly GCA_016271365.2. Lineage (NCBI taxonomy): Eukaryota > Metazoa > Chordata > Ceratodontiformes > Ceratodontidae > Neoceratodus > Neoceratodus forsteri. The sequence continues at coordinate 138,638,112 of JADMNL010000023.1, forward strand.
TGTCTATGTGTCATATTTATCTGTTAGGGTCACGCAAAGCCATGCAAAAGCCACACAAACACCACACAAAGCCATAATGTCACGCAAAGCTGATTGCCCAGGGTTAAGACTACCTTTTCCTGGGCAGTAATGCGCACCACACTAAGTGTCGTGCTAAGTCACAAAAATCACTTTGCGCGGTGCTAGTCGCTGAATATAGCATTGTGCCTGTATTCATGTACACACCCACTCAGTTTACCTCTTGCATACATTATGATTTTGCCCAGTGCTACTGCAGTTTGCATGCACTATTTGGCCTTTTGAATATAGCAAACCCGTGCTAATTCTGCGCTAAATCTGAGCAAACTGTTTTTGCCCATCGCAAAGTTTTGAATATCTGGCCCTCGGAGTTCTATTGCTGTATTTGTTTTCAATTAAAATTTCCATAGAAATTAGTGCATGATCAGAAATAAAAACAGAGTCTATTCTGGCTGCTATAGTATTAGAAACTACATTTTTTGATACCAGGAAAAAATCTATTCTAGAAAAAGTTTTATTCTTTTAGTCAAAATGGGTAAATTTAAACTCTTGTGGGTGAATCGATCGTCATATATCCACTAATTGTTCTTGAATATAGAAAGACAGCAATTTATTAGAAACTGCAACATTCCCTCTTGAAGGAGACGTTGATTTATCAAGGAATATTCAAACCATTAAAGTGCCCTACCAAGACAATGCCCGAAGCTTGTAAATGTAATCCCTTTGATAGTTTTGCTAAAAAGATGGCATAATGATCAAATGGAGCATATAATGACCCTAAGACAATTAACGTTATTATTGATTTGAATCTTTAACATTATTATTCTGCCTTCATGATCACTAACTTGATCAATTAAGTCAAACAATACAGTTTTCCTAATCAGAATTGCAACCCCTCTGCTCTTTTTAGTACCAGAACTAAAGAATACATGAGGGATCCATTTCCTTTTAAATTTAACTATTTCTTGATGAGTTTCTTGATTAAACATAATTTGAGCCTCATTTTTTTTTAAATAAGTTAACAATCTAGCCCTCTTTATAGGAGAAGTCACTCCATTGACATTCAGGGAAACCATTTTAATAGTATCCTTAAGATGCATAATTTTTTATTTTTTATTTTATACTCCAAGAGCAAAAAGGGAAGTCCATGAACCTAATATTAAGAAATAAGACACGATTGACTATTACCATAATTACTAATAAAAGATGGTCCATCTCTGTTAAATAGTATTCCATATAACAATTTATCCCCCCAAATCTGAAAAAGAACCTAGTTCCATCGACAGCAATGTCCCACCCCTTGTCACAAACATTAACCATCTACCACTAAGAGCCTGCAAAACAGATTATTAATAATATTTGAGATACTATGAACCTGGTAAACCATGATGGAAAAAAAATATTGTGTTATTTGTGAGAACATCCCAAAATCATGAGAAACGCAGCTTCAATCCCCCTCCCCCCCGCATCAGGCTACCATGCCACTTCAAACCATAAAGATTAATCGAAAATTTAGGTAGTTTGGTTTTTAAATCCTTGATCGCATCTTCTACAGAGTCATAGATTTATCGAATGCCATTAATTGCTACTTTTAGCTTCACTGGAAAAAACATTGTGGTTTTGACTCCTTGTAACCATAGTTTGTTTCTCACCCAATCAAATGTTTTTCTAGCTTGAACAAGTTCAAATGGAAGATCATTGTAGATTGATGCTGAGGCTCCCAACACATTTAATCTATTTTTTATATACAGCTGCCATTAATGTTTCTTTGTCTTTTGACTTAATAAATTGTATTATAATTGGTCTAGGTGAAGCAGACTCATCAGGTTTCTGGCACAGACCTCTATGTATACGATCAAAATCAAATGTTAAATTACTCAGATCAGTTTCAAGATAGGCAGCTGCTTTTTTATTGAATGATTCAGATAATGATTTATCATTGTTCCATGCCTCAGGAACACCAATTAACTTTATATTTTTCCTCTGTGCTCGAGTCTCATAATCCAATAGTTTTTCTTTTATATCAACATTTGCTTTTTCCAAATCGAGAATTCTGCCCATGGTTGGCGAATTTTCACTTTGTATATATTCAAGCATTGTTTTTATTTTAACCAGTTCTTGTTTCAGTTCTGCATTTCCTTTTATCAGGTTTTGGGTCTCAATAAAAAATTTTTCCAAGTTACCCTGTTGTGAAAGTAAAAGGGTCATTTGCTGTGTTAACTGATTCATTTGCTGAAATAAAGTTTTGGCCCATTTTGGTGGCTCATCAGACTTTTCCTCCCCAGTATTATCACTTGAGGCTATACTTTCTAAATCATTTTCTTTAAGATATTTTTGTTCAGAGTCGGGCCCATTACCCTCTACTGAATACTTCTGCAGCTCTCCTTGAATATCTGGACTTTCATGCATAACAACAGCAGTATTAAGGTCATTTGTTTGACAGTTTAAAATTTTAATGGCACTTTCAGGAGAACAATAAGAGCTGAAATTTCTTACCCCAGAAGCTGTTTGAGGATTGCCATGAATTTGTTCTGCTTTCTCCTTCTCCTCACCTATTTTTGAGGCTCTACCATTCGCTTCATCTGGAATTTCATCTTCCAATGGAAATGTCACATTTTTTTGCAAGGCTCCATCAGGTTGGTGTATGTTTAGGGGTTCCCTATTAGATGGTCCCAGGCTTACTGAATCTTGAGGTATTCCAGCACCCTCGTCCTGTATTTTAAACTGGACCTCGTCGGGTACATTCTCATTCAACTCATTCAGTACCTCAATGACAGTTTTTAAAACTGCCACCTTACTTTGCAAAAAGCATGGAAAAAGACCCGGTCTCATCAGATCTTTAAATAAAGGGGCTGGCGTCTCAGGACCCCATTTGGAGTTTTTCAATTTTGCCACTGAAGTATTTGATTTTCTGGTTGCCGAAAATGAGCAGGTAGGTTTACCTGATTTAAATTTCACATTGGCCACTGAAAACTTCACCTTTTTCCAGGGCATCATAATTCCAAAATCTAGGACCAGTTTAGCGTTCTTTTTTTTTAAGCTCATCCTCTGAAGTTTCTGAGGAGGAATTTAAGTTCATACCATGTCTTCCTCATAAAACAATCTGAGAGCCTAATGTGGGAGTCCTGGAGGAGATCTGCAGCATATCTCACTCACGTGTTATCACTCTGTCTGCCATGATGCTCCTCCTCCTACGTGGGTGGTTCCCATTAGAACTCTTGTGCAAAAAAACAGTTATTCATCTGCATAAAAATATCTGTCTGGACCTCAAACTATTTTTTTTGTATGAAAAATTCTTGGGTCATATGTAATATGAGACCAAAGAAATCTTCATTCGCATATCAAAATCGCTACCCCGCCCCAAAACAGTTTTTTTTTCAGTTTGCACAAAAAAGTCTTGAGTTGCACTGAAATGTGTAACCAAAGATTTAATCCAGCTGAAAAACAAGTATTTTTGGTGTGACTTAAAAATTCTTAGATTCCACATAAAAACCTCTAACCATTCAAAAAAGAAGAATTTTAAATTTGAATTATAAAAAATTCTTGGGTCACTTAAATGTGCAACCAAAGAATTAATCCAGACAAAAAGCAAGCATGTTTGGTGTGCCAAAAAAAAATCTTCAGTCTCACCTAAATGTGTGATTCAAGAATTAGTGGCTTGCTACACAAGAATTGTTTGTCTTGCTAGACTGACAGCCAAATACCTTAACAAATTCCCGGAAAGGTATCTCTGTCTTGTGTTCTGAAAAACAAACACCCAAATCAAATTTAACAGGTCCTGATTAGCAAGCTTCTTGTGTTTGTTTTTTTGCTTGAAATAACTCATTTTTATGAATTTTCACCTATTTTCCCGGGCAACAAAAACAAAACAAAACAAGATAATGGCCGTCATGACATAATCATTTTTCTCGTAACCCAAAAACACAATTAATCCTGACCTAAAAACACTCACAAAAAAGAATTTTAGGGTGGTATCTGAGGGTTACCTTAAAAACCCTACTGAGCATGCTCAGAAGCCAAATCTAAACCTTATAACTCTAGAACTGATTTATATTTTTTCAGGAAACCTTTGAAAGGCACACCCTTTGGAAGATCCTCTTCTTCTCTGAATGTTCTTTAACAAAATTCCATACCATCTTGGCTGTAGGCGATAACATTAGCCAAAAAAATGTATTTTTGTGTCTTTTTTTATATTTCTGGGTCTCAAAATCCAGTTAAGTGACTGTCAGAAGCATCCTGCATCTCAAGAACTTGCCTTCTGGACCATGCATGCCAAATTCCATGCATTTTTTTTCCAAATGCTGGCAAAGAACTTAAGGTGTAAAGATTTGGGTTTAACACTGAACACTTCGCTCAACCATAAGTATACCTGCACTACCACAGAAGCATAATATACTGTAGAAGAGGTTATATTTGATGAAAAATAAATTCTAACTATATTTGCTTAAGTGATAATTGCGAAAAAATAAAATGGCACTAACTAGCCAAAATTGCATATTTTCAATGGGCATAAATTAGGAGCTAACTGCAGAGCATGGAATTAAATCTGCACAATTGTAGCTGATTAGCACCATGTGCTAACTATAACTTATGTGAGAATAAACAGTATATATATATATATATATATATATATATATATTAACTGCATTAATGCAGCAGTCAGGGTTAAAGTGATAAAGTTAGGGAAATGTGGTGTTGGGGTTTTCAACCCTAACATCCCATTCCCCACCCTGCACAGATCCACAGTGGGGGGAAGGGGGCCATCTTGGACCCATGAACCCTAATGCTCACCCCATTCCATTAAAAAATAAGGTGACAGTTACAACATAGGATAATGGGGGTGATCATTAGGGTTCATGGGCCCAAGACAGCCCCTTCCTCCACCGGCTGTGGGTCTGTGCAGGTTGGGCAATAGGGTGTTAATGTTGAAAACCCTAATGCCTCATTTCCCTACTTTTGTCACTTTAACCCTAATTGATGCATTAACACAGTTTTTTGCAATTCATTTCCTTACTTTTTGAGATAGTATAATAATATCTTTATTTTACTGTGGGAGTGCATGGTCCTTTGGACCCTGAGCTCTAATCCCCCCGTAGATGTGCATATGTAGGTAGATATAGAAGAGCAGGGCCCTCTGGGCCCTGCGCTTCCATGTGTCAAACGACAGTGACTAAATTGTCAGCATAGTCATCTTATTACCTCATCTCATGTACCCTGTTACAAAGAAATTGTGAAATGCAAGGCAAACATAATTATTGCGCAACTGCAACACCATTCTGTGCCACAGGTGCAAAAACACATTTTGTGCAGGATGTGAAAAATGACAGCTGTACTGTTAATGAGGTAGTGTGAAAAAATTACTATGCTGAAAATTTGGCAGCAAAATATTGAAAAGTACCAAAGTTATGCTAATGCATAAAATAAAGTCAACAGACCACCATAACAAAGGCATTTTTTGGAATTTTTTTCACCAAATTTTTATCATGGCCTTTTTGGGACCCCCACCTCATGAACACTGGCACTGTCATTTTGTTACTCAGTCCCCAAAGGTGATTTTATGCAGCGAACACGCCATTTTGTGCCACAAGTGTGAAAACATGTTTTGGGCATGATGTGAAAAATTATAGCTGTACTGTTCATGAGGGTGTGTGTGAAAAAATGGCTATGTTGAAAATTTGGCTGTAAAATATTGAAAAGTACCAGTGTTATGAGCATGTGTAGGAAACATTCAACAGGCACACATAACTAGGGCATTTTTTGGTATTTGTGCACCAAATTTTCAACATGGGCTTTTTGGAATACCACCTCATGAACATTTGCACTGTCATTTCATTAATTGGTCCTGAAAGGTGATTTCATACAGTGACTGCAAAATCATCTTCTGGGTCTGATTAATGAGATGGCAGTGACAGTGTTCATGAGATAGTGTCCCAAAAATGCTGTGTTGAAGATTTGGTGTAAACATTCCAAAAAATGGCAAAGTTATGAACCTAAGTTCAAAATGCCATTGACAGGTATTTATATGGCACTTACCTTGATTCTTCAGTTTGCAGTTCAACTTTGAAGAGTGCAGATGTGTCTCAGTCCACAGAAGATGACAGCCCTCAACCTCTGATGGTAAGTATAGAGTAAGGAGAGCTGGGGTGGTGGGTGCTCAGTGGGAGGGTCGGGATGGGGGAGGGGCAGTGGGGATGATGAGGGTCCGTTTTCTTTTTTACAGGTAAAAATAAAAAAATTAAAAAAGATGTTGGGGGACTGTTTTCTATTTTTCAGGTGTACATAAATACAATAAAGATTTCAAGTCACTGGAGGTGGGCTCCTCAGTGTCCCACACTGCTGGGGGGTTAAATGCCAACATGGGGATCGGGCACCTGATGTCAGTACATTAATCAAGCAATGGGCTGCAGAGGTGGGGAGTCATCTGACACCAGGGGTGGGCATCCTGGTGTCAGAATATAGAAATTAAATATAAAAGCAGGTTAGGGAAAGAGATTGGAGGGTGGGGGGCCACTAGACACCAAGAAATTGGGACAGTGATCACGGAGCGAAGGGTTCCACTAGACACTAGGGAAAACTGGTGCTGTTTAACTACAGCTTAAGGCTCCTCTCATTATGATGGGCACCCAAGATTTTGGGTGCCCACAAAAGGTATTTCTGGTTATTATTTTAACACATAAAGGTCAGAATTTAGCTAAATGGGGCCCATTTAGTTAGGTTCTGGTGTTTTTTTTTTTAAATGATAACAGGTTTATATATTTTTCATGTTTTTCAGTCAGTGGGAGAAAAAAACAAGATGGCAGCTCGCAGAAAAGGATTTTTTCCTCATGAAAAAGGATTTCAGGTCTCATGAAAAAGAAACGCTCTTGCAAGACTCACTCCTTTTTCATAAGATAAAAAGCTTTGTTGCAAAAAAGACATCTATCCTGGAAATGGAATGTTCATAAATGTCCCTTTAGAATATAATGAGAACTTAAAAACTTAATAACTTTGCAACTGATTAATATTATTGCACCAAGGTTTCACTGTCTGTTCTGCTACCAAAGTTCTTTCTACCCTAAAAAATGAACACATAAATTCCACACCATTTGACCACAAGACAATGAGGAAAAAAACTGCAAAAAAAAAAAAAAGGTGTTTTTGTACTCAGAATCCACATCTCCGACTGGAATGAAACTTGCCACATCAAGAGATCTACCTCACATGACAGCACATACCAAATGTTGTACAAATCCATTAAAGTTATTAAAGTGCAAAATTTGAGGTTTAACATTAAACATACTACACACACACACACACACACAAACACACACACATATATACACACACACATACAGAATAGTCTTTGCAAAAAAGTTAGTTAATGCATCAGTTAGGGTGAATACCACATTGTACTATCTCTATGGAGGGATGGAACTGCAGGATCCTAAGGACCCTGCACTCTCACTGTGACATATGGACAGTGTTGTACTATCTTGATGGAGGGTTTGGACCCAGCACTCTTACCATGACATATGGATACTGTTGTACTATCTGGATGGAGGGATCGGAGTGCAGGGTCCTTTGAAGCCTGTGCTTCCACAGTAAAATGAGGATGCAATTATACTATCTGAAACAGAAAGGAAATTATTTGCAAAAAAGTCATTATTGCATCAGTTAGGGTGAATACCATAGTGACAAAGGCAGGGAAATGAGGTGTTAAGGTTTCCAACTCTAATGTCCCACCACCAGGGTTCCCACCCCTACCACCACACCCCCCATCCCCCACCCTCCATACACCAACAGGCATCAGGGTGTGCCATTGGGTCATCAGGCACAACTTTCACCTCATTTCATGTGTAAACAAGCTTATATGCTACAGTATAGGACAATGGGGTGAGAGTTAGGCTTGATGACCCAGTGGCACCATTTTTTGTGAAAACAATATGAAAATGTTTGGAAACGATCCCTGGCTTATGAAAATGTGATGCTTCCATTTCCACAAACAGTACTTCATTTTCAGAAAAGAATGCCCCATTTTCACAAGAAATGCCCATTTTCAAATGAAAATGCCCCATTTTTGAAACAAATGCCACATTTTTGAACAAAAATGTCCTATTTTCACAACAAAATGCTCCATTTTTGAACAAAAATACCCTATTTTCACAAACAAATGCCCTATTTTCAAACAAAAATACCCAATTTTTAACAAAATGCCCCATTTTTGAACACAAATGCCCCATTTGTGAAAATAATGCCCAATTTCCAAACAAAAATGCCCTATTTTGCAACAAAATCCCTATTTCTGAATAAAAATGCTCCATTTTGGCAAAAAAGCCCAATTTTCAAAAACATAGCCCAATTTTCAAACAAATATGCTCCATTTTTTGAACACAAATGCCCCATTTTCACAAAAATTGCTCAATTTTCAAACAAATATGTGCCATTTTCCAAAAAATGCCCAATTTTTGACAAAAATGGCCCATTTTTTAACAGAAATGCCCCATTTTCACAAAAAATCCCCATTTGCAAACAAAAATGCTCAATTTTCACAAAAAAGCCCAATTTTCAAACAAAAATACCCCATGTTTGCAAAACATGCCCAATGTTTGAACAAAAATTACTACTTTTTGAACAAAAAACAGTTTAAAAAAAATTCTATTTTTGTGCTGAACATTTAACTTTTCCCATAGAAAATAATGGGAAATTAAAATGTAATAACTTTTAAACAGATTAGTATTTTTTCACCAAACCTTCAAAAGGCACATCTGTGATTCAAATCCTTCCTACTCTGAAAATTTCAGAATGGCAAATAATTTCAAAAAATCCTGATTTTTCTGTTTTTTTTTAACATCTTATATCTCAGAAACCACTCAACAGATTCCCACCAAATTTGGCAGGTCAAGAAAACTACCCTAGAGATTATGCATGCCAAATTTCATGCAAATTCTTTGAATGGCTCCAAAGTTATTAGCCCTCCAAGTTCGAACTTTAACATAGAAGTGCACTTCACCTTAACTATACTGAAGCGGCTGCACAGTATAATATATATATATATATATATATATATATATATATATATATATATATATATCTACAGTATATATATATATATATATATATATATATATATATATATATATATATGTATATATATATATATACACACACACACACACACATATACATATTCATTGCAAAAAAATATTGTTAATGCATCAGTTAGGGTTGTTAGTAAAGCAACAAAAGTGGGGAAATATGGTGCTAGGGTTTCCAACCCTAACAACTCACCCCCACCCTGCAGACACCAACAGGCATTGAGGGGTGCCTTGGGGTTGTCAACTCTAAAACTCACCCCATTCCATAAGTAAATAAGCTGAGATGGTCACAGTATAGGAGAATGGGGTGAGTGTTAGGCCTGACAACCCCGATGTACACCCCAACGCCTGTTGGTCTGTGGAGGGTGGAGTGGTAGGGTTGTGTAGAGGATGGGGTGGGGTGTTAGGGTTTGAACCCTAACACCACATTTCCATACTTTTGTCACTTTAATATGAACACTAACTGATGCATTAACAATGTTTTTTTGCAATGAATTTCCTTACTTTTTGAGAAGTGTAATCTTACCCTCATTTGGTTGTGGGAGCACAGGGACTTTCTGGCCCTGTGCTCCCCTCAGTCCATAATGTGTTGTGGGAGCACAGGGACCTCTGGGCCCTGTGCTCCCATGGATGCATATAGTAATTATCCTTAATTTTCATGTTGAAGTTCAGGGCCCTTGGTATCTATATGTGGGAGCATGGGGCTCTACGGGCCCTGTGCTCCCATCTATCCATAACTGTAGACACATTGTAACTAATCCTCATTTCCCTGTGGGATTGCAGGGTCCTCAGGGCCCTGCTCTCCCACCTATCCATATGTGTTGAGTCATTGCAATTAACCCTTGTGATGCCAATGGTACAGTATCACAGTCACCATAGGGACGTTGATAAAAATTTCCACTGCAGTTGTAATCAAGGCCTGGCAACATGCATAACAGCTTACTTATAGGTGTACTAAGCTGTGTTTCACAAAACATCCATATCTTGAAGCATTTTTGAGATCTGGCCCCTGAAATATACCTGATCATCACAATGTTATCCTATAGGAAATTTCTAAAGTTTTGAATGTTATAACTATTGAACCCATGTAAATGTTATCACCAAGCCAGCAAAAGGAATAGAAAGTAAATTCCTGTAAGCAATTGATAGTATAAGTGCTGAAAACTATGTACAGCAATCTACTAGGGACAACCAAGTATTGGACCTGGTTATAAGTAATATGGGAGAATTAATTGAAAAGTGCAATGTTAGAGAACCCTTGTTGGGAAGTGACCACAACATGGTGGAATTTACTATAAAGATGAGAGCTAAAGTCCAGGGCGGCACTACTAAATTAAAGAGGTATGACTTAGCAGATAATAATTAATTAAAGACACTAGCTAAATAATGGAAGTGGGCTGAGATATTTGAAGGACTTGGGGTCACCCAGATGTGGGATGTGCTGAAAACTGTCCTCTATGACTTGGCAGATAATAATGTCCTGACCAAAATCAAGTATAATCAGAAGGGTAGGATACCAATGTGGTTTAATCCCAAAATAAGTAAGATGATAAACACCAAAAATAGATCTTATAAGAAAGCTAAGAGGGAAGGATCTTCCAGAAATAAGGAACTGTATAAACAAAGACTCAGGGCCCTGAAAAAATATATAAAAAAAGCTAAAAGTGACATGGAGTTGAAATTGGTTAATAGGGTTGCTAATAACAAAAAAGCTTTTTTAACTATATTGGAAGTCTTAAAAACAATAATAATATTGTAGGGCCTCTCACACAGAGCAATAAGACAGTTTCAAACTGTCAGGCTATGGCCAAACAGTTTAATAGCTATTTTGCAAGTGTTTATCAGCCAAGTGACATAGGAAAATTTGACGGGGTAAAGGGCACAGTAAATAATTTAGTAATCACACCAACTATGGTAAGGAATAAACTGGAAAAACTAGATCCCACTAAGTCTGTAGGACCTGATGAATTGCACCTCAGGTTCCTAAGGGAATTAGCATATGTACTTTGTGATCCCATACATTCTATATTGGTTAAATCTTTAGATGAAGGTGTTCTACCAGAAGACTGGCTATCGGCCAATGTTGTGCCAATCTATAACAAGCATTTGTCAATGCCGAATGTTTGCTTGCTGGCATTGGCATTGGTAGTGTAGAAGTTACAGAGCTGTATAATAGAAATGGCAGTGAAGTATTGAACTGAAACCAACCCCACCACCACCCTGCAGAGAGTGACAGGCATTAGGGGTGTGCCTTTGGGTCGTCAGGCATAACGGCCATGCCATTTCACCACACCCTACCCTGCAGACACTGACCAGTGTCACGGTGTGCCTTGGGGTCTTTGACCCTTATGCGCACCCCATTCCATCAGGAAATACAGTGAGATGGGTGCGGTATAGGAGAATGGGGTGAACTTTGGGGCTGAAGAGTCCAAGGCATACCTCGATGCCTCTCACTGGCTGCAGGATGTGGAATGGTATGAGCATTACAGGCAAGAATCCCAAGTCACATCCCTGATGTCTGTCATCTCTCAGGGTGGGGCATTAGGGTTGGAAACCCTAACACCTCAGGCATTCATTGGTATTTTCACCCAAATTTTCAACATGGTTTTTGTGACCTCCACCTCATGAACAGTGGCAATATCAGTTTGTTAGCTGAAAGCTGCTTATGCACAGCGACTACGGCATTTAGCACCATAGGTGCAAAAAACACATTCCGAACAGGATGTGAAAAATGACAGCTGTACTGTTCATAAGGAAGTGTGGAAAAATGCCACTGGTGAAAATCTGGACTGAAAATATTACAAAGTCATGAACTTACGAGGGTGCGTGGAAACTACACAATGCTCACTCATAACACAGTCATTTTATGGACTTTTGTCACCAAATTTTCAACATAGCCATTTTAAGACCTCTGCTTAAGAACAGCGTAACTGTGATTTCCTTAATCTGTCCCAAACATTGCTTTCGCACACCGACTGCACCATTGTGCACTACATGTGCAGAAACACATTTGGGATGACATGTGAAAAATGGCAGCTGTACTGTTCAAAAGGAAGTGTAATAAAATGGCAATGTTGAAAATCTGGAGTGAAAATATTGAAAATTCGCAAACTTACGAGCGTGTGTAGGAACTGTGCAACGCATGCTTGTAAAACAGACATTTTTAGGAATGTTTTCACCAAATTTTCAACTTAGCCATTTTAAGACCTCTGCTCATTAACAGTGTCACTGTGATTTTCTTAATGTGTCCCATACATTGATTTCGCACCGACTGTGCCATTGTGTGCTACATGGCAGAAACACGTTTTGGGCAAGATGTGAAAAATGACAGCTGTACTGCTCATAAGGAGGTGTGGTAAAATGGCAATGTTGAAAATCTGGAGTGAAAATATTGAAAATTCGCAAACTTACAAGCATGCGTAGGAACTGCGCAACGCACGCTCGTAAAACAGTCATTTTTAGGAATTTTTCCACCAAATTTTCAACATAGGCTTTTTGAGAGCCCACCTTATGAACAGTGGCAGTGTCATTTCATTACTCAGTCCTGAAAGGTGATTTCGTGCAGTGACTGTGAAATCACCCTTCGGGCCTGTTGAACACCATGACAGTGAGATCATTCATGAGAAGGGGTCCCAAAAACTCCATGTTGAAAATTTGGTGCAAAAATTCCAAAAAATGCCTGAGATATGCAGCAAAGTTGAAAAAACCCTATTCATTACATTATACAGCTTACCGGCATTTCCTCAGTTTGCGGTCGGCTTTGAAGAGTGCAGACGTGTTCCCGGTCCACCGAAGATCATCGCGCCAGAGTCCAGAGGTAAGAATGGGGTGAGGGGGGTGTGGGGAGGCAGGGTGAGCAGTGGGTGGGTGCGGTTGTGGGAGGCAGGGAGAAGATCCAAGGGACAGTTTTTGATTTGCAGGTTTTTTTCTTTAGGTGACGATGTGGGATGTTTGCCATGCTGGGGTGGGCTCCCAGCATGGCACAGGCCGACTGGTGGGGGCAGGGGGACGTGGAGCCAATGGGGGATTGGGCACCCCCGTCGGCAGTAGCATATGTTGCCACGCTGGGGTGGGCTCCCAGCATGGCACCCTGTATCGAGGGGCAGTGGAGCCGACAGGGATTGGGCACCCCATCGGCTGTATATTATCAAGGGTGGGCACCCAGCTGGCATATAACTCTGTTGGGCGAGCACAGCTGATGGGATTGGGAACCCCATCAGCTACACAGTGAAGCATTGGGGCGAGCACGCAGCACGCCTGCCTCTGTGTGTGTGTGTGTGTGTGTGTGTGTGTGTGTGTGTGTAGGGGAGTGCGCATGAGGAGGTGATATCTGATCGCTGCTCACTGAAGCGTAGCTCCCCCTTTCAACTGTACTCCACTGCATTTTGAAGCTGTCATAGACAACTCCAGCAGGCATTGGAGAACTGTGGCCACGCCTGCAAACACACTGACTGAATTGGAAGAGGGCTGCCACACCTCTGAAAACTGATGATGGCACTATGTTTTTTGCACATGCGTGCAAGCAAACATAAAAAGGAGTCTAAAACAGTTCAAATTACAGGCCAATCAGCCTGATGTGTACTATAGGCAAGATATTAGAGGGATTTATAAAGGAAGCCATAGATGAACATATTAAACAACATGGCCATGGAGATATCTACCAGCATCAGTTTTCAATGGGAAGGTCATGCTTGACAAATTTGATGTACTCTTTTGACCCAGTCAGCAAAGCCATGGATAGGGATATACCAGTGGATATACTCTATCTCAACTTGAAGAAGGCCTACAACAGTGTTTCCCATTCTGAGCTGATTAAATCCCTAGAAGAAATAAATTTAGATAAGTGCCTTATATGGTGGATATGTGACTGGTTAATAAATAGGAAACAGTGAGTGATAGTCAAGGGTAATTTCTTTGGTTATATTCCTGTGACAAGTGGGGTTCCGCAGGGATCGGCACTCATACCCACCCTTTGTACCATCCTATGTGGCATCTATAACACGTAATAGTAAAGCCTGGATGGTGAAATTTGCTGATGATATTAAGATGGGTGCATTGGTCGTAATGGCATGGGATGCTAAAATATTCCAGGACAATATTAATGAATTGGGTATTACTGCAACAAGAAAAAAACTCAGATTTAATCTGAACAAATGGAAGATTATGCATCAGGGCAAAAAAAAAACATGAGATTCAGATACTGTATAGATGGGCATGTCTTACAGACAGTAGATGCTGAGAAGGACCTGGGTGTGCTAATTAGTAGTGATCTAAGTTTATCAAAACAGTGTATTGAGGCAACAAGGAAGAGATATGGTATACTGGCCTCTATAAGATGGAATATTGAGAGCCATAAAAGGGAGGTGGTGGTCCCATTTTATGTTTTGCTGGTTCACCTGCACTTTGAGTATTATAGTCAATTCTGGGCACCGCATCTGAAGAGGGATGTGAGGCGAGTTGAGGGCCTACAGAGGCAGGCGACAAGAATGGTGGATGATGTGCAGGGCATGCCCTATGAGGAGAGGCTAGAGGTGCTGGGGCTGTATTCATTGCAGTATAGAAGGTACAGGGGAGATATGTGTCTGGCCTATAGGGCAACACAGGATGCAGATCTTTGGGAATGTATGGGACTGAGTAAGAGACAAGTATTATTTAAGAACAGGGGTCATCAATATTAACTAAAAGGAGAGCATTACAATAAAAACCAGAGAGGGAATTGGTTTTCTCAGTGGGTGGTGACACAATGGAATGCCTTGCCACCACTTGTGGTGTCATGCAATAGTATGAACCAATTCAAGAAAACCTAGGATGACTATTGTAAGGACAGTTGTTTTCAATTTAACATATAGAGTGGTGCAGGTCTAGAATGGCTAATGCTGAATGACCAGTCCTTATCCTGTGAATCCTATGAAAGGCACTTCGGTGGGGCAAGACCTTTGTACCCTGAATATTTCAGCACATAAGAACAAACCATTTATTTGCTATGCCATGGCAAAGAAACAGGCATTTCTGCCAAAGTAGTGCTGCAGATTGCTACACTTGCAAATTCTGTGAAAGCTTTCATGAAACAGTGTCACAATTTGTGACACTACTGACATAGTTTCACAAAACAGTATCACTACCAACGGTCAAATTAAATACACATATTTCTGGCCATTACTTTTAAAATCTAGTGACAGGATTGTGTTCCTCGGGCCTGGATTAGGTAAACACAACTGTTGGTGTTTACCAAGGGCAGTATTTTTTGAATTACAATGTTTTTTCCTCATCATTAACTGAAAACAAGATGGCGGCAGTATGACACTACTGAATAAATTTGCTAAAGCAAAAAGTGCTGTTGAGAAAGCAGAAACTGCTTTCACATAGAACATCTAATTTTTCCTGTAGGATATAATGGGAAAATTTAAAGTTTAATAACTTTTGAACAGATTAATAATTTTTCACCAAATCTTCAAAATACACATCTGCAACCCAGACCCCATATACCCTAACAATTTCAGACCACATCACCAATCCATTTCAGAGATGCGGCACAGCAAAGGATTTGCACCTAAATGGTAATTTTCACATTTTGTGACACTCGGAATCTCTGAAACTGTGCATCCGACCTGAATGAAACTTGTAACATCAAAAGAGCTATGGTACTTGATGGCACATGAAAAATTGCGTGCTCATCAGTTATATGGTTGCAAAGTTATTAAAATGCAAAATTTTGGGTTTAACAGAGAAGTGACCATTGAACCCTAACTGTACTGGCACTACTGTGTAAAGTATTTTATATATATATATATATATATATATATATATATAGTTATATATATATATATATATATATATATATATATATATATATATATATATATATATATATATATATATATATATATATATATATATACACACACACATGCACACATACTCTGGTCATTTCCAGTACTATATATATTTTTATTATGTAACAAAATAGGTGAAAACAAATGTTTACAGGTTGACTAGGTCTGATTGTATAATATTTTAATTAGTGTAGGTATATATATATATATATATATATATAAGTCCCTATCCATGTATTAGATATAGATATATACAATACACTGATATATAAATACATATCTGGGTCTGCACTGGAAGATATATGAAGAGAGACTAAAGGAGCTTAATATGTATAGCCTCGAGGAAAGATGGTGGGGGGGGAGACATGATAGAAACTTTCAAGTACCTCAAGGGAATCAGCAAAGTCCAAGAGGGTAGCATCTTTCAAAAAAAAAAGAGGTGTGCAAGAACAAGGGGGCACAATTTGAAGATGGGGGCGGCTCAGAGGTAATGTAAGGAAGTATTTTTTCACAGAGAGGATTGTGGATGCATGGAATGGCCTTCCGGAGGAGGTTGTGGAGTCAAAAACAGTGGTTGAATTCAAGCATGCATGGGACAGTCATAAGGCAATTCTAGGGGGTGGGGGTAGAAAGAAGTAGGCTGCTGGTTAACTAGGATCTGCAGCTTATCCATTAGGTAGGGAAATGGGCAGACTGGGTGGGCCAAGCTGTCCTTATCTGCTGTCAAATTCTATGTTTCTATGTTTCTATATATTTAGGCACACTACAGTCAGCATGTTATAGCTGAGTTGATGTTTTTGTCAAAATGGTTTCTTTTTTTATAGCATATATCTTCCCTGTATTACCCTCTAGGACTGCTGAACTTTGTATGCAGAGTCGCAGTCCAATGGGTTCATTTTTGGTCAATTTGGATGAAAATTTGTTTGGTGGTTTAAAAGTTACTAATAAGTGAATGTACAGAAAAAGAATGTTTTTCTCTGATAGTGAAAACCTAGCCAGAATTAAATTATGAAACTTTTCTGATAGTGAAAACCTAGCCAGAATTAAATTATGAAACTTTCAGGTTTATTAAAGTTTGCTTTTAGTAAGTACCTTTCAGGGGGTTTAAAACAATATTTATTTTTTTTGAGTTATAAGGGTTTAAAGTTTTAAAATCTGAAGCATAAATGGGCCACATGAAAAATAGTTTAAAAATGTGACTTTTTTCAAGTTAAAGTTGGACATGAACACAAAGTTTGAAAGCTGAAAACAAAAATACTTAAATTTTGAAAACTTGCGTAGTATGTCAGAAGACAGTCTAATAAGGCATCTGTGCTAACTTCCACCCAAAAATTAAAGTTAGTATTTTGTTTAGAAAAAAAAAACTTCACAATTCTTTTGATAAAAGCATCAAGTCTGACTTTATTAAACTATGTGCATGCATAAAATGTAGCATGTGCCCTTAGTAACACACAATAAAAAAACTAAGAAAAAAAAATCCAGAACACAACCAATAAATAGAAGAGCACATCTTTTTTTAGTTACTTTGTCTTGTAATAATCATCATGAGAAATGCACATGATGCAACTCTTAAACCAAGAAAAACAGTCATGAGCACCACCAAGAAAGCAGTGCATGCATTTAGTTCTACAGTGAGTCATACCTAAGCAAAATATTTAAACTTGAATTATACAATGGCAAGAAAATGTCTTGTTCTCTGACTGGTCGGTGCCCACCTTCACCAGTGAAGTTAAGTGAGTATAACATTACTGTATGCAGGTCCAGCACCAATAAGACCACACACAAGTGAAAAAAAATTAATGCACCCCTACATTTTGAAACCATCATGAGTTTCTGTAATCACAAAGGCTGCCTCCACCAAGTCAAAACTGCCACTGGCACAAACCTCATTGTTTGTTTTAACTGCACAGCTGCTACCAGTGGCTTCACAAACTATGAACATGCATGCATTCCCCTTGCATTCCTCCATCTGCTCCACTGCAAGTGGCATTTATACTCTCTTTTCCTTTCCTATGCAGATAAAAACATATTTGTTTAATAAAACTGCTGCTGCAAGTGGCACCATTAACTTAACATCCCCCCTACTCTCTTCAGTACTGTCCCTGATCATTAGCCTGCTTGAACATCTTCACTCATGCTCACTTACTGACCAGCACCTTCACCAGTTCAAATACTGTACCAGGTTAAATGCAGTCATGAACTGGGAACCATAGAAATTGGGGGAGGGGACAACAAAGACAAAGACAAAGACAGAGAAAGAGAGAGAGAGATGGGAGCTTCTAGTTCTAGCTCTTTGGAGGGGAAAGCAGAAGACAGAGAGAGAGAGAGAGAGAGAGAAGGGGAGTGAGACAAACACAGAGGGAAACATGGAACACCACCTAGTGGCCAACAATAGTAACAAGGGACATATATTATAGTGGTGTGGTCCTTTCTCTGGTGCCAAGTGGCACTCTCCATCCTCTGATCACCATTCCCATATTTGTAAATAGTTTCCTGGGACCAGATATTCCAATGTTTCTGCCCGGTGCAACACCATCCCCATATTTATAAATGATTCCCTGGGGCCAGATATTCAAATTTTTCTGCCGGGCACAACATCATCCCCATATTTATAAATGGTTCCCTGTGGCCAGATATTCAAACATTTGTGCTGGGCACAAACCCTTTTGCCACAATTGCATTGGATCACCATATTCAGAAGTCCAAATAGTGCTGGCGCTAAAAAGATAGTGTATGCATGGGACCAAGTGAGGGGAAGGGACATGCATACAGGCGCAAGGGTATATTCAAATGATTGTACCACGCAACGGGCATTTGCGCAACATATAGAATTACCGGCAATGAAATGGCAGAGGTAACTCTGGGCAAACTAAGAATGGGGAGAGTGGACACAGCAGCAACACAAGCAGCATGGTGCACCTGAGGTAATACAACCTGGTGGTCTAGTGGCCCTCCCTCCTCAATCCATGATTCCCTCTTATGATATCAATAGAAGAATGCCCCATTCATTGGTAGTACAGTGTTCTCCCCTCCTTGAACCCCAAAGTCACTGTTTTCATATAAGAAGAACAAGTTCCATTCATTGGTGGTACAGTGTCCCCCCCCCCCAAACCCCGATGCCATTGTTTCCGTATAATGAAGAGCAAGCCTCATTCATTGGTGGTACAGTGTTCCCCTCTCCCAGAACCCTGATGACCATGTTTCTATATGATGATGAACAAGCCCCATTCAGTACAGTGTACCGCCAATGAATAGGTCTTGCTCTTCTTATATGAAAATGGGGACATCAGAGTTTGGGGAGGTGTGGAACACTGAACCACCAATTAATGGGGCTTGCTTTTCAGCATATGAAAACAGGGACATCGTGGTTCAGGAGGGGAGAACATTGCACCACCAATGAATGGGCATGCTTCTCTTGATATAATAAGGGGGGCTCAGGGATCAGGGAGCGAAGACCTCTAGACCACCAGGTTATGCTAAAATGTATATGCTTTGTGACATTGGGGATTGGGAAGGGCCACTGGATCACCAGGAGGTATTATGAAATAACAATATAGTGACAACGGAGTTGGGGGTAAATTTACTGCCACACATTGTTGCACTGTGCTAACTACTCCCTGAGGGATATTTCTATGCATTGTTGGACTAGCCCTGGGTGGTCTAAGGGTACTTAGATAGTCTCCCACTCGGGGGAGTTTGTGCATCCAACAGTCAGAGATGTGGCAGCCTGCATCTGCCATATGCCCCCTTGAGCCATGCCATAGCCCATTTCTGGGCACACAGGCAGTGCAAGCCCTGTTTGGGGCAGGCAGCCTGTGGCTGATGCAGGCTGCTTTTGTGATTTATCTGAGGCAGTTTGTGATGCATGGTGTGTCTTGCACCATTTACGTTTGGCACTGGCACCTTGTGTCTTTCTCAAGGCTTTGAGACACAGGCCTGATGACTGTAGCCAATGAGGGGGCAAGGAGGTCACATGGCTATCCCGGGTCACTCCATATGCCCTGGAAGAGACATGATGCACACAGAAGGCACCACCCACATCACCATCATCTGGCACCAGAACCATCCCTGCCAGGCATTTGTGGGTGTCCCAGCACCCAGTGGACACCATGGCAGTGTGTACATGCAGCACACACCTTCAGACCCCCCACTGGG
This sequence comes from Neoceratodus forsteri, assembly GCA_016271365.2. NCBI lineage: Eukaryota > Metazoa > Chordata > Ceratodontiformes > Ceratodontidae > Neoceratodus > Neoceratodus forsteri. Next base: position 138,658,192 of record JADMNL010000023.1, read on the forward strand.
GTACACCAACATAATCCAGCACACACATGCAACAGTGGGGGAATTGAGAGTGCTGTGGGGAGGGTGTACAGGTGGCCAGGCTGCACCACATAGTAGGTGATGCCAAACAGCTGGGACCATCCACACAGTGCACATGTTCCAGTTATGGGAATGCCCCTGACTTCAGTGTGCCTGTCTGATGGTATTTATCTGCTCACCCTCCCCCCCCCCGGGCATGTACCACACACCTGTACAGACTCCACATCACACATGGCCAGCCATGTGTATGGTACTGTGAGAATACCATGCCATTGGCGCAGCATATGTGAGTCACAGGACAGCATGACAGTGGTGTCCACTGTCAGAACACACCTGCCAGATGGACCTGCTACTGTGTGGCTACCAGCAGTCTTTGATGTCTGGCACACCATAGGCATTGCTGTGTCCCTCACAATACCGGCCACTATGGCACCATAGTGTCTGCTACACACTGTAGCAGTGACAACAAAATGTCTGTGGCATACAGCATCACCACACATACTTCTGGTGCTAGTCCCCTGGGGCACAATAGTCTCTGCTGCTTTATACAAATGTAGCCTGCAGTTACTGACCTGTTAATCCAGTCTGACATACAGATGGAGCTGTGCGCATACCCAGCCTGCACCTACCAGCCTGTAGTTCCAGCATGACATACAACTGGAGCTGTGTGCACCCAGGAATAGTGCCTGGCAATCTTCATAGTAATGCATAAAAATCAGGCCATAATGACATGCTAATGAATTGCAAATCTTTGAGTCAGGGACTCCTTTACAAAGCCTCTACATCAGTAGACATACAGCTATTAGACAAAAGAAAAAACAACAGCATATACACAACAGGTTACATTTAGTTACAAGGTGGAAGACTAGGTTTTCTGACCAAGACATCTAGCTTCACCTGAGCTTTTTCCTTCTAGGTTGCTTGAAAGGACAGAGCCAAGAACCTTATCAGAGCAAGGGAAAGGATCAAAACTTCTTTTGGCTAGGCAGATTTACTGTGTGTTGTTATTTTTATTTTGTACTCACAGGGATTGCTACTGTTTGTTGCTAACATTTTATTGCTTTATTTTTCCTCTGATTCAAATTGTTGTTGCTGGGTGTACCTTCTGCTGCATTATTACAAGGTGTGCTACAGGTGTGTGCTAACAGATTACTGCTGTAATCTTCTGATTCAAATTGTCTTTTGCAAGGTATATCTTCTGTTACTGATTAATTTTACTCTGTAGCAAAGTGTTTCTTGCAGGGTATATCTTCTGTGAAATTATTACAAGTGGTGCTTTACAGGTTTTACAGTTTTACCTATCATTAGGATAAGCTTTCAGAGTTACTACGTTTGTTGCTACTGATTGTTTCTGCTCTTACCTCCTTGTTTCTTTCGTCCATGGTTCTTCTTTTTCAGCAGGGGAAGGGCCCATCCACCCACCCAATCCCCAATCACGCCACAATATACTCCTTTTATAGGGTAGCACAGTTGTGACATTTCCTGTGGCAAAGTAGGAAGGAGTGGATCAGTGGGATATCCACACCGTGATCTCATTTACAGGGGCACTAGTAATTTAACTTGTTATAACAAGTTATACAAAAACAAACAAACAAAACACAAAATCAAACTTTTGCTTTTATTTTCTTTCTTCTAATTACTCTGACCAGGTTATAAACCCAGCAACTTACCTGGAATGGATATCATTAACTGCAGGTACTGTGGAACACTTTTCAGAAGGACAGTTTTACACGATTTAGGACAGTGTCCTACATGCTGGGCCATTGGAGATCTTAGGGCTCAGCCCCAGGCAGCATGGGCAGAGACTGCACACATCAAATTTCATAATCAAGAGGAAATATATTATAAGAACCACCCACCATTTCCCCAGCATCCAACAGAAGCACCTTGACTGCAGAGGGTATTTGGTTTGGGAGGTTGACAGGTGGTTAGGGGGGAAAAATCGGGTGCCCCATCACTCAGTGCTCTCCAACATAGTACCTCCACAAACCATTTAAAAACTACAAACAGGTATCTGCCTCTATCTCCAAAATTAAACAAAGGGGCAGAGGACACTGCAGAGCAGAACACTGCAGCACAGGAGCTAGCACAACAAAACTTGCCCAAAACAGGAACTAAAACAAAAAAAGCAAAAAGGAAATCCAAAAAACTTCTGATCATAGGAGACTCCATGATTCGGGGAGTTGATACCTATCTCCAGCTAGGGGTAATGGTCAGATGTCTCCCAGGTGCAGCAGCATGCAGAGTCACTGACCACATTGCTAAAATTGTTCAGGAAGCAGGAGAAAACATTGACGTCCTGGTACACATAGGTAGTAATGATCTTGCCAGCCGGTCAGTTGTGGAGACCAAGGAACACCTGACCAGGCTGGGTGACAAACTATCATCCATTTCTTCCGGCACCTCCTTCTCTGAGATCCTGCCAGTCTGGAGGGGGGGGAGATAGACAGAAGGTCAGAGAAGGGGAGATAAGGGAGCTAAACATGTGGCTCAAGGGCTGGTGCCAGGAAAAAGGACACAATTTTGTAGGGAACTGGCAACAGTTTTGGAAGCGAAAGTTCTTTAAATTTGATGGACTGCATCTGACTAGGAGGGAGTCAGTGCATTGGGGCAGAAGTTTGATGTCTTTGCAGAATATTTTAACTAGGAAATGGGGAGGAGGTGCAGCACCCCATATGTCGAATGGGAAAAATATCCCTCCCCACCTCAGCTAGTGGTCAAACAAGAGTTCAGCATGTTTGCAGTTCATTTGCATCACTAGGTAAGGAAAAAGGTCCAGCTCTCCATATGATACACAGGGGAAATGCCAGACCTCACCCAACAACTAAAACACCGAAATCTGGCCAATGGAAAATCATGTACATAAATGCTCGCAGTCTGGGAAAAAAGATCCCAGACCTGCAGGCAATAATGACAGAGGCTAAACTGGACATAGTAACAATTAACAAGACATGGTTTACCAGTAACCACACTTGGGAGATTTCAGTACCTGGCTATGTACTTTTCAGAAGAGACCAAGGTGCAAAAAGGGGGGGTGGAGTGGCGCTGTATGTCCATGAAAATATCAAAGCTACAGGAATTCAAAATACACATAAGGAGCCAGAAGAACTGTGGGTCACCCTGGAAACAGGAAATGTGACAGCCATGAGAATTGTGGTTGTCTACAGGCCCCCAGACCAGGGGGAGGACATAGGCACATTACTGTTAGAAGATATACAAAACATGACAGCTAAAGGGAAGGTTCTGATAATGGAAGACTTCAACATGCCAGATACAGATTGGTCAATTCCAGCAGGAACATCTGCCAGAACTAGACACATGGTGGATTCCCTGCAGGGGGAGGGCCTCAAACAACTGGTACAAAAACCCACAAGAGACAGGGTTATCCTAGATCTAGTGCTGACTAACAGGGAAAGGATCACAGATATCCAGGTAGAAGTTCACTTGGGGGCCAGTGACCATCACATGGTATGGTTCAATTTGGCCACTACAACTAAATCATCCCATTCCAAGGCAAAATATGGGACTTCAGAGGAGCTGGCTTTGATAAGATGGCCAACAGAGTTAAGCTAGCCCTGGCAAAAAGAAATACAGGTGAGGGGGTACAGGCAAAGTGGGCAAGCATGTAGGATGCAATACTTGAAGCAACATCCCATTGTGTTAGAAAGAAAAGGAAGTGGAAAAGAAGAAGGAAACCACTGTGGTTCTCAAACACAGTAGCAGAAAAGGTCAGAGCCAAAAGACTGGCCTTCAGGAAATATAAGGGGACAGAGGGGGATGAAGATAGGGAGGCATACCAAACTTCCCTAAGGGAAGCAGGGAAGGCAGTAAGGCAGGCAAAGGCCCAAACCGAAGAAACACTAACACAAACAGTAAAAGAAGGTGACAAGACTTTCTATAGCGACATTAGTGAAAGGAGAAAGTCCAGAGGGGGTATTGCTAAGATCAAAGGAGATAAGGAGGCGTGTGAGGAGGAGGACCACGTAAAAGCATCTATCCTAAATATATACTTCTGCTCAGTATTCACTGAAGAGAAGGTAGGGCAGAGCCCACAGCTCAGCACCATGGACACAGGGGAGAGGGAGGTGAGCACTAGTCCCTTCACAAAAGAAAGGGTCCTACAAGAGCTTGATAAGCTCAGGGTGGACAAGGCAATGGGACCTGATGGCATACATTCCAGGGTATTAAAGGAGCTAAGGGTGCAGCTAGTTCTAGCAGAGCCATTATCAGAACTGTTTAGTGAGTCTCTGAGCACAGGAGAGGTCTCAGAAGACTGAAGAAGGGCTCATGTGATCCCGCTCCACAAGAGTAGTAGCAGGGAGGAGGCAGGGAACTACAGACCAGTCAGTCTTACCCCAGTAGTGGGCAAGATTATGGAGGAACTCTTTAAGGAAAGGATAGTGCAACATCTGGAATCCATAGGAGCACAGGATCCAAGACAGCATGGGTTTACAAAAGGAAGGTTCTGTCAAACTAATCTCATAGATTTCTTTGACTGGGTAACCAGAGTGGTGGACCAAGTGGGAGCAGTTGATGTTGTCTACCTTGACTTCAGCAAAGCTTTCGATATTATTCCACATAGAAGATTGATTAATAAGCTGGATAGGCTTGGTGTGGGTCAGAAGTTGGTCAACTGGGTGGAAAACTGATTGGCGGCAGAAAACAGAGAGTGGTAGTAAATGGTATACAGTCAGAAGAGATGCAAGTCACAAGTGGGGTACCTCAGGGATCAGTCCTGGGGCCAGTCCTCTTCAATATCTTCATCAGTGACATTGCAGATGGACTGGAGGGTAAGGTTTATCTGTTTGCAGATGACACCAAGTTCTGCAACAGAGTAGATGATCCAGATGGGGTGGGCAGAATGAGAAGAGATCTGGATAAACTATCAAAATGGTCAGAAGAGTGGCAACTGGGGTTTAATGCAAAGAAGTGCAAGATCATGCACATAGGGAAGAGAAACCCTGAAGCCCTTATGGGCTGGGAGGAGTTGCTGGCAGTCAAAAGGAAGAAAGAGACTTGGGCATCATCATCACCGATGACCTGAAATCATCCAAGCAGACCACTAAAGCAGTAGGTAAGGCTAGGGGGATGTTAGGGAGTATTAGTAGGGGTATCACAAGTCGGAAGAGGGAGGTAATAATCCCTCTTTACAAGACACTGGTTAGGCCCCATCTGGAGTACTGCATGCAGTACTGGAGGCCACACCTTCACAAGGACATTAACAAAATTGAGGCAGTCCAGAGAAGGGCAACCAAAATGGTGCAGGAACTGCATCAGAAAACATATGAGGATAGATTAATGGAACTCAATATGTATACCCTAGAGCAAAGGAGGGAGAGAGGTGATATGATTGAAACATTCAAACACCTTAAGGGCATTAACAAGGTGAAATAGTCTAACATGTTTAAATATAAGAAAAATAGCAGGACAAAAGGACACAGCATGAGATTAGAGGGAGGCCGATTAAGGGGTAATGTGAGGAAGTTCTTTTTCACAGAAACGCTAGTGAATGCATGGAACAGCCTACCTCAGGAAGTGGTGGATATGAATACAGTGCAGGGCTTCAAACAGGCATGGGATAGGCATAAGGGAGCAATACAGATGAGTATGACCGGATAGGCCATTGACAGAGCAAAGGCCAATGGCACATTTATAAGGCAGAAAAAGAAATGGACAGACTGGATGGACCTTGCGGTCCTTATCTGCCGTCACCTTCTATGCTTCTATGTAGGTACATCGCAGCAGCCAGCAGGTTGCATAGTCATAAAGAACATCATGGTTGTACACTGAAAACAATAAGTCCATTTGTAATGGGGGGGAGTGGTGGACAGGTGCCCTGGGTGGGGGGTGTAGCAGGACAGGTGCCTCTAGAAGACCCAAGACCATTGTCAAGACAAACTTGAAGTTGAGAAGGCAGTAGTGGAGGGGAGAAGGAGTGTCAGAGCCAAAGTAGAGGGTAGGCTGCGGAAGGTGGGGGGGGAATAGGGGGCAGGGTGGCATACCATGACTGAGAGTTAAGGGTTTGTTTAGAGGCAGTTGCATGCCCCTTCTTTCAGTATCTGTTCCCTGAGTAGGTGTTTGAAATGGCCAATTTTAGCTTCAGTGAGGATGGCATTGGGGAGGGCATTTAAACATTGAGGGGCCCAGTAATGAAAGGTTCTTTGGCCAAAAGCTGCTCTGCAGCGGGGAACCTGGAAGAGTGATTTATTGGAGCTACGGGTACTTTTTAGGGCCGGAATGGGCTGCAGAAGGGGTGAGAGGCCCGGGGGGGGCAAGACCAATAGTGATTTTCTTTGCAAAGAGGCAGGTCTGATATTTAAGCCCTTCATCAAAATCAAGCCAATTTGTAAGACTGTAGAGGGAGCAGGTATGGGTCAGATGTTCACAGCCATGGGCCAGGTGAAGCCCTGTTTAATGATACCCTAATTCTTTTTAGGGCAGTGGTGTCAGCTGCCCTATACATCAGTATCCTGTAATCAGTGAGGAACAGGATGGATGATGAGATTACAAGTTGTAAGGCTTCAGGTGGGAGACAGTACTTGTGGTGGTGGTGGAGTAGGCCAATGCAGGTGTTTATGGTGGAGCTAAGGAGGCGGATGTGTTCATAATAGTTTAGGGCAGAGTCAAGGGTTATGCCTAGGTATTTGAAGGCATTTACCTGTTCCAGGGGTACCTGTTTGGAATTGAGGATTCGTAGGGGGAGACCAGTATGTTGGTTCAGGGAGTTAGCAAACAACATTGTTTTGTTTTTTTTATAGTTAAGGACCAGACAATGATCGGTGTACCATGACTCATCCTCTTTGAATGAATGCTGGAGTGACTGTTGTAGGCTGGCTGGATCAGGGTGGATTGAGAAGAGTACAGCATCATTCACATATAAGAGCAGTTTTCCAGAGCATGCCTTGGGGAGGGAGTTAAGAAAAATACCGAAGAGGAGAGGGCCCAGGATGGAACCCTGGGGAACCCCAGAGGTGACTGGGAGGCTGGATGAGAGAACATTGTTTATCCTAACCTGCTGTGATCGTCCCGATAGGTAGTCATGAAACTAGCTGATGGTGTCACTGGAGAGCTCCAGTTGGGAGAGGGTAGCTAGTAGCAGAGAGTGATGTACAGTGTCAAAAGCTTTTGACATCTACAAATACCGACCCAGCCAGGTGCCCATTGTCAAGGGATGAGTGAGTGGCTGAGGTAAATTCTAGCAGTGCCGTGATGGTACTGTGACCTTTGCCAAAGCTGTGGTGTTCATAACAGAGAAGGTTGTATTTGGTGAGGTGATCAGTGAGATGGACAGATATGATTTTTTTAGGCTGTTTGCCCTCAGATTGCTTAAGTTGGCTTATTATCATATCAGTTTTGAATATAGCAAAATGTGCCCCGGGCTAACGTGTTTGCCCTGGACAAACATGTTAGCATGGGGCAAACCTGACAAAACCATAGCATGGTTCTGTACTGTTTGGCCTGCAAAACTGGTTGCAGTTGGCCACATAGTTCCACTCTGCTGTACTCCACCTCTGTGCACACTGTGCTGCTGTTGCAGTTTGAACTGCCCAATTGCTATATTCAGTGCTGTCTTCATTGCCGAGCAGTTTTTGCACTGCACTCTCTGCCTTGTTTGCCCACCTTCGTTTGCCCCTGGGCTATTCCTTTGAATATAGCATGCAATTGGATGCGGGCCACTTTTGCATGCCAGGCAGTGCAAAATTTGCCCTTGGCAAAGTTTAGAATATTGGGCCACTGGTGTCCAGTGGCACCGCCACCCTCTGATGGCCATCACCATATTTATAAACGCTTCCCTAATGTCTAGTGAAACCCCCATGCATTAATCACTGCCCATGCCTGCAAAAAGAACACTGTCCTCAATGTTTTATTTCCTAGAAAAAAGAAAACAGTCCCTCACTGATCTGACTCCCCTAACCCCACCTCCCACTCAGCACCCACCACCCCACACACCCCAGATAACCCACACATACCCTCACTCACCTGAGCAGGTGACAGGGCAAAGATCCATTCTCCAATCAAAAATATGTCTTGCTGCTGGAATCGGTGACTGCAATATGAGAAAGTAAGATAAATGCAGTTCAATGTGTTTCAATGAGGTTTTCAACACTGATGCATAACTTGACCATTTCTGCATATTTTGATACCAAATTTTCAAGATGACCTTTTGGGGACACCACCTCATGGGCAACATCAGTGGAATTTCACAAATCCAGCTCAAAAGTGGTTTTGCAGTTGCTTGGGGAAATCACCTTTCAGGCAGGATTTTACATTTTTCACTGCATTTGTTCGGGGGGGGGGTCATAAGGAGGCTATGTTAAAAATTTGGAGTCCAAATATATAAAAATGGCAAAGTTGTGCTCAAGTATTTCAATTTAACTATGGTCACTCATAACTTCACTAAGTTACAGGTTGCGCTTGCAGGATTTGTTACTGTTTTGTGCTTACAGGTTTTACAGACTACTGCTTTATTTTTCTCTGATTGAAACTGTTTTTGGATGGGTATATTTTCTGTTAAATTGCTACAGGTTGTGCTTAAAGTTTTTTTTTACTGTTTTGTGCTTAGAGATTTTATAGTTTAATCTACCTTTGGGCTAAGCAGAGTTACTGTTTTGTTACTATTTTATTTTGTGCTTACAGGTTGTGAATACACTTTTTTTTGAGGGGGGGCTTACAGGTTTTGCAGTCTCTTTCTCACATTGAAGGAGCTAATTGCTTTTCATCCATAGCTCTTCCAGGGGATTAGGATTGTAACTGGGAGTGGAGCGGACAAAGGCTTAGTACATTCCAACAGAAGAAAGATTTAAAAGGTCAGATTAGTTGGTGCGTTGAGGTGGAAGACTAGGTTTGCTGGCAAAAATCACCTAGCTTCACATGAGCTTTATTTTTTCTAGGTTTGCTTGAAAGGACAGAGCAAGGAGCAACATTAACACAGCAAGGAGAAACATTAAGGCTTCTTTTGGCTAATCAGAGTTACTGTCTTGTTACTATTTTGTTTTGTGCTTACAGGTTTTGTTACTGTTTTGTACTTACAGGTTTTAGAGTTTACTGCTTTACTTTTCTCTGATTGAAATTGTTTTTGGCTGGGTATATGTTCTGTTAAATTGTTGTCCAGATTGTCTTGCTGAAAGGAAGGAAAGCACACACTGGGGTGGTGGATCAGAGCTGTAGCTGATTGTTTCTGGAGGGCATGGCTCAAGGATGGTGAGGGTGGTCAAACAGAGGTGCATCCTTCCAGTTGTACCTCTCCACAATTCATATACCATTCTGCCAGAGGGTGGTTCCTCTATGGAGGCACCCACAGTGGAGACCAAGAAGGATGCTGGGAAACTCCACAAAGGAGACCTACAGAAGGGTTGCATGGGACCCCACAGGGGAAGGACACAACTCCTGGTGGAGGACTCAGTCATTAGGAGGGTAGAAATGGGGTGGAGGGAGAGGAGGTAAAGTTCCTGCCTGGCACCATAGCTTGGAGAGGCAGGAAGCGAATCCTCAGGATCGTGTGAGCAGCTGCATGGGAGAGAGAGAGAGCTGGACATCATTGTCCACCTAGGGACAAATGACCTGGCTGGGAATGGGATCAGAGCAGTGCAGGAGGAGTTTGTGGAGTTAGAGAGGGGCCTCAGATAAGTAGCATGCACAGTAACCTCAGAAGTGCTGTCTGTCTATGGCATGGGTGAGGCTAGGGTACTCTGCACCATGAGATTCAATGAATGGTTGAAAAACTGGTGAGGAGCTCAGGGTTTTGGATTCATTGGGGACTGTGTGTCCACCTGGAGGGATACAGGCCTATACTGTCATGATGGTCTGCATCTGTCTTGGAGGGGAACCAGGATCCTAGGTGATAAGTTTGAATGATTCATTGGCAAGCATTTAAACTAGCCAGGGGGGAAGGCACTGAAAAGGAGCACAGAAATCCCAGCCACCCCCCAAAAAACAGGGTAGTTAGCGAGGTAAACACCAAGGTAGAGAAGTTGATAGGGAGCAGGACAAGGGTAAATGTAGAAAAAGGCAAAGGCAGTAAGGACAGGTATGGGACTAAAAAGGGTAAGGCCATCAAGAAATGGAGGGTGATGAGTACCAATGCTCATAGTCTTGGTAACAAGCTCCCTGAACTAGTGGCCTTGATGGAAGAGGGATGTCTGGATATCATGGCAGTCACAGAAACATGGTACACAAAGAACCATGACTGGGATGTCAACATACCAGGATACACAATCTGCAGGAGGGACAGGAAGGGTAAATGAGGAGGAGGAGGAGTAGCTCTCTACATAAGGGAAGGGAGGAAAGCAACAAAACTAAAGGGTAAACAGAGAAGAGAGGCAGCACTGTGGGTCACCCTGGAGACATGGAGACAGAAAATGGCACCACAATTGGTACTGGGGTTGTATACAGACCTCCATCTCAGGGGGAGGACATGGACAAGGAAATTATAGAAGGCATCCTTAGAATGGCAGAAAAAGGGGAGATATTGTTGATGGGGGACCTGAATATGCCAGATGTTAACTGGAGCACATTTGCTGCAGCCACATTCGAGAGCAGGGTCATTCTTGATGCTCTACAGGGGGCATGCCTCAGATAGCTAATGTTGGAACCCACTCGGGAAGGAGTAATCTTAGACCTGGTACTCTGAAATGGGGATGGAGAGAGGATCTCAGATTTAGAAGTGGGTAGCCATCTGGGAACAAGCGACTGCCAAACATTGTGCTTCACGATAAACACAGCCATAGAGTCAAACCATACAAAAGGGAGGGTATTGGACTTTAGGAGGGCTGACTTTGGCAAAATGGGAGAGTTCCTCAGAAACACACTAGCAAATGGGTAAGAAGGAGGCATGGAGGAACAATGGGAAAAGATCAAAACTGCCATCACAGACGCAACAAGCCTTTGTGTGAAGCAAATAAAACAAAACGAAGGAAAAAAACACCACGGTTCTCAAAAGAAGTGGCGGGGAAGATTAGGGAGAAAAATATAGCATTCAGGAAGTATAAGGAAACACAGGAGGAGCAGGACAGAGAACTGCACCAGTTAAATGAGAAGGACATGAGGAAGGCAGTCAGAATAGCAAAGGCCCAAATCAAGAAAAAGATAGCTAACTCAGTTAAGAAGGGGGATAAAACATTTTACAGACACATTAGAGAGTGTAGAAAGACCAAGGGAGGGATAGTGAGACTTAATAAAGGGGGGGTGGGCAGAGGGTGACAGTGAAAAAGCAGGGATACTGAATGAATACTTCTGTGCAGTATTCACAAAAGTAGAGGAGAGGGAGCTACCTAAACCAATCAATAGAAGCACTCTGGATAGGGGGGTCGATACCACTCTATTCACAGAAGAAAGGGTCCTGAAAGAACTCTTGAAACTGAAGGTGGACAAAGTACAAAGTGGACAAAGGGGAGTACTAGTGACACCACTGACTACCCTTTTTAACAATTCATGGGAGGATGGTGTGGTATCTGAGGACTGGAGGAGGGTAGATGTGATTCCGCTTCACAGAAGTGGAAGCAAGGCAGAGGCAGGAAACTACAGACCTGTTAGTTGGACCTCAGTGGTAGGGAAAATGATAGAATCACTTCTGAAAGAAAGAATTGTTGAGTACCTTGAGGCCAGCAGGGCACAGGACCCAAGGCAGCATGGATTCATAGTTGGAAGGTCATATCAAATGAGTCTAATAGATTTCTTTAACTCGGTGACCAAAGTAGTAGACCTGGGAGAGGCTATGGATATGCCCTACCTAGACTTTAGCAAGGCATTTGACACAGTCCCACACAAAAGATTAATAAACAAGTTAGCCATCCTGGGAGTGGGTCCCAGGGTGATAATCTGGGTAAAAAATTGGCTGGACAACAGGATGAAATGGGTAACAGTAAATGGAATCCACTTCAAAGAAAGGGGGGTTACTAGCAGGGTACCACAGGGTTCAGTACTGGGACCGGTCCTCTTTAATGTCTTTATAGGTGACATTGCAGAGGAACTTGAAGGAAAAGTATGCATCTTTGCAGATGACACAACGATCTGTAACAGGGTTGATGTACGGGGGGTGAAATGATGAGAAGGGACTTGGCAAGGTTGGAGGAATGGTCAGAAGTATGGCAGCTTAGATTCAGTGCAAAGAAGTGCAAAGTAATGCACCTGGGAAACAAAAACCCAGGGGAACAGTACACAGTGGGGGGAAGGGGTATTAACAACAACAGAAATGTAAAGGGACATGGGGGTAGTCATATCAGATGACCTAAAGGTAGGCAAGCAATGTGAGAAGGCAGTAAGGAGGGCTCGGGGGATACTGGGATGCAGAGGGAGAGGCATCACCAGTAGAAAACAAAAAGTTGTTATCTCTCTGAACAGACTATTGGTGAGACCCCATCTGGAGTACTGCGTGCAGTTCTGGAGACCCCATCTCCACAAGGACATAGACAGGATGGAGGCAGTTCAGATGAGGGCAACTAAAATGGTGCAGGGTCTGCACCAGAAGCCATATGAAGACAGACTTAAAGAGTTTAATAAGTATACCCTCAAGGAAAGGAGGGACATGATAGAAACTTTCAAGTACCTCAAGGGAACCTACAAAGTCCAAGAAGGTAGCATCTTTTAGAAAAAGAGATATGCAAGAAACAGGGGGCACAATTTGAAGATAGAGGGGCGACGGCTCAGGGGCAATATACTGTATGTGAGGAAGTATTTTTTCATGGAGAGGGTGGTGGATGCATGGAATGGCCTTCCTGGGGAGGTTGTGGGGTCAAAGACAGTGGGACAATTTAAGAATGCATGGGACAGACATAAGGTAATTCTAGTGGGGGGGGTAGGAGGAAGCAGGCTGTTGATTAACTAGGATCTGTAGCCTACCCAATAGGTAGGTAAATGGGCAGACTGGGTAGGCCAAGCGGTCCTTATCTGCCATCAAAATCTATGTTTCTATGTTTCTACTTTAAATATTTTCACCCCAAATTTTCAACATAGCCATTTTTTTACATCACCTCAAGAACATGACAGCTGTCATTTTTCAAATGCTGGACAAAATGTGTTTTCTCACCTGTGGCATGGAATGATGTTGTGGTGGAGCAGAATGATGTTTTGGCGGGGATTTGAACATTCTCAACAGAGTGTTCATGAGGCAGGGTAATAACAAGGCTATGCTAACAATTTGGTTGCTGCTTTGGCTGGAATGCTTCCATGGCAAGCATACATGCACACATCTATGGAGGGACGGGAGCACAGGCCCTCATATGCAAATGAGGATACGATTGTACTATCTCAAAAAGTAAAGAAATTATTTGCAAAAACGTCTGTTAATGCATCACTTAGGGTTAAAGTGACAAAAGTAGGGAAATGTGGTGTTAGGGTTCCAAACCCTAACACCCCACCCCCACCCTGCAGGCAGCAAACCAGGTGTGGGGTGAGCCTTGGGGTTCTCCAGCCTAACGCTCACCCCATTCTCATACACTATATATATCTCAACCTCTTCACTGATGGAAGGTGGTGAGCATTAGCCTTGAGAACCCCACGGCATACTGCATGCTTGATTTGCAGCCTGCAGGGTGGGGGTGAGGTGTTAGGGTTGGGAACCCTAACACCACAGTTCCCTACATTTGTCACTTTAACCCTAACTGATGAATTAACAGAGGTTTTTGCAAAGACTATAGATAGATAGATAGATAGATAGATAGATAGATAGATAGATAGATAGATAGATGGATGTAAACCTACCCATAGATAGATGGATGTAAACCTACCCATACAAAAAAAGCTGAAAATACATTTAAAACTTTTTTTTACTTTTTTTTTAACAAACATGCCATTGTATAGCAGCAATAATACACTCCAGAGGTGTGTGTTATGCTGGGATAATGTCACTTCTTGGGTGATGGACACACTCGGCCTGTGACCTCATGCTGTCATCCACCCAAGGCATGACATTATCCCAGCATGACACACACCCTGTCATGCATTATTACTTAATTAAAGTTATGACTCATCAATTACTTATCTGCTACTTTGCATAGGGTTCAAAGGCTTGTGCAAAAGAAGTTATTACTCAATAAGCAAGTCATCACTGATCTGCTACTTCATGAAAGGTCCAAAAGACCCTGTGCAAAGTAAGTTACAATTCATGTACTACTTTGTGTATGACCCTTTATGAAGCAAGTTATGACTTATCTGCTACTTCAGGACAAACAGAGCTCTGTGGAAAGCAAGTTATTACTCACTTCCTGCTTTGCAAAGAGATCACATGGGGCCCTGCCTGAAGCAAGTTATGACTCATCTACTACTATGAAACAAGTTGTTTGTATTTTACTATACTTTATTTAAAAAGTAAGGGAATTAACTGAAAATATTTTAGAGCCATTTGGCAAGGGAGAATCAAGAGGTTGTGAGTGCTGCTGCATCTGATCCGAGCCCTACCCCCCATTGTTGCCAGAGCCCCACAGTCCCATCAGCAGGGGCAAGTGAAAATTTAAAAGTTTGGCACCGTGACTCTCTCCAGCCTCCATCCAATCAGGAGGCAGCACTGAGGAGAGACTCTGTTTCATTTAATTTGACACAGTTCTTTTACCTATGACATCAGACCTGAGGCTCATTTTACAGCTGTTTTGTTGAGGGAGCATCAAGGCGTCATGAGGGCTGCTGCATCTGATCTAAGCCTCCCCCCCAACAGTCGCCAGAGCCCTGACAGCAGGGACCAGTGAACATTTCAACATTTGGTGCTGAGATTGAACCTCTCCAGCCTCCAGCCAATCAGGAGGCAGCACTGGGGAGAGACTTTGTTTAGTTTAATTTGGCTCTGTTCCTTTACCTGCTTTTTTTTTTTCTAAACCCCCCCTTTTCCTTCCTCCCCAGTACATGCCCATGTCTCTCCTCCACATCACACCCTGTTCCCTACGCCTTGAGCTGACAAAGCCTTCTCCGGTCTCTCCACTTCACCTAGCAAGTTCTATTCATGTCATCCTTGCTGTACTCTGCACTTATCCTGTTAAGACCCTCTGGGTCAACCTGTATCTGTTATGTAAACAGCTCTCTCTATGTAGGCACTGATCCCTAATCTAGCTATGCTGTGTTCCTGGGTTGCCCAGGTTTAAGTATCGGCCACTGAAACCTTTGCATTAAAGTGGACCTTACGTTATTCAGTAATGTATTTTACTATGCAATGTATCTTTCTATGCAAACTATGTAACCTATGTTAACCTATGTTTCTGTCTGTTCATCTTATGTTATCTGTATGACTTGGAACCTTTGTAAACAAGACCATGACTCAAAGGTATTAATCCCAAACTGAAATAAATAAATAAATAAATAAATAGACCTGCGGCATCAGACCTGAGTCTCATTTTATTAAAAAATTTTTTTTTAGTTAGTGCTTTTTCTCCCACGGTCGGTACACATCCGGATGCCGTCTGGCGCACCCTAGTTCCCATTAAGGCCCTTACCCCCATTCATACCCCCGTGGCTTCCCTCCATGGTGAGGAGGTGGTGAGCTCACCTTACTCACCACCAAGAATAGATCCAGTGTAATGGGAGCGACACTCAAGGAGCCAAGCGCATACTGGAATGGTCATCAAGATGCACAACCGCATCTTTTTCTGTTCTTTCCCCCTCAGGGGTGGGGCGTGCAGTGACACCAGCAGAGGCAACATGAACACTTCCGTGTGCGCTCCTCCAGGTATCTGCCCCATCCCCACCCTCCTTGTCAGTTCTGGCACTCTGCTCCCCAGCCTTCACTATGGGCCAGGTGATTGCTGAGTACTGGAGCTCTTCTCTCCCTTTAGAAGGAAAGCAGTCCTTGGGATGCTCGATCCTTCTCCTCCCCTGCTGACCCCCAGTGGCCCACGCTCATTCCCAAACACAGGTCACCGGCATGGTGTAAGGTGTGGCGTCCAGTGCCTCAACTGTCAGTGTCACCGGGCCTGCCCCTGAGGCTCATTTTAGAGATTGAACCTCTCCTGCCTCCAGTCAATCAGGAGGCAGCATTGGGGAGAGGCTTTGTTTAGTTAAATTTGGTGCTGTTCTTTTACCTGTGGCATTAGAGCTGAGGCTCATTTTAGAGCTGTTTCATCATGGGAGCATCAAGGGGTCATGAGAGCTGCTGCATCTGATCTGAGTCCTCCCCTAATGGTTTCTGGAGTCCTGCAGTTCTGACAGCGGGGACCAATGAAAATTTCACAGTTTGGCAGCAAGATTGAACCTCTTCAACCAATCAGGAGGCAGCATTTGGAAAGGGTGGAGTTCCTTTCTTGTATTTCCATTGTGCCCAGCAAGCAGCCTCCGCATGAAGGACTATGCACCAAGGAGTAGCGCAATTGTCTGCACTGAGTCTGCTGGAGTCAGCCAGTAGACAGCTGGTTGGCCGGCCACTTTACTCTGCATACCTCAGGACTCCCACTGCACTGCAAGCATGACACTAATGTACCATTCACCTCTGTAAGTCTTGCTAGCCAAATATTGCTAGTAGCTTTTGTGTCTGCCTATTGTGGTTAAATGATCTCTTTACCTAGGGTAATGCCAGTTGGATTGTGTTAGCCAGTGTTATGGGAGATTAACATACACCCTTTCTAAGGTATGCCTATATTATAACTATATACAGAACATTTGTTCTGCTGCCTTGGTGTCAGCATGTGTAGTCAGGGATTTATAACCTGCCAGCTTCTGAAGACTAGTAAGATACCTTACAGAAGGATTGCATTTGCTGCAAATCTGTTTCTACATTTAGGTATGGTGCACCTGTAAAGTAGCCAGGGACTAACAAACTATCTGTTCAGTACTATCGAGGGTAAGCCAACCATTATTGCTAACAATAATCTTCTACTGTGTATGTTGCCTGCAACTTTAAATCACCAGTGCATTTTTCAATCTCATACTACTGCATGCCGCTGCTGCAATATATTATTAAATCGTCCATTGCCCCTGTACCTAGCCAGTACTCTATCAAGGGAAAGCCATTGTTGCAAATAGCGCTGCTGCTTACAGTTTGTTGCCTCCATGGCTTGTTTGTTGCCTTGTAACATTTTTATCCTCAGCCTACTGCTGTTACCTAGAAATTTATTGTGACTGTATTTGAGACTCTTAAACCAGCCATTTCTCCTGAACCCTGCTAATACTCCATCTAAGGTATGCCATTATTGTAATTTAGCACCGCTGCTTACAATCTTGCTGCCTCATGAGCTTGCTTGATGCTTGTTACAATCTTATCCACTATCTACTGCAGCAGTCTAGCAATTGTCTAGGAAGCTGGGTTAAACAAAGACTTTTATTTGGACTTCAAAAGAATAAATCTACCAAACTAATTGCCTTATTGCATATGTATATAACTTACAGTGATTTAACCTGCCTTAGTATAGGTAATCACTCACTGCCTATGTTTAAAGGTTACAGTTGTTAAAAATTACAGTTGTAAATTACTTTATGCTACCTACTACTACCTCACACCTGCTACATACTACCTCCCAGTTCACCTCTTGGCCCCTCAAACGTCCTTCCTCACATTATGCTGAGTTTACTTCTTCTCTATGTTGGCCTCCTCTCCCTCCTACCCATGCTCCTTCCCTTCAAACCCTATGCCTCCTAGATCTCTCATCCCCCTCACCCTCCCTATCCCCCCTCTACTCACCTCTCCCCCAACCTCCCCCTCTCCTCTCTGCTCCTCTCTGAGTCCTTCTATGCACCATGGAGTGCTGTTTTCCTCCTTGCATAATCTTGAATCCCTTCGCTGATTCTGCCACCTCACTATTTTCTCCCTCTACTCCTCCTCACCCGCTATCCCACTATCATAAAGGGTGAAAGAGACTGTCACTACATCCTCTACTTCTTTTCCTCCTGCTTCTCTCTGGTGATGTTGAACTCAGCCCTGGCTCATCTTCCCCTTCCTCTCCATCTGCTTTACCAAAGGCCTTAGCCTCTTCCATCTGAATACCAGGAGCCTCCTCCCCAAACTTGATGCACTCAAAGTCTGGATTGCCCAGCATTCCCCTAATGCCCTGTACATCTCATAAACCTGGCTATCCTCAAAGGGCCTAGACTCCTGCCTTGCTCTCCCTGATTTCCACCTCCTTCACCAAGATAGAGGCAAATGAGGTGGTGGAGTAGCACTGTATATTTGACTATCTCTTTCCTGCTCCATTTCTTTCTGTGAAACTCTCCCATCTTCCCATGAACTCATTATTACTAAATTAACCCTCCCTCCCGATTTTTGTTGGGAGCATTATATGCTTCCTCTAGGCTCCCTCCCACTTCCCTGTTTACCTGCATTGCTCTGATTGCCACCCATGCCATCTCTGGTGAGCTCATCCTCCTCGGGGATGTCAGTTTAAACTGTCTCTCCTATCACCAAATCTACCATTCACAAAATCAAATCACTGATGTTATCCAGTTATTAACTGAACCCACCTGACTCAGCTCTCACTCCCTAAACCACTCCCTTCTGGAACAGGTGCTATCCTTCCACCCCACCATATCATTGCTTCAGGTACCCTCCCAGATGCTTTCAGTGACCATTCTCTGACCTATTGTGTCAAGAAAGTTATTCTCCTACAGTCAGCCCCCAAATACATCTGGTACCATTTTCTCAGGGTACTTGATACACATGCCTTGCCACAAGGCCTCACTGTCTCTGACTGGTCCTCTGTTTTCTAGGTCCCAGACATTGATTCAGCCCTTGGCCTATTCATGAGCACTCTCACATGTCTCTGGAACTGTCATGCCCCTCCCTCAAAAAAGCCAGGGTGAAACATTTTTCATCACCCCTGGTTCACAGCCAACCTTATAGCCTTGTGTAAATCATGGGATCTTGCTTGGGCTCTTTTTAAATCCTCCCAGTCACTGTCAAATCTCCAAGTGTATAGATCATGAAGGAACTCATGCACTAAGGCTGTCTGCATGGCTAAGGCCAAATACTTCAAACACCACCTTCATATTAATCTCAGCTCACCTCCAAAATTCTGAAGTCATCCACTCCATCTTGGAAACTCCCCACCCAACCAGTCCAGCCCCCTCCCCCCGTCCTCATAGTGGATGGCTCATTAGTCTTGGATCCCTCATTCGTCATGGCTATCTTCAACAAATTCTTCACAGCATGTGCTCTTCCTGACCACCCTTCTCAGGCCCCTATCGACCTTCCCCAGACCCTAACCTGGAGGCTACCACATCCCCTATCTTTCTCAAGATGTCTACCACGCACAAAAGTCCCTAAACTCTGCCACGACCAGCCCTGATGGCCTTGACCCCAAGCTCCTCTACATCTCAGACCCAGCCATTGTCCTCCCCTCTCTTACCTCCTGAACCTTTCCTTCTCCTCTGGTATGATCCCACTAGCCTGGAAAGCCACCAAAGTTCTGCCCCTTCATAAAGGTAGAGACCCTGCCAACCCCAGTAACTACTGCCCTATATCTCTCATCCCCTCTCTAGCTAAAGTCTAGGAGTCCATCGTCTACTCCAGGCTTGCTGAATTCCTTATTTCTACCAGTACTCTCTCCCCCATTCAATCCAGCTTTAGGAGATGTCACTCCATAAACTCCTCCTTATTGCGGATTACTGACTCCATTATCTCTCTGGGATGGATCAGGGTCACATCACCGCTGCCATATTCATCAATTTGGCCAACGCCTTTGATTCTGTGTCCCACTCACATCTTCTAAATAAGCTGTATTCTTTTGGCTTGCAGTCTCCAGCTGTACAATTGTTCAGCTTTTACCTCGTGTAGGCAGCAGTCTGTACATATGGGGAATGTTCTATCTTCCCCTCTACTGATACTTGCTGTGGTCCCACAAAGTTCCATCCTTGGCCCAGTCCTCTTCTCTCTATTCATTAAAGACCTTCCCTCTGTATGCACCAACTCTCACATCTACATGATCACAGATGACACGGTCATCTACACCTCCAGCCGATCAACCTCTGACGTGGAGGCCCCTCTCCAGTAACACTTTAATAATGGGCTGAGCTGGTTCCATGCAAATCAACCCGGGGTAAATACTAAACACAAGTCTCCATGACCTTCAGCGCCAGACAGAAACTGGCAAGGCCTTCAACACCTACAGCAGTCACCACTCTGGAAGGCACCTCCCCCCCTTGACATGGTCCCCACCTTCAAATAACTTGGGGTTTTGCTAGATTACAATCTCAATTTTTCAGTTCATATTGATACCATCCATTTCAAACTTCATCCTAAATTAGGAGCATTGTACTGACACAAAAACTTCCTCTCCCTCCCTGTTAGCCACAGGTTGGTAACAAAAACAATCCTCCCTGTGTTTGACTATGTGGATATAGTCTATGGCACAACTCCTGCCTCATCCCTTGCCAGACTGGACACCCTCTTAAATGCCTTTTGTAATTTTGCCACCAACTCCCCTTTTCACACACATCACTGCTCTCTTACTCCTCTCTGTCTATCACACCCCTACCCCACCACCGTCAGGCCCATTATTTATCCTTCATTGTTAAGTACTGGTTTGGGACCCTTCCATCATACTTCTCCTGTCTTCTATTCCCTACCATCCCTACCTCCTACCCATAGCACTTCAGGGAATCCCGCTCCTTCTCCTATCCCTATTCCCACTCTACCACCTGTCAGTCTGCCTTCTCCTACCACCTCCCCTTCCTCTGGAATCAACTCTCCTCTACCATCCATCAACCCCCCCACTCTCTTCCCTTAAGTGCTTCCTCACAACTGTTGCTCCTTGCCACTGTTCTTCAACCTCCTGAGCCTTCGGGCCTCTTAATGGTCTTGTACAACTATGTTAAGGCTTATATTGCCTGTGTGTAACTTTGTTTCATCTATATATTCTGTGCTTGATTATTGTTATTATGTAATTTTCCCTTTGTATGTTCTCGTTTTCCCTTTCCCCAGGTCACACCTTGAAATGAGCCTCGGCTTAGTGTGCCTTTCACGATTACCAAATATTAAATAAATAAATAAAATATTGTGATAATGCATACATTAGGGTTATAAAGCCAAAAAAACTCAGAGAATGAGGCTTTAGGGTTTTCAATCCTAATGCCTACCCCTTCCCCCAGCACCTACCCTCCTGATCCAAGGCTGACCTACAGATCTGGGACCAAGCACCATATGTCTACTGCTTTAAGCTGAATGTCAGGGGTCATGCCCATGTTTCCAGATCCATGTTCAGTGGGTGTAATCTACAGATTTGTGGCCAAGCCCCATGGGCATACTGTTTCAAGCTACAGATTCAGAACCATACCGAAAAGGTCTAGTGCTTCATGCAAGGCTATCAGGACCCTACAGGAAGCAAGACACAGGTCCTGGGTTTGCTCCATGGTTCTGCTGCTTCACTTAGAGCGTGCAGGGTCCTGCATTAAACAAGCTACATGTCCATGGGTGTGCGCCATTGGCCTGCTGTTTTGCATAGGGCCCACAGGACCCTGCACAAAGCATGCTGTAGTTCTGGGGTAGTGCCCCACAGGCATGCTGCTTTGCTTAGAGCCTTCAAGTTTGGGACCATACATCATGGGTCTGCTCCTTTCAATCTACAAGGCAAGGTACAGGTATGGAGCTGTGCCCAATAACTCATCTTTTTCGTATATGGTCTTCTTCAAATTCGACACCCATGGAGTATGGCCCCAGACCTGTAGATTGATGCAGTACATCTGATGGGGCACATAAATGCTAGTAAGATTGAAAAATAAAAGGAAGATCAGTCCCATGGAAAAAGGAATATAGTTCTTAATCATTCCTACTATGAACCTTGAAGATTTTGAATTGCGGCTTCCACTGACAAATGGAGGTGCTTGATGTAGTGGAGAATAAGATATATTTTTGTCTGTCTGTTGCAGCTTAATTTGTATATTTAGTAAATTATCTTTGACTGATGACAGCATTGTCAGTGCTCAGCTCTTACTCCCTTGAAGAATACAACATATTGTAACCATATTAATGACTTCATTTGAGAAAATCACCACATATTTTTCTACTGTAAGCCTTCAGTAGTAAAGCCACAATTTATACAAATGGGGTACTTAGTATTTAGTTTCAGCAACTATCAAAAAGAAGTGTTAGTTAAGGTAATGGTATCTATCATTTATAGACTCATAGGCTTAGGTCTGAAATAAAATGAATAGACTCCTGGAAATCCAGCTTTTGTTGCTAATAGTAATTCAATTGCAAGGAATTAAAGGATTCTGAAATCTACCTGGACATGAAAAACTATATTTTAAGGATGTAAAAAAGTTATATTTCATTTTTATCAATACATTTTTAATTTGGATTATAACAATTAACTCAGTTTGTTCAATATTTCTAGCAGCTTCTAATGCATAAATATTAAAAGATATGAGGCTAGATTCACAAACAATCACAAAGTAGAGCACAAAAATATACACTGAGCTTTGCGATTGCCCAGGTGTGAAAGATTGCTATTCACTGTCAGATAGGGACTTGCACTATTGGACTGTGAATAGGAACAGGACAAGTCAGCACTAATCCATTATTGCTACCATTAACCCCATTAGTGCCTCCCTGACATGCAGCCAGGAGAATGGCTACACAATGAATATCACAGGTGCTCTATTTGGAATTCACAAATGCAGCCATGTAAATGAGACCATTGGACATGCAAGGTGCTATGTGGCTATTTACATGCTCATTATGGGCACATTTACCGAGGTCTGCAGCTGAGTTACATTAAACCCCCCCGCCTATCAGCGGTATGAGTATAACATTGTAAGTTGTCCCTTGTGCTAGTGGTGCCCCCAATGATCACTGGCCTGAATATTAATCAATGTTTTCCCTAGTGCTAGTGGTACCCCCCACCACTTACCAGTCTGAATATAAATAAAATGTTTTCCCTAGTGCCAGTGGTAACCCCCTCTGCCGATCACCATCTGAACACAAACAAATATGTTTTTTCTGGTGTCCAGTAGTCCCTCCCTCTCCCAATGCCGCCTAATGAAAAAAATATGTTTTCTCTGTTGTCTAGTTGTCTCTACCCCCACCCAATGCCTGCCCAATAGAAAGGATATGAAGAAATGTTTTTCCTGGTGTCCAGTGGTTCCCTCCCCCCTCCTGATGCCCTACCAATGAGAAACAAATGTTTTCCCTGGTGTCTAGTCATCTTTCCCCCACCTGATGCCCGTCCAATAGAAAGGACATGAATAAATGTTTTCCCTGGTGTTCAGTGATTCCTTCCCCAAAGCAATCTCTTGCCCAATGTTAAAAACTTTTCCCTGGTGTCTAGAGGACCCTCCCCCCATCTGATTCCCATCCTCAATGTGACAGCCCCCAACACACAACCCCAGGCCCCATCCTATCCTGCAAACTTGGCCCCCTGGCCCGTCCCACATTGGTGGCTAGTGGCCCCCACCCTCCTGCAGCTCCAACAACCCACCCACTGGTCCTCCTTACCTGAACAGCAGTGTCATGGTGTCAAAACAGTGAGCAACACAATCTTCCACACACCATCTCAGCTGCCCAGTGTCTGTCTAAATCTGGGAGCTTGTAGCTTATTTATAGGGCAAGGCACATTACCCTTGCCCAATGAATAAGCAGCACAATCCCTGACTGTCCCCCCTCCCCGATCCCCTGTGCTATATAAAGAAACTCCTTCCCCGGGGGCCAATAGCCGTCCCCAATCCCATGTACTATATAAAGGAATGCTTTCCCTGGTGTCCAGTGGCCCTCCCTTTCCCCGATACCCTGTACTGAATAAAGAAACTACTTACTTGGTGACCAGTTGCCCTTGCCCTTTCCTGAGTCCCTGTACTTTATAAAGAAACCCTTCCCTGGTGGTCAGTAGCCCTCTCCTTCCATGATCCCCCATATTGTATAAGGAAACCCTTCCCTAGTATCCAGTGGAGCCTCCACCCCCCCACCCCGGCAGGTAGTACCCCACCAGCCCACAACCTCATCCCTTCCCTGAGCTGGTTACCAGCACAGCCCTCTGCTCTCCACCACAGCTGGCCATCAACTGAACTGTCATTGAGTGCATACTGTACACAGTACACACTTATTGATAGACAGCTGAGCTGTCAATCAATGAGTGCATGCTGTGTACAGTAAGCAATCTATGACAGCTCAGTTCACAGCTGGCTGTGGTGGAGAGTAGAGGGTTGTGCCAGTTGTTGGCTCAGGTAAGGGATGGAGGGTGTGGGCTGGTGGGGCACTACCTGCTAGAGTGGGGGTTGGGGGGTCCACCGGACACCAAGGAAGGGGTTTCTTTATACAGTGTAGGGAATTGGGGAGGCAGAGGGACACTGGCCACCAGGGAAGGGGTTTCTTTATACAGTACAGGGGATCAGGAATGGGGAGTGCCACTGGCCACCAGAGAAGGAGATTCTTTATACAGTACAAAGGATTGGGAAGGGAGGATAATCAGGGAGTGCACTGCTTATTCCTAGGGCAAGGTTGATGTGCCTTGCCCTATAAATAAGCTGTGCTCTCCCAGCTTCAGTCAGAAGGAGGTTGGCCGAGGTGATATCTGAAGGGCTGTGTCACTTGCCACCTTAGCACCAATGTTCAGGTAAGGGGGACCGGGGGTGGGTTGTCAATGCCACGGGAGGGTAGGGGGCCACTAGCCACCAATGAGGGACAGGTCAGGAGGGCCAAGATAACAGGACAGGACTGGGGCCGGGGAAGTGTACTGTATAAAGAACACCCTTCCCTGGTGGTCAGTGACCATCCCCAATCACCCAAGGCGTGCAAGGATTAGAACATGGCTGTACACCCTGTAGTGAGTTATCTAGCTTATAAAATGGCCACAAATATTGGGGGGGAACCAAAAAGTAGTCCCTGTCTGGCACAAATAAATGTTTAATTTACACTAGGTGATCTGGTTGATTCTGCCATGATTGTGATAGGTGTGAAGTTTTTCTGATTGATCCTGGCATGGTTTTTAAACAAAAAGTGATTAAAAATGTATCTAGTTGATCCTGTGATTTTTTCAGAGTGTCTTACACTTTAATCACTTTCACTTTCATTGTTCCAGTGCAGTGTGACCAAGCGGTGTTAATTATGCTAAAAAACATGCTGTCAGAGGATTAAAATATGGCATGTTGTATCCAAAAAGAATGTAAACTCAGTTTTTTATGTTAAAGTTATTTAGATTTCTGTAAAGGAAGCCACCAGCTGTAGAGATGGAAGAGCGAGTAAGTTGGCAGATTCAGGAAAGTAGACGCAAGTGTGAGCAAGTGTTGCTATAGCAATGGTCACTTAGGCTTCTGTCTACCCTTCTGAAGCTGCTGACTCACTTGCTTTCCTCTCTCTACAGTTGGTGGCTTCTTTTACAGAAACCTAAATAACCTTAATATAAAACATGGAGTTTAAATACTTTGTGGATACAAAAGGACATATTTTAAACCTCTGCCATCACGTCCTTTACTGTTATTAAAACCACTTGGTCACGCTACACTAGAACAATAAAAGTGAAAGTGATTGCACTGTAAGACACTCTGAAAATGGCAAGATCAATCAGATACGTTTTTTTAAGGTGACTTTTTGTTTAAAAATTATGGCAGGATCCACTGGATAATTGAATATTGTGTGAGACAGCTATATTGATTTACTTATCGCTGAGGGTGCCAGCCTGTGTTGGTCAGGACTACGTGGCAGCCTGTCTTTAACAGGTGTGGAGTGATCTCACTGCTGATCGGAAGGTTCTGAGGGTGGAAAATAGTTCAGGTGTGCAGTCACAGTGGGAGGCGTGCATTCATTGTGGGAAAATGCACAGTCATGAGGTGTGTTTTATCCAACTAGGGAACCCGATTCCCACTGATGTTTCCTACCCATTCTATGTATATATATATATATATATATATATATATATATATATATATATATATATATATATACATAGATATGTTGTGTCCATTACCAGGAGTAATACCATCGAGAGGTTCTGGACACGTATGAACCTCGAGAGTGAAGCTCAAGAGGTTCACATGTGTACAGAACCTTGAGATGGTAGGACTCCCTAGTAATGGACACAAACCTATCTGTTATTTTTTTTTAATATATGGATCTGATTTCAAAATTTAGTCAGATTGAAAATGGGCACCTTAATACTGCACTTGCTACGTGTGCCTGATGTCTTCTGTGTATACTGAGGACATGAGAAGAGCACTGCAGTGCACTACAGTTGAGGACGGTGCTTAATGTTACATTCCAATTTTTTCACCTTAAGAACTTTGGTGGCATTCAATAAAATTGAGCAAAATCTGACATGTTCAATTTGGGTGGCAGATTGCGTTCACACATAAGTTCACTAATTTTCAATATTTTTCCAACAAACATTCAACATGGCCTCTTTGGGATCCCACCTCATAAACAAGGCAGGTGACATTTTTCAAATCCAGGCCAAAAGGTGATTTTGTTTTTGCTCTCCAAAGTCACCTTTTGGGAGGAATTTGAAGAATTTTACCTACTGGGTTCATGAGATAGGTTATAAGAAGACTATATTCAAAATTTGGGGTCAAAATATTGAAAACAATAAAGT
Source organism: Neoceratodus forsteri (assembly GCA_016271365.2). Classification (NCBI taxonomy): domain Eukaryota; kingdom Metazoa; phylum Chordata; order Ceratodontiformes; family Ceratodontidae; genus Neoceratodus; species Neoceratodus forsteri. The sequence continues at coordinate 138,684,633 of JADMNL010000023.1, forward strand.
TATGAATGTACATGGAAATGTTTCTGTGCTTGCTTGTAACTTTGGTAATTTTTAATATTTGGTTCCAAACATTCAACATAGCTAATTTTCACACCACCTCAGGTATGTGACAGGTGTAATTTTTCAAATCTTGGCCAAAACATGTTTTCTTACTTGTGGTATGAAATGACATTTGGCCAGTGTTGTATAAATGTCACATGTCATGTTTATAAGGGGGAGTCATAAAATGAATATGTTGAAAATTTGGGGTCAAATTTAAAAAAAGGAAAAAAATTAGTAAGAAACGTTGTGTGCAGGGCTGTCCTTTGCCCCAACAGGTAGAGCTTTGTGATTCGATGCCAGTGAACTGATTTCAGGGATGAGCTCAGTGAGCCAGCTGAATGGGCTGAGGCTGGGAGGACAGTGATTCCATGCAGCACCCACTCCAACCTGGGAAAGGAAGGTACGGGGTTGACTGCATGGGCTCAAGTACCATGTAGTAAAGAGAACTCTCCACTTGCTATAGGGCTTGGCACCTCTGCACCCATGCATGCCAGAGGGCCCTGCACTTCAGCTGACAAACTCTTTGCCTTGTGAATCTGTAACTGTAACAACATGGAAAAACAGGGGTTTGAAGGACCTGCACTTCTGTAGCTTGCCAGACAGCCCTATAAATTATTTGCATCTGTTGCTGCACTTCCATATGCAGACAGACTCTTCCCTTGGTGCATGGTCCAGAGGGCTCTGTGTATCTGCATCTGTTCACACAGGTCACAAAGGGACCCACATAAACGTGGATACAATCCCACTATCTCAAAAAGAAAGGAAGTTCATTGCAAAAACTGTGTTAATACACCAGTCAGGGATCAACTTAATGCAACAAAAGTAGGGAAATGTGGCTTTAGGGTTTCCAAACCTAACTCCCCACTCCACAGCAGCAAAAGGACAAGGCTACACAAGCAACCACAGATAGCTAGTATCAGGCAAGACAAACTACATGTAACTGTTTCCAGATGACACAAATGTAGTTGCACTAATGTGCTACCTTCATGGATTTGTATCTGTGCCTGCAAAAGTACAGGCCCCATAGGGGCCTGTGCCTCTGCAGCCTCAACTGTGTGTGTATATCTCACATCATGCATGAGTACCTGTGATTGCAGAAGTGCTTGCCCCTCAGAGGCCTGAAATTCTACAGACAGACATACTGTTTCAATTTGAGTATCAATTCTGGGACATAAAAAGGTATCCTGTGATAATAGCACTGTAATATGGATTGCCGCAAAAATGGCGACTTATATTCGGAGCTTTTATCATAGGTTGACCACAAGGATAGCAACCCACTGTGATGGAGAAGAAAGGAGACAGTGACCAGAAAGGAAGGTTAGCAAGGGGAAAGGGAGGGATAGAGAAGTGGCTTAAGGACATGTACTGGACCTGCTGCTGCTGAGCCAGCTGTGTGTTGTGATGGTGAGGGAGACTGGCCCCTGTGTAGCAGGTCCTGGGTTCGGGGCTGGTGTCAGGAGGGTTGTTGTTTTCCTGGTGCCTGCAGCTATAGGATTTTTTTTTTGCAGGTCTGGACCGTGTCCCCCCCAACATGCAATCCCCTGGAGTTGAGAATATAAAAGCAGGGGGGGTGCTGGGGGTAAAGCACCCCATGAGGAGGGGCACAGGGGGGAACAGCTCCCCTCTAAAACACTTATAATGCTGGATGTCGGGTCACCTGCAAGTGCATATCACCTATTTGGTTTTTGGCAATATGCACTCACCATAATACTGTAGCAATCACCAATTGCTATATGACATAGAACCCATAAAAAGAGTGGAGAAAGTGCAAAGAAGAGTTACAACAATTATTACAGACCTAAAGGACAAATCGTATAATGAGAGGTTAAACCATCTAAAACTAATTTCATTTGAAACAAGAAGGGCAGGATGGGATCTTTTATTATTATACATCTTCAGTGATCCATATTTGATGTATGAACTAAACCTAGATTTTTAAGACTCTAACATCTCACTAAGGGGACCCCCAACCAACTAAAAAACCAAAATGTCTTATGAATGTGAATAAATATTTCTACTGCCAGAGAGTAATTAATCTGTTCTGAGGTGTGAAAAATGGAATGCATTTAAATCTAAACTTATGGTTTTTTCATGAATTGTTCAGATGGCTCATGTTTTAAATAATATGAGTTACTCTGTGTATGTATATAAATATATCTTATTCATGTATAATGGTCACTGTGAAAAATGGCAGTTCTGCCAAACTGCTTATCAGTTTAAATACATGAAATGAAATGAAATGAAAATCTCTGGAATAACTTACCTATCAAAATAGTTGTGAGTGAATCTAAGACAACATTTAAATCACAACTCGGCATGTACATTCTGAATAAAGAGAAGATAAACTACTACGGGTAAATGATAGGAGTGTCTTATGTGCTTATTCCCTATTAGCTCCTGAAACACCTTAGTATGATCATGGATTTCTATATGCAGTTGCAGAATTGAGGCCCATAGGGCCTGTGCTTTTGCAGCTGAAAGTTGGTGTGTATGTCTTACATCTGCCACTGCAGAGGTGCACACCCCTTAGGAGCTTGCATTTCTGCAAACAGACGTGGTGTTGCAATTTGTGCATCATGGATTTTGTACGACCTGCACTTCTGCAGCCAGAGGTCAGTATGTATTTTATACCTGTGGCTGCAAAGGGGGGCCTGCACTTCTGCAGCCAGAAGTTTGTGTATGTTTGTGTATGTTTTACAGTGTCTATGAGTACCTGTGACTACATAACCTCTGGCCCCATAGGGACATGCTCTTCTGCAGACAAAACAACTGTTATAATTTGGATATTGTGGATTAGTATCTGCAGCTGCATGGGCCTGTGCTTCTGTGAACAGGAGTAGTGCTGTGATTTGTGTATCATGGATTTGTTTTTGCAGCCAGAAGTGAGCATGTACATCTTCCAGTGAATACCACTGATACAAATCCATGAAGGCAGCATTTGAATGCTGCTGCATTTGTGTCATCTAGGAACAGTTGCATGTTGTTTGACTTACCCGATGATGGCTGGCTGTTTTTTTTTTTTTTGGGGTAGTCTTGCCCTTACGGTTGAACACCCTACTGCCAAATTTCCCTACTTTTGTTGGGTTAGGATGAACCTTAACAGGTGCATTAACATAGTTTTTTTGCAATCAATACATGTCAAGAATAAATAATGGGTAATGGTGGTATACAAGGATGTGTACACATTGAGGGGCTTATTAGGGTTATAAGGCCACTAGCCTGAAGGGCATGGAGCTTTATTGTTCTAATAAGCCCCCTCAATGGATATACATACAGTACAAGTATGACACCCTTATCTGTTTTTTGTTGAATATAATACATTAAGATAGTTATTTTTATGGAACTTGCATTTGTGTTCATGTCATAGCACCTCAAGGCCTCTTGTGGCAAGGACAGAATGGTGTGCAATGCATGCAGGTGTGAGTTTGGGGGATTTCTGGGTTTGGGAGAGTTTTATGTGTCTTTATTCCCCATTGCAACTTGTTAATTGGTTTGGCTACCTTCCTAATGATGTGTTAATTGTGTTATTAGTATTGTCCCATAGGGTTTAATGTAAAGTAGGTATATACATGTTATCAGTGTTGGTATATACTTCTACTTGTTGATTAGCGTAGGTCTGTTCTTTTAATTAGGGTAGGTATATACCTTTAGTTGTTTGATTAGTGTAGGTGTGTTCTTTTAATTAATTGTTTAGTTACAGGTATACAAGGAAATAAACAATGGCTTTTTGTACGGGGAAAATTTCCCATCCATGTATTATATAGAGAATGAATAATGGGTAAGGGAGGTATACAAGTTTATGTACCCATTGAGGGGGCTAATTAGGGCTATAAGGTCATGAGCTCGAAGGGCTTGTGGCTTTATTGCCCTAATTGGCCCCAAGATTGGTATATTTCTGAGCTGTTTACAGAATGTATTACATTAGGATGTTTATTATGCTGAAGATCACATTTGCTATGATTTCTGGGTTTACCTTTTTATCTTTTTGGCTATAATGTTTTTCTGTGGTGTAGTGGCATTTTTGGCCTTGGTTATATTTTGGACCAAGTTGTTTCCCATGGTGCAGGGTCCTCCTATATAAAGAGTTTTGTCTGGGCCAGTCTGTCCCTTAGTTTTTTTTTTTAGTTTTTTTGCTCCCCTCTAGACTAGCCCCCATTAGTCCTTACCTCACTCCCAGCCTCATCACCATCTCCTGGGACTTACCTCTTCTTGGTGTTCCTCTCTTGATTGCCCCCTAGGGTGGGACCTTCAGGGGTGGGGGTGCAACCCCTGGCAACTCTGTACATGGTTTCCAGAAAGCACCAAGGGTTGGATGGTGCAGGATCTGTGGTGCGAGGTGGGTGACATCCTGCAGCAATACAGAGTTTTTTATCCTATTTCACCCCTTGGAGGCATAGCGTGTGCTGGCATGTGTGCCAGCCCCTGGCTTCTGGCAGGGGCCAGTAAAGTACTGGACTCTTCCCCATTTTCCTCCCCAGAGGAGGAGAGCAGTCCTCTGGATGCTCAATCTTCTTCCCCTGGCCAGCCCTCCGGCAACCTGGGCTTGCCTCCAAACCCGGGTCATCAGCATTGCAAGTGGTATGGCTGCTGCTGCACCAGCAGGCTGGCCATTGCTTAGTTTTAAATGTGGCCAGGAGTGGCATGTGAGTTCCTGTCAGGATGAGTGGTATGCATTTGTAGTTGGTAGAGGCTTGTATATGATTTTGGAAGTGGCCACTGTCTAGTTTGGAGCAACATTTGAGGGAGCTCAGTAGCAACAATATGGAGAGCACAGCATCTTAGAAGAGAGACAGCTTCAGCTTTGAGGGACATGATTCGTGAGAAATGTGGGGAATTGCTAATTGGTTAATTGATGTATTAATTAGTGGTATATAGTGCGTTTCTGTAGGGTTGCATGTAGTATAGGTATATATTTTTTATTTGTGTAGGTATACACTTTTAATTGTTTTATTAGTGTAGGTAGATAGATTTAATTAGTGTAGATATATAGCAGTAACAGTTTGATTAGTGTACGTATATACTTTTTTAATTAAAATTTTATGAGTTTCAATAAAAAGTGGCAATACCACAGGGTGTACAGTTTGCATCCTGGCCAGGAGAAGCTCCCATGGAGGTACAACTCTAAGGTAAGAATATTTTAAGGTCTAAGTTGCTTTTAACTACCTCATAACTATAGAGAACATTAATGCTAAAATGCAGTACAGTATGAACAATTGCCATGCATTAAAAAATTGCATGTCAAAACTGGTCATATACAAATATACATTGCCAGAAGCAAGGGAGTTCCAGAGATGACCATTCCTGTAATGAATTCAGGGTTTCTGAGCTTTTGGGTAAAGGTTGGGAAAGTATGAGTCACTGGGGGTATTTTAAAGCTGTGGGCCTGTCCAGTCTAGTGTTTCGAGCCATGGCATTTACTTGGTATGGTGAGGATATGGCCCAAGGGTACAATTCAGTGGCATGAGGGTGAGTGTATCATGTCTTAAGTAGGTCATCAAGGTTGAAGTTAGTTGGAGTTGCACTGACTGTATGCTTGGAGAGAACTAGGGTGAATGAGTTCTCCATCTCCTAGGGCTGGACATGTACAAAGGCAACCTGTTCACTCCAATAGGTATTGTGGCATATAGCATCCCTGTGGAATTTTACAATGGGTAGAGAGGAGGAATGGCTCCCATGGGTCAATGTAAGTGTCTACTTTGATAAGGTGAATGTGGTAGACTTTCAAAACTAGCCCATTTGCCCAGTTCCAACATCCATTCAGAGGGTTACTGTGGTAATTTTTCTTTCCAATGTCCGAGTATAATACGCTTGACTAAGATAAGGGCTCCCTTCAGCCAATTTCATGCCAAAGGTGTCTGGGTAAGGAGAGCTTGTCCTGCTTCTAGCAGGCCTAGCATGACTAGTAAGGAAGTAAGGGTGATGTCCTGCTGAATTATATCCCTTAGAATTGACTGCACTTTGGTCCAGAAAGGTTGGAGGTCTGGACATTTGCCAACTTATGTGTGATATTTCCAACCATTTGGACACATCTACTGCACTGATCGGTGGTCATTAAGCCCCTCATGTGGAGCTCTTGGGGGGTCCTGTACCAATGATGGAGTATTAAAATGGGTGAATCGGTTCCATGTATCCCTAGCTGTGTGTTTGAGGCTGCTCCAACATTATCGCCAGGTGGAGGGAGTGATTTTTAGGCTGATTTCTTTACTCCATTCGGCTCAGCGATTCCAGTTGGTGATCCCAGAGAGACAGGATCTCCTGATATACAGTGGCCACCTTTAGCAATTTGCCCTGAGGGGGTAAGATTAGCTTATAAAGGCAGTGTAGCTGTTGTGTCTTGTAATTTGGGCCTAACAGAGTGCCCAGAGAATGTCTGAGTTGTAGGTATTGCCAGTGTTGATTCCAGGCAAGTGAAAAGGTTTCCTGGAGCTGTCGGAAAGTCGACTCATCAATCAGCTGGAAGAGGCTGTGGAGTCCCTTGTCAAGCCAGTTCTTCCATACAATGTGGGCACACCATATTTTAAGAAGGGGGTTCAGCTAGAGCAGTTAAATGGAAGAGCAGGTTGGGGACCATTCCAGTACCTTAGTTAGTTTCTTCCAGGCTCTTTTAGTAGGAGGGAAGGTGGGGTGCAAGGCAGCTGATGTGGGGATTTTTCCAAACATATCTGCCTGATATGGAGCCTCACCTAATACATGGATCTTGCAGTCTACCCATTTAGGTCTTACCTCAAGGCTATGAGTTGGGAAGGATTGTGTAAGCTGATAAATCAAGTTGATCTCATGCTTGAGTCCCCAGTCTGAGAGTTTCAAGCCTCCCCTTTCTAGGGATTGTGTGAGTTCCAGAATCCAATTCTTTGCTGTTTGGCCCCCCAGAAAATGGTAAGCATCTGTTTCCTGAAAGACAATAGGAGTTTGGGTTTGAGACTAGTCAATAAGTTACATGTAAGAAACTAAAGCCTTGTGGCAGCCTTCATTTTAGAAACATGCACCTCTCTCCAATAAGATAAGTGGAGATGGTTCCATCTATCCATGTCTTTTCATAATTCATCAAGGAGTGGGGTAATATTTAGTTTAGCCAAGTTCTGCAGGTCTGAACAGAACTAAATTCCTAGAAATTTAATGCTGGATTGAGTGGCTTGCATTCCCCAAGGAATGCCCTGGAGGGTCCCAATTTGAGGGCTGGGTGGTAGTAAGATTGATTTTGATACATTGGCTGTGTAGCCTGACAGTTCGCTAAAGCAAGATAGAAGGTGCAGTACTGCCAGGACTGAGGTTTCTAGATTAGTAAGGGTTAACATTATGTCATCCACATATACCAATGTTTTATGGTCAGCTCCCATATAGATGCCATATATGTCCATATCCAGCCGTATCACCTTTAACAGTGGCTCCAGGGCTAAGACAAAGAGAAAGCGCAACAGGGAGCAGTCTTGATGGGAGTCTCTACTGACTGGGAAAGGAGGGGAAGGATAGCCATTCATGATTACTGATGCCTGAGCTCCATGGTAGGGATATAGCCAGTGAAGGTGTCTCCGATGCCAAAGACTTTTAGGACATGAAAAAAATAATCCCATTCCACCCTATTGAAAGATTTTTCCATGTCAAGTGAGATCAGCACCAATGGAGGTTGGGTAGATGACACACCCCAAGTCAGGTTCAAAGCCTCCTTGTATTGTCCAATGCTCTCCTCTGTGGGATGAAACCAACCTGGTTCCTGTCCTCCAGGGTGGCCACCACTTCCTGGAGCCTAAGGCTAGAACTTTGATATAGGCTTTTCAGTCCACCATTATTAGTGAAATCAGTTGGTAGCTGGCACAGACAAGCGGATCCTTCCCGGGTTTGGGGAGAAGGGTAATGGAGTCTGTTCTTACTGAGTGCAGGAGTTGTCCAGAGATCTGGGCTTCATGAAGTGCATTTAACAAGGGTGGGAAGAGGTTTTCTCAAAAGGCATACAGAAATTCAGACAGAAGCCTGTCTCCACCAGGGGATTTACTGGTAGGTATGTTGTGAAGGGCTGTTTCAAGCTCTGCGGTGGTTATATGGCTGTCCAGGACTAGCTTAATATCGGGGGCAGTCTGATGGAGGCTGGAGGGGGGGTTGTGAATTGTGAGAGATCTGTATCCAATGAGGTTACCTCCATGTTGTATAGCTGTTTACAGATATGGAAAAAGGCCTCAATGATACCTTGTTGATCTCTCATCTGTGTGCCCTGAGAGGAGTTGATGCTGTAGCTATGACTCTAGATTTCTCCTGACATGGTACGTAGTTGGTATGCCAGTAGGCATCCCAGTTTTTCCCCTGCCTCCCGGAAAGTCTGTTTGAAGCAAAATAGAGCAAATTCAGCCCGTTGATGGAGGTGCATATTAACCTTGTATCTGGTACAGATAATTTCTGTGAGGAGCCCAGCTAAATTATCAGAATTGTTCTGATATATATCTTCCAGGTTCTCAAGGGTCAGCAGTTGTAATTCCTGGTCTTTTTGCATTGTTCTTTTGAGGTGTGAGGCATAACCTATGCATCTCCCTCAGATGAAAGCCTATAGGGTGTCCCACCTAACTGCTGCTGAGGTGTCATTCAAGTGGTTAGTGGCAAGGAAGTCCTGGATATCCTTTGTCAACAAATGGCAGAAGGTCTTATCCTGAAGCAGGGAGGCATTAAAATGCCACTGCTGCCTGCTTGTATCAGACGAGGGGGGAGCCAAGAGAAGGAGACCGGAGCATAATCCGATATGATCACCATTCTGATCTTAGCATCCACCACATAGGTATATACTTTTAATTGATACTTTAGTCACAGGTATACAGAGAAATAAAATATGGTCTTTTATATGGGGAAAAGTCTCCATCCATGTATTATAACGGTCCATGTACAAAAAGCCATGATATATTAAGGGGATATGCAATGGCCCAGCATGTGATACCATATGTATCACAACGAGAGGACAGTGACCTCATCTCATGAGTCGTGGAGCCATGAGTGAGGTTTCCGAGGTCACTGTCCATAAGTTGTGATACATAGGTATCACACAACAGGACATAGTGTGTCCATTTTATACAATAGGGCTCCGTATTTTGTTACTTTTTTTTTGATTTAGCGGCGTGGGGGGGTGATGCGTACACTATGTTGATAACGAGTGATAACATGTACACTGTGGTTAATATCTTACCAGTGTACACATCATGATCTGGTTTTCACATTGTGGTTGTGATATGACTTTTTAGGTGATACCATATCACTTCATCCCTATTGTATAATTCCCCATATCCCTACCCAATTAACTACAACAACTCAATTAACAATCTACTATCAATGTAACAGTACATTAATGCCTGATGAACACGCTAAAAGCACCTTGTTAACACATAGAACAACTACTGTAAATCATCTTTTTTCTCAGTCATATTTGCATGGTGCTAATTGGTTGAAATAGGGCAATTTTAACTTCATGCTTAGCAATTAGTGCCTAATTCACTATGGGATCGATGCACAAAAGTGCATAGTGCCTACGTGCCATTTAACTGAGGCACATAACCAGTCATATGTGTGAAACCTGTACAGTGGGGGTCTGGCGGCATGCAACAATGGTGAGCCTGCCAGTTGCATGCCAGATCTCCTGGCCAGTCATGCTGCTCTGCACCTAGGCTGGGCCTGGGGTGTGTCAGGGGTGCACCCACACTCCACACAATGCACAAAGACGTGGAGTGCCACACTGCAGGGTGAGTTAGCTACACCTCATGGACCCTGCAGTAACTCATTGCATGCCCCCACATATGTCACCCGCCAGCTGCGGAGGGACTCAGATTTTATTCCTTCATGTTGCCCTAACCTACCAGCCAGCTGGAGAGGACTGGAGGCGGATGCTTAGGTGAGTGCCCATAGGTTTACAAATCCTTGATCCACACCTGCCCACACTCCCACACTCCCCCACACCTGCGGCACACAGGATCCACTCTGGGACTCAGGACAGGCATCTGATTGGATGCCTACCTGTGTCCTGCACTCTGCCCCAATGCAGCTCCAATCCAGTGGCATTCCGGGGAAGGGGTAAAGCTGTGGACAGGTGCCCTGTGGGTGCTTGCAGTTATGATTCTGTGCACCCTGTGCTTGTCTATGGCCATGAAGGAGCACAGCCACATTATGTGTGAATCACATGGACACTGGACACATTTGTGCATTGCTGCCTATAACTGAAAAGGTGCAAATGCAGTGAGTAAGTGCTGTTTCATTTTCATTCAATTGTATACCTACTTAGTCTGTTTTTAAAGGTCACTATATTATTACTTTCTACTATTTGCATTTGGTAAAACATTCAGTTTTCAAGTACCTTCTCTGAGAACCACTCCTTCCTTCCTTTAGTCCTGAATAGTTCTCCCTTTAGTTGATGGCCATGTCTTCTCATATTAGGTCCCACTATTTTGGGGCTAGACATTTTGAAGTTCACTATCTCTGGATGCTAGGTACACCAAAATCATTTTCTCTTTCTCTCTCTCTGTCCAGTGAATACAAGTCTAGCTCCCTCAATCGAGTGTCATAAGCCTTCCTTCTTAGATTCCAGATCATTCTGGTTACCCTACGTTGAGCTGCCTCCAGTCTAACCACATCAGTTCTGTACTGTGGACACCAGAACTGTCCATAGTACTCCAAATGGGGCCTGACAAGGAATTGATACAGTGGCATAATAACTATTCTTTCTCTACTGACAGAGTTATTTCTTAGCAGGCCAAAATTCTATTACTTTTCCTTATTACACTATCAGACTGTGATGCATGCATAAAGAAGTTAGATACAAGAACCCTGAGATCTTTTTCATATGTACTTTCTCTTAGCTTAGTACCATTTAAAATACTCAGCTCTGGTATTCCTAATGCTGAAGTTCATTGCAGTGCAATTGTCTTTGTTGAATTTCCTTTTGGCACTGATTGCCTATTTACTTAAATTATCAAGTTCATCCTGTACTGTAGGTTTTAAATTTCCTCTGCTGTATACACTTCATGGCTTATCTTGGTGTCATTGGTGAACTTTGCCATACACCCACCTTTTGAACACTGCATGTCACTCACATAAATACAGAACAATGTATGTCCCAGCAGGGACCCCTATGGCATCCTACTGGTCACTTGCTCCATTCTAACTAGCAACCATTTATTCAGGCCTTCTGTCTTGTCCTCAATAACAAAATGTTAATCTGTTCAACTATGCTGTTATGTATTCTCATTCTTTATAACTTAGTTATTAACTCAATATCAGGAATAGTATCAAACACTTTGCTAAAGTCCATATAAATCATATCTACTGGCTTCCAGTTGTCAAGTCCCCTGGTCAGTGGTTCAAAAAACTCAACCAATTTACTCAAGCAAGAACTTCCATTCCTGAAACCATATTGAGTCTGATCTATTAATTTATTAACCCACAGGAAATTCTTAATTTCCTCCTTGAGTATTGTCTCCAAGATCTTACCCACAGTGGATATAAGGCCAACTGGTCTACAGTTACCCTTGTTGTTCTTTTTCCCTTATTTTTAAAGATTGGTATGACTGTTGCCTCTCTCCAGTCATCAAGCACTACCCCCTTCCTTACACTGGCCTCAAATTATTGGGTGACTGTTTCAGCAACGTAGATAACTAGCGCCTTTAGGACCCTAGGGTGGATATCATCAAGGCCTGCTGACTTAAATGAGTTCAAATATTTTAACCTGTCCACCACCTTTGGCTGATATATTATAATTCCATACCCTTCCCCTTCTGTATTATTCACTGATTGTTTAGAAGCTGGGTAGAATACTAGACAAAAGTATTTATTTTGGTTACTGACCAGTTCCTGCTTCTCATTTATGACAGTTCCCACCTCTAGTAATAGCCCCACATTTCTATATGCTTTTTCTCAATTCATATAATTATAGAATATTTTTGTATTGTTTCTGGATTTTTCTGCTATTTGGTTTTCCATTCTCTGTTTGGCCATTTTAATTTTGAAATTGCAGTTCATTTGTACTTTCTTACATTTTTTCCTGTTCCTAGATTATTATTTATTTATTTATGACTTTGTGATAACCAGGTGAGTGCACTGATCCCAGAGACCATTTCCAGGCATGACCCAGGCCATAACACATGGCGCAGGGTGACAGTGGAGTACAAGGTAACAGCAACAATAGTAGACACAATATACAGGTTTGATGCATAGGTCCATTTGAGAACAATGAATACAAGGTTTCAATATCAGACATGAGAAGACTTGGTACAAACAAACAAATCATAGGCACAGTGTACAATGCGAGACTGCATCATCCAGTGAGCAAGTAATACACAGAATACTCAGTAAAAAAATGTATATACAATATGTACAGGCAAGGAAGTCAAATATTACTGTGAAAAAATGCAATATAACAGTTGTAGGCAAGAGAATTGACTAGTATGGGTAGGTGGGTAACCCCTGGGCTGGGGAGTTGACTAGTGTGGGTTGGTGTGAGACCCCTGGGAGCATCGGCAGGATGAGTTTTTCAGGAACCAGATTTTAAGCTTGGACTTGAAACTGGACTGTGTGTCAATGGAATGGAGTTCAGCCGGTAGTTTGTTCCACTGCAAGGGGGGTAGCTGCAGACCAAGCTCTGCTACCCATGTTGGTGGATACCCTAGGAACAGCTAGAGGGGGAGTACCATTTGAGCAGAGGTTGTGGAGGAGTGTTCGGGTTTTCAGAAGGGCAGTTAGGGGGGATTCTGGAGCCGTGCAGATGACAATGTCCACCATGCAGCAGAGGGCTAGGTCAAAGCGACCTTGCAGTGGTAGCCATCCAAGGGTATTATAGAGGGTACAGTGGTGGGTGGAGAACGGGGCCAATAAAGCAAAGTGGCAGGCACTGTTATAGGCAGCGGAGAGTTCAGCCATAGCAGTAGCTGAGATCCTGGCATAAATAGCAGAGCAGTAGTCAAGAATAGGGAGAAGATTACTCTGGACAATGGCTAGTCTAACTTCAGGGGTAAGGTATTGCCTGAATCTATAGGCGGCACCTAACTTTTGATGGAACCTTCTGACAAGGGAATTTGCATGCTCAGTGAAGGTGAGGGAAGGGTCGGGCAGTACTCCTAAGTATTTGTAGGTGTTGATGTCCTCCAGGGCTGTACCATCTGGGGTGAGAATGCATAAAGGGGTGTGGCTTTTAGTTTTGGCCAGTAAGGGCTTAGATCCAAACAGCATGGATTTAGTTTTTTTGGCATTTACTAAGAGGAAGTTTTTTGAGAACCAGCTGTGGGCTGCAGCACAGCTGTGAGAGAGAACTGAGGAAATTGCAGCCATGGATTTGTCACTGTGGAAGAGGACAAGGTCATCGGCATACAGGAGAGAGTTACAGTTGAGGCAGTCGAAGGAAAGTGCATTAACAAATAAGGAGAAGAGGAGGGGACCCAGGATTGAGCCTTGAGGGGCTCCCACAGAGACAGGCAGGGTGGGGGAGCAGGTTTGACCAATACATACAAATTGTGAGCGATCAGTAAGGTAGCTAGTGAATCAGCCTGTGTCTTTCTGAGAACAACCAAGGAGGCTAAGCTTAGAGGTAAGGAGAGCATGGTTAACCATGTCAAAAGCCTTTGAGAGGTCATTGAAGACAGCCCTGGTAGCTTTACCATTATCCATGTTAGAGAGGATGTGGTCGGTCAGTAGAGCGAGGGCAGTGACGGTGGAATGATTCTTGTGAAAGCCATGCTGTTGGTTGCATAAGAGGGTGTATTTGCTTATATACTCAGTGAGCTGATAGTGGACTGCTCTCTTGAGTAGTTTACTGAGATGATGGAGGATGGATATTGGACGGTAATTATCAGAGGATTTGGGGTCACCGGATTTAAGAATGGGGATAACCTTAGCAATCTTCCATGGCTCAGGCATGGAGGAGGTGGAAAGGGCAAGGTTAAAGATGAAGGTGAGTGGCTTGGCAATTGCCGAAGAGATCAGCTTAAGAAAGACTGGTGATAGGCCATCAGATCCGGAGGAGCCATGGTTAGGTAGATGTTTGAGTAGCTTCACTGTATCATGTATGGAGAGGGCTTTAAAATAGAATGGGGGTATTTGCAGGTGAGTGGCAGAGCTGGAGGAGGATGGCAGTGTGTCACATAGTAGGGCCGGGCTTTGAGGTTGGGCAGTTGGCAGCTTATTTAGGTACATGGATAAGTTGGTGAACTTACAGTTGAAGACACTGGCCACATCATGAGGGTCAGTCAGCAGCCCATCCTGGGAGTTGAGATGTGGTGCAGCGTAGCTGGAGCAGGGGTTTAGGAGGGAGCTGATTGAGTCTCAGAATTTTCTAGGGTCTCCAAGGTTGGCCTTTTGCAGGTTGCAGAAGTGGGTCTGTTTCAAAAATTTGTCCTCTTGTTTACATTTGTTCCTCGTGTGTCTGTAAGCATCCCAGAGGGCAGGAGAGGGGGTTGCTTTGAAAGTGGACCAGGCATGGTCTCTGGCCTTCATAAGGATTAGGAGGTCTTTAGAGACCCAGAGCAAGCACCCTCCTCTGATCCGTCTGGTAGTGACAGGGAAAAAGCGGTCCTGGAGTGTTAGTAGAGTCTAAGTAAATGTGGAAACTGCCATGGCTACATTGGAAAGGGAAAAAAGCATGGACCAGTCCAAGGACTGGGCCCCCTCAAGGAGATTTGTGGAGACTGGGCAGCTGAAATTTCTTAGAGATAGGTATTTGGGTGGGGGGTGCTTTAGTTTGGAAGACCAGAGGAGATAGGTCAGTGAATGATCACTTACAGAGTCAGCCATGGTGCCAGTGTGTAATGCTCGGTCCTCCCTGTTTATGAGGATCCAGTCTAGTAGAATCTAGGTGGCTGAGCATGTATTAAGTCCGGTGGGAAGAGTGATCACCTGCACCAGGTTGGGCTGCTTTAACAGGGATACATAGTCAGGCTGGTGGCAGCTCAGCCAGTTTAGATTAAAGTCGCCAAGAAGGATAGATTCCCTAAGGGGAGTTAGAGAGCTCAGCCCTTGGAGAAGGCTGGTGAGTCCAATGGTTCCTTTTGCAGGGGGGGTTGTAGCAGCAGCCAATATAGAGTCTCTTGCCAGATCCCAGGGTCAATTCGGAGAGTAGCCAATCACTAGGTGAGGAAGGGTCAGAGTGTAGGGCAATGCTAGCTGAGAGGGATTCCCTTAGGAGCAGGGCCACACCACCACCTTTTTTCCTGCCTGGCCTGAGGAGGCGTAGGTAAGAGTACCAGGTATTTTGAAGGTGTTTTTGGTGTGGTGTGGCTTTAGCCATGTTTCAGTGAGCCCTAGAATATGGGGCTTGTGTAGCTCAATCCAAGCCTCAAGGTCAGTGAATTTAGATGGAAGGCTGCAGACATTAACATGTGTGATTTTAAGACCAAGGGCGTTTGTCCAGATGCTGGAGGTGGGGGTGATATGGGAGTTTGTTGGGCCAGGGTTGCATTCAATGTCCCCAGCAAGGGAGAATAGTGATAGTAGGAGAATATATGGGCAGGAGGGAATAGAAGGAGACTAGGAGAGGTTAACCAGGTAGTGGCCAAGGAGGCGGCGTTCTCCTTTAGTGAGTAGGATCAGAGAGAGATGTACCCCAGGGTGGACTTATCCCTAGTGGTGAGTGAAGAGGGTTGAGACAGGGGAGAAGGGGGAGAATGACAGGAAGGAGAGGCGCTGTTGATCACAGGCCAGCACTGTCACACAGAAGTCATTCAATACCAGCACAGTAGTTAGGGAGATGGCACATAATATAGGTAGTGCCAGCTTCATCTTTCTGAGGGAGAGTGGGGACAATGGATAGTAGTAGTAGGGAATTAGCTTGGTTTGGCTTATGAAGGGGGAGAGGAGGGAGTGGCGAGGAAAGGGGCAGTTAGAGGTGTAGTTCTCTGGGGCAGGAATACACTCTAGAAGGTGTTCTGTAGCTTTACATTCGTGTATGGCAAGATGGCCAATGGGAGAAAGGTGTACAGAAGGGGGAGTGGTTTAGGTGTATATAACAAGTCGTGGGGGTGAGGGTGAAAAAAATCAGCTTCCACTGGTACCAAAATCCAAAAGTCAGGGCTAGCACCTTGCAGTATAGAGGATTTCTGAAAAACTGTTTAGGTTCCAGAAATTGAGGGGTCCGTGGCCTGGTCAAGGCATGCTGGATCCCTGAAATAAAGTAGAAAAACAGGATTTTTAAAGGCTGGAAAATGAGGCTTTTTACATCAGAACAAAGAGAATAATAGAAGTGGGCAGGGTCAGAGAGCACAGCACACTGTTTGGGGGTTGGGGAGGAGACAGACTGCAGGCCAGACAGCAGAAGGATTTTACACAGTCAAGGCTCACAATTCACTTCTAATATCAACTCAGAACTTAAAATGACTGAAAGGATTAAACAAATTATTAAACCCTGGCACACAAATTCAACTACAGAGACAGAGGGAGATACAGTAGTTAGAGATGTGTTCAGCAAAAATCAGCTTCCACTGATACCAAAATCCAAAAGTCAGGGCTAGTACCTTGCAGTATAGAGGGTTTCTGAAAAACTGTTTAGGTTCCAGAAATTGAGGGGTCCGTGGTCTGGTCAAGGCACGCTGGATCCCTAATCATCACTGTCCTACATATCTTTTTTTTTCTATTGAATCATTTCTTAATGTTAGGCCTGAGCCAAGCTTGTATTTTGCCCCTTGTACTGCATTTCCATACAGCTGATATGTATTTTACATCTAAATTTTTCGGTTTGGTTTTAAAGATACCCAAGATTTCCATTGTACCTTTTTCAAAACATTCTCTCAACATTTCTATTCTGATAATTCTTTCTCTATACCCTCATAGTTGGCTTTAATAAAGTCCCTGTGAATGGTAACTCCCTTTTCAACAATCAATCTCCTATTTAATCTCCTATTTAAACAAAATTGTCTGCAACTCGGTCAAAACCGTAGAGAACAAAACAGCAACACCGGGAGTTCAACCAGCAATCATTCTATAATTTTGGTAGAACCTTGTAATGTTTAATACAGAATTCATTTCAGGAGGTTTTTTTTCCTGATGAATTCTGTATTAAAAATTAGATAATTCTCCACTGTGGAGTTTTATTTATTAATTTATGTGGAAAACACCAGAAGATTTAGAGCATGTTGACCATGCATAACCTCAGATTCCACATAAATAAATTATTCTAACTCCACAGGGGATGAATCTCTGAAGAGTTTGCACAGACTTTGTTAGGGGATGTCCCCCTGAACAGAATTCTGTATTAAACATTACAAGATTTTACCGAAATTGAAGAATGATCGCCGGTTGAACTCCTGATGTTGCTCTTTTGTTCCACACGGTTTTCACTGCCTACCAAACTGGACCATATTGTGGTCAATATTTCCCAGTGGTTCCCTTGTGCAACAATTTATGATGTAATTTACCATAAAACAGTGTAGAAATTCTACAGATCAGTCCAACCTTTAAAAATGACTTCAACAAGAGAGTACATGAACTAGAGTTAGCAGGGTAATTTCTGACATTCATGTAACCAGAAGCTACATCTATTTTATGATATTTGAAGATACTACCCACCCCTAACAGCTGCATCCATACGATTTTTGAAAATCTCACTGGACTAGAGCTGTGCGTAATAGGCAGATTTTGTTACATGAAATATTTCACAATATTTGCCCATTTGGCAAAATTTTTCACAGAAGCGAAATTCAGACTTTCGCCTGTAGAATGTGAAATTTCACTTGCAGAAGGTAAAATTTCATCCATAGGGCTTCCTCAGGAGAGAGGATCTGTGCATAAACATATAAAAAACTACTGTTCACAAGCTTCATACCACTAAATAAGTTATCACCAGACATTTGTTTACCAGTACTCTGTATCTCTGTATACTCAAGCACCCTTATATCAGGTGTATATATAGGGAAAAAAGTTATCATAACATGTAGAGGCTGCACCACAATGTTATAAGCATCCCTCCTGTTACATGATTGTTAAACAACACATGACCTGTATGCATATTCTATTCATTTGTGCTAGATATAATTTCATCAGCAGTTAGCGCAGTAGATCCATTCAAACTTCTGCATTAGATCTAATGTAAATCTGTCAACATCAAAAAGAACACAAACTTCAAAAAACCTTTAAAATGCATCTTGCTGTAATGCTTAAAGCTAACAATGATGCTTAATGTATACTGTACCTAAGCTTCACCTGATCCTGTATAGTCAATTTTCCAAACTTTCATACTTGTAATTTATGCCCTGTGATTACAAAGAAATTTATGGAATAAGCATTTATCCCTGACATGCTTCATATCTATACCTATCAAGTAGCCTTCTATTTTATATTCGATTATATTTTATATAATTCTTTTCTTGCTAAAACTCATTGTCATTTGATCCATACATGTACAGGAATGTGTTTTCATTAGAAGTAAAGCAGTTTAACAATTTAATAATTTAAATTGTTGCTCATTTTAAATGTTATCCAACTGGTTGCAACCAAAAAGATCCATAACTTTAAACATATGTGCTTATTAATTCACTGTCTTTGCTGACATTAGTTATATCCTACTAATGACACAGGACATAAATTAGTTTGAATTGTCACTCTTCAATGTCAAATAACATTGAAAGTTCTGACCTCTTCTGTGGTGTAACTCTCCTAAATGATTCAACAGGCTTCTCCCATGGTAGTCAGGGCAAACTGTGCTGTCCACTCCTATGGACCACCTTTTTATTCTCCAGCCCAGGGGAGTAGAAAGAGCTCTTCCAACCACTGACTCTCAAAAGCCAACGTGACAAAAATGTCACTCCTTCCCGGTTTGGCTGGTCAGCAGAGTTACACATTGCTAGGCAACCATATACCACAACAAAATACCCCAGGTTTGCGTCTAATAATGGTTCATTGTTAAATTATTTGGTTAGTGCTGTCTGTTATATCAACAGGGTTTGGTATCTCTAATAATTAATGTTGCCATCTGAACATCTAACAGTTTGTTGTTTAATCATTTTTTTCTTCAGTATAGCACCTCACCAGATGAAAGACTCAACCCTTTCACTTGAATGATACATTTACTTTGCTTTATATATAAAAGGAAGAAGAAAAAGTGTGCCATTTCCTACACTTTTGACCTACATCTATCATTGTGATTTATCGTGTGGTCTTTCATATAAATTATAACTCAGTGTTACGGCTGGTCAGATGTTTTCTACTAAATAGCTTCATGTTTGTTTATTAATTCTACAAGCATTCCCCATTTGTGTATACCCCATTTCATTCAATGCTGCCCTTCTCATGTCCCAAAGTATATATTATAAGGTGCATACAGAAAAAAACAAGATGTTCATCATGCTGACATTAGGGCTGGAACATTCAGAACTGCCCCAGAGGCAGGCTCAAGAGGGGCACAGTGCAAGTACAGTGCGCCATGGTGCAATGGGTGCGATATTCAAAGGTTGAACATGAAAGGATGCACCTGCGTAACATGGCTGAATATCGCATGGATGCGTCATAGCGCAACCAGGGATGCGCCAGGGGGCATGACATGAAGCGCAATAGCACTCCCAGGGATGTGCAGGGGAGCAAGCCAAGTAGCACAATAGCAGGGGCCACCAGTGTGTGAGGTGCAGATGAGCATGTGCCAGGACATATGTGGAAAGGCAACAGGCACAGCAGGTGGCATGCCACATGGGTCAGAGGCCCCACTACCAGGGAGCACAGTGCACCAGCTGAAAGGCATGGCAGACATAAGTGGGCACACCACCCAGTGAGCATATGGAGGCAGTAGGCCTCTGACCACATGCATCACAGTGGGGCATGGTGGTAGGGTGGCAACAACGGCCCCTGATACACAGCCCCTGGCAACCTCTACAGGGAGACTGGGGACACACCACCCAGACCACAGCCAGCAACACAAAGGCAAACAGCACACAAGGCACACACCACATGATCTGGAAGGACAGGCCACTGCCACCCCACCCAAACCATGGTGGAACACCAATAGGTACAACCCCCCTGTCCACCACAGACGTACCACACAGCAGCCAGGCATACCACTGCAGCATGACTCCACATGCCAGCTGGAAAGCAGACACAGGCACAGATGGGTTACCAAAAATAATGTAATGTAACAGGTAAAACAAAACTATATACACATATACAAGTTACAGAGAAAGAAAGGACCACCCACATACAGGTAGGCCAGGGAAGGGAGGCAGGGGGCAGGGGTAAAGGCAAGAGAAGGGGACAAGGGAGGGCAAGGAGATTGCTCAGGGAAGGGGTATACAAACTGGCAGATGGGTCCTATGGCTGTCCGCACCCCACTCTAGGCCATTGCAGGCATTGGTGTCACCGTCTGTGCTGTGAGAGCACCAGCTGCCACACCACCTGTAGCATGGTGGTCGATACTGGCAGGATCTGCTGGAGAAGGCAAGCATGGACATCTTTGGTCCTGACACCTAGGACAAAGGAGTGAACACCGTATGAGTGCATGTCCAGAATGCTGCAGCCCACCCACAGTGTGCAGTGGACATCGGTGACATGCACACCTAGGCTGGCATTCCACCACCTGCAGTGAGTGCACCCACATGAGCTGCCCACCCAGGGACCCACAGCCATGCAGAACACTGCACTCCAACACCACCCATGTGCAGCACACCACCGCCAAGGCAGGCAGGTGACATGGCCATGCAGGAAGTTGGCAGTGGCACAGCTGGGACCCCGGGTGCACCAACAGCCCACCTGCAGCAGCCACCCACATGCAGTGCAGAGGACACCACAGGCAGTGCACAGCTGGAGGGGGCCATGCACACAGAGGCCCATGTCCCACCCCCACCCCCACTGCCCACCCTGCACAACATAGAAGCATGTAAATGTGTCTACCTGCATGCTGAGGTGCACCCTGAGGCTGTCCACCTGCCACACCCGTGTGGCCTGCAACTGGTGCACTGCCCCCTGTGGTCGCTCATCCTGGTCTGCTGCAGTGCCAGTGAGGCGTGCCCGCCTCCGATCTTCAGAGCCTAGGAGGAAAGTATGGAGAAAGACTCATCAGTACCGGGCAACACCACAGCCCCCCCGGCACAGTATGATACCCTGCACATCATGCCAGTGGCATGGTGGCACAGGGCAGCCATGGTGTACCACCACTCCCAACGGGGCATGCAACCCCAGCCCCCCCCATAGCATTGCTTTCCAATGGCACCACCCCATGGACCACTGGATGGGAATGGGCACAGGCACTGTGCACTTACCTGGCTGTGGCATGGTGACCCTCCAGATGTGTGCCTGTAGCATCTGCAGCTGCTCCAGGTCTCTCTACTGCAGGTCCCTGTAGCGGTGACTGCACTGCTTCCCAGTGCGGCGTGCACCTGTGGCCCACTCGAGACCGTCTACCTCCTCCTGCCACACATCGATCCGAGGCCTGTTGAGGGGAACCTGTCCAAACAAGGTGTCAGCATGTGGCTCCACTAGGGCCACGAGGTTGACCAACTCAACCTGTGTCCAGTTAGGGGCTCTTGGTGGTGGATGGCATGGCATGTTTGCAGCTCGCTCAGCAAAGTAAAATGGCACCCAGCTGCACATGTGCTACACATGCTGGGGATGCATGCCATACACTGCGATGCACTGTCACCACCTACCATGCAGGCACGGAGATGCGCGACTCATACAACGCAGCACTACCACATGTCTCAGGGTGCCTACAAGGGCAAAGAATGCCTGTGGGGTCAAGGGTCAGGCTGCTTACCCTGCACCACAGTGCCATTGGGCAGTGCAGGCATGCTGTGCCATAGAGCCATGTGGGTGCCACAGTACAAGGCCCCATTGCGCAGGAACACCATGGTACCCATAGCACAGGGGTGCCATTGGCTGCCTGGCTCCTGGGCACTGTAGGCCTTACAGTGCATGACTGCCACAAATGCAATAATGGCCGGGCGCTGTACTGGCAATCGCGCACATTGAGTATACCGTGCCACTGGCATACGTGATGGTGGCACGCGCATGTGCACGTCACAATGTTGCGCCCTGACTTGTGCATGCACAACCTCATTGTGCAATGCACAACCACGCAATATTTGGCCGCTATATGCAAATCAGCTGATTAGCCTATCTGTGGCACATCAGCTGCATTTGCATGTCATTACAGTTGCGCAACCTCTCATTTGCATGCGATGCGCTATAAAGGTGCTGAGGGAATGCACAGTGTATGGACCAGTATTGCATCCCTTAGTGGTAAGTTACACGCTGTGGGGCTGGCTGGACAGTGGAATGGGAGGGTGGGGGGAGAATTATCAGGCCATACTAACACATGTCTGTCTCCACAGGAAGAAGCATGTCTGAACTAGAGTAGACTGAGGAGCATGGGCCTGCATGCAAGCTCAGGCCCAACTTTTCCAGGGTGGAGGCAGATGCCCTATTCCAGGTGTACCTGGACCAGGAGCCACTCCTGTGTGGCTCCACAGGCACCCCACAGGCACGAGCAACAGCATGGGAGGGTGTGGCCCATGCAGTGAACCAGCTGGACAGCCACCAATGGTCTGTGCAGGAGTTCAAAAAGAAGGACAGCACAGACCAGAGGTGGATCAAGGAGAAGGTGGCAGCCATCCAGGCAGTGTGTGCCACCACAGGTGGGGGCCAGCCTGCCGTGCCAACCTTACACCACAGGAGGAGCTGGTGGCAGCCACCATGTGGTGCAGCATGATCGAGGGCATGCCCAGTGGAGGATTCCAGGCAGGTGACAGCCCATCATTGCACAGGCTTGGCTGTGACAGGGGCACTGGGGCAGGGGGGCTGGGGGCTGGGCTGGGCGACAGCAACACTAATGCAAATGTGTTCCCTTTCAGCTCCTGATCACCTGTGTGCAGCAGCAGGGGTGAGGGTGTCCCTGTGGGGATGGTCCTGGACCAGGAGGACTGTCCATCCACCTCCACTGGACACCGTGGCCCAGATCAACTGCAGGGCCACACCGCTGTCCATCCAGATGCCAGTGGCGCCGATGCAGATGAGACCCTGGCTGCATTTCAGCATGATGCCAGGCATGGTGTCCTATGTGTTGAGACACAGATCGGGGCCGGGTCTGGTTCCAATGATGATGAGACCTTCATCCCAGACAGCGATGTTGTAGCCACAGGGGAGACACCCATACCACACTCCTGCCACAGCAGTGCAGACAGTGACCAGTGGTTGTTGCCTGCACACCGGCCACTGTGGCCAGCATAGCTGGGGCTGCCAGTGGTGCAGCAATGGCTGATGGTGGTGGCGGGGGTGCTGGTGGTAGTGCAGCTGCACTGGTGTTAACCTGTGCACAGTGGCTGGAGGGGCGGCAGCAGCAGCCGGATGGCATTGAGGGGTGGCCCAGGGCTGGGCATGCCGTTGGTGCACCACAGGACAACCAGCCCCAGGAGGGACCCACTGTGCAGCACTCACCTTCATGGGGTGCTGGGCCACAGGATCAGGATACACCCATGGGTCGGCACAGTGCCCCATGCCAAAGGGAGCTGACTCTTTGGACAAGCACACCCATCTGCTCTGGACCTCTGTTAAGCAGCAGGTTCTGGTCATGGAAGGGGTGCATGCACTCCGTGCAGAGCTGCACCAGGCAGCAGAGCGGTTGGACAGGAACTTTGCCCAACTCCTGGCTGAGAACACTCGAATACTGGTGGACACGGCTGCAGCCATGGATTGGCTGACTGCTGCAGTCACGGCCGGACTGGCACCACTGGCCTCCCTGGTGCATGGCCATCTGCTGCTTACACTGCCCACTGCCTTCTCCACCCCTTGGTCCTGGTATCGTGCAACCCCCATGTTGTTAATGTCAGGATCTTCTGTGGGCATTCCCAGCACATCTGGTACGGGCATGTTTGGGGGCCTGCAGACACCTGTGAGGACCCGGTCACAGTCCCACAGTGTCACCCCTGGGGGACCGTCTGTGACACCCCCTGTGGCTGACATGCAGCCTGCGTCCACTGGGCATTCTCAGTGGAGGCGTCCATGTGTCCGTGGCGGCCGTACTACTGTGCAGCATCCCTGATCCTCCCACCTCCACATCCGCCGTATGCTGCTTCCCTGTGTGCACACTGGTGTGGCATGTGCATGTGCATCCCATGGCCATGACATCTGTGAGTGATGCTGCACACAGCCCATGTGCCCACCCACCCGGCTGCTGGCTACTGTGGCATGTGCATGATGATGCCAGCACAGCACCGACTGCCACTGTGCAGCACCGCTCAGCCACTGACACATCCCCGGTGCCCACCTATGGGCGGGGGCATGATGGGTTCTGTGTGCATGTGTGTGTACGTGTGCATGGGTGTGTGTGTGCATGTTGTGTGGGTCTGTGCTGCTTGCTGCAACAGTGTCTATTCCCAATGCCTGTCCACGCCCCCCTCCCACAGTCCCTGGCATGGGGGACACCCATGCCTGCCTGTCCACTGGGACCTAGCCCTTGCAGGTGGCCATGTTCACCTACCTACGTGCTCCATAATGCTCCTCAGTGATTGTGTCTCTGTATTGCTGGCCCATCCTGGTCAGCTGGGATCCCTTCGCCCAGGGGGTGGCTGCCCACCACCAGGCCTAGTGGCCACATCATCCCCACTATTTTGAGTATAAGGTCTTAAACATAGTAATACTAACAGGAGTCCTCAATTTCAATGATTTCTGTAGCACATTCCAAGTGACGGTAGAACGAATCCTACGGCAGCTCTCCCAAAATGCGTTAGGGCTTTGGGCACTTTGAGAGAAATCAGTGAACAGCTTCTTAGGACATAGGTTCCAGGCATATTGAGAGTCAGGCAATCAACAATGTCCTGCAGAAGTTTGCCAGTGATAGCTCTGTATGTCCAGAGAGCCGCATTTTTATTTCATCTGTAGTGTAGGGTGGCAACCTACGGCTGCATATAAAGAGCAGTGATGGGAGGAGAAGGGGAGACCAGTGATGAAGCGCAGGGCTCTGTGGTAACGTATGTCCAATTTACCGAGGTATGAAGTAGCACATTGGCTGTATATAAAGTCGACGTAATCAATTAGGGAAAGGAATGTAGACTGAACTAGCTGTCTCTTGGCCTCTGTAGTTAGTAGGCAGTTTAACCAGAAAAAGAGACCTAGTCTCTGCCTCAGTTTTTTTAACAAATCCTCCAGGTGGTCTGCAAAGGAGAGTTTGAAGTCTAGGCAGACCCCCAGGTATTTGAATTTTGGTACAAATTCCAGGATTTCTCTTAGGAGGGTGGTGATGGGGGGTAGAGCAGGGTAGGCTGCATGGTTAATAGGTGAAAATAGCATTGCCTTTGTCTTTTTGGTATTAAGGAGCAATTTTTTACTAAGGAGCTGGTATTGAAGTATGTTAAAGTCAGCTTGCCGGTCACTACAGGCAGTTTCAGGAGTTGTACGGCTTAGGTAGATCACTGTATCATCTGCGAACAGATGAATTTTTGCCTCATTGATGCCTGAGTCTATATTGTTGATATAGATGGCAAATAACAGTGGCCCCAGGATGGATCCCTGCGGGATGCCTATTTTTAACAGATTTGAGGGGGAGAGTTCACCTTCAGCCTTGACCTGTTGGTGCCTATCAGAAAGGTAGTTGTGGAACCAACGCAAGGAGGTAGAATCTAGAACAATAGCTTTTAATGAAGAAAGAAGGAGGCTGTGGTCGACAGTGTCGAAGTCCTTACTTAGGTCTAGAAAAATGGAGCAGACAAATTTTTTGTTCTCTAGCTCGTGCTGCCAGTCATTTGTCACCTTGGCCAGGGCCGTGATTGTACTATGTTCAGTTCTGAACCAGATTGCATTGGTTTTAGCAGGTTAATATCATCTATGAAAGATTTCAGCTGGGCATTCATGATTTTTCCAGAAGTTTGATAGTACAGGAGAAGGGAGATGGGCCTGTAGTTGTTTAGATCACAGGGTCTCTGGATTTAAACAACAGAATAATATGTCTTGTCTTCTACAGTTTGGGAGGGTCCCTTGAGAAGGGACAAGTTGGATAGATGCGTATTAGGTAACGGCCAAGACATGATAAGCAATCTTTAGGTAGTATGGATCAAAGGTGTCAGCGCCAGCACTTTTTCTGGTGTCCAACTGGAGGAGGAGATCTTCACCCTCTTTAGTGAGGCAGGAGAGAATGAAAAGACTGCATCTGAGGGACTAGATTCTGAAGGTTGTGTGGTAAGCTGGGAGTGTAGGTTACATGCAGGTGAGTTATCAAAAGCTAGCCCTGCAGTAGCAAAGTGATTGTTGAAGGCTTGTAGTATCTCTTTATTGTTGTTGATAGTTACATTGTCAGAAATAATTTTTGAGGGGAGAATGTTTCTTGTGGTATTACCAGAAAGTTCTTTTATCATGGACCAGAACTTGGTAGGACAGTTGGAGGCAGTATCGAGTTCAGAGTGACAGAAGTTGGAATTGGTTTCCCGAATTAGCTTTGTACAGTGGTTTCTGGTTGTTCTGAAAAGATGCCAGTCTTCGTTTTGTGGGAATTGTGTGCTAGCTTCCAGAGCTTGTCTCTTTTTAATAGTGCTGCCTTGATGTCTGGTGTAAACCAAAGGCACTTTCTAGCCTTTATGCGGGTTTTGACTAAGGGTGCGTGGGTGTTAAGAGCGCTGGAAACAATTTTGTGGAAAATGGCATATGCTGTTTCTACTGATTTGGCTAAATAAAAGATCTGCCAAAGCAGGGAGGCTTTCAGGTCATTGATATATGCAAGCGAGTCAAAATTCCGTTTTGATCTTTTGGTAGAGAACTTTGCTGAGGCTGTTGGTTTAGTGACTGCTCTTATGCCAGCAATAAAACAATGGTCACTAACATCGGCAGAAAAGATCCCAGCATGGGAGAAGAAATGGGGTTTGCTTACTAGAAGTACATCTAGTAGTGTACTTTTCGTAGGGTTTTTCTTAATGATACGAGTAGGTTCATTAATAAATAGAGTGAGCCCATGAGAATCACAGAAGGATTTAACTGGAAGAGATGCACTTGACAGCCAGTCATAGTTAAGGTCCCCTAGTATAATTGTTTCCATTGTGTCGGTACTCATAGTAGATAAGTGGGACAGGAGCTGTGACCCTGGGAACGGGGGTCTATAACATCCTATGACACAGAGGACCATTGATGTAGATATTTTTATTTTTAAGGACAGGCATTCAAAGGCATTGGCAACTGATGTAGTGTCAAGGGTAGCGACTGTAAACTTGTCCCTAACATAGATGGCTACACCACTGCCTCTGGTTAGTTTATTGGCTCTGAATAATAGATAGTTGGGGATATGGACCTCTTTGTCTGGCGTGGATGGATGAAGCCAGGATTCAGATATGACAAGTACATCTGTCTCCGTGTGGATAGCCCAAGCCTGTATTGAGGTGAGTTTCTTTAAGAGGCTACACACATTAACATGCATAAAGCTGATACCTTTATACTTCGTGACTTCAGATGGTGAAGGAATTGCTTGTATAGGACCAGGGTAAAGTTTAACATTACCTGAGCATAGCAAGAGGAGGAGTACAACTTTCCTCAGGGCAACAAGTGGTAATTTGGAAGAACTAAGCCTTCTTTGGCTAGTGGAAGTATTGGCGTAGGAATGCAAGGACCTATTCTTTGTACTGTTCAGTCCTAGTGATACACATGCTAAGACCATAGCCGTATGACACCAGTAGATGCAGGTACTGGGCCAAGTAGGTAACATTCCTTGGGTAGGTAACGAGATGCCAGTGGCTGTCCAAGAGGGAGACTCAGCTGAAAGTGGGTATGACAACTTGGGGGCATAGCACGAGTTGTATAGGGACTTCATGAGTAGATATTCTTGTGGTAGGGGATACGAGTCCTCTTTGGGGTAAATTCAATCTGGCGTGTACCCTAATAAGGGTAGGGTGCATAAGGCAGTAAATAGGTAGAGCCAGATTGCAAGTTCCATGGTTAAAGTCTAGAGGTCAGAAAGAGAAACATTTGTAAGGGCTTAATCTGGGCAAGGTATCACCAGGTAAGGCTACACGCCACGGGGTCTGAAAAGGGATATAGGTGCCGATACCACTTGAAGGGAGCAAGGAGATGTTTCTATGGCACAGCGACTAGAGATAGTTACAAGAAGTCATAAACCTGATCTAAGAAGTATCATCAGCTAAGGCTACACACCACAGGGTCAGCAAAGGGATGTAGGCACTGAAACCATTTGTAGAGAGCAAGGAGAATTTACTATGACACAGCAACTAGGGACAGTAATAAGAAGTCACAAATCTGATCTGAGATGTGTAGTAGGGGAGACGGCGGTGGGTTAGTTAGGATGGGACAATTGAACCTGGAGCGGCAGCCCAAAATGTATATGTCTGTGGGCATCCTAGGGAGGTGGGGAGGATAAATTTGTAGGAAAGTCAATGGCAGGAGGGCGGGCAAGGAGGTCTATATAATAATGGTCAGGGAGGGGGATGGGTGGGTGGGTGTAAATTCTAAGGGCTTTGCCGCACCTTTCTGGGTCTGAGTCCAGCTAGTGGTCTTGGGCGGTGGCTTTGGGAGGGTTGACCCGTCGTGGCCGTGGGTTCTGAGGCGGATGAGCTGGGAGCCCTGGAGGGTTCTCAGCTGAAGGGGAAGAGAAAGCAAAGCCAATTAGTACTGGTCCCAGACAATGGTCGAGCTACCCAGTGACAAAACTAATTCACAAATGAAAGGGGTCAATTTCCTTGGCGCCCTGAAGTCTGGCCATCAGTTACAGAGGCAAAGGAGAGGGCTGTTTCACTTAATCAGTCTAGCAAGAGCAGTTTGCAAGTATTACAGCTTTTTCAGGCAGTTTACAGGCAGATTCTAACAAAATAGGCATACATTAGCAAGCATAAGTGAAACAAACAGCACCTTTTTAGCTCAGGAGACAGAGAAAAGATAAGAAGGGGTGAAGGACCAATCAGAGCAAGCCTGGAGAAGGCGCTGCCACTCTGATTGGTTTGTGGTTTTGCCGTATCTCTCTGGGTCTGGAGTCCGAGCAAGTGGTCTCGGGCCGTGGCTTTGGGAGCACCGACTGCCTGGTGGCCACGGTTCTTGCAGTGGATGAGCTGGGAGCCCCGGAGGGTTCTCGGTGGAAGTAGTAGGAGAGAATTAGCATGGTCAGCCTTATGAAGGGGGAGAAGAGGGAGTGGTGAGGCAAGGGGCTGTTAGAAATGTAGTTCTGTGGGGCAGGACCGCACTCTAGGAGGTGTTCTGCAGCTTTAAATTTGTGTAGGGCAAGATGGCCAATGGCAGGAGGTGCACAGAAGGGGGAGTGGTTTAGGTGTATTTCAGAACTTGTGGAGGAGGGCGTGGGGGGAGGGTGAAAAAATCACACAAAGAGACACACAAAGGAGAGAATGGAATGATTAAGGGGTCTAGCTAGGCTAAAATAAAGCAAACACACAGTATTTTACTCTCTCTTTTTCTACCAGAATGAGCAAATACGGGCTAGTAACAGTCCTTAAACAAACAAAAAATCAGCAGTGGAGCTGTAATTTGTATTATGTGCACACACTAGTAGCGAGGACCAGACAGCACAGTTTACAAAATTTGTGCAGGAGCATGCAATTAGTCCTAGGAAAGCAGCCACAGTGGATTCCAGAGTTAGCCACTCAGGGAGTTCACCAAGATGGTGAGCAGCCAGTGGGGCACTGCAGTCAGATGCACCAGGAATTTGGAAAAACAATCCAGGATCTTCACTGCAACAGCTGCTGAGGGCTGAACATTTGGCTTCCGCAATTACTTGTGCTTGGAGAGCAGTGAGTGGGTGGCAGCAGGCAGGCTCCCAGTCTCGCCGCTGTAGTCAGTGGGCAGCTCAAGCTTAAAAGCAGCTTCAAGGATGAGGTGCTTGCCCGAAGTGGGCAGCAAGCCTGTGCTTGGAGAGCAGTGGGTGGGTGGCAGCAGTCAGGCTCCCGGTCTCGCCGCTGTAGTCGGCAGGCAGCTCAAGCTTAAAAGCAGCTGCAAGGATGAGGTGCTTGCCCAAGGTGGGCAGCAAGCCTGTGCTTGGAGAGCAGTGGACGGGTGGCAGCAGGCAGGCTCCTGGTCTCACCGCTGTAGTCAGTGGGCAGCTCAAGCTTAAAAGCAGCTGCGAGGATGAGATGCTTGCCCGAAGTGGACAGCAAGCCTGTGCTTGGAGAGCAGTGGGTGGGTGACAGCAGGCAGGCACTGTAGTCGGCGGGCAGCTCAAGCTTAAAAGCAGCTGTGAGGATGAGGTGCTTGCCTGAAGTGGACAGCAAGCCTGTGCTTGGAGAGCAGTGGGTGGGTGGCAGCAGTCAGGCTCTTGGTCTCACCGCTGTAGTCAGTGGGCAGCTCAAGCTTAAAAGCAGCTGCAAGGATGAGGTGCTTTCCCGAAGTGGGCAGCAAGCTTGTGCCAAGTGCTGACTGATACCAGATGAAGGCATCTTGTGCTCCTCCAGGGTGTGTGGCACAGACATTGATTATTCACCCCCTGGCATTGCACATCACCTGGCAGTTGACACTGGGGTAGCCCTTCCTGTTTATGTAGGCTACACCCTCCAGGCCAGATGGTGCATGGATGACAACATGGGTGCAGTTGATGGCCCCTAGCATGCCAGGCAACTGTGCCACCCTGTGGAACCCCTGCATGTTTTCTGTACACTCTGCCTGTGTGCTTGAGAAATGGATGTACTCCGTAGCATGTGGCAGCAGTGCGCTGAGAAATTGTGTGAGGAGCCATGACGTGGCTGACTGGGTTATGCCTGTGGTGTCCCCTGTTGGTCTCTGGAAGGTACCCATGGTGAGCAGGCACATGTTGGCTGTGACCTTCCTCTCCACTGACAGGGCATGGCTCTGTCTTGTGGCTGCCTGCATCTCCTCACTGCACAGCTCACAGAGCTGCCTCAGAATTGTCTGGTTCAGGCAGTACTGGCCCATGATCTCTGTATCACTATACTGTTCGTAAGTGATGCAGGCACAGTACCACCTGTTCCAGGTGTACCGCCAATGGGCCCTTCCACGGCCACGCTGGTCTGTGAGCTGCTTTCTCACACCCCCCATTACTGCCTCCATCTGCAATATGGCACTGGCCATGTCCTGGGTTGTATCTCCTCCCCCGGGCAGCTCTCTCCCCTGGCCCCAACAGCTGTGGGCTGCTGTCTGTGCCCCTACACTGGGCACACCCCTGTTTGTGGCTGCCTGGCCTGCAGTCTGTGGCCTCTGCCTCCCAACTCTCTGTGCCCCTGTGCAGCCCCTCCTGTGCTGGGTGTCACTGGCATTCATTGTGTGTTGCCTTGCACCCTGTCTCACATCCACACACACATTCACTCAATCGCACACACGCTCACAATCCAAGTCTCTGGCTGTTTCAGGCTCCCTGGTGCACACTCTGTACCTCTCCCAGCCTGCCTGTCACTCTATCACTCCCCATGCTTGTTCAGGTTGCCTCCTCACTCTCCCTTCTGGCTCCTGTGGCACAAGCCTCCTTCCTTTGGTTTTGCTCCCTTTTTATGTGCGCAGGTCTGTCTTACTAATAAGTCCCATTTGCTCCACGCTTGTGCCATTTGCCTGCCGTTGAATATCACACTGTGCCACATATTCATGGGTATGCCCCCTGCACTTGCACATGCATTCATTACCATTGCACATTGGTGCATTGGGATCTGTGCTGTACATTTGCTGCCACTGAATATTGCTCTCTGGTGCATTGGCGCACTTGTGCCAGTGCATCCCTGTTGTGCATTGCGCAACTGCTCTGAATATCCCGGCCTCGGTGTTGTAAGTGGGGTTACAGAACACTGGGATCTCTTGTAAATCTTGGAAATCCCACCTACAGAGTTTTGAAGAGACTTTTCTGTGCATTGGGTTTCAATTATGCATTTTGGAACTGTGGATAATGCCTTAATAATTGTCTACCTATCATTTTCTCTATATTTGTTATAAACATGTCCCTAGTATCTCTTAAAAAAAATTAAATAATAATTTTACAGGCTTTCTTAAAAATCTAAAATATTGTTACTTAATGTTTTCTATCTTACTGGAGCATCTGTGTGTGTTATGTTTTTATTACTGTGTTTAACTTGTTCATGATGTTATATCTTCAATAAAGTATTAATAAAAAAAATCTAAAATAAAAAAATGAGGGAGCTATATAAAGCACAGGAAATTATCATTAAAATATTCAGAACTTTCAAAATTACAGAGAAAAACATGGTTTATGCAAAAATGTCATCAAAACAAGAGGAAGTAGACTTTTCTAAATCCTAATCAATTGCTAAGTCTGAGAAATTCACATACTTTCTAAAACTTATTAAAGGATCTGTAGTAACAGACAATAAGGGAACATATTACAGCAATACAAAAAGGACACTGACAACAGAAGAGGAGATAGCTAATTATAACAATAGTTTATATTAAATACATCTATGAAAGAAAACAGAATATTGCTGAAAAATAATATCATATGAAATATAATATGTATTGTAAACCATTTAATTTTGTACTGTTTCAGAAAAAGAGATTGTTAACCTACTCATCAGTTTGATTAATAAAAAAGTTCCAGGTCTAGATCAAATGCACTCAAAATACTAAACACAACAGCAGAAATTACCAAAACCCCATTACCCTACATTATTAGTTTATCTCTGAAAACAAACATGGTATCAGCCTTGTGGAAAAAGCAGCAGTAACTATAGTCTTCAAAAGTGGCCAAAAGCAAAATGTTACTAACTACAGATCATTCTCAGTTTTTTCAATTTCATCAAAGATTTAAGAGAAAATAGTGTTCAAGCAACTTATGACTTTGATTGAAAATGAAAACTTACTTCCTGTCCAGCAGCACTGGTTAAACAAGAGTTTGTCAATGCTGAACATTTGATGCTTGTTGACCATTTTTTTAACCCAACTTTTGAAGATACTTGTTTTAGGATTTGCTTAATACATGTGACATGTACCATTTATAGCATATTGGCCAGAATGTCATTTTGCACCACAGGTGCAGAAACACATCTAGTCCAGGATTTTAAAAATGACACATCACATTTATGAGGTGGTATGGAAAAATGGTTATGTTGAGAGGCTGAAGTCAAAATATTGAAAATTAACAAAGTTATGAGAGAACACTGAAACAGTGTAAGGTTCAGTCATAACCTGGGCATCTAACCATATTTGTATACCAAATGTTCCGCATGGTCTTCTTATTACCCCACCTAATGAACCCAGGAGGTGAATATTTTCAAATCCCCGTCAAAATGTCATTCCACACCACCAAAATATAATTCTGCACCACAGGTACGAAAACACATTTTGGCCAGGATTTAAAAAATTACAGCTGTCACATTCATGAGATGCTATGTTGAAAATTTGGGGTCATAATATTGAAAATTACCAAACTTACGAGCCTGTGTTCACAAATTTAAAAGTAGGCTCAAAACTTTGTTTTTTATTATTTTATGCCAAATCTCCAACAGAGCCTTCTTATGACCCCACCTCATGAACAAGGGCAGAGAAATCTTTCAACTCCTGCCCAAAACATGATTTTATGCAGTGACCAAAAAAAAAATCACCATTTGGGACAGAGTTGCCTAATTATACAGCCATTGTTCATGAGGTGGGGTTCCAAAAAAGGCACGGTGAAAATGTGGGGAAAAAAATTTCAAAAATTACTAAGTTCAAAATCCCACTGAAATCCATTGAACCACATACCTGATTTCCTCAGTTCACAGTCTGACTTTGAAGAATGAAGACATATCTGCAGTCCAGAGATGATTATGGTGTTAAACTGTGGTGGGTAAGTAAGGACTTGGGGAGGTGTGGGGTGGCAGGTGCTGAGTGGGTGGGTAGGGTGGGGTGACAGCAATGGCCATAACAGAAATCCATGGATGTTTTTTTTCCTTTTTAAAGGTTTAAAAATACAAAAAAATAATGGGGGATGTTTTTCTTTATTACAGGTGGGGACACTGGGGGATTGGGCACTCCCAGTGTCAGTGATACTGTATATTTGGCAGCACAGGGGGTGGTCTCCCCAGTGTGGCATAACTAAAATAGGCAGGGTGGGAGGTAGCAGCCAGCACAGGGGATTGGGTAGCCTTGTGCTGTAACAATAACATGAGTTGGGCTTGGTGGTGTGGCAGTTATGGCAGCAGCTACAAAATACATTGATGGTCAGTTTTCCCTCTTGTGGGGGGAGAGGGTAGCAGCCAACATGGGGGATTAGGCACCCCCATGCCATAATAATAACATGGACTTGGGAGAGTGGGAGTTATGGCAGTGGCTGCAACAGACGTCGATGGATGGTTTTCTTTTTTTACAACACTTCTCTGTAATACAACTGAGAAATATATAATTTCTTGCTTATATGAAAGATATTGTATATCTTCTAATTTAAACCACAACTTACATTACATTGTGTGTTTGTGACCATGGCTTCAGTTAAAGGGTGGCTTCAATTGGACAGCAGCTTCTATTCAAACAGCTGCCCTCCAGCAGTAACATGGTAATTTTATTTTTTATAATATAGACTACCGTATCTGCCCTATGTATTTCAGCACCCCAGTAGATTGTGCAGTAAGGAGAGAGAGAGAGAGAGAGAGAGAGAGCGAGAGAGAAAGCAAGACAGTGGAGAGTGGAGCAGGGTCGGCATAGAAAGAGACAGAGCTGAGAGTGCAGCATAGTCAGGAAGAAAAAGGAGACAAGAATGGGACACTGTCTGTCAGAGAAAGACAGAGTTAGGGCTGTGCCCAGTAGAGAGAGGGAGTAAATAGTTCAGCAAAGAGAGTGCATGCAGAGAGTGCAAGCTGGTCCATTGACTAGTGAGATACTGGCTGAAGTCGAAAGTCTCTCAGCTGCTTGCTGCCCAGCTTCATGTAAACAAAAGGACCAACACCCTCTCTGATTGGAGTGGCTTAGTCCTTTGAGGTACAAGAAATTTCCACCCCGCAAGCAGTGAATGGTGTCATCACCACAGTGTGTGGTCATTCGTCTAGACTGCTGAGACCCTTCTATTTTGAATTGCAATGAGCTCAGCAGCGACACACCCCTGAAATACCCTTTTAGTGTAACAAAACATTTGGTGCACATGCACATCAAACAGAAAAAACACTGTAATACAACAACTGTTATGATGAGTTTAAAAATTGTCCTACAGTATGCAACAGACAGAGAGCATGTCACTGCTCTGGTTTTCCTTAACTTATCCAAAGTTTCAGTCTTGAGAGTTGTCAGTTAGTATTATTATTACAATAGCTTCATAATACAGAGAACACAAATTATACTTTACAGTGCTTCTGATACTACATCTCAGAAAGGATACAATGTAAAAATTGGAAAAGCTAATTCAGATCCCTGAAAGATAACAGCAAGGATCCCTCTTGGCTCTGTCCTTGTGAAATCCCCACTATTTGTTCAATGGTTTATACTTTAATTCATGTGGAGGATGCATTTATTTGCTGTTCAGGTAGAGTATGTGGTACAGCAGTGAGTTAGGAAGTATAGATAGACTACAAAAAATGTACAAGGGGCAAATAGTATCACTTTAGTCAAAACACAGCAATAAAACATTACATATTTTGTTAAATGACTTCTGAATGGTAAGTAGGTTAATAAAGCCATAATTACCTTGGGACAAGTACCTACATTCAAATATCTGGTGTGTACCTAGACAGTAAACTGAGTTCTGATACCCATGTCACATAGGTAAGCTATAACCCAAGAGAGACCATGGGTGTATGGGGGTGCCACTGGTGCATTGTTAAGCATGACGCTGAAAGCTGAGTGTCCTCCAATTACCTGTGAATTGCATTAATTCCCCCATAAACCCATGGCCTGGAGTGGGTTTTTACTCTAATAAAATGAAAACTTTTTTTTGTTTGAAAAAATATTCAGAAGCATTTTAAATCTATGAAATTTTGCTTTATTTTACGGAATTGTTCCACTTAAAAAAGTAGTTCCATTGAAACACATTGTTATGTGACATATTTTCTTTTATATATTTAATGTAAATGTGTATTTCTGCTGTATTATGTATTTTGATTAACAATGAAATTGATATTTCAGTCACAAACATCTAACTCTGTTTTCTAATAAATCCTGATGTCACCTGTCATTATAAAAGTAAACTGTAAGCATTTTTTCAGCTCAGACTGCAGCCACAACCACAAACTGCATTCAGTAACAGCATAACAAAACAAAACAATGTATTGCACTCAGTCCATTCATTTTAAGTGAGTGAACCTTTTTTTAAACTTTAGACACAGCCTGAGTATGTTCTGTGCAACTTAAAAATATTTCTGAAATGGCATACATTTTTGAAAACTTTAGCCCACTTACTCTCTTGGCTCCGTAGCTTCTTCAGTGAGTACTTTGGCAGCAGCTCATGGATTACAGACGTGCTGGTAGAGCTCCCAAAATATGAGAAAATGCAGTGCAGGGGAGATTTGTGAAGCATGTGGATATAGTGAATGGATGGATGCAAGGGCAGGGACTGATCTTTATTTACTTCATGTTGTCCTTGCTTAGCTAGGTTTTTAAATATGGTGGCAATTTCTTGGGTGAGTGATTTCTCTTTCAAACATATTTGGCCTTACATGACAGCATATGTAGGTCAGCGGGGGAAACTGTGGGATTACTAGGGATTAAACAATAGCAACATGTTTAGCTTTAACCAATCAAGTTTAGATATTTCATGTCTTTTTCCTTACCATTTTATGAAGTATATAATATAAAAGGTTAACCAAAAAATTGCTTTCTTATCCATTCGTAAATGTTGTATTGCACGTGGCATAAGGATTTTCTTTGCTAAGCAGGTTCTAAAGGGAACTTTAGAGTATAGCAGTCATGTCTTATATACAGCATGACACCATCAATGGTTCTAAGAAAGTGAAAGGTGTCATTTATCAGTCTTTCTAACATAACATTGATGGGCATGAAGACCAATTATTAATTTTTGTATATCTAACTTAAAATACTACGGTCAATTCTGTGGCTCTGGTGGGGCACTCAGGACTGCTCTGCCAGTACTTCAAAATGGATAAAATCCCAATGTAATGCATACAGCACATAAATGTGAGACTCAGATTCAGAAGTACAGAATAGATACTCCAAAAATAACAAGATACAATGAGTTTGTTAACATGCTAAATGGATGCTGACAAACAGAGGGCCCAGCACTTTGACCATGTGAATCTTTCTCAGGGGCATGCCAGTACAGACAGACAAACAGACACCCAATTTAATCTTCCTTCTTAAAACAGCAAACACTTTATCTACAAATACAGAAATAAATCTGAGCTTGAAGTGGATGACTTCGAGCAGCAGGCGAAGAAACTGACAAACAGATTTAAGCAGCAAGATTACTCAGAAACAGTTTTAATGATGACCTTGAATAGAGTAAAAGCCTTGAATCGAGTAGATTTATTGACCCAAAAAAATCAATGTACTAGGAGGTCAGATATGTTGGAAGAAAGGAAAAATTGATCAAAATTCTCCACAGAGTTCTCCCTAATAGCTGAAGAAATAGGGAGCCTTGTATACAAGCTTTGGACAATATTAAAGGCAGACCTGATTTTAAATGCCACCATTCAGAACATCCCCAGGGTTTCATTTAGGAAGGGGAGACGTCTGGGGTGTATGCTCACCTTAAGTCATTTTGAGCCTACAAAAGTGACATGTAATCTCACCTCTAGGAATTGGTTGCCCCCCGCCCCCAAGATTTCTGCACTTGCACATATAGCAATGTCTGTAAATATGCACAGTCAGGGAAAAATGTCATTATAGCAGGAGAAAAATCTGAAATTAAGCAACTGATCAAATACACCACACAGTATGTAGTATACATGGTGTGATGCCATGCCAGGAGTACTATGTGAGGAATATGGAGCGGCTTTTGAAAATAAGTATCCAGGAACACGTTAGAGGTATAATAAATGGGAATGATAGGAATGTACTTAGGTTCCATTATAAATGTTTCCATGATTCAAACCCTAATAGTCTAAAATTTAATGGGATTGGAGCATGCCCCCCCCAGTGGGTTAAGGCTCTGAGCTGCAAATCTGGAGACCTGGGTTTGAATCCCACAGCTGCTTAGGTGCATACTGTGTGATCCTGAGCAAGTCACTTAACTTCCTTGTGCTCCCAGTCGCATCTGGAAACAAGCTTCAACTTAGTGTGCTACTCCTGGTTAAACAATGTTCCCTTTCCCTTCCCCCCATTGAAGGGTGGTGACCTCAAGAATGTATTACTCCATAAGGAAACAAAATGGATCATAGGGCTGAATACACTTCAACCAATAGGTTTAAATGAAGATGTAGATTATTGTCCCTATGTATAATATACATATAGCCTGACTTTGAGTTATTTTTGGGTCCAAATATGAATAGATTAAAATTTTCTGTTACGATATTTTGACACAGAGTTTATACTGGATCTTCACTTCCAATACTTCTTCCCGCCCATTCCACTATTCACTGTTGATTTTCTAATATTGTGTGCCTCAAGTATGGGCCCAGCAGGATAGAATACAATCCTGTGATTTTATCTCGAAGTATGAACACTTACAAAAAAATAGAAATGTAAAAGGGAGAATAGGTTGAGTTTAAAATGATGTTTGAGGGATTTGAATAACTGACAAGAAATAACCTGTGTTTGCTACTGTTTTTACCACATTTGCTTATATTATATATTTTATCTGAATGATTTACCTTCATAATTATTGATCATCTTACTTATATATTTCTTCTGGTAGAATGCTCCTTTAATGTTGTCTGTGTAACAAACTTCATGCTCAGATTTATTTATGCATTTATAAATCTTGTTTTTAAATGTTGTACAATGAATTTATATATCAGGATGTTTGTTGCTTTAAGAAGGAAGTTTAAATTGGGTGTGTTTGTCTGTCTGTACTGGCACACCCCCTGAGGAAGACCCACGTGGTCGAAACACTGGGGCCTCTGTTTGTCAGCATCTGTTTGGCTTCTTAATAAACTCACAGCATTTTGTTATTTTGGGAGCATCTGCTGTATTTTTCCAAATTAGAGTGCCACATTTATGTGTTTAACTTAAAATGCTGCCCCTGTTAAAAGAAATGCAACAAGGCTTACTATCCTGTTTTTTAATGTTTTAAAAACAAATGTTAAAAAGCACTTACATTAGAAATGCAAGTCCATTCCCAACTTTATTCAACTGCACAGGTTAAGAAATTGCATCAGGAAACAAAGTGTGAAACAGAAATGGCTGAAAGAGGAATTTTTATATACTGTTGTAAGTTAATGAGCACTTTACCATTTGATCCAGGAATTACTTATTATAATGAGAATTTAAAGACAAAGTTTATATCCACTTGTTTTTGAAATCAGACTACCAAGGTATGTTATGTTTGAGTCTTTCAAATTAAGTTACATTTTGTAATGTATTATTTGATATGCAAGTCTTCAGACATGACTGAAAAATGGGCATTTCCCTAATCAAGTGATATGAAAATATAAATGTCTGCCCATTTGGACATTCCTCAGGACACTGGATTGTCCCTCTTATACCTCACTCATTATCACCACCACAAAAGGTCTGCATTATCCTGACCCAGGGGTCACTACCACAAGGTGAAAGCAGCTTATATAGCTTGATGATGGCTGGGGGTTGAGGTCCAGGGCTGTTAGCAGCCCTGTAATGTTGGAGGTTTGGAAATCTAGAGAAAATCATCTGAGACGCTGGGCTGACCTTTTCTCCTGTTCTCTGTAAAAGGCCCTGGCACCTCTCTCTTCATTGGCGATACCTTCTTTTCCACTCCTGTTGGTTGGGATCAGATTGGCAATATGTTTTCACCTACTGTGTATTAAAAATCGGATACCATCCACCATATGAAGTTTTTTACAGTATGCATTTTTGCCTAATTCTTCTGGATGGTCCACAATACCTCATTAACACCCCTAGAGTGAGGGGCTGGGATCAGAAGACAAACCTAGATCCCCTGCATAGTACCATGGTATACTATAACTAAATACACTGGATTGGGTATCTAATATATTTTCCTCTCTATTTTCAGTTTTTTGCTTCATATTCTCTCAGTGTCACAGCCATGTTTCCTAATGCAAAAGGTTTACACTCCAACTGGTATTTCAAAGAAGTCAAAACATATAATGCACCCTTTGTTTACATGGCCTTGCAGTATTCTGAATATGTATTCTGCATATTGTCCGTATACTGTATATAAAATATATAATTTAACATGGAAACATAAAAACACAGACAATAACAGCAGAAAAAGACCATTGGTGTATCCTGTCTGCTCACAAATTCCTAACAAACCCAGGACCTATTGTTCATACAGGGTTTTAACCCACACTATCCACCCCATGTTCCCCCTACCACTACCACCCTGAGCAACCACTAAGCCCTTCACTCCATTTCAGTCATGTTGGAAACCATCGATAGTTTTGGCACCCACCATATCAGCTCCTGCTGCATCTCATTATTAGGTAACATAGCTGAAAAACATTTTAAATAATGTGGTCTGATTTTCAAAATGGAAAGACTTGGACAGAAGTGTGCTTTGCCTGTATCTGCCCAATAGCGTCTAAGCTGTTCTGCTTCCATTTCTTTTTCAATTAAAATCTCTTTATTAAAAATATTCTCAAAAAGTAACATGACACAACATATAGCTATCTCAGTATTAGGTTTACCACCTCATTTTCCACTAATCATGTTGGAACTGGATAAGAAGGTTTATATATAATAGACCTGAAAGTTTATATATATATTATAGAGGTGCAGTCACGCCTCTATAGTTAGGGTTGAGCAGGCACTTACTGTTAAACCTCACATTTTGCATGTTAATAACTTTGCAACCTTTCAACGGATTTGCACAAAATTTGGAATAGACAGTGTCAGGTAGTTGATCGCTTGATTTACCAAGTTGCATTTTGAGCAGGTTTGTGGATTTCATGCAATGAATTGTGAAAAAAACGTTTTTCACCAATTTTTCCGTTTTTCCTCATCGCGCGGCGACCACACCATTTGGAAGTTTGGCCTGAACTGTTAAGGGTAGAAGGAGGTTATCCTAAGGAACAATTCAGCATTGGTTTGGTGAAAAAATATTAATCCATTCCAAAGTTATTAAATTAAAAAAATTCTGGCTCTGAGCATGCTCAGTTCAGTCTTTGGGATAGTACACAGTTTTGATCAAGGATTTCAGGTTTCGAACAGCTCATGGAAAGGGATTGTGAAAAGGGATCCCTTTTCATGAGAAAATCCCTCTTCATTGACCACCATTTTGTTTTCTTGCTTAGAGAAGGGAGAAAACAAGATCTTATTACTTGCCCCAGGGAAGTCTTTTGTAAAAATCAAGGCATGGGTTTTGGTGAGGGGGATGTTCTCTACCCACCCATGCCTTTGTTTTTTGTAGTTATTTAAAAATGGCAGTTTTGAACCTCATGAAAAGGGTTTGGCTCATGAAAAGGGATTGCGAAGAGGGATCAGCTCATGAAAAGGGATCACAAAGAGGGATTTTAAAAGGCCACTGCAAATAAACATTTCAAATTTCAGGCTGAAATGTTCAGGGTAGAAAGGGCTTACCCTAAGGATGTGACATTTGCTAGTTTGGTGAAACAATTTACATTGGTTCCATAGTTATGGGACTTTAAAATTAGTTTTTGTGATCCCTTTTCGAGAGCCGATCCCTTCTTGCAGTCCCTGTTCATGAGCTTTGAAAATTCCTCTTCATGAGGGGGGGAGGGTCACATGACCCTACCTTATGAAATGGG
Source organism: Neoceratodus forsteri (assembly GCA_016271365.2). NCBI lineage: Eukaryota > Metazoa > Chordata > Ceratodontiformes > Ceratodontidae > Neoceratodus > Neoceratodus forsteri. The sequence continues at coordinate 138,726,275 of JADMNL010000023.1, forward strand.
ATCAGCTCACAAAAAGGGATTTCAAAGAGGGATCTACTCATGAAAAGGAATTGTGAAAAGGGATTTTAAAGGGCACTGCAAACAAATGGTTTGGAATTTGGGGCTGAAATTTTTAAGGTAGAAGGGGCGTGCTCTAAGGATGTTACATTTGCTGGTTTGGTGAAACAATTTACATTGGTTCCATAGTTATGTGACTTTAAAATCCCTTTTCATGATCCCTTTTCTCGAGCTGACCCCTTTTTGAAATCCCTGTTTGTAAACTGTCAAAATCCCTTTTCATGTGGGGGAAGGTCACATGACCCTACCTCTTGAGCAGGGATTGGCTCGTGAAAAGGAATTTTAAAAGGGCGCTGCAAACAAATGGTTTAGAATATTAGGCTGACATTTTCAGGGTAGAATGGGCTTGCCCTAAAGATGTGACTTTTGCTAGTTTGGTGATAAAATTTACATTGCCCCCATAGTTCTAAGATTTTGAAATTTGTTAATTTCCCATTACAGAATGATGGAAGTGTGATGTGAGGGGAGATGCACTGGTGGGAGTGCAGGGCCCCTACAGGGAGATGGATACTACTATGCAATTATATGACTTCAGGGTCCTTTTTTATGCAGTTGTGGGAGTGCCTGGCCCGGACAGCCCTGTACTCCCTCAGGGAGATAACAGTTCATTACAATGTCTGTACAATTACGGATATATGAGATCAGGCCCTGCACTCCCAAAAACTTATACCATGGAAGGGAAGGGCCCAGAGGCCCCTGTGCTCCCTATAACATATAAGGGTAAGATTACACTTTCTCACAAAGTAAGGAAATTCATTGCAAAAAACTTTGTTAATGCATCAATTAGGGTTGAAGTGACAAAAGTAAGGAAATTACACATTTGAGTTAATAATAATAATAAAGCTTTATTTATATTGTGCCTTTCTAAAATCAAGGTGCCTTACAATATCTAACAACATTATAAAATAAAAACCAATACATAATAATCTGAACTCCTAAAATCACAGTATTAATTTAAAAAAGACCTTAGACCATAGATAGGTCTTTAGGGCCTTTTTAAATTCCTCCATGGATGCACACTGATGAAGCAGGCGAGGTAGAGAATTCCAAAGGGTCGGAACAGCATACATAAAGGCAAGAGCACCTGATAAGTTGACACCCTAAAACCTCCCCCACCTGATCACCCTACCCACACTGTCCACAGACCAACAGGCAATGAGGTGTGCCTTGGTATCATCAGGCCTAACTCTCACCCCATTCTCCTATACTGTACCATGTCAGCTTTCTTACACATGGAATGGGGTGAGAGTTAGGGTCAATGACCCCAAGGCATACCACATTGCCTGTTGGTATGTGGATAGTTGGGGTGGGTGGGATGGTCAGTTGTGGGAGGTGTTAGGGTGTCAACCCTTACATCTCATTTCCTTACTTTTGTCACTTCAACCCTAACTGATGCATTAATAAAGTTTTTTTGTGATGAATTTACTGTATATTACAAAACAAGTGAATATTAGTTCCAAAAGTTTTCAAGTGCATTTCATTACAGATACTGGCACATGCTTATTTCGGTGTCTTACTGTACAGGATAAGTTTATATGCCAGTTTTATGTCTAACACTTTTTGTGAAACTGCCTTGGACTGAAAATGAAAGTGAGCAGATTTTATAGACCGGTATGGTATTTAGCAATGACTGAATAATGGTTGTAATAATAAGGGGTTTATACCTGGAAGGCAATAATGAAGTCCCAGCAAAAAGTAAGACGGCTGGTAAAAAGACCAAACAGTGTAAGGAGTCCAAACCTAAAAAAATCAGGCTGAGGCACTGGACACCACACCTTGCACCACGCTGGTGACCTGGGTTCAGAAACAAGCTCAGGTCATGGGGTGTTGGTAGGGGGAGGACTGGCAGATGACTGAAGCAGCTGCTGGGCTGCTCTCATCTCCCGGATTGGGGTGGCAAACTTTCTTGTTCTTGGCTGACACCCAGTGGAGGCTGGATGTCTGAGCAGAGGTCTGGAGGACTGATGTTACATCAGGAGGGTGGAGGAAGACTGTGGTTCCAGGACCACATGCATGCCTCCATGTGCATGTACTGTTCCTGCCACGCCATAACAGCTCTGGATCAGGAGGGAGAAAAATGCAGAAAAACTCTATGTTTCTCCATTACTGTGTGTGACAGCCCCCCAACACTTTTGGATCCTTCTCCATGTGCATTTCCACTGGTGTGATGGTGGGGTGAGTGGCTGACAGGGTTTGGAGCTGCTGGGCTATGGAACCAATGTCAAGGTATAAGTGGCAATATAGGATCAAACAGCTATATTAAAAAAAACAGCAGGCCAAAAGTAAAAGATCTGATTTGTAGAGTCATGCTAAGATTATTCCTCATTTAAAGCTGCTTGGCAAATCAAAGAAAGCCACTGGATTTTCATGCTTGACTCCCTCCCTGGTAAGGGGTGTTCAGGGAGGGATTTCAATTATAAGTGAGAATAGCATTGTAAAAGATATAAAGGATGACAGGAAGAATGGACTAAGTAAATCTTAGACATGCAGCCCTTTTTTTCCTCCACCTGAAGGAAATGTGGCTGAAAGTCTTAATGAGACCAAGAATGTTATAGAAATGGTTCTAGATTAATTAAGTGTTGCTAAACACCATGAGAAAGACAACTATTGTAACAAGAGTGGGGAGATGTCTGTTTCTCTTTAAAAGGTTACCATTTCAAATTTAATGAGAAAGGATAATTTAAAAGGTATAAACACTTGAAAAATTGGGCACTCACCACTTCCTATTGAAAGAGATGACACCTCTCCAGAAGTTGAGGTATCAAAACTGCATTTTGCAAATTTTATTGAAGGTGCAATATACAGTCTTCATCTCCTGATATTGGCTAATTTAAAAGGTTATAAGGATTATATTAATGCTATAAAAGAATATCTTGGGACACTATCTTGAGGTTAAAAGATTTACTTCAAACCGTATCATTTAGACATACTCAGCAACAGGTGAAGAAGAGTATGAAAAGGAATATGTAATACTGTCCCCTTTGGATAAGGATCTCTTAGAGGTTTTTAAAGATTCATATACAGCAAATGTACTACTGATGTAAAAGTTGATTACATTTAAGAATGGAGTTAGCTCACTAAGGGAGGATACAGAAATAAATGGTGCTTTTATTAAAATTGTATAAATCAGGAATCAAAGATCAAGGCTTTTGAAACATCAGAGTAAATATCTGAAGGATCTAATACTATTGTCTGCAGATGTAGCATTAGGCCAAAAGGTCCATGTAAGCTACCTCCCACGTCTCAGTGACAGTTGTTATCTTTGTTTAAACACATGAAAATATCTACCTTGTCTTTGAAACCCTCTCTGAAAAGTGAAGGGTTAACAGAGAAATCCTCAGGAAGGAAAAGGGAGAGAGAATCATGCAAGGTTTGGACTTTAATTCAGTGATTTTTAAAAGAAGAGATTGTGTTACAAAAAAAGAAAAATGAGAAAAACAAAGAAAAGTAAGGTTATTCAATCAGTGATTGTAAAGGAGATGAATAATGGAAACTATAATATAAAGAAGTGATGCCAGAAATTAATATTCAGAGAGCCTCTGTGTCCCAATAAAGTAATGCCACATATACCACCATCTTGCATTAATCAGATGTTGTCAAAATGTGCCATCCCCTGTTAAAAATATTTTTCTTGCATTACAACTTGTCCTAATATGATAGATGGTATAGCAAGAATAATCTGTAAATGGCAAAACATGGACAGGGCTACATTAAGGTTGAGGTCTATCAAAAATGGTCTATGAGACCCATGAAAATTCAAAGGTAAAAGTTATGATCTTATTAAAGAGAGATATGGATTCAGATGTAGAAACTGAGAATATTCTGGCTATAACATGCTATGATGATTTCTATGTTAAGGACAACCTCCTGATATTACCTAATATGATATCTGGAGGAACTCAATGGTACTAGGGAAGTTAGAGCTTAACATACAAACATAGAACTGGATGGCAGATAAGGACTGCTTGGCCAACCTAGTATTCTCATTTCCCCTACCTACTGCAATACTGCAGATCCTACTTGATGTCTAGCTTTTACCCTTTCTTTGCTACTGCTAGGGTTCCCTTGTGCCTATCCCATGCAATCTTGAATTCCCCCACCAGTGTTTCCCCCACCACCTCTGCTGAGAGGCTGTTCCATGCATCCACCACCCTTTCTATGAAAAAAAAACTTCCTCATTTTATCCCTGAGTCTACCCCTCCTCCAGCCGCATATTATGATCCCTTGTTCTTGAACATCTTTTTTTCTGAAAGATGCTACCCTCTTGTACCTTATTTATGCACTTGAGGTATTTGATGGTCGCTATCACATCCCCTTCTCTCTCAGGGTATTCATGTTGAGGTCCTTTAGTCTCTCCCTATATGACTTTTGGTGCAGACCCTGCATCATTTTTGTTACCCTTCTCTGAACTGCCTCTACTCTGTCTATTTCCTTCTGGAGATGTGGCCTCCAGAATTGAATACAGTACTCCAGATGGGGTCTCACCAATGATTTGTACAGTGGTATCGCCACCTCCTTTTTTCTGTTGGTGAAACCTCTATCTATGCACCCCAGCATCCCACTGGCTCTCCCTAAAGCCTTTACACAATGCTTGGTAACCTTTAGGTTATCAGATATGATTATCCTCAGGTATTTTTCCTGTTTGGTGAGCATCAGTACCTTCCCCCCATCATGTACTCCTCCCCTGGGTTTCTGTGCCACAAATGCATGATTTTACATTTCTTTGTACTGAACCTTAGCTGGCACACTCTTGACCACTCCTCAAGCCTGCTTAGGTCCCTCCTCATCCTCCCCAGGAGTGTCATCCTTGTTGCTGATCTCAGTGTTATCTGCAAAGAGGCATACCTTTCCTTCCAGCCCCTGTGCAGTGTTACTTATGATGACATTAAAGAGGACTGGCCCAGAACTGATCCTTGTGACACCCCACTGGTCACTCTTGTCTCCTCATAATGAACTCCATTTACCACCATTTTCTGTGTTCTATCCCGTAACCAATTTCTGAATCAGTTTACCACCTTGGGACCCACTCCACACTGCCCAGCTTGGTTACAAACCTCCTATGTGGAATGGTGTCGAAGGATTTGTTGAAGTCCAAGTAGGCTACCTCAACTGCCCCTCCCTAATCTAATTTCATGGTCACCTAGTCAAAGACATCTTTCAGATTTGTTTGATATGACCTTCCCACTGTGAATCCATGCTGCCTAGTATCCTGTGATCTGCTGGATTAAAGATATACCATAATCCTTTCCTTTAGAAGTGATTCCATTAATTTCCCCACCATCAAGGTCAGGCTGACTGGACTGTAATTGCCAGCCTCCTCCCTGCTCCCACTTTTGTGGAGAGGGACTACATCTGCCCTCCTCCAGTCTTTTGGAATCACTCCCATTTCCAGTGATTTGTTGAACAGAGCTGTCAGTGGTGCTGTGAACACTTCTCTAAGTGCCTTTAATATTCTTGGATGTATCCTGTCTGGTCCCATTGCCTTGTCCATGCTCAGTTTTGTGAGTTCCTTTAGGACTCTTTCCTCCGTAAATGGACTGGTGTCCACCTCCCTCCCATCAATACTCCTGTAGCTTAACTGAGGTCCCACACATTCTCCTTCTTCTGTGAATACTGAACAAAAATATTCGTTCAGGATTGTTGCTTTCTACAGGTCCCCCTCCGAACACTTTAACCTAACAATCCCACCCCTGGTATTTCTTCTTTCACTAATATACCTGAAGAATGTCATGTCCTCTTTCATCACTGCCTGGGCTATTTTTCCCTCCACTTGCACCTTTGCACTCCTGACTGCTTTCCCTTCCTCCCTCTACTTTTCTAAATACACTTCCATGTCCTCCTCTCTCTGTGTTTCCTTGTACCTCCTGAATGCCAGCCATTTCCCTCTTACCTTCCCAGCCACTTCCTTTGAGAACCACAGTGGGTTTTGTTTCCTATTGCTTTTGCTTAATTGCTTAATGCAAATGCATGGATCAACCTGTGCCTTATTATAAACTGAAGAAGTCAGACTATGATGTTGAAATCAAGAAAGAACAGGTAGCTGATATTTTAACAAACAATCCCAATCTTTGGAGACTGCAGGAAGGAAAAAAAATATGGTTCTTGCTTGAAGAAAATGTTGTTTCCATTTTTGGAATACAACAAACAGGCTATGAGCCAGGATATAAATTAAAATCAATGATACATAGCCTCTTTGAACATTTTAGGGGGCTTAAACTTGTGTATGATTATATACTGTTTGTTAAAAGAGTGAAGATTTATTGTGAGGATTCTGAGTTCAGTGTAACCCTTTCAATTCATGGGTTACAGGTCATTTCAGATGAATCTAATTGATTTCTTTGACTGGGTGACCAAAGTAGTAGACCAGGAAGGGGCTGTGGACATGGCCTACCTAGACTTTAACAAGGCATTTGACATGGTCCCACACAAAAGATTAATAGTCAAATTAACCAGCCTGGGAGTGAGTCCCAGGGTGGTAGCCTGGGTAAAACATTGGCTGGACAACAGGACACAGAAGGTAATTGTAAATGGAGCCCACTCTGAAGAAAGAGGGGTTACTATTGGGGTACCACAGGGTTCAGTACTGGGTCCAGTCCTTTCTAATGTCTTTATAAGTGACATTGCAGAGGGACTGGAAGGAAAAGTATGCCTCTTTGCAGATGATGCAAAGATCTGCAACAGGGTTGATACACAAGGAGGCGTAGAAATGATGAGAAGGGACTTGGCAAGGTTGGAGGAATGATCAGAAGTATGGCAGCTTGGATTCAATACAAAGAAGTGCAAAATAATGCACCTGGGAAACAAAAACCCAGGGGAAGATTACACAATGGGGAGGTAGTAACAACAACAACAAAAATGGAAAGGGACCTGGGGGTAATCATATCAGATGACCTTAAGGTTGGCAAGCAATGTGAGAAGGCAGTAGGGAGAGCTGGGGGGGATACTGGGATGCATAGGGAGAGGCATCACTAGCAGAAAACAGGAAGTTGTTATCCACCTGTACAGACAGTTGGTGAAACTCCACCTGGAGTACTGCATCCAGTTCTGGAGACCCCATCTCCGCAAGGACATAGACAGGATGGAGGCAGTTCAGAGGAGGGCAACTAAAATAGTGCAGGGTCTGCAAGAGAAGCCATATAAGGAGAGACAAAAGGAGCTTAATATGTATACCCTTGATGAAAGGAAGGAGAGGGGGGGACATGATAGAAAAGTTGAAGTACCTCAATGGACTCAACAAAGTCCAAGAGGGTAGTATCTTTCAGAAAAAGAGATGTGCAAGAACAAGGGGACACAATTTGAAGATAGAGGGGGGATGGCTCAGGGGCAATGTGAAAAAGTATTTTTTCACAGAGAGGGTGGTGGACGCATGGAACAGCCATCCTGAGGAGGTTGTGGGGTCTAAAACTGTGGAAGAATTCAGGAATGCATGCAACAGACATAAGGCAATTTTTGTGGGGGGGTAGGAAGAAATAGGCTGTTGGTTAAATAGGATCTGGAGCTTATCCTCTAGATGGGGAAATGGGCAGACTAGGTGGGCCAAGTGGTCCTTATCTGCTGTCAAAGTCTATGTTTCTATGTTTCTATGATTAAAGCACTAGTGGAAAAAGATTGAACTGGGACACAAACTAAACTCTCTAAAATTAATGGGCTTAAATTATCCTTAATGTTCACAAACAGGTCATGGAATAAGTAATGATGGGGGAAGGTTGGGGATGGGTCAACAGGTGGACTTAAGAACGTTGACACAAGTGTTCATAAATAATGGAAGATTGATAAATGTCCCCAGTAATAATAGATATTCTCTTCTTTTTGGGCAGGCTAAGTGACTCCAAACTGTTGTTACACATACAGTAACACTTCAGAGTCAGATCTGGATAGTTGGTCTAAGTCTAGTACTGATACGGTAGTAGGTATGTTTGAAGGAATTTTAATTTTATCTTAGAATGTCCCTGGACATTTACATAAGAACATACAAACTTGCAAAATTCAACAGCAGAAAGAGGCCTTACGGTCTACCAAGTTTGCTCGATTGTGCAGCTAGAAGCCCTTATTTTGCAGCTGCCCCTCCCTCCCTTGCCCCCCTTGACTCTCCCTCTTACTCTGTCCCATCCCCTCTTGAAGACCCCCATTGTTCTACTGGATACCACCTCTGCTGGCAGTGCATTCCACCCAGCCACCACCCTCTCTGTAAAAATGTGTCTTCTCGTCTCCCTCCTGAACATTCCTCCTCAAGTCTCATATCATGGCCTTGAGGTTCCCTCCCCTCCCATAGTTTGAAAAGCCCCTCCATACAAGTCTTATTTATCCCTGTCATTTACATGAAGGTTTCAATAATAGCTCCCTCTCCCTCCTCTCCTCCAATAACAAATGCATTATTGGATCAGGAATATATAGATTTTTACTGAATGATGTCATGATAGCTATATAGGAAACCTGGCATTCATATAGTAATGATATAGACTTGAATGTTTTTTAGTCCTTTGATGTGGTAGAAAAAGTGACTCTTCAATGGGAAGAATGAGTGGCAGCCTCATTCTCTATGTTAGGGTGTATGAGCTGTTTAAATACTGAAGATTATGGGCCAGATTTTCAAAGGCTGATTCAGGGCTTACATCAGGCCCTGCATTGCACCCATTTTTGGGTGCAGCTGTGCCAAACATCTTTGCCACAACTGCACCCAATTTTCCATTCTCAGATGCAGTTGTCTTACTTCTCTCAGTTCATGGCAACTTGCACCAAATCTTTGGTGCACGCCCCATAAAAACAGTTCCATAACTGGTGCTAGCTAGGCTGGGGGGAGCTGGCCTAACTTGTGGGACTTGGCACACAGGAGTGACAATCCCAGACACTGGCTGGGGGAATGCCACAAGCCCCATGTGCCATATAACCAGTGCACCAGGGGCTTGCAGCATTCCCAGAGGCATTGATAATCTGGCCCTATTTAATTAGCCAATAATTTCCAGATTATATACTTGGTATTGGATTTAGTCATATGAAACTGGTATATGGAAACTAGGACCAAAATTACAAATAACAAAAACAGAAATTTAACACACAAAAAAAAAATTAATCTAATTACATATTGAGACAGACTTACATCTTAGTCCCAACTCTTGTCAATAGTTACTTGAATGAAATACTGGAGCAGCTAGAATTCCATTTTCCAAAAATTGTGGATAAATTAATACCAGTACTGGCTTAGATGGACAATCTTGTCCTTTTCTCCCTCTCAAAGGGTGTTGCAAAAGAAATTGGACAAATTAGTACAGTCTTGTGAAAATTCAGAACTGATTATTAATCTGTACAAATCCAAGACCTTCATTTATGGAACAAAAAAAAATGAATATGAAGTGGTATATCAACGGTTGTACTTTGGAGACTCTAAAGTCATATTGTTATCTGGGTGTAAATGTTACTAATACTTTTTCATGGAATTTGCATATTAAGGAAATAGTTCAGGACACAGCAAACAAATTAATCATTTACTTCAAGGGTTTAATACAAATATGTGGACATAACTAATATACCTGTGATGGTTCCATGTCATAATAATGATCACAAAACAGTGATCATCATTATGCTGTGTGTATAGTATATTGCTGAAAAGTAAATCAGTGATATACACTTCGAGGTGACCCAACATCCTGATTTTTAAAAAACTGTTTTTGTGGGGGGGCCAGACCCCCCTGAATTAAGATTCTCAACTCCTGGGGGGGTGCAAGTCGGGGAGGGGGAAAAATCTGGATTTTGGCAAAATTTAAGTCCAGCAGCTTGCAGCTGCAGCAAAATGTACTCGCTTCTGGTCCCAAACCCAGTACCTGCTGTGCCAGAGCTAGCCACCCAGCCACCATGCCACAGGGTTAGCTCAGCGGCAGCAGGTACACCAGTTCCCTAAAACCCCCTTCCCTGTCCCTCCCCTTCCCCTCACTATTCTCCCCTTCCGTTCACCCTTCCCCATGGTTGCTTTCCCATACACTTGCTGTTCTTTAGTGTAGCCCAGAATAATAGCATCCAAAATGAGTTGCGATTTTTGTAGTCACTCATTTTGGGTCGCTATTATCACTGGATACCACCCAGGATCAGGACTTTATTGGCTAAATTTAATAGTAAGGACTACATGCCAATGAAATCAGTGGGATGCAGGGTTACAACTTTTGATACCCTGGAAAGAGTAGCAAGTGGTACATATAGTAGAATTGTGGGTATCCCTATTTCTACCCCTTTAAATTTAGTGAGGTAGGAACCAGGAGTTCTACCTTTAAAGGTGTTATCAACCCCTTCCAGGACTGGCTACTGGATTAAAGCACAAACATAGCTGATGATAGGCTTCCAGATAAAGCTTTAAAAGAAAAACAGAAGGTGCTTTCTAGGAATTGTGAGTCTCAGTGGTCAGAATTGGTCAGAAAAGATCTGACTTGTAATGAAAGTTTTACCTATGGAAATATGTGAGCTCCGGGATTGCAATCAGCTGTAAATACACTAAAATAATAAAACTATCCTTATCTGATTGTGCAAGACATGAAAGAATTAATAATTTAAAATGTTATTATTATTATTTATTAAACTTTTCGGAATTACAACTTTTGAGTCAGCAACTCATTTGCAAAGGCTCCACATCAGAGTCAGAACAACAAACAGAAATACAAAATATTCAATTTACATGTGGCATTGTACAAGGGATACATGATACAGGATGAGGCACAAGAATGCTGGATACAAAATATATGTAAATGCAAGATACAGTTCCATGAGTACAATGTGCAATGTCAGGCACTGGAAACAATCAGTCACAATTACATTAAAGGAGCCAATGGGGGGGGTGGAAGAGTAGAGGGAGGGTTGGTGGGCATGGGTGCAGTCCAACAGACCTTGTCTGGTTTGGGGGGTAGAATCAAGGGAGGTGGAGGGACTAGTGAAGAGCAGTCAGTAACGACCTTGTTATTGGTTTGGATGAGCACTAATGTGAGGAAAAGAGCAGTCAATAGCAAGGGGGTTGGGGGAGCTAGGTACTGTGACAGCTGCCACAGGCAAGGAGATGTTGCTGAAGTGAGAACTTGAAAGGGCCAAGTTTTTGTATAAATGAGACTTCAAGGGGTAAACTAGCCAGTGCAGGGCCCTGTACATGAAGAAAATGTTCGAATTGGTTAGTTAATTATGTTAAGGAACAACAACTAATATCATATTTATGTGTGCTAAATGACCCTTTGAAAAGCAGAATAATTGCATGTTAAAGATTTAAATTTCATCGCAGTAATGTCCTTTAAAAGGGGGTAATAAGAAATCAAATAGTGAATTAGCAGATTTTGCAATTGTAATCTGGGTCTATCTGAAGACTTGTATCATGTGACTATAATCTGTCCCTGCTACAGTGATGTTGGGGAAAATGTTTAGGAACATTTTTATCTAAAGCATACTGCATATACCATCTATACAATTTATATTTTTGATCAGTTGTACAATTCTGATGATATAACATTTCTGAACAAATTAGCAAACTATCTATTGGGAGCTAGAAAATATGGAAAGCGGAAAAGTTACTGTAGTTTAAGAAAAAGACTGCTCAATTTTATAACCTTTGCACAATGAACATAGAGAGTGCAAATGGCCAAACAGTCATCACAGTTGCATAAGCATAACACTACTCTGGTTGGGTAGGCCCACTGAATAAATATTACTACTACAGCTATTGATACTACTCACTATTAGGCCAACCTTAACTGATCTGCAAAAAGCACTGGAACTGTATAATACTATATTTTTACACATTTACTATACTACTCTTTCACTTATTCCAAAAGTTAAAAACATTCATTTACAACTTGTAGACCAAGACATCCTAGAGCTAAGCTATGCAATTACAGGCAATTTTTCAGGAATGTGGTTACATTGCTTCAACAATTTAGTTCATTAACTGGAAACACTTCAACTCTGAATGATTTTCTTCTAGTGCAAGCTGATCTAAATTTGACCTAGTTAAAGGAAGATAACAGAGGTGTACTTCCATGCACCAATAAAATTATAGAGCAAACAAATTACAAATCAATAGGAGCTGTAAATGAATTTAACAGCTATTAAAGTGGCATCAAGGCCTTTATATATAATGAGCTCATTTGTTTAAATTATCAGTCTTTGGTGCCTACAGTATAAAGATAAACTACACCTCCAGTTCTTAGCAAAGGCTATTGACACTGAAATGTAAGAAACCAGTGACAAATCATTATATGTTTGCCATACTGTTTGATTTTATCATAACAACCAGCTTTAGATACCTGTCTGTATCCACACTGGTCCCAGTCAGTTTATATAGGAGGCATATTGCTTTAAGATGTTTTTTTGCAAAGGGGCAAATCTAACACTAACACATCATATTACATCAGGATCCATGGTGGTTGCAGTAGAGGGGACTCAATCAATCAATCAATCAATCAATCAATCAAATCTTTATTTATTCAGGCGAGCATCATTGAGCAAGGCTCATTTACAAGATGGACTTGATAAGGTCAAGGTTCAACAGTTGATACACAACAGATACATCAATACACTTATATAAACAGTTATACATACAAGGGAAAAAAAACATGCACGGGGCCGCATAACGCACGGGGCCATAATGCATGGGGCCGGGGACTCAGACTTTGGGGGGTGGGGATAGGTCAAATACAAGGAATGTTTTTGTACTGCTTTTAGAATTCAAATTTAAATTTTAAATAGGACAAATATAACACAAGAAGAAAGAGTCCATAGACTACCGAGTACAGTATATCTCTACTGTTTTATGGGCATATCCAGAAATTATGTGTGGTTGTGAACCTACTGTTCCTTATACTGTGGCATTAACAGGTGAGAGTGAAGAGGGGTTAACAACAGGGGACTTTTGCAGCTGGATAGGGATGGTTAGTCTGACATGGTGCTAAACGAGGTACTAACTGCATGCTTTAATCGAAATGTAATTGTCACTCAGCTTACTGCTCAGCTACAAGCAGAATGCAGGTTACACATGGGGAACAGGACTCAGTTTCGGATAACTGAGAGTTTCAAGAAAGCGGGGTTCGGATAAGCTGGGTTTTACTGTATGTAGTATGCAAGCCTGTATCATTTCCACTTTCAGAAGACCCAACCACCCTCTTTTTCAATTAATATTTCTCACATAGCAACACAGAATTGTAGCAGAAAGGACTTAGGGATTATCTCATCTTTGAATTTACTGTATGTAGTGAATTGCATATGCACTGTATTCCAAAGCACATTTACAACCAGTGCGTTTAGCTGGCAGTGAAGTGACTATAAACATGTAGTGGCAACCAATCCACACATCCACAGCCATGGACAATTGCTTGAACCAGTTTTACTGGTAGGGAAATGTTGGCCTAGACAATTTGGAAGATCCCTTACTCTTGAAAAAAAGTACCATAGGTTCTTAACTTCATTACCTTCCAGTTGGCAACCCACTAGGGCAGCACCAGAGAGGGGCACAAGTGACATTAGCTTAAAGTCTCATTTAAAGATCAGAGCAACCTGAAAATACAACCTACTCCAAGTACTGTAATGGAGTGCCAACATTTGGGGTTTAAACCATAACTGCACTGTGGGACTAGAACCTATAATCTTCTGACCCAGAGCTAGATGTGGTACCAACAGAGCCAAACTGATGCTGCAGTACATCACTGGTAGGTTATTCCGCACAGTGATAGCCATCTGTGTAAAATAATGTTTCTTCTCATCCTGCACCCTGCCCTGCCTTTGTTCCATGTGCTAATAGTGATCGCAGAATAACGATTGCCATTTGGGCAAGTGTACATCGCCCAAAATAAATTTCGGTGATGTACACTCATGGCAAACACCAAAAGGGCTCCCAAGAGTTAGGTTTCTGTAAGTTATGCCCCTGCACCCCCACCCACTAAAGGATTCTCAACTCCGGGGGGGGTGCATGTCAGAAGGGGTGCAAAACCATCAAAAAAACAATACCTGGCACAAAAAACATGGGTGCATCCAGAACTGAACCCAGCACCCTCCCAATCCCCAGTCTGCCACCAACGCACCACACCACATGGCCAGGTTGGCAGCCCACTGCTGCACTACACCCACAAAACCCTCCCTTCCCTTCCACCCGTTGTATGGCGTGGTCCCTCCCCACCACCCCAAGTGCATGTATATAGCGATATCCCATGGCTATATCTGCCTACCCTCCCATCCAGTCGCCCCCCCCCCACCAGGTAGCCCTGTGCACAGGCACTGTGATTGAGTCACCCTTTTTAAAAGTGTTCAATCGCAGTTGCTATAATCACAGGCTTCCCCATGCCTCCATTTTGAGAGCATGCTGTCTAGTTCTACTTGAATGGTATGGGGTCATAATGTCATGCCCAAAAACAGCATGGCAAACAATGCCGAAGTCAAAATGTCGTGCTGTGATATAACATCAGACACAACAATGAACACACAGGAAATGCGCACACCCCATTAGAAACAATGTAACTTTTTCTTTTTTGCAGGGGCTTTGCCCCCCACACTCCCGGGACTTTAAATAATCAACTTGGGGGGGGGGACTTTGGAGATCGGGAGAAACTTGGGAGAGGAGAAAATGTGTTTTTTTATAAAAAAAATGGCAACACTAGGTGGGGAACTGAACCGCAGTCCCAGGTCTCCTTTGCTGCTGTGTCCTGGTGTCTTAGCCACTCCACCACAGGAGCAGCTTGACCAGGCACAGCAGCACAGGCTTCTTGACTTCTTCCTTCACTTCGCTATCAGTAACAGGGGTAGCAGTAATTCCCTACCGCTCTTGTACCCCTGTGGCTGTAAATCCTTTTGTGCTTCTCACAGCGTGGGTCTTGTCATGCTGTTTGTGAAGGGTAATATTGACCCGGTATCTACCGAAACTCACCTGCAGTATGTCTGTGTATTCTCCAACCTGTTTCTATCCCTTTTAGCATTTGTAACACACAGGTCCATGATACATCTGGCTTCATTGCCCCTGCATCATCCTTTGATGGCCCTTAGTTATTCTACCTGTTGATAGCGTTAGCAGATTTGATTCCATCTGTACGTTACTTTTTAGCATCTTTGTACTGTTATCATTTCCTTCTTACACATCTTCTCTGTAAAGTGAACAAACCTAAATGATGCAACCATTTTTTATATTTTTTCCCTTCCATTCATGCTGTTAGTCTTGTCCATCTCTGAACTTTTGACAGTTGCTTAATGTGCTTTCTATGGTGAGATGCTCAGAAATGAATGAAGTAGTTCAAGTGGGGTCTAATCATTGATTTCTTTAATAGCAAGATTATATCCCTAGATCTGCTAGTGATTTTTTTAATATATCAAAGCCACATGACCAGACAGAATACACCCAAGGATAGTAAAGGAACCCAATGAGTTCAGTTAAATTTTTATTGTTCAATCTAAAAAGATCTTTACAAAAGAAACAAATATGTATAAAAAAGACATATACATAATACTATCACAAACATCAGATGTAAAAAAGACATGTAATAAATATAATTATAAAATGGGCATCAGAGTTTGTGTGTCCTGATTGACTGAGAGGTACCTCTACCCATTTCCTTATCAGGACATAATGTGCCAACTGGCACCTCTTCAGCCACTAAGGACACAGAACAACAGGTATCACTGTGCCACCAGCCAATCTCTCCATTTTAAAATCAGACTTTGGTTGCCATCACCAACCTGAAGCACCCCCTCCCACACACACACACACACACACCCAAAACCAAGTATACTCCACCATTTTCCATCACTTCATTCTCCCCCAAAAAACTGAGAAACTAACCAGTACTCTGAGGAATAACATCTGCATCAGTAACCGATGCCACGGCTCCCCCACAGATTGTCATTTCTTCAGCTCGGTTCTCCACTCCATTTCTGCAGACTGTCGTTTGTCCAGTTCTCTTTTCCGCTCCGTTCCTTTGATTCCCCTTCCCTGCACCTATCTGTTCAGCCCCACCTTTGTTACCATTCAACATTAAACAAAAAAACAGATACCTTTGCTCTGGGTCTTTCCAATTGCTATAATCGGAATCCTTTCAAAACCGCAAACCCGGAAATGACTCTCTATGGTGGCCGGCATGAGACACACTCGCTCAGTCTGTACCAGGCATCAATTTAAAAAAACCAAAACAAACTAAAGGCTGCAATTTCTGAACATTTATTGTGCTGATATGAAGAACCTTTCCTTTTCCTAGTTCTTTAGGATACATGATGCCACACTACTAAATGCCATGGGGTTACAGGGAGAAGTACACAAAACTGATGAGATATCACCGGGAGATATCTTAAGAGCCTAAATGCAATCAGGGTGGGCTTCTTCAGTTTTCAGGTGGGGAATTAAAAGTCTCTGGAGAGGGTGCAGTACAACCATGCCAATATGTATTAGTGTGTGTGTGGGAAGGGGTAGCACCATTCATTGCAGTCACACAGTACATAAATTACCTGAATAGGAGGGACTGTTTTATCACTTCAGTGTGAAAACCTTAAAATATGTAAATATTTTGCAATTCTTTTAATTATTTTTTTTTCTTAAATAATTACTTGTGGGGGCCCATTTTATAAGTGCAATAAGACACTCCGAGGTTTGGGTTATGGTCTGATAAGAGCACTTCCCAGGTGCAAAAGGCACTCGGCGTAAGCACCTCATGCCTCATCACGCACCTGGGGCATGCTCTTATCAGGCCATAACCCACACCTCATCGTGCCTTATTGCTTACATGTCTATTACACCTGTACATATACTTAATCGAAACAGTTCATAGTATAATAACTTGATCTCTCGCTAGATGTAATCTTTTTAGGGTTTTACAATCATTGTCCGAACAGTACTAGCCCTTATTTCTCTAATATTAATTAAAATCTTTGCTGTTTTCCTTATTACACATATTCATCATTTGTTGTAAGAAGTATGTTAATCTTTAATTCATCATCACAGTCTTGTAGACCAGATAAGATATCTGCCAACCATTTATTTCTGGCCTTCTCATACCACATACACTTTAGCATCATATGCAACAAATTTTCTTTCTCTAGTTCTCAACACAGGCAATAGAAGTGAACTATATCTACCTCTCTATTAAATCTAGCTATTAATTTATTTGATTCCTGGGACTCAATTCTAAATTTGGCATAAACTTTTCTTAATTCAGGTTCTTCTATTGCATCCAAATAATGCTTATATTTATATTTTAAGATATTACTACTATACCACAAGGAATAATGAGAATTTTTAATATTTTCCATATCTGTGTTGTTAAACTTCCTAATTAATAGTTTTTTTATGTATTTCTTATATTGGACAGAAATCTCCACCTGCTGATATGTCAAATCCAGTAATTGATCTAATTCTACTGTCCTTAATATCCTTCTAACTTTCTGCAGCCATGGTGACATTATACCATTCTTTTCCCAGTAATTTTTTTCTCCAAACATTTCTTAGACATTCTGCTGTCCTCTTGATTATTTAATGTTATCCAGAAATTAAGAGTATTTGACTCGGCTAATGCCTTCAAATTTACTAATCCCGTCTCTGCTCGCACATATGAGGCTGGGACCATTAATGGGAAAAACAATATAGATCTCAGCAGCTGCAAGACTGGTTTTTCCGTATTCTTTAAGTATTTATGTTCAGTTATTTCTGTCCCATATACTATTTGTGAGTTATATTTTGCTTCAATAGCCTTCAATAAAGGTTTCATTATATAACCCCCAAACTTTAAGTTAAATCTTTTTAATGCCAAGGCTGAATATGACAATTTATTGTACATTGTAGTATAACGTGTCTTCCAACATAGATTTTTTGAGAAAAACAACCCTAAATAGGTATACTACAATTTGCAATGGATGGGAATGTATATGCCATTTCCCATTATAATTTTTTCCCCAAACAACATTATATTAGATTTGGACATATTTACTTTTAAACTCCTATCCTTGGCAAATGTTTCAAGGAGATCTAATTTGTCCTGAAGTCCTTTTGCCATTAATGAAAATAATATCAGGTCATCAGCGTATGCAAGTCCCGCGCAGTATTCGGTTCTAATTTTAGGGGAATCAGTATTAGACATTTGTAAAATTCTCAACAATGGATCCAAGTAGATTGCAAATAAAGTGGGAGCTAATATACCCCTGATAGCCTTATTCAAGAGGATACTGGAAACAGGCATGGTTCCAGAGGACTGGAGGAGAGCAGACATGGTCCCTCTCCATAAGAGCACCAGCAGCAAACAATTATAGATTAGTCCATCTCATATCAGTTGTAGGAAAACTAACAGAAGCTCTGTAAAAGGAGGGTTAGTAGAGTATCTTTAATTTAAAGGGTTACAAAACCAAAAGCAGCATGGGTTCACTAGGGGGAGGTCATGCCAGATGAAGCAGACTGATTTCTTCGAAAGGGTGACCAGGGAAATAAATCAGGAGAGGGCCTAGTCTATTTGGACTTCAACAAGGCCTTCAGCACTGCAGTAGAGTGGTAGACATCTGGACCACTTTAAATGCTAGTAGACACCTGGAACAGACTGCCAGAAGAAGTGGTGGAGATGAAAACGGTGACAGAGTTCAAGTATGTATGGGATAAATATAGAGGAACATTTGTAAATAGGCAGGGAGAAGGGAAAGTCACCAGAGATCAGGTAAAGTCTGCAAAGACAGACTAGGCAGCGACCTTATAAAATTTTCCACAATTCTGTGCAGACTAACCAGGCATCTACAAAATGACATCATCATCTCTGTGTTTCTGCCTGAAAAATTCCTTCTTATACAAGAGAAAATTGCAGTACTTTTTTCTTATTATCTCTTTACACAGTCATGTGTGCTTCATGGATTCATCAGTCCATCAATCTGGACTCCCATGCTTCTTTTTGACCTAATTTTGTTATTTCTGTCTCATTCAGG
This sequence comes from Neoceratodus forsteri, assembly GCA_016271365.2. Taxonomy (NCBI): domain Eukaryota; kingdom Metazoa; phylum Chordata; order Ceratodontiformes; family Ceratodontidae; genus Neoceratodus; species Neoceratodus forsteri. Next base: position 138,745,226 of record JADMNL010000023.1, read on the forward strand.
AAATAGTTACCCCTAACAAAAATGTGAAATGTCTCTTCTTTGGTGTCCAATTAATATAGCACTGTTGGAACAGCACAGTGAAAAACAGTGAGGTAATTAGTGTAAGTGACAACAGCCACTGGGTTAAGTTAGCACTTGTAAGCTACCACTAACCTTGTAGCTGATGTCACATCTCAAAAGAGGAAAAAAGAGTGGAGTAGGTGGTGTCTCACTGAGCTGCTCCAGTGGTGTAGGGGGCTAAGAGCAAAAGCAGCTGTGGTGGCAGAGCACCCAGGAGACCAAGGTATGATCCTGCTCTCCCAATGGCAGTATATTGTTCTGTTAGCCTCCCCCCACCTGTGTTGCTTACAGTATATTATTTTTTTTCCCTCAAACTTATACTCTTTCCTAAGTTTCACCCCTGTGGAGTTTGGTATATAATTAGTTGTGGGTGAAGGAGCTCTCCATGTCGGGGGGCTGGGGGGCAGAGCCCCCAGTAATGTTAATTTTCTACTTTTTCTGGATTTCACCAAAGTAGTGCTCATTGTTATTTCCAAACACTAACTTTGCTTTCTGTGTTTTGCATTGCACAGTTTTGAACCGCACTGTATTATTTTTGCTGTTATGACTGGGAACCCTCTGCTTTTTTGATTATCTTTCACAAGATCTACATCTAAAATACACTGGCCCGGATATTCAAACTGCACCCAAAAAGTGTGCAACAGCAGGAGCAAGCACAAGTCCACTGCGCCAATGCGCAAGAAGCACGATATTCAAAAACTGCGCAGGTCAAGATGCGCCTGTGGCATATGACTGAATATCATGCCACCTGCACCATAGCGCAACCAGGGATGTGCAGTTGCGCATTTCAGATGTGCCATAGCACAACCAGGAATGTTCAGTGGAGCAGTCCAGATGTGCCATAGCACAACCAGGGATGCCCCATGGAGCAGGGCAGCAATGCAACAGCACAACTAGGGATGCACAGGGACAGGATGCAGGGGCCCACCACCCATGCCACAGATGGGCAGAGGAGCACACAGCAGAACAGACATTGCCCCCCACACCCCATGTACTGCACAACCAGTGGAGAGCTGGAATAACCACCAGCCCATGGATACCAGCAACCAACCCACAGCTGGGGCATGGTGTCCCAGCACACCCCCTGGCAAGCTGTGACCGGCACACAAAGAGGCCGACCACCCCATGCCACAACATCCCACCAATGCAGAGCACACCCTGTACCACAATCCCCATACATCCTGCCCAGGAGTAGTGCCCAACAGTGCAGGAAACCCCATGCATGCCACCAACCCCACTGTGAAAATGCAACCCTGTGCACCATGGAGCCATGCAAGGCAGACCCACCATGTGTACCCTGCAGCAGGTGGCAGCAGACAGTGATGCAACAACTGCATACACAGTGCCACCATGCACATCCCCCCAAGGTACAGCTGAGAGTCCGACCATGCGTCAGCACACGAGGTATCCCACATGCGACAGGGCATGCCCTAGACCCCACCACCAGTGGTACAGCACCCTGTACACCCTCCCAAGGACACATCCCATCCCAGCACTGGCCACAACAGCCAGCACAGACACACACAGTGTTGCATGGAAGCATGCACCACACAGGATGCAACACAGTGCATGGACAAGCACCCACCCATACCCAAGGGCACACCAACACAGGGACACAGTAGTGAGTCAACCAAGCCACTGGCGTGTGGCCACGGCAGCTGTGTACACATGGCCAGCACCCCTACATGGCACAGGTGTGCCAGCCACCCTGCACAGGCACTATGAAGCTGTATGCCACCAGCATGCGGCCAGAGCACAAGTGATAGACAGTGGAGCACATCCCCTGCAACAGACACAAGTGACAGCATGGAGGGGGGACAACAACAGCGGAGGCCACAGTGCCACCGGAGGCAGACATGCACCATACTGGTGATGGGAGGCAACCTGGCATTGTGCGGTTACAGTGGTTGTCAGTATGGACAGCCACCACTGACATGTCAGCAGACCGTGCATATCACGGACACGTACAGGGTGTCAGCTGCGAGCCATGGATAGTCTGACAGGGTGCCATGCACACGTGCATGCACCGTGGACCACTACACACAGGCATCCAGTGCACAGAGAACAACACACAAACCACAGACGAGTGACTGATCCCCCTGCCCACACCATAGGCGGTTCCCTTCTGGACACACACACACGCCCATGCTTGCACCACTCCTGACACCATGCACACCACTGCAGCTGAGCACTTGTAGCCCACTGCAAATCAGAGACCACCACAGTTGTCATAACAAAACAAATGTATTAAAAAGAGGTAAGAAACAAAACTATTTACAAATATTTACAATGGGGGGAAGGGCCACATACCAGGTGGGGGTGGGTAAGGGGCAGGGGTGAACATATAGGAGAGGGAAGAAGGTGTGTGAGGGTGGGTCCAGAGGGGTAAGGTGTTCCCAGGGGCATGGAGGGCCTATCATCTGCCCCCCTCTTCTATTATGTGGCACCGACATGTCCTCCATCTCCTGACCCCGTGCTGCTCCATTCTCTGGAGGATCTCCAGGGTCACCCTTACCAGCTGCAATAACTCCTGCATTCCCCCTCTCAATGGCCAGTAGTCGCTGTCCACCTAGGACAAGGGAGCAGAGTCAATACGTGTGACTGTCCAGCCCCCTGCAGCCCACCCATTGTGCATGGCATATAGCCATGTGCCACACCCCTGTGATGGATGGTGTGCAACCACCCACAGTGACCGCATCCACAAGACCTGCCTACCCAGGCACCCACAGCCATGCAGACCACTGTACATGCCCACCGCCCATGTCCCGCACAGCACCACCGTGGCCGTACAGTGACATAGCTATGCGGTGTGAAGGCAGTGGCACAGCCATGTACCCGGTGCATGCATGGACCACCATTGATGCACTCACAGACATGCAGTGTCACTGGACAGTGCTGACTGTAACAAGTTGCATGCATGGCAGTGGTGTCAATGGATGGTGGCCATGCCCTGCTGCCCGCCCTGTTCCACAGCATGCAGTAGTAATCATGGATGTAAGGCACTCACCATCATCAGGCTAGTCCCAGCACCTCTGTGGACCTGCATCCCTCCCGTCCTGCTGGTCCTCCTGGCGGCGCCTCCTCCTCTCTCTTGCCCACTGGCACTCCTCTGGGCCTAAGGTGCAAACATGGAGAGGGGAACATCAGTACAATCCAGTAGCAAAGTCCCCTGGCCCCAATGTGTGTGCAACCCCACACAGCCATACCCATCCACCACCCACCCCGATATCACCACCACAGCCAACACTGGATGGCCCCCCCATGTGCTGGACACATGCAACCATGATACCCGTATGGACGTTAACAGTGTATGGATGGGGCACCTACCTGGCCATAGCACCATGCCCCTCCTGGCATGTCCCTGCAGGTGGACAAGCATTTCCGGGTCCCTGCGCCTGAGGTCCCCATACCAGTGGTGACACTGCTCAGCCATGTGCCTGATTCCCGTGGCCTCCTCCAGCGCCACCGCCACCTCCTACCATACTGCACTCCTGGCCCTGTCCAGGGGTGCATCATCATGCTGGAGCTCTACAATAGCCACCAAATTGGCCAACTCAACCTGGCTCCACACACAGCAGCCCTTCTCCATGCCATCTCAACAGCTAGTTGGAGTCAAAATGGCACTCAGCAGCGCAGTCCACCACATGCAGATGCTGCGTGGTACAGCGCTGTAATTCCCTATCATGCTGTCACCGAACAGCACGATAGTGGTGCACCCATGCGGACGCATGACGCCTAGGGGGCAAAGATCGGGCACAGGGTCAAGGGTCTCTCACGCATGGACAGCCACAGCGCAATTGGAACTCAATAAGTGTAGCATGATTTGGTGCCTGTGTGCCACCTCCTGTAGCGGCCTACCGCATTGTGGCCCCAGTGCACCTACAGTGCCCCATTGCCAGAGCACCATATATGTGAACAGTGCTGTAGCACCACTGGCACAATGGTGACCGTGCCCTGCATTGCCTCCCGTGCACAGCACGTCAGCAGCACAGCAGGCATCTGCGTCATCACCCCGGGCATGCGCAGTTCGGTGTGTACTGTGCATGTCACAGAAATGTGCCCTTTCCTGAGCACATTCAACACAATTGCGCAAAGCACAACAGCACGATATTCAGCTGGCATATGCAAATCAGCTAATCAGCCATTCAATGGCACAGACACTGCATTTGCATCCACTTAAAAATGTGCCTCACCTCATTTGCATGTGTTGTGCTATAAAAATGCAACATTGGGCTTTACTGGCCATAGTCAGTTACTGGAGTCTATTGTGGTGAGTAGCATGCTGTTTGGGAGTGTGGACTGTGGTGTGTGGGACATGCATGGGACTGCACAGTCACAGGTAACACCTGTCATTCTCACAGGATGAATAATGACCGATCGTGAGGTGAGGAAGAGGAACAGAGATGTGAGAGGAAGAGGATGCCTGACTTCACCAAGGCAGAAGCAGATGCTCTGTTTGAGGCCTACCTCGACCAAGAGCCGCTGCTCAGTGGATGCCGGGGAACACCACAGGCCTGTGCTGTTGCATGGGAAGAGGTGACGTGTGCCGTCAACCTGCATGGCAGCCACCAGCGGTCTGTGCAGGAGTGCAAAAAGAAGATGGGCATGGACAGGCCGAGGATTAAGGAGAAGGTGGCTGCCATCAGGGCAGCATGGTCTGCGACCAGTGGGGGACAGCCGGATGTGCAATGCCTGACCCCACAAGAAGAGCAGGTTGCTGGCAGCATGCAGCATTGTGCCATTGAGGGTGTTCCTAGTGGTGGATTCCAGACAGGTGGTAGCCCATCACTGCATGGTAGGTCCTGGTCTGTCAATGGGAGGGACAACAGGGTAGGGCAGATACATTAATACTACTGTGTTCCCTTACAGCTCCTGAGTGTCTACATGGGTCAGCAGTGGTGGGCTTGTCCACTGAGGGTGGTAGCATGGAGATAGAGGACAGCCCATCCACCTCCACATGCATACAAGGGTCAGGGCGACAGTGGGCCTGCCTGGATGTCTGAACTGATGTTGGTGGAGCAGGTGCGGAGGAGGCCCTGCCTGTGTCCCACTGTGCCAGCATCCATGGATGCCAGCATGCTGAGACTCTGGCTGGTGCCGGATCCGTCACTTATGATGATGGAGCTCACTTAATGGACAGTGATGCATGTGGGCCACTGGATGGCCACACAGCAGGTGACATCACGGGCATGGCCATGGGTGATGCCGCCGTGGAGGCCTGCATGACATCACAGTCCCAGCCTGTGCCTGTCTGCACCAGTGGGGCAGCACTGGTGTGTGTCCAGGACAGTGGGGCTGTTGCGGCCACTGCAGCGGCACCGTTGAGCCCTGGAGAGCGGCAGCTGGAGTTGCAGTGTCAGCAGTTGGCCAATGGCCATGGGGGTACAGTGTCAGGGGGCAGCATCAGTGCACCACCTGTGGACATGCCCAGGCCTGTCCCTGGTGTGCAGTGCCCACCCTCAAGGGGTGCTGACCATCAGGGCCAGGAACACCTTGAGGGACAGCATGCCGATCAGGCAGATGACCCCTTAGATGAGCACACCTGCATACTCCAAGCAACAGTCAATCAGCAGGTGCAGCTTGTGACGGCGGTGGATGCACTCAATGCAGCTCTGCACCAGGCAGAGGAGTGGCGCAGCAGAGACACCGCTCTGCTCCTGGCAGGGATGGACTGGATGTGGGAGGATGTGACCGCTGCCATTGACAGGCAGACACAGGCAATCACAGCTGTCATGGCCACAATGGGCACACAGTTATTTGCCCATGCATCGCAGACACTGCACAGTGCAATGTCCATCCCCCATTCCTGGCATCGTATGACTCCCTCCTTGTCGACACCGGGTTCAGCTGTGGGCATCCCGGGTATGTCTCACACAGGCATGTTCGGTGTGCTGCAGACACCTGCGTGAGCACGGTCGTGTTCACGCAGTGGAACCCCTGGGGGACCATCGGTGCCACCCCATGAGGCCATTGGTCAGCCTGTCGCTGCTGGTGGGTCTTGGCGGGGCCGCCCATGCATCCATGGTGGCCGTGGCACTGTGGCGCATGACTGACCTGTCTCCTAGCATGGCTACTGTCTGATGCTGCCCTGTGTGCATTGTGTTGTTCAATGTGCAATGCATGAGTGGGGTACCTGGCCCTGCATGCACACACACGTTCCATCTGCACACCCTCCCGGCTGCTGTCTGCTGTGGCGTGTGCATGATGATGCCTGCATTGCGCTGTCCACCACTGTGCAATGGTGCCCAGCATCTGACACACGCACAATGACAGGCACTGGGCATGGTGGTCTGTGGACGTGTGTGTGGCTAGGGGTGGCGGTTGGGGTCGGCCTGCCTCCTACCCTTTGTGCATGTCTTGTGAGGTGTGTGTGTGTGTGTGTGTGTGTGTGTGACTGTGTGCCATGTTAGACCTTGCCCATCCCTGACGGCGTGTGTGGTTCCATGCTCAGCCAATTCCCTTAATGTCATGCTCCCCTAGGGTTTTTTCATGCGTGTTTGTGGGTTGTGCCTTTGCCACTGATGGTTGCGCATGGCCCCATGACTTACCTGGGTTGGTTGAAGTGCTCCTCTGTGATGGTGTCCTGGTGCAGCTGTGCCATCCAGATCAGTCGGGGGTCCCTTCAACCAAGGGGGGGCTGCCCATCACCATCTTCACCAGCGTCCTCATCGTCCCCATCGCTGCCCCCTCTTTGATCTGTACAGCTATCCCACAGTTGTTGGCCATGTTGAGCAGGATGCAACAGGCCAGGAATAGCCCACAGGCCTTTGAGGAGCTGTACTGTAGGGCACCGCCAGATGTGTCCAGGCAATGGAAATGTGCCTTCAGCATCCCGAACACCTACTCGATGACATTGCGTGTGGTGGCATGTGCCTCATTGTAGAGTTGCTGCGATGGGGTTGTGGGCCACCGGTATGGTATGAGCAGCCAGAGATGGAGTGGGTATCCACTGTCACCTGTGTGTAGAGGGTGGACGTTAGTTTGGTGATCAGCATCGCCCTGCCTTGGGCCATCTAGGCCAATACCCATGTCACCTTTGACTATGCCCCTCCCAAGCTTCATGTCTTTCTGAGTGCTTTGCATACTCACCCACTAGGTGGCCAGTGGGGATGTCCCCACTCTCGAACCGGTGGCACAGTGTGGACTGGTGCCAGATGAAGGCATCACATGCTCCCCCAGGGTGCGTGGCACAGGCATTGATTATGCGCCCCCTGGCATCGCACACCACCTGGCAGTTGATGATTGCATACCCCTTCCGATTCATGTATGCAGCCCCTTCGGGGCCAGGTGGTGTGCGGATGGCCACATGGGTGCAGTCTATTGCCCCGAGCATGCCAGGCATACATGCTACCCTGTGGAACTCCTGTATGTTTTCTGTGTGCTCCGCTGGTGTGCTGGGGAAATGAATGTACTCCACAGCATGTGGCAGCAGTGCGCTGAGGAATTGGGTGAGAAGGCGTGACGCGGCCGACTGGGTTATGCCTGTCGTGTCACCTGTTGGTCTCTGGAAGCTACCCGTGGTGAGCAGGCACATGCAAGCTGTCACTTTGGTCTCCACTGACAGAGCATGGCTGCACAGCTCACAGAGCCACCTCAGAATCACCTAGTTCAGGTGGTACCAGCCCATGATCTCAGTATCAGTGTACAGTTCGAAGCTGGTGTGGGCTCGGTACTGCCTGTTGGGGGCATACCACCAATGAACCCTTCCACGGCCACGCTGCTGCCTGCTTTCTCACCCCCCCTCATAACTGCCTCCATCTGGATGGTGGCACTGGCCATGTCTCTGGCTTGTGTTACCCCCCTGGCAGCTGTTTCTGTGTTCCCCCTGCTGTCCTTGCTGCTACTCCCCCTGCACCGGGAACACCTCCCTGTAGTGGCCTCAGTGCTGTGTGGCACTTCCCCCTTTTGGCCTGCACTGTGGCAGAGGCTCCCCACACCTTCCTTCTTCCTGGGGGTCCAAGGTGCTCTGTCTCTGTCCTGCCCTGTCCTGCTCCCAGTGTTTGGTGCCTGTGTGGCTGCCTGCAGTTCAGCAACATGTACCTTCCCTGTAGTGTTCTTGCACCTCTCTTGTTCCTTTTTATTTTGGCTCATTTCCACTATCGCACAACTTCCGCTTGCTCCCCTATTGCGCATGGCGCATGTTGTTGAATTCTTTCGCCATTTATGCATGGTTCCTCCCCTTCAGTTGTGCATGCATTCATTATCATTGCGCTCTTGCACATTGTGATTTGAGAGCATTTTGGACCTAGCTAGCGTTGGTGCAACCCTTTTGAATATCTGGGTCGCTAGCTTTACTGATCACAGTAACTGCTGTAGGCAAGGGAAATCACCACTATACCCCCAACATGAAACTAAGCTTTGTTATTATTCCTTTCACTGCTATTATTGTTCCTAGGAACCCATTGTAAATGAAATGCTAGATCTCAAGTGGCCATATCCTGGTAGTAAAACAATATGCACAAAAACAAATTTCAGTAGCATATTTTAAAGCTGAAAAAAGATGCCAAATGGTTACTAGACTTTTATGTTCCTCACCATGGCCTCATGTTGAGTACTTCCTATTATTGCAGCCTCGTATTCATCTGGTGCTGACATCAAAGCTATCATTCACTGAACGTGTACTATTTACAGTTTGCGCTCCTGCAGAGCTCAGTCAATGGCTGGCAGCAGTGGCGAGAGGTGGGCTGTGCCAGTTGCTGGCTGGGTAGGGAGGCAAGTGGAGTGGTAGGGCACTGCTGGGTGGGGGTTGGGGGCCCACTAGACTACCAGGGCAACATTAATAAATGAACATAGCAGTTTACAACATTCAAAAGGGAAATACCTCAGGGATCAGGATCAGGCTGGGGGGAGTGCCAGCCCACTGGGATTAACAATAAGTATTATTTTGGGGATCAGGGTAGCAGCATTCATTATTATTTCAGGGATTGCGGCTGCTGCAGTAATTATAATTTCAGGGATCGGTGCTGCAGCATTACTTATGATTTCGGGGATCGGGGCTGCAGCAATAATTATTATTTTGAGGATGGGGCTGGAGGGCTGAGGGGGTGCTTGTGCCCTTTCAGTGGGCATTGCCACAGGCTTGCAGCAACCTGTTCAGATGCACCCTCTGTTTGGTGCACCGCTTTGGTTGCTGCAAGTCATGGGACTTAGACTTGGGGAACCTGCCCAATAAAGAATCGGGCACAGGGTCCCTGGTGCATTGGCATTTGGTGCAATTCAACTTTGACATGACTTGCGCCATGCATTTGAGAATTGCCCCTTTATTTTTTATGTGTGTACACTGCATGAAATGTACCTTTAATCAAAGCATTTTGATTCTGTGTCATGTGTATACAATATATTGTTCTTGGATTTGTCTAATTGATCTAATAGTGAATCATTAATTTACAGAGCAAATATCCTTTAATACTAAATTTAATAGAAATCCTATTAATCTATAATTCTGAAGCTCTCTGTTATAACATTACTTCAGACATATGGCTGCTACACCTTAACCCAAATGCCCATGGAAGCTCACTATAGCCTGTCTCTACATAAATGCCTTTTACTTTTTTACCAAAACTTTTTTGGCTCTTAAAACAAGTATTTAACAAAGGATTCTCTGCACTGATGTTTCCATGAAGATGTAATTTCTCTGACTCACTTTTCAAGACTAAGATAACACATTATAACACATTACCAAATTGTGTCAGCAATTTCATTCCATGCGTGAAAGGCTAAATTACCTTGACCAGAATATTTTGTAGTTTCCTAAATAATGCATGCTTACCCTTACAATTCCGAAGTCACAGAACTGTGATATAAAACAATAAAGCAAATGAAAAAAAATTTAGAGAGCAGTTACCTCCAGCTATACCTCTATTGCCTTAGTGCTGTTGTGAAGCAAAATGAAAATTGCAGTCCTATGTTAGCTCCACAGTCAGATACTGAAGGATTTAAACAGTACAACAATGTCACATATAAAACTTTGGGTTATGTTGGTATGATGATATTACTTTTTTTTGCTTCTGTTTGTTTCAACTTTAAATCTTTTAGAGTGAGTTATATTTAAATGGTACTATTGTCCATTTCTGTTAAACACAATCGCGCACACACACACACACACACACTACACATCAACCCATCAGTGTCTCACTGTGTGACCTTAAACAAGTTATCTGTCTGCTTTGTGTTGTTTTCCTCCCAACTATAAAACTTATAAAAATCAGGGGTTCACTGTGAGATGTTGAATCTCAATTGGACTATGCTAAACAAATAAATTGTAAAACACAGAAGATGTTGGAAACCAGAGTATGACCACAGAGTATGAGAAAAGAATGCTTTGACCAGATGGTAATTAATAATGACATGCCAAACAGACAGTACACTCAATCTAGTAACTGAACTCTTCAGTCTACTACTGTACAATCTTCCTCATTCCTGGAGTCTGGGAACCCAAATAGATGACTGAACCAGGTTTTCTCAATGATGGTTCTAAGCAGTACTGCACCTCCAGCTTGGCCTATGATTAATTTTAAGGCAACTGTGTCTGTACACATGGCATGGAGGTGGGCCAATAAATTACATATTCCCAAATGCTTTTGGGGATAGTTTGTGTTTCAGCTTTTATAAACAAGGTACAGAAAATACTTGAATGCATCAGTCAGTTAACATTTACTAATTTAGTGTTCCAAATGTGTTTTGAAAAATTTAATTAACTAATGCTTCCAAACCTTTCTGGTATTATTGCTGACTTCCTGAAGGCTAAATAACCGTTTCAGAATCCATAATGAGCTCCATTTGTCATACTTGTAATCTGTTACTAATCACAATGATCTTCAACTCACAGCATGATGTTATTTCACCACTTCAGGATGTATTATGCATGAATACATTCTTCTTGATCTTTGTTGACAAACACTTTGAAAATGTCTGATTTGTATTGAGATGTTTATTAGACATTAATAAATCACCTCCATCTGAATGAATTAAGGACTTTCTGCATCACATCCTCACTTATGTCTCCTAATGCTTTGTCATTTGTCAACTTCTGCTTTTGAAAAATGATGATGCATTGTTTTGACTTGACCTTTTTGATTGTTGTTCAAGCATTTTGTTTGATTGAATGTTGCTTGATTGGATGTCATTGGATGTTGCTTGATTGGATGTTAAGACATCCAATTAGGGCAGGAATCAGTCCAAAGATGCTTGGCTGTAAAGCACAAGGAGGTCAGCTTTATTTCTAATTCTACAATGAACCAGTGGCTTTGCTCTAAATAAGACTTTTTCCTAATTCTTCTAGTTACTAGTAATCCTCTTCATTAATTGCATTTAATTATTTTTATTTGTTTGTATTTGTATGACTGTCTTAAAATTAAAATTACTAACATATCATTAATTTTTTTATTGACATCATTAACATAAGAACTTGTATGAGTTGAAAACAGTAAAAGATAAAACATTGGTTATCCACAGCCCAGACATGGGGACATTCCTGATGGTTCTTTACCATTATACCTTGTAATCAGAAATGTGCCAAAGTTTTAATTTGCCGACGAAGTTGCCATGAAGTGACTGAAATTCACATCCGAAGAGTTTTACAAAGTTTTCCCTACCCCCAGCAACTTCATCTTCACCCAAAATCATGAAGTTCTCCATGCAAACAGTGGAATTCATCCCATAAGTGTGGAATTTCACCCACAAATGGTAGAATTTTACCCATGAATGGTGAAATTCTTCCATTTGTGGGCAAAATTCTGCACTTCACTGGTGGAATTCCACCATTCAAAGTGAAATTCCGCACTTTGCAGATTGATACTCACTTTGTGAATTCTGTTAAATTTGGGGCTTAGGTCATGGAGCAAATTTAGCCAACTTTGCCTATCTCCACTTCTAAAGGGCAGGGTTTGAGAACATTAGCATCTATAGAAACAAGCTAGAGGAGAAACTCCTTTAGCCTCCTTCTCCTTTTGTTTCAGTTGCTCAGTGGCTTGCATGCTTGTCTGTGAGACCAGGGGTCAGATTCAAAAACTTTGCCACAGCGCAAACTTGGCTTGCATGGTGCAACCTGGGTTTTGTGCTGAGGCGGTATTCACATAAGCTCTGCTTACAGGTGCAAACTGGGTTTGCTCCAGGGCAAAGAGTGGAGGGGGCTGCAGTGCAAATGAGGGGGAAGGGACCTGCATATTGGCACAGTCCCATTCACAAAGTATTTTCACCTCACAAGAGCCTTTTGTGAGGTTCCCTTGCATGGAGAAAATACTGCTGAGCAAGACCTTGATTTAATTCCACACAACCCTAGTGGTTGGTGGAAGTACTGCGGTGCCCCCCCATTGCTGATCACCAGTCTGAGCAACAAAAAACAGTCTCCCTGGAGCTAGTTGTCCCCCCTGCCAATTCCCAGCCTCAGTAAAAAAAACAATACTCCCTGGTGTCCAGTGGTCCCTCCCCCATGCCAATCTCCAGCCCAATACAAAATGCAGATATTCACTGGTGGTCTAGCAGACCCCACTCCCTATCTCTGATGTGCCTGTATCTCTCAAGTCATATTTTCCCCTGGTTTCTAGTGGACACCCCACCACAGGAGGTAGTGACCCACCTCCCTGTTCCACCCCAAATTGAACCGGAACCAGTGACCAGTGCATCCCTACTTGCTCTACCATGGCTGGCCACTGACTGAGCTCTCAATAAGCATGTACTGTATACAGTACGTGCTCATTGAATGACAGCTCACCCTGAGCTATCAATCAGTGTCAGTGAATGCATACTGACTACAGTACACACTCATTGAGAGCTCAGTTGATGGTCAGCCATGGTGGAGAGAGGAGTGCTGTGCTAGTTACTGGCTCAGGTTCAGGATGGGGGGGAGTGGGGTGGTGGGGCACTACCCGCCTGGGTGGAGGAGCAGGGGGTCCACTAGACACCAGGGACTACATGACTTGCAGGATACAGGCAGATCATGGATAAGGAGGGGGTCCACTAGACACCAGGGACTACATGACTTGCAGGATACAGGCAGATCATGGATAAGGAGGGGGGTCCACTAGACACCAGGGACTACATGACTTGCAGGATACAGGCAGATCATGGATAAGGAGGGTCCACTAGACACCAGGGACTACATGACTTGCAGGATACAGGCAGATCATGGATAAGGAGGGTCCACTAGACACCAGGGACTACATGACTTGCAGGATACAGGCAGATCATGGATAAGGAGGGTCCACTAGACACCAGGGACTACATGACTTGCAGGATACAGGCAGATCATGGATAAGGAGGGTCCACTAGACACCAGGGACTACATGACTTGCAGGATACAGGCAGATCATGGATAAGGAGGGGGTCCACTAGACACCAGGGACTACATGACTTGCAGGATACAGGCAGATCATGGATAAGGAGGGTCCACTAGACACCAGGGACTACATGACTTGCAGGATACAGGCAGATCATGGATAAGGAGGGGTCCACTAGACACCAGGGACTACATGACTTGCAGGATACAGGCAGATCATGGATAAGGAGGGTCCACTAGACACCAGGGACTACATGACTTGCAGGATACAGGCAGATCATGGATAAGGAGGGGTCCACTAGACACCAGGGACTACATGACTTGCAGGATACAGGCAGATCATGGATAAGGAGGGTCCACTAGACACCAGGGACTACATGACTTGCAGGATACAGGCAGATCATGGATAGGAGGGGATCCACTAGACACCAGGGACTACATGACTTGCAGGATACAGGCAGATCATGGATAAGGAGGGTCCACTAGACACCAGGGACTACATGACTTGCAGGATACAGGCAGATCATGGATAAGGAGGGGTCCACTAGACACCAGGGACTACATGACTTGCAGGATACAGGCAGATCATGGATAAGGAGGGTCCACTAGACACCAGGGACTACATGACTTGCAGGATACAGGCAGATCATGGATAAGGAGGGTCCACTAGACACCAGGGACTACATGACTTGCAGGATACAGGCAGATCATGGATAAGGAGGTCCACTAGACACCAGGGACTACATGACTTGCAGGATACAGGCAGATCATGGATAGGAGGGTCCACTAGACACCAGGGACTACATGACTTGCAGGATACAGGCAGATCATGGATAAGGAGGGTCCACTAGACACCAGGGACTACATGACTTGCAGGATACAGGCAGATCATGGATAGGAGGGTCCACTAGACACCAGGGACTACATGACTTGCAGGATACAGGCAGATCATGGATAAGGAGGGGGTCCACTAGACACCAGGGACTACATGACTTGCAGGATACAGGCAGATCATGGATAAGGAGGGGTCCACTAGACACCAGGGACTACATGACTTGCAGGATACAGGCAGATCATGGATAAGGAGGGGTCCACTAGACACCAGGGACTACATGACTTGCAGGATACAGGCAGATCATGGATGAGGAGGGTCCACTAGACACCAGGGACTACATGACTTGCAGGATACAGGCAGATCATGGATAAGGAGGGATCCACTAGACACCAGGGACTACATGACTTGCAGGATACAGGCAGATCATGGATAAGGAGGGTCCACTAGACACCAGGGACTACATGACTTGCAGGATACAGGCAGATCATGGATAAGGAGGGTCCACTAGACACCAGGGACTACATGACTTGCAGGATACAGGCAGATCATGGATAAGGAGGGTCCACTAGACACCAGGGACTACATGACTTGCAGGATACAGGCAGATCATGGATAAGGAGGGATCCACTAGACACAGGGACTACATGACTTGCAGGATACAGGCAGATCATGGATAAGGAGGGGTCCACTAGACACCAGGGACTACATGACTTGCAGGATACAGGCAGATCATGGATAAGGAGGGGGTCCACTAGACACCAGGGACTACATGACTTGCAGGATACAGGCAGATCATGGATAAGGAGGGGGTCCACTAGACACCAGGGACTACATGACTTGCAGGATACAGGCAGATCATGGATAAGGAGGGGGTCCACTAGACACCAGGGACTACATGACTTGCAGGATACAGGCAGATCATGGATAAGGAGGGTCCACTAGACACCAGGGACTACATGACTTGCAGGATACAGGCAGATCATGGATAAGGAGGGTCCACTAGACACCAGGGACTACATGACTTGCAGGATACAGGCAGATCATGGATAAGGAGGGGGTCCACTAGACACCAGGGACTACATGACTTGCAGGATACAGGCAGATCATGGATAAGGAGGGGGTCCACTAGACACCAGGGACTACATGACTTGCAGGATACAGGCAGATCATGGATAAGGAGGGGGTCCACTAGACACCAGGGACTACATGACTTGCAGGATACAGGCAGATCATGGATAAGGAGGGGGATCCACTAGACACCAGGGACTACATGACTTGCAGGATACAGGCAGATCATGGATAAGGAGGGTCCACTAGACACCAGGGACTACATGACTTGCAGGATACAGGCAGATCATGGATAAGGAGGGTCCACTAGACACCAGGGACTACATGACTTGCAGGATACAGGCAGATCATGGATAAGGAGGGGGGTCCACTAGACACCAGGGACTACATGACTTGCAGGATACAGGCAGATCATGGATAAGGAGGGGGGTCCACTAGACACCAGGGACTACATGACTTGCAGGATACAGGCAGATCATGGATAAGGAGGGGGGTCCACTAGACACCAGGGACTACATGACTTGCAGGATACAGGCAGATCATGGATAAGGAGGGTCCACTAGACACCAGGGACTACATGACTTGCAGGATACAGGCAGATCATGGATAAGGAGGGGGTCCACTAGACACCAGGGACTACATGACTTGCAGGATACAGGCAGATCATGGATAAGGAGGGTCCACTAGACACCAGGGACTACATGACTTGCAGGATACAGGCAGATCATGGATAAGGAGGGTCCACTAGACACCAGGGACTACATGACTTGCAGGATACAGGCAGATCATGGATAAGGAGGGTCCACTAGACACCAGGGACTACATGACTTGCAGGATACAGGCAGATCATGGATAAGGAGGGTCCACTAGACACCAGGGACTACATGACTTGCAGGATACAGGCAGATCATGGATAGGAGGGGTCCACTAGACACCAGGGACTACATGACTTGCAGGATACAGGCAGATCATGGATAAGGAGGGTCCACTAGACACCAGGGACTACATGACTTGCAGGATACAGGCAGATCATGGATAGGGAGGGGTCCACTAGACACCAGGGACTACATGACTTGCAGGATACAGGCAGATCATGGATAAGGAGGGGTCCACTAGACACCAGGGACTACATGACTTGCAGGATACAGGCAGATCATGGATAAGGAGGGTCCACTGACACCAGGGACTACATGACTTGCAGGATACAGGCAGATCATGGATAAGGGAGGGGTCCACTAGACACCAGGGACTACATGACTTGCAGGATACAGGCAGATCATGGATAGGAGGGGTCCACTAGACACCAGGGACTACATGACTTGCAGGATACAGGCAGATCATGGATAAGGAGGGTCCACTAGACACCAGGGACTACATGACTTGCAGGATACAGGCAGATCATGGATAAGGAGGGGTCCACTAGACACCAGGGACTACATGACTTGCAGGATACAGGCAGATCATGGATAAGGAGGGTCCACTAGACACCAGGGACTACATGACTTGCAGGATACAGGCAGATCATGGATAAGGAGGGTCCACTAGACACAGGGACTACATGACTTGCAGGATACAGGCAGATCATGGATAAGGAGGGTCCACTAGACACCAGGGACTACATGACTTGCAGGATACAGGCAGATCATGGATAAGGAGGGTCCACTAGACACCAGGGACTACATGACTTGCAGGATACAGGCAGATCATGGATAAGGAGGGGATCCACTAGACACCAGGACTACATGACTTGCAGGATACAGGCAGATCATGGATAAGGAGGGGTCCACTAGACCCAGGGACTACATGACTTGCAGGATACAGGCAGATCATGGATAAGGAGGGTCCACTAGACACCAGGGACTACATGACTTGCAGGATACAGGCAGATCATGGATAAGGAGGGGTCCACTAGACACCAGGGACTACATGACTTGCAGGATACAGGCAGATCATGGATAGGAGGGTCCACTAGACACCAGGGACTACATGACTTGCAGGATACAGGCAGATCATGGATAAGGAGGGGGTCCACTAGACACCAGGGACTACATGACTTGCAGGATACAGGCAGATCATGGATAAGGAGGGGGGTCCACTAGACACCAGGGACTACATGACTTGCAGGATACAGGCAGATCATGGATAAGGAGGGGGATCCACTAGACACCAGGGACTACATGACTTGCAGGATACAGGCAGATCATGGATAAGGAGGGGGTCCACTAGACACCAGGGACTACATGACTTGCAGGATACAGGCAGATCATGGATAAGGAGGGGGTCCACTAGACACCAGGGACTACATGACTTGCAGGATACAGGCAGATCATGGATAAGGAGGGGGTCCACTAGACACCAGGGACTACATGACTTGCAGGATACAGGCAGATCATGGATAAGGAGGGGGTCCACTAGACACCAGGGACTACATGACTTGCAGGATACAGGCAGATCATGGATAAGGAGGGGGTCCACTAGACACCAGGGACTACATGACTTGCAGGATACAGGCAGATCATGGATAAGGAGGGGGTCCACTAGACACCAGGGACTACATGACTTGCAGGATACAGGCAGATCATGGATAAGGAGGGGGATCCACTAGACACCAGGGACTACATGACTTGCAGGATACAGGCAGATCATGGATAAGGAGGGTCCACTAGACACCAGGGACTACATGACTTGCAGGATACAGGCAGATCATGGATAAGGAGGGGGTCCACTAGACACCAGGGACTACATGACTTGCAGGATACAGGCAGATCATGGATAAGGAGGGTCCACTAGACACCAGGGACTACATGACTTGCAGGATACAGGCAGATCATGGATAAGGAGGGGGTCCACTAGACACCAGGGACTACATGACTTGCAGGATACAGGCAGATCATGGATAAGGAGGGGTCCACTAGACACCAGGGACTACATGACTTGCAGGATACAGGCAGATCATGGATAAGGAGGGGTCCACTAGACACCAGGGACTACATGACTTGCAGGATACAGGCAGATCATGGATAAGGAGGGTCCACTAGACACCAGGGACTACATGACTTGCAGGATACAGGCAGATCATGGATAAGGAGGGTCCACTAGACACCAGGGACTACATGACTTGCAGGATACAGGCAGATCATGGATAAGGAGGGGGTCCACTAGACACCAGGGACTACATGACTTGCAGGATACAGGCAGATCATGGATAAGGAGGGGTCCACTAGACACCAGGGACTACATGACTTGCAGGATACAGGCAGATCATGGATAAGGAGGGGGATCCACTAGACACCAGGGACTACATGACTTGCAGGATACAGGCAGATCATGGATAAGGAGGGGTCCACTAGACACCAGGGACTACATGACTTGCAGGATACAGGCAGATCATGGATAAGGAGGGGGGGGATCCACTAGACACCAGGGACTACATGACTTGCAGGATACAGGCAGATCATGGATAAGGAGGGTCCACTAGACACCAGGGACTACATGACTTGCAGGATACAGGCAGATCATGGATAAGGAGGGTCCACTAGACACCAGGGACTACATGACTTGCAGGATACAGGCAGATCATGGATAAGGAGGGTCCACTAGACACCAGGGACTACATGACTTGCAGGATACAGGCAGATCATGGATAAGGAGGGTCCACTAGACACCAGGGACTACATGACTTGCAGGATACAGGCAGATCATGGATAAGGAGGGTCCACTAGACACCAGGGACTACATGACTTGCAGGATACAGGCAGATCATGGATAAGGAGGGTCCACTAGACACCAGGGACTACATGACTTGCAGGATACAGGCAGATCATGGATAAGGAGGGGTCCACTAGACACCAGGGACTACATGACTTGCAGGATACAGGCAGATCATGGATAAGGAGGGGGATCCACTAGACACCAGGGACTACATGACTTGCAGGATACAGGCAGATCATGGATAAGGAGGGATCCACTAGACACCAGGGACTACATGACTTGCAGGATACAGGCAGATCATGGATAAGGAGGGTCCACTAGACACCAGGGACTACATGACTTGCAGGATACAGGCAGATCATGGATAAGGAGGGTCCACTAGACACCAGGGACTACATGACTTGCAGGATACAGGCAGATCATGGATAAGGAGGGATCCACTAGACACCAGGGACTACATGACTTGCAGGATACAGGCAGATCATGGATAAGGAGGGGGATCCACTAGACACCAGGGACTACATGACTTGCAGGATACAGGCAGATCATGGATAAGGAGGATCCACTAGACACCAGGGACTACATGACTTGCAGGATACAGGCAGATCATGGATAAGGAGGGATCCACTAGACACCAGGGACTACATGACTTGCAGGATACAGGCAGATCATGGATAAGGAGGGATCCACTAGACACCAGGGACTACATGACTTGCAGGATACAGGCAGATCATGGATAAGGAGGGTCCACTAGACACCAGGGACTACATGACTTGCAGGATACAGGCAGATCATGGATAAGGAGGGATCCACTAGACACCAGGGACTACATGACTTGCAGGATACAGGCAGATCATGGATGAGGAGGGATCCACTAGACACCAGGGACTACATGACTTGCAGGATACAGGCAGATCATGGATAAGAGGGATCCACTAGACACCAGGGACTACATGACTTGCAGGATACAGGCAGATCATGGATAGGAGGGATCCACTAGACACCAGGGACTACATGACTTGCAGGATACAGGCAGATCATGGATAAGGAGGGTCCACTAGACACCAGGGACTACATGACTTGCAGGATACAGGCAGATCATGGATAAGGAGGGTCCACTAGACACCAGGGACTACATGACTTGCAGGATACAGGCAGATCATGGATAAGGAGGGGATCCACTAGACACCAGGGACTACATGACTTGCAGGATACAGGCAGATCATGGATAGGAGGGGTCCACTAGACACCAGGGACTACATGACTTGCAGGATACAGGCAGATCATGGATAAGGAGGGTCCACTAGACACCAGGGACTACATGACTTGCAGGATACAGGCAGATCATGGATAAGGAGGGGTCCACTAGACACCAGGGACTACATGACTTGCAGGATACAGGCAGATCATGGATAAGGAGGGTCCACTAGACCAGGGACTACATGACTTGCAGGATACAGGCAGATCATGGATAAGGAGGGGGTCACTAGACACCAGGGACTACATGACTTGCAGGATACAGGCAGATCATGGATAAGGAGGGTCCACTAGACACCAGGGACTACATGACTTGCAGGATACAGGCAGATCATGGATAAGGAGGGTCCACTAGACACCAGGGACTACATGACTTGCAGGATACAGGCAGATCATGGATAAGGAGGGATCCACTAGACACCAGGGACTACATGACTTGCAGGATACAGGCAGATCATGGATAAGGAGGATCCACTAGACACCAGGGACTACATGACTTGCAGGATACAGGCAGATCATGGATAAGGAGGATCCACTAGACACCAGGGACTACATGACTTGCAGGATACAGGCAGATCATGGATAAGGAGGGGTCCACTAGACACCAGGGACTACATGACTTGCAGGATACAGGCAGATCATGGATAAGGAGGGTCCACTAGACACCAGGGACTACATGACTTGCAGGATACAGGCAGATCATGGATAGGAGGGTCCACTAGACACCAGGGACTACATGACTTGCAGGATACAGGCAGATCATGGATAAGGAGGGTCCACTAGACACCAGGGACTACATGACTTGCAGGATACAGGCAGATCATGGATAGGAGGGGTCCACTAGACACCAGGGACTACATGACTTGCAGGATACAGGCAGATCATGGATAAGGAGGGTCCACTAGACACCAGGGACTACATGACTTGCAGGATACAGGCAGATCATGGATAAGGAGGGGGTCCACTAGACACCAGGGACTACATGACTTGCAGGATACAGGCAGATCATGGATAAGGAGGGGTCCACTAGACACCAGGGACTACATGACTTGCAGGATACAGGCAGATCATGGATAAGGAGGGGTCCACTAGACACCAGGGACTACATGACTTGCAGGATACAGGCAGATCATGGATAAGGAGGGGGATCCACTAGACACCAGGGACTACATGACTTGCAGGATACAGGCAGATCATGGATAAGGAGGGTCCACTAGACACCAGGGACTACATGACTTGCAGGATACAGGCAGATCATGGATAAGGAGGGGGTCCACTAGACACCAGGGACTACAACTTGCAGGATACAGGCAGATCATGGATAAGGAGGGGTCCACTAGACACCAGGGACTACATGACTTGCAGGATACAGGCAGATCATGGATAAGGAGGGGGATCCACTAGACACCAGGGACTACATGACTTGCAGGATACAGGCAGATCATGGATAAGGAGGGGATCCACTAGACACCAGGGACTACATGACTTGCAGGATACAGGCAGATCATGGATAAGGAGGGGATCCACTAGACACCAGGGACTACATGACTTGCAGGATACAGGCAGATCATGGATAAGGAGGGGGTCCACTAGACACCAGGGACTACATGACTTGCAGGATACAGGCAGATCATGGATAAGGAGGGGGTCCACTAGACACCAGGGACTACATGACTTGCAGGATACAGGCAGATCATGGATAAGGAGGGGGATCCACTAGACACCAGGGAAAATATGACTTGCAGGATATAGGCAGATCAGGGATGGGGGGGTTCACTAGACCACCAGGGAATATCTGCATTTTAGATCAGGCCAGTGATCAGTGAGGGGATCCACTAGACCACCAGGGAATATCTGCATTTCATATCAGTCAGCGATCAGTGAGGAGGGGGCCACTGGACACCAGGGAATATTAATTTAGATATGGGGAGAGGGATCGGGGGGGAAGGACCACTAGCCACTAGGGGCACTTTATTTCATTTTTTCTGTGTAAGAATACTTTATTGAATTTTTATGAAAAACCAAATCACTACATACTGACACAAGATAAAGATCAAGTAGACATATGAAATGGTAACATACAACCTAAAAACTGAATACTATAAGAATATAAAGCTTGGAGAATATTAATCATTGACAAAACTTACGTACAATGACAGATAATATATATGAAAAACAGACCTAAAAAGTGTTGATCTGCACCTTTTAACCAAAAAAAGAAAATCTTTAACACTATCTTGTTGTTGTTTGCATGGCCATGTCTGTAATAGAAAAGCATATGAAGTTAACAAACATAAAGACCTCCCATAAAACGGAAGTCAGTGATATATTTTCTGATTAATAGACCATATCCTGTAGAGACCCCTAAAGTCATGTTCAGCAGGGCATGCGCAATTATTAACAGTGAAAATGGGGACTTAGGCTGCACCTTTATCATGACTATTGGTGAAGAAGGAGTGTAGAGCAGAGAGTGATTAGCAACTATATAGTTATGCATAGGTTGGGCAATAAGCACAAGAGGGGAAAAGAGAGTGTGTTACTATTAAAGGTAAACAAACAGATTTTACAGTTCTAGCAGGGCATCAATCTAATGCTCCAATGTTATGTTACCATGGTTTCCAAGCTTGGAGGAATTTAGAAAGGGTTCCCCGATGCCAGTGCCATACCTGTAGGTAGGAGGCATTGATGGATAAAGCATGAATCCATTGTGTAACAGTTGGAAGGTTAGGTTTTCTCCACTGCAACAGGAGTTGGCATTTGGCCTCCAGTGCCAAGCTTATAACAGAGCCCTTCTGGGGGCAGCAGACTGGAATCCCCAAGGATCCCAAACTACAGGGAGTTTAGGAGTGAAGCGGACAGAACCTTCTCAAGATACTTTACGAGTGAAAGCCTCCACTTATATATTTGGGGGCAGCCCCAGAGAACATGAAGTAGAGTACAGGGGGTGGCTTTACAATGCCAACAAGCATTCTGGCCAGGATCTTTACATCAGCGTTGAGTAGAGATATAGGCCTATAGTTGGAGCAGATGGAGGATGGGTCTTTGTTGGGTTTCAGCAGGACAGTGATAGTGGCTTCTTGTAGTGTGGGTGGGAGGCAACCATGAAACTAGACATACTGATAAAGAGCATAAAGTCTTGGGGTAAGCAGAGGTTCAAAGGCGTGATGAAAATCGCAGCTCAAACCATCTGGCACTGGAGTCTTCCTGGTGGCTAGGTTACGAATTACTATTGTCTGGGCTAATTCAGAGGGCAAACAGGGCAGGGAGATGTTGCCAAAAAAATGGTCATACTTTGCAATATTAGGCAAAATAGTACTTCTGTACAAAGTAATGTAGTAGTCCCTAAACACTGCACTAATCTGTTTCTGATCTGATGCCAGTTCTCCATTTGGGAGTTTTAATAAATGACACGTGGGTGTCAGCTTGCCTACATTTGAGCCAGTAGGCCCGGAGTCTGCTAGCCTTTTCTTCTGACTTCTAGTAGGATCGTTTCAAAAAGAACTCTGCCCTGGTTGACTGTTGATGGTACAGTATATGGTGGTAAGTTTATGTTTAAGATTCAGGACCTGCCCAATCTCTTGATCTTGCTTCTGTGTTTGCTGATATAGCCAATCCTCCACTGGTTTTAGCTGTGTAGAAAGGGTCTCAATTTCCTGTTTTCTTTTTTTTTTTTTCATTTTCTATGGGAGCATACAATATGATTTTGCCTCTAATACAGGCCTTAATGGCCTCCCAGAGTGTGAAAGGTGAAATGTCTGGGCTCGTATTTGTATTGAAATAGAAGTTTATTTCTGTTTGCAACCAATTTTTAAATGCCATGGAACATGGCAAGGTGGGGTTAAAATGCCACCGGGGTGACTTAGTTATGGCAGGCTGAGGCAGCCAGGTGAGGGACACTTGTGCATGGTCTGATAATGAAACAGGCTTGATGTAGGAGTCTAGAATTCTGGAAACAATCAAATAGCTACATAGTAAGTAATCTAGCCTACTGGACGTTTGGAATCCAGAGGGCCGGTGGGTATAATAGTTGACTTTGGGATGGTGTATCCTCCAACAATCTACCAAATTAAACTCAGTACACAGATATTGCAAAGCTCACCTCACATGAGAATGGCAGGGGGTGCCATGCTCTTGGGGGACCTATCTATGAGGGGATCAAGTGCCAAGTTGAAGTTGCTGCCCAAAATGAGCAGTATCTCAGGGGAGCCCAAGTTGGATAGAGTCTGTACCTGCTGAGTAAAAAATTCTGGGCTGTCTGTATTGGGGCATAAATACAACCTAGTATTAATGGTGTGCTTTGCACTTTACCCACTAACAAGATTCATCATCCTTCCTTGTAATGGATGGCTTGGTCCACCTGAAATGGGCTTCCTTTTTTAGCAGAATTTCAACACCTCTCTTCTTTGATGAGTAATGAATGGAATAGCCCTGGCAAACCCACCCCCAATCAACTTAACAAATTCTGGTTTGAGGAGATGAGTTTCTTGCAATAGGACAATATCACAGGCATTCAACTTTAAATAATTAAGAATTTTCTTGCATTTGATCAGATGGTTGATTCCTTGAACATTCCAAGTTATTATCTTAAGATCACTCATTAAGCAGTCTTGGATCTAATATTTTCAGAGACCTAGCTAAATTATGACACCAATGATATCTTGCCCAGTAGGGGTGATGGTGACAGCTCAGCTGTATCTGGTAATTTGTGCTAGTTCTCTTGCTTCCAGTGGTCTGCATAGGAACGGGAAGACCAGGAGAAGGGTTAAAACAGAAAGAGTCATAGGAACATGGCAGAAACATATACTTGTAAATACAGAGACATGGCATGCCCTTTAAACAGTGAGTAATTAATAAGCAAGCGGCCCTGGTAACATGAAAGAAGAGATACTTGGATATGAGTTCAAATACAGAGAAAACAGCAATCACAGCAATAGCAAATAGTGCTGCAATTATAGATGAACAATATCCGAAAAATCTGAAAAAAATAACACAGTAAATTAGCCCAACAAGTAACTGAGCAATATATGCAGTTTCTCTAAAGAGTAGCAAGAAGAACAGGGCCCAACAGACCAGTGAAAAAAAAAAAAACACCTAGGTCTACCAGGTCTCCCGTTGACATGGGGACTACCTTTCCAGTGGCTATTGAGCTGGTGTGACAAACATTACTATGGCTCCTCTCACTCTAAAAATAATAAAACGCCCCTTAATATACCCCAGCATGGTTATAAACTGGAGTAGGGCAGAGAAGATTATTCCTTTCTGTGACCAAGTAAGTCTGGGGATGCATTCATCCACTCTTCAGGGTGAGGGGAGGGGGGTGCAGAAGTAATTATCGTTGCACTCTCTAAAATTAACCTAGCTGGGGAGAGCTGAGGAAATGTTGCATACCCCCTTGCCTGTAAATTAAAGTGCATGCTGCTTTAAGGAAATCAGTCTAACACCATCGGGACAGGAGGCCAGAAGTTTATAGTATTAGTTAGCTTGGCAGGGGGGTAAGCATTATCATAAGGACTGTCTACTCCCCAGTGTGGCTGCATTTGTTTAGAACCAACTAAATAAAATGGAGGGGAGCTTAGCAAGCACAGAGTGAAGCTTTGCATATTTTTATTTTGTAATGTCTTTTGGGGGCTTCGAGGTTTGTTTGAGTGGAGTGAAAAGTACTACCACTACCAGTATAGCAAGAGAACATGGTTACCCTCTCCCCCAAAGCCCCTGAACAAAGGCAAGCAACACCTCCCGGTACAATCATCCCTCAAAATGCAAAGGAAAACCCAGTTACTGTATTAGTCCATAATATCTAGTGTGGCCCATTGATATTCCTAGGCATCTGGGTTTAATGAAACAGTTGAAGTTGTTTCTGATGCTGCTATAGGGGTGAGTGGAGCAGATGTCAACATTGTATTCTGCGCTGGTGTGGGTTGTGGAACAATAGTTACAGCAGCTGGAGAATTATTCCTGTCCTGTTCGGGATCTGTGCATGCAGCTCAGTCCACTAATGCAGGTTGCTGCTGCTCATATGAACATATGAAGAAGCCAGCAGAAGAAGGCCATTTGGTCTATCAAGTCTGCTCGTATTGCAGGGTCCACAGCTTGAGCTAATGTCCCTGCCCTCCCTCCCCACTCCTCCCATCCCCCCAACCCATGATCCTTACCTTCCCCCTATGTTTATCCCAGGCTCTCTTAAAGCTACCCACTGTCTTCAACGAGATGACTTCTTCCAGCAGCACATTCCAAGTGTCCACCACCCTCTCTGTGAAGAAGTGCTTCCTGACCTCCCTCCTGAACCTCCCACCCTCCATCTTAAGACTGTACTCCCTCATGTTATGATTGTCACTCAGCTTAAAGAGACTCTCCTTATCAGCCTTATTTATTCCTTTCAAGTACTTGAAGGTCCCAATGAATTCCCCTCTCTCTCTCTCTCTCCTGTCTTCCAGGGAGTACATGTTCAGTGCCCTCAATCTCTCCTCATATGCCTTACCCTGCTGACCTGCTATCATCTTTGTAGCCCTCCTCTGGACCTTCTCCAGCAGGTTAATATTCTTTTTGAGGTGTGGACACCAGTGCTGAACTCCATACTCTAGATGCAGCCTCACCAGTAACCTGTACAAGTGCAGTATAACCTCCACTCTCCTACTACTGATCCCCTAGATATGCATCCCAGCATCTTGTTTGCCTTTGCTGCTGCTTCCTTGCACTGCATGGAGTGCTTCAGGTCACTAGTGATCATCACTCCCAGATCCTTCTCCTCTGATGCAGATACTCGGACTCCTGTTAGGGGAAGAGATCTGCAGATGTTTCAGGGTAGGGTCTGCCGACCACCTGGATGAGAGGGAATTGGGGGTTGTGCATGGAGATTTAGGGCTGCTGCTTCTGCTGCCACTGTGATACTGCTGCAGCAATTTGAGGCACCCTTTTATCATAGCTCTACACTGATCCTTCTGCCTCTTCGATTTTTGCAGGAGCCAAGGCTCACTGTGTGGTGGCAATACTGGTGGGAAGCTTGTGTCTGACTGATTGTTGTGGAGGGTTCGAATCAGCCTGAGGGACTTGTGATATATTCTGTAATAAGGGACCATCCTCATGTGTGCCTTAGTTGCACCAATTTCTGTGACTCCCTGAGTTATTCTGTTGTCCCACAGATAAGGATCCAGCACAAATGTCCTTTAGAAACCTTTGTGCCTCTGTGGGGGTTTCAAAATGTAGCCAGTGTTGCTCCCAAAACACCGCTAGCATTGCAGGGTATTTCATAGTGTACTGCAACTGACACTGTGCTAGTTCTTTATGAATTGGGGTAAAAGCTTTTCTGCAAGTCGACACCTCTCTGGATAAATCCTAGAAAAAATATATGGTGTGGCCATTCTGCTTTAGAGGGCCCCATTCTCCTGCTAGCAATGGGATCTGTTCTTTTAAAGAATATCTGAAGAAGTATGCCACAATTGGATGGGGGAGCTCCCCTCACTGGCCTGGGGCCTAAAGACCTGTGTGCTCATTCTACCTCAAGGGTGAGTACTACAGAAATAAATCCAAAGCCTGCAGTATCATCATCTGTAGGAATTCGCATATATTGTTGCCTTTGAGCCTTCTGGCACCCCAAAGATCCATAAATTGTTATGGTAGCCCCTGTTTTTCAAATCATCAATGTTTGACCAGAGGAGCTGGACCTGTTTCTCTAGATGTTCTATTTTGTCTCAGTGGGTGGCCGTATTGGACTCATCCTTCATGGCAAATAGCTCTATATCTGCAATTCGGCATTCTGTCACTTCCAGGCGATTCTCCATATGTTTAACAGAGGCTTTGATTTCCAGGATATCTTGAGTAAGGGCTTGAGTAAGGGCATACAGCATTATTTTAATTTCTGATAAGTCCACCAGGACAACTGCCGCACGTGTTTCTGATGTCGCCATCCCAACAAGTTAGATTTGAGCCTTTGGCTACTTCCAAGACTAGCAATTGTGGAGGGTCAAGTGACCAATAACAGGATGAAGCACACACGTAAGTAGTAAAGTGGGTATTTTCTGACAACAAAAGATACCAAGGAGTGGTACTGAGGCAGTTTACTCGAAGAAATAAAAGGATTTTGAAAGCAGCAAAAAGAAGCTCTTTACTTAAGTGGCCATTTAGTTCCTTGGTCATGCATGTGCCGGGACATCTTAATCATATCAGGCAGGTGATCGGGTGTGGGGAGACATCACTTGACACCAGGACACATTTTGTTTATATTGGGTGGGTAATTGAGTGAGAGGAGGGACCACTTCCCACCAGGGACTATTCTTTTTTTCTGGGCCTGCGAGCAGCGATCGGGGGGGGGGGGCACTGGCACCAGGAACCATTCTTTTTTTCTGGGCCAGCAATCAGTGATCGTGGGGAGGAGCACTAGCATCAGGGACTATTCTTTTGCTTTACTTGGGCAGGCAATTTGCGAGGAGCATGCTAAACTCCATTACAGCTCATGTAAATGGGCCTATACTGGGCATGCAAATAGCCACCTAGCACCTTGCATGCCCAATGGACTCATTTGCATGGCTGTTTTTGTGAATACCAAATAGCACAACTACACTATTCAATGTGGGACCATTCCCCGGGATGCCATTTGGGGTGGTGCTTGTGGGGTTAGAGGTAACGGTAATGGGGTTACCACTGACTTGACCTAGCCCTATTCACAGTGGGATAGCATGGTGTGTTATCCATCTGTGAACAGCATTTTTTTAAACTTTTTTGCATTGTCTTTGCCATTTTTTGTGAATCTAGCTCCAGAAGTTCCAAAGTTCATAGGTTCTGGTCCCACACTAGGAAATTAAGCTAATACTTAATACTAACATGTAGCGCAACACTAGGAGAGTGCTGGACTGCTAAGATATTGTACTTCAGATGAGACATTCAAAATGAAGTCTCTTCTGTCCCAGCTGAAGTAAAGGATTCCGTAGCACATATCATAAGAGTTGGGGAAGATGGGGAATTGTATTAAAAAGAGAATAATGGATAGGTTTGTGTCCATTACCAGGGAGTAACACCATCGAGAGGTTCTGGGCACATATAAACCTCAAGAGTGAAGCTTGAGAGGTTCCAATGTGTCCAGAACCTCGAGATGGTAGGACTCCCTGGTAATGGACACGAACCTATCTATTACTTTTTTTTAATATATGGATATCCAAAATAATACTATACTAAAGCATACAAATATTCCCCCATAATACAACACTTGGAATACTCATAATACCACTGTTTTAACTGATAATAGTATCATTCAGAGCCTGTAATAGTATCGTTCGGAGCTCAGAACAATTCTATTTTCACAACAACACATATGCAGCAGTCTCCGAAACCAGGCTATTCTACAAGTGCAGTCAACAGAAAAATCACCATCTGAATGCAAAACGTGGCTCATGATTGGCTGCTTTCTGACTGTGGGTGGGCAGAACACTTTAAAAAACATGGTGGCCCATCTCTTGCTTACCAGGACTGGACTGGGTCCTCGGCACATCTCCATATATTTTTTTTTATTTTGCCTGTCCAATAAATGGAATTATCTGGTTGACCCAGCTATCCCCTAATGATGAACAGGTAGGACTTCCTACAAATTTAAGTAAGCAGTGCTTGTGGAATTGAAAAGGGGGTAGGGAGCCTCACGGATGAGCTAGAGGAAGGGAGCTCAACCAGACAGTGCAGCGATCAGCCAGGACCAAGTTAGTCCTTCACTGAAGCAGCCGACTGCCCACTACAAAAAAATACAAACTCAGATCCATATACTAAAAGTATATAAATCATACATTACAGCAAATCGTGCAATAATACCTTATTGGAAAATTATACATAAAAAAGGAAAACTAAGTGTCAAGGTCAAAACATAAAGGGCATCAAATGTAAAAAAATAATGGAAGCAATAATCATAAAAAGTAAACAGATCATCAAAAGAAAACTATGCAATTATCCTACTTTCCAAACTCAAAAAAAAAGAGGGGAGCGAAAAAAAGAATGATCTCACTTTTTTAAAATGTTATTGTTCCCCATCCCTTAGAAGACTGTCACCTTATCCAGGTTATACTGCATATTTTCAAAAACTCCTATTTGGTCCTCTGATAACTCTATTCTTTCTTTTATTAAGCATGACCACCAAAAAGTGCTCTATCGTTTCTTTTAGGGGCAGTACTGTTGTCACCACCTGTTAAATCCAAATCAACATCTGATTTGCCAGATAAAGAATCCTAATTCCTTCAATCAAGATCCTTATAGTGCTTGGATAGTATTTTTTTAAAAACTCTTTGGGATGATGCAAAAATAATTTCCCTAGAAGTTAATTTTTCTGAATTGGGTTCTTTCCATATCTTTGCTACATAACTTCAGAAATACCAAATAAAGAAACAAAAAACAAATGCATGTTACTGGGTTTCAAATTCAGTTCTTGTGTTTATGATTGTATTTTACCCCTAATCTACCATGACAGCTCAACCAAGTCACATACCTTACTCTTTTAAGAGCTCTAGGGTCTAATAATTGTTTTCCAAACAAACAGCAGAAAGAAAGAAAGAAATAAGTACCTTAGCAAGGATTTGAACCCAGACAACCCAGAATACCATTCTGGTTGCACTACGAGCTGCACCACCAAGGAAACTGGAGACCTGGGACTCCCAGATGCACCTTTCTCTTTCTCTAATGCACAACCTAGTGCTACAAAGATAATTACATTTTATTCACAAGGGTGCGCTGTACACACATATTGATCTTAAGCAAATAAATGAGAGAAAGAAACAAGTACCTTAGCTGGGATTTGAGCTGAGGCAATCTGAAATACAATTACACTTGCTCTACCAGGTGCACCACAAAGGTAACTGAAAACCTGGGACTTTCAGAACCACCTTACTCTTTCTCTAAAGTATAGCTTCTTATCTCACAGATAATTACATTTTCATTCACAAGAATGAGTTGCGTAGTTATAGATCCCCCCCCCAAAAAAAAACAGAAGAGAGAAACAAATAAGTGTCTTAGCTGGGATTTAAACCCTGGCCACCCAGAATACCATTCCTATTGTGCTACCAGCTGTGCCAGCAAGGCCACTGGAAATCTAGGACTCCCAGAAATGGTTCAGATCAAAAACCACTAAAGAAATACAGCACTGTCAAACTGAATACCAGCAAAACAGCACAAGCAAAGACAGTGGGGCAGAAAACAGCAACCATGCACAGTTCCTACTCTGAAGGTTGAGGACGCAACTAGGCAGTAGAGATGGATGAAGTTGGTGAAATTCGCGCTGCAAAATGGCAAATTATGCCACTTCGCTGTGAACTTCTCTGGCAAAGTTTTACTCTGCTACATATCTGGGGACATGTTTAGATGAGGGGGGGGCTTCATCTTCCACACCCCCCATGATTTATGTAATCAACTCCAAGGGGGAACAAAATTAGAGGCAGAGGGGAGAAAGTCATATTTCCAAAAGACACACACACAAAAAAAAATTAAAAAAACACAGATACACCCTGCATGGTTCAGAGTCGAACTACTGTCAACTTGAGGTGCTCTTACTCTCAGAGGCTGTCACACTAGCCTCTGAGCCACAAAGACAGTGTGGTTTACCGTGTGACAGCCACGATTCTTGAGTTTTCAGCATGAGTGATCACAGCTACAGGTACTGTAATGTACCATGCTGTTAATACTCTGTAGCTGTTATTACTCATGCTGTTTTCCCTGCGCTGTTTTTATTGTACTCTTTTTCATTAGTGTTTTTGACCAGCTACCCCAAGAAACACTTTTCTCTTTCTGTAACGCACAACATTTTGCTGCACAGATAATTACATTTTCATTGATAAGGATGTGGTGTGCACATATATGGAACACAAACAAACAGAAAAGAGAAAGAAAGAAGTGTCTTAATTGGGATTTGAACCCAGGCCACCCCAAACACCATTGTGGTTGTGCTGCCAACTGTGCCATCAAGGCAACTGGAAACTTGAGACTCCTTGATGCACCTTACTTTTTCTGTAATACACAGACTGGTGCTGAACAGATTATTATGTTTTCATTTACAAGGGTGCGATGTGCAGATATATGGAACCCAAACAAAGACAACAGAGAAAGAAATAAGTTCCTTAGCTGGTGTTTAAACCCATGCCATCTGGACTGTCATTCCAGTTGCACTACCAGCTATGCCACTAAAGCAAATGGAAACCTGGGACTCCCAGAAGCACCTTACTCTTTCTCTAATGCACAACCTGGTGCTGCACAGATAATTTTCATGCACAAGGGTGCAGTGTGAACATAAATGGAAAACAAACAGAAGAGAGAAATTATTAAATGCCTTAGCTGGGATTTGAACCCAGGCTGCCCAGAATAATGTTGCAGTTGTTATCTGTGCAGCCCAAGGTTGTTGATTGGAATTGTTTTTGCTTGTTGAATTGCCCATTCTTTTTATTTTTACACAAACAGAAAATCCATGCTTGTTGAAAATTGACTTCAGATTTGCACATACCATCCCATGGGGTATATAACTCTACAGGCATCTTACAGTACAGCCATAGTTCACATTGTGTTCAGAAAGTTCAAGTCACAAAACTATTTTTATTATTTTTACTCATCTATCTGTCCGGGATAATGCACAGTTAAAGTTGTCACCTAAGATAACTAATTGAAACATACTGTAAAAATATATGGTTCTATTCTTGTTGCTTTTGCATATACATTTGTAACATGCATTTGGGTATGTGTTTACATAGAGGAGTAAAGCTGTTCCAGCATGCATTTCTAAGACTCTTAAAATACATACTTCAGTATTCTATTTTTAAAAAGTATCCAGCCTCCATTACTCCTGTACTGTCAAAAATAAAAACCCACAACCTTTTGGCCTGAGACATATCATTTATAGTTCCCATCCTAGTTTCTTGTAACAGGAAGATTTCAGATGGAGACTCTCTTGTAATATAGAAAAATATATAAATGACGTTTTAATTCTATTTACATTGAAAGAAGCATTAAATTCACCTTTGTACCTGTCTTAATGTGATGACTCATTTTGTGGTTGTAAACCCTATTTTATTTCTTGTTGTCTCTCCCAAGCTTTGTTTTTCCAGTGAAGATGGCTCTAAGCCCTTTCCCAGCCCCTAATCCTGATGTGTCTTCTGTTCTTCTTGTTCTCATAGATTCAGGCAATTCCCCCTCTGTCTCTGAAAAGGTCATCCTTTGTGAGGATACCGTGGAGGAGACTTCTGAATCTAGATCCTCATCTGATTCTCCACATTCATTTGCTCCACTTAATGGGGTAGTGTGTACTTGTTTCCAAAGTCTTTTCTCTGCATTTTTTGGTGTTTGTGGTTCAGGAGTTTGACTTTTTAAATTTAATTTCTTCCTGGTGACTATCATTATTTTTGGGGGGGGGGCATAATAACTTGCTGTGCATTCCCCTCACCTGGAGTTATTTTCCTTAGTTCCATGTTATTTCCTTGTAGAGGATTTTGTGCAGCCTCTTTTTTTTCCTTTTCTGGTTCTGGATTAGTCTGACATGGAGGTGTATTCAGTTGTTTTTCTACCTGGACATTTGGCTCTGTTTTAGTTAACCACGCGTTTGCTATTTGCTCTTGTTTTTTTGTTTTTTTTATGTTTGTTTGATTTGTTTGTTTGTTTTTTGTGATGATTGAGCTGATGTGATTTGACTTACTGTTTACTATGCATTTGTTTTTGTACATTGTTTAGGTAATTCATCTTGATTCAGTCTGTCTTCCCTGTAATGAGAAGTCAACAGGCATAATTTGTTTGTGTTACTAGCTTCTTCACATAAATTACATTTTACTCCATTCAGGCAGTACATACTGATATGCCCATATTCCATTCAGAGGTTGCATTTTTAGTTTATCACAAGTGCTACTCAAATGAGTTTTTGCTCCACATTTACAGCACATGTTGTGTCGATCCAGTGAGTAACAAAACCCTCTGTCCCTTCCCAGATAGAAACTGTTTGGTAAATATACCCCACATCTGTTTGTTTTAATTTCAGTCATACATGCCACCCTCAGTTCACATCTCTTCTGTATCAATTATAGGATCTGGATTCCAAAGGACTTTGCACCATTGTGCCAGCAAATATTTTAGTCAGAAACAGATATGCCCTCATTCTTAAGACCATTGATGTTTTGAAAGCAGGTTTTGTTAATGCAATGGCAATAAAAGATAACAAAAACGCCATGCACTTTAGTTCAATATGTTTTGACCAAAATCATTCCAAACATATATTGTTTGGAAACTTATGCTGAAAATGCTGTCTCCAGATGAATGAATAAAATCACAAATTTTGGTCATGAAGAAATAAATTGATTCTTTTAGAAGAGTTCTAGCTACATACATACATACACACAGTCTGGTGGTAGCTCTAATCTTTCTTTATATTTCAACCTCACAGCGTTCCTTCATTTTGCTGGTTTCCCTTTATTGGCATATAAATATGACGTCTTAAAATCTGTGCTTTCTGACCGTGATTCTTTTCTTAAGTCCCCTGAAACCTGGAGGGGCCTGGTCTCCCCATAGTCTGACTACAGTCCCAAATAAATGCATGCTACAGACTGTGTTTTACTTTGTTTATCTGCTGAATTACTGTCTTTATGCAGTCCTTCCAAATTTACAGAGAAAACTTGATTTGAATCAGCTGACATACCTGATAGATCTTCCTCTGTTGTTTCCATCAAACCCATACTAGCAGAAATATTCTGTAAGGAGATTTCTGGGGATTTGATTTCTGCAGTTTACTTATTTTTCTACTGTTCGGTTAACAGTTTGAGTTTGTTTCTTTTTCTGATATGCTTGTTCCTAAATGCTGTGTCCCACTTGCAGCTAGTTGTGGCTCTGACATGGCATTCTCCACCATAATCTGTTTTGCTGGCATGTCACCTAATTTATTTGTCCAGTGCATGGTTCCCAATCTCTGTTTTTAAATGTTGTTTCCATTCTGCCTTTATTGAGGCTTTGTGTGTGGACAGTGTTGAAATCATTGGTTCTAGCACCCGTTGACATGCTGTTTATCTGTACCACTTCCCTCTCCATGGGTTTCTCTCTAAAGATATGCTCAGCTGTTCCACAGAATTGAGCTGGCCATCAGCATCAGACTTCAAAGGCACTACTACCACAGTAGCAGGTGCCAGCATCAGAATCTCTTGCTGTCTGTTTGCAAGCAGCAGGTATTTTCTTTCAATCTCTCTCTTGTTAAAAAAGTGCCTTATTTGCAGGAAGTCCATCAAATATTTTTTCTCTTTTCCATTTGAGCTTCTGTCTGTTTTCTCCTATGTAAGCCTGATATCCTGATTATGATCTTGGTCCAAATGTATGATTCTAGTCTCATTTCTTCAGTTTTAGCTTCCATTTCAGAGTCTAATACTGATACTGCCCACCGGTTGTTGTACGGTCTCCTGTTTTTCTAGGACAAAGAGGGAGGACTTCTCCTCTGCCCCAGCTCTTCTGCCATCATCTGCTCCCTCCTCAGAATGCACAGCAGCACCCCCTGTAAAAGTAAGGGATTTCCCCTGATGTCCTAGCTAATACATTCCATGTTAATAAAAAAGGTTTGTGTAACTCATCAAAAAAGGACAAAAGAAACAGAAGTGGCGCACAAGATGTAGGACAAATATTACTATGAACAACAGGCACAATTTTATTGATATCAGTAAGAAAATAATTTAAAAATGGTGCTGCCCACTTCCGTATACTAATGTGAAAATTTAAATTCTCCAAATTAATTTCTAGAGCTATTATAAAGTACAAAGTATCAAGCGAAAATGTAAAAAGATGATACTTACATGTAGGTAGAGGGGACTGCTGATTGAGACAAAACTATTCCAACCCATCCCCAGAACACACCTGTAAATGAGCAGTCCCAGCTCAGTGTGCTTTTCCTGGTCTAAATTTACAAATACAAATTAATAAATAGTGTAGTCCTGAGTGCAGCTCATAAAAGTCTTTGTTATTATCAGACCTGGTATACTTTTTTTAAAGGGACACTGTCAACCCCCTTAGGTTTCAAAGTGACCCTAGTTTAAAAAACATATTTTATGATTGCCCAAATTCTGTAAAGATTGTTAATTTAGCTGGTAGTTTGAGTCTGACTCTTATTTTCTTTAAAAAAGTAAAAAAAATAGACTGCCCAAAATACTGGTGTTATCACACCAAAACAAGTTTGTTTACATTTCTTAATCAACTCCAAATGCATCTTTCCTGGCCTTGAGAACACCCACAAAACAGTCTAGTCCCTCATAATGCACTTGGAGTTCAGGAGGCTACTGCTTTATGAGTGACTGCACTGTTTGGGTGTGTTTCTTATGCTCAGAAAGTATGCTGTAAGAACAGAAACAAGATTGTAAACAAAAACAAGGTTGTTTATAAATATACATTGCCATGCATTTCGGTTCTACTAAGCAAGGAGACAGACAAAACAAACAGCAACATCAGTGAATTTTAGAAAGGGTAAGCAACCATAAAACTTGGGGAGAACTAGAAATAATATGATGAAAAACAGGTTGACAGTGTCCCTTTAAGCCAGAGCTCCATGGAGGTAGGTGATCATGACTGGGGGGAAGGGAGCTCTGGGGGGTTGCCTCATAGGGCCAGAGGGACTCAGAGGACCAGAGAGAAGGGGGCATAAATGGAAATAAAAGAAAGACCTGATATATTTAGACTGCAACTTGACCTAGAAAAATGTTTGTCTGCTTTGGTTAAAGTGGGATACAGTAGTTCTCATTATTTGTTAAGTCATTCACCATATTTGGACTAATATGGTAGAATGTTTCTAAGTGTGCAAAGCATATGTTATTGACACTGTGGCATGCATCCCTCTGTGAAGTGACCTGAAGATACTAGTCACAAGTGGGATAGAGTGTATTATTTTAGGTATCACTAGCTCCTGTAATTAAACATGTAAGTTTACAACAGAATTGCAAAAGGAAAGAAACATTAATTATCATAAGAAACAGAATCATTGAACATTTTCAGAAAAAAGAAACACTTGGATTCAAAAGATAAGTATGAATTTCATAAAGAGAAAACATTGCATTTTTACAGCTGCAGGGAGGAGCTCTACATGCTGTCTTGCTATCACAGAAAGGGAGAAGACATGTCACACTCCCAAAGAAGCACTAAATTTTGGAGTTGAAGCACAATCTCTCTGCTACTTGAAAATCACTCAGCTGTTTCCATTCAGTACACCACAATGCTATTCTTTTATTTCTGCCCTCCCCCCCAAAAAAACAGTATTTTTTCTTGCTCTGTGCTGACTTCTGGTTTAGACAGCACCAAGGGAAAAGAGCTGAACTCAGGCTACAAACAGACAAATTCTGAAGAGCTGTAAAACTGATGCATTCCTTTCTGCATACTAAAACCATTAATTGGTTAGCGTAGTTCTCAGATTAATAGATTACTGCAGTGCCTTCTCAGATTACTTTTGGGATTTTATATCTGTACTGTTACTGCTGCCAGGTTTACTCCTTGTACAGAAAATAAATGATTTTAGGGGTATACTTTACTGTTTGCCTCAGCCAGTGTGTGCTAATTCAAACTGTTATTGTATCCACTGATGCCAAATGAAACATGCACTTTCTTTCTAGTAACCCAGGCTGTAATTGACCACAAGGTGAGTTTGTAATGGGACTGAGGTTCAAATTACATTTCTCTCTCTCTCTCTCTCCCCCATGTGTGTGTGTGTGTGTGTCTACAATGATTTACTCCTGTCTGGAGGATTACCCTTTCAGGACTGATCTAATTCTTAGTGGGCTGAATGATGTACACAGCTCCACGCCGCCACAGAATGCCTAACTGACTGCATTCCTCTAGTGGATGTTCAAATTACATTTTGCTCTCTTTTTCTCTCCCCAAAGAGTGTGTGTGTGCTGGAGGGTTTGTTATGTTAACCCTATGTAAGGATTAGTTTGCATTCTATTCAGTTTGTCACAGACTTGAGTAATTCTCATAACTATTCAATAGTATCCTTCTAGGGAAAAGTGAAGGGGTTGGGAACCAGACTGCATTATACAGGAAAATACTGAAAACTGAAGATGACCAAATGTGATAACTTAGTTGACTTTTTTTGCCAACTTAACTTTTTAAATTATTTCCCGGCCTTTCTAAATGTTAACATTTTCTGTTGTGTGGCTTTTAGTTTGAGACAATAAATACCATATTGTAGTCAAAGAATGCAGCTGGTAGATTAAAAATATTTACGAGGTGGAACTCTTGT
The DNA here is from genome assembly GCA_016271365.2 of Neoceratodus forsteri. Lineage (NCBI taxonomy): Eukaryota > Metazoa > Chordata > Ceratodontiformes > Ceratodontidae > Neoceratodus > Neoceratodus forsteri. Next base: position 138,783,629 of record JADMNL010000023.1, read on the forward strand.
GACTTTATATTTGCAGGATGGGTGGCTATGTGTCATTGCTGTGTAGACAATGTCTGGATTATTAAAAAAAATAAAAATCCCATATTGTAGCTAACTCAATATTGATATATGACTAGGTACCATCATAATAACTTCATACAGTATGCAGCTATCATGGTGTCACCACTCTGTGAGTAGTATATTGCTTCACATATGTTCCCTTTGATGTTTTCTCCCTTTCTCAATGCATATATTGTTGTGCATTTGATTATCATGTCTGTGTAGCATAGTACAACATGAAGTACATGTGCTACACAGTTTACAGTATCAACACTGTGCATAGTAATAATTTTATGCTGTATCCATTTGAATCACATAACCTGTCATACATAGCAACATATAACATAACATAGAGCAGATGATGACTGCTGGTCCCACCTAGTCTGCCCATTTTTAATTATGATCACTTTTGCTGCAGACCCTACTTGATCTATAGCACTGTCTCTTCCACCCCCTTCCTTCCTCCTAGGATTCCTTTGTGCCTATCTCACTCATTTTTGAAACACACTATTGGTTTCACCCCCACTGCCTCCCATGGAAAGCTGTTCAAGGAATCCACCATTCTTTCTGTACAGAAGTACTTCCTCACATCTCTCTTGAATCTACCTCACCCTAATTTGTTTTTCCTTTTGCTGCTTGGTGGGTGCAGGTGGGGAGTTAGGGTTGGAAGCCCTCATTCCACATTTCCTTGCATTTGTGGCATTTAGTTACCCTAATTGGTGCATTAACAAAGCCTTTTGCAAAGAATTTCCTTTCTTTTTGAGATAGTGGAATCATATCCTCATTAATACAGGTCCCTTTAGGACTTGTGTGAACAAGTGCAGATGCCTCTGATAAAAAAAAAGCCTCTGTTACTACTTCTACTTTGAATTCACAAAAAGCAACAAAGTAAAACAACAAAAAATTCTGAGTGGAGGCAAATAAAGATTCAGAACAAAATAGAAATCTGAAAAGATGGCTAGTCTGGTGGTGTAGAGGGCTGAGGCCTTACCTCTTACCATGCCGATGACCCAGGATCAGGAGCAACCTTGGGTATCAGTAAGTCATCCAGGGGAGAAGGATTGAGCATCCCATGGACTGCTCTCCTCCTCTAGGGAGGTTGGGAGGGGATAACCGCTGAGCCACTGGCTCTGGTGATGGCTGGGGGCTGGTATACAAACATACGAATATACGAAATTTGCCAGCAGATAAAGGCCTAGAGGTCTATCAAGTCTGCTTGAATGTGCAGCTAGCACCCCTTATTCTTCAGCTGCCCCTCCCTACCACCCTTCCCTTCATTGACCCTCCACCTTGCCCTATCCCATCCCCTTTTGAAGTAGTCCACTGTTCTACTGGATACCACTTCTGCAGGTAACGCATTCCACCCAGCCACCACCATCCCTGTAAAAAAGTGTCTCTGCATCTCCCTCCTGAACCTTCCTCCCTCCAGTCTCATATCATGGCCCCTGGTGTCCCTCCTCCCCTTACTTTGAACAGCCCCTCTGTACCTGTCTTGTTTATTCCTTTCATGTACTTAAAGGTTTCAATCATGTCCCCCCGTCACTCCTCTCCTCCAATGAGTACATGTTCCATTCCCTCAGCCTCCTCTCATATGATAAGTCCCCCAGCCCCTTGATCATCTTTGTCACCCTGTGCTGCACCCCTCCAGTAACTTAATGTCCCTCTTCAGATACAGGCACCAGTACTGCACGCAGTACTCCAGGTGCGGTCTAACTAATGACCTATACAGTGGCAGAATCACTTCCTCCCTCCTTGAGGATATATACCCTTGCAATATGACCCAGCATTTTGTTGGCCTTTGCAGCTGCCTTCCTACATTGTACTGAGTTGTTCATTGACCCTGTAATGAGCACCCCAGATCCTTCTCCTCCTCTGTCTGGGCTAGTAACTCCCCCTTGGGTTCTTCATCCCAAAATGCAGCACCTTGGACTTTTTGGCATTAAACCCCAGTTGCCATGTGTCTGACCAGGTTTCAAGCTTTGTCAGATCATCGTGCAACCCCTGCCATCCTCCTAGGTCATCCACCACCGCTCCTACCTTGGCATCATCTGTAAACAGACTGATCTTGCTCTTGATGTCCAATGATATGCCTGAAATGAATATCCCAAACAACACTGGTCTCAACGCTGAGCCCTGTGGAACACCGCTCATCACTACCCTTGGGTGTGAGAGCTCCCCACCCACCACCACCCTCTGTTGCCTTCCCTAAAGCCAGTTCCCTACCCATCTGACCAGCTTTGCACCTGCCCCTGTGCCTACTAACTTACTTCCCAGCCTTCCATGTGGCACCAAGTCGAATGCCTTACTGAAGTCCCAATACAGGACATCCACTACATGTCCCCTGTCCAGTTGCCTAGTTACCCAGTCATAAAACTCCACCAGGTTGGTTTGGCAGGATCTGCCCTGTATGGAGCCATGCTGTCTGCTGTCCTGTAGTCCTTTGGCCTCTAGGAGGGCCACCAGCCTTTCCTTCAGGATAGTCTCCATTAGCTTACCCACGATGGATGTGAGGCTCACTGGTCTGTAGTTTCCCGGTTCGTCCTTGGTGCCACTCTTGTGGAGGGGCACCACATGAGCCATCCTCCAGTCCTGAGGTACACACCCCAAATGTAGTGAGGCATTAAATAGGTCTGCCAAAGTTCCTGCAATGACCTCTGCCAGCTCCTTCAGTACCATGGGGTGGATGCCATCTGGGCCTGCCACCTTATCCACCCTTAGTGCCTTCAAACCCTCCCTAACTCTGCCCTGTATGATTTCCCCATCTGTCACTCCTTCCCCCTGTGTAGGCTTGGGTGGCACAAGTGTGGGTCAGTGCGGGCTGACGTCGGATGTGCAGTGCATGGAAGCATGCACGGCAGCAACCCTGATGCCATTGCAAGCTTGCACAATGGGGGGACCATTACAGGGAAAAATCAATCCTCCAACATGCAAATGTGAAGGATGGCCCCGGTGGCACCACAACAGGTGCTCTCAAGTCAGCTTCCCCTGAGCCCAGCCACCAGTTCTTCCACAGTGTGGGGGGTAAGTACCCACTATGAAGCGGCCTGGGGAGGGCAGAGCAAAAGGGGTCATAACTCTGACTGTGGCCAGTGCGGGGGCCAAGGAGTTCTTGCTGGATGGGGGGAACCATAGGTACACCCTGGGTACATGACAATTCACTCCCGATTTCTTGCACCCCCTCAATGCACTCCCAACATTACGCTCCTGTGACAGTCTGCTCCTATAATGATTCACTCCATGTCATCTTGCTCCTCTACCAATATCTTTAATATACAAACAGCAATTTGTTAAACACTCCATCTCAATTGTACCTATGAATACAAAATAAGAAACGCTTCTTTAAGTGCAATAACTTTGGCACAACATAAAATCAGCCCAACTCCCCTGCCCTAGGCAACAGATAGCATACCTGTAGGAGAAAGAAAAAATGCCTTGCTGCACCAAGGGTGCTACAGTTACAGTTAGCACACTGTTCTATTTCAGCTCTCATTGAGTTCCCAGTGTATCAGCACAAATCAAGGAAAGAGTCTATCTCTCCACCTCCATTCACAAAGCAGAAAACTCCTCTTCATAAAACTGTATCAGCACTTTATAAGCAAACTGGAGGACTTCTCTCTGCTAACCAGTGACCAAAACAGCTGGTCAGGGAAAACCACACTATAGGTTATCTTGGCACAAAGAGAGGTGCATTTCCAGAACTACACATTGGAATTAAAGTGAGTTTCATTCATGGAACCCACTAAAAATCCCACTTTTGTCTGCAACGGGCTAGGAACAGAGACCATGCAGCATGGAGTGGAGCAGCACCGTGGCCATCTTCAAACATAATATAAAAAAGGCACAAGTACACAGCACAAATTAAACACAGAATTGAGTTTAGGAGTGAATAGATGCAGGAGTGAGTTGATATAGGAGTGAGTTGTCTTTGGAGCAAAATGTCAGGAGTGAAAAGTCATGGGCTGAGTTGTTGGGAACAAATTGTCGTGTTCCCACCCCTCCCCCAGCTGAGGAGGTATAAATAAATAAGTAAAAAAAAAAAGACATCTGAAAAGTTCAAAGAAACAGAAGAACTCCAAATAATTAATTTAACCAGCAAGACACTAACACCTAATCAAGTAATTGTGCCAACTGCCATAGTAAATAGGTTTATATTACAGGTTGAATTGTACAAATTATTTCACAAGATCAACTTGAAACATAATTTCTTTCGCCTGCCTGATTCAATCGAGCTGTTGAATGAATCGAGTCAAGACATTTCTGCATTAGAAATGTTTAATGAGACTGATATTAGTCATATTGAAGACATCGATGCTGACATTCAAATGTATGAAGCACTAGAAATAATGAGTAAAAATATTATACACTTGACTGTTGATTTAAAGGAATGGAAGAAATTATTTAAACCTCCTTTGACTTTTGACCATCGAAATAAAAAAAGTGCTGCAATAGACATTTCTGAAAAAACTGTGCTACAGTATACAATATTGTTTATTTAAAAATGAGCTGGCCAAAATTTTGTTCAACTATGTCATTAGAAGATCATATTGCACTGATCATGGAATGATGACCCCCCATAAAAAATCAGATAATGGGATAATATTGTTTTGTTGACTAAAGAAATGTATATGGCAGAGGTCTGTAGGCAGTTAAGTAATGATGTTTTTTATACTAGGTCAAACTAGATCCGTACAGATGCTTTTTATAGCCAGTACAACCACTTTTTGCTACTGCATTGGAGAACGGTTGGATCAAACAACAAGACAAAAAGTTCTTAGAAGTTTCAAATCCTGTTGTTACAACTTTCTATGTACTTCCCAAAGTGAATAAAGAAGCACGTAATCCCTCTCTGTCATAGGCTGTATAACTGAGAAACTCTCCAAATTCTTTGACTTTTTCTTTACAAAACATAGCTCAAAAATCTGCAACCTATGTCAGGAACACTATGGATGTCCTGTGGAAACTTGGGGTGGTCAGTTGGTCAACTGAAAATATATGGTTCATTATCCACATTGAAAGTTTGTACATGTCCATTAATCATGAATTTGGATTACATGCTGTTGAAGAAATGCTTTTGAAGTTTGACTTGACAAATGTTATTGATCCTGAGTTTCTGCTTTTAGGCCTTGAATTTGTCCTCAAACAATTTTTTTGTGATTGATGATAAAATTCTATTATCAACGAAATGGAACAGCTGTGGGTATGGCCTAAGCACCGTCATATGTGAATATTGTACTTGCATGGGTAGAACAGGAATTGATATGCTCAAAAATAACTCTTATAAATCATGTGTATCTAAATGGTACTGCTATATAGACAATAGGAGATGAATCTAATGTATTTTTGTTCACTGAATAGCTTAATGAAAATGGTTTGGGTCTTAAGTTCACCTTTAATCTGAACTGTAGCACTGTACAGTTTTTGGATTTAGTCTTGGAGGGGTACAAAGATGGACGCATTGAAACACAGTTCCTTGAAAATAGGGCATTTGCCACCTCATGTGAAGAAAGGCACCAGTCTCCTTTGAATTTTTAAAAGGACATTTAGTTCATATTTATTAAAAACAACAAACAGACAGGCTGTGCTTGCCTGATGTGTTTCAGATATTTCTATTATTTATCAAAGGCTAAAGCACCTTTTCAATGTACACCATTATATAAAATAGTTGATGACGTAATACAGCCATTACACACATCATTGATTCAAATTCATTGGTTCATTAAAATTCAAAATACAGTCACCAATTAAATTAACAGCAGTAAAATAACGCAGATAAAAGATACAGAGACACTAAAAAACATGAAATACTAATACCAAGTAATGATATCTGGTGTGGGGGGGTGGAGAGATGTATGGTTATTGTGGAGGTGTTCCATTTACCACACTGGGATCAGATCTACAGTTTCATTTTGAAACCACAGATATCATTTTATTTACAAAATACAGTACTAAAATCCATTCCAGACTGTATAAAAATATTTTATTTTTTCTGTTTTAAAAAGGGCTTAAGTTTGAATCCTCAATCAAACCAGGATTTTTGTAGCATCCAAATTTAGAATCCAAAATGTTTCTCATTTTAAAAGATCATTGCAGGTTCTACCTCTTAATTTTTGCATTACTTTTTCAATCCCCTGAAAGGTAAAGGTGTGGGCAACATTATTCTGAGATTTTACTATATGGGCTGCAGTGGCATAAGTTAGGTCTTCTTTGTCTATTGCCTTCACATGTTTGCCAACTCTCATCTTGAAGCTGCATTTTGTTTTACCTATATAATAGGCACCACATGTGCATGTGCATGTGCAGGTGGACATATGCACTATGCCATTAGTATCACATGTGATCAACTCTCTCACATCATATTCCTTTCCATTCTGAGGATTGCAAAATCTTTTACTAGTTTTAACATATTTATAGAATGAGCATCTTTCGCATGTGTGACATCCCTTTGTGTTGCTGTTGAGCGATGTAAGATTATTGCCCTCTGAGTAATGGCTATGTACTTATTTATAACCTAAGGTATTTGCTTTTATATAAGCCATCTTCGGAGGGTACTTTGCAATTTCTTTCAAACCTGGATCGCTATTTGAGACATTCCAATTTTTTTTTTCATAATTCCCTCTAATTCATAAGCATGTACAGAAAACATCATAACAAAATTAAATCTGGTTTCATATTCCCATCTCTGTTTCTACTATTTAATAACATATTTCTATCTTGTGTTCCCACAAACTTCCTCCCTTCACCAATGCATCTGTCACTGTATCCCCAGTCTTCGAACCTACTGGTTAAGTCCCTAGCGCAATTCTCAATTTCTCTTCAGTACTGCAGATTAATTTAGCTCTCAAAAATGTACCTTTAATTATGTTCTGGATGACATGTTTCGGATGGCAACTATTTGCCAGTAATGTAGCATTGCCATCCATTGGTTTCCTATACATTTCAGAATTTACTGTACTTTGCCATCCTTGTTTTTTACTAAAGTAATATCCAGAAAACTTATTTCATTTACATTTTCATTATAGGTGAATTTAAGGTTAAAATTCATGCCATTCAGATATTTAACAAAATGTGCAAGTTCCTTAATATTCCCCCACCCATACACATTGAAACACACAGCTATAGGAAGCCAGCTGCTGGAAACTTATTATTAATGGCAAGTAGCACCCATCCAAGGAAAATGATTAACAATATACCTTACAGTCAGTTTCTAAGACTAAAACATAACTGTTCGAATGTAAACAAATACAGGGAAAAAGCTAGAGATTTTATTTGGCATTTTCAAACAAGAGGATATAAACTGAACACAATCATACAGGCCTATGACAAAGTGGAAAAAAAATTGATACATGTGAACTGTTAAAAGCTAAAATTAAAGAAACAGCACAGGAAGATTCCATTATTGTTTTTACAGAATTCACTAAGCTCTCAAATCAAATTTTAAATATTGTTTGTTCTAACTGGAAAGTTCTTGTGATTGACCCAGTGTTACAAAACAACATTGGAAATAAATATGTTATTGCATATAGCAGATTGCCCAATGTAGGTGATTTAATAACAAGTAACAACTTTATAACAAATACTCACACCAGTAATAAAGTAGTGGGATTTTTTTTTATTTCTGGTGGTTGCAATGCCTGCAAATATGCACTCAAAAGTAAGAAATTAAAATGATTACACTCTGAGAAAAAGGTAGTGATAAAAAGATTCTTGAATTGCTTTTTTTTTTGTTAAGTAAACTTTATAAAATTTTTAACAACATAATAAATTATTGAACTGTAAAAGCACCTATGTAGTATATGCTGCTTAGTGCTCATGCAACAAATATTACATAGGAAAAACCAAAAGAGAGGTTAGAACATGCATTTCTGAACATCTCAGGTCTGTACACTCCAACAGATGTGACAGTGGTTGGTTTACATTTCAAGTCAGTTAACAAAGGAGACACAAGCAGCTTTTGTTTAGCTGCTTTTGGTGGGGTCACACCAATTCATAGAGGTTGTGATAGAGCAAAACTTTTAAACAGATTGGAAATTAAATGGATATTTGTGTTGAATCCTCTGTCACCAAATGGTCTGAATAATGACCTGAATCTAAGTGTATACCTATCACCCATTTTATCTGAATGCTGATATCAAACTTCATGTAAATACTGTATATGTATATTATTATTGCTTTGGTCAGACTACATATCTGTTTAATAACAATTTTCCATAACTGGAGAGATAAAAAAATGTATTTCAAAAAATACTTTGGTTAATTCTCTATTTTATTTTCTAAATTGAGATTGTATCCTGTTTATGTGGTTGTCTTGGTCCTAAAGCTCACTGCCAAAGGGCATTCTCAGCAGTGTCAGTGGCTCAGTAGGTAGCACACTCGCCTCTGAGGCCAGGAGATCAGAGGACTGTGGGTTCAGTTCCCACATCTGGCACTTGGGTTAATATCCCAGTACTGACACTGTAGTGCAGCACGAGAGGGGTGCTGCACTTCTGAGGTGCCGTCTTTCCGATGAGACATTAAACCGAGGTCCCATCTGCATGGATTGGTGGTAGTTCAGGTGGATGTTAAAGATCCCATGGCACTTCTCGAAAAGAGTAGTGGAATTTCCCTGGTGTCCTGGCCAAATTTCCCTCATTCACTAAAAATACCACCAACAGCTTAATCTGGTTCAAGGTCAGTTAGCATTCATCTATATCCCCCTCCCCCGGGTCGTGCCTGAAAATAGGTAGAATTTGTCTCATGCACTTACCCGGTCAACAAGAACTAAATAAATTCTGTGTCATTCTTAATGCTATACTGACACGGACCAATGGTCTCTCACCAACTTAAAGGTGTTTAATTAGGGGGTCTTTTTTACTTGCTGAATTAATTTATAGTGCAGGTATTTAAACCAGCCCTTCAGTGCTTACATCACCCCTGACAAAGTGAGTAAGTATTCTCATGAAGTGCAGGGTCATTCAGTCCACCGCATCAGTGCTTTAAACTTTAATTTTCTGGCTGATTATGGGACAGAGTCAGAAAGTCTATGGAACTGCTAAGTAGTAACTAATCACAAATGGTGTAAGCTGAACTATGTGTCTTTACTGCAATTGCTGCTTTTCTGACAGAACTAAGTAAAAATAATTTGTTACTGCATATACTTGTGTGGAGTGCTTTACAGTTTGAAATTGATGATGTTCAAGGTTTGAATTTAGTATCACTTGTTTGGAGTGCTCTGGAGAAATCACTGAGGTTCTTTGTAGATGCTCAGTGCCCTTTGGGCCTTGCACCATGTGAAGACTCTGTCCATGCAATAATGGATGTCACAAATTCATCTGGCTGACTGGTGGGCTGTGGAAGTACAGGGCCCTCTGATCTCTGCACTTCTATGTGGCTGCAGATACAAGAGCAGGCAAGTAGCTACCACGCTCAAGAAACTCATAGCCATGATGTTAGTGAGTAAAACTGTAGACTTTATTGATATGAAAAATCAGTGCCAAAAGGCTTAGTGTTGGAGCACTAATAAGCTGATATACCAGTTGTTCCTGCGCTTCAACAGTAGTTTTCATCAGGGGCAGGCTTCTGGTGTAATCCCACTCCTTAAGTGCCCCCATGTCATGGTGTAGACCAATTGTGTTAGACCATTGCAAATGACTGGCATGTTGGGGTGTAGTGGGATGCAAACCTCAATTAGTGCTCCAAGGTTACATACAGACATTAAAATTCAAATCCATTTAACAAAATGTTTAAATGTTTTTTAGATGATAAAAGTGCTATAAAACACATTCAATAAAAAAATATTCTTTTCTATCATAAATGATCAGGAAATGTTATAAATTCTTAAGGGAAAGAGAGAAAAGGATAAATCAGTTACATCACTGCTCTTAAAGAACTGACAAAAGAGGAAAAGAGAGTAAAGATGCAAAGAGATCTGACAGAACAGCATGAATGTGTGAAGAGTGAATGTGTAAAGAGTGAATGTGCAAAAAAGTGAATTTGTAAAGTGTGAATGAGTAGACTGTGAATGTGTCAGTATTAGACAGGAGGACGTAGAGAAAAAATGGGGGAGAAAGCATTAGATGGAGAAGGGGGGAAAAATAAGTCAAATGAGAATGGCAGAATACAATATTAGAAACAAATCATAACAGTAAACAAACATTGTATAGGGTGACAGTATGAAGAAAAGGGCTAAGAATACATCGATAGTTCAGTGTAGAGTCCTGTATAGCACAGTTAAGTACAGTTGGCTGTGATTTCCCCATATAGCTTTCACAATATAGGAGCCTTTTAAGCCTGCCCCTCCCCACCAGCATTTGGCCACAGATACAGACACACAGGTCAAATAATTCATATGTAAGTCAATGCATAAGGTATTCTGCCACCCACGGGTGCAGAGGTGCAGGGCTCTATGCCAAGAAGATAGCTGTCTTCACTATATGGTACCCAATCCCATGTGAACAACCCTGCAGTTTGCATTCCCTGATGGAAGGAGAGTGTTACATAACAGCAGTGTCCCCACTCCTACACCACACAGCTGGGTCACTGAGCTTGCCCCTAAACTCAGCTCACTGGCACAGGATCACAAAGCACTAACTGCTGGGGTCAAAGACTGGCACTACATACAGTTTCTTAATTATATGGGGTCAAAGCGTAGGAGGCGCAAACACTAATATACTGTGCAATGTAGTAGATGCAGAATAGGGCAGATGGGAAGGGGTGCTTGCAGAACCCCAGCTCAGGTAGATTGGCAAGTTCACCAGCACACATATACTTCATTAGTAGAAGGCAGAACTGGAGACTGGCATAGCTGGTACAGACAGGAATGCAGTATGAACTGGAACTGGATGAAACAGGCCCCCATCTCCAGTAGATGGACAACACTTCCACTCAAATGCCTCAAAAGGTATGAGGTAGAGACAGAGGCTGATGGACTGCTGATATGAATGACAGATATGAGACACTAATATGACTGACTGACATGATTAGAAAAGAGAAGATAGTGTGGGTTCCCTCCAACTGTATACTGTTCATAGACTTCGGTGCCGGTGGGCAACTTCAATGAAGAAAGAAAAGAAATAGCCGGCCACTCCATATAAAGTTCAAAAAAGTTTCTTTTTAAATTTTTCTTCTCTGTTTTCAATCAGATCCTCATTAAACCAACATTTTGCCTTTTAAAGGATTCTTCAAGGTAAAGGATCTATAGTTAGACATACATAAAATGCGTACTTGAAGCAACATCCCATTGTATTAGACACAAAAGGAAGTGCAAAAGAAGAAGGAAACCACTTTGGTTCTCAAATACAGTAGCAGAAAAAGTCAGAGCCAAAAGGCTGGCCTTCAGGAAATATAAGGGAACACAGTGGAATGAAGATAGGGAGGCATACCAAACTACCCTAAGGGAATCAGGGAAGGCAGTAAGGCAGGCAAAGTCCCAAACTGAGGAAACACTAGCACGAACAGTAAAAGAAAGTGACAAGACTTTCTATAGATACATTAGTGAAAGGAGAAAGTCCAGAGGGGGTAATGCTAAGCTCAAAGGAGAAAAGGGGGCATGTGAGGAGGAGGACCCTGTAAAAGCATATATCCTAAATAGATGCTTTTGCTCAGTATTTACTGAAGAGAAGGTAGGGCAGGGTCCACAGCTCAGCACCATGGACACAGGCAGGAGGGAGGTGAGCACCACTCCCTTCACAAAAGAAAGGGTCCTACAAGAGCTCGCTAAATTCAGGGTGGACAAGGCAATGGGACCTGATGGCATACATCCCAGGGTACTAAAGGAGCTAAGGGTGGAACTAGCAGAGCCATTAGCAGAACTGTTTAGTGAGTCTCTGAGCACAGGAGAGGTCCCAGAAGACTGGAGAAGGGCTCATGTGATCCCGCTCCACAAGAGTGGTAGCAGGGAGGAGGCAGGGAACTACAGACCAGTCAGTCTTACCTCAGTAGTGGGCAAGATTATAGAGGACAAAGAACCTCTGTGCGTAAACACTGAGGCAAGGGTTACCCCAAAGGGCATTTGGCTGGGAAGCCAAGTTTCAAGAAAATACAAAGTCACACATGCCCCCCACAATGCAAAGCATCATGGGCTGCATATGCAAATCACCACAGAATGTTATGCTGGTCCAACTTTAAGCAGAATTGCATGGTGCCGAAAGGCCTCTCACACAGTTTGCAAAGGGTGCTAACAGAAGACATAGACACGTGTTTTGTCCTACCAGGACTCATCAGTATGCCTCGTCTGTTTAACACCCCAGTGGACTGGACCAGCTACCCCTAAGGCAGTGTGCCTGGGATATATTGTGGTGAACCCATTAAAATAAAAAACCATTTAAAGACAAAGAACCTCTGTGCGTAAACACTGAGGCAAGGGTTACCCCAAAGGGCATTTGGCTGGGAAGCCAAGTTTCAAGAAAATACAAAGTCACACATGCCCCCACAATGCAAATCACCACAGAATGTTATGCTGGTCCAACTTTAAGCAGAATTGCATGGTGCCGAAGACCTCTCACACAGTTTGCAAAGGGTGCTAACAGAAGACATAGACACGTGTTTAGTCCTACCAGGACTCATCAGTATGCCTCGTCTGTTTAACACCCCAGTGGACTGGACCAGCTACCCTAAGGCAGTGTGCCTGGGATATATTGTGGTGAACCCATTAAAATAAAAACCATTTAAAGACAAAAGAACCTCTGTGCGTAAACACTGAGGCAAGGGTTACCAAAGGGCATTTGGCTGGGAAGCCAAGTTTCAAGAAAATACAAAGTCACACATGCCCCACAATGCAAAGCATCATGGGCTGCATATGCAAATCACCACAGAATGTTATGCTGGTCCAACTTTAAGCAGAATTGCATGGTGCGAAGGCCTCTCACACAGTTTGCAAAGGGTGCTAACAGAAGACATAGACACGTGTTTCGTCCTACCAGGACTCATCAGTATGCCTCGTCTGTTTAACACCCCAGTGGACTGGACCAGCTACCCCTAAGGCAGTGTGCCTGGGATATATTGTGGTGAACCCATTAAAATAAAAAACCATTTAAAAGACAGAAAGGGTTCACACAATATATCAAAACCATTTAAAAGACAAGAGAGCGGTTCACCCAATATATCCCAGGCACACTGCCTAGGGGTAGCTGGTCCAGTCCACTGGGTGTTAAACAGACGAGGCATACTGATGAGTCCTGGTAGGACGAAACACGGTTCATGTCTTCTGTTAGCACCCTTTGCAAACTGTGTGAGAGGCTCTTCGCACCATGCAATTCTGCTTAAAGTTGGACCAGCATAACATTCTGTGGTGATTTGCATTGTGGGGCATGTGTGACTTTGTATTTTCTTGAAACTTGGCTTCCCAGCCAAATGCCCTTTGGGTAACCCTTGCCTCAGTGTTTACGCACAGAGGTTCTTTTGTCTTTAAATGGTTTTTATTTTAATGGGTTCACACAATATATCCCAGGCACACTGCCTTAGGGTAGCTGGTCCAGTCCACTGGGGTGTTAAACAGACGAGGCATACTGATGAGTCCTGGTAGGACGAAACACGGTTCATGTCTTCTGTTAGCACCCTTTGCAAACTGTGTGAGAGGCCTTTCGCACCATGCAATTCTGCTTAAAGTTGGACCAGCATAACATTCTGTGGTGATTTGCATATGCAGCCCATGATGCTTTGCATTGTGGGGCATGTGTGACTTTGTATTTTCTTGAAACTTGGCTTCCCAGCCAAATGCCCTTTGGGTAACCCTTGCCTCAGTGTTTACGACAGAGGTTCTTTTGTCTTTAAATGGTTTTTATTTTAATGGGTTCACCACAATATATCCCAGGCACACTGCCTTAGGGTAGCTGGTCCAGTCCACTGGGGTGTTAAACAGACGAGGCATACTGATGAGTCCTGGTAGGACCTAAACACGTGTCTATGTCTTCTGTTAGCACCCTTTGCAAACTGTGTGAGAGGCCTTTCGGCACCATGCAATTCTGCTTAAAGTTGGACCAGCATAACATTCTGTGGTGATTTGCATATGCAGCCCATGATGCTTTGCATTGTGGGGGCATGTGTGACTTCGTAAGATTATAGAGGCACTCCTTAAGGAAAGGAAAGTGCAACACCTGAAATCCATAGGGGCACAGGATCCAAGATAGCATGGGTTTTCAAAAGGAAGGTCCTGTCAAACTAATCTCATAGATTTCTTTGACTGGGTAACCAGAGTGGTGGACCAAGGGGGAACAGTTGATATCGCCTACCTTGACTTCAGCAAAGCTTTCGACACTGTTCCACATAGAAGATTGATAAATAAGCTGGGTAGGCTTGGGATGGGTCAGAAGTTGGTCAACTGGGTGGCTAACTGGTTGACAGGCAGAAAACAGAGAGTGGTGGTAAATGGTATACAGTCAGAAGAGATGCAAGTCACAAGTGGGATACCTCAGGGATCAGTCCTGGGGCCAGTCCTCTTCAATATCTTCATTAGTGACATTGCAGATGGACTAGATGGTAAGGCTTGTCTGTTTGCAGATGGCACCAAGACCTGCAACAGAGTAGATGATCCAGATGGGGTGGGAAGAATGAGAAGAGATCTGGATAAACTAGCAAAATGGTCAGAAGAGTGGCAACTGGGATTTAATGCAAAGAAGTGCAAGATCATGCACATAGGGAAGAGAAACCCTGAAGCCACCTATAGGCTGGGATGGGAGTTGCTGGCAGTCACAAAGGGAGAAAGAGGCTTGGGCCTCATCATCACCAATGACCTGAAATCATCCAAGCAGACCTCTAAAGCAGTAGGTAAGGCTGGGGAGATGTTAGGGTGTATTAGTAGGGGTATCACAAGTCGTAAGAGGGAGGTAATAATCCCTCTTTACAAGACACTGGTTAGGCCCCATCTGGAGTATTGCATGCAGTACTGGAGGCCACACCTTCTCAAGGACATTAACCAAACTGAGGCAGTCCAGAGAAGGGCAACCAAAATGGTGCAGGGACTGCATCAGAAGACATATGAGGACAGATTAACGGAGCTCAATATGTATACCCTTGAGCAAAGGAGGGAGAGAGGTGATATGATCGAAACATTCAAACATCTTAAGGGCATTAACAAGGTGAAAGAGTCTAACATGTTTAAATATAAGAAAAATAGCAGGACAAGAGGACACAGCATGAGAATATAGGGAGGCTGATTAAGGGGGAATGTGAGGAAATTCTTTTTCACAGAAAGAGTGGTGGATGCATGGAATGGCCTACTTCAGGAAGTGGTGGCTATGAATACAGTGCAGGGCTTCAAACAGGCATCGGATAGGCATAAGGGAGCAATACAGATGAATATGAATAGATAGACCACTGATAAAGCAAGGGCCAATAGCACATTTATAAGATAGAAAAAGAAATGGGCAGACTGGATGGGCCTTGTGGTCCTTATCTGCCATCAACCTCTATGTTTCTATGTATTAATTTATAATTATTATATTTGCTTCATAATTTGCTTTCAACAAAAAATATAATCTGTGTTATACTTCACTCACACCACTAGGTGGCCAGAGTATACCATTCATCTTGCTAAAGTACTCACATTTGTGCATAAACATATTTAAATGTTTTCTATGTTCTATAATCTGTCCTAATACAAATCTATATTACCAAGGACTAATCTTGCTTGGCATGGTGTGCAGAGATGGTAACCATCCCCTGTCATTCTCGAGTATGATGCTGCAGCCAGCATAGTTAGAAAATGTTTTTACAAAAATAACCACCATTTTCTTCCTGTTTCTGACTGTGACTACTAAAACAATAAATTACATTTAAATAAACTTCATTTATGTGAGGACATAGTCCTAGGAATTTACTTAAACAACATAAGTTTTTATCACAGTTCTTGTTTCTCTCAATTGACTGTATTAGAACAATAAATTAATGTCATTGTTTCTTTATATATAGAGAAACAAAGCTTTTCACTTGCCTCCTGTCTAAATTATTATGTGTTAGTTAATGGATAATTCAATTCATAACATTTCAAAGTATTGTTATATGTAGGGAAGCAACGCTTTTCACATACCTGCTGTCTGGATTATTACATATGTGTTACTTTAGACAAAAAGATTTTTTATAAAACATTTTCAACATTTTATTC
Source organism: Neoceratodus forsteri (assembly GCA_016271365.2). Lineage (NCBI taxonomy): Eukaryota > Metazoa > Chordata > Ceratodontiformes > Ceratodontidae > Neoceratodus > Neoceratodus forsteri. Next base: position 138,799,743 of record JADMNL010000023.1, read on the forward strand.
AGTGTAGGTATGGGGCCTGGTCTTTACTAAGCCTTCACACTCACTTTGATAGGTAACGCTGTTCTTTACAAACTTTCAGATTAATGCTGTGCCCAGTTTCAAGACCGAGTGTTAAATCTAATACAAAAGTAAAGTTTAAGTATCAGTACTGAGATTCATTCTTTCATTTTATATAGTTTGTTTGTTATCTTGACCTAGTGTGACCTGAGGGTGTGTACTCACGCTTTATCTGCTCACAAATTCAGACAATTGGATTCTAATGTGAAGTGTTACACATCTACAGAGGCCTAAATGAGAACATTAGGTGTGTGTGAGTCTGTTGTTAAGTATAAAGCATTATTCATTAGCTGTTATTGCTTTAAGAAAAACTTCTTACTGCTTTAAGGAAAACTTCTTACATGCTGCATCACTATCTATGGTTCCTAGGTAGTCCGTTTTTTTTTTATCTCAGTGTGTAGGTCAAGGCCATAGATATTGGTGAGCTCTGCATTTTAAATAAGCAAACTTTCATTAGTGTTTACAGTTACAGTGGTTACTTGGCATATCTAGCAAGGAATGGCCTCTCTTTCCTCCTAGTTGACAGCTTCACAGAGTGAGGTGGGTGCATCATGTCTAGTGGTCGGTGCTACACTGCACTTTTTCAATTGCTTGCTTAAGTAATAGGAGTCAAGGGGTGGAGTCGTAAGCATTCAAGAGGGTCACGTGACCGCATGATCCCAGCTCAGGGGCTGACACTGCTGTTGAGCAATGGAAAATACCCAACCACTCTGGAACAGAGAGGCTGGCAGTGTACTTTCCACCCCTTAGCTTCCCAGGTGTGTTTAATTAGTTAGCTCTGACAGAAACAGGATCCCTGCCTCTACTTTCTAGCTGGAAGGCTCTTATCCCAAAAATGTTTCTTATGTAAACAACATCTTAACCCACTGTAGTGAATGAGTGTCTGTGTTTTTTTTTTGTTTTTTTTTTTTGTTTGTTTGTTTTTAAGGTAGTGCTTGTCCCTAGCTTGCTAAAGTTCTTGTATCTCTGTTGGATCTCATTATCTGAATAAACACCTGGGAGATGGAAAAAAAAATGTTGTTTTCAGTTTAGGTGTACAACATAGTCATCAGTAAAGGGAAGCGGGATCTGGAATTCCTGTAAGGGAAGAGCTGCTGCTTCTTTTTTTTTGTACCATTTCTAGATTCTAACTATTGCCAAAAGTCATAGCCTTATCCAAATTCATTTGAAGCTTATGTTGTAACTAGTACCTTGGTGATGCTCGGAGGTCAAAGAGACATGGAAGGTCACCAAAAGCAGGGACAGACTATCTAGTGGTTGTCTTTTGCTAATGTTACATAGGGACATACCTCATAGTTCATTTCTTTTGCATATAAGATTATGATGACAACATTATTGATGGGGGAGAAAAAGATGGAAGGGCGTCACACAGTGTGGTGGGTGTAAGGGAAAAAGATGCAGGAGAGATCACTAGTATTACCTGGTTTGTGCCATGTGTATTCTCTTAATGCCAGCTGGTGCTCCAGTTTTCTTCTTCATTTAGGCCAAGCCTATTGCAGCTGGTATTTAGTGTATAAATCCAAAATAGTTCTCAGTGTTCGAGTGCCCTTGTCCAATCTCCACCCCTGTTAGGTGGATCCACATGTTCAATGCCCCAAAACTTTAGGGATGAGGGGTTGTGACCAGCTTGTGTAAAGTGTATTGCTACTGATGAGGTTTTGTTTCTGGATCTTATATTATTCTTGTGTTCCGTGATCCTCTGTTTCAGTAGTCTTGTTGTCATGCCAATGTAGTACTTGGAGCAAGGACAGGTAAGCGGATATACAGCATGATCTGTGTCACATGTGATAGGGCTATGTATTTTGTATGTCCAGTTGCCACTTGGGTGTTTAAATTCTGTTATCTTGGAGGTGTTATTGCAATGACAACACCTATCACATGGCACCATTTCTGGTGCCAGTGGTCCAAGTAGTAGTTGTCAAATATGTGTCTATGTTCCAATGTTCAGAGTGTACCAATCCGTCTCTAAATGTATTTACTATTTTTGAAGCTATTATTGGTTATTTCTAAAGTCGATTACCCCTGTAGGTCTTAGTGTGTCCCAGTGCTTATGTACTATTTGCTTAATGAGTTCTGTGAACAATGAAAACACTAGGGGAGTACCTGACATGATTGCCTACTACGCAATGACTCACATGATTGACTGATATAACTGACTGATTGAACGTGTCTCTCATCCTCGGAGGATCAGGCAAGTACACCTTCATTCAATACCCCACAAGGTAGAGTTAGAGAAGGAGGTCGACTGACTGCTGATATGAATGACTGGTACAACTGAGTGACTAAAATGGACTCCCATCCCGGAGGACTATGCAAATCCACCTGCACTCAATACTGCATATGGCTGAGTTATGGATAGAGGCCATCAGATTGCTGATAGGAATGACTTATGTGACTGACTGATAATACTGACTGAACTAACTGGCTGAAGTGATGGACTGATGTGACTGACTGAGATAGACTCCCATCTCCAGAAGACAGGGCAAGACTACTTTCACTCCAATACCTCAGAAGGTATGAATTAGGAATGGACACCATAGACACTGGTATGGCTGAGCAAGAAAAGAGCAGTTGATGCAGCCTTAAAATTAAGAAACAAAGCATAATTAATTAGCAGGATGAAATGGGATATCAGAGAAAGCAGGAAGAAGTACTGCACGAAGTGAGGAGAAAACATATACTGTTACCGACAAAATACAAAGTAGACAAACTGAAGGCACAGCAAACAGCAGCATTAGGAAGATGAATGTGGGTGTGCAATGAAAGGAAATGAGTAGTATGCTAGAAATCATGTTTTTTCCCCCCCGAGTTGTCAAAATATATATATATATATATATATATATATATCTATATATATAGAGAGAGAGAGAGAGAGAGAGAGGGAGGGAGCAGAAAAAGGATTTGAAGAAACATACTGCTAAATTACATAAAGTATTAGGATCAACCAGGTCAGGACTAGTTGAACAACATAATATGAGATATGCAATTTGTAGAAACCAGGTAGCAGCATAAGAATGAAATGAAACTGATCAGGTATGGAATTGTTTCCAGGCAACAAATGTTACAAGTGAGGCTGGTTACAATTCAATATCTACAAATAACTAATACTGAGAAACAACTAAAATGCTTATGGACTGCAAGTATTGATAGTGCTTACCATGTAGCAGCAGCGTGGAATTGGAATTGGAATTAATGGTTGCCACATGCATGTATCAGATGTCTACCATGGGTAAAGATGGACGCCAAGTGCTAGTGATGATGTCACACCCCAGAAGTGCTGGCACAGTGATGGAGCTGCGACACAGAAAGTGAGCTAACGAAGAGCCCAAAAGAAACAAAATGGGACAAAACACGAAAGGTGAAACAGAACAAGCAAGGTAGGGGAAAGATGGCATGAGAAAACAAAAAGCAGGAGTGGGGAGGGAAATTAACTAGGGAAGGATTCACAACAGCACAGATTAAATGGAAAGACAAAGGAGGGGGGACAGAAGAAACAGGAGGCAAGGTATGACAGTGAGAGAAGCAGAAAGGGGGAGCACAAACAGACCTCGAAAAAACAAGGGGAACAAGGCAAGTAACAACAAAAGGCAGCATGAAGGAGAACAGAGAGAGAGGCAAAAATAAAAAAAGAGTGAGGAAGCAGGCAGAAAATCAATGGAGGCACAGCCAAGAGCCATGTAGGAACCCAGCGATCCAAATGCAGGTGTTTGGAAACACGTTAAGCATGGGCTGCTAGGAGGCTGGATTTTATGTGGGATATGGGAGGAGCTATGCCCCCACATTGAACCACAGGCTTTAACTCACCAAGAAGAACTGTTTCACAGAAGATGTGGTGAATGTGAGGAATATACACCCATAGTAGGTGGGATCAGTTGATACTATGACTACCTAGAAACTCAGACTTGATAGGTACTTCGAAGAAACTGGAGTGACAGGTATTCTCACTGAAATGGTGGGGAAGGAACATGATGGGTCAATGGTTTTCTTGCTTTCCCAAAGTTAAATGTCTGTGTGTACATTGTATTTACTGTTTTTATGTTGCTTGCACGCATGTGCAAGAAACATAGTGCCATCATCGGAGATTTCGGAGGTGTGTCACCTCCTCCTCCAATTCAGGCAGTATGCTGGCAGGCGCGGCCCCTGTAAGCCAATGCATTTTGGAGCTGTCTGCATCGCTCAAAATGCAGTGGCATACAGTTGAAAGGGGAGCTACGCTTGAGTGAGCAGCGATAAGAAGCTGCTCACACGCAGCTCCCCTCCACCACGCAGGCGTGTGCGCCCGATGCATTGTATAGCCGACGGGTGCCCAATCCTCGGGCGGCTGAGCTGCGCCGCCTCCCCCAGTAGTTGGTGCCAGCGCTGGGAGCCCACCCCAGCGTGGCAATCAGTCCTTGCCGATGGGGTGCCCAATCCCCGTTGGCTGAACGCCCCAATGTCCTTGTGCCACACTGAGGGCCACCCAGCGTGGCAAATGAATCCCACAATGTCTTTTTTTTTTACCTGTAAGACAAAAACAGTCAGCGGTCGTCTTCGACCCCTCTCCACAACCACGCTTTCGCACCCAGCCTCCGCACCCCCTCACCCCCATACTTACCTCGGACTCCTGCACGGCGATCTTGATGTGGACGGGAACACGTCTGCACTCTTCAAAGCCGACCCGCGAACTGAGGAAATGCCGGTAAGCTGTATAATGGGCTAGATAGGGGGGTTTCAACTTTATTGCATATCTCAGCCATTTTTTGGAATTTTTGTACCAAATTTTCAACATGGGGTTTTTGGGACCCCTTCTCGTGAATGATTCACTGTCATGGCGTTATTCGGGCCCAGGGTGATTTCGCACAGTGACTGCAAAATCACCCTTCAGGCCTGAATACCACCATGACTGTGACATCATTCATGAGAAGGGGGCCCAAAACCCCCATGTTGAAAATTTGGTGCCAAAATTCCAAAAAATGACTGTTTTACGAGCATGCATTGTGCAGTTCCTATGCAGGCTCATAAGTTCACGAAATTTCAATATTTTCACTCCAGATTTTTAACAATTGCCATTTTAGCACACCTTCTTTTGAGTAGTACAGCTGTCATTTTTCATATCTCACCCAAAATGTGTTTCCGCCCATGTAGCGCAGAATGGTGCAGTCGGTGTGCGAAATCAATGTACGGGACAAATTAAGAAAATCACAGTGACACTGTTCATGAGCAGAGGTCTTAAAATGGCTATGTTGAAAATTTGGTGAAAAAATTCCTAAAATGACTGTTTTACGAACATGCGTTGCGCAGTTCCTACGCACGCTCGTAGGTTTGCGAATTTTCAATATTTCCACTCCAGATTTTCAACATTGCCATTTTACCACACCTCCTTATGAGCAGTACAGCTGTCATTTTTCACATCCTGCCCAAAACATGTTTCCACCCATGTAACGCACAATGGCGCAGTCGGTGTGCAAACTCAATGTATGGGACACATTAACAAAATCACAGTGACACTGTTCATGACCAGAGGTCTTAAAATGGCTATGCTGAAAATTTGGTGAAAAAAATTCCTAAAAATGACTGTTTTACGAGCGTGAGTTGCGCAGTTCCTACGCACGCTCGTAAGTTCGCAAATTTTCAATCTTTACACTCCAATGACTTCCAAATACCTAAACAGCACATAGAAGCAAGCAACATTCGGCATTGACAAATGCTTGTTATTTAAATAATACATATAGGCAAGGCAAAGCAGATTTCATTTACTGTATAAAGCACCGAAACCCAAAGGCAGAGGATACTATACAGTAGAACATACAGAAAGCTTCAGTTTATGGTAAAAATGGAATGGCAAATCAATAACTGTTAAAATAATAAATTAATAATTAATCTGTTTCCTTTACTGGTCAGGAGAATTCTTGTCCAAATATGTTCACTTTTAAAGCTCCATTGATTGACTTCACTGAGGAGCAATGCTGCAACTGCTGAGGTAAGGAGTTCCACAATACAGAGATCACAGCTAGGAATGGATGAAGTAGAGTAGCTAAAATTTACTTCACAAATTAATTTGTGAATTCTGCAGAATTTATAATGTGCCAGTCAGTTGAATTTGTGAAGCTTTGATGGATGAAGTTGCCGTTTTTTCTATAAATTGATCAAAATTGCTCATGAAGTGACCACTTTCCAAAAAAAGGTCACTTCATGTTAAAAACTTCACAGTTTCAACAAAGTTTAAATTCACAACATCTCTAGCCACAACTGCAAACACCCTTTCTCCTTAGGGTTTTAAATGTGACCTAGAATTGAATAGATTCTCCCTGTTACAGTTAAAAGGGCAGTCAGGCATATGCGAGTGCAGAAAATCTTTTATGTAGCATGGACCTATTCCTTGCAACACCTTGAAAAATCATCATGCAAATCTTGAAGGAGTTATTTATTTATTTGAAAATTGGGAAAGACACACTGAGCCATGGCTCTTTTCCAGCTGAGACTTGGGGGAAGGGAGCAGGAGAAGCAGAAGTATAATACACAATAATATTTTATAGATTTCATAGGTTTGGTACGAATCAATAGCTTTCACCAAAAAGATTCAGCATTATTCAATCTCATATGATACAAAAAATAGAGTTGGGTCACAGTACACTATGGAATACCTATACAAGTGCAAATAAAACTGCAGCAAGGCACAGCATATAAAAAACAATACTGTATTAGATGAGTGACCTGTTAAGCAGGAGCATACCTAACCAGCAAGGAAAGGTAGTGCACAAGTAGTGATGAAATTAAACCAGTAAGTAGGTAAGGGAGTCCCAGACAGAGGCCTGACACATGAACAGATGGGGCTTCAAGCTGTTGAGGTGTCGGGGAGATCACGTGATGTTCCTGTTGAACTAGCAGCACCGCAGACTGGCTCCTGCTCAAAACCCAGCCTTTCGGGGAAAAAAAGGGTATAAGTTTACAAAGGTTTTTCTCCTACCGCATATCTGCCAACTTCGGATAATCTCGCGAGTAACAGGAGGCAAAGCCTTTCTTGGGTAACAACAGAATTCGGCATGAAATCGACAAACTTAAATTCTAGGCCTGCTACATTAATGGAGGAAGAGATGTGCCAGGCGTTACCAACTCACACACTGCCGCAAACGCCGGAGAAAGGGCCAAAGTGACCAAAAGGCCATACCGGAGCTTCTGTCCCCTCTGCTGCACCGGTGTCCTCCTCTCCCCTCACTGAAAAAAGTTTCTTGAGGAACTACATCCTTTTAAGCTGGCCTTGCAAGAAATCACAGCAGAGCTCAAAAATATTAGGGGAGAGCTCACTGACACCAATCAGGCTATTGCTGACACCACGGCGCAGGTAACATCTCTAGAGGGAGGGATGGAAGGCAAAGTTGGATCCAGGAATCATCATTCTAAGGCAATGGCTGCACAAAACTGAATCTAAGTTGGAGGATCTGGAAGGCAGAAGTTGCAGAAATAACATTATCATCTTAGCCTTCCAGAGGATGCAGTGCGCTCAGCACCTATTCTATTTCTGCAAAAAATGCTTGCCAAAATAGCAGGTCCTTCTCCCAATTACACTACCTATGTTATTGAAAGGACCCATCGTTCCCTGAGACCAAAACCATCTTCAGGGAAACCACCTCAACCACTTATAATAAAATGTCTGAACTATTTCGATAAGACCCATGCCTTGGGGCAAGTTAAAGAATTGCAGCAAGTTCTCTGGGAGGGCCAGCAACTTTGTTTTGCACAAGACCTACCTTTTTCAGTTAGTCAGTGCAGAGCAGAATATCATCCTTTCATCTCCAAGCTTATGGCCGCAGGTCTCAAGTACAAAGTGCGATATCCATCCCAATTTGCTGTGTGCATTTCTGGCTCCTGGCACAACTTCGTAACGGCTCAACAAGCTCTTCCAGCATTGCCGGCAATACTACTGGATCTATTTCCTTCCTGTTGAATAGGCTTTTCATCTGAGACTTGTGTATGCAGGTTCGTTTCTTGTTATGCTGATGCATAGCTTTGGCGTTCCATGACCACTAGAGTGCAGCAAAGGTCTGTCCTGGATGTCTTTATGCTATTTTCTGGGAAGTTTTAGCTGCAGTGACATTGAGTCCTTCAGACTTTCATGGTTAAATTTACCAGGACTTTTAGTTATGTTCTTTCTATGACTTTTGATTAACGCTCTGGATACCAAAGCTAATTTCTGCTGGTTGGGGCTCTTGTTATGTCTCTGCTGAAGACTCATGGAACTGCAGTGTTAATTTGACATTTAAAGGAAATACCCACGAGTTGATTAAAGTGGGAGATTATAGGTTGTTTTTTCATTTTCTCCATCTTGCTCTTCTTTGTTAATATATTTAGATGTTGGCTGTGTTTTGTAGCGGGGAAGGGGGATGCGGTTATTTGCAGCTTACAGGTCGTTATGTGCTACAATAGGGGGTGGGGAGTTCCCACAGCTGCTAAACATGCATATTTTTGGTTTTTCTTTCTTTTTTTATTGCACACTACTCGACCAGTAGCAATAATTGGTCAAGCATTAAAGCAGCCCAAACCAGGTTTCTTTTGTCATGCTGTGGCAAGGAGTTATGGGGGGATAAGGGTGGATGGGGATTGGAGTTTCAGAGGGCAATATTGTTCAGTTTCCTCAAGTACTATTTTTTGGGGCATATTATGCACCACAAAAGAATATCTTAGTTGGGAAGAAGGTAAGGGTGGGATAATGGTACACACTGTTTGTTTCTTCAGATTGTATTATGAGAAGAGGTTAGTCCATGTCTGCTCCAAATTCCTCATTATTGTAATGTCAAGTAGGATTCTAAGCTGGGTTGTTATATATGCTACATATAAAATTTGCTCCTGGAATGTGAAGGGTGCCCAATCTCCAATGAAGAGAATAAAAATACTGTATCTCCGAAAGTTGGAGGTGGATATTGCTCTTCTCCAAGAGACTCATTTGCCCTCCTCCCAGGTACTTCTATTTCAGAGAACCTGGGTTGGCCAAGTGTTTGGTACAGCCCCCAACTCCCGTAAAGGTGGAGTGGCCATTCTTATAACCCGGAGGTTACCTTTCCATTTGCTGGATACACTAGTGGATACTCACCTCAGGTTTATCATTATGAAAGTTTTAATTGGCCATTCTGAAGTGGTTCTATGGTCAATCTATAGGCCAACTACTGAGAACCCCACGTTTTTTACTACTCTCATGGATCTGCTCACCCCCTGGTCTAATTATCCTCTCCTGCTCAGGGAAGATTGGAATTTGGTTTTATGTAATATGTTGGACCGCTCCAGACTCTGTACCCCCTCTCTTTCCCATGCACAGCTTGCCATCTGGGAAATGATGGATACTCTGGGTCTAGTTGATCCATGGAGGGCTCTATTTCCCCTCTGGGAAGGAATATTACTTCCATTCGATTCCCCATAATTCATTCTCTAGAACTGATTATTTGTTGCTGTATATTGGCCACCTTTACTCAGTTTTATCCTGTTCCTATCTCTCCAAGGTTATTTCTGATCACCATCCTACATTACTACATTGGGCCTGAGTCCAACAGTAAGTCGAGACAAAGTCTTTTAGAGGAAACAACTGAAGGAAAAGATGTGTGTGTTATGATATTTAATCATTTAAAATTCAATTCTCATACTAACTTGACTATCAAAAAAAGCCATATGATTCTTGGCAATATTTTGAGGCACATTAAAAGTAGGAAGCAATCAGTTATTCTACCCTTATATTCCTGTCCTGTACGCTCACATTTGGACTATTGTTCCTCTTTCTGTGCTCCAAGTTCTGCAGGCTATTAAGGCATGATAGAAAGGGTACAATGTAGAGCCACTAAAAGAATTGACAGTGTGCCCAATATGGAATACGGGTCTAGACTTAGAAAACTACAGTTATACTCTGTGGAATACAGAATGTTGAGAGGAGATCTAATTTTAGTATTTAATGCCTATCAAAATGAATATTTGTAAACACAATTGGATTAGAAAAAAAAACAAAATTAAATTACACAAGATCACATAATCAAACTTAAAACCTCATTATGTAAAACAAATAAACGTTCTAGGTTTTTTACTCAGAGAATCCCTCCGATTTGGAATTCACTACCTGCAGATATTGTTAACAGCAATAATCTTCAGCAGTTTAAGGAAAGGCTTGACACTTACATGGGTGATAGAAATTTTTCTTTCCACCACTGAAAGGTGGTGGCGAGTTCACTCATGGGCATCTGCCATCTGAACTTGTAAACATCTATGAATTTATGAAGTCTGGAGGTTTAATTACCAATTGTTGAAGTGTGATAAACTTAAATCCCATCTTCAAAATTTTCTTACCACTTTTATTAATATAAATTCTCCCTCCATGTCCAAGCTAGATATACTATGGGGGTCTTTAAAATGTACTCTCAGGGGAGAGATTATTCATCTGGCCACTATTAAGAAAAAGCTTACCTCACAGATCACATCTCATCTCCTTCAGGAGATTTGGCTTATAGAATTGTCACTTTCCCCCTCTTCTCCCCGGGCCTCCTTCACTAATCTGGAAGTTCTCAGGGATCATTATAATTGTCTACTAACTGATAAAGCTGATGGTCTTCTTCATAGGTCTAGAATTTGTTACTTTGATCAGGGAGACAAGGTGGGCAAACTCCTTGCTCTTTGATTGAGGGCTCAAACTGCAGATAGGATAATATCATCCATTCATAATACTGTCGGTACTCTAGTCACTTCTTCACAAGATATTTTCCTTTCCTTCCAAGAGTATTACTCTAATTTGTACTCCCGGTCCTATACCCCTTTTGATCCCACTGCAGTGGACCATTTTTTGTATAATATACAACTTCCATATTTGGAGGAATATCAGATCACTCTTTTAGCGGCCCCCCTTTTGGTTTCTGAAATATGTACCGCTATTGATGCTCTGCCACTGAATAAAACACCTAGTCCGGATGGATATACGGTGGAATTTTATAAAGCTTTTAAACAGCAATTGGCCTCTGTTCTGTTAAATACTTATAACTATAATACAGCATTTTGGATCATTCCCTCACAGGATCCACCATTGTAGTCCTTCTTAAACAAGGAAAAGATCCTCTCTTGGTTTCTAGCTACCGTCCTATTTCCTTAACAAAAGTTGATTTTAAAATACTGTCAAAGATCTTGGCCACTAGATTAGCAAAAGTATGGCAGGGTTTAATAAATCTGGAGCAGGTAGGTTTTGTGGCAGGCAGACATTCCTCAGACCATATGCGGAAACTCTCCCACCTTATCTCTTCATCCAGGGACTCACAGATACCTGCTGCTCTGGTGTCCCTGGATGCAGAGAAAGCTTTTGATAGCGTTTCCTGGGATTATCTGTTCTATCTTCTTCCTAAATATCGTGTTCCCCAGCAGTGTATTCAATGGGTAAAAGTCTTATATGCCCATCCCATGGCCCATGTGCTCTGCAGTGGCATGCTTTCTAATGTTATTACTTTGCAACAGGGTACCAGACAGGGATGTCCTCTTTCGCTTTTATTATTTAATCTTTATTTGGAACCACTCATTCACTATGTGAATGCTTCCCACTTGGTCTTGGGTATTATCATTGGATCTCAGCAGTATAAGCTTTCTGTTTATGCGGGCGATGTACTCCTACATATTCTACATCCCTCAACTTCAATTAAGGCTGTTTTATCCATTATTGATCAATTTGGTAGTTTTTCCAACTATAAACTCAACTTAACTAAAACAGAGGTTATGCCCCTAAATACTAGCACATTTTCCTTGGAGACCTCCCAGTTCTGTTTAAAATGGGTTAAAGATAATCTAAAATACCTGGGGATTTATCTTTCTATTCATAGTTCACATATGAAACATCAAAATTTAGATAAAACTATTTCCCAAATTAGTACTGACCTTAATCGGTGGACTGCACTTCCTCTTACATTGTGGGGGCGTATCAGTATAATAAAAATGAATGTTCTTCCCCAGATATTATAGCCCCTGCATATGACCAATCTACTTCTTCCCAAATCCTGTTTTTTTCAGGTAAATCGTATAATATCTAATTTCATATGGTGCAATAAAAAACCTAGGAGAGCTATTGCTAAACTTCAGCATAGTAAAGCCAATGGAGGACTGCAATTGCCGGATTTTCTTCTATATTATTATTCGATTTCCTGTTCAGTTATTTTACAGTGGATTAAAGAGGCTCCATCCGACTCAGCCTTAACATATATTCTGCAGTGGCTACAACTTGAATGATCCTTATGTGCCTATCATGGAATTAATATTAGTACACTCTTACATGCTCTGCCTAAGAATATTCCCAAAGATTTGCTCAGCATGCCTATCAAGACAACTCTTGGGGTTCAAGCTATGCTAAGTGCAGCACTCCAGATATCACTAGTGAAAGATATCTCACAACCACTCTTTAGGAATCCAAATTTTAAGATTGATGGTAAACCCCTTAATGAAAGTTTTTGGCTGTTTAGTCCCCAGCCTCAAAGTAGTTGATCTATTGAAGGATTATAAATTGTTAACATTACAGGAAATGCGGGATAAATGTAAGGTACATCCTGGTTTCAGCTTTAAATACTTCCAATTATCCCACATGCTCCTCGCCCATTTTAGAACGCGACTCTGGGATCAATACTTAACTGGACCCTTGTTACAAGTCATTTCCTCTCCTCCAGTATCCCACCTAATTTCCTACTTTTATCGTCTCCTAAGAGACTCTCTGGAATCACTTAACTGCCAGATGATATACTCGTGGGATTATACATTGCACATTCCTTCCTTAGAAAAAAGGCCCTGGTCTAATATATGGTGACATCTGTACCAAGATGTGAGATGGGACAGGTATCATTTGCTACAATTTTTCATAATTCATGACTTATATTACACCCCAGTCAAGTTATTTAGCATGGGTCTACTTCCCTCTAATCTTTGCTGTAGATGTGGGAAGCTTCCAAGTACTTTATTACACATATTATGAGAATGTGAGAACATTTTACCCTTTTGGCTGGACATCAAAGCTAACTGTTGGGTCTCTCTGATGCATTTATGCCTGACATTTGTATCTTAGGCAATTATGGGTCAATACTACTAGGGAATCGGTGTAAGCATATGGCCGTCATAGCTTTATGCACTAAGAAAGTAATTATGCATCATTGGCTTGATCAATTCATACCTTCTAGAACTGAATGGTTAAAAGAAATCCTTTTCGCTCTCCAGACTGAAAAGCTTATAGCCCGGATGTCTGATAGACCTCAATATTACAATACAGTGTGGGACCCTCTTCATACTTTGCTAACAATTTAATTATTTTCGTGTATGACATAGTTTTGTTATAGCTTGGTTTGTATAATTGGATACAGGACTCTCTTCACCAATCTAGGTGACGGTGTGTATCGGGGTTGTGGGGGTGGGGGATTTGGGTAGAGTGGGGGGTGGGAGGAAGGTAGAGCCTGTTTATCTTTTTGAATTATAACTGAGTTTATCATAATACGTTTAATGTTCTCTCTTTACGGAGATCTACATAATCTTCTATTGATTTCTTTCTATGTGACTTCTACATAATTGTGTATTATATTTCCATGAATAATTGTATTTTCTTTTGGTCCTCTGCCTATGTAACATATAGAAAACTCAATAAAGCTTATTAAATTAATAAAAAGCTGTTGAGGTGTCAGGAGGATGGGTAACAGGAGCAAGTAGGGGGGAAGAGATTACATTGGTACCTGAGGAAACCAGGGGAGGTGGAGTGGCAGAGGGAGGAAGGGAGCAGGATCTAGAGTGTGGGAAATTTTTAGGAGAAATCAGATTGCTCAGCTGAGGAGTGGGAGTGAAGAGTTGTGAAAGTAAAATGATCCCTGGAGCAGAGGGTACATGAGGCAGTGGGGACTGGAGAGAGGAGTGAGGAGAGGTAGGAGGGAAGTGAAGCAAACCAGTGTTTGGCTATGCAGGAGGTGCAATGAGACTGGTGATGTGTGGGTAGCCCCCCTACCCGTACGTGGGTAGGAAGAAGTGGAGGGAGCTGTAGTGAGTTCAAAGGGGAGGTAGTTGGTAGCAAACTGAAAAAAGGCATTACAGAGGTGTCCAGTCTGGCAAGAGAAGTGGAGTGATTGTGTCATAGACCACATCCACATAGTCAAAGACAGGGAGGAACATTTTTTGAAAAAAGCTCCCTTTGGACCTAGGTAGATAAGCAGTCCTTGTTGCAGTACAAGGCACCAAGCTTGGGGTGGAGTTCTGCATCAATCACATCAATGTGGGCTGAAATGTCATGCTTGTTGTTAAGGCACACACCGAGATACTTGAAGAACTGCACTGCTTCAAGGGGGAGCCATCCAATATGGCAAAAACAGGGAGGGTCAGGAGTTTGGCCAGTTTCTGGCTGGTATCAAAGGTCATGGACACCATTTTCTTTAGGGCTGTCCTGGCATTGTTTGGATTGGAACCATCACAGAACAATGTGGAAGTAGTGCTGGAGCAGGTCTTCCACAGCTGTGGTAGATTGGCCGGAGATGAAGATGACTGTGTCATCTGCATACATGAGAACATGCAAGTTGGCACAGGTGGAGGGGAGGTTGTTCAGGAAAAATGGAGAAGAGGACGTGATGCAGGATTTAGCCCTGAGGAACCCCAGCCTGGATGGGTAGTAGAGTTGATGGGATGCCTCCTACCTGTACTGACTATTGATGGCATATGAGTTGTGTCTTCATATCAATAGCCAGTGTAGATTGAACATCACAGGCATGATATGATCCCCTTTTGTTTACCAGGTAAGTGCACCAAGCAGAAAGATGCCTATTTTCAGGCACAACCCAGGAGTGTAATGTAACAATACAGTAATACAGAGAATTGAGTACAGATAATTAGAGTAACATTATGTAAATGTCCCAAACACAGTACAAGTTCAAGCATGCAGTAATACAGTAAGCAAGATACAGCAGATTAGAGTAGACAGTATTGATCTAGAGCTGCTGAACAATGATGGAGGACATAAAGAAGAAGTGCAAATCCCTTGAATAGAACAAACAATAATGAAGGACAAAGAGAAGAAGTGCTGGGTCTATATAATACTTAGTTGACGTTGAGCATAAAATGAAAATAAAATAACGGTAGTAGTTTGGATGGGCAGGACAAAAGCATGAACATGTATCATAAGATCTAATGTAAAGGAATAATTCCTTTTTAAAGATAGCATGGGCTATTGATGTATGGAGGTGATATGGTAAGGAGTTCCAGAAGCTGGGGGCAGTGTGGGCAAACACTCGGCCACCAATCTTGGTGGAGGATTTTGGAACAACCAGAAAGGCCTGGGTGAAAGACTGTAATGGTTAAGGATGTACAACAGGAGAAAACACAGTGGCCAACAAGGCAGGTCGTGAGCATCTAATGATGTTGTCAGTGAAACATCCGATGATATAAGAGTGCCTAGAGGATAGTGATATCCAGTTTAAGCATGTGTAGAGTATACAGTGGTGGGTTAGAAGAGGGACAGATGATGTGAACCTACACACATTATTATAGGCAACGTCACATTTCTAAAAACAACTGGTGTTGGCCTGAAAAAATGAAGGCAGTACATAGCATAGCTTTAGAAGAACACCCTGTGCAATTGCAAGTCTGGCTGCAGGGGTTAGGGCATGATGATATGATAAGCTAGACCAAGCTTGGAGCTGACAGATTTACAGATGTCATTGATATGCAGGGAGAAATCAAGGGCAGGGTCAAGTGTAAGTCAGAGGTATATGAAGGAGAGGGTCAAGAAGACAGGGGAGCCATCATAGTTCAGGGGCAAAAGTGCACAACTTTTGAGGAGACCTGAAGAGCATAGACTGGGTTTTCAAAACATTGAGGATGAAGCGGTTTTGGGTTAACCAGGCTTGAATAGGGTGAAAGTCAGTGGTAAGTCTGGAACTGATATCGTTTAAGGACTTAGAGCTAAGATAGAGTACAAAGTCATAAGCGTACAGTAGTATCCTGCTGTGAGACGGGGAGTTTGGTAAGTCATTGATAAACGTTGAAAAATGTAATGGACTCAGCATGGATCTTTGAGGAACCCTTAAACTTATGGGGGTAGGAGAAGAGAGGGCTTTGTTAAATGAGACGAACTTAGAGCGGTTGTTAAGGTAACCCAAGAATGAGAGAAGAGCAGAGTGAGAGAAACTGAGGAGTTGAGCTTTTGTAGTAAGAAGGGGTGGTTAACCAGATCAAAAGCTTTGGTTAAGTCAACGAAAGTGGCACCTGTAAACAGGCCTTTATCTATGTGGGATTTGACTTCAGAAGTAAACTGCATAAGGGCGGTGGAGGTACTGTGACCAGGCCTAATACCGTGTTGGGCTAGTGAGAGAAGATTAGTTTTTAGAAGATAGAGCACTGCAATAGTCAAGGTGGTAAGTCACAAAACATGCTCAGAAATTGCCAGGTCCTCATACCCTGGAAGAAAAAATTACTTATCATAGTAACATTGTTTCTTCCAAGGGATCTCCTAGTAGGATTAGACAATATGCAGTCAGTTCAGAATCTCTGACTGCCCCCGAGCTCTGATGTGGAATGTACAAATAATTATATCTGCAAATTGGAAACACTGCTTTGTGCATTATATGCAATGTATATGTATTTCTTTTTAGAAAAAAATTTACAACTTTAAAAAACATCAGTAAATGATAGCAGTGAAAACTGTGACCTATAATTTTCTATTTTAGAGTGCCCCTTATCTCCTGACTTGTATTATTCCCTTATTTCCCCATTCTGAGTCTGCTTTAGCACTTTTTTTCAAATTTGAACTAATAAAAGAAGAACTCCTTTTACTATGTCTGGAACCTAGTTTTCATCTGCATTCTCAGCTGCTTTTGTACATCAGTTGTCCCATTAGGTCAGGGAGCAGTGTCCGCTGCAAGCTAGTTCATTATAGCCACAACAAAAGTGATCTTAAAAAATAGGGGCCTGATTCTCAAAGCCCTTAGAGTGATGCAAGGTGCCTGTGTCAAACATCAGTGATGCAAGTGGCACCTTGCATCAAAAGATGCAGCATTCCCAATTCTGAAATGCTGTCTGCATTAGAATGGTAAGCTGTTGTGCTGAAGTGGCACTGCATCATGATTGTGACCTCTTTTTGGGTGTGCCAGGTTGCAAGGGGGCTTGCACCATGGCAGGGCTGCAACATCCCCTTTATTCAAATTCTAAAAGCTCCACGGTGGTTGCAGCAAAGGTCACCACTTAGACCAGCCAAGAGGTGGTCTAAGTGACTTGTGCCAGTGTCACACACTGTGGCAAGGGGGGGGAGAGCTACATGTGGGGTCAGGTGGCAGAAGAGGCACAGGAAGAGGGCATTGTGTGAATCAGGGAGACAGTGTGCAAGTATAGGATTGCTGTGGCACCTGGTGGGGTGCATATGCCTCTGAATTTAATACAGTGCAATACAGAAGATCATGTACAGTGCTACACAGTGATGTACTACGTTATTATAGTATAGATATAGTATTGGACAGTGTAACTGAAACACAGCCACAGAGGGCCAAGTGCAGTTGCCGAATGGCATCATATTGAAACTCAACAAAGCAGACCGCAAAACTTCACAGTTTTGCGGTCTGCTGTGTTCCATTTCAATATGATGCCATTCGGCAATTGCACTTGCCCCTTTGTAGCTCTGTTTGAGTTATACTGTCCAGTACTATATCTACAGTATAATAACATGGTACCTTACTGTGTAGCACTGTCCATTATCTTATGAATTGCACCGTATTAAATTCAGAGGCCTGTGCACCCCACCAGGTGCCACAGCAATCCCATACTTGCCCGCTGCTCTCTGACTCACACAATGTCCCCCAGCCCCTTCTGTCCCCTGTCCCCCTCTTGGCAAGCGGATTCATCCCCCCCACCAGTGCTGGCCCCTCTTGTGTTGCACCAGGCTGTGAGGGAGCCAGATCCCTGTGGCATTTCCTGCAGGTGCACTGACGGCTTGGTGCTGCTGTACACCTGCAGCAAATCCAGGGATTTTGGCACCAGGACCATGATTTTTGCAGAATCTGGTGCAGGGTCCCTGGCATACCCAGAGTTTGCCACAGTTGTGGAACGACCCTACTTGTGCTACTCTCAGGTTGAGATTTCACTCCACAAGCTAATTCGTGGATTTTGCAGCTCTCGTGGAGCGATTCTGCGAAATTTGTGGCTATGAATTTCATGGATTTTGCCATGGTGCACAAAATTTCACCCACAAATTTCACACTCTGCCTGCAAAATTCACTCTTTGCATTAAAAAAAAGATGAATTACACCAAACATTTCACGGAAATCGCACAAATCGCAGTTTCAGAGTGTTCCAAAAACTCCATGAATTCCGTGAAATGCGAATTTTGGGAAATTCGCGTGAACTTCATGAGCAAAGTTTAACTTCACAACATCTCTACTCTCAGGGCTCTTTGAGAATTGGGCACTAAGTGTTAAAAATAAAGAATAGTGATGGAAACCTGTTTTGGGCCATAGTAAAAGTATTGCTCCTCTTATGTTTCAACTGTAACAAAAGTGGTAAAGCAGACTTAAAATGGGGGGGGGGGGTACCATACAAGCCAGTAGATAAGGAGCGATTTAAAACAGAATTAAAAAGTATAGGTCAGAATTTTCACCATTATCAGGCACTGCTGCTTTTAGGTTTAACTGTTTCCAAGGCAAAATATAATGCTCACCTACACTTTCCTACAGAAGCTAAAAGAACTAGAAATTTAGAAATGTAATATAACTTACCAAACATCATAGCTCTTATATTTACATATACTGTACTTAATTATGTCATATGTATATTAATATTCATAGCCATATGTATGCCTTAATATTAGTAATTTCCCCAGTGAAATAAAATTAAGTTGCTGAACAAATGCATACTGTACCTTGTTAGTGCGTAAATCTTAAATAAGAAAGGGAATGTGAAACAATGGGGATTTAAACAAGGAATTCCATTTAACTGCATTCAGGTTTGCTACTGGATGTTGAATAAATGCCAGCTTTTATTATACTTAGTTTTAAAATTCGTTGGAAAAGTCAAACACAAAATTTTTGTCATTTATCATCATCCCACTGCTATTAGGGAACAGAATTTTAAAACATCTGGTAGAAAATTTAAGGTCAGATTGTACTGTAAGACAAGTATGTGAATTTCCTTTATAACAAGCTATTCTTTCAAATAAGGCCTTAGGCAGTCAAGCTTTTTAATGACAGTTACCAAACATGATTGTAGATGCTTGCATATAAAGGTCAAAACTGAGCAATTTATTGTACTTTTTTATCCCATAAAGGTTTTGTGCTAACTCATAAATGCAGTAGCTCTGTTGTAGATGGCATTTTATACCAGCAGTAGGTCTTCATGAGCTTTCTGCTATGGATAAGCTACAGGTCTGGCTGAAACTTAAAGTTCTTCAAATAGCATGCCAGGTTTACTTGGTGGTGATCATTTTTTTTAAATTAAAAAGAATTAACTGATTAAACAATGGCCCTTCTAAAGCATTTCTCTTCAGCTCATGATTGCCTTGCAGTGAATCTGATTTAATAGTGATGTACAGTATTTGGAATATAAAGTACTGCAACTTAAAGTAGCAAATACACCTTAGAATATAATGAGTGTAACGAATACATTATTTTATGTAGTTCTAGACAGACTCTGAATGTTCCAAAAAATATGCATATGTGGTGTTCTTTTAAGGTGTTTCCTAGAAGATAACAGCCTTTACATTAGTTTCTGCATATATGGGAGATTGCATTGCTTTAACCATAACAGTTGCATGAACAACTGGTGGAGGGATGGTACAGTTACCCAGCAATGCTCCCTAGTATTGAAAGATATAGGGCAATTAGAAAGAGGTGACTGTGAAGTATATGTCTAGCCGTGCAGTTATGGCATCTCATATTGTTATTAAAGTACCTTCTTGGGTTATCTGGTGAGAGAATAGTGTAGAGAAACTCAACAATTCTGGCACATATAGGACTTGGGAAGATAGTCTTGTACCATAAGAGATGCCATAATGGTACATATAAACACATTAGAAAATCATGTTACAGATTTTTTTTAATAGAAGTGGAATTTAAAATCAAAATGTATTTCTTTGTAGAAAATTAGAAAAACTCCTGTGTGGGATATGAACAATGCCATCTGAAGAGAAAACTTCAAGATTTTGAAACTGTTGGCATGAGACACCCTTTTATGGCTTTAAGAGCAGGGTTCAACAAATCTAGTAGTCCAGCATCCAGGGCTACAAGTTTTGTTGGGCGGACAAGCATTTATGCAGCAGCAGGTTGTCCCACAGACAACCAACTCAATACTATCAAGGTAGTGTTTTTTTTTTTTTTACCTTGCATCGGAGAACAGATCCTGTCCCAATCACTAGGTGCGCCCGGTGCACCACATCAGTTCTGCTTCTTCATCCTGGTCCAGCTGGAGGTCACATGATGGAGAGAAAGC
Source organism: Neoceratodus forsteri (assembly GCA_016271365.2). Lineage (NCBI taxonomy): Eukaryota > Metazoa > Chordata > Ceratodontiformes > Ceratodontidae > Neoceratodus > Neoceratodus forsteri. The sequence goes on from JADMNL010000023.1 coordinate 138,820,209, forward strand.
ATTGAGACAGCATCATGTGGGATCCAGAGAACAGCCATCGTTCATGTCTTGTGCCTGCACTGGAGTAAGCACAGCAGCCAGTCGCACAAAATAAAGGACCATTTCCACCCATCGCAGCACCACTAGCACAACATCTTCAGCAGGACTGACAGGTGAGTCAGCTGATAGGAACTAGGAGACTACCTGTCAGTCTTTGCAATTGGCGTGGTGGTGGTGGTGGGGGGGGGTGGGGGCAGGAGGTGGAAGAAGGACAGACACTGGTGCTTATGGAGAAGTGTCATTTTGCTCTTCAGTTTGGCAGTGGGCATTTATTCCCTTCTCTGTGGGTGAGTAATCTTTGGCCAGGGTACTATTAGGACACCAAGAAAGTGGCAGCAAAGGAAAAAAAAAACACTTAAATCAGGGGGAAAAAAAACAAAAGAGAAAGCAGAGGGGAAAAAAGCATTTCCCTAAGGAAAGGATTGAAGTTGGGGGGTCGGAGATCATTGGGATTGCGAACAAGAATGCAATTGGAAAGGACTGAAGTCAGGGGGAGTTGGAGATTGTGGGGTTGGGAACAACACACAGCAAACAGCAAACCAAAAAAAGCATTCAGAATTAGTTAAAAATAAGAGAGAATTTTTTTTAAAAGAAAGAAACCTGAAGTAAGTTGGGAGTGAGGTGAGATTATGGGAAGCAAAGGTGGGTGTACATGCCAGAACCAGTTGGTGTAGAACAAATTCAGTATCAAAAAGAAAAAATAAGCATAAGTGTTTTGAAATACAAAGGGAAAAGAACTGAAATCGGTGGGGGAGAGGGGGAGATAGTGGGGTAGCAAATACAACACATACCAGGGTCAGACTAATTGGTGTGTTCCACTGAAGAAGAAAAAAGAAAAATGCTAAAGGAAAAAAACTAAGGTGTTGCAGTTGGGGGGTTGGGAGGCAGGAAAAATATATAAACTTTGTTGTGCTTTTAGTTCATTGAACTAGCCTAGTTGTGCCTTGCCAGTGCCTCTAATAAAGCCAACAACAAGGAAGGAGTGAAGGACTGAGTGAGGTGGTGTGTGTATGTTGTTGCCCACCACAGGAAAAAGTAAAGGGAAGAAAGTTAAAGAAAAACAAGAACTTACTGACCACTATCTGACCAGGGAAAAGAAATTGACACGTTGCACTGTTGGGCCAAGATTTATGTGCTAGCTGTGCATACACATTTGCACAACAGTGGCAAGTGAGCAAGAAAGAAAATAAGGCAAACGCTGCCTAAGGATTGGAAATAAAACATTACAGAAAAGGGAGGATGACCTCCTGGACTGGACTGACCAGTAGTGGAACTAGTGGAGAGTAGTAGGAAGGGAACTGTCTGCCTGAGGAAGGGACACTTGGACTCACTGGGACAGGACAAACTGCAGTGTTAAAAAAAAGGTTATAGAAAGCAAAAAAAAAAAAAAAAGTAACCCTAGCAACACTGTCCACCATCCTGTAGAATGAAGCTACACTTATTACTCGTTCAATTTCCCATTCCATTCCGCTGCCCTCATTCCTCCCTCCTGCCTGCTTGGTTGCCTTCTCTTGTTTATGCAGTTGCGACTTCTGAGGGAATACAGTAAGCTATTAAGCTAAGTAAAAGTCCAGTCTTTTTTTTTAAACTCCAGCTTCGATTTACTTTTTACCCCATCTATTGGGAGGGCATTCCATACATTCATCTCTCTTGATGTGTAGAAATACTTCCTCTTATCATTCCTGAATTTCTTTTCCCTGTTATTTGTAGAGGGTGCCCTCTACCCTCCACTCCCCCAGTTTTAAATTCAATTTCCAATTATGTTAGGAGAACAGGGTTTTGCATAATGTTATGCATGAAAAGAACATCACCCAGTATGCAAAGTGTTTCCGGGAACATTAGGTCTAGTGAGCTTAGTTCTGCTTCATACCCTTTTCCACTCCATCCATTAATTATCTTTGTATATTTTTCTCTGGACTTTTTCCATCCTATTTCTCTCTCCCTTTTTAAAGGGATTCCACAGTTGTGAGTCATATTACAGGTGTGGACGTACATAGGATCTGTAAAAGGGGACCAAAACTTCACTATCCCTGGGTTCTTTTTGATAGCCCAAATAATTTTATTTGCTTTGGCTATGGCATCTCTTGTATCTTTTGAAATGCTCAAATCACCCATTATCTGCATCCCAAGATCATTTTCATAAATACTTCCAAAGAAGTACCACGTATAGTGTATTGATACATTAAATTACTCTTCCCTAAATGCATCCCCTTGCACTTACTTATGTTTTGTTTCATTTCACATTTTTCTGTCCAGCTAGCTATTATATCTAGGTCCTGTTGAACTGATTCATCATCCGATAGGGTTTTTGTTGGTCCTCCTATCTTTGTGTTGTCTGTATATTTCATCACCAGCTGTGCAGATTTGTTATTAAATCTGCTATAAATAACTGGAACAGTACAGATACTAGTACTGAACCTTGGGGCACCCCACTGGTCACCCCTCCCTCCCTCAAGAGGTGCCCATTTACCACCACTTTCTGACATCTAGCAGACAACCACTCTCTTATCCGGTTGACAAAGAAAGGATTGATCCCTGCTTTTTCCTAATTTTTCACAGCATCAGGAAAGAAGATGTGCATAGGAAGGGTCTGTGGACCTTAAAGACAAGAAGATAAGGAGGTGGGGAATGAGGGGCAGAAACTGACAAGGGAACCACAAAGGGAGAGACAGTGGTTGTGGGGGATCTCAAACTACCAGGCATAGATTGGGACATTCCAGCAGTTAAGATCACCAGAAGTCATGCCCTGCTGGATAAATTGCAGGACTATCTGTTGGTGCAGCTGTTTAAAGAACCCACAAGACAAGCTGCCTTTCATGACATGGTACTCATTGACTAGGAAATGATAGGTAGAGCATAGGTATAACTCAGCAGCTGCAGATAAGGTTGGGCACTCTCTATGCTTATGCTGTAGTGACTGGTGACTGGTTTAATGCTTAACTTTGCAACAGTTTACAATTTATTTTATAATCTTCAGTGCATCCTTCAGCACTATTGAGTTGTTGTTCACTGTATTAGGCAGATATACTGCAAAAAGGGCACACCAGAATACAAGTCGAAGTCAGCAAAGAACAAAGCTTATTCACAGATGAGTGCCCCAGTCTTAAATGTAATAGAAATGTAGAAATATGTCAGCAGAAGAAGGCCTTGTGGTCTATTGAATCTTTGCAATGTGAGAGGGTGCTTCATTCAGCATGGCTTTCATGCAGGTCATAGCACCACAACCATGCTACTTGAATTCTCCAACTTCCTGCACTCTGCTCTTCATGCAAGAAGTCCTGGCTGGTGCCGTGTTCATTGACCTCTCCAGGGCCTTTGACATGGTTTGCCATCCCTTCCTGCTTGACTCCCTCAGATGCCTTGGTTTCTGCCCCAGTCCCCTTGCATGGTTCTCCAGCTACCTCTCTGACAGAACTCAGTGTGTAAAAATCAATAGCACCCTATCTGACACATGACCTGTCCACTCTGGGGTTTCCCAAGGCTCCATTTTAGGCCCTCTCCTCTTCTGTCTCTAGCTCAACTTCCTCCCCTCGGCCTGCCAAGTAAGGTCCTTCTCTACGTGGATGATGCTGTGCTCTTCACCTCTGACCCCAACCCCAACACACTCCAGGCCACCCTCCAACAAGCTTTTGACAGAGCTGAGCAATGGTTCACATTATGACGGCTATTCCTGAACCTAAAAAAGACCAAAGTTATGCTCTTCTCGCATCACCAAAGCAAAGCCAGTGAGGCCCCCCTTGTGATACTCCCTAGCACACTAAACCCCATTGAGCAGGTTTCCTCCTACAAGTATATGGGCATTACCTTTGATTCAGCACTCTCCTTCCATTCCCATATCAATGCCCTTTCTGCTGCCACCAATGTCAGGATTGGACTGTTATACCACCATAGGGACTGCCTATCACAAGAGGCCCTTAGATTGGCAATCACTTCCTCTGTCCTGTCACTAATTGACTATGGGCTGCCCATTTATGCTGCAGCCAACAGCACTGCACTTGCAAGAATCCAGCTCTCTATAAACAAGGCCTGCAGGCTAATGCTGGGAGCTCCTAGGTGCACCCATACGTGCCTGCTGTACTCCACCACAAACTTGCTCAACCTTGAAGAAAGACTCCACCTCCAAACCTGCCTTCTGGTAAAAAAGACACTGTTATGGCTCTCCTCCCGGGGTCACCACCTCCCTGCAGCATGCCTCCCCCTCAGTTTCCACCCACAGCGCTGTCAAAACCTCCCTTATTGTCCCCAGGGTAAGGACCTCTATGGCCCAGAGATTCTTTTGCTATTGGGCTCCCTCCTGGTTCAATTCCCTCCCAGCCAAAATAGCTGACTCCACTAAGTTTGGTCTTTTCAAGGTCTCCCTCAGAAGCCATCTGACAAGCACTGTCTGCTGCAACTGCACATAATCCCCCACCTGCCCCTTACCCTCACCCCTGGGCTGGGTTTGCCCTGTCTACCTTTGCTGTATATGCCTGGGATCTCAGGCAGCATCTGCTGACTAATGTAATAAAATATCTCTGGTTGCTACCTGACGTGGTACTCGTGTACCTATATTATGACTACTGTGATCTACCTATTACCAAACTTGTACCACCAGTGAATTCCTGTAACACTGGTTGCTTTTTTTAATCTAAGCGTTATGTACTGTACTGTTTTGTTTGCTGTGATGTATTGCTCTCTTGATGAGGTGCCTTTGTAAATGAGTCTTTGACTCAAAGGTCTGTAAACTGATGATCTATTAATAAATAAATAAATTCATCATCTATCATGTTAGAAGTTGCCACAGCTGATATTCAAGGTACCCTCACTCCATTCATGGAGAAGATAATAGAAATCAGATATTTTGGATCATCACCACATGTTACAGGCAAGGTCACTAGTTTTGGGGTTTTATGGAAAACCCAGTAAAACTCTGGAATTTGAATGGTTTGCACATCAGTAAGAACAAAGAATTTCATGGAATTTGGCATTTCATATCAGATCAATAAAGCTACAGAAATGTTTTCTTTAAATTGCTACCTGTACTATTTTCCTTTTGCTTTATTACATTTACTGTATAGTAGTCCTTCTTTTATTCTAATTATTAATACACATACTAAAAGAATGACAGTAGAATCCTGGTAAAATCCAGAAAATAGACTAGCAATCACTGGTACAATCCGAGAATTTCAAATCTTGCAAACAGAATTTCATTACTTCAGTCACCACAAATCAGTGGCCCTGGATAGGGGCTGTGATCCACAGCTTGAATAATGAACACATAAGTGCATAATGGGACTGGGGGAAAACACTCACTGATTGTCTCTCAACTTTAGACCTCAGGAGTGACATAGTAGCATTTCCTCTCAAAACATGAGACCAGAAATGATAGTTAATATGTACCTCTTAAGGCATTATGGTATACCTCCCTGCAATGCAATTTTATACTCCCTTACCCGTTTGGGGTCTTGTTCTGACAAGGGTCTTGCTCTGACAGCTTAAAAGGCAGGCAAACCTTGGAATACAGATGATAAGAATACAGATGACCATTATGTTCACAGTCTAAGTATTAACCTTGGCACACTCATTTACTGTATATCCAGAATTCTGGCTTCTGGGTGCGGGGAGATCATGTATACCTTACTTTCTGCAATGAACTGAAGCCTCTTACCATAGCTTGCATACCATTAGGATCTACAGGCACATATGGAAAAAACCCTTGAGAGGGAACCGACCCACTGACCCCCTCACCATACCTTGGGTGTTACCTGTCTTGTTTTTGTAGGCAGGCAGGCAAACAAGGCAACAGAACTGTCAGAAAACATTTGCCACACCAAGACTCAAGACCAATAGCACCTCCCCCTAAATCTGACAAGTTCTTCCAGCCACTTCAAGCTGGTGACATGGGGAGGATTGAACCCCATGGGCTCAAGAGGACAACCACCTTTCTCAGTGGTTCTGGGCTAGTCTCCACAAAAGAATTCTAGTGCCAGTCCCACCATTGGCATTTATATTGCCTGGCGTGCATCATGTCAGAGCCAGGTCCTGCATACAAGGAGAAACTGAATGCTACTAACAGGATGGAAGGGTGTCACATAAAAACTATTTCGCTTCCTGCACCTCATTACCCAATGTTAAAATTTAAAATCATGGGACTCATTTTATAATCACAATATGGCACTCCAAGAAGTGTGTTGTTTTGGGATAACAGAACCTTTCGGGTGAGTAATTCCCGAGGTATACCCATTATCCCATAATAATGCACTATTATGTGAGCACTCTCTACTGGTTACAGACTTGCACCAGTTATTGCAATAACTGTTTCCTTATTCTGTATTCACAAAAGAAGGGGTAGGTGACGGGCCACAGATAATGGAGAAGGGCATTAAGGGAAGAGAGGTGGACACTAGCCCTTTTACGGAGAAGAGAGTCCTCAGGGAACTAGCAAAACTAAACGTAGATAAGGCTATGGGGCCAGATGGGGTTCACCCTAGGATACTGAAAGAACTAAAGGAGGAACAGTCTGTCCCTCTAATGGCCCTGTTCAGTCTATCACTAGATATGGGGGGTAGTTCTGGGGGACTGGAGAATTGAAAATGTGGTCCAACTACACAAAAGTGGGACGACGGAGGAGGCAGGAAACTACTGAAAAGTAAGCCTGACTTCAGTGGTGGGCAAGGTTATGGAAACGCTAAAGAAAGGATTGGGGAATACCTTAACACTAGTGGATTGCAGGATCAGAGACAACATGGGTTCATGGTAGATCTTGCCAAACAAACCTGATAGAGTTCTTTGAATGGGTCACCAGGGAGGTGAATGAGGAAGGAGCGGTTGATGTGGCCTACCTGGATTTCAGTAAGGCCTTTGACCCCGTTCCACACAGAAGACTGGTAAACAAGCTAGGTAGTAAGGGAGTGGGTCCAATGTTAGTAACATTTTCACAAATTTGGCTAAGCAACAGAACTCAGAGGGTTGTGGTAAATGGAGTTCACTTAGAGGAAGGTAAGGTAACCAGTGGGGTGCCACATTGGTCAGTACTGGGACCGATCCTCCTCAATGTCTTTATTAGTGACATCGCATAGGGGCTGGAAGGAAAGGTATGCCTGTCCGCAGATAACACAAAAATCTGCAACAGAGTGGACACACCATGGGGAAGGGGGAGAGAAAATGAAGGAAGATCTAGAAAAATTGGAAGACTGGTCAAGGATTTGGTAACTGGGCTTCAGCTCCAAAAAATGTAAAATTATGTACATGGGGCACAGAAACCCAAGGGTAACATATTATTTGGGAGGGAGGTGTTAACAACAACAAAATGGGGATGGGGTCTGGGGGTCATCATATCTGATGACCTGAAGGTAGCAAAGCAGAGTGATATGGCAGTAGGAAAGGCTAGTAGGATGCTGTGGTGCATAGGGAGGGTTATCACTAGCAGAAAAATAGAGGTAGTGTTACCCCTATATAGATCAATGGTGAGGCCACACCTGGAGTACTGTGCCCAGTTCTGGAGGCCCCATCTCAGGAAGGACATAGACCAAGTGGAGGTGGTACAGAGAAGGGCAACCAAAATGGTCCATGCCTGCATCAGAAGCCCTACTAGGAAAGACTCAGGGAATTAAATATGTACTCACTGGAGGAAAGCAAAGAAAAGGGAGACATGATAGAAACATTCAAATATCTGAAGAGTATCACTAAGGTACAGGAGGGTGGTATATTGCACAGGAGATGCTCAAGGACAAGGAGGCATGATATGAAGCTGGAAGGGGGGAAACTCAGAGAGGATGTGAAGAAATATTTCTTCACAGAAAAGGTGGTGAATGCCTGGAACAACCTCCCAGCAGAGGTGGTGGGTACCGAAATGGTGACAGGTTTCAAACATGCATGGGATAGACACGGGGGACCTTAGTAACAAGGCTGGGGGGGGAGGTAAGGCCAGAGATCAAGCAGGGTTTACAGTAGCACAGTAGGCAGGGACTTTAGGGCAAACTAGGTGGGCCAAGAGGTCATTTTCTGCTGACAGCTTCATGTGTTTCTATATGTTTTGCCTTCCTTGTAGGAGGAAGGAAAGATGTGGTAGCTGCAGTAGCTTAAAACACATAAAGGGAGCATCAAGTGGTGCAAGAGATTTTAACAATATTTTGGGTACCTCATGTGTTTCCACAGATAATAACAAATGTGCATCTGACTGGATGAAAACATTATCATCTAGTGGTCTACAGTTAAAGTGAAAAAGTCAATGTTTTTACTCACAAAATGCATCTGTGCTACTGGTAATTTTCAGCCTAGAGTCTCTCCATCAGAAGTACTATGAGGCAGTTTTTTTTCTATATTCCTATATCACTAAATGCACTTGTAAATGCAAGAAAATAGTGACAAACAGCTTCCCTTGAAAACTGAGGTCAGTATAATAATTCTAAGCACCATGAAGTGAATTGAGCCATCTTTGCAAATGCTACATCTGCATGAGGTCTGTCTATATATCATGCTAATAGCAAAAGGTCAGTCACATATCATCCAAGTTGGTTCAAGCAATAGGTAACACTCATGTCATATGTCAAAAGAAATTAGCATAATTTTCATATCTGTAAGTATCCATTAGAGTGAAAAGCATTCTTTTCTGCCTCTTTTATTTCAATTCAGCCTAGTTAGTATCTGCACAGTTTACCAAGTGTGACACAAATCATAAAGGCTTTTGCTATAGGAAGTATACAAAATGCTATTCTCAGAGGTGTCTGTATTAGTTTAAAGGTAAGAGGTTTCCAAAACAGGACACTGGCATTTATAAGGATTTGCACTTAAAGCAGCAATATTTGTTAGTCAGCAAAAACATCAGTCATATATTTTTTTAGCAGTAATGCATTTCAGACATCCTTGGATTCATCACCAGTATAATTTTAATTCCCTCAGATATTTCTAGAACAGCTTTTATGACTTGTTATATAATGTTTGAGTCAACTCAATAAAGATGGCTGCCATTAGCAATTTTTTAGATCTTTTACATTGTGGGCTACATTTTCATTCTATGTACTGTCTTCATACTGTGATGTATTAGAATAGTTGTAGAATACATGTCTAATGATAAATCATTTAGCACTACACCATGATGTATATATGGATATGTCATGAGCCGACTTAACATATAACTTTTATCTTTATGAGAGCATATTGGTCTGTTGATATCTCAAGAGTGCTGAAGCCTGAGCAAGATAGCAGTACAGTAGATCAATACCGTCAAATGAAGATAGACATGATATCTTAAGTCTGGCTATATTCATATTTGATTTGTACAAATAGTGTATAGTTGGGTTTGCGGTCCTGAGCTGGAAGAACAGACTTTGCTGACAGAGACAAAAACAAAATATTGCAAGCGCTCTGTTGTACGGAGTTCAGGTGCAGAGTCATGAGTGTCCACCCTTATAGCAACTGCAGAAAACAAAAGAGAACTCTGCACTCTGGCCCCCCTGCCCATTCAAGAACTGAACCATCACAGAGCTCATTGCAAAGATTTACTTTTATTGAAGTGCTCAAGTCTGTTCCTGTCGGGCATACCAATCCTCCATGCCCACTAGGCATTGGCACTTCACTCTCTAGGGCTTCCTCAAGAGGCAAGGTGGTAGGATGGTACCCCCAGTTTAAATACAGCAGTCAACCAACCAATAGCTTGCAAAATTCAGTTCAGAACAGGTCAAGACATACATTCAGAGTCACATCACACAATTTAAACAACCATTTAAAGGCACATGACCACTATTTGATTTTGATTTTCTCTGTGCTTGGAGTTAATTTTACAAGAAAAAAAACCTCTTTTGCCAACCTTTTTGTAAGGATGGTGGTGGGATTCAAACCATACAAATTGGTGGTTACATTATTACCAGCCCACATTTATATACATTGATATCATCCACCCAGTTTGCACTTTAATTTTATATTGACTGAGATGTGTAATGGCAAAGCATCAATTTTATATTTCAAAATGTTTTTATTTTATTTTATAAACTGGGGCCTGGATATTCAGACTGTGCCTGGCAGTAAGCGCAGTGCAACTGGGATGGGCTGGGTCCAGGACCAGGTGATATTCAACGGTGATGTGTCATGGCACAGCACCGTTGAATATGGCATGCACTGCACATGGCGCAGTGGCACTGCGCCAGTGCAAACCACAGATAGGGAGCATGGGGATGCACCATCGCAAATGCAGTTGCACTGGGCACATTACCCGTGATATTCAGCAGAGGGCATGCAAATGAGGCCATAATATATGCAAGGCAAAATGGGGCCATTTGCATGTCATTATGGCCCCATTTGCATGCCTTATGCAGGGCAGCCCAGCGCCTTGCGCCTGGCATCCTGCACAGAATGATGTGTGCACAGTGGGGGTCCCGTGTCATCCCCCTCTCCATAGCCACGATCGCGGAAAACTGCCACAGACTGACTCCTTGGTAGTCTAGTGGTACTCCCTCCTTCCCGTATTCCTGATAAATGTATATAATTCAGTCCCTGGTGGTCTAGTGGTAGCCCCCTCCCTCCCGTGTCCCGATAACTGTATGTAATTCAATCCCTGGTGGTCTAGTGGTGCCCCCCTCCCTCCCGATTCCATGATCGCCGGTATACAGTATGTCCCTTACTTCATTCCCTGGTAGTCTAGTGGTCCCCCCTCCCGAATCCCAGATCACAGGAAATTGAAATAATACACCCCTGGCGATGCAGTGGCACCCCCACCCCTCCCACTCCATACAGGACCCCTTGCCCACTCCACCTCCCTGTCATCGGAGGGCAGCTGCCACCCGCCTGTATACCACCCGTCCACCTGCTGAATCACAGGTACAGTATGGGCTGTAAGCCCATTGGTCCACAGTGTGAACCAATGCACTTGCAAGGCATACTGTACTAGACAGTCTCAAATAAGTAAATGACTTCATTCACATATTTGGGACTGTCTAGTACAGTATGCTCTGCAAGCCCATACTGTACCTGTCACTTGGCGGGCGGCCGAGCAGTATGCAGGTGGATGCAGCCGCCTGCTGATGATGGGGAGGGAGCAGGGTGAGAAGGGGTCCTGTATGGGTGGGAGGGGAGGGTGCCACTGGATCACCAGGGAATTGTATTACCCCAATTTTCCATGATCAGGGATTTGAGAAGGGGGGACCACAGACTACCAAGGAATGTTTAAGAGACATCTATCGGTGAATCAGGAAGGGAAGGGGGGTCCACTAGACTACCAGGGAATGAAGTAAGGGACATATACCGGCGATCGGAGAATCAAGAGGAAGGGGAGCACCACTAGACCACCAGGGATTGAATTACATACATTTTGTTGGGGACAATTGAGGGAGGGGGGTACCACTAGACCACCAGGGTGATGTGGGTGCTTGTGGATGGTGTTCTGGGTGGGCAGGTGGCCACCCACAAATGGAGGCTGCTGTGTTGTACCCTGCAATACAGCAGCCCGCCTGTGGATGGCCAGGAGTTGTTCCACCAATTCACAGGCTCAACTTTGAGCCCCCCTATATGGCACACTGCAGAGTCGTGCCAGCATATGCACCGCACATCCCAGGCTGAATATCAGGATGTGCCGCATGTGCATGGGCACACCCCTGCATCTGCACCATATACACTTACATTGCGCCCCAGTGCATCAGGATTTGCGCTGCGTCAGGCAACCTTTTCAATATCCCACCGGGGCACAGTGGGGTTGTGCCGGTGCAACTCTGTTGAACCATGCACAACCCCTTTGAATATCTGGGCCTAGATCTCTAACACACTCTGCCACAATATAATCTTTAAATGGTATAGATTTTTAATACTAGGGCTGAAAACGTCTTAACAGTATAATCCCATAGTTCAAAATATGGTTTGTACCCCACTTGTTGTCATTATCCTTTAAACTATAAATGAACTAGCAAGTACTGTCTATGACACCAGAAAAATTACTATTCATAAATTATTACATTAACCATGCCTAATTCAAAGTGCAGTGCCATAATCATGCTTTACATTGTTCAAATCCATGCTATACCTCTATACTGTGCCCTGGCCCCTATAGCTTACCTTCCAATTAATAAGACTGGTTACTTCTGATCTCTTTATTTATTTTGTATTTATTTAGTAGAAATCGGAACTGCAAACCTTTGAGTCAGGGACTCATTTACAAAGGCTCCTCATCAGGAAACAGATAATATACAAATACAGACATAGTTACATAGAGAACAGATCAACGTAGGGAACACTATACATGTATATATATAAATACCAGGAATACAATTCATAAGAGAGTGAAACTCTATACAGGTCCTATACAGTGATGTAGCTAAACCATCTAGTACACCAGAGAGATCAATTTGGGTTCTGTTATAAATAAAAATGGGTAGTAACTTAAAACAAACATGGTGACACTTGGGCAGCTACATGTTCTGCCAGTGCATGAGACAGTGGGGGGGGGCCCAGTGAGGTGGGGAAGCAAACAGGTATGTGCAGTTACAACTGCGGATGGTGATTAGGTGTTGCCTAAGGGCAGATTTAAAGGGCTCTGTTCTTAGTTGAGATGCGATATCAGCGAGGAGGGCATTGCTCCAGGTCAGGACCCAGTATCGGAAGGACCTTTGGGCCAGGGATGTCCTGACCCTGGGCACTTGAAGTGTATACTCAAATGCACTCCGGGTGGAGATGGCAGAGCTGGAGATGGTGTTGATGGAAATTAGGCCTGGAGGTGCAAGGCCTGCAACAATTTTCTTGGTTAGGAGGCAGGTTTGGTAGCGCAACCTTTCCTTAAGGCTGAGAAAATCAGCAAGGTCTTATAAGGTACCTCTGTGGGTGAGTCTGCTGGAGCCCGTAAGTAGGCGGCAGGCTTTGTTCAGGGACATTTTGATTTTATTTAGTGTGGTTATGTCTGCTGCAGCAAACACCAGGATGCCGTAGCCACTAGGGATAGCACAGAGGAGGTGATGACCAGCCTTAGGGCTGTAGGTGATAGACAGCTCTTGTGGCAGAACAGTAGACCAACACGTGTGTTTATGGCTGTAGCTAGGATGCATGTGTGGTCATGAAAAGAGAGAGCAGAGTCGAAGGTGATGCCCAGGTATTTGTAGGTTTTTACCTGCTCTAGGGGAAGGAGGGTGCTAGACAGGACAGTGAGTGGAGCGTCCCTGGATTTGCTTTGGGAATGCGAAAATAGCATGTGCATCATCTTTTTTAGGTTAATTACAAGGTCATGGTCAAGAAACCAGTATTCCGCCTGATTAAAAGAGTGTTGCATGGCACTTTGGAGGTGGGAGGGGGGCTGGTGGGATGTGAAAAGGACTGCATCATCCACGTACAGGAGCATTTTTTTCTGAGCAGGAGCTGGGGAGCATATTTAGGTACAGACTGAAAAGCAGCAGTCCAAAGATCAAACCTTGTTAGGACACCTGAGTGGACCTGCCACGTGCCGGTAACCCATGATCTAGGCTACTGCATAGGGACGATGTCGGTTAGGGTGACTCTAAGTGGGCACATCCCCACAGTGCGAGCACACCAGTGCTGAGTGGGGGAGCAGGACGGGCAGCATGTATGGCTAGCGTCACTACGGCAACAGGCACAATGAGGCGACTGGTGATTAGGGAGAGGAGGAGAATCGCGATGTGCACTTGGGCGAAGGAGGAAAAAAAATCAGCAGCAGCGAAAGGCGCACACCCATGGATCGGATGGGGCAGAAAAGGCATGACGCCTGCAGTGGGGCTCCCCCCCATCACCCACAGCACAGCCTCCACCATGCACAGCAGTTGAATCCCACCCACAGCACAGCCCCACCATGCACAGCAGTCGGATCCCACCCACAGCACAGCCCCACCACGCACAGCATTCGGATCCCACCCACAGCACAGCCCCACCATGCACAGCAGTTGGATCCCACCCACAGCACAGCCCCACCATGCACAGCAGTCAGATCCCACCCACAGCACAGCCCATCCACCCGGACACATGCACGAAAGCTCTGCATGGCGAGCAAACCTCCGAACCGCCGTCGCAGCACAATGGAAGCACACACACCGCCAGTGTGAGTGGGTTGGACATGTGGGTGTGGAGTTCGAAACCAGCTCAGTGTGAGAAGCGCAGCACTGCAAGCATAGAGCAGGGGTTAGGGAAACAAGGTAGACAGACAGCACAGAGAACCATACAGACAGGCGTAAAACACGGTGGCACCAGTACTCATCTCCACCAGAGCACTGTCCTCCAAACCGCAGCAGCCTTGACCAGCACACAACAGGTCCATACCACTGAGAGCACCACCACCGACTGCCGACAGACGCCCATAAGGCATGTTGCTCTGCTAGTGCAGTCATTTTATGCCAGCCAACCAGAGGGAGCCCTGAGCGCACACGCATGAGCGTCAGTGAGCGGCCCAGTACCCATGTGACCATACAGTCCTTTAAAGGGGCATCAGCTGGCAACACCGGCATTCCACAGGAACAAGGAATGGTCGATATGGAGCCCACAGCCGTTATCTTCATAGAGAGCCAGAGAGGGAATCCGCACCTCGCACACCAGGGGTACACCTACCGGTGTCACAAGGCAGTAAAGGACAAGGTGTATTGGCAGTGCATGCAGAACCACAGGAACAGCTGTCCAGCATGCATCTACACCATAGCTGACAGTGTGGTGTACATCGGCCGCCCGCACAACCATGTCCCTGATGCTGGGGATGTTGAGGTGCATCAGGTGCTGGCAAGGGTCCGCGGGAGGGCATGCATGACCCTGGAGAGCACCAGCCAGGTACTGGTGCACAGCACTGTGGGTGTACCCGATGCTATGACCGGGTGAATGCCAGCCCTGCCCCTGCTGCGTCGCACCATGCAGCGGGTGTGGCAGGCCGGTAGGGGGTGCCCTGTGGCACCCAGGTCTCTGACCGAGCTGCAGATCCCACCAGAGTATGCCATCATGGGGGACGGGGCACTCTTCCTGCAGTTCAGCAGTGGTCCTGTGGAGGACCGGTTCCTCGTGTTTGCCACCCAGCGGTCCCTGCAGTACCTGGCCGGCTGCAAGGACTGGACGATGGATGGGACCTTCAACTGTGCACCACCACTGTTCGGTCAACTATACACCATGCACGGTATGCACGAGGGGACAGTACTCCCGGCAGTCTACATCCTGATGTCCACGAGGACCGAACAGGCATATGCAGGCGTGCTGGCAGAGATATGCACCCTGGTAGGGGGGGGTGCAGCCCTAACCCACCCTCATAGACTTTGAATGCACAGTGTGGCATGCCATGGGGCTCACATTCAGGGGGACCCTAAGGGGCTGCTTCTTCCACTTCTGCCAGGCTGTGTGGAGGAGAGTCCAGCAGACACCAGAGCTGCACCGCAGGTATGGCAGAGACGAGGACTTCGCCCTCCATCTATGGCTGCTCACGGCCCTGGCATGCATGCCAGTGCCTGCTGTGGTGGATGCCTATCAGGAGCTCATGGGTATTCCATTTTACATGGTCAATGAGGAACTCCTCTGGCCACTGCTTGACTACTTTGAGGTGACGTGGATCGGGCAACCCATTGGACGGTCTGGCCGTAGGTGGCCCCTATTCACCCCTGCAGACTGGAACAAGTACCAGGCACCATGGATGGGCTGGCCAGGTCGAATAATGCTGTTGAGGGCTGGCACCATGGCTTTTCCACCCAGATGGGTGCCAGCCACCCCAGTCTTTGGTGGTTCCTGAACTGCCTGATGGAGAAGCTGTGCTTAACAGAACTCTGCATGTGCCAGCTGGTGTCCTGTGCCAGCATTGCTGCTACGAAGAAGTGTTACCAGGACCTCTCCCAGTGTTTCGAGTCCCTCGTCACAGGGTATGGCGCATGCCCCACACCCAATTACCTGCGCGGCCTTGCCTACAATTTCCAGCTGCAGGTGTAGCCGGGTGTGTGCACTACCTGCTGCTGTTGGTGGTACTGCCTGTCACCCTCCCCCATGGCATTGCTCCTGCCAATGGCCCCTGGCCCCTTCCACACCCTGTCCGGATACTGCAGGGCTGCCCATCCATGTCTCCTCTGTGCCCGCCTACACACACATGACAAGGTTGCCATGGTGCAGGCTGCCTCCATGGCCACTGCTTTGTGTGGCCCTTAGCTGACTGTCTGCCATCATGTGCAGCACGACCTGCAGCATGCATCATCTTCCCCATCACTGGGTGTCTGTCCCATCCTCCCCCCCATCCTGCATTTCCCAGTGGTGGTGCCAGTGGTTTTTTTTATGCCCTGATTCACCATTCTGATGCTCGCCGTGCAGTCCTGTGGGCCGGTCGTGGGTTCATGCTGGTGCCTGCGCTCTTCGGTCATCGCGATTCTACGGTCACTGTCTTCACATAGACCTCCACGTGCCAGAGAGGGTACTGCTGATTTTCACACACTGAGACCGGGAGTTGATGTAGTTGGAGAACCAGTGCAGAGGGCCATGTGAAAAACCTAAGTGGGAGAGGGTGGATATGAGCAGTGGGTGGCAGATGGTATTGAAGGCTTTCGATAGGTCAATGTAAACTGCTCCCACAAGGAGCCCTTTATCCAGGGCTGTGTGTAAATAGTTGGAAAACTCGATGAAGGCAGTAGTGGTGCTATGCCCCCTGTGGAAACTGTGCTGTTCCATACTGAGGAGATTGTGTTTGTCAAGGTATTCGGCTATTTGGTCAGCCACAAATTTTTCTAGGGCTTTTGAGAGGGGGGGACAGTATCAAAATCAGTCTGTTGTTCCCGGGGGAGGTATAGTCCCCACCTTTGTGTATAGGAGTGACCTCTGCAGTCTTCCAAGCAAGGGGGAATTGGCCATGACAGAGTGAGTAATTGAGAAAGCTGGTAAGGGGTGTAAGGACTGTGTCCAGAACTAGGCGAAGGAGTTTTGGATCCAGTGTGTCATTACTATAGCCAGTGCCACTGAGGGCTTTAAGTAGGTAGGGTTTGGCCTCAGACAGTGTGAGGGTCCTGAAGTGGAAAGGGGGGTAGTGCAGGGGCAGGGTTGAAGAAGCTGGTGGGAAGGACAGCACTGAGGTCTGAGAAAGCTTAATTGAGTCTATCGGCGATACATTGTGGGTCTGTGGTGAGCGAGCCATTTACATCAAGCTGGGTGGGTGGGAGCATTATAGACTTTCCGTTCAGCTCCTTAATATTATCCCAGAACTTCTGGGTGAACCCCCAGGAGGAGGCAAGCATGGATCTGTAGTAGTCTGATTTTGCCTTGTGGCTGGCCCAGGTGCATTTATTGCATGCAGCACTATATGCTTGCCTAGCTGTAGGCTTGCCAGATTCAATTGCTCTGTGCCAGAGGTTATCTCTACTTCACAGTTGATTGATTATAGCCAGGTTATCCATGGGGAGTTATGCTCCTTAATAGATGATTTAGTAAGGGGAGCAAAGATGTCACATGCTGCATTAAATAACTGGACAAAGTAACCGAAAGCAGTGTCAACATCAGGAGCTAGCTTAATCAGGGACCAGTCCCAGCTGGCAAGGTACTGTCTAAGTTGTGTTAGCTTGCCAGGGTGAATGTGCCATTGTAGGACAGTTTTTGGTGCTGCTTTTTTCATTGTACAGGACCAGGAGAGGGTGGTAGGAGAGTGGTCACTGAGGGCATTGGGTAGTATAGTGGTGCTGGTGATTTTATGAGGTCTGTTCAAGAGGACAATGTCCAAAAGTGTGTCAGTGCCTTTGGTAGGGTGGAACTGGGTGGGAGTAGTTACCAACTGTGTAAGGTCGAGGGCTGTTATAGCATCCTTGGCTTGGGAGGAAGAGCTGGAGAGCCAGTTAATATTGAGATCACCCATCGTGATATGTTCCAGTTTTCTGGGCAGACTGGAGAGGTGCTCTAGAAGTGACTGAAAGATGGGGAACTGGTGTCGAGAGGGGATATAAGTGGCTGTGAGTATTAGGGGGCTCTGGAGGCACCAGTGGAAATTTTGAGGGAGATTGCCTGGGCACCATGCTCCAGTTGAGGTGGGAGGAGGGTAAGCCCTTGCAACATGTCTCTGAGGTATATCACACAGCCACCTCCATGTTTCCCAGCCCTGTCTTCCCAAAAGAGTGTGTAACCCAGTATGGTAATAAAGTGATCAGGGTTTTTTGGATAGCCATGTTTCCACTAGTGCTAGCATATCCAGTTGCTGCTGGGCAACCCAGTCCTGCATAGTAGTAACCAGAGACATTGCCAGCTTTTTCCAGATATTTCATGAAATTTCTGAAGAGTTTCTCTCTGCTACCCCTACTGTGGAAATGCAGAAAGCAGAAGATATTTCTGGAAATATCACAGAAATTTTGGGAAATATCTGGCTGCTACTGTAGGTCATCAAATTTTTTTAAGGAGACTGCAAATATTCATTGAGGCCATATGTAGACCAGTGGATGTGAAGGGACAGTTAGGGCTGTCTGCTACGGGGCCTGGGTTGGAGTGGATGTTGCCTGACAGTAGAAGTAGGAGGGAGACGAGAATGAAAAGAGACATGTGCTTTCTGATTCAGTTGGGATGGGTACTGTGCATGGCTTGGCTCTGGAGAAGATAGGAATGGGGAGGAACCAAAGAGCTGGGATGGCCAGATAGAAGGGGGGGCCAAGGGGAGTCCATGGAGGAGGGGGGTGAAGACAGATGAACTGGTGGAGGGTGCAAAGGGGAAGTGCTTGACACCTTAGGTGGGCTGAGGAAAGGTAGGGTGGGGAGTGTGTGAGGGTGGGCTGGCAGGGGAGAAGGACCTGCCGGGGGGGGGTGTTAATTCTAAGAGACAGCAGAATGAGTAGTGCCAGTCTGGTAGGCACTCAATATATAATCATATTGGTTATGGTCTGAGATAAAAGAGGTTGCAAGTATCTTACTGAAATGTGGCAGTCTCTTTGGTGCAGTGGCAAGGTCACAGAGTCAGATCACATCACTGAATGTTAGGACATAGGTAGTTTGCTTTAGGTATGAAGGAGCCAGGACTAGAAATGTTAGAGGAGAGCAGTGGGAAGAGGATTGCAACCTTCATGTGACTGTTGCCCTATAGTGGCTTTGCAGTATAATTTGCAAATGGAAAAGTAGACACAAAAAAAAGGGTCTGTGCTGGAAAAAAGAGCTAGTTAAACTGTAGCAGTAGCAATTAGTTTAAAATAAATGCAGTCACTAGTCCCGTTCTAAGTTCATTTGAGAGACAATGTAGCTTTAACAAAATCCAAAACCAGTTTAAGCAGTGTAAGAATACAGTCTAAATGAATGCAGTCACTAGTCTGGATTCTAATTAATAAGAGAGAAGATGTAGCCTTAACAAAATCATTTATGGTGCAGCAAGCACAATCAAAACTAGTTTAAGCAGTGTAAAGATACAGTGAAACCAGGCAAAAATTCTGTTCTATCCCTTACTTGGTGGAAACCATCAAAAAGATACGGGAATTTAAATCACTAGAGTCCAGGTTGCAAACTAGGTTGTAAATAAAATAAAGATAAGAAACTGCTCAGCAGTGGGCAGCAGTTACAGATGGCAGTGGGTTACAAATAAAGGACTGCAGATCCCAAGTGAAGACCAAATGAGGGCTCAGACTGGAAAAAGGCACCACTTTTAAAATTCAAGTGAAGTGCACAGCTGCTGTCTGAGTTGCAGTCCGTACCTGTTGGCTGGCTCTGGGGCAGATACAGGCTCCTTTCTTGCCCACTCGGAGGGAGTCGGGCAGGCTTGTGCAGCAGTTGCCCAAACGGGCTTTGAGGAGTGCATGTTGGCTGGCTCTGGAGCAGATGCAGGATCCTTTCTTGCCCACTCGGAGGGAGTCAGGCAGGCTTGTACAATAGATCTCTGATCTGTGAATATCTATTCTAATTATTACTATTTTATTTCTCTAACAGGCCGGCTGAGATCTGGAAGATATTGTCCAGTCCTGTTTATTATTGTTGTTCCCATTCGTGTTTATAAGAGATTGCCTAGGCATGTTATGGAACTAACTGTACCTTAAATTAACTTCCAAAATACCCACTGTCCACTTACTGCCATAAATGCCTAATCTCAAGATAACAATTAACATCATCCCCATATAATACTATACACTCTGAACTTTACCACAAGTATGTGTCTAGCTAATCTCATTGGAAACACAAAAAAACTAGTGTACTTTCTCTATAAAAAGGGTTAAAGGTCCAACTCTTCGTTAAGGCCATGGGGTTTTAAAGTATTCAATATAAAACTCCATCTACTCTCCTTTTGTAACAGCTTAACTCATTTGCTCCCTCCATGATTCAACAGAAGGACCCATTCAATCCCAGAAAATTGTAAATCATGTAGATCTGAATTGTGATGTTTTTTGAAACCTGAAGCCAGATTGATAAGGGGTGAAAAAGAAGGAGTCACTGAAGTAAGCAGTGAGCTGGGAGAGGGCTAGGTGTTCCTGAAGTTTGACAAGGGTAGGGAGAAGAGAGATGGGGTGGTAGTTGTCAGGGGAGGTGGGGTCTCCACCTTTGGGGAGGGGAAGGACCACTGTGTGGGGAAGATACTGAGGCAGTTGAGAAAGAGAGGTTTATGATAATACAGAGTGGGTAGGCGATGGCTGGGGCTGAGAGGAATAGTAATTTAGGGTGAAGGCCATCCGGGGAGGAGCCTTTTAAGGGGTTGATCGCTAGCAGGGCATTTAGGGTGTCATTTGGGGAGACAGTAACGAAGGAGAAGGGTGAATCAGAAGGGGGGGTCATTCATAGGCAATAGGAAGGGGGAGAGGGAGGAGAATAGTTTGGGAGGGATTGGAGTAGCTCATCAGCACAAGTGGTGTAATAGGAGTTGAATTCAGGAGCCACTGCAACTGGATCGGCAACGAGGGTGGTATTTATCTTAAGTATGGGGTGGGTGGACAGGATGGCGGGGTAAAGAGGGCATGAGCCACTCTCCAGAACTTGAAGGGGGAGTTGATGTTTATTGCGAAGGTAGATTTGAAGTATTCTGTTTTGGCTAGCCTGGTAGCCCAGGTGCAGCCGTTGTGGAGGTTTTGGTAAATAAGAAGGTCATTTGGAAGCTGGGAGCCTTTGTGCCATTTCCAGGCCTGATCTCTGGCTCTTTGGCAGGCTAGCAATTCAGGGGTAATCCAGGGAGGTGACCTCTAACCCATGTTTGTTTCAGGGGTGCGAAGGCATTCCAATTTGCTAGGAAGATGTCTTTAAAATAGATTAAGGCTTTATCAACTGAAGAGGTACTTGCTACAGGGGACCAGTCTGAGAGGGCAAGGCTATGCAGGAGAAGTTCCAATTCTAGGGCTTTATAAATCTGTATTTGTAGGGTTTTATGTGGGGATTTAGGGCTGTGAACTTTTCTGACCAGGAAAACCAGGTTGTGGTCACTGGGAGCATTCGGAAGGATGCCGGAGGTGATGATTCTATGGGGGTGGGAAGCTGCAGCCCAATCAAGTAGGGAGTAGTTTTGGGTCTTGTGATTAGAGCTGGTGGGTTCTGTAATTAGTTGTGTGAGGTTGAGGGCACTGGTAGCATTTCTTGTGGTAGATGTTGTTGGGGACAACCAATTTAAATTGAGGTCACCAAGGATGCAAAGTTCACCAGATTGAGAGAGGAAAGTAATGGAAGTTAGGAGGTCAGGGGAGACAGTGGGCTGGACATTTGGATGGTAATACATACCAACTACACAGATAGGGAGTGAGAAAGGGAGGGATACATTAATGGCTAAGGCGTCATGGGTTGCTGGGTTGGAGGAGAAGACTGGGAAGTATTGGAAGGAGGCACAGAGATACATGGCTACTCCACCACCCCTGTTTGCTCTGTCTAGCATTAGAATGGAGTAACCAGGGATAGAGACAGAGTGGTCAGGAATCATGCTGTTTAGCCATGTTTCTGTTATAATTAAAATGTTTGGCTTCAGAGTAGCAACCGTGGCTTACAGGAGGTCAGTTATTTGAAGTAAGCTACAAATGTTTAAGTGTAATATCTTGAAACCCTATATGAGAGCTGTTGGAGTACAGGTATGGGCAGCAGCAGCAGTGAGAGAGATGGTAGGGGTGAAGGAAGTAGCAGGACCGGATTGGGGTGGATGTCCCCCGAGGTGAGTAATTGAAGAGATAGGATAAGAAAGTGTAGCTTCATGGATTTGGAGTGATGGGGCTTGGAGGCTGAGTGAGTGAGGTAGAAGGGAGTGGTATAGTGAGGAAGCAGGAGGTGGAGAACAGCACAGGGCATTGGCATATGCTGGTTGAAGAGGCTGTTTACGCCACCTCCTAGCAGCCACAGGCCCCACATTACAGGCTCTAGAATGTTCCTTGGCACCAACATAGCATCATAATATCAGCACTGTCCTCCAATATAATATCAGCATCATCCTCCAGCTGAGATGGCAGCAGCAAAAGATCAGTGCCAACACATTGCTTGATGGGGGGATGTCAACACAACTCATGGTGTCCTTTGTTGCACTTTCCTCTGATGGAAGGAATAGATATGGCCTGTGAAAAAAAAAACATCCAGGTGCATCAGGCCAGCACAGCCTTTTTAAAAAATACACCCAGGAGAATAGTATATGCAAGCCTTTGCAAATCTGGCCTCAGGTTTTTTTATGTTCTTTTCTTGCACTAAACTTCTATAGGTTAAGTCACTTTATATTGAAGAGAATGGACAAATTACAAGACAGAAAAAGTGCAGCAGATATACCAATTTAAGTCATTGTCTAATCTGGACTGATGATGACAGTGTGGTCCAGTGGTGTAGAGTGTAGAAACATGAACCAGTCTATCCAGAGGTGAATCATACCAGACACTTTGGTTCTCTATGTGACCTTGAGCAAGTCATTTAGTCTCCTTGGGTTTAAGCCCTCCCAGCAAAAAATGCAGGAGGAAGCCTAGTGTCTCTAAGCAACATATCCCATTTTGGTTACACTACCCATGGTATAAACATCTTTGGAAAAATTTTAATATTTTGTGTGAAAAAAAACTACAATATCTGTAAAAGAAAACTAAGTTAGGATACAGGTCAACAAGTCAAAACTTGTTTTGTAGCTAGAAAGTTGCTTTGTATTTTGTACAGAGATTTTAATAGCCACAGTAATAAGCAACCTGTGCCTAATTATAGTCTTTGAGATTGCATTTGGGGTGCACAGCTATAGCATCATTTAAGTTTTATTTTCAGACTTAGTTTTCACTCAGTAAGGTGAGCTGTCCATGTATCTTGAGGAACAGATGTAGGAGAGGGGGAATTATAACTTAGTATTTGTGGTTAACCAACTCCAACTTTTGCAGCAAGAAAATATTTTGCAGGCAGAGTGGCTTTAGAAATAAAATGTATATTCTCAAATTCTACAGCAAGCTCCAGCTGTTTCTTTCAAACAGCTGTGCAGCAACTAACCAAGATTTGCAGTAACATTTGTGGATTGCATTGGAATGATCCTTTTGAAAATGTAGTGTTACATCTTAGAAAAACTGATTAACAAACCTGTATAGAAATTTAGGATTTGGTAGCCTTATTGTATGTTTTTCATAGGTACTCCAACATGCCTGTGCTTTTTTTTATTAAGGCTAATATGGTTTTGTGTACTTGTTCTTTCGTCCTAAAAGTATGGCATTGATACCATAGAAACATAGACACATATATGTTAATGGCAGAAAAGTGCCCAACCACTCTTGCAATCTGTCCAGCCCTACCTACGGCTGGAAGTAACAGCACCTAGTGCTCACTCATGAGGAACCCACTTAAGAGGAATCCCATCCCAACGAAATCAGTATTTATATTTAGTTAAGAAACCCACAGAGTAATAAGCTGTTTTTGACTTTTTAAGGTGTAATGCATTGTATTTTGCATTTCAAATATTGCTGCTTATTTGCATTCCACTGTAATACATGAACATCATCCCTCTGCATGAGTGGTCAGATTGGTCATGGAATATTAATTGGTTATGGACTGTAGTCTTTTGGTGCTTTGGTTCCAGGTTGACAAGAATGATAACTTTCATTTGCATGAAAAAGCTCCAGCTGTCCCTTCAAGATGGATGATGAGATCCTGCTTCATCCTTCATGTCTGCTTCACATTTTTCATAAAATGAAAAGAAAAAATTTAACAGGGCTAAAAGATAAGAATTTTCATAAAGTGCACTTTGCAATTCTCCTTGAAATGAAGGGTAACTGTTATGGGGCTCCCTGCCTTCCAAAGATCAGAAAAAAATGTTACAGCTAAATATCTGCAGTTGTGCCATACAGTGATTTTGAAAATGGATAAGTACCGTAGCACATTCACCACTACACTTTCTATGGGATTTGTTGTTTCTTCCCTAGGGACTGGAGTGAGAGACAGTACACAAAGGACATATAAACATAGACCCTTATTGTAGCATCAGTGTAGCAGGCTGAAGGTCCTGACTGGTCACAGCTACTGGTTTAGCACAACTGATCCCCTGATGGAATATGGGTTCTATTAGGCCCTGCTACTGGCCTGTACAGGTGCTGTCTTCTTCCAACTGGAGTTCCCACAGGGATTGGTTGATTCCAGTACACTCAGGCATGGCAGGCAGTTAGAGCATGACAGAAGTGCAGGCTCATCCAAGATCACTCACTAGCTCTCCTTTGTCAGGCTGTGCTGATGCCATTATAGCCACGCTAGAGCTCTGCAGACTTGCAAATTTATTGCTTATACAGCTGGGCCCTAGGTCTTCATCTCAATAGCCAGACAGACTCAGGCAGACGGGAGACAGATGTTAATTTGGCTTTGTCCTGTGGAACTGAGGCTGGAGATGTTGCTAGTTCAGCCACTTGAGCCAAAGTACCAAGATCACTTCACATCCCCATAACTTAGTCCAGATGTCTAGACTGTTCCATCATGGCCCATGATGTGTAAAAGGCCAGATGTAGAGAGTTTATATCATTACCACTGTGACATCATGTCTGAGTTATGTCATCTGAAGTCACAGTAGCTGCAACATCTGCAGTCACCTCACATTGTCTATGGAACAGCTGCTGACAGTTGTCCATTAGCCATCAGAGAAACGAGTTATGTCCGCAACATCTCTGACCCTGGGGATAAATTGCAAAACCTCAGGTTTGTTACATTACCCCCCCTTAAAAAAAATGATGATACTACCATATAATGCCTCTTAATTTTTGTCTGTATTTGTTTTGAAATCCAGAGAGATAATTTTGAACTCTCAGCAGTTCAAGGCTCTATTAAAATTTTCATGTTTCAACAAATGCCAGTCTAGGCAGGAGACCTGATATCATGACTTTGATACCTTGGCTCAACCTCAGTGATCTCCATTTCCATGGGGCAAAGACCTGGTATAACTTTTCCCCTCTTTTTTAATAATTTTATGCTTGCAACCAAATATTCCTGTAACAGAGTTGTAGCAAGAGAAGACTTTTGGGGGAACCCTCAGAAAAAAACACCATGCAAAGTTCAAAGGAACAAAATGTTGCTTTACTTTGGCACCAAATAAGGGTTCAATGCATCTTGCATTGGTGGAATAAATAGAAACCAAAATACTGTTTAGCTTCATTCAGCTCTCACATTCACACCAGCCCTGCTCTCTCCCTATCTATCTCTCTCTCTCTCATTATGCCACTCAGGTGAGACTCATTTGTGCCCTTCCCCAACACAGGAATTTCCAAGTTTGCATACAGCCGGTGCATATGGCCAGGCCAGAATTCAGAAGGGCTGGGTCTTGGTTCAACCTGTTCTCCTGCTAGTATCTTAGTGGAAAGAGGGACCCAGAAAAAAGTTATATTGACGCCTTCTCAACTCCTCACATAAACTTCTAGCAACCCCCACCAAAACTCAAACAAATTTAGTGTGGTTACTTACAGGTAATATTTACCCTAGATGAATTTCTCAAATAATTTCTAGTCAACAATTTCCTAAAACTGTGTTTCTCCTTCCCAGAAGGCATTCCTGCTGTGAGGTCCACCCTGTAGTATAGTGTCCTCCTGTCTTGGCAGGCAAGGTGGAAACATTTCCAGCCCTGTAAAATCCACAAACTGGTCTGAGGGAGAATCACTCCTCCCCAGGCAGCCATTTCCCCCTTTTCACTGCACAAGACAGTAACTGCAGCTCCATTTGCTTTCTTAACCACCAAATAAAAAGCATTGCCATGCTTCCATCCTAGATTATATCTGACCTAGAATTAATTCCAAAGTAATTTGCACCAAAACCATTCAGGTAAATACCTCTCATAATTCCCCAAACCACTGAAATACTGTATCTTAAAAATGCAACATGTAAAGTTTGCCCATCAAGTTGTAACTGTTTTTATTTAGCCCCTGTTTAACCCCAGAAGAGGACCACAGTCCTCAGTGGAAGATTTAAATTAGGGCTGAGCCGACTGTTCTGCCCAAAATCCGAACCCCCGGATCAAACCCTGAATCCATGGACCCAGATAAATAAGAACTTCATTGCAGAAGTCCGGTTCCAGGTCTGTGGAAAGCAGGACATTTTTTCCTGCATGCCTGGTTCCCCAAGGAGGGACGTAAGAAGGAACAGACAGTGCCAGGTGGATCAAAAAGACTGAGGAGAGGAGTGGAGCCAAGCCCAGAAGCAGGAGGACCGCACATCATAGTCACATGTAGTGTGGTAGAGATTTGAGCACAGGCTGCAGCTGCCGTGGTCGGTCAGTTGGTGACTCTTGGGTCAGCTATCGGTCTTGTTCTCAGAGTGGAAATCGGTAAGTAGTACCTCACAAACTGCCTAGTACTGTAGTTTATGCTATGTGGGTTTGGAACATACTGAATACCAGAAAGAGGGGAGAGGAGAGTTGTGTGCACAGGCCCAGTACAAGAGCAGGCTGGTAAAATAAATCACTGACTTGTGCCAGAGGAGAAAGTGAGAGAGATACTACTGGGGGCCAAAGAGAAATGTTATAGTTACAGAAATCACAAATAAAGTTTATTCTTGGCCCAAGTGTGGCTGTGTGTGCACACTGGGCAAGAGCAGACTGGTAAAACAGATCTTTGACTTGTGCCACCATCCAGAGGAGAAAAAGAGAGAGAGAGACAATAAGGGGCCAATGAGAAATCTTGTAGTTACAGAAATCACAAATAAAGTTTATTCTTGGCCCCAGTGTGGCTGTGTGTGTACACAGGGTAAGAACAGGCTGGGAAAATAAATCTTTAACTTGTGCCATCCGGAGAAAAAAGAGAGAGAGAGAGAGAGAGAGAGAGAGAGAGAGAGAGAGAGAGACTGCTGGGGCCCAAAGAGAAATTTTACAGTCACAGAAATCACAAATAAAGAAATTAATCTTGGCTTCAGTGTGGCTGTACAGTGTGTGTACACTGTACAGGGCAGGCAGGCAAAACAGTGCTTGCATCTGTCTGTCTGTCTGTCTCTCTCTCGCCCCCCTTCCATCTCTCTCTCTCTCTCTCTCTCTCTCTATGTCTCTCCCCCCACCCAGCACACTCGTGTCATGAGCCAGAGCAGGATATGCCACCAGTACAAACCAGTCATGAAGCAGCTAGCAGTTATTGTTTTTTTTAGCAGTTTTATTGTAATTTTGTATACAAATCATGCATTAAACTATTTCCTTTTGGCCTCTGTGTTGAATATGACCAACTTTGGCAACTTTTATGCATTTTATCGCATTTTTTTCAAATATTTGTAAATAATCAAAACTAATCAGAACAAATCAGAACTCCACCGTCTTCTGGTTCTTATTTAATAAGGGTCAGAACTTCACCGAGTTCTCCCAGCCCTAGTTTAAAAGTTACCTTGACGAACATTTAAACTAGCCAAGGGGGGAAGTAGTAATACAAATGGAGGCATACATTGGCTCCCAACAGATTGAAGCAACAGGAAGAGTGGGCCCGAGGGGAGGAAACTCCCCAAGGCACAAGTTAAAAGAGAATTGTGCTGAATTTATAAGTATTTTTTACCAGTAGAAGCTGCTTTTTTGTTTGTTTTAAATACTGATTTAGATTATTATTTATCAAGCTATGCTTGCTTGTCAGTTATCCTAGTGGACATTTCTGATTTATGTGTTGCTGGTAAGAACCATTTTAAAACTGTATGATGTAGTTTATGTCCCTGTTCTTCTCTTCTCTTCTCTTCTCTTCTCTTCTCTTCTCTTCTCTTCTATTGTTGGTACAATGCATCCTTGTTCTGTTATTGAACTTTGTGGTTGAGTGGGACATAAACTACATCAAACAGGTCAAAAATGGCACTTAGCACTAGAGTGTAAATCAGAAACATCCACTGAGGTTACAAATAGGCCCATATGGATGGAAAAAAAATAACAGAATTTGAACCAGTACTTAAAAAAAGCTTCTACTGGGAAAATGACCCATAGAGTCAGTGCAGTTCTCCTTTAAAGGAGGCATAGGCATAGTAGGGGACAAGGGGGACAAAAATAGAAGATGCAGAAAGAGAGGTGATTAGGAGGCAAGGTGTGGAGAGAGCAGCAAGGGGGAAGGGAGGGGAGTGAGGGATGTTTCAAGTTCCAACAAAGGCAAGAAGTGGGGAAAGGAATTGCAGGCAGGGTGGGAGCAAGGTGTGGAGAGCCATGTATGTCAATGCAAGGAGTCTTGTAAATAAAATTCCAGACCTGGCGGCCCTGACTGAGGCAGAATTGGATCTTGTGACCGTAAATGAGTCATGGTGCACGGTGAGCTACTACTAGAACATGACCATACCAGGCTACACTCTGTTCAGAGGGATAGGCAGGGGAAGAAGGATGGAGCGGTTGTGCTGTATGTGAGGAGGGGGATCAGAGTGATGGAAGTACAAGGGCAACTAGGGGTAAAGGAGGGATTGGAGGAGCTGTGGGTCACCCTGGAGACAGGAGCTGGAGCTGCTATTCACACTGTGGGTATACAGACCTCCAACATAGGGGGAAGAATTGGGTAAGGCACTAGGGGACATCATTAGCACAATGGCAAAAATGTGGGAGGCACTGTTGGTTGGGGACTTTAATCTGTCAGTTGTAGAGTGGAGCCTCCCAGCTGCAGCCTTGGTTAGAAGTAGGGCCATCCTAGACTCCCTGCAGGAGGTGTTTCTCAGGCAACTAGTGAAACAGCCCACTTGAGATGAGCAATACTGGACTTGGTGCTCACAAACAGGGACAGTATTGCAGAAATCAAAAGAAGGAATGTCACCTGGTCACCAGTGTTCACCGTACAGTGTGGTTAAACATAAAGATGGCAGCAGGAACAAACCACAAAAGGATGGGGGTCCTGGACTTCAAGAAGGCAGATGTTAAAAAAATGGATGAATGCCTCAGAGATGACCTCGCAGGGGGAAGTGCCAGGGTGGGTTGGAGGAACAGTGGGGCAAATTAAGGGATGGCATAGGGAAGGTAAAAAAACTCTGCATGAAAGAAGTGATCAAAAACAGGAGGAAAAGAGACCACTAGTTCTCGAGGGAAGTGGCAGTGAAGGTAAAGGCTAAAGGGGTGGCATTCAGGAGGCACAAAGATATACAGGGAGAAGAGGATAGGGAGGTTTATCAGAAAAAGCAGAGGGAAGCAGTGAAGGTGATGATGGGGTGCAAAGGTGCAAACAGAGGAAAGGATGGAAGGGGACAAGACCCTCTTCAGCTACATTAAAAAAAGAGAAAGACAAGGGGATGGACTGAGAGGATAAGGAGGGCAGGGTGCCAGTGTGCAGAGGAGAATCAGGAAGAAGCAGATATCCTTAACAGATAGTTGTGCTTAGTCTTTACAGTGAAGGAAGGCCGGGTACCACAAAGAAGTTGTAGGAACACTGTGGGTAGAGAGGTGAACACCCATCATTTCAGAGAAAAGTGTCCTATCAGGACCTACTGATCTGAAGGTGGATAAGGCTTTGGGACTGAAGGAGGTACAGCCAAGGGTGCTGAGAGAGCTCAGGGAAATGCTAGCTACACCTCTGACAGCCCTGTTCAGCAACTTACTGGAAACAGGAGTGGTTTCAGAGAACTGGAGGAGGGCGGATGTTGTCCCCCTTCATAAAATGAGCAGCAGGGAGAAGGCTGATAACTAAAGGCTGGTCAGACTAACGTCAGTGGTGGGGACTTTAATGGAAACAAATGGAAACACAATTAAAAGAAAGGATAGTGGAGTATCTTGAATTGAATTTGGGAGGCAGTATAGCGCAGTGCTTTAAGGCTCTGAGCTGCAAACCTGGAGACCTGGGTTTGAATCCAACAGCCCCCACTTGCATACTGTGTGACCCTGAGCAAGCCACTTAACTCCTTTGTGCTCCTGGGTCGCACCTGTAAACAAGCTTTCAGCTTAGTGTGTCTCTCCTGGTTAAAAAAAAAAGTGGGTTACAAGATCTAAGGCAGCACAGGTTCATGGAGAAGAGGTCATGTCAGACAAACCTGATTGATTTTCATGACTGAGTGACCAGCAAAATAGATCAGAATGGGGCTATGGACAAGTCCCACTTAGACTTCAGCAAGACTTTTGACACTATACCATACAGAAAGTTTATAAGGAAACCTGGGCAGTTTGAGGGTGGGAACCAAGATGATAAACTAGGTACAGAACTGATTGATGGATAGGCATTAGAGGGTGGTCATAAACAGCATTCACTATAATGAGGGGAGACTGACAGGCGGGGTACCTTAGGGCTCAGACCTGGGACTAGTCTTCTTCAATATCTTCATAAGCAACATTGCAGAAGAGCTTGAAGTGAAGGGATGCCTCTTTGCAGATGACAGCAAAATCAGCCATAGTGGACTTACTCCAGAGGGAGTGGAAAGAATGAAAAGAGATATAAGAAAACTTGAGGAGTGGTTGAGGTTATGGCAGCTGGGTTTCAATACAAAAAAGTGCAAAATTGTGCTTCTACAGCACAGAAACCCAGATGTAGTGTATAAAATGGGGGGAGGTATTGATGGTCACAAAACAGGAATGGGACCATGGGGTTATCATATCTGATGACCTCAAGGTGGCGGGGCAGTGCAACAAGGCAATTGGCAGGGCCAAGGGGATGCTTGGGTTCATAGGGATAGGAATCCCCACCAGGAGTGAGGTGGTATTACCATGGCATTGATTTTTAGAGAGACCCACCTGGAGTACTGTATCCAGTTCTGGCGACCACATCTCAGGAAGAATATAGGTAGGGCAGAAGCTGTCAGACTGGGCAAGCCATGTTGTCCTTATTGCTGACAAATTATATGTTTCTATGTGTTTTAAATATTTGTACATGTCCAATTATTTCTTTTCTGATGGCTCTGAGCCAGTGGTGATATGCAAGTGTGCCCAAAACTTTGTTTCATAAAACTTTGGTAGCCAGTTTATATCTGTACTTAAAACACTAGAACATAAATCAGTTCATTTTCCTACCATAATTTTTCTGTATCTAGTACTTCAGAGACAGAAATGGTCTCTCTTTTCAGTCCTGGACTTTTTTATTTTCTACTGAGGAACATTTCAGTTTCATTCCTCACCCTCAGCTCTTTTCTGGCCTACAGTTTCCACAGCACCATTAGTAACTTAACAGCCCATCCTGGCCCTCCAATGTTATCACATAGAATAGACCACCATACATACTCACGTGATGCTGTGGATATTACTCCTGCTGATGGTGCACCAACTGTCCCAGAGTGCCCTCTCTAGTTAAGACCTAAAGGCAGTGTGAATTTCCTCAGAACTAGTTGCTTTTTTGCCTGCTAAATTGTTTGTTGGTGAAACTCTTCATTTATTCCAGGCTCCAAGCCTCCCAATACTTGTTTTTCCTGTTGCTGAATCTCCTGACCGGATTCTGATGTGCCCCAGTAAACTCCACTCTGACCAGTAGGTTTAGCAGCCTTGGGGTGTTACCTGCATGTGCTTAGTGCACTTTCTTTGCCTCCAATCCCCCTCCTGCTCCTCGAACCAACTCTTCATTACTCCAGATTGTCACCTGGCAGCATCTCCCTTTTTCTTGAACTCCTCTTGTCCTCCACACAAGCCACAGTCATCTCCATTATCTTCTGCTTCATGTCTGCATTTTCTGTACATTCTGACCTCACAGCATGCAACACCTTCTTCATTTCAGCTGTACCAGCTGCCTCCATCCTGTCCAGACTAGCCTCCATCCTGGTTTGACTGGCTTGGAGTTCAGCTATCATCCTAACCTGTCTGACTGGCCACCATTCTTTTCTGACTGGCTCATATTTTGGCCAGAAGGTTCCAAGTGTGATGGTCCCACTGTCTCCATAGTGCTGCTTATTCACTCCAATCCTCACAGAATAGAATGGGAATCCCACTCTAACACCAGTGCAGTGAATTCTCCAATACACTTTCTATGATATTCATTGCTTCTATCCTGTGGACTAGAATGAGAAACAGCACATAATGGACATATTAAAATAGACCTTTATTATAGAAGTAGTATAGCAGGCTGAAGGTCTTGTTTGCCCACAGCTACTGATTTAGTACAGACGATCGCCAGTGGAATATGGTTTCCGCTAGGCACTGGCACTGGCCCACAGAGGTGCTGACTTCTTCTGGCTTGAGTTCATACTGAAGTTGGTTGGAGTGGGTGCAGGCAGGCATCTTAGGTGAGGGAGCATGGCTAGACTGATGCCTCATGCTGGCTCAATCACTGGCTGATTTCCCCCTGGCTCTGCTGGTGCCTTATAGCCACACTGGATCCCTTCAGACTTGTACATTTATTACTTGTACAGCTGGGCCCTTGCTCTTCATCTCAATACCCCGACAGACTCAAGAATAATAAATAATAATAATAATACATTTTATTTAATATAACTTTAAGAAGACTGGAGACAGATGTTGATTTGGCTTTGCCTAGTGGAACTAAGGCTGGATATGTTACTAGTTCAACCACTTGAGTCAAAATGCCCAGATCACTTCTTGTCCCTATCACCTAGCTCACATACCCTGACTATTCCATCATGATCCATAATGTGTAAAAGGGCAGAATAAACAGCGTATATCTCTACCACTGTGACTTTATGCCCAGGAGATGTCATCTGATGTCACAGTGGCTGCAACATCTGTAGTAATCCTCATAATGGCTAGAGGACTGCTGCTGCCAGTTGTCTATTAGCCATCAGAGGGGCAGTTTTTGTGCACAACAGCTCTGATCCTTGGGATAAATTGCACAAACCCCAGGTTTATTAAAACAATAAAATATTTGGGAGTAGAAAAGAAGAGCAGTGTGTCTGCTGGAACTAGGAAAATCAACATTGTTAAAAAGAGGATCAATCTTAATTTAGGAACCCGAAGAACAAATCTACCCTTTATTATTATGAGGACTACATGTGACCCAGCATGGCACACGGCTGCTCATTCAACATTTTAGTTCATATGAAGATCAGTAGTCTGCATGTGTTCTTTTTTTGCCATTTCATCTACTTGTTTCCTAATTATGAAAACTACATAATAACAGGCCATCAATTTATTTCTATGGAGACGGCCAGTTATTATTTGCTGTCATAACTGGGTAGCTGTTATCCAATTGTAGAAATGAAAGGAAAAGTGTGACTCACACTGGGATTTGAACCCATGTATCAGCAATCTGTGCTTTAACTCTGAACCAGCTGAGGTATGAGAGTTCAGCCAATTAAGGCCCCTGAGTTTTTCAATGTGAATCACACACACATACATTCCTCTCCGGTGTTGCAATGAGGAACCAAGAAGCCTTTTTACAGACTCAAATAACTCCTCCTCTACCTCTCCAAGTGCAGTATATATGCCACTGCGAGGCAAATTTAGAAATCCAATTGTAGAACTGGAAGGAAAAGTGTGACTCTCACTGGGATTCGAACCCAGGTATCAGCAATCCGTAATTTAGCACTTAAGCAGCTGTGCTATGAGAGTTCAGCCAGTTAAGGCACCTGAGTTTTCCCATGTGAATCACACATACATTCCTTTCTGGTGTTGCAATGAGCTACCAGGAAGTCTTTTTACAGACTCGAATAACTCCTTCTGTACCTCTCCAAGTGCAGTATATATGACACTGCGAGGCAAATTTGGAAATCCAATTGTTCAAATGAAAGGAAAAGTGTGACTCTCACTGGGATTATGGCATTCATGCATACTGTGATTGTTTAGAGCAGGCACGAGACACTGTTGTCTGTATTTTTCCCCTATTTTTATGAACCGCTTCTGAAAACAATCATTGTACAACATACTTGGCTAAAACATCATTTCTACATTTAAAGTAATAAACCATTAAACAAAAGTAGTTTTGCTACCTTTCTTTTACAGTACAGTAGCTTCTTGCTGTTTTTACATTGTTTCTTGTGGATGTTACTTGGTAGAAGGTTTTTTCTTTTCTTTCTTATTACTTCTAAGGGGCTAGCAGGGTATTGTTTTGGGGCTGTTGGAATTTTGAAAACTGTTTTGGTGGCTATAAGTGGGCTCATTTGTTTGATGCTTCACTGTGTAGCAGGCTGCATTTGTAGAAGACTATTTCTTCTGATTTAAAACCTATTTGGTGTGATTTAACTGGGACTGTTTCTTTGAATCAGAGACCTATATCTTCTAATTTCAAGCCTATTTTGATGTGTTGTTGGTGAAGCTGTTTGAATTGGAGACCTGTTTCATTTGGTAGCAAACCTATTTTGGGGGCTTTGAGTAGAATTGTGATTCATTTTTGCTGGCTTCACTAGCTGCAAAGGTTAGTGCATAGTGGGGGAAGGGTGCTAATGGTCTGACCAGGGGTCTCAGCTACCTGATTATTTCTGGAAGACTTGGGTTGGTCCCACCCCCAACCCCTCATCCCACCCACCCCGGTCTGTGATTTCCTTTATACCAGGGGTTCTGACATCACTTACTCAAACAGGCAAAGGATATGCACCTGTAACAGCAGAAGCAGACATCCAGGAATGGAACAGCAGCGAATGAAGAGGTGACTGCTATCTCAGTGGAAGGGAAGTAACTGCAAATCTAGGAGCTTTCATTGTTACTTCTTTGCATTGTTATTGCATTGTGGAAAGGAGGAGTATGAGTTTGAAGAATGTTGTGCAATAGCTACTTAAAGTCTCTTTTTGAGTGTGGATGGGAAGGTTAGGAATATAAAAAGCAGTTGCTCAATCTATCTAAACGTGTACAACAAAAGGGATAAGGGAAATTAAGAAAAGAATGTTTTACACTGATAGAGGGGAGACTTGGGGAAGTGTTTGGTATCCTGCATCTGGAAGGGTGTGAGGTTGCTGGTGGGCAATGACAGCAATGGGTAGGGTGGTAGGCTGCAACAACTGCGGTGCACCAATCTTTCTAAAAATTGCCTGGAGTGTGGGAGGATGTTTAGTGTGCAACCACATAGAGAAACTTACAAAGGAGATTGAGGGTCTGTAGGAGGAACTAAGACAGGCAAGGCAGACTGGGGGTGGGTTTAGCCCAATACTGGAGGGAGGAAGAATGGGAGATGAGGGAGGGTGATTTAAGCCAACAGTGGTGAGGAGAGGGTCAGAAGAAGGGAAGCAGGGACAAGGGGGCCCAGGTCTGGAAGAACGATTGCTGAGGAAACCAGGTCAGGAGACAAAAGACAGATGGAAGGAGGAGATAGGGACTTGTGAGGGGAGGCAAAGAAGTGGCAAAAGTCATAGAGTGGAAAGGAGAGAACAGGTTACTATGAAGAGAGAGGGAGTGGGCATTTGTGAAGGGTCTTCAGAAAATAGTTTTGCACTGCTAGAGAGGAAGAAGGTGGAGGAGGGAAATTATGAAATTAAAGGAGTAATTGATAAATGCCTGGACCAAACTGGAGTGGGGGGAAGTTCTGCTGAGAGAATTGCAACAGGGGCAAAAGGGAGAAATAATGTGCAGGAGGAAGAAGAGGAGTCAGAAAGGAGAGAGGGACATGAATGGAAGCAAGCATGGAGTAAGAGTGGTGGAATCATAGTGCTGGGGGACTCAATACTAAGAGGAGTCAGGTGGGGTAGCAAGGGGGAGAGGCATAGTTGCATTTGGGGGGAGGCCATGCCAGGAATGACAGCGGAAAGGGTGGGACAATTTATTCTGAAATATGCTAGAAGGGGTAGGGACAAGCTTCATTTAATTATACATGTTAGGACCAACGACCTGGCTGACAAGACAGTAGATATAGTCCAGAGGAGGTTTTAGGAACTACGACAATTATGTGAGGGGGCAGGAAGAGCAGTAACTTTTTCAGAGATACTTCCAGTGCCCAAGGCAAGCACAACAAGAAAGCTAAGAATAGAGGAATTTTAATGGATGGCTAAGAACCTGGTGTTGTGCTAAAGGGTATGGGCTGTTGGGAGGTGGGGAGGGACCTGGGAGGACTGTAGTCTCTATGCCAAGGACAGATTACACTTGAGTGAGGAGGGAAAGAAAGTGTTGAAACAGAGGATGGAGGAGTACATAGAGGAAGTAGGGAATTTAAACTAGGAGCGGGGGGTTGGCAATTGGGCAAGAGACACATGCAGAGACCATAGGTTGGGAAACCACATGAGCTTACCCCCTCATAACAGTGATAAAGGACAAATGGCAAGTACTATTGGTGATGCTAGTAAAGGAGGGCAGGATGGGAGAGGGGGAAAAGGGTGGAAGGTGGTTACCCTTAATGCTAGGAGCCTTGGGAGGAAAACTGCAGAGTTACAGGTGGTCATGGCAGAGGAAGAGGTGGACATTGCAGCCATCACAGAAACATGGGCCACCCAATACAATGACTGGGACCC
The DNA here is from genome assembly GCA_016271365.2 of Neoceratodus forsteri. NCBI lineage: Eukaryota > Metazoa > Chordata > Ceratodontiformes > Ceratodontidae > Neoceratodus > Neoceratodus forsteri. The sequence continues at coordinate 138,856,713 of JADMNL010000023.1, forward strand.
GTCTGTACCAGGGTACAGGTTATTTCATAGGGACAGGGTGATTGGGAAAGGAGGAGGTGTGGCACTATATGTGAAGGAAGGACTGAAGTGTGTAAGGGAGGAAGGGGAGAAGGGTAGTATGGAGTCACTTTGGATGCAAATCTAGGATTCCAAGAATAGGATTCTTAGAATGGGATTGGTGTACAGGCCGCCATCTCAGATGGAGGAGGAGTTAGACAGGGAACTAGCGGGACAGATCAGGAGGACCTGCGAGAAGGGTAGTGTGGTGATTGTGGGGGACTTCAATATGCCAGGAGTGGACTGGAGTACCCCAAAAACCAGAAACAGAAGGGAGCAGGTACTGCTGGATGCCTTCCAGAACAGCTTCCTGCTGCAAATGGTCAGTGAACCAACCAGGTTAGTGAATACCCTTGACCTTGTGCTGGCAAATGGGGACTTTGTGAGAGAACTTATGGTGGAGGAACTGCTGTCAGGAGTGACCACCACCCAGTATGGCTCACTTTGGATATGGGCAAGGAAGAGGGAATTTGGCACAAGAGTGCTGGACTCAGGAGGGCTGACTTTGGGAGGATGGGGGAAGTGGTAAAGGGCACCTGGCCAGAATTCAATCTAGTATGGACACTAACAAAGAGGGGGAGCTCATAAAGCTGGGGATAGTGGAGGCAACCAAAACCTGCTGCAAGGACCAGAGCAAGAAGGCTAGGGCTAAGAAACCGAGCTGGTTGAGCAAGGAGGTCATGGAAAAGGTAAGGAGGAAAATAGCTGCCTTTAGGAAGTACAAGAAAACAGGGAGAGGGGAGGACAGGGAGGAGTACTGACGAATCAAGGAGGTGACAAGGGCAATAAGGGGAGCCAAGGCATCTATGGAACTCAGGCTGGCACAAGGCATTAAGAAGGGGGAGAAGGACCTTTAGGTTCATCAGGGAGAACAGGAGCCGTAAGAACTGCATAGTAAGGATTAGGAAGGAGGGGGGTTGGGTGGAAGCAGGGTGCAATAAGGCAGAAGCACTAAATGAGTACTTCTGCTCAGTATTTACTAAAGAGAAGAGGGTGGTGACACCCAAGGGGGGAGAAATGGCAGAAACAGTAGTGTAGCAAATTCCCAGAGGGCTAGGGTGCAAGGTGATGTTACAGGGCCCCTCCCCAGTTTTGAATAAACATCAAAATTATAATTTGTGCCCTTCAAACCTCATGGGCCCGGGTGCCACTGCACCCCCTGCACCCTTGTAGCTAAGTCTCTGAGCAGAAATGGGGGGGGAGGGGGTGACAGATAGGGAAATCATGGAGGGCAGAGTTCGGGAGGGTTTGAAGGCACTGAGGGTGGATAAGGTGCCAGGCCCAGAAGGGATCCACCCCCAGGGTACTGAAGGAGCTGGCAGAGGTCCTTGCAGGACCTTTGGCAGACCTATTTAATGCCTCACTACATTCAGGATGTGTTCCTCAGGACTGGAGGATGGCTCATGTGGTGCCCTTCCACAAGAGTGGCCCCAAGGATGAACTGGGAAACTACAGACCAGTGAGCCTCACATCCATCATGGGTAAGCTAATGGAGACTATCCTGAAGAAAAGGCTGGTGGCCCTCCTAGAGGCCAAAGGACTACAGGACAGCAGACAGCATGGCTTCATATGGGGCAGATCCTGTCAAACCAACCTGGTGGAGTTCTATGACTGGGTCAACTAGGCAACTGGACAGGGGCCATGCAGTGGATGTCCCTGTATCTGGACTTCAGTGAGGTATCCAACCCGGTGCCACATGGAAGGCTGGGAAGTAGTTAGCAGGGCACAGGGGCAGGTGCAAAGCAGGTGAGATGGGTAGGAAACTAGCTTCAGGGAAGGCAACGGAGGGTGGTGGTGGGTGGGGAGCTCTCACACCCAAGGGTAGGGATGAGCGGTGTTCCACAGGGCTCAGTGTTGGGACCAGTGTTGTTTGGGATATTCATTGCAGACGTATCATTGGACGTCAAGAGCAAGATCAGTCTGTTTGCTGATGATACCAAGGTAGGAGTGGTGGTGGATGACCTAGGGGGATGGCAGGGGTTGCAGGATGATCTGGCAAAGCTTGAAACCTGGTCAGACACCTGGCAACGGGAGTTTAATGCCAAAAAGTGCAAGGTGCTGCATTTTGGGATGAAGAACCCAAGGAGGAGTTACTAGCTGGGGGGAGTGCAGCTAGCCCAGACAGAGGAGGAGAAGGATCTGGGGTGCTTATTACAGGGTCAATGAACAACTCAGCACAATGTAGGAAGGCAGCTGCAAAGGCCAACAAAATGCTGAGTTGTATTGCAAGGGGTATATCCTTGAGGAGGGAGGAGGTGATTCTGCCACTGTATAGGTCATTATTTAGACCGCACCTGGAGTACTGCGTGCAGTACTGGCACCTGTATCTCAAGAGGGACATTAAGTTACTGGAGGGGGTGCAGCACAGGGTGACAAAGATGATCAAGGGGCTGGGGGACTTATCATACGAGAGGAGGCTGAGAGAGAGTTGAACAGGTACTCACTGGAGGAGAGGAGGGACGGGGGGACATGATTGAAACCTTTAAGTATATGAAAGGAATAAACAAGACTGGTACAGAGGGGCTGTTCAAAGTAAGGAAGGGGAGGGCACCAGGGCCATGATATGAGACTGGAGCAAGGAAGGTTCAGGAGGGAGATGAGGAGACACTTTTTACAGAGAGGGTGGTGGCTGGGTGGAATGCGCCACCTGCTGAAGTGGTATGCAGTAGAACAGTGGACTGCTTCAAAAGGGGATGGGACAGGACAAGGGGGAGGGTTAATGAAGGGGAACGGTGGAAGGGAGGGGCAGCTGCAGAATAAGGGGTGCTAGCTGCACATTCGAGCAGACTTGATAGACCTCTAGGCCTTTATCTGCTGGCAAATTTGGTATGTTCGCATGTTCGTACCTCCTTCATGAAGCAGCTGGTAATTCCCATGATCTGTCTTCAGCATGCTTCAAAAAAAAACAGGGACAAATCATGGGTTTGTGCATATGCTGGCATGGTCTGGGTTTTATCCCTCTCAGGGTAGTTGAAGGCTTGGGGCAGGGGGAGCTGATAGGAAAACTTAAAGTTTTAAGCATTAGCCCATATTTTACAATCTTAAACAAGAACTTAATTCTTCAGCTTATTACTTGGGCAACTTCCGTATGTTTGTAGTCCATAAGAAAGTAAAATGTTCAATCTGTCTCTCGTGTTCTTGTGTTTTAACACTTTTTTAATAAATGGTTTAAACTGATTTTCTTCATCCACTTTTTTGTGAGGCGGGGGATGTCGGAAACACACAGAATGGCATTGCTTCACAAAATAGCAGAATCCCACACAAGAGGATGACAGATTCCTTAAAAGGGTCAGGGAAAAAAATGATGGTCAAAAATGATAAAAAGTAACCATGTGGTGGTACATATATGCAAATTTTATACACACACTCGATGTGTGATACTGTTATAAACCCTTTGAGCTTTGCTCTTGGAGTTTATGTAGCGTCACACACCTTATGAGTATATTAAATTCTTGTAATGCATACCACCCCATGCATTATTCTGTCTATATAATTATGAATATCTACCTGTGGAGAGTGCAGAGGAGGTGGACATAACCGTGAGGTATAGTTTAATATACTTATCTATGCAATTAATGAGGCAAAAGAATAGTAACTCATATCAGCCTGTGCATTGTGTGTCTTACTGTAGCACCCCATACAATCACACACACACACACACACACACACACACACACACACTCATGCTACTCCCCATATTCATTCAGTAGTTTTTATTCATTTTGTTTAAGGCCACGCACAGTACCAATGAGCCAGAGCTTATTCAAAGGGCTAGTCCCAGCAAATGGATATCACATCAAATGGTAGCAGCAGGGGCAACATACAGTAGGCACAACTCAATTATATCCATACAATAATCTACATGAATAGACAGGTAATAGCATACATTAAACAATATAGATTACAAGTACCAGCAACATTATTTGGAGGCAGTAGTGTAAAATAATATACTGGCATACAGTAACAGAAAGTTAACTGCATACATTCAACACCAAAATTTAAAATTACCTACAGCATGGTTTGAGGTCAGTAGCAAATATTTTATCCTAGCTGCCGAGGCATGCTGTAATATTGTAAACTTCAGATCAGCAAGTTGGAGATTCCAAACCCTAGAGCCTAAAGAATTACAGTAACTGCAGATAAATCCATGGGCCAGGGCATTCAAGGGGATCTTTCTGAGATCTGCCCACCACTATTTTTTAAAATGAAAGCCATCCAAACTGTTGGATTTTCACTTAGATGGTTTAACTATGTCTGAAATTCACATCCCAAAAAAATGCAATTGTAGAAAAAAAATTAGATCAATTGTATTTACATAATTTTTGCACAATATCCTGACTTTTTGTTGCAAATGGATGCAAGTTTTGAAACTAGCGGCAGTGTTGCTCCGATAGAATAAGGCAGATGCAGATGCAGGCATGGTTTGCATTTGTTTCAGTGGCTGACCCTTTCAAAAATCTGGCCCATCATGTTTAGTTTTATTTATTTTTTTTTTTGTCCTGCACTTTTTACGCCACTGTTCTCTCTCTGACCCCTCTACAATCATTGGGTTTACCATTGTTTCACCCCTCCTTGGGGCAGAAGGGTGGGAGAGCTACTGCCTTTACAGCTGGTATCAATACGGCCTTTTGGCTGGCTGGAAGAGGGAAGTATGAATGATGACAGTCCACACCTTCCATCAGAGTACAGAGCCAGGCACTATACCTCTCCTTGAAAATGTGACTGACATCCCAGTGTGATCTGAGCTATGCAATGCCTCACTTTGCAAGGTAATACATCTTTATTTTTCTTATTAAAGAGCCTTGTAAAGTATTCTAAAGGAGAATGGTGGTGCACCTCAGAGTATGTTTTCCTACTGAAGCTGTTTTTGTAAATACTGGTTTCCATTCTGCTAGGTATTTCGTAATTAATGTCCTTGTCCTACACTTTGCACTCCATCATTCCCGACTCCACTACAGTAATTGGGGCTGCCATTGTTTCAGCCCTCCTCAGGGCAGAAGGGTGGGAGAGATGCTGCCTTTGCAGCTGGTATCAATACTGCACTTTGGCTGGCTGGAAGCGGGAAGTATGAATGATGGACATTTCACTCCTTCTGTCAGAATACAGAACCATGTACTGTACCTCTCCTCCAAGATGTAACTGACAATCAATATATCTGAGCTACACATTGCCTCGCCCTGCAAGATAATACAACTTTAATTTTCTTATTAAAGAGCCTTCTAAAGTATCTTGAAGGAGAATGATGGTGCGCTTCAGAGTAATGTTTTCCTGCTTAAGGTGTTTTTGTAAATACGGGTTTCCATTCTGTTATTTTTTCAGTCATTAATGGCCTTTTACCAAGCTGTGTGAGGGGCTTTTGATCCATGCACTGATGGTCAGTACCGTTTTGGTCTGTCCTACCAGTCTGTACCTTAGAAAGAAGCATTTGAATTTACTACAAGGCCAGTAAAGATTAAGCAATAACATACCATGAACCAGTATTTGAAATGCAGCTTCTACAGAAAATATAGTATACAGTAGTCTTAAAGGGTCAGTGCTGTTCTCCCTTAAGTGCTCCAAACCACTATCTACAGATCGCTCATATAGCCATATACAGGCAGATAGAAGAAGATGAAGGATCATTTGTGCTTGATCATCCAGATAATTTTATGTGATACATCATTGTCTGCTCCTGACAAAACAAAATTAAGGTTTAACATTTCCATTATCCTGGGTATCCCATAAGTACCACAGATTATCTAACTGTCTCTCATTTTACTGTAGATATTCCATTTTGGATGAAATGTGTAAATTAATATTTCAATGTGGATGTTTCACGATACAGTTCTTCATAATATTTTCAAAAGTGATGACATTGGTAGTTCTGCTAACAGTAAAGTTGTAATAGCAACTTTTTATAGATTTCATTAATACTGGCTGGCATTTCAAATCAGTCTCCGAACCAGTAGGCCCTTTAAAAAGATTGCTGCATCAGCAGCATTTGACAATTTTCAGCATCACCAGCTGGCAACTGGAATAGGGCTCTGTGCCATCTCCAATTTCTGAAGCAGTGCTGCATCAGTGGCTACTCATAGATTTCAGTACCACTAAGTGAAACTTAGAATAAGACTCAGTGCCAACCAACAGTTTTTTAAAGGAGAGCCTGCAGGAGTTTTTAGTGGTAAAGTTACATCCGTGAGATTCAAGCCAAGCAAAGCAAGAGCACTAAACTGATTATTCAATTGTTGCTTTCTATGGCTGCCTTCATATGAAATGTACTAGAAAGCATTTTACAATAGTGCCATAGTACAAGATGGTGTACAGTCATTTTCAGCCATTAAATGTTTGACATATCTATCCAGATACATGAAAAGCTGAATTATGGCTTATTTAATGGATATGAAGAATGTTAGTTTGGGCACTAGTGTTACTCCTGCACTGCTATAAGAAGCACCATAGGATGTTTTACTTGCAGCAGGGCAACAACCAGAGATGGACAGAAGGGACCAAGGTTTATTGTCTCATCCATGGAACAACTGAAACACTCAGGGTCACATTTTATAATGGGGTCATACATGGTAACAAATATATGCTGCATTTATGTTACCGAGTTGCATCCAAGCAGACATGCTGCTATCATCAAAAGATATATATAACAGAACAGAGTGGCACCAGTACCCAGATTCAGGCACTTAAAGTAATTTAGTCCATATTTCAATGTGGCATACTAACAGCTGAACAGGTTTCGCTTGTGGCTTCTCCCTTTGAAGAAGCCACAAGCAAAAACAGTTGGGCTGTTAGTGTATTAGCATTTATCCCTCTGAAGAACTGAAGCTGTGTGTTGCACCTCTACAGCACTTTTGCACAGCAATACTGAACGAATTACTAGAAGTGCCTGCATCTGTGGACTGGTGCTGCTTTTTTTTTTTGTTTTATGTATTGTGAATTGGCTGTGCATGGCCCTTTGCTGTGGAGTACCTCAGTTGTTTACGCTATCATCAAAAGATGCATCTGTTTGTGACAAAAGTTTATGAGGTGCAGTACAAAACATGCAAATGCAATTTGCATACTTTTTTGCTGCAATTGTGCCTCTTTTGGATGCAAAATTTGAACACAGACCAGTTTGGAGAGATTTCCCTTTTGAAACTAGTGGCATGCAGATCTTGGTGGTATCCTTTTAAAACTTCTGCATTATTTGGCTGTAAGTGATTCGCACTTATCCAACAACTGAGTGTTGGACCTGTAACCAACAGAGCAGCTCTGCACCTTACTGTACACTTTCACAAACATCATGGGGGGGGGGGTTAAAAGGGGGTGACACAGGTACAACTCCAGATTTTCTGCTGCAACTGCATTATCCCAGATGCATAAAACTGGCAGTGTACAATTTTCAAAAGTAATGTCATATTTGCAACAATTTCCCTGATTTAAAGTCATTTGTATGAAAAAAGTGATGCATGCATCACATTTTTTGATGCACGCTGCAACTCACATTAGTTGTGCCTGAAAATTAGGTCACCTTTTAGCTCATTCAATGTATCTGCTCAGTGTGCCAGCATGCAGGAAAAATGTGCTACATCTTGGTGGTGCATCTTTGAAAATCTATCAAAGTGTTTCTGCTCTTGCAACATACCAAAGAATGCATCTTAAATTTTTGATTTTCCTTTCCAGAGTTTATAAAATGTCTTACTAGCCTGTACAGGAAGTCTGTATGACCTGTATATGTCCTCAGCTGACCTCACAGTGCCTTTTTATGACATCATAGGCTCAGCATGACAGTGGATGGTAATGTTACAAACAGCATTTGTGAGGTCAGTGGCCAAGAGTCAGATGCTTTTTGAAAGACAGTGACATTAGAATTACTTTATCTGAACTATTAAGTAGACCAATAACAGGAGAAGGTACAGTGAAATAACTAGGAAACATTAACTTTAAAAGTAATTGTTGTAAATAAAACAATGTTAATCATTTTTATTGAATTAGATACTTGGGGATGGGTTCAAAAGGGGCAGCTGCAGATACAAATGCATTTTTTTGGTCAGCTTCTGTGTCAGTCCAGTTGCACCAAAACTCAGGAACCCTATTTTCAAAAGTTCCCAAGTATTTCTGACAGTTTCCAATGTTTTTTTGACAGAGTGCATCACAAAATATTGTGTACATCTGAAAAACGGTGGATGCATCAAAATAATTTTGCATGCATCCAGAAAATGGTGCATGCTTTCACAAAACAGTGCATGCATAACATAATCGTACATGTGTCAAAAAAATGGTTCATGCATCCACAAAAGGTGCATACATAACATAACTGCGCAAGTGCCCAAAAAATGGTTCATGCATCCACAAAAAGATGCATGCATAACATAATTGTACATGCATCAAAAAAATGGTTCATGTATCCACAAAAAGATGCATGTATAACATAATCGTGCATGTGTCCAAAAAATGGTGCATACATCATTATTTTGATGCAGAATCCATGCTTTATTTCTAAACTGCTAGATCATTTAATAAATGGTCTAACAATATGGATGGAAGTATGCTTTGGATACACAGGCAGACAAATCCAGTTTGAAAATCATGACGCTGTTCTTTAAGAGACAAGTTTAGAGTGGTCTATGCCAACTAGCACTAGTTATACACTCTGTTCCCACACTCCACCTGAGGGATCAGTTATTGAACTTTGTTTCCCCCTGGTCAGTGGGTGGGAGTGTACCACAGCACTGGTGCAAGGCTGTATTCAACAATGAAAATGGATGGAAAACGGCTTGATTAGCCAGTTTGGGGGAAAGGGTCAAGGGACAAGCATGAATACCAAAATTAAGATGATAAGCTTCACACGTGTGTACAGCTCTCTTCTTTTAAATCACTAGATTCTAATGGCAGTTCATTAATAGAAACAGAATCATGTAACCCAAAACATCATTAAAGCTTTTTTTTAACTGCAATGTGAACTATTATAACCAAGATGTGACGTGAGATAATATTAAAACATATTTGTAACATAAAAGTAAGGGACACTGGCCCAGATATTCAAACTGCGCTCAAAATGAGCGCAACAGCAGGAGCAAGCACAAAGCAGTTGCGCAAATGTGCAACAGGTGCGATATTCAAACATGGAGCAGAACAAATTGCGCAAGCAACCAACATCTGAATATCGCACATACTGCGCCATAGCACAACCAGGAAGGAGAAGCTGAGCCGAAATGTTGCGCTATGGCGCAACCAGGGCAGCCCAGCTGAGCATTCCAGAGGTGCCATAGCGCAAGCAGAGCCCCCCCAGAGCAATGGAACTGCACATCCAGGGAGGCAGGCTGGGGCCCACCGCCAGCCATGCCACACATGGGCACAGGAACACACTGCAGAACCCACACCACACCTGCACACCCCAAGCACAGCATCACTGGGGGTGGGACGGATGATCTACTTGCCCATGGGGACAAGCCAACAAAGCATAGCAGAGCCATGACACCCCAGCACAACCACTGGCAGGCTGAGAGTGCCACACACAGGGGGTTGACAACCACAGTGCACATCAGCCCCCCGTACGCACAGCACACCCTGCACTGTGACCCCAAGACACCACCTATGTGCAGTGACTGGCACTGCAGGAAACCATGCATCCCCCAGCACACGTCAACCCCGTGCAGCACAGAAGCCTACAAGCCAGACACACCCTGTGCACCCAGCAGTGGGTGGCAGCAGATGGCAAGACCAACCAAAAGTCACTGCCATGCTGGAGATACCTCCCCATGCACACACACGCCACACACACACACACACACACACACACACCCAGGACCATACCACCCCAGATGGCATGTACACCCCTGCAACTGAGCACCCATAGGCAGCTGCAAATCAGAGACCAACACATTATTCGTATAAAAATATAAATGCATATTAACACAACCAACATGAACAAGAACAATTACAACTATTTACAAGGGGGGGACGGGTACAAGGTAGGGGTGGTCAAGGGGTAGGGATGACAAACTTGAGAGGAGAGGCAGGGTGGTAGGGATGGGAGAAGTGGGAAGGAAGATAGCTCATGGGCCAGCCGGCCGGCCGTCCTCTGGCTGGTGTCTGCCAGTCCCCTGCCGCCTCCTCCGCAGGCCATGGTGGTGTATCGACTGGAGGATAGTGTTGTTGTCTGCCACAAGCTGTCTGATGGCTCAGACATCCCTCGCCAGGTGATGGAGAACCTCGAGGCCTAGGAAAATGGGAACACAGTCAATGGCTGTGACTGACCACAACCCTGAACACCACCCAACCTGCAAGCCATATAGCCCAATGTCCCGCACCTGTGATGGCATGCACCCACCCACAGTGAACATGCACATGGCCATCACAAACTGGTGGCACCAGCTATGTGCACCACTGCACACACACACTGCCCATGTCCATCACAGCACAAACAAGGCTGGCAAGTGACGTGGCAACGTGGTGTGATCCAGTTACACAGCTATGTGCCCAGTGCATGCATGGACCACCAGTGATGCATACACAGACGTGCTGTGAAACTGGACAGTGATGCATGTCACCTGTGTCGTGCCTACAGACATAGATACATAGCCAGTGTCGGAAGATAAGGGCCTATGGTCCACACAGTCTGTCCATTTCAGCCTGTAAGTTCACTTTGTTTACCTAGAAGTCTGTTGCCCCTTACCCCTGACCTCAAGAATTCGCTATGTCTATCCCATGCAGTCTGAAATCCGTGAGTGTGTCAGCCCTCACCACTCCCTCTGGCAGGGTGTTCCACTTGTACACCACCCGTTCTGTGAAGAAAGTCTTGCTCATGTTTCCTCTGAATCATCCTCCCTCCAACTGCATCCCATGCCCTGTAGTCCTGGAACATCTCTTGCACTTCAAAATAGTGTTTCCCTGCACCCTGTTCCACCCTGTAAGATACTTGTATGTCTCTATCATATCCCCTCTCTCCCTCCTCTCCTCCAGGGAGTACAGGTTCAGTTCCTTCAACCTGTCTCCATAGGAGTTGTGATGCAAGCCATGCACCATCTTTGTTGCCCTCCTCTGAACCTTCTCTGCCCACTCTACGTCCTTACGTAGGGATGGTCTCCTGAAATGTACACTGTACTGCAGGTGGGGCCTCACTAGTGTCTTGTATAGTGGAATTATGACCTCCCCTTTCCTGCATGTTTGTATTGTGCAGGGCTACTGGCCCCCCCCCCAGCATGCAATAGCATCCATGAAGTCATGATACTCACACTGCTCAAGCAGCTCTGACTGCCACTGTTGCTGGTGCTGCTGCTGTTGGTGGGGGTGCAACCCCTGCTGGCACCGGGTCCCTGGCATGGCCCTCAGCAATGTGGCCCCGCATCCTCACATCCCGGCCTGTGGGAGACATATGTTGAGACAAACATCAGTGTGACTCAAAAGCAGACTGCCCCCTGCCCCAGTTACAGTGCCTGCCCACACAGCCATACCCATTCATCTCACAGCTGCACACACTGACACAGCCAACCGTGGCCAAGCCATCACCTATGCACAGCCACCAAAACACACACACACCCCTACAGATAATACAGGTGCATAGATGGCACACCCACCTGGCCTAGGCACCACGCCCTGCCTGGCACGTGAACGCAGCCACGTTAACAGCTCTGGCTCCCTCCAGCGGAGGTCACTGTACCGGTGCTGGCACTGCTCAGCAGACCGGCACTGTCCAGTGACCCCCCACCAGGTCAGTGGCCACTTGCTGCCACACCTCACTCCTTGCACTGGTGAGGGGCACCTCACCATAAAGGCCATCATAGTGTGGCTCAACTAGGGCCACCAGGTTGGCCACTTCAAGCTGGCTCCAAGACACCACCCTCCTCCTAGCCATGGCACCAACTTTACAGCAGGCAATATGGCACCCCGCTGCGCCGTAACCCCACGTGGAGATGTTGCGCAATAGACCACCACAGGCTCCAATCGCGCTGTTCGAACAGTGCCGTCACTTCACATAGCGCTGTCACCAGACAGCGCAATAGGGACGTACACATGGCAGGCGAACAGCGCCAGGGGGCAAAGGGCATACACAAGGTCATGGACAATGACGCAAGGCTACGCACAGCGCCATCTGACATATAGGCATCCTGCGTGACTGACCAGCTGCATACCAGTGCCACAGTGGAGTATTGCGCAGTAGTGCCACAGCGCCATGTAGTGCCCATTGCTGTAGCGCCACTGGCACAATGGTGGCCATGGCCTGAATTGCCGATCGTGCTCAGCACGTCAGCAGTGCGACAGATGCCTGTGTAAGCTATCTGGGCATGCGCAATGCAGTGTACCACACAGGCACAGATCTGCGCCATTGGCTCAGCCGACTCTTCCGTATTGCGCAAAGTGCAGATTCGCGATATTCAGCTGACACATGCAAATCATCTGATCAGCCATTCAAGGGTGCAGTGGCATGATTTGCATGTCATTATAGTTGCTCCACTCCTAATTTGCATGTATTGCGCTATAAATGTGCGACATTTGGCTGCGCTGGCCAGATTCGGTTACTGCAGGTGAGAGGTGAGTTGCATGCTGTGTGATGTTCAGGACAATGGTCATGGGAAAATGCTGTAGACTGCACAGTGACAGGTGTCCACTTCCCCCCATACAGATCGCCATGACCGAGCAGAGCCAAGGTGAGGGTGAGGACGGTGGGCATAGGAGGAGGCCCAACTTTACAGCAGCAGAGACGGAGGCCCTCTTCCAGGCCTACCTGGATGAGGAGCCAGTACTGAGTGGATGGAGGGGCACCCCTCAGTTCCATGCGGCTGCATGGGAGGGGGTAGCTCGGGCCGTTAACCTACATGGAAGCCACCAGCGCTCCGTGCAGGAATGCAAGAAAAAGATGGGGACAGACCGCAGGAGGTTGAAGGAGAAGGTGGTAGCCTTCAGGGTGGCACGTGCTGGCACTGGCGGGGGCCCGCCAGTGTTGTTGGAGCTGACCCCGACTGAGGAGACACTGGTCACAGCCATGCAGCCGAGCGCCATTGAAGGCGTACCAGGCGGTGGATTCCAGACAGGTGGAAGCCCATCACTGCACGGTATGACATGGTGGTGGTGTTTGGGGGGGGCGGTTGTTCACATGCACTCACATGTACTCTCTTTCTGTTACAGATCCTGTTCGCCTTCAGGAGACGGTGGTGGTGGGTCCAGACAGTGATACTGACCTGCTGGACATGGAGGAGGGTCCATCCACCTCCACCACCAGCCAGCAGGCACTGCAGCAGCATGCACGCTGGGCCGCCAACTCTGGTGTCAGTGATATGGGTGCGGGGGGTGCACAGCCTGTGTCTCAACAGTCTGGCATGCAAGCATGCCAGCACACTGTGACCATGGCTGTAGCACGTACCTGCACCATTGATGATAGAAGGCCTGCAATGGGCAGTGATGGTTGTGTGTCCCATGATGGACACACAGCAGGCCAGCACGTGCCCCTGGGCCTTTCTGGTTCCAACTTGTGTACCAGCATGCTGGCAAGGTCCCAGGCTGTGCCTGTCAGCACCGGTGGGGCAGCACTGGTGGCTGTGCAGGTGTCTGGCACTGTTGCCAGCACAGCAGTGGAACGAATGGACCTGGGGGCACAGCGGTTGGAGGGGCAGCAGCAGCAGTCGCCCACCAGGTCTGGGGGTACAGTGTCAAGCAGTGGCACATGTCCGCCGCCCTTTGATCCACCCATTCCTGGTCCTGGTGAACAGCGCCCACCCTCAAGGGGTGTTGTGCATCAGGACCGTCCACACCCTGGGGGTCAGGATGCCGTTGGGGCACAGTACCCACTGGACGAGCACATCCACCTGCTGCAGGAATCAGTACAGCTGCAGAGGCGGGTTGCAAGGTCCGTGGAGGCACTGTCTGTGTCAGTGGAGCGGCACAGCAGGGAGTGTGCTCGGGACCAAGCCGAGCTGGTCCGTATGCGGACGGATGTGACCGCCGCCATTGACAGGCTGACCCAGGCAGTGGTCTCTGCCGTGGCCGCATTGGGCACACAGTCAGGTGCCCCTGTACCGCACACCCCACACAGTGCACTCTCCACTCCCCATTCCGGCGTCGTGTGACACCAGGCCTGTCGATGCCGGGTTCTGCTGTGGCATCCCGAGCACCCCTGGTGCAGGTTTGTTCGGCATGCTGCAGACCCCTGTGTGGGCAAGGTCGCGTTCGCGCAGTGGGACCCCTGGTGGTGCAACAGTGCCACCCCATGTGGCCTCTGCTCAGCCTGCCCATGCTGTTGGGTCACGGCGGGGCCGCCCATGCATCTGCGGTGGCCGTGGGACAGTGCTACATGACTGAGCTGTTTCCCAGTGCGGGCCCTGTCTGGTGCTGCCATGTGTGCAATGTGTGTCATGGTGGGCAGTGCACTGCTGGGTGCTCTGCTCACCACGCCAACACATGGACCACCTGCACACCCTCTCAACTGCTGTCCACAGGTGCGTGTGCATGATGATGCCTGCATTGCACTGTACACCAAGGTGCAAGGGTGCCCAGCATCTGACACACGTACTTGGACAGTACAGGTGGTGGGGGGGTGGTTGGTGGTGCTGTGTGTTAGCAATGTCGGTTCTGCAGTGCTGTGCATCTGCCCATGTACGCTCTGTGCCTGGTGTGTGTGTGTCCATATGAGTGCTCACCCCTCCCTGATGGTGTGTCTGTATGCCTGGACCGTTCCACTCCCCTAACCGTCATGCACCCCTGGTGTGTTCCCCTGTGTGCCTGTGGTTTGCGCATGGACAGTGTTGGTTGCACATGTCCCCTTGACTTAACTGTGTTGTGCGTAGTGCTCCTCTGTAATGGTGTCCCAGTGCAGCTGGGCCTGCCGGATCAGTCGGGGGTCCCTCCGTCCTGGGGGGGCTGCTCATCACCATCAACACCGGCGACACTGGCGTCCCCATTGCTGTCCCCCTGTTCGACCTGTATGGCTATCCCATGGTCTTTGGCCATGTTGTGCAGGATGCAACAGGCCAGGAATATCCCACAGGCCTTTGAGGGGCTGTACTGTAGGGCACCGCCGGAGGTGTCTAGGCATCAGAAGCATGCCTTGAGCATCCCAAACACCCACTCTGTGATGTTGCGTGTTGTGGCATGTGCCTCATTATAGCATAGCTGTGCTGGGGTCATGGGGCGCCGCTACGGTGTGAGCAGCCAGGGACGGAGTGGGTATCCGCAGTCACCTATGTGGAGATAGTGGAGATCAGTGTCATGTTCAGGTCCATATTGGCTCATCTCCCGTGTGCCACTACCATGGCACCTGTGGCATTCCCACCCTTGCCCCGAGTTTGCATTCCATACATGTTACTCACCCACTAGATGTCCTGTGGGGATGTCCCCACTCGAATCGATGGCACGTGTAGACTGATACCATATGTAGGCATCATGTGCTCTGCCAGGGTGTGTGGCACAGACATTGATTATGCGCCCAGTGGCATCACACACCACCTGGCAGTTGACACACTAGGAATCCCCTTTCTGTTCCGATGCGTGGCCAGCTCGGGGCCCAGGTGGCATCACCGGATGGCCACATGGGTGCAGTCTATGGCCCCAGCATGCCAGGCATACGTGCTACCCTGTGGAACTCCTGCATGTTTGCTGTACGCTCTGCCGTGGTGCTGGGGAAATGGATGTACTCCGCAGCATGTGGCAGCAGTGCGCTGAGGAATTGGGTGAGGATGCGTGACGTGGCCGACTGTGTGATGCCTGTGGTGTCCTCTGTCGGCCTCTGGAAGGTGCCCGTGGCGAGCAGGCACATGCAGGCTGTCACCTTGGTCTCCACCGACAGAGCGTGACTCCGTCGTTAGGGTGCCTGCATCACATCACTGCACAGCTCACAGAGCCATCTCAGTATTGCCCTGTTCAGGCAGTACCGGCCCACGATCTCTACATCTGTGTACAGCTCAAAGCTGATGTGGGCACGGGTACCGCCTGTCGGGGTATACCGCCAACGGGCCCTTCCACGGCCACGCCCCTGCACCATGCATTCTCACCTCTCATTACAGCCTTCCATGTGGAAACTGGCACTGTCCATCTCCCTGGCTTCTGACCCCTGGCTGGTGTTGCTTGTGTTACCCCTGCTGTCCTGACTGCTACTTCCACTGCACGACACCCCCGCTGGCCTCTACAGACTATGGGCCACACCTTTCCTTGCCTGCCCTTTGCTGTCTGTCTGTCTGTCTCTCTCTCTCTCTCCCCCACTTGGCAGCCTGGTAGCGTTCTTGCGCGCTTCATCGAGCCTTTTATTTTGGCTAATTTCCGCTAGTGCGCAATTTCCGGCTGTGCCGCTCTTGCGCAACGCGCAAGTCTTTGAATATCGCATTGCAGTCTTTATGCATGGATCCACCCCCTTCGGTTGCGCATGCCTTCATTTTCATTGCGCTGTTGCTCAGCATGTTTCCGGGGGCACAACTGCCTCCTTCTCAATATCGCTAAATGGCGCAGTTTTGGACTTGCGCATGCGCAACCCTGTTGCGCATGGTGCAACCCTTTTGAATATCTGGGCCCCTGTATATAAGTTTAGGAATATAGTTCTGTTCAGAGTGAGCCATCATCTTTAAACATGACATACAGTACATGACTTACTGTACATGTTTAAGTATTTGAATTGCTTGACCCCTGTTGATAACATACTTCAGCTATTCGTGTCACCTGAGCATATTTTAAAATGGAAATGCCTTGTTATACAATTTATTTTGTCATATTACAAACAGCAGTATAGCTTTTTAATCAGTCACCAAGTATTTCAGTGTAACATTTAAGCAATATGAGACTTGAATCAGAATGCAGTGTTGTTCCAAAGGAGTCAATTACACTGACAAGTTGACACTTTTAATAGACTTTTACCATTAACTAATACACAGTGGGAATGTAGTGTAACCAAGCACTGGGTAATATCATTTTTATACCAGCAGAAATTACTCTTTTATACCAATTTTCTTAGTTTATTGGATTTGCATGGCCTTTCACCACTGTTCATTTCTTTTCCTAGAGATAACAATGCTCACCACTGCTTAACAATAGAACTACTAATTGTAGCGAGAAAGAAATGATGAGACCTACCGGGAATTGAACACAGGCCCCCAGAATATTATCCCATTGCTGTAACCACTGAGTTACAGGCTCACATGGTTGGACCTGGGATTCCTACCCACACTTTGTTTGCTGTATCAAAAGACAGGAAGTGAGTCTGGGAACTCCAGGTCCAATCATGTGACCTTGTAGCTAAGTAATTAGAGCACCAGAATGGTATTCTGGGACCTGGGTTCAGTTCCCAGTAGGTCACTTTTCTTCTTTCTCATTAAAATGTCCAACCATGTGAGCCTGTAACTTAGTGATTAGAGCAGTAGGATGGTATTCTGAGGGCATGGGTTCAATTCCCAGTGTGTCACATTATTTCTTTCTCACTACAATTTGTAGTTTTATTGTTAAGCAGTGGCTAACATTGTCATATCGAAGAAAAGAATAGAACAGTGGTGAAAGACCATGCAAATCCAAGAAACTTGGCATACAAGAGTAATTTCTGCTGGCATAAAAATGATATTACCAAGTGCTTGGTTACTTACACTACATTCCCTCAATGTTCTTTTCCTCTCAAATACATTCAGCATTTTAAAATTCTCACTTTGTCCCTTTACTTAATGCCTTAAATTATTTTAAGATCTGGCTGTGAGCTCCAAACTCAAACCAATATACTTCAAACAAAATGAACAGCATTAACCACCATTTTTATTTAGAGGTACTTTTCAAAACAATTGTATCTCCTTTATCTGATCACCCACTAAGCTCTAGGTGTCAGCCACATCCCCTTGTTTCTCCAACAGGTGTAATAGCACTCTCTCTCTCTCAGGCTCCGCATAGACTGCTACCACAAGAGTTACCCATTGGAAAGTCTAACCATGGCAGGTGCTGGACTTACTCCAGTTCAGTACTGTGGACAGAACAGACAATGAGGCACATTAGCCCATTGGTGTGAAGTCAGGAGCAATGTCAGATGCTTGCAAAGGCTTTTATTTTCGATTTAGTCCATTCCACCTCCTATTCACACTGTTTCAAAGCCACACAATTTACTGTATTTATTTAGCTTTTATTAAAGAGGTAGGGTGCACCAGACAAGCATTTGCCTATTTTCAGGCACAACCTGGGAGAGCACAACCAGTAAGCAATACAATGTATGACATTGACAGGGTAAAACATTAGAATAATATTATAACCAGATAAAACACAAGGTATAAAACAGGTGCACAGTCATCATAACATATACGCAAAATAGGTATTATTTATTTATTTATTGGTTTTGTTTACCCTGGAGAGCACATTGAGCATCCTTGCCCTTTTTTCAAGTGCAACCAGCAGTTACAAACTGTAAAAAATATGATTCAAGTTACAGTACCATACAAACCATGGCAGGTGACGGTGTAGATCAATTACAGTGGGAGGAGTACAGGTGCGTCAGTAATCAGAGAATACAACACAACGCAGTGAAATACATAAAGGAAATGACATACGTACATACATATAGTTGGAGTGGAAAGTGCAATTACATTACAGTTGGGATGGGTCCAGAAGCAAATGGTTTGATAATTTTTTTTGGACCAACATAGATGTTACAAAAGGAAAACAGTGCCTAAGCTTTTGGACCAACCGAGTCCTTTCTCAGAAGTGTTAGGATGAGAACATTTGCTGATGTGGAGGATGCAATATTATACAGTACAATGCACCCCATACTACCCCAAGTCCACCACTGGAGTAGTTGGTTTTGCTAGATGTCCTGTGAAATTTCTTCAGTGTCTGAAAGTGGTGTCTCCTCACCAACCCCAAGACTCTACCAACCCCACACAGTGGGAAGAGCTCACACAGTGAACCTGGGTCAATCAAATGGAAGAGTGATGTGCTCAGCCTGCTTCACTAACCTACGCCACTTCCAATCTCACTTTTGTTGTGATACAATTCTATTCAACAGGTGTAATTGCATAGGTATTTGTATAAAGGCTATAGATTATCCTCCCACTTAAATAACATTGAGCAATATGGTGATGTGTCCTTTTACTATGCCAATATGGTCCTTGAATCTCAAAATAAAGGCCAGAGTTAATCAATGCTACCAGGTAGCCAGATGCGATAAATTAGACAGGTAAAGATAGCACAGGCTGTGGGCTGGATTTTCAGCCAGTCACTGCATGACTCCGCCCCACTTGTGGTGCTTTTGACAAGACTTATCAACTACAGACTATGTGGTCTATCTTCTTGTCATAAGCACAACAAGTTGCCAACCAAAAAATGATGTAGGTGTCTAATATATGATGCAGGCATGAGTTTTTGTTCATAAATTGTATAATGTGTTGTAAATGCATCAGAATGTTTGAAAATCACACACAAACATTCTGGCACATTTACATGGATACCACTACCGCAGTCCAGGTACAGCAAGTGCAGCATCTAGACTTTTGGAAACTCCAGGCCAGTGTGTTTCAGATGCAGCCATCATGGCTCTGTGCTGCCACTGGCACGATTTAGCACAACTACAGAGGTCATCAATAGCATACCTAATGAACCTGGCAATGTTGTCCCCCACAAACATAAGCTATTCGAGTTAGTTAGTTTACTTATTTATTAATCTGTTTGATCGGGGAAGGCACACTGAGCTGCTGAAACCACTTTTCCAGAGATATCATTGGGAAGGGTACACTAGAGAAAAGAAAGCACTAAAAAAAAGTCCAAACCACATCATAAAGTACAAAAGGTAGTAAACATTGAAAATTATACAGGGCAGGTGGGTAAACTGTGAAAACTGCAAATCAGATTACAAAAGAAGTTTGCATAGGAGTACCAATCCAAGAGCAAATTAAATTAAAACAGAACTACAAGATCCAGCAACAGAGCAACAGGGAAGCATGAAATATACTGTAACACTGGTGAGTAAAAATATGGGGTATGGATGGAGAAAGTGAAAGTGGGTGGGAAGGGGAACGGAGAAGAAAAGTAGCTGGGGAGAAAGGGGAGACAGCATTAGGAATGTGAGCAGATATGTGAGGTGTGGACACAGAGTAGGCTGTTAGGCCAGCTGGGGAGGCCAAGAAGTGGATGGAGAAGAGAAGGACAGGCCAAAGCCAAGGGAGTTGGTAGTAGAAGGCAGACTGCCCTGCAATGGTCTTAGTACAGAGTAAAGAGAAGGAGTGGGACTTAGGAGACCAGAGGAAGTAGAAGGAGGGAAGGGGACAGGACAGTTGGGAGTAGAGATAGCAGGATGGCGAACTAAACCAGAACCTGGAAATGTGGGAGGTGCAGTGAGAGAGTTGCCTGCCCAAGAGAGAGAGAGCAAGCTACAGAGAGAGAGAGAAAGAGAGTGGAGGAGGAAGAGGGAGGAATAAAGGAAACAGTGATGAGTGCAGGTCAAGCAGCTGAGGACAAAGAGCTAGAAGGAGTGGGGGGCAACCTGCATAGGTGGACTTTGAGGCAGTACTATGCACCACAGCTCCATAGTCAAAAGCAGGGTGGATCATTGTCACAACAATCTTCCAATGTGCTGGAAGGGAGATATAAGATTTATTCCTGTTTAGTGCACACAGCTTAGGAAGTAGTCTACTGTATTGTAGATGGGGTGAACATGAGAGGAGATGTCTAGAAGATTGTCTATACACCCAGGTATTTAGAGAAAGATTCTTACCCTAGTTTGAAGCCATCCAGGTCATGAAGAGCACTGTAGGCTGGATTCTAAACCTAACACAAAGAGTTCAGATGTGCTCTGAAATCAGGAGGGGGGGGCACAACCACAAGGATGGCTAGTCCTTGCACACAAAAAAGCACAAATGTGTGTTGCACTCCTATCAATCACTGCGGCACAAGAGTGGATCTAGTCAGACCCTGCCTTGTGACAAAGAACATGGATACAGTCTTTGTGACTTTCATGGTAAGCTGGTTGAAGGAGAACTAATGTTGGACACTGCAGAAGTCTTTCTGGAGTTGCTCAGCCAGATGTGGGCCTGAGGTACCAGTTGCAAAGGGCACAGTGTCATCAGACGCCATAAAATGTATGAGGAGCCACAGTCCAAAAAATGGTGCACTGCATTTCAAGAGAGCAGGAAAGGAAAAGAAGAGATTGTTTTGACAGCGTGTTTGAGGTTAGAGTGTGGTCAGTGGCCACCAATATGTTCTGTGACCTCTGACCACACTTTTGGCAATCATACAGTACTTTTGTGCCTCAGAATGAGTAATCAGACCTTATTTCTATAGTAGTATGGTCACTTCATCTAATCATAGCATAATCAATTAGAACACTTCGGAAGATCAGACTTTGGGATAATGCAAGAATTATTGGTGGAAACAATAGGGGAAGGGGTTGAGGGACTAGGCAGTATATGTAAGACATTTAAGCAGTGGTGGTGAAAGTAGCAGGATGTTGCATAGAGAAAGTAAATAAAAGCAAGGATTAATAACTATTGTGGTTTATGAAGAAAGTAAGGCTTGTGGTGAAAGGGAAAAGAAAGGCATTTACTGTAGGAAGTATAAGGAGAGCCAAAGGGAGGAGGACATGGAAACATACCAGGGGTTAACAAGGGAAAACAGCAAGACAGTAAAAAAAAAAATCAAAGGCCAATTCAGACATGAGAACTGAAGGAGATGAAAGCAGGGGATAAGGCATGCCTCCAATATATATGTGGGACAAGCACAAGATTAGGGAGGGAATAGTGATGCTGAGAAAGAGAAAAGGGTAGGAGGAATGGGACAAAGGTAAGGTCAAAATACTGAACCCTTACTTTTGCTCAGTATCCAATAAAGAGGAGGATGATTCACTGCTGGCCAGAGCACCAGAGTAGGTACCATTGACACTCACATCACAGAAGAAAGGATGCTGGAAGGGTTAAGATGGCTAAAGGTCGACTCATCAGTGTGTCCATATAGCACGCACTCAAGAATACTAAGAAATGGTGCAGGTGCTAGCAATACTACTAGCAGACATTTTCAACTGCTCATTGTGCACTGGGGTGATCACGAGGGACTGGAGGGTAGTTGACATTGTTCCCCTGCACAAAAATAGCAGTAAAGGTAATCCTGATAACTATAGACCTGAGAGCATGACATCTACAGTGGGGAAATTACTAAAGGTTGCACTAAGGGAAAGATTTGTAGACTTTCTCAAGATAAATTGTTTACAGAATGGTAGGCAACATGAGTTCATAAGGGGGAGAACATATGACACGAACCTGATCAAGTTCTGTGACTGGGTAAATGGAACAACTGGCAAAGGCTAGACAGTAGGCTAACTGTAAATGAACTTCAGTAAGAACATGGACTCAGTCACCTTAACATGATTAGTCAGGAAATAGAGATTTAGGGGGTGGAGGAAAGGGTAGCAACATGGGTGGAAAACTGCCGAAAGGGAGGACACAGCAGGAGTTGAAATTGGCACTAGCCCACATACCAAATGCTGGTTGATTTGATATTGGGCTTGTAAGATTTTTCTTTTTTCTTTTATTTATTTATTTAAAATGTGTACCCAGAAGAGGCACACTGAGCTAAGGCTCAGTTCCATGTGCAACCCATCGGAAAGGGGAAGGGGAGAAACACCATTACAAACAAAATACAGCCAGTCTGATTATGAGGCTACAGTGAAATAAAGAGCGTAAGTTGACTGCAATACAGACACAAATGAATGAACATGCAAATAATCTATACAAATTGAGCAAACTCAGAAAGTTTTTAGTCTCAAAGTTACATGAGGCTGAGCTGCTGTTGAAAGGAGGGGGTAAAACAGGTTGCTAGACTAAATGAGGTAGCCTGAAATATGAAGTTAGGAGGAGGGAGGGGCACAGCATGATCAAAAGCCAGGCAAGGATAAGGAAGGGTTCAGGAAGAGAGTTGAGAGGAGCAGAAGGGAGGGGGGAGGAGTTTTATTTGGCATCTAATGGAGGGTAGGGGGGCGAGATGGAGGGAGGAGGGTAGTACTGGAGATGGTAACATTTCAATAAGTACACCAGCTGGACCAGTGGAAAAGTCTGTGGGGCTAGTGGATTTTCCCAGTCACTAGCTCTGCCGGCTAGTGGCTGCAAAACTGAATTTTAATCCCTACTCAGGAGTTGCTGGTGAGCAGGGAGTTCCCTGAGGTTATGGAGGTAACAAGTAGGGTACCACAGGGCTTTGTGCTGGGACCATCCTCTTTAACATATTCATTTGTGATGTAGGGGTAAGAATCCAGGGAAAGAGCTGTCTGTTTGTGGATGACAGCAAAATCTGTGGGAAAGTGGAAAGTGAAGATGGGATCAAATTAATGAAGGAGGACCTGGACTTGATTGAAAAGTGACCCAGGATATAGCAGGTTAGATTTAGTGCCAAAAAATGGAAGACAATGTACATCAGGAACAAGACCATGAAAACACAATAACTGATGGGGGAAGTAGTATTAGAGATCAGAAGAAAGGAAAACTACCTGTAACTGATAATATCAGAAATTCCAAAATCTATACTGTAGTGCAACAGAGAAGTGGGGAAGACAAATAGGATGCTGGAGTGCATAGGAAGGGGGTCAGTAGTAGAAGCATGGTGGTTATCCATCTCCTGTTTATGTCTCTAATTCACTCTCACCTGGAGTACTGTGCAAGGTTCTAAAGACTGTGCATGTATAAGGACTTTGATTGGTATTGGTTGGAGGCTGTACAGAGAAGTGCAGCCAAGATGATTCAAGAGATGGGAGAGAAAGCACATGAGGAAAGACTGTGGGACAATAGCAGGTGAAAACTGGAGATGGGGGGGGGGCATGATTAAAAACATACACATTATCTCCATGGGATTAACAAGGTAAAGTGCAATGAGTAGTTCACCCTTAGTGCAAACACATAAACAAGTGTGAAGCCAGTAGAGCTAGCTCTGGAAAGGTTTGGGGATGGTGCAAGTACTTTTTTTTTCCCCCAAAAAAGAGTGAAGGGCATGTGTAAGAGACTGCCAGAGGAGTGGTCTGTGCCAGAACAATCAGTGGTTTCAAAAATAGGTGGGAGAGGCACAAGGGCTTTATAAGGGCATAAGGATGTATAAAGGGAAGGGGAAATGGAGTAGGGTGGTCATTACAGCCATCAAAAGAGTAATACTCCAGGTGGGATTAGGTAAATTTGATGGACCCAAAGGCCATTTTCTGCTATCAGGTTCTATTGTTTCTATGGTATCTCCTATTTGCAGGGTCTGAAGGAAAAACTTCTGACCTTACTTTTACAAACAAGGGTCACTGTAGGATTGAATTCCTATGATAGCTGAAGCCCTTAGGTAGAAAAACATCCCACAGAGAGATAATGGAAAACAAAGCAGAGGTTTGTTGCTGTATCATTGTATGTGTTGCACAACAACATCCACTGGTGGCAGCATGGCTAACTGTGCCACCACAAGCTTTCTCACAGTTATGTTCTTTCAATGACAGTCATGATCCATATATCTATATGTGATATGTGATATGTGATAGATAATCCACTACAGAACATGCGGTTGTGCTCTGATATATGCATGCTCTGGATTCATTGTGAGACACAAGGCCACAGATCAAGTGC
Source organism: Neoceratodus forsteri (assembly GCA_016271365.2). NCBI lineage: Eukaryota > Metazoa > Chordata > Ceratodontiformes > Ceratodontidae > Neoceratodus > Neoceratodus forsteri. Next base: position 138,881,261 of record JADMNL010000023.1, read on the forward strand.
ATTCAATCACCCAAGGCATGCATGACCACACACACTGTAGTGGATTATCTGTCTTATAAAATGTCCAGAAGGTTCAACGGGATGAAAAGAAGGGCAGACATATAGTCATTGTGGAATAGTGCATAGCCATCATGTGATGAGTGTCATCCAATCAGGAGACTGGATTTTCACAGGTTTTTCTTACCCATTTTATAGATATACAGTATATCTCTATTTATAAAATGTGTAGAAAACTCAATGAAAATCAGGCTCCCTGATTGGATAAAACACACCACATGACCGTGCATTGTCCCACAAAGACCAAATGCCTCTCACTACAACCACACACCTGAACAGCTTTCCATTCCTCAGAACCTTCTCACCAGCAGGGAGACCACTCCACACCTGACACAGACAGAATGCCCCCCCAACACACTTAACACACACAGGCTGCGACCACAACCATAAGTAAATCTGTACAGTGGTCCCACACTGAATATAATTATCTGGTTGATATTGCCATAATTTTGAAACAAAAATTGATTTAAAAAATGTATCTGGTTGATCCTGCCATTTTCATAGTGTCTCACATTTGATCACTTTCACTGTGTTGTTTTACTGTGGCATGATCGAGCGGAATTAATGGCAGTAAAGAACATGATGAGAAAGCGTTAAAATAAGAAGTGCTTTGCTCAAAACATGTGTAAAGTCCATTTTTTATCCTAAGCTTCCTGAAGTTTGTGTTAAAGAAGTCGTAGACTGTACAGAGATGACAGTGAGTGAATTGGGAGCTCCAGAAGTGTAGATACAAGCCCAAGTGAGCAATCACACTTGCATCTACTCTTCTGAAGACACAGACTCACTTGCTCTAATTGCTCTGCAGTCAGCAGCTTCTTTTACATAAGCCTCAGTAAACTTATAATAAAAAAACAGACTGTACATACTTTTTGAGCAAAGCGTGCCTTATTTTAAATCTTTGTCAGCATGTCCTTTACTGCCATGAACACCACTTGGTCATGCTACAGTAAAACAACAAAAGTGAAAGTGACCAAGTGTAAGACACTATGAAAATGGCAGGATCAACCAGATAAGTTTTTTAAATCACTTTTTATTTAAAAAGCATTGCAGGATCAACCAGATAACTGTCAGCTATAACTTTAAACCTATCACAACCATGGCAGGATCAACCAGATCACCTACTGTAAATGAAATACTAATTTGTGCTAGACAGGGACTACTTTTTGTTCCCCCAAGTGTTTGTGGCCATTTTATGAGATACATAATCTACTAGAAGACATGCAGTGGTGCTCTGATATACACACACCTTGGGTGGTTGAACACACTTGGCCTATATCAGAGCATGACCACACACCCTGTAGTGGGCTATCTATTACATATAACTGTAATGCTTCTTTGGTCACTTCAGCTTGCTTCCTGTTCCTTTTACCTATTCCCAAATGAAACCTATATTGTAAGAATGACGGTCTTGCAAGGTGCAGATTAAATCTGGGACCATGTTACATTGTTTTGGCCATGTGAAGGTTCATCTGCTATGCCTAATGATTCTGAGAATCCAATGCCCTTAGATTTCTGATATACCATTGTAAAGAATATACTAAAATCCATTGTAATACTATTCATAGTAAAATACCAATTTATTGTTAACACAAATTATTTCATTTATTTATAAAAGCTATTCACAAAAAACTGATAAAAAATAAATGTTTACATTTTGCTGTATTTATATTATGTAATTCCAATAAGTAACAGTTTAAATATTGTTCTTTTACATAAAATAAGTGGGGCAGTAAAATGTGTTTGAACATGTGATGTATTATTAATAACTCAAAAGTGGTAAATACTGTATATTTAATGTATCCAGTCTGCAAGCATTTTATAACTTATTGGGTAGAAGCCCCCTCATCCTGTGATTTGTCTCAATTTTTTTCCTTTACAATTTCATTTTCTCTTTTAGCTGTAGCCACAGACAAGCCTCCTAAACTGCTGTTCCCCATGGAGAACCAGCCAAGTGTTATAGATGTCCAGCTGGGTAAGTCCCCTCTTGGGAATACTAGATCCTTAACTTCCAGTCTGTTAACAGATGGGTAAAATTACATGTAGCTCGAAAGGTTTATTGCCACTGTTATTATGTGCAAATCAATTTGCTTCTGCTCATTTATAATAGTAGTCTTTACTGCAGGAGAGGTTTAGAGAAAATGGCTTTTTTGTCACACCAGTGTGCAGCAATACTAATTGTTTAACTAGGCTAAGCATTAAAATGTAGTGTTGTATCTCTTGTCTTAATTTTAGGCTTCACTTAACACTTACAGACACGGAAGTCCTATTCTCATAAATTTCCATTGTGCCCCAAAAGAATAACACCCTTATCTTAGAAAATCAATGTTTCCCACAATAAACTGCCCTTTGCAGAACAGTTTCTTTGGTTTTATCCAATACAGTGTGCTCATTTCCTACCTCTGATGGTTACCCTGCTGAACCTTTATCACTTAGTTCATAATGCAAACTACTCAAGATTAGTCAGTATTTCTGTTGAACCATGGATGTGTGTCATGATCATTTTAGTGGTTTATTCTGTTTTTAGGAGTTAGCACTCATTAGGACCAACAACCTGAATTGTACTTAAATGTACAGTATTGATCGGTACGCTTAAAAAATGCTGGCACTTCTATTCATTTTAATTAGACTGCTTTACTTTGATGACACCCTGCCACAGCTCCTATTGTATTTCTTATATTTCCAGCATTTGTTATCTTCATCCTATGTTCTAGTACCAAAGAAATTTGTGTAGAAACAGGATCCATGTCTCCTGGACTTCATCTTCTCCTGCTGCTTATATACATGTGATGTCATCCCCAGCTTGTTCTATCTTAATTATTTTCATGGCAACTGACTGTAATTGATTAAGCAGAGGAGTATGACATCATGTGTAGATAGGCAGCAGGAGTAGCTGAAGTCAAATGGGCATGGATCCTATTTTCAAACAACTGCCACTGATAATAAAGTAAAAGGGAAAGAGAAGTACTGCACAGATATTAAGTGAAATCTTAGGACAACTGTGTGTGAATGTTCTGGGCTCCATTTTCTAATAGGCCCTTAGACCGGCAGAAGCTGCAGCAAACATCAGCTTGTGTTGGAGCACATTGCGCCAGGAACCCTGCACCTCATTTTCGTACAGGTGGGGTCCCAGCAGAAATGTCCCCAATAAAGCAGCATCCGCTCCCTTCCACCAAACAGATGGTGCATGGGAGGGGAATGACAGAGTCTTATGTTCAATCAAGGTAATAGTGTATTTTTTTCAAGACTTCTGTTGAACTAACAATCAACTTATTACAGTATGTGTCTTAAAAGTCTAAATAATTAGTGTAAAGCTTGCTTTCAGTTTTTTTTTTAAATTTAGTTGTTTAACCAGGTATAGCACACTCTGTGTACCTCTAGTACATGCTTGTTTATAAAATATGCCAGCATATACAGATACCACAACAGAAAGCTACAGCATTGCTACAGATTGCCATTTCCCTGTGTACTGTAGGGAAATTGTTGTGCTTCTACATGAAAGGAGAGGTTGCATGATTAAACTGACATACTTGCATTCAGGAAAGCATATGTTTAGGGGGGTTTACACTGGTTGTCCTTGATTTATTCATGTTTCTTTTATTTCTTTATTACTGATATCTATAGAGCTCATACATTGTATTTCTGTACACATTTGCCTGTTTGGTGTCTTCTGTTCCTTGTGCATTTTAGTGGACTTTTCTGTATACTCTTTGCTGCATTAAACAGCAGCAGTATACATTTTATTACATACCCAAAGTTCCTAGTTTCTGATATAAAACTATTCTTTTCTGTTTTTATACTGCTTGTGGGCTGAGTACTATATTTTATTTGGTACCTGTCAAGATAACAAAATGAGACTTCCATTTCCGCCTCGGAGATATATGGCTGCAAAGATGACTCGCTCCTTAACCCCCGATTTATCTTTCCTTCCATTAAGTGATTTTTGCAAATTAGGATATATTTTATAATGACTAGGAGGGGAAATAAAGGGAATGAGCCTCAGGCAGCTCAAAAGCCAGAGGAAGGTCCTGTAGGTGAAGAAGGTCTGATTCCGATGTTACAGATATGGATGGCATGGTTTCTCACTCGCCCTCAGCTTACCTCAAATCAACTCCAGCTATGCAGAAAACTCCCAAGGCAAGAAAATGAGTCAAACTGGACACAATATATAATGAATTGTGTGCATTTTGAGCTGATATTAAACAACTCTACACTGAAATGTGTAGAGATATCACACAATTAGAGCCAAGAGCTGATGACAGTGAGAGGCAGATCACAGCAACTGAGAACCGAATGGATGATTTGGAGGGCCTGGTCCAGCAATTGCAAGATCATCAAGAAATGTTAGAGGTTCGACAAGAGGATGCCGAGAACAGGGCAAGAAGAAAGAATATTAGGCTATATTGTATTGCAGAAGGCTCTGAGGGAACAGATAGAAAAGCATTTATTGTCAGTCTGTTAAAAACCTCTTTAGACTTGCCACCTGATATGCAGTTGGATTTTGAGTGAATCCACTGAGCCTTGGTGCCTAAGCCTACCTCCTCTACAGCCAGCCCTTGTTCTATCATAGCTCGCTTTGGTAGTTATGCTATTAAAGAGCAGATATTATTATTAGCATGGCATAAAAAGCAAATCTTTCATGACCAGAAACACTTTTATCTAGACCATAACTATGCACCAAAGACAATGCGACTTCGTAGAGCATACCTTCCATTGTTGACCACGTTGAAAGCTCAGGGGATAAAATGTGCTACCCCGTATCCTGCAAGATTAATAGTCTACTTACCAAATGGAAAACAGGAGTTTGATATGGCAGAAGAGGCAAGTGAGTCTCTTATCACATATGGCCTGGTCTTTCCAGAATGTACGGAAGCGACGGCAGTCCAGAAATCCCAACCCCAGCGATGGCAGACTCAGGAGGGAAGATGGCGCAATTGAGAGGAAAGCAGCACTACAACCAAAGACCTGAAGCAACACCTGGCGGAATTCCTCAGAATGGATAATACCAAACAGAACACCTGAGAAGCAAGAAAGGTTATGAGGACAGTATACTACTTGAGGTACCCGTGTATGGGGTGGAGTTCAGGATGGGAAGGGCGGAGGTGATCAGGTTAGGCTTGCTCTACCTGAGCCACAGAGATGGGCCCAACTCTAGGCCGCACTACAGATATAACAGACCCTCTAACTAACTGGGCTGCTTGCGGCTGCTTGTTGTGGCAACGACATGCGGCCTTTCCCCTCCAGGTCCTCTCTGTGCGGCCCCCTACACCTCGAGTATAAAGTTATACAGTGATAACATGGAACCTCTCACACTCATAACTTCCTAAGGAGGTGACTAGAAAGGAGACTAAGTGCTGTGATTATGCCTGCAAAACAATATTGGGGAAACAAGTGATTTACCGGCTGTCCGAAATTATACTAATGCAAATTAGGGACAATGTCACATATATGACACCATTTATTTTTTATTAAGTTTGCTGTGACTATGTGACAACAATGTGCTTATTTTGAATGTTTGTTCATTTGGGCCAGGGGATCTCATCCATGCAGGTTATTTTTGAAAGAGGCTTTAGATTGGGAGGGGGAGGTGAGTAATTAAGGCTGAGTTCTAAGGCGCTTTTCCAGAGATATTTCTCTGGACCACAGCTGTTATACATTCCCCTTTTATGTTTATTATCCCTCCAATGTGTATTTTCTTGTTTGGACCTAAATAGTCCACAGGGGGCCCAGAGCCAGGTGAGCTTTGGATTTACCTCCTCTTCTGATTTGAAACATAACTACATCCAAATGTTTCCAGAAGCAATAGGGAAATTAAATGTAATTTCCCCCACCTTGGAAGTCTGTTTTATTAGTTTATTAAGACAGAATACAAACAGTTGGTTGATTATAACGTTATTTACTATTAATAGTTATAAGTTAGCCCAGTTGGCTACTAGTTATTTACTTGATAATCTGCAACAAGTACTACAAACAAAATAAGATATACAGAAGGTTATGGTTAAAATAGATAAAATGAGAGGTCTGAGTGATGTGAAGGCAAATCTGGTTTCATTTAAAGGCAGGATCATGCTATGTGGGGAAAGAGACATATGGTTTTGTCTATACACAGAGACAACTATTAGGGAAAAGTGGGCAGAGATAGAAGGATTATATAGGCAGCTTGGGGAAAATTTCATAATATGGGGAAATATGATTTAATATTATCTTTCAATGTAAATGGTGTGCATGATCTGATCAAGAGGTGAAGATTAGTTAATCTATTTAAACAGGAGAAACCAGATGTAATTCTGCTGCAGGAAATACACTTTCCCCAAATCGAGCACCTTAAATTTAAATCATGGAGTTTTCAGGTAGTGGTGGCCTCCTCGCATACATCTGGCAGGCAAAGGGATACTGCAATACTGATACCTCGAGGGATTCCATTTCAACTTGAACAGGAGATTATTGCCGGAGAGGGGAGATATGCTATAGCAGTGGGCACATTATATGGTACTCAGGTTACCCTAGCCTCTGTATACCTACCCCCAGGTTCTAAAATACAAGTAATGGATAAATTCCTGGATGACCTTCTTTCCCATGTGCGGGGTATGTGCATTGTAGGGGCGATCTCAGTGTTACACTTAATCCCAAACAGGATACTAGTTCTCTTTCCAAACATAGATTCACTCCATGACAAGAATACCTTAAAGTATCCCTTGCAAAATTAGGTATGGTAGATATTTGGCACCATTTTTTCACCTCTGTAAAGGCCTATACTTATTACTCTCCCAAAATGCATACATCTTCCAGATTAGATTATTTTTTTACCTTGGTAGAACACTTAGATTCAGTTCGAGATATGATAGTGGGTTCCTCCGTTCTCTCAGATCACTTTCCTTTATACTTAAAAATAGACTAACTCTACCCGAAAAAGAATTCATTTTGCCATTTAAACTTAATGCACCTACAAGACCCAGGATTTATTAAAATAGTTAAGACACTTATACTAAGAATTTTAGCAGAAAATGACTCTGGAGATGTCTCTGCTGGTGTGATATGGGATACTCTTAACACTGTGCTACGGAGGGAGATCATTAGATTCTCCACTCACAAGAAAAAAGCTAGGGAGAAATTATAGAAGGAACTACACAGAGAGTTACTACATCTACAGACCAGGAAATTTCAAGGAGAAAGTGCGCTGGGTGATCAGATCACTAAGGTTAAACAACAAATACAGAAGTTAGCAGTTCAACAAATAGAACAACAGTTGCTCTCTCTGAAACTCAGACATCAGAAGGGAGGGCCTCGAGGAGCCAGAAACCTAGCTAGATGTCTGAGAGGGGTGAAGGCCCAAATAATGGTGACAAAACTAAGGGACCCCTGCTCTAGTCGTATGCTATTTCATCCAGGGGAAATAAGACAGGTAATGGCAGTATACTACTAGAACTTCTATTCTGAGGAGACCCACCCTACCTCCCAGCAATTAAATGTTTACCTACAACATATACCCTTACCTCGACTTTTGCAGACCCAAGCAGCAGAGTTACTTCGCCCTATTACACCCTCTGAAATATGGGAGACCATCAAATTGACTAAATACCAAAAAGCACCAGCCCTGATGGATACCCTAGAAACATAGAAACATAGAATTTGACAGCAGATAAGGACCACTTGGCCCACCCAGTCTGCCCATTTCTCTACCTAATGGATAAGCTGCAGATCCTAGTTAACCAGCAGCCTACTTCTTCCCTATGGAATTTTATAGAGCATTTCAAAAACTATTGATACCACCCCTTCTTTGCACTTATGTTAATATTCAGGATGAACAACCCCCACCCTCATGGAGATATATAGAAATAGCAGCCATTCCCAAACCCAGAAAAGATCCATCCTTGGTGGCTTTATTTAGGCCTATTTCAAAACTTAATTGTGACTATAAAATATTTATGTCAATATTGGCCCACAGAATGGCCACTTTGCTCCCTAATTTAATTGATGGTGATCAGGTGAGTTTCATTATGAAGTGACAAGCACATGATGCAGTCCGGAGGGTGCTATTACTTATGGAATATGCATCACAGAGGCAGATCTCCCTTGTCCTTCTTGGCCTAGACACCGAGAAGGCATTTGATAGGGTCTCTTGGCCCTATATGTAGGCTACTTTAGAATGATTTGCATTTCCAGATAGATTCATATCTCAAATTAAAGCTATGTGTCAGACACCTAGGGCATATCTCAAATTAGATGGTGCACTTTCCTCCCCTTTCCTTTGACTAGGGGCACAAGACAGGGATGTCTTCTATCCCCCCTGCTTTTTGTCCTCTATTTGGAGCCGTTAGCAGCCAATATCAAGGCGCAAGATAGAATAGAAGGAGTTCCGTTGGGAGGATGGTCACACAAACTGACACTGTTTGCAGATGATATTCTGCTGACCCTCACCACACTGGAGACTTCAATCCCAGCAGTTTGGGAGCAATTAAATGTGTGTTTGGTAAGCTGGCAGGATATAAGTTTAATGATACCAAAACAGAAGTCCTAGCATACTCATTTCAACCCCCTAAGACCCTTAAAACAAATTTTCCATTTTGCTGGAGTAGAGTGGAGATGAGATATTTAGATATTAAAATACCATATGCGTTGATACATTTGGAAATGATGAATTTTGAGCCAATCACCCAACAAATTACCCTGGACCTGTTTCGTTGGACTTCACTTCCCATAGGAATTGTAGCCTGGGTAGAAAGAATACAACAAAATATGTTACCTTATTTACTCTTTTTTTTTCACAAACTCTCCCTATACTACCATCAGATAGATATTTCCAAACATGGGATAAGTTATTTTCTAGATTTATCTGGGGAGGTAGGACACCTTGAATAAGATACCACACCCTGCAATTATCCAGGTAACAAGGAGGCCTTCATCTCCCCAATATGAAGAGATACACTCAAGCTGCTCAGAGCCGCATATCTTTACTCCATGCTGCGGCCCAACATTAGACATATTGGAAAGAGATTGAGGTTACTCTCAATGGGTTAGAAAATTTCTCCTCCTTCATTTTGGAGGAGTCATTAAGAGATGTACCCCCTATAAGGTTTATGAAATACACCTCAGAGTTTCTCAAGGGTTGGCAGCAAATGTGGAGACATATTATACCCGCACCCCCAGAATGTACATATCTCTCTAAGATCTTGAATCAGCAGTGGGAGAATTTGGGTCCCCAATATATATTTCAACATGTAGGCCCTATGGGAATATATTCTTTTGCTAAATTGCAATCAGAATACAAGCTTCCCATGGACCAATATGGAACATATCTGAGTGTTCGACACAACCTGGCACCCTTTGAAGAGACTCTTTCAGAGGTAGCAGAATCTCCTTCCACTTTAATTCAGATGGTGATATATCACTTAAAGGGGCAGGTACAGGAACATATAATTGAGGCCTTGTATTCAACACTTAGAGCATATAACACTGATTCTCTGGAATATCTTAGAATTAGGTGGTCCAAGGAACTGGGCTTGGACCTGGAAGGGAACCAATGGTAGATCTCAACAATGATGTATTCTAAAGTGTCCTCCAATTCATACTGGAGGGAGTATGCTTGGAAGGCCAGAATAAGGTTTTTTAGAACACCTGCTATAACAGCACATTTTCATGGAGGGGAACACAATACATGTTGGAGGGAATGTGGCCAAAAAAAAGCAGGATGGGGACATATATGGTCATGCTCGCTGATAAAGGGCTATTGGCAAGAAGTTATACAAGAATTAAATGCAATATATGAGAGACCAGAAGTGCTCAACCAGACTTTTATATTGATAGCAACCCCACCTAGTGGAATACGAGTTCAAGAGATGCTGTACAAAATGTTGACACTTCTGGTCCTTGCAGCCAAGAAAATAATTACAAGACTCTGGCTTTCCATGCGAGCTTCAACTAAGGAAGCTTGGAGAAAACTAACATATGAAATATACTATTTGGAAAGAATTTCAGCTAGAATAAATAACAAGGCTCGTAGTTTTAATAATCTCTGAAGAAAATGGACCCTATATCAATTGGAACACTATTCAGATTTTGTGCCCTGAATTTACAATATAGAAACTGGAGTATTCTGAGGTTACACAGGAAAAGGGGGGAGGGCAAACTAAACTTAAAAGTATACTAGAAGAATGGGCTCAATTCAGTCAGCTCAATGGCCCTGTGGTTCACACTACCCCATTTAGAAATGTGTTGAATGCCTTATGTTTATATTTATCTCTCAGATGGAATTTAAAGTATAACCTAACTTTTTATCTGCTATGGACCTGATTTCAATTATTTGTTATAATTCTAACTTTGCTATTTTAGTTATGGATGTGCCTGTGTAGTGTGTACTGTATACAGCAGTGTATAATTTTGTCAAAATCAATAAAAAATAATAAAAAAAGAGAAAAAAAGATAAAATGAGGCCTGCCTGGTGGCACTGAGGGCTGTGGCGCTGGATGCCTTACCTCGCAGCACGCTGGTGACCCAGGTTCGGGAACGAGCCCAGGCCGTTGGAGGTCAGCAATGGGGGAGGAGGGTGGAGCTGGATGGAGATGCTGGAAGGCAATGCTCCTCTCCAAGGAGGTGTAGCGACATCCCTTGGCTAATGACTTCCTCCTGGTCGAGGCTGGGGACAGCACAGGCTTAGAGTGCTAGGCATTAGGCCAATGGGGTGGGCGGAAAAGGGTCATTACTGGGGCCATAAGTTGCATGCACACGTCCAAGCACATGCGCTTCTGCTCCTGGGGCCCCTGAGAGAAAACCAGAGAAGAAAATTACCCTTGGCAGGATGACAATCGACTCCTGGCAGGCGTCGCTCCCAGACCGGGCGTAAGGTAAGCCCCGTCATTCCGGGTGATAGGGCTGGGAGGGTCGATCAGATAGGGGCTGTCGAAAAGGTGCAGAAAAATCTTCAATGACAAAAAAAAAAAAAGCTAACAAAATGAAAATGGTGCTGTTGAAAACCACGCCATCATAACAGCATGTGCAGTCTCAGAGTTTACTTTTATTAGTGTGTTTTTTCACTGCACCCATTTTCTGTGTTCCACACAACATGCATGCTGACCATGCCATTTTCATTTCACTATTTTGACCTGGGCCTATTTTATTATATGTATTATCATCGTCCTGCTCTGTTGAAAGGTATACCTTGAAGCGATGCTGTCAAGTTGCTAAACAGAGTACAGTGCCACCAATCAGCTGCATGCCCGTTGTGGGCTTGGGGTGTACAGCAAGGGTCATTAGACTGGCTTTTGCCAGTCTAAGCACTGGGACTGCCTGTTGCAACTGCGAGGCACCTAAAATCCCAACATAAGGGTGGTGCAGATGGGTTCTGGTGCAAGCCCCCTTCCACCATGGTCCACCCCCATTTCGTGCGCAGGGCCTGTTCAACACAAGGACAGCTGATGTTGACACAGCCTGCATTTGAAAATCAGGAATGCCCCAAGTTGTGATGCAAGGTGCCCCTTGCATCAGTTTTCTTTGATGCAGGCACTTTGCTTCATGTTCAGGGCTTTGAAAATCAAGCTCTATGTGTTTCCAGCAATGGCAATGACTCTATAAGCACTGCAATGAAGTACTGTAACTTTTGAGAATTAGTTCTATTCATAGATAGCAGATACAAGGAATATAATAAGACAAAGAGAGGTTTATATTGCAAACTTCAATTAGTTGTCTATCAGAGATAATAGAAACAGGTGATTTTTAAGCAAAAACATTTTTATTGAATACTTTAGGTTGAACTTTTAAGATAAAAAAATATGATCCCATCATTAGATATGTATAAACTGAAGTGATGCTGAACTTCTGCCTACAAATATACCTTATGGTAGCATTAGTCCATTTGTGGCAAAGGTAGATTTTTTACAAGGTCGCCCTTTTCGGGAGGGAAGGGACCATATCTGGAGCTAAACCCATGGTCAGCCAATCCCTCTAACTTCCCAGTCTGCCAGCCCAACCCCTGCTCTTAGTCATTTTGTGACATCTAAGCAGAAAGAAAGCAGGGCAAACCCTATACAAGTCTATGGGGACATTTTTCAGCATATATGTTTGTATTTTAAGCAACCTTGGAGAAAAATTTAAGCCACCGCTCAACTAATAAAGGCCTATTGGTTGAGCAGTGGCTTTAATTTTACTCCAAGGTTGCTTAAACATATATAAATAAACACTGAAAATTGTCCCCACAGACTTGCATGGGGCACACACCTGCGCTATCCCTACTTAGACATCAAAAAATATCTGAGCATGGGAGCAGATCCGGTGGACTGGGACATGGAAGACATTGGCTGGCTGCAGGTTTGGCTCCAGCTATGGTCTCTTCCCTCCTGAAAAGGGCAACCTTAAAACATTTGCTTTTACCAGAAATTAACTTATGCTGTCATAAGGTAATGGACTGTGAAGCCCAGATACATATCTTAGATAATTCCTTTAAAGATAGTTGGAAACATCAGTTTTATCTTTACTGGTATGATGCGCTACCAACAGAAACGGTGTTCAAAGATCACTGAAAATGCAAAATACAGTATCTACTATTTAATTCTTACCAGAGTAAATATATATATATATATATATATATATGCAATAGATAAGGCACTACAGGGCATGTGGTCACGCTCTGATATACACATGCCTTGGTGTGCGTTATGCGCATGAGGCTGCAGGCCGAGTGCATTCAACCACCCAAGGCATGCATATATCAGAACATGACCACACACCCTGTAGTGGGTTATCTATCTTATAAAATGGCCACAAATATTTTTTTTGGGGGGTTGGGGGAAGTAGTCCCTGTCTGCAAAAAGTAAATATTTAAATTACTGTTGGTGATCTGGTTGATCCTGTCATAATTGTTACAGGTTTTATGGTATGGATGATATTTATCTGGTTGATCCTGCCATGGTTTGCAAAGAAAATGGTGATTTTAAACTGTGGTTTTAAACTGTGTCTCGTTGATCCTGCAATTTTCACCATGTCATATAGTTTAAACACTTTCACTTTCCAAGCTGTACTGTAGCATGACTGAGCAGCCTTGGTGTTGATAATGGATGTGCTGGCAGATGTTTGAAATACGGTACCTTGTCTCAAAAAAGTATTCCCATTCATTTTTTTATACTTTAGTTACTTAGATTTATGTAAGGGAAGCCATCGGCTGTACTGAGAGCAGAGTGAGCGAGTCGGCGTCTTCAGAAGGGAAGACACAAGTGGGAGTGACCGTTTCTATAGCAAATCTCACTCCCACTTGCATCTTGCCTTCTGAAGCCGCTGACTCGCTTACTCTTGTGTCTGTACAGTTGGCGGCTTCCCTTTCAAAAATATTTTTTTATCACGGCACATTTTCTCCCCTGCCGGTCGGCTCCCATCCAACTGCCCCCCCAGCCCCATCCCCTGGAATCACCGACTCTTACCTGCCCGGCCCAGGATTGGCACCTGCGAGGGGTTTGTCTTCACCCTGCCAACCAGAATTTTCTCTGGATTTCTCCCGGAGACCCCAGCAGTCAGCGCACATGCACCAAACAGCCCTGGTAATGGCCTCCTTCCCCCGCCCCCTGGCCTACTGCCTAGGCCCCTCTGACCTGAGCTTCCTCCAGCCTCTACTGGGGGTTGTCCATCAGATAAGGGATGCTGCACTTCTTCCCTGGAGAGGAGAGCAGGGAAGAGCCTGGCTGTTGGCAGCTCCATCCAGCACCACTCTCCCCCTCCCCATGCTGACCTCTGATGCCCTGGGCTTGTTCCTGAACCCAGGTCACAGGCGTGGGTTGAGGTAAGGCACCAGTGCCTTAGCCCTCTATGCCACCTAGCCGGCCCCCTTACAAAAATGTAATTAACTGAAGTGTAAAAAACGAATGGCCATACTTTTTTTAGATAAGGTACCTTATTTCAAATGTCTGCCAACACATTTATTATCAACATTAAGACCACTCGGTCATGCTACAATACAATTTGGAAAGAGAACGTGTTTGAAGCCACCAGCTCACTCGCTCTGCTCTCTGTACAGTCGGTGGCTTCCCTTACAGAAATTTAGGTAACCGAAATTTAAAAATGAAATGGCATACTTTTTTTTCCAATTCACACTTTATTCACAACATTTCCACAATACAGAAGGCAGTGAAACAAGTATGAACAGCCAGTTAGTAGTACAATCCAACACTGCCCCGACCCACCCACTCCCCCGCACAGCAGTTCCCTCAAATACTGTAGTAGCTAGTTAACCGTGATGATCTCATACTTGATATGATGGCATGTGCACCAATTACACTTTAAATCCTAGCGGTAATAATTAAAGTGTGAAGAGGATCCCATATAGACTTATACTTATGTAACCTATTTTGAAGGCTTGCTATGGCCTTCTCAGTGCGGAGATTAGCAAGGATTTCATGTATCCATTCCTGATATGTTGGACAGCTCCCGTCTTTCCAATGCCTGAGAATAATTTTTTTGACCGAGAGTGCAATCATGGAAATGTGAAATCTCCGAATCTTAACCTTAATAGAAGACAAATCTCCCAAAAGGCAAATATCCGGAGTAAAACAGTACTGTAATCCCAATAAGGGGTTCAGGCAGATTTTAATTAAAACCAGAATATGTGAAAAAGCGTCCCAGCTTCCTGGGAGCATCTAGTGCACCTGTCAATATCGAGAAGGCCCCGTTTAGCCAGTTTAACTGGCGTGTAATACATATTGTGTAAAATATGGAATTGCATGAGGCGTAATCTATCTTGGGACACATATTTGTGACAAAATATCCAGAGAGCCGACCAATTGAAAGTGTACGGCGGGAAAAATGGGTTCCAAAAGCTAGTGGGACCATTGCCACTCCCAAACCGCCATAGATACAATACCTGATATATCTTAGAAATAACCCTTGGGGATTCGCGAAGGGAAGAAAGTTCAGGTACCAGTGCAAAAACTGTTGGGCAAAAGGCATACTTTTTTGAGACGAGGTACCTTATTTCAAACATCTGCCATCACATCCATTGTCAACATGAAGACTGCTCAGTTACACTACAGTACGGCTTGGAAAGTGAAAGTGTTTAAACTATATGACCGGGTGAAAATCGCAGGATCAACCAGATACTTTTTTTTTTTTTTTTTAGCTTTTTTTGTTAAAAGGCAGTATACAATGTGGGACAGGTATGTTTATTTGCTTATAGCTGTGGGTGCTCCTCTGCATGTGGCAGCCTGTCTGTGCCAGGTCTGTGTGTGGCGTCCTGCGCCAGGTGTGGAGTGATCTCACTACTGGTGAGAAGGTTATGAGGGCTGGAAAGGGTCTGGAAAGTAATTCAAGTGTGCAGTCATACAGGGAGGCATGCGGTCATTGTGAGATAATGCATAGTCATGTGACCTGTTTTATCCAATCAGGGAACCCAATTTTGAGTGATTTATCTTACCATATATATATATATGTTATATATATATATATATACATATATATATATTCTTTGCAAAAAAAAAAACTCTGTTAATGCATCAGTTAGGGTTGATATCACAGCAACAAATGTTTGGAACTTCGATGTTAGGGTTACTAACCCTACCACCCCACCCCCCTCAGCCCCAACCCTACAGACACCAACAGGAATTGGGGTGTGCCATGGGGTTGCCAGGCCCAACACTCACCCCATTCCATGTGTAAACAAGCTGACACTCTACAGTATAGGAGAATGGAGTGAGAGTTAGGTCTGAGGACCCCATGGCATGCCCCAATGACTGTTGGTGCCTGTAGGGTGAGGGGTTGGGGTGGAAGGGGTGGTAACCCTACCATCGAATTTCCAAACTTTTGTCCCTGTGACATCAACCCTAACTAATGCATTAACAGAGTTTTTTGCAATGAATTTTCGTTCTTTTTGAGAAAGTGTAATGTAAGTGGTTAATGGTATGTTTTTGTGGGAGCGAGGGCCCTCCGGACCCTGTGCTTCCTTCACATTGTATTTTTTTGTAATGGTGTGTGTATGTGTGAGTGCAGGTATCGGATCTGCATACCCACACTTTAAATACGGAGCCATACAGCATCCCCATAGTACTGAAAAGTAACCCTTGTAACACTTATTTGGCAATAACTCAGTAACCGTAGCAACTATGGAAAAAATCCCACTGCAGTTATAATCATGACTTTCAAACCTCCAAGCATACTTAGTCCACCTGCTGCAGGTAGCAAAAAATCCACATCTCAAATTGTTTTCGAGATACGAGCGCTGAATGGTTCCACGAGCGCCCTGCAAATTTCAGCCCAAAAGCACAATCCACCTTGGCACAATGAAACAACAAAGAAAACAACACATGGGACAATGTTTTTGAGCATTCTTTTTGTGGAAACAAAAATGCTTTCACAAAAATGAAAAATTTTTCCGTGACACCCCTATACCTTATAATGAAATGTTATCACACACAAAAAAATGTTTTCATGAAAGTTTTTGCAATGCACTTATAAATTTTCCCATAGCCTACAATGGGGTATGAAAAAATTGCACAACTTTTAAACGGATTAAGATTTTTACACCAAATCTTCAAAAGGCACCAGTTTGACCCAGGCCACATATAGACATGCACATTTGAATCCACTCAGATGCATTCTTCAGTCCTTTGAGCCCAACCGAAAAATGCACAAAAGTCTTGAAGATTGTTGACACTCTACAGTTCTGCAACCATACATCTGACCAGAATGCAACTTTCCTGATCTAGAGATCTATGGTTGGACACCACACTTGCAAACCTTCAGGCAAATCAAGCAAATGGTTGCAAAGTTATTAAAGTTCAAACTTTGGGGTTTAACTTTAAAGTGGCTCATCATCTTAACTATACTGACCCTAGGGCCAGTATAATAAATATATATATATAATATATATATATATATATATATATATATAGAGAGAGAGAGAGAGAGAGAGAGATCACTATCAATAACACTTGTGTTTATTAAACCAAATATTGCTATACAGTTGTGCTAAAGGGCTTTTTCCCTTCTGTTCCTTTACTGAGCTTTGAGGCATGCAAAATTCTGATTACATCATTTTGGTTCTTACATGCTAATTATTTTTACCCTTGTTGTTTAAGATTTTTTTTCCTTTAACAAACAAGTAACAAAGCATAATACACAGTATAGTTACATAACTAATGTTATGCATCAAGTGGCTTAATATGCCTTCTTTTAATATAAAGAGAACTGCTTTGAGATTAACATGACATCAAGTTGTTCCCCAGAGAATGTTGTGACTCGGATCTGTGGGCAGAGGTAGGAGTGACCAAATTGCAATACAGTTGTATATTTAAGCAATATTTTCCTAAATGAAAGTTATTTTGTTACAAACACCTCAACAATAAAAGCTTCACAATATACCTTTTATATTTATATTGCTTTTTAAGTAAAAAAAAGTTCTTCAAACTTACCATAGGTTTGAGACATTATGCTTTTTCATTGCTGCTCTATTTCTAATCGTTCAAGCTCTCTGTATTTTGATTATGCAATTTCAGCCCATAGTCTTGAATTGTTCCTGAGTACTTTGTGAAAAGATTTTCTTTTCACATTTCATAGATAATAAGATATACATTTATAGTGGCGGGATTCATATTTACAGTATGTACGAGGTCAATCAATATACCAGTTTTAAGGATGTCAATGTTGGAACTTTGAATACTTGTGACACAGACAACGGTGCAACACAATTTTGTGGTGCATTTCAACATGCTGAGAAGGATTTTCAAACCTATCCTGTCAAGATACTGCACGTTTTTATCACATCCTAGTAAACTGCACCCAAAACTTCGAAGATTTAAAGATTTTACCTCTGCAAGTGCAGCTTCCACCAAAATTTATAGAATGGCTAAGAGAAATACTCTACTGTGATTGGCGGAATCCAGTCATGTGACTGTACTGATATCCCAGCACAACAGCACAAGTCAGAAATGCTTAACTTTCTGAACCTCATTGCTTGGTCCTAAAATACCAAAAATCAGGGAAGACATTTTGTAATCACAATAAGACAGCAATAAGAGCACTTCTTGGGTATGTAAAGCCCTTGGCTGCACCTTGGGCTTCACTTCCCGAAGTGTGCCGGTATCCCACAGTAACGCACACCCTGTTGTGCCTTATTGCTTAATTTTAAGGCAAACATCACTTTTTTGGGGGGAAGCTGCAACAAACTGGAACAATTATGAATCCATTGGATAATTTGAAAATAGGGAAAGGGTGTTTTGCCACTACTGGGAGGATATAGGCACTGCTCAGAATTGGAAGTTTCACCTCTGTTGTCCCACTGAACATCATGTCTAATATTTTTTCAATAAATAGTGCTGTAGTTTGCTATCAATACACCTTAGCCATGAAAATAATGCAAAGTTCATGCAACATTTCAGAAGGCAATTGAAACTGAACTTCCGCTCAATTGGCTTATTGTCATCCTTACCTGTTTTAAATTAAAAAAAAAATTTGAACTTGATATTTCCAATAATATTTAACTATATCTTTAAAATAAATGTCTTATATCATCTGTGTGCAGTATTAATAATGTTAGCAGGAATAAAAACAATTGCAGTGGAGCTGAACAAATCCATAGTACCAGCATTTTTAATGCATTGCATTCAGCACTGGTTTACAGTGAACTGAATGCTTGCTACCATTTGACAATTTACTGTACTCTGCAATGAACCTTATTTACAATGGCACGTCATTCAAAGTGATGTAACACTATCTGGGGTTTTATGAGGATAGTTTAGTATTGCATTTCAGAAGTCTAGGGCAGGATTTTCAAAGTACTCCATGGGATGTGCATCACAATTGTGATTCATTTCCACAAGCTGCATCTGGAAAGTTAGACCACCTAAATGGAAATTGCTACAAATTCATATAATTCTTCAAATTAGCCTTCAAAGATTTTCATGCCTTTGTTTGTATGAAGTTAATTAATGTGGTAAGTGCATGAAAATAATTTCAGTTAGAAGTAAATCATTTATCATTTTAAAATTCATTTTAGCTAGAAATGAATTGTGTTTGATCATTTTTAAACCCAGTTCCATTTAGTATGGTATAACTGTGAAACACCTAGACATTTCTGCACTGAATATTTAGAAACATAGAGGCTGACAGCAGATAAGGGCTGCATGGCTCATCCAGTCTGCCCCTTTTTTATTGCATTTCTTACATGGTAGACCCCTCCAGGTCTACAGCATTTTTTCTGCCACCCCCTCACCTACCACTTATGACTCTGTTGTGCTTATCCCAGGCTTTTTTTGAATCGCACCACTGTTTTTGCCACCACAACCTCTGCTGAAAGACTGTTTCAGGCACCCACAACCCTTTTTTTGAAGAAGTATTTCCTCACATCTCTCCTAAACCTACTGCCCCACCGCCTCATATCATAGCCCCTCATTCTGGAGCACCCTTTCCTCTAACAAAATACCTCCCATTTGTACCTCATTCACCCCCATGAGGTATTTAAAGGTCTCAAGTCATACTCCCCCCCCCCCAGGGTGTACAGTACATGTTTAATTCCTTTAGTCTCTTCTCCTAGGACATTGGATGTAGACTCTGTACCATCTTGGTAACCCATCTTTGGGCAGCCTTCATTCTATGTCCTACCTGAGATGTGGCCTCCAAAACTGAACACAGTATTCCAGGTGTAGTCTTTTTTTTTTTACAAAAATAAACAGAAACAGCGTAAGGTATGTTAAATGATTATACAGCTTACAACATGCGAAAACCTGAACAGTAGTTAATAAGCAATGACATGGAAACTAGAACTCACCCATCTCCATGCAACTGATGGATCCATATGAAGCGGGTGAAATATCAAGGCAACCTTCACCCTGTAACAGAACAAATACCCACTAAGAAACAACTCCAATACAAAGCTCAGAGAAACTATTTACACACATGGAATAACACGATTACTACCATAATACGGTATTCCACTGCTATAGTGTTATGGTAAAGAGTAGGTGTAGCCTGAGTTGCAATGTATGTCTTAAATCAGCCTATCCCAGTTTTCTGAGTAATGTAGTTGAGGAATGGTCCCCAACATACTTCATAGCAGGTAGAGTGTTGTTTGC
Source organism: Neoceratodus forsteri (assembly GCA_016271365.2). NCBI lineage: Eukaryota > Metazoa > Chordata > Ceratodontiformes > Ceratodontidae > Neoceratodus > Neoceratodus forsteri. Next base: position 138,901,354 of record JADMNL010000023.1, read on the forward strand.
AAGGTGTGAAAGGCAATCTAGAGAAGCCAATTGTACAAGTGAGGACATTAGTTCATAAATTGAGGGGACTTCATGTGTCCTCCATGTGCAGAGGATAAGGTGTTTGGCATGAATAAAAGCAGAGCTAACCATCTGTGCTCAGGGCCAGTTAAGTGGAGTGCTATGGTTTTTCATACTCAGGATCAGCAGCTGGGCTAAGTGAGGGATGGGTTTGTGGGGAACTTTGGGTCCTATCAAGCAAACTTGAATCCACAGCTGCTGCAACTTAGGGCAGGACCACAAGACATGAAGCAGATCTCCTTGGTGTGACATCTCCAGAAGGCATTCATGCCCAGGATGCTCACAGCATGAAATACAGCTCGGGTCCAATGCCAGGAATGTAGTATTTTGTTCTGAATCAGCTTGCTCCTGTCATCTTTAAATGCCCTATGAGCAAATTGTCAGCATTAACTCCACATTTTGTCAGCAGTGTTGAGCTGGATGGCCTTCTCCCATTTGTCTTTAGACTAATCAGATTGACTGGGTAGGATGTCTCTCGAAGCTGAATAGATTTTATTGGCAAGACTCTTAGGGCTGGAGAGCCAGGAGGGTAATGAGGTGGTTTTGCCTGAACAAGGCATTCTCTTAAGAGAGGTCTGCAGGACACTCCACATCTGCAGGTATCTCTAAAAGTCATCTGCTGGCAGGTTCCAGTGGGTTTGCAAATTTTGAAAACTGTCTACTGTTTTGGAGTCAAGAATTAGGAGGTCTTCAGTCTTTTGTATTACTCTGTGTGCCCACCCTTACTAGTAGATGGGCTGCCCCCTAGAAGGAGATGTGCATCCCCTAGAGTTTTATTGGGGTTAGATAAGCATCTAGTCTGCTCTGCACTTTGGACCAGTATGTAATCAAGGGCCAGATTGTGATGAGATTTCAGAGTATTCAGGATGGGGAGGGGTTATATACCAATAGTGGGAGTGAGGACATCTGGCTTAGAATGTTTTCTGTGGATACTCATTGAGGTGTATTTTCCCCCTAGGATGGAACCACTAAAGGGTTTGTGCCACTTAAATGACCACTTGTATCCCTCAAGCCATGAAAAGCTCCAGCCCCCCACTTTTCAATGGGCTCAGAGCTTGTTATGGCTATAGTGGGGTGGTTTGCCCTCCCATAGAAATTTACCTACAGCCTTATCAGTTTTAGAACACCATCCTGAGGGAAGGTCCATTGGTTAATGGGAGAGTAAATAGAAAATTTGGAGGGCTATTATCATTTTAATAGCAGCAATTTTCCCAGCTAGCATTAGCTGGAGTTTTTTTCCACCTATCCATTTCTATAGATAAATCGGCTACCAAAGACTGTAGGTTAATATCCCAAAGCTTGGTTAGTGAGGCTGTGATTTTGATGCCCAGGTATGTGATGCCCTCTCCAGCCCATCGGAAACCAGCCTCACCCATTATGTCAGAGTTGCAATGGTGATTTAGGGGAAGCACCTCTGTTTTGGATTGGTTAATATGCAGCCCAGAGTATGTAGTGAGGCACTGGAGTATCCCAAGTAGTGGGTTTATAGCTGTGTTTAAATCTGAGACAGGATCAAGTAAATTGTCTGCATACATAAGCGTGGTGTACTACTCTTCTCCAATTGTAATCCCTTTTACCTCTCTGTCCTGCCAGACTGCCACTGCTAGGGGTTCCACAGTGAGGACAAAGAGAAGGGGGAGACAGGGCAGCCCTGTCTGGTACTGCGTTCAAGGGTGAAGGGACCAGAGAATAGTGAATTTGTCAGAATCTGGGCAGTAGGGAGATTGTACAGGGAGCCTGCCCAGGATCTAAAGTGGGGACCCACCCACATATGCTCTAAGACCAGATGCAGATAGTCCAATTCGTGCTAATTTAATGCTTTTTCAAAATCAATTGCCACCACAGCTGAAGGTGATGGGAGAGACTTAGCTACATGGATTAAATTGATCAACATTTTGAAATGGACCGCACTGTCCTACCATGCACAAATCCTACCTGCGCAGGGTGGATTAGCTGGGGGAGATGGGGTTTAAGCCTGTGGACTAAGGCCTTAGTGTATACTTTACTGTCAGCGTTGATCAGTGATATGGGCTGGTAGTTACTGGATGAGGTGGGGTCCTTCCCTTTCTTGGGTAGTACCATAATTATGGCTTCCCATAGGGTAGAGAGGAACTTGCCTGCCAACTCTGCATCAGCATATACCTGCTGTAGGGCAGGAGATATTGTTGTAGCTATTGTTTGCCAGAATTCCACCAAAAATCCACACACACCCCGGAGCTTTCCCAGGGCAGAGGGATAGGAGGGCATGTTGTATCTCATCTGTTGTCAGTGGGGTGGCTAATAGTTCTGCCTGCTGTTGGGAGAGGATGGGGAGGTTTACTAACTTTAAGAAGTCTTGGATAGCCTGGGGTCAACCTTTTTAGATGAAGCATACAGTGAGGTATAATTGTGCTTCATTACATCATTCAGCTGCTCAGGGGAGGTTTGTATTTTCCCAGCTGTGTCTTTAAGTCCCGCTGTGTGCCTTTCCACTTGTTGTTTCCTGAGCCTGTAGGCTAGGACTTTTCCTCCTCTTTTCCCACTTTCCCAATATTAATGTCTGAGGATAGAAACCTCAGTTTTGCGGGATAGAAGGGAGTTGATCTCTAGCCTCAGTCCCCAAATTTTCTGACCTAGGGGAGAGTGTGGGGAGGGATGCTTCTAGTGTTTAAGAGTGTGCTCTGTGGTTTTTAGCTCTAGCTCCAGCTGCTGCAGTTTACTTTCTTGTTGCCATCTCCTAGTCACCGAATACCCTATAATTTTGCCCCTCATGGTGGCTTTGAAGTCCTTCCATGTATTCCCTGCCATAGTTTCTGTAATGGGGTTTTCTTTGAAAAATGTAGTAGTCTCACACTCGGCCCAAGAAATAAACTAAGAGTCCTTGGATAAGAGTGGGTCCAACCTCCAGGAGGGAGATGCAGCGGTGGGGTAGCCCCAAAGCAGTATGAGTTGGATGTAATCATAGGCAGGATTGTGAAATCCATTGCAGCCTGGATATGTGGGGGGATGATAGCCAGAGATCTATTGGACAATATGAGCCATGCACCACTGAATAGAAGAAATAATCCCTGTCCCTGAGGTGAAAAGCTCTCCAGATATCAGTCAAGCCCGGGTCTTTCATAAGTTGTTGGAGTGCAAGACAACCATTGGATTGTGAATCTATTGTACCTGAGCTTTTATCTATGGTTGGCTCCAGGGCCAGTTTAAAGTCCCCTCACAGAATGGTAGGGTCCTGCCCTGAGACATGGTAGTCAGTGTGTGGCAACCCTATGGAAAAACTCTGGGTCATCCTCATTGGGAGCATACAGATTCCCTAATAGTATGAGCCCTTCTGGTGTGTTAAGGAGTACATAAACCTATCTCCCTCAGGGATCTACTTTGGTGGTGATGTGGGTCCACCATAGGTGTTTATAAATCGTGATTGCCACTCCTCTTTTCCTGGAGGGAGCTGAGGGGTGGAACACCTGGCCTACCTAATCCCTACATAATAGTTCATGGTCTTTCTTATTTAACCTGGTCTCCTGCAGAAAGGCTAGCTGAGTTTTGGCCCTTTTCAAGAAGGTTAAAACTTTTTTTCCTCGTTGCTGGTGTGTTTAACCCCCTGACATTCCACGTGTGACATATTAGATCAGCCATTGCAAGGGGGAGGGGTTAACCAATTGAGAAGGAATTGAGGCTGCCTCATTAGAAGACCAAGATGAACACATATAGCAGGGGGTTGGGCACCACAAGGAGAGAGGGAGCAGAGGAAGAAGCTCTAAGATTAGGGGGTTGCAGATTATCTAGGCCTTGCTTTGTACTTTAAGAAGGCAGTGCACCTGGGTCTGAGCCCGGAGCTGGGTGAAGGGGTTGTCTGCCTAAAGGCTACAAAGGCCCTGCTTACCTGAACCCATAGAAGCAGGATTCTCTGTTCATACACATTTGTAATACCATTTCATCCATTGTACCCAATGCTTATACTCGTATAATAAAAACTTATTTAGCAGTGATAAGCAATCCCAGTGATAACTAACTGAATAACAAACAACTGTAAAAAACAATATACACAAAACACGGAAGTGCAGAGGAGGCAAAAAGAGTATAGAGTTAGCTGCTTGAGAAAGCTATGCAAGACCCCACCCCCCTTGTCCACTTGAGAGCACAGTTCACACATCAGGGGTGGGGAGAAGTATTGTTGACTTGAGATTGACCATGTAGGCTCCTTATGGACAGCTAGCCAGTTCCATCATCCCCGGAGTGGTTCCCTCCTAAGGCACATTGAAAAGTAGTTTAATGACCATACCAAACCCTGCCTGGGTGCCAGCAATGTAGAGTGGGTAGCAATGGGTAGGGGTCTCCTGGTATGGAGAGGGGGTGGGAGAATGGAGCATATATAGCCCCATGCAAAAGAAGGAACTGTTGTAGGTGTGAGCACTGTGTACCAGGGAAAGGCGGTGGCAAGATAGCTGTTCAGATTGTAGCCCCCGACATCCCTATGTGGTCCATGCATGAAAGCCGACCTATGGGAGAGTTTTAGCCTGAGTACGCCGCCCAAGTATCTATATGTGGAGCTATTGCATTAGGACTGGGGGGAATCCCTATTACCTGCTCAATATAAACTGTAGCAGAGAGGCTCACCAAATGACTAGCACAGCTTTGTAAGGAGTTAAAATTTTGGGAGCCTGGAGATATCTCTTGTGCGTGCTGGGGGTGTGGTGCAATAAACATGGTGAAAGTAATCAGGCTGAGCAACATATACCCACATTGCAGACCTGGGAAAAGATGGGGACGAGTACCCATCAAGGTGTACAATGGTAAAACTCCTGCATCTTTTTCTGGGGGGGGAGGATACCTATGACCCAGAGTACCCTGCCCTTGCATAACTGGAGGTAAAACTGTGCAGCTTCAGGGCCTCTACATCCAGTCCCCCCAACCCAGGCCCATCTTTCCCCCATTAGGTAACAAAACAACAACTTATCTGATCAGCCCAGGGCTGTGGTAGATTGCAGATCCTCTTTCTTGCATTCTTAGCCAGTAGCATCAGCAGTAGTCCCCGTTGGTGGAGTTGCAACTTTGGGTACCTTTCCTAAAGCCTAGCTTTGGTCAGAGGTGGGTACAGTAACCCTTGCCACCTAGGATGATGATGAAGAAGACAGACCCAGTAGTGGAGTGGAATCCTCATACTGCAGCACCGGAGCTGCTGGTGGCCTGTGTGGGGAGCCTGGAGATTGGGAGCTGAGAGCAGCATAATGGTTCTGTGTGGGGAGTTGATCCAGGGCTTCTGGAGCAGTCTGACAGCCTTCATTCCCTCTATGGTTCCTATAGGGATATCTGGCCTGCAGGTGATCTCACTTATCATGAGATGTCCTCATAGACCTTTTACAGTTGCGGTGGGGTAGGGCCCAGTTGCATTCATTGGCTCCAGCTTCCCGGATCTCAATTTTGGTGTTCTACGGGTCCCAAGAGGTATTTCTCAATGCTGATTCTGAGCAAGAGTCTTGTTGCTCTGAGGGGTATCTGCGGCTTCTAATTTCCCTTGGCCAATTCTTATGCAGGAAATCATCCAGTGCCTCTGGGGTGGCAAACAGCAGTGGTATCCCATAGTGAATTACTCGCATTGTGGCAGGGTATCTAAGTGAGTACTGCAAGCTGATGTGGTGCATGAAGTGTTGCGCCTCTGTGTACTCTCTCTCCAGACAGAAAGCTCTTTGGAAAAGTCTTGGTGAATCTAAATGGAGTGTCCTTGCCATTCCAGGTGCCCCAGTTCTTGAGACAGTGCAAGTACAAATTGCCTGGTGATATAGTTCAGGAAATTAACCAAGATATGCCATGGTCTCTTACCCTTCTTGGGGGCTGGAGCAAGTATGCAGTGGGCTCACTCTATGTTAAAGCGGTGGACGCCCTTTAAGTCCAGGACAGTAAGAAGGACATGTTGCAAAAACTGGGTTGTGTCTTGTAATGCAGCCCATTCTAGAAAGCTGAGCAGTCAGAGATTGTTTCTCCGTCTGTGGTTCTGTAGATCATCCACCTTCTCCAGTAAGGCCTGTATCGTGCAGTTCTGATCCCACATGGTGGCTTGCATATCTTGTAGAGCAGCTTCATGAGCTACTACCTGCCTTTCATTCTGGAACAGCTGCACTTCCACTTGTTGTATTGCTTGGGTAGTTTGGTGCAAGGCAGCCATAACTTCAGCCATCTGAAGCATGAGCTTGGAAAACATTTCTTCCACGGCCACCAGATCACGGTGTTTCTCAAGGGCCACGGCCATGTTGTCTAGCAGCCGTGAAGCAAAGATCAATGTTCTAGCCAGGAGATACATCAACATCCTGCGATATAGATATCCACCATTAGCCAGAGATGTAAGCCGGTATGTGGTGCTGTCAGAAAGAATGCAGAGTGCCTTAGTTTTAGGGTGCATACAGATTTGTTCACTTGGGGATCAGCTAAACTGAATTAAGCTGCCATCTTGTTTAACAGTTCACAAGAGACCACACACTCCCAGGTGGGGTCTTACTAAAAACCTATAAAATGGCAACATCACTTCACTCTTCCAGCTGGTAATACCCCTACCTAATCATCCCAGCATCCCACTAGCTCTCCCAGTCAGTCACACTGTCTGGCCACCTTCAGGTCATCTGATATGATTACCCCCAGTTCTCTTTTCTGCTTGGTCACTGCTAGTATCTCTCCATCCATTTTGTACTGTACCCTTGGGTTTCTAAGACCCAAGTGCTTTATTTTGCACTTTTTTGCATTAAACCTTAACTGCCAAACATGTGGTCACTCCTCCAGTTGTTTCAAGTCTCTTTCCATCCTTTGTACCGCCTCTGGAGTGTCCACCCTGTTGCAGATCTTGGCGTCATCCACAAAGAGGCAGACCTTCCCTTCCACTTCCTATGCTATGTCACTAATGAAAACATTAAAGAGAACTGGTCCCGGTACTGACCCCTGTGATACCCCACTGATCACCCTCCCCTCCTCAGAGTAAACTCCATTTATAGCATCACCACCCTCGGCCTTCGATCCCCTAACCAGTTTCTTACCCAGGTTACCACCTTATTGCAGACCCCCATGCTACCCAACTTGTTTATCAGCCTCCTATGTGGAACAGTGCCAAAGGCCTCGCTGAAGTCCAAATAGGTCACATTCACTCCCCCCCCCCATCCAACACTCTGGTTACCCAGTCAAAAAAATCTATTAGACTTGTTTACTTGTTTGGAATGACCTCCCGTCTGTAAAGCCATGCTGCCTCTGGGGTCCTGTAGTCCACTGGATTCCAGGTGTTCCACAATTCTTTCCTTTAAAAGTGTTTCCATCAGTTTCCCTACTACAGATGTCAGGCTGGCAGGTCTGCAATTTCCCAACACCTCCTTGTTACCACTTTTGTGAAATGGAACTATGTCCGCCCTTCTCCAGTACTCCAGGACCATGCCTATCTCTAGTGAACTGTTAAACAAGTCTGTCAGGGGTGCAGCTAGCACCCCACTGAGTTCCTTTGATACCCTTGGATGCACCCTATCTGGCCCCATGGCTTTGTCCACTCTCAGATTAGCAAGTGCTTTCTTGACCCTCTCCTCAGAAAATGGGCTGGTGTCCACCCCCCCAATCTCTTGGTGCTTATGTGCAGTCCCTCCCCTTTCCCCTCAACCATGAACACTGAGCAGAAATATTTGTTTAAGATATTTACCTTTTCTTGGTCTTCCTCAGTATACAGTAACCCCCTGACTCCTTCATTAACTGTGCAATCCTTCCCTTGGTTTTCCTCTTCTCACTGAAATACCTGAAAACGGTCTTGTCTCCCTTTGATAGTGTCTGGGCTATTACTTTTTTTTCAATTCTGTTTCTGCTCCTCCAGGGCAGTTGGGGGGGCTACCCCTGCTATGTGCCAGGCAACCTCCTGTGGGCATGCCCCACCAGGACCTCCATGGGTGGTGATGCATGCAGCTTGCCCCCTGTGGCAGGGCTCTCCCTGAGGGGCTAGGGAGAGAGACCAAGATCCACAATTCACCAGCCCTCAGCTGGCCTTGGGCATCACTTGGGGAGGTGCCTTGGTGTCACTATACACACCAGTGAATGGGGGTTTCCACTATTTCCCTATTCCCTGGAGGCATGGACTTGTAATGATATCTAGCACAGGCTGAGCACACTCCCGCACCCAGCTTGCAGATGTCTGCCATCATATCCAACCCTATCCCATGGTGGCCCAATCTTGATGCACACCCAGCCTCCACTGGGCATCACTAAAGACTGGTGCCGCATCCATTCATCCCTCCCTCCCACTGGGTGAGGGGAGCAGTCTGTTGGATGCTCAATCCTCTCTCCCCTGGCCAACCCCAGTGACTCGAGCTTGTTCCCGAACTCAGTTCGCCAGCATGGTGAAAGGTATGGTGCACACGGCACTCAGCCCTCTACACTACTGGGCTGGCTTTGCTGTGTAATTCTTCTCTCAGCTTGCACTTTTGTGCTCCTTACTGTCTTGCCTGTCTCCCTCCATTTCTCCAGATACATTTCTCTGTCCTCCTCTCTCTGGGTCTCCTTATACCTTCTGAAGTGGTACCATCCTTCAAATATCTGAGCCTCACACTTGATCAGCTCTTACTTTTGATCTCCATATGTATCCAGCAGACCTGCAAGACAGCCAACATGAAACTTGGGATTGCCTACCGTTCCAGCTATGTGCTCACCACCTCAGCTAGGCTTGCTATTGCACGTGGCTTACTCTTACCGTCACTCACATACGGGGTTGCAGCTTATGCCTCTGTGGGCAAAACTAGCCTTCAGAAGTGGGATGTCACTTACAACAATATCTGCAGATTTGTGTCCTCCTCACATAGGATGAAACACCAATGCCTCCTCTATGCTGAACTTGGTTGGCTCTCCACTGCAACCTCTATAACCTGTATGTACAGCTTGGTCATAGATAATATTATCTGAAATCAAACACCTAAGCCCCTGGCGGGTCTATTTCTAAACCAGACATCCAGCTATGGTCTTCACTTGGCTGTAAATGTCCATGTTCTCATCCCTAGACACAGCTCCTCCAAAGGCACTATCGCCTGTGCCTGTCATGCCCCACAGCACTGGATCTCCCTCCCCCTAAAAATACGACAAGCACCATCCCACGCCTTCTCCAAAAAAATGCTACATGACTATCTTGCTGATTCCTGCACTTGCTCCTGCTTCAACCCCCACCTTAGCAGATCATCTCTCCCTTTCTGACCTTTCACCCCTAATTATTCTTTCTGAGTTCATTCCTTAACAATTTTGTGCTCTGAATTCTCCACCTTTCTCCTCTCTGCCTTTTTCTTATTATCTGAGTCTTCATCCCCTACCTGAATTTCCTATCCCATCCTCCCCTCATTATTTTGTATCCCTACCCCATTCCCATTTCTTGACTTTCCTATATCCATCTTATACGGCTACTAAAACGGCACTCCTTATTGTATAATCTCACCCTATCCACTACTTGAATGTTGCCTGATGGCTTTATTTTACTTTTGTTCCCGTATTTTTTCTATGTTACACATTATAGTTGAATCTAGTGTACTTATTGTTTTCTCCTGCCTGTACTGTACTATAACTGTCTAAACTTTTACTGTTTAATGATTGTACTGTTTCTAGTTTAAGAATGTATTGTTTCTGTACACTCCCAGGTCGTGCCTGAAAATAGTCACTGCTATGGCTAGTGCACCATACCCGGTCAACAAAAACGAAATAAAAAAAAAATGCTACTGTTTCTGCCCTTATCTTTTCTGCCACTTTCCTCGAGAACCATAATGGTCTCCTCCTCCTCCTCCTTCTTCTGCTTTTGCTTATTTGCCTGATATACAACTTTGTAGCCTGTACTATGCTCTGTCTTATTCTGGCCCATTTTTACTTCGCCCCCCCAAGACATCTCCCCCCACCAGGTCTTCAAGGATGCATTCCCCCATGTTGTAATGTCAGCCCTTCTGAAATCCAGGACCCTCACCCTTGTGCAGCTGGATCCCACTGTTGTTCTTATAGTAAACCAATGTCCAAATACAAAGGGTTGTTATTGTATGTTTGGGCTCTTACTTAGAGGAGAGGTAGTCATCCAACATTTTTGAAAGCCCCTATGTTACATTTGTCAAGACAAAAGGAGGACATAGCTATCCAGTTTGTCTTTCCAATTTTCTCCGTAGTTATATCTTCTAATACACTTCCAGCTCTGGGAGGTCTCCACCCTTCTCTTAGACTCCAAAACATATTCTGCCTTTATTACCTTTGTAGCAAGGCAAAAATTCAAAGGAATATGCTTTTAAAAATACTCCCATCTTTGTGTTTCAAAATGTACTGGAATATTGATTTGCTTGTTTGGTTTTGATACCAGGTCAGATATATCAGGCATACATATGCCTATTTTCAGGCACAATCTGAGAGATTTACATGGACACATTTACTTGGGAAATCTTGGTCCTGACTACTTGAAAGAGCTTCTGGTGCCCTACACCCCTCTGAGACAGCTCCGCTCGGCTGATGAGGGGTTGCTGGAGATTCTGAGGGTAAATTTGAAGTCCTCTGGAGCCCGTGCCTTTGGTTTTGCGGCTCCAACCCTCTGGAATTCTCTGCCCCATCATCTCCGAGAGAGTACGACACTGGAACGTTTAAAAAGGGCCTTAAAGTCCTTTTTATGGGATAAGGAATTTCCTGTTATGTTGTGATTGGTTATTTTAATCTTGTAATATTTGCTGTGTTGTTTTACTGTATGCATTGATTATGCTGGTGTTTTCATGTTTTTATGTACAGCGCATTGAAAATTTGAAAGGCACTTAACTAAATAAATTTTATTATTATTATTGTTATTATTTACAGACTTATATTATCCATACAACAGTGGCACGCACACTAGGGAATTAATGCAACAAGCATGACTATTGTAGTAATTTTATTATTTAGCAATACAGGATCCCTCTCTATAGCCAACCCTGCTATAGTGAAATCCTGGGTATTACAAATGCTGACTGTGACTCCCAATATCAGCTGTTATGCCTTAATCCATGTTACAATTAGTAAGCAGTTGGCAGATTATTCCACTGAACTCATCCACTCAGTCAGTCTGTTACTCTCCCAACATGCTTTTTCTATTGTAAATAAAACAAAAATGAAGTTAAAGTACAATTCTGCTGTGTAAACCAACATCTGTACAGCCAAGCATGAAGGGGGAGAGGATGAGCAGGCATCACAGGGAGAGCAAGAGCATGAAAAGAGCTGATAGCCGTGGTTGAGTAAGTGCCAACAACAAAGAGGCACCTGCAGTGTTACTTTTTTGCTTTAATTTAAATAAAATAAATTTACAGTACAGTACTGTGTGTCCATGTGTCAGGTAAAGAGGCATGACAGCAACAATTGGCTAATGTATAACTAGATTGCTGAAAGGCTTCTCACCCTTTTGATTTTAACTTCACTTTTCATCAAATTAGTGATAGAGTCCATAAGCCATATCATACCATTCACAACACCTTTATTTTCTTGACAGAAACACAGACAATGTTGGCAGAAAAAGACCATCAGTCTGCCCTGTTACACCATGACGCCCCCTGAAAAAGGGTTTCCATACCCGAAGCACCAGGGCTTGAGTGGGTGTCTGTATGTCCATGGAATCACTAACCTTCTGCTAAATTTGCAATAAAGCATTTAAAAGACAAAAAGGACTTTTCTGTCAGTGATTTCTCTTGCTGCAGAGTGCAGGGTATTTGGAAATGCCTGTTACACCCTATGCCACCCCATGATCTAATGTCTAGATGGGGTTTGTGACCTTGCTTCCCCACTTCTTACCATCTGCCTTACTGCTACCCCCTCTGAGTTACTTTTAAGCCCTTAACTCTGTTCAGACAGTACTTGAAACCATTGATGATTTTTGTGCCCAACAACTGAGCTGGTAGCCAGGTCTAAGGCTCAAAAATACTCTGTAAAGTAAACCTTTTCATACCCCTCATTCCCAGCAAGTAGTTCCTTGCAGTTTACCCTAGTCATTCCTTTTAGTAACTTGACAGTCTCTAGCATGTCTTCTATCTCCCTTCTGGCCTCCAGCAAGTTTTCAGTGCTGTAAACCACTGCTCACAGGATTTGCCCTGTAGGCCTTGAATCATTTTATTTACCTTATGCTGCACTGTATCCTACCTGTCTTTGCTTTCTTTTAGGTAGGGGCTCTACAACCGTGCATAGTATTCCAAATAAACCATCTCCTCTGTTCTAAGAGAGGTAGTATTACCCCTTTCCTCCTGCAGTTGAAACCCCTCCTAATACACCCAAACATTCTGTTTGCCTTACTGTGGGTGCTGTTGCATTGAAAACTCACTTTTTTACTTGATGTTTTGGCCTGGATTCTTGATTGTTAATGATTTGCAGTTTTTATTTAACTATTGTTTTATTCGCTTTTATTGTAAGGCACTCAGAGCCTCGGGGATTGGGCACCATATAAATAAAATTGCCATTGCCATTGCCATAAATATATCATTTGCTTCCTAGCCAGCTTAATCAGCCCTCAGTCTCAAAATTGGTCAACTGGCAAGTTTGATAAATGTCCTTAGCTATCTCAATGTATAGGCCTGTAACCTCACCTGTATACAGTTTGTAACAGTTCTTAAAATCCTGCTGTGTTCCTACTATATTTGTACCCTGTACCCCTGTATTGGTTATGTCTATTTTGTCATTGACTGTACTTCTCTATAACTCTTACGCAGAGCCTTTGGAAATGAGTCTCTGACTCAGAGGGTTGTAATTCCAATGTTTACAATAAATAAATAAATTAAAATTTGTTGTCTACAGCTATATGGGGCTACAAACTGCAGATACTGTCAAATACCTTGAGATCCTGATGCCCTCTAGACTAGCCCATCTATACCATAAATACCATGCACCCCTGCTTGCTACAATTAGAGAGTAATGAGACAGATGCAGGATGCTCCCCATACGTTCTGGGCAAAATTAATGTCATAACAAGCATTTGTCAATGCCGAATGTTGTCTTGCTAGCATTGGCATTGGTAGAGCAGGAGTTAGAGAAATGCATAATAGGAATGGCAGTGAAGTATAGAACTGAAGTCAACCCCACCCCCACCCTGCAGAGACTGACAGGCATTGAGGTGTGCCTTTGGGTCATCGGCCATAATGCTCATGCCATTTCACCTCACCCTACCCTGTATACTCTGACAAGTGTCGCACTGTGCCTTGGGGTCATTGGACCTTATGCTCACCTCACTTTCCATAAGGAAATACATTGACATGGGTGCAGTATAGGAGAATGGGGTGAACTTTGGGGTCGAAGAGCCCAAGGCACACCTTGATGCCTGTCACTGGCTGCAGGGTGTGGGTGGGGGTGGAATGGCATGTGCATTACAGCTGACAATCCAAAGGCATACCCCTGATGCCTGTCAGTCTCTATGGGGTGGGACGTTATGGTTAGAAACCCTAACGCCTCGGGTGTTTATTGGTATTTGCACTCCAAATTTTCAACATGGCCTTTTTGTGACTCCGCCTAATGAAAGCATTTGGGACCTCCACTCATGAACAGTGGCACTGTGATTATATTAATCCATCCCAAACATTGATTTTCCACAATGACCATGCCATTCTGCGCCAGATGTGCAACAACACATTTCAGGCAGGATGTAAAAAATTAAAGCTGTACTGTTCATAAGGAGGTGTGCAAAAATGGCAAAGTGAAAATACTAAAAATTGTCGAAGTTATTTTTTGGAATTTTGTCACCAAATTTGCAACATAGGCTTTTTGGGAGCCCACCTCATGAACAGTGACACTGTTGTTTCATTAATTGGTCCCAAAAGGTGATTCCGTGCAGTGACCATGAAATCACCTTTTGGGACCAAATAACGACATGACAGTGACTGAGTTCATGAGGCGGGGTCCCAAGAACCCCATGCTGAAAATGTGGAGCCAAAAGTCACAAAAATGGCTGAGATATCCACCTAACTTGACCCCCCCCCATTGATGCCATTGTGCAGCTTACCAGCATTTCTTCAGTTTGTGGTTGGTTTGAAGAGCGCAGACGTGTTACTGCTCCACCAAAGATTGTCGTGCCGGGCTCCAGAGGTAAATATGGGGTGAGGGGGAAGGGGGGGTGCACAGATGGTGGTGCGGGTTGCAGGAGGGGGTACCGGGGACAACGAAGGACTATTTTCTCTTTTATAGGTGAAAAAAACAAACAAAAAGACGTCACAGGAAGGTTTTTGTTTTTTTCCAGGTTTGTCTTAGCACACTGGGGTGGGCACCCAGTGTGCCACCTGTGTTTTTTTGGGAGGGGGACTGAAACCGATAGGGATTGGGCCCCCATTGGCACAGAAAACTTGTTTGTGTTTGAGGGGGGGCACATGATGCCAAGGGGGATTGGGCACCCCCGTCATCAGACAAATTAAAATAGGGGGACATTATGTCGACAGGGGATTGTGCTCCCACATCAGTAAATGAACTGGGGAGGAGGCATGCTGACAGGGGAATTTGGCACCCCCGATGTCAGCTTTCAGGTGGGACTGTGAGAGACAGACTGCGACAGCCGTCATGTTTATTAAAATGTTACACCAGGCAAGGCACGCCCTGCAATGATGGGTCACTCCCTCATTGCAGTGGCAAAATTGTTTTAAGTTGGTGGCACGCTTTTGCAGCATTGTCATAGACAGCATGCTATTTCATTGGTGCCAAAAAGCCTAGCCCAAAAAAGCAGTGGTGCCATTGGCCACAACACGACAGCACCTCCAAAACCTGCTACTCCAAGCTACCACAATATGTTGTTTGCGCTAGCGTGCAAGACAACATAAAAATTTAAATATTCCTGAAATGGCTGTTTTTGATTCTGTGTCTTTTTTAAGCAATTAGAGTCCATTGTTTACAGATTCCTATTGAATGGCAAGGCTGTGAGAATCCACAGAAGAATTTCACAATTTGGCAAACTGGGGGGGTGCCCTGCCACATTTCAAATGCTATTACTAGACTGCCCAATTAGCTTGTATTCCTAGGGGCCTTCATCCTGATAGCCAGGTATGCATGTTACTGGAAGAAGAGAAGGTGGGAATAAAACTGAGGAGGTGATGTCTCTTAGCAGTGGTAATGGACTTCATTGCTCCATTGCTGCCCAACCCTTTCACCACCAACACCATACACATGTGGTGCTTGAATACAAAAGAGTGGGCAAGTAGACCAGCTACTTGCCTCAGGCTGCTAGTACATATACTTAAAATTAAACCCTCATACTCTGTCTTTATGCACCAGAGTTTACCGAGGTGGGGAAAATAGGGTTGATGTGTATGGCTCAAGTGAATGAGGGTGGGCCTCTATGCTCCTTCAGGGACCTTCACAACAGGTGGGCTGTGAGTGCAAGTGACCTCTGTGTACAGTATTTGCAGCTGAGACAGCTTATTCTCAGACTCCTTTCCATCAGCCTGGGCTCACAGCTTTATCATCTTTTGAAGAAGAGCTATACATCCCACAGCCCATTAGCAAGCCATTATCAATATGGTATATTTCAAGCTAATCTTGTGTGGTGTTGATCTCCCTATTATTGTATAAAAGAAATCACTGGTAAATGGGAGGCAGATTTGTGAATCCAGTTTACCTTGCAGACCTGGGTTGCTGCAGGGAAAGAATAGCAAATGTCAGCTACTGCTACCCCTGTAACTGTTCAAGCAATGGAGGAGGAGGGAAGGAAGTGGAGAAGTAGACAAAAAGCGTGGAGGCTGGTCAAGCTGCTTCTATGGTGGAGAGGGCTAAGACAGAAGCAGCTTGTCTGGGACGTCTCAGAAGACTCAGGTTCTGTTCCTGGTCTCCTGAATCCTGTGGCTGCATTTTTTCACCCACCCCAAGTGTGTTCATTTTTTTTGTGTATTGTTGAATCCAGTCTCCCCATCCCTGAGTGCTGCCCCCCTGCCATGGAGTTTATTATTTAAAAATTGGGGAGTGTGGGGCCGAAGCCCCTCATGTAGGGGTATGTGGGGGTTGGAGCCCCCCATAAAAATACAAGTTGTGATTACTTTTATTCACATGGTAACAGTCCTACCTGTGTTTTACAACTGCTACCATTGTCAATGTTTATGTACTCTGTGTATTAGCTGGATGCTTTTGTTGCTGACTAAGTTTTGACAGCGGGGTTTTTGACCGCACTGTTTTTGCTCTTGGCATTCTAACCTAGTGCCATAGGCAGGTATTGTAATTTTATTTGCCTATCTGGATAACCTTATTAGGGTATATACAAAACCCATGGAACACAGCTTGCACAAGGAATAAGCTTGAAGCAAATTATGGGTCATGACTGTGGTTAATCATTTTAACGCTGTAGTGTAAATCCCTGATAATACTGGCTGCTCTGCATTATTACACAGTAATGCAATCATTGTAAAAAATGTTTCTAAATTATTAGTTTTGAAAAGCTGAAATATGATTTTAAGGGCTCAGACTATTAACTATAGACTTCCAGGACCAGGAAGAGGCAGCCTATTCAAAGTCATTTATCAAATCACTCTATGGATCAAAAGTTCAAATATTTACTGAGGGGCACTTGTGATGATGTATGGATTAAGAGCACTGATACAGTTTCTACTTGGAGCTTTCTTGACAGTAAAGCTAGTTTCTTATTTTGCTTTGTATTCAGTTTCAGATGAAAATAACTTCCTTTCTGATCTCTATGTATTTAACTAAAATGTCATTGACATTTTATTGTATTTTGTTGTTTAGTTATTTTTAGCATTTTTCATATACAGTATAATACAAAAAAATGAATATTAAAATGATGTTTTTCTCTGCTATAACATTAAATTCATCCATACACAGAACACTGCATCTCTTTTACACTTATGTTATTTCCTCTAGTCCAGGAGTAGATCCAAGGTATAAATCAAAATATGCTACCTGTTAATAAGCTAAAATACAAAAGTAAATACATGCAGGCACATTACTCAAATAAATATTAGGATAGTTCCATTTAATACACTTTGAGCCTTTTGCTCTGCCCCCCACCCCCTTGCTATTCTCAACAGGTTAACAATCATATATGTTTACCATCAGGAACTACCAATAAAAATAATACAATTTAAAGGCCATATTATTTAAATTCATGTACAGTATTAATGTGAATCTTTCAAGATTAAAACATAAATATTACCATATGTTTAGCTTAAGAGTATTACACATTTAATTTTAATTCTAGTCTTTGGTAACCGGATAAGGCCCACTAGGCACAAGTGCTTATTTTCAGGGGGTGACCTGGGAGCACTGGGTGGTTAATTGACTTGCTCAGAATCACACAGCATGCAGTGGAGGTTGTGAAAATCAAACCCAGGTCTGGTCTGCTGGGTGTACCACATTCGTTCACAGCTCGTTACTCTAACCTCTAGGCTATACTGTTAGCCCAATACATACTTAATGATGAAAAAAGTTAAAAACATTGTCAAACAAAAAGAAGATACTTCAATGCATATTGCTTCATAAAATGAGTTTTAGCACCCAGAGAAACTTCATTGGACCAAACACAATGCCTGATGATTGATTAATTCCACTATTTAATCAGCAGTTGGCTTACTAAACAATGTTCTTAAGTTAGATGTGATATCATGTCAAAATATAAAATTAGTACACTGCTGTTCCTCTACCAAGTCAAGATGCTGCGTCTCTTACTCTTGCTCTAGCTGTCTCTCTCTCTTTCTCTGATAATGAGCTGAATACAAGCTATGTAGGTAGCAGTTAAACTGAAGTATCTCACTGAGAATGTTGCTAATTAATGAGCTGCATGCAAGTTGTACAAGGAAGAGGCAATTCTAACCCAGTATTCCAATAGTGGGGGGACTTATACTGAGTTAAAATTCAAAACATCTACATTGCTGGGGCTCTGATATGGTAGTGTGGCACTGAGAACCCTACATGCTGATACTTGGCAACAAAGTCAGAACAGGACAGGATGTCTACCTGCAGCTGAAACAGGCTCTTCTCAAAAGAAAGAGTAAAAAACAAAGTGATCTGGCAAAAGTCGAGAAAGACCCAACCTAGGACAGAAAATCCACCTAGTATCACATATTCTGAGAAACAAAAATCTGAGCAAGAAAAGATAGAGGTAGTGTAAGTCATCTTTTAGTTTCCTTAAGATGAATGTATTGTTTCATTAGTTTAACATGCTCAGTACAGTAGTTTAGAAAATGAAAAAATGGTAACACACTAGGGGCTTTTAGCAAGAAGAAGCTGAGTCAATGTCTTCAGGTTTTTTTTGCAGTTTAAAAATATTTTTGTCTTTATTTCATTATTTTATGAATATATTTCCCATTTATTAGGTGTAATAATCCATGACAGGGCATATGTGTGTGCTGCATTTATGCACACCTGGCTGCATAAGGCAATCAACCATTGGACTCATGCTTTACTACAGTACTATTGTTTAAGCATCTACCCATGTCATGTTGTGGCTTATTGCCAACTTATACTAATGAGACATCTCTAGTACAACTCATAAACAATTTCTTATGTCTGAAGTTTCATGAGTTCTTCAAATTCATTTAATTCCTCAATTTCTTATTGTGAATCAACTTTAGCCTGTTTATTCTCTTTTTCTTTCTTTTTTGAAACTTAGTTTAGCTCTTTTAAGAGTTAAGTAATCTATCACTTGATTATGGTCAAAAACAAGACATTTGTCTTCTCCAAATCTTACAAGTTTCTTGACCAGAAACTGTGTCAAAAAAGAACCCCAAACACACTGTTTTATACTTATTGGCCTAAAGAAATTTTCTATGGTTTAGTGTAGCAAGTGATACATTCAGAAACATATGAAAATAACAGCATCAAACAACGAGGGCTTCTTTAACTCTAGCTATGTTTTATTTATGTCTACTTTTTAACCAGGAAAGGCACATTGGATTGTGATAGTTCATGTCAAGGTACATTGTGTGGGGTGGGTTACACTGACCTGTTCTGTTAAATGAATGTAATTTCTCTATCAGTGTAAAAGGCTAGAATAAACACAATTGTAATTGTATTATTTGTTTAAAGACTCAACTGGTTGCCTTATATTGTACACTCTTTCTTGTTTTACTGTGAGTAGCATTATTTGCCCTCATGATGAGGGACTCTTAAAAACTCTGGAAACAAAGGAAAGACAGTTGCTAGAAGGACTGAGTGTTTCACAGAACAATTAGGTAGTGTTGAAATCTCAAAATCTCAGTCATGAGAACTTGTTTATGCAACAAGTCTTATATTCTTGTACTTCAATGCATTTTCAAGATTTTAAATTTTTCTGTTTAATACAATCAGATCCCTGGTGTTACTGCTGGATATTACTTCTAAAGTTTTTAATTTAGAATATTTTCCCTATCAGACAACTTTAGTTGATCCCTTTCTATTTTTAACTATGTGTCTTTCTTATCAGTATTGTCAAACTTTTTATCATCTCATCCAGCTTGTGAATGAATATCTTCAAAAGAAAAGAGGGCTTAAAGATTTTTATTAATGTCCTGTATTATTTGAATCTTTGTAGAGTCAAGAGAAAACATCATGATCAAAACTAAGAAGGAGGAGAGTGAGGAGTTTGACAGGTGGCAGAAAGGATGCTGTTTGGAAGGGGAACCGTTTTGTGGGAGATTGGAGGGTCTTCTGAATCAGGAGGATCTTCAAGGGTAACAGTCCTCACTAGTCTTCACCTAACAAGAGAGGGAGCTTGTGCATTGGGTAGAAGTTTGATGTATATGTTGATTGAAATTTAAACTAAGTGGGGGGGACACTGAGGCTCTGGGAACAGCAAAGGAAGGATGTCATAAGGAGAATCAAGCTAACAATACCCCAGAAGTGAAGTCTAGAAACAGAGGAGATGCAGGCATCTGGACAGGTGTCCCTAAAAAATTAAGAAGAAGAGTCAGAGGGCAGGGGCACACAGAATGAACAAGGGGAAGGAAATTAAGTGGAGGAATGGGAGGACAAGGGGAGAGGTGCTGACAGGAAGGTAAGTAGGTATTCATTTTATGGTTCAATCTTTTTTTTAAAATGATTACATTACATTAAAAGTACAAACAAACATACATTTACAGTATAATAAATAGTAATCGAGAGATAAATAAACCCCATGACATTATACAAAAGTGGGGAGCATCTAACAACTCATTAGCACCTTTTCAGCATTTTTTGTCTAATTTTCTGTATAGCAATGAAATAATACACCACTCTATTGATTATAAGATCATCCTCCACAGTAAGCAAAATATTCAATAAAATATCCTCACTAGTATTTGGCATAGAATTCAAAATAGTGACAAGCCATTTTTCCTTGCTTTAGTATACCATGCACATTTCAAAATTACATGACATAAATCTTCCTTTTCAGCCCCATCACAGGAGCATAAAGTGTCCTTAGCTTTAGAGGATTTCTCAAAACATGATTTTAGGACATTATAATCAAACAGCTCAAACCTGAACCTTGCATACATTTTCCTTCTAACTGAATCCTAAGAACATCCAGATAATATCTCCTATAAAACACACAATCATTATTGATATACCACTTTGAATATCTGGCCATACTAATTGCATTTAAATCCTGGTAAGCAAAATAGTTTGTGATTCTATTTAAAACATAACTATTATACCTAGAACTTATTCTGATGTTGTGCCTACTATAATCCCATAGATTATTTAAATCATATATAGAAAGAAGTTTTGTAACATGCACACCCAAGTAGAGCCCCTACAATTCATTTGTTTCCATTTCAATTTTCTCTTTAAGGCACAAAGATGATAATGTATCAGTGTCTAAACAGGAAAAGTTTGACCAATAATTGATTAACCTGGCCTCTGCTATAGCCTATAGGTTTGTTAACCCCAATTCTGCTCATATATAGCAGGCTGGTATTGTTTTATTAAGTCCCACAGCACATCATAGCACCTGGAGAAGTGTTTTTTTCCAGTTTACCTATTAATACTGTTGACCAGATTTCTGCTCCATACAGTATTAGTGTATTTGGCCTCTAAGGCTTTTACTAGAAGCCTAATGGTATATCATCCATATATGTAACTACATTTTTTAAGACCTATTGCCGCAGCCCTGGCCTTGGTTAATCCGCTTTCCAAATGTGGTTTCCAGGACAGATTCCAAGTATTTAAAAGACCTAAATAGTTACAGCTTTTCATCACCTCCAACTGTATTGAGTTAACAGTCCACTTATATTTTTGCTCTCATCAAATAATTTTATAGTCATCTATGGAGAAATAGCTATCTGTTTGAAAGCATATAATCTGAAAGTGTTGAAACTCCCAGTGGAACAACCTGTAAGATCTAATTATATAAAGAAGGCATCCTCTATCCCAGTGACCCTTAGCTTATTTAGCTTTAAAACATTGTTTAAGGAAACAGAATATTCTCTGACCAACAATATTGTGTAGCTTTTTTAGTGAAGTGTTAAACATTTGACTGGGAAGAAAGGGGATTATCAGAATCTCTAGAATAAATAAACAATCAGATAAAGGGCAAATAGTTATTGTTTGTAAGGTTTCATACATTGCTAATCTATTGATGGCAAAATCTACACTGATGGATAAAATGGGCTTGTATCTAGTGGATGAGAGTATATGGACAGATGCAGAGAGGAATGCAAGTATCTTGACAGGTGCCCCTAAAAAATTAAGAAGAAGAGTCAGAGGGCAGGGGCACACAGAATGAACCTGGTGAAGAAATTAAGTGGGGAAAGGGGAGGACAAGGGGAGAGGTATTAACAAGGGGGGGAGTACGGGCACATGCTGAAAGGCTATCTACAGTGCCAAAATGTCAGGAGCCTGGAGAACAAAATTAGTGAGCTCCAAGCAAGTGGCAGATGTGGGATTAGACCTCATAGCCATCACAGAAACATGGGCCACTGGGAATAATGACTAGGAGTTAGTAATACCAGGATGCACCATATATGGACATGATTAAGGTATGCGAAAGGGAGGAGCCCTTTATTTCAAGGAACACATAGAGGAGGTTAACGAGCATCCACCACAGGAAGGAAGGGGGCAGGATTACTGTGGGTGCAGCTCACAATCACACCAGGTAAGCAGCTATGCATGGAGGTGGTCTACAGACTGCTGGAACAGGAGGAAAGGGAGATGGGGAACTAGAAGCACAGAATCAAAAGGGGTCAGCAAAGAGGAAGTTGTGGTGGTTGGGGATCTTAATCTACCAGACTTTGATTGGAACATTTCAGCAGCTAAGAGAGTGATGAGTCAAGCCCTGCTAAATAATTGCAGGACTGTGTGTTGGTGCAGCTGGTCAGAGAACACAGAAGGCAAAATGCAATTTGCGGTGTGGTGCTTACCGACTTAAATATGGTAGGTAAAGATTGGGGAGCCTCTGGGGTCTACTGACCTTAACATCTTATGGTTCAAATTGGACCTGGATAACAGTATACCAAAATCAAAGGCTGTGGATTTGGATTTTAGAAGAGCAGACTTTGGCTAGATGATGGAAGAAGTCAGGGATAAGCTGAGGGAAGTTGATGAAACCGGGCAGTGGAGGAGAGGTGGGGAACAACTAAGAGTAACAGGCACTGGAGACCAAGCTGGTTCTTAAAGAAAGTCTGATAGGCAGTGACAGCTAAAAAAGAGCCTTCATTAGATACAAAGAGAAACAGCAAACAAAGAATGGGGTAATACCAGTTGAGAATGAAGGAGGCCGAGATGGCAGACAGGGATGCAAAAGCAGAAACAGAACTGTATTTTGCAGAAGGGCAAGTGACAGAAACAGTTCCTTAGATACATTAGGGGAAAAAGGAAGATGAGAGGAGGAATTTCTAGGTTAATGAAGGGGAAGCAGGATAACGGAGGAAGACAAGCAGAGGGCAGCCTTTTTAGAGGATTATTTTTACTCTGTGGTTCCAATACAGGATTGCAGACCCTTGCCTGAAAGTAGCATAAAGGTGGCAATAAGAGGGATCCCAAAAATGGGTCAGGTGGTACTTATAGTAGAAAGAGTCAGAAAAGGGATAGCAGGAATGAAAATAGACAAGGCTCCAGGATCGGATGGGATGCACCCGAGGGTGCTCAAGGAACTGGCATCAGAACTGGCTAAACCTTGGCACAGCTATTTAATATCTCCCTACCATCAGGGATCATCCTGCTTTGAAAGGGAGAAGAAAAAGAGCAACCTGGAAACTACAGACCTGTTAGTCTTACCTACATAGCAGGTAAACTAATAGAGATACTAGTCAAAGAGCACCTGGTGGACTACCTGGAGTAAAATGGGCTCCATGATAGTAAGCAGCACAGGTTTGTGGCAAGGAGGTCTTGTCAGACCAGCCTGATGTTATTCTTTGACTGGACAACTAGGGCAGTGGAAAAGGGACAAGAAATGGATTTGTTCTACTTCGACTTAAGCAAGGTCTTCAACTCTGTATCACACAGAAAGTTGCTGAAGAAGTTAGAGAATCTGGGATAAGCAAAGGATCTAGTTAGATGGATGGGAAGCTGGCTGGCAGGGATTCAGCAGAGGGTGGTGGTAAAAGGGGTCAAGTCAGGGGAGAGGTAGGCCATGATACTGGAGCCACAGGGTTTAGTCCTGGGGCTGTTGCTTTCTAATATGTTCATCAGTTGCATAAGAGTAAGAGTACAAGGCAAGCTGTGTTTCTTCATAGAAGACACTAAGCTTTGTGGCAGGGAAGACAGCAAAAAAGGGCTTAGGCAGTTTCAAAGAAACCTGTGAAGATTACAGAGGTGCTCCAATGTTAGGCAGTTGAAATTCAATGACAAAAAGAGCAAGGTGATGTACATAGGGAACAAGAATCCCAGGTAGACATACTGGATATGAGGGTTTAAGTTGGACACTAACACAGAGGAATGGGAGTCATTATGAGTGACTCTCTAAAACAATCTCCCCAATTTAACACAATCTACAGCAAGTTAACCAGGATATTGGGGTGCATCAGGAGGGAGGTTGACAGCAGGAGGAAGAAGGTGATACTGCCTCTCTACTGATCACTGGTGAGGCCACATCTGGAATGCTGTGAGTCCAGCTTTGGAGCCCCAACCTAAGAGAAGACAAAGACAGGCCAGAGACAGTACAATATAGGATAACCAAAATGATTCAGGGCCAGCAGGACACATTCTATGAGGATCACCTTAAAGCCTTGAACATGCACTCACTGGAGGCCAGAAGGGAGAGGGCAGATATGATACAGACCTTCAAAATCCTAAAAGGAATGAACAAAGTAGATTATGGGGAAATTTGATAGGACTGGTGAATCAAGAATATGGGATCATGAGCAGAGGCTGGCGGGTGGGGGATTCGGGAGGGATGTGTGAAAGTTATATTTAACAGAGACAGCAGCTGAGACATGGAACAGCCTACTAGCAGAGATGGTGCATGCAAGAATCATTAATAGTTTCAAGCACAATTGAGACCAAGTAAAAGGCTTAATAGTTAAATGGGAGAAAGCAGAAAGGCAGGGGGCAAGTGAGGATGTGAGGGCAATAATCCCGATTAGACATTAGATCCTAGAGCAGGTTAGTTTAAAACATGGCAGACTGGATGGACCGATGATCTATTCCTGCCAACATTTTCTGTGTTTCTAAAGTGGCATTTTGTCCATTTCAGTAGTCGGGGCCACATCACTACACACTGCTGGAGCTACAGTCAGCAAGTTCATGCTCATTGCTACTAGATGAGCCTTGATCCAGCTAGAAGAGTCTCTTCTTACAGCTTTTTCCATGGTGCTGAGATATGTTAGGTATCATCACTGGATGATGATAAACTCTGTTTTTCCTTTTCCTTTGCTGTTTTATTTTTTTTGGGGCGGGGGATGACCCCCGTGTCATTCACAGCATAGAAGTCTTTTGTTTTGGCATTTAATAGAGTGTTAGTTCTACATGACCTGCTACATCACCATTTTTAATCCCATACATTTGTTTTAATTTTTCAACAAGTAAATATATTGTATGTTTTTATCAAGGATATGTTTTAGGAGCAAGCCAAAGGCTAAATAAATTTGACTTGCGAGAAAGTGCTTTGAATATGTCAACATTCTGTAAAATCTAAATCTGGTGACACTATGAAATGAGGCCAACACTATCAAAGTATCTGAAAAAGCACACATTAAATGTACTAGGTGAAGGCAATGGCTAAAGGGAGAAAAGTTTGCCTGTGTGGCTTCAACATGATGTGCTATTTGGATTTTTAAATACATTATATTAATTTATTTTGTAGTGTGTTCTTTTGGATGGGCTGTTGGTGCTATACAATTTATTGTGATTGCACTTGAAATAAAGATGAAGGTACCTTTTTTGCATTACTTCAATTATTGGTGGGTGACTGCTGAAGTATCTTGGCTGGTGCCAGCCTTCTTTCTTTCTGTGTGCACGTAACAACTGGCTATGACACATCTCTCTCTGAATGAGGTTTTAGTTAATGTTTAAACTATTAAATGTAGTTAGTTTACAGTTATTCCACAGAAACATTTGATGTAGCTCTAGATAAAATTTATAAAACAACAGAAAATATATTGGGAAGAGCTCAGAGAATATGGGGAATATATTAGGAAGAGATGAACTGCTCACCTTCACCCACCCCACCCACTTGCCAGAATGTTGAATCTTTCCCTCACCTCCAACATTGTACCTACTATCTGGAAATTGGCTAACATAGTGCCTGTGTTGAAGAAAGGTAATAATAAAATTAATAACTACAGACCCACTGCTATTCTACCTGTTCTTGGTAAGATCATGGAGAAAATTGGCTCCACTCAGCTCACCTCCTATCTTGCCAACCCCAATCTCCTCTCCCCAGCCCAGCATGGTTTCTGCCCAGAACCATAGTACTACCACTGCACTGCTTACTCTTAATAACTATATCTCTGCTTCTATTGACAGAGGGGAGTTTGCTGGTGCTGTATTCATAGACCTTACTAAGGCCTTTGATATGGTCAATCACTCCCTACTCTATAACAAGCTAAGTGCCCTTGGTATCTCTGAAAATGCTCTACCCTGGTTCAGAAGTTACCTAACCAATAGACAGCAACATGTCTGTGTTCTTGGGCCACTGTTTTTCTCTCTACATGTCAACTCTGTTCACCACTGCTTCACCCACAGTCCCCCTCTCATGTACGCTAAGGACCTAGTCTTTTTCACCAGTGTCCAGAATGTGGGTGGCACCAATAGAACCCCAACAGCTGACCTGAAGGCCATTCATACATTGTTCCACGAGAACAGGCTGTTAATAAACCCATCTAAGTTACAAGCAATGTTATTCAGAACTGTTCACTGTTTAAAAAATATCCCTACTCCACTCTGTGTTACTCAGTATTACCCATTAATTGAAGGCAGAATAAGGCAATAGGCCCATCATGGCTGCCTCCCACTTCATGTGGGGGTAATAGCCCTGTTATCCAAATATAAATTTGTCTAATTTTGTCTTGAATTTGTCAAAATCAGTGATATTGACCAAGTACTGGGGGCGACTGTTCCATAGCTTACTTGCTGTTATGGTAAAGAAATTGTGACTTTTATTAGTTGATGCACACTGAATTCATAGTTATTTATTTATCATGGAATCTTAAGCATTTGGCCTAGATACAGGGTATGTTACATAGTTTGATCAGCTCCTCATTTTTCAAGATGCTAACATCAAGAGATCCCCCCTCTTTCTTCTCATTTGAAGATCATATAGTTTAAGCTCAGTGTCAGTGTCAGTGGCTCAGTGTCAGTGTCAGTGGCTCAGTAGGTAGCACTCTCGCCTCTGAGGCCGGGAGATCAGAGGGCTGTGGGTTCAGTTCCCACATCTGGCACTTGGGTTAATATCCCAGTACTGACACTGTAGTGCAGCATGAGAGGGGTGCTGCACTTTTGAGGTGCCGTCTTTTGGATGAGACGTTAAAACCGAGGTCCCATCTGCCTGGATTGGTGGTAGTTCAAGTGGATGTTAAAGATCCCATGGCACTTATCGAATAGAGTAGGGGAATTTCCCCGGTGTCCTGGCCAAATTTCCCTCATTCACTAAAAATACCACCAACAGCTTAATCTGGTTCAAGGTCAGTTGGCATTCATCTGTATCCCCCTCCCCCGGGTTGTGCCTGAAAATAGGCAGGATTTGTCTAGTGCACTTACCACAACAAAAGCTAAATAAATAAATAAATAAAAGCTCAGAACATCTTTCAGGATAGGACATTCCTCTCAGTCTAGGTACTAAATGTTTAACTCCTCTCTGTATGTTGTCCAAAAGTTTTCTATCTTTAACTAAATAGGGGGATTAGAATGATGCTGCATAATCAAGGTGTGGCTTGTTATATGTTTTATACAACGGAATAATGCAAGTTTCATTCCTAAATATGAAGGCCTTACAAATAGACCTGGTCAGTCTATTAGCCATCAATGTGATCGTCCTACATTGGTCGCTGGATGAAAATTCATTATTGATGATTATTCCGAGATGTTTTTCACTATTAACGGATTTTATAGCTATTCCATTTAGGCTATAACTTCTACTTTTTTTTTTTTTTACCCAGGTGGAGGATGGTGCATTTGTCAACATTAAATCTCATTTTATTTAACTTTGCCCAGGTCTCAATGTTCTGTAAATCCTTGACCAGTATTTGATATTTAACCTCATTATCCACTTTTGAACTTATTTTGGTGTCATCGGCAAATGTGTTGTCTGTGAAAATGGTACCCCCTGGTCACTGCAAACTCATTCAATTACCTGAGTGTCACACTTAATCCCTCCCTTGATTTCTCCCTCCATGTATCATCTATCTGCAAGGCAGTTATCATTAGACTCATACTTGCCTATTGAGCCAACCTAAATCTCTCCCCTTCTGCCTGTGTTGCTGTTGGTCATGGTATCCTACTCCCTAAATTGACTTCTGGCCTTCCCATTTTCTCAAATGCCCCTAACACTATCCTGTGCAAATGGGACCTGAATTATAACAACGTCTGTTGCTTTGCCCTTGCCTGCAATCGACTTGCCCACTACTGCGCCCTGTACTCCAAACTAGGTTGGTTACCTCCTGCTGCTCAACAAAATCTCTCTTTGGTAGCATCATCTACAGTGTAATATGGAACCAAGCACCTCTATGCTTTGCCTCCCTCCGGGTACCTTACAGAAACACCTACCCCCCTCAGATCCACAGACCTTGACCTCCTATCCATACCCTGGACTAGGACCACATTTGCTGAGGCAGCCTTTGCTGCGACAGCCCCAAAACTATGGAACAGCATTCCCATTCACATAAGACACTACACAGCTGCCAGAGCTTTCTAGAGTCAGTACTGGTCACATTTGCTTCAACTGGCAGTATGCTCCTGTTCCTAGCCCTGGACCCTAGTGATCTCTGGCCTTATGTATGTGATTGTCTTTGCACTTGCTTACTCTGTTACCTGCAATCAGTACTTCTGAGATCCTGCAAATAACCTTTCCCCCCTGTGTTCCTATGTGATTACCTTGTACCATACTGATTACGCTGTATTCTTCGTTAACCCTGTTGCTTAATTTATTGAAATACACAGTATTGTATTCCTAAGATTAATATGTGACCCTAATGCTGTATTGTCTTAATGGTTTGTACTCTCCCAGGTCATGCCTGAAAATAGGCAAATGTTTGTCTAGTGCACCTTACCCGGTTAACGATAAATAAATAAATAGGTGATCTAGCAGAGAATCTTTTGCTAGGAGTCATTCCAGAGGATGGACTATCTAAAGTACAGATGCCGCTATTTGATATCTTAGTCATTGCTAAAAACTGCATCACTAGACAGTAGTTAAGCATGTTTCTTTGAACCTAGGATAAATGTCACAAAATAGTGCATGAATTTTCTCAGCTGGAAAAACTGATACCTATTATCTCAGAATGACACATTTGATGTTAAATGGATACTAATCTACCACAAGGATAATTAATTGTTTTCCTAAAGAAACTGGTGGAAAACTGAAGGAAGTCTAAGGAGATTAGTAGAGTCTGATAAGACAGACCCTGGTATAGAAAATGTTGTATTATTCTGTTTGAGCCTGACCTTAAGACCCAGGAAGAAGGAGAGCACTTTTTCTCAGAAATGGGTTTGTAGAAAAAGGAAACAGAACTGCAGTGTAATTTTAAATATTACATCAGACTAGACACATCAATAAAAACTTTGTTGAGAAAGAACAGAAACTTTTATTTTAGTGATTGTTCACATAAATTTCTGTCTTAGTTAACATACTGTAAAAGATTAGTTTGGTTTCTGCATGCAGTATTGCTTTATTAAAAATTATTCTACAGTATGCAAACTTGCCTTACTGCAATAATAATGACAAGTTTATTTTAGAACCACTTCATTAAAGTATGCATGATCTTAGTAAATTCATGAGAAAATATGATTTTAATATGCCTCAACCATGTTACAGAAAAAAAGAGGACAATTAACAAAACTATTGATAACACATGAAAAGAAATTAGCAAAGGTGCAGAAAACTGTGAGACTCAATGGCTGGAATGAAATTTATTTCTAAGGAGAACTTAAACAGAACTTAAATGTCTGGGATTAATTTATGATTTTCAATTTTTAGTATTAAATGTGATCAGTTTAATGTGGGAAGGATAAAGTAGCCTTTAAATCAGGTTTGACCCTTACACGTTAATGCATGACAGATGAGAGGCATTTTTTTAAAGAAGAAAAGGTATATATTGTTTGCCAGATGTGTAGCTGCCTTAGCTTTTAAGACAGGAACATAAGGTAACATTTTAATTATTAACTTTAAATGTTCTGAATGTTTGATTACAAAGGATGAAACATTGTTTGGAAGGAAAGAAATTGTATTATATAGTTCACAAAATTATATTTTACATTAAATACATTGGGCTGGATATTCAAACTGCACCCAAAAAGTGCGCAATAGCAGAAGCAAGCACAAGTCTATTGCGCCCATGCGCAATAGATGCGATATTCAAAAAAGGAGCAAGCCAAATTGCGCCTACAGCTAACATCTGAATATCGCACAACCTGCGCCGTAGAGCAACTAGGGAGGGGAAGCTGAGCAGATATGATGCGCTATGGCGCAACAAGGGATGTCCAGCTGAGCAGTCCAGAGGTGCCATAACGCAAGCAGGGAGCCCCCCAGCTGAAGAGCAATGTAACTGTACAACCAGGGAGGTAGGGGCCCACCAGCCATGCCACAGATGGGCACAAGAACACACAGCAGAACTGACATTGTGCCCCCACACCCCAAGCACAGCACAACTGGGGAAGGGCTGGAATAACTACCGGCCCATGGGGACAAGCAAACAACCCACAGCTGGGCCATGGTGCCCCATCACACCCACCGGCAAGCTGAGACTGCCACACAAGGAGGGCGGACCACCCCGTGCCACACCATCCCCCCCCAGTGCACAGCACACCCTGCACCATGACCCCCAGACACCCCCCATGAGCAGTGACCACCACTGCAGGAAACCCCATTCATACCACCACCCCCACTGTCACACTGCAACCTCGTGTACCACAGAACCATACGAGCCAGCCCCACCATGAGCACCCAGCAGTGGGTGGCAGCACACGGCAATGCAACAACGGCAGACACAGTGCCAACATGCACAATCCCCCTGAGGCACAGCTGAGAGACTGACCATGCATCGGCACAAGAGGTATCCCACACGGGAAAGGGCGTGGCCCTGACACCACCACCATAGATACAGCACCCTGCACAGTAGACAAGTGACACATCCCGACCCACCACTGGCCACAACAGCCAGCACAGACACCCACAGTGGTGTGTGGAAGCATGCATCACACCGGATGCAACACAGTGCAAGGAAAAATACACACCCATACCCAAGGGGACAATAACACAGGGACGCAGTAGCGTGGCAACCAAGCCCCCAGTGTGGGCCCATGAAAACTGTGCACACACAGCCTGCAGTCCTCCATGGCACAGGAGTGCCAGCCACCCTGCACAGGCACTGTGGACCCATACGCCACCATCATATGCCTGGAGCACAAGTCACAGACAGTGGTGCACAGCCCCTGTAACACACACAAGCCACAGCACGGAGATGGGACAACAACCACGGAGGCCACAGTGTCACCTGAGGCAAACATGCACCACACCAGTGACAGGAGGCAACCCAGCATTGTGACAGTTACAGTGGATGACCTGCATGGACAGCCACCACTGACATGGCAGCAGACCTTACAGGTCACAGACATGCAAGGGTGTCAGCTGCACAGGCCAAGGATGGGTTGACAGGGGCACCATGGACACAGAGCATGCACCATGGACCACTGCACACAGTAATCCAATGCATTGGGTACAACACACACACCACAGACACCGACTGATAGCTACTCCCACACCATAGTCACTTCCCCATGCACATACACACATACCCATGACTGCACCACCCCAGACGCCATGCACACCACTGCAGCTGAGCACCGACAGCCCGCTGCAAATCAGAGACCACCACAGTATTCATTCAAAATAGATGTATTGTAACAATCAAAATTCAACTATATACAGACATATATATGGGGGGGTGAGGGACAGAAACAAAGTGGGGGTGGGTAAGGGGCAGGAGTGAACATATTGGAGAGGGAAGAAGGGGTGTGAGGGTGGGTCAAAGGGGGGAAGGTGGTAGTAGGGGCATGGGGACATCAACAGCTGCCCCAGTCCTCCTCCTCCTGGTGCTGTTGTCTGGCCCTCCTCCTCCTTCTGACCCCATGCCGGTTCATGTCCCGTAGGAGCTGCAGAGTCTCCCTGGCCACCTGGAGCAGCTCATTGACAGACCTCTGTAATTGCAGGAGCATCCGGTCACCTAGGACAAGGGAGCAGAGTCAATAGGTGTGACTGTCCATCCCCCTGCAGCCCACCCATTGTGCATGGCATACAGCCATGTGCCACACCCCTGTGATGGTGTGTGCCCACCCACAGTGACCGTGTCCACAAGACCTGCCCATCCAGGCAGCAACAGCCATGTGGACCACTGCACACACCCATCACCCATGTCCTGCACAGCACCACCAAGGCTGTACAGTAATGTGGCTATGCGGTGTGCAGGCAGTGCCACAGCCATGTGCCCGGTGCATGCATGGACCACCACTGACGCACTCTCAGACATGCAGTGCCACTGGACAGTGCCGGCTGTCACAAGTTGCGTGCATGGCAGTGGTGTCCATGGATGGTGGCCATGACCTGCTGCCCACCCTGTTACACAGCATGCAATAGAAATCATGGAGTCATGGCACTCACCATCATCAGGCTGGTCAGGTCGGCGGTGATGGTCCCCGTCCCTCCTGGGTGCTCTGTCCACCTCCCTCCACTGCTCCTCCCTCAGCCGTCGCCACTCGTCCATGCCTATGGGGGAAACAAGGAGAGAGGAACATCAGTACAATCCCGAAGCAAAGTCCCCCTGCCCCAATGTGTGTGCCCACCCACCCTGCCAGACCCACCCACCCCACACCCTGTAAACACCGCCACAGCCAACCCTAGACTATCCCTCCCCTATGTGCTGGACACATAAAACACTGTTACCCAGATGGATAATACAAGTGTGTAGACGTATCACCCACCTGGACCAGGCACCATGCCCCTCCTGGCATGCGACCACAGATGGGTAAGTAGCTCTGTCTCCCTCCTCCTGAGGTCCCCATAGTGGTGCCTGCACTGCTCCACAGTCCTCCTCCATCCTGTGGCCTCCCCAAAGTCAGTGGCCACCTCCTGCCAGACCTGGGTCCTGGCCCTGTCCAGTGGCTCCTCCCCAACCAGAGGCCCATGGTGTGGCTCCACAATGGCCACAAGGTTTGCCAACTCAATGGCAGTCCACTGTGGGTCTCTCCTGCGTGCCATCTCAAACACTATAGTAGGCAATATGGCGCTCTGCAGCGCGGTACCCATGTGCAAATGCTGCGCGGTACAGCGCCGCCATTCCCTATCGCGCTGTTACCGAACATCATGATAGAGGTGCAGCCATGCCGAATGCATGGCGCCAAGGGGGCAAAGGTCGGGCACAGGGTCAAGGGTCTCTGGCACAAGGCCACTCACAGCGCTGTCAGACTACTATGCATATAGCGCGATTGGCTGCCTGTTTGCCAGCGCCACAGCGGACTATCGCGCAGTTATGCCATTGCACCTATGGAGGCCCATTGTCACAGTGCCATGTAGTGACCCTCGCTATAGCACCACTGGCACAATGGTGGCCATGCCCTGCATTGACCATCGTGCACAGCACATCATCAGCGTGGCAGATGCCAGTGTCAGCAGCCTGGGCATGCGCAGTGAGGTGTACTATGCATGCCATGGAACTGCGCCATTGGCTCAGCCCATTCAACACAATTGCGCAAAGCGCAAAAGCGCGATATTCAGCCATCATATGCTAATCATCCGATCAGCCATGCAATGGTGCAGCACCGTGATTTGCATCTAATTAAAGTTGCTCCTCACTTAATTTGCATGGATTGCTCTATAAAACTGCGACAATGTTCTGCAGTGGCCATATTCGGTTACTGCAGTTTATTGGTGAGTTGCGTGCTGTGTGGGAGTGTGAACTGTGGATTCAGGGACATGCTTTGGACTGCACAGTCACAGGTAACCACTGCCATCCTTACAGGCTGAATAATGACCGAGCAAGGTCTGGGTGAGGAGGACAACGATGGTGGGTGAAAGAGGAGGCCCAACTCCAGGAAGGCCGAGACCGAGGCACTTTTCGAAGTCTACCTGGATCAGGAGCCACTGCTCAGTGGACGGCGGGGCACCCCTCTGGCCTATGCTACTGCATGGGAGGAGGTGGCACGTGCCATGAACCTGCATGGCAGCCACCAGCGCTCCATGCAGGAGTGTAAGAAGAAGATGGGTACTGAAAGGAGGAGGGTGAAGGAGAAGGTGGATGCCATCAGGGCGGCACGTGCTGCAATAGGCGGACAGCCGGGGGTGGTGCAGCTCACACCAGCAGGGGACAGGCTTGCTGCAAGCATGCCCCGCAGTGCCATAGAGGGAGTTCCGGGTGGTGGCTTCCAGATGGGTGGTGGCCCATCTCTGCATGGTAAGCCATGGTGTGCCTTGGGGGGGGCTAGTTAGGTTACACGCAGTAAAGTGACTTTGCTTTCCCTTACAGATCCTGAGCATCTGCATGGGTCAACGTTGGTGGGCCTGTCCACTGAGGACAGTCGGACAGAGTCAGAGTTTGGACCATCCACCTCCCTATGTTTCTGTGGATCGGCACGACAGTGGTGCCGCCTGGCTGTCCACACTGATGTCGTTGAGACAGGTGTGGGGGAAGTCCTTCCTGTGTCTCAGCGTTCTGGCATCCAAGGATGCCAGCACGCCATGGCTGTGGCTGGGACAGAGACCTGCACCAGTGATGAAGATATGACCGCCATGGGTAGTGATACGGTGTGCCACGGAATGGACACACAGCAGGTCAGCTCGCACCCATGGCTCTGGCTGGTGCCACCTTGTGGGCCAGTGTGTCAGCACAGTCCCAGGCTATGCCTGTCAGCATCAGTGGGGCAGCACCGGTGGCTGGTCAGGACAGTGGGATGGTTGCAGCCACAGCGGCGGCACTACTGAGCCCTTGGGCACAGCGGCCGGAGGGGCAGCAGTCGC
This sequence comes from Neoceratodus forsteri, assembly GCA_016271365.2. Classification (NCBI taxonomy): domain Eukaryota; kingdom Metazoa; phylum Chordata; order Ceratodontiformes; family Ceratodontidae; genus Neoceratodus; species Neoceratodus forsteri. The sequence continues at coordinate 138,935,903 of JADMNL010000023.1, forward strand.
CCACCGGGACTGGGGGTTCAGGGTTCAGCAGCACTGTCTGTGCAATGCCTGTGGACTTGCCCATACCTGGTCCTGGTGCACTGTGCCCACCCTCAAGGAGTGCTGAACATCAGGCCCGTGCACACCCCGAAGGACAGATGCCGAGGAGGCAGACGACCTCTTTGACGAGCACACCCACCTACTGCAGGAATCGGTCCAGCAGCAGATGCGGCTTGCAACATCTGTGGAGGCACTGTGTGTGGCTCTGGAGCAGGCAGAGCAGCATCACAGCAGGGACACCAATAGGATCCTGTCACGGATTGACCATTTGCGGGAGGATGTGACCGCTGCCATTGACAGGCATGCACA